>JAWWNH010000036.1:6592500-7842500 GCA_034641385.1 Darevskia mixta
AAGGCCTTTTAAAATGTGAGCTTGCAGATCTGTGGCTCTTGTCCATCTGTTGTGTTCCATTCTCTTACAATCAATTCTGATGCTCATGAAATTGCAGCAAAAGCAAAAGCAAAAACAAAATCTGCACCAAATAGCACACCCTGCAACAATATTTGCACCAATTACAAAAGTGTTTGCTCAAGTTTATATTTACTCACTTGCTCTGTTTTTCCATACTTGTGACCCTGAGATTTTCCCATCGTGAATTAAGAAGATTCATTTGTTCTTGTATTTCATTTTCTTCATCTTCTGAAAGCTTCCCAAATGACAGAAGTTGGCTGCCTATTTGCAAAACATCACCAACACGTCCCTGGTGAGCTGTTAATTCCATCATAAAACCCTTCAAAAACAATTTTAACAAAGATTACCACCAGAGAAAGAAAGATGTATTTAGAAATTACAGATTCTATTGAAAATTCTAAACTTTATTCAATAAAATGTTTTGACAACAATTTTAGACTTTTTAATACAAACAAATTTGGCTGTTGCTAGAACACAGTCTTTTGAACAAGAGCAAAACGAAGACCAAAGTACCAGTTGAATATCAAGCATTTAGTCTTAATGCACAAAACAGATAAAAGATCAGCAATTAGCAGATAGTGAAGCCTTTGTGTTGGTTTTTCAATCTGAGTTGTTCACACATACCTCGTGGGTGTGAAACTGCTCTTTAACTTCTTCTACATCAGTGGATATATCTCCTTGTGCTTGCAAAGAATCTTCAGTAGACAGAAGCCATGAGAGTACTTCTTCTAATGCAGTTTGGTAGCCTTCCAGATCTACTTCTGTATCCATGGGTGAAGTTGCAAATAACCTCTGTTCATGTGTTTCCAAACGCTGCACAAAAAAGGGGGAAAGCCTTTTTGAGTAACATCCAATTAATCTGGGATCAAATAGTTCTTCTAGCCTACTAAATGGAATGCAGTTGTTTTAATTCTACATAATAGTTTCCCTTTGGCATAAAAATCCTTATGAACATTCTTTGATATATCACTGAGCAAAGGGACTTGGAGGAAAGCACAGATAAATATAAAATGAACTATAAGTCATTCTTCATGCATACCCCTGTTATAAATTCAAGTATATAAATATATCTAATTTTTATGAACTGTGTAGAGCTCACCTCCTTAATTTATTGATCTCAGTATGATGTCCAAGCAATTACATTTTATCTGCATGCAAACAATGCTACCCAGATGCAATAGAAAAGATTTTAAATTAAGGTTTACATGCATGCAACAGTGGGCTAAAAGAATTCCCTCATACTTACTGAGATTGCAATTTACAGTTTTTGAAAACTGTGTGTGTCAATATACAAGTGCAAGTCTGCAGCGAGGGGATTGTAAGATGAAAACATCTTCTCTTAGTTTCAGAACTCTGACTGCCTTCCAGAGCCAGCCCACCCATGAGGCAAGGTGAAGTGCCCACCTCAGGTAGCAGGATCCACAGGGGCAGAAAATCCTGATGTTAATCTTTATTTCTCCCTTGTTTCTGATGCAGATATTCACTTGCCCTTTCTTCCCTGGTGTGGGGACATTCCATTTTGGAGTTTGCCTCAGGCGCCAAAATGTATTGGGCCGGCCTTGCTGTGTACACACAACACACACTGTGGTTTGTTAAGGGTTTCTCGGAATTGTAATTTTGTGAGGGGTAAACTACAGCGCCCCAATTTTTTGAGGGAAAGAATGTACTTTGAAGATATAGTGTGTTTATATATATCAGTCAAACAACTCTCTTTGATGATATGTGTCAGTTCCTGGTCATAAGGAACGATCCAAGATGTCTGAGAGAAGTAAAACTAACAAAGCTTCTCAGCTGGCTTCTGTACATCTGTTGGGGATACAGAATTTCTCACTTCATGTGGTGGGTGGAAAGCCTATTTATTTATTTGTTTGCGTCACATACCAGTCTTCCGTACAAGTCAGTGGGGTAGACAAGATCAGAAAATAAGCACAAGAAAGAGAGAGTAGGTAGGTATATCTTGAGCGATGGAAGCAGTATGGCTGAGGTGGTTGTGCAGTTTTCTCTCTTGTTGTAAGTGGCCCTAAAGGGAAGACCTACATTGCTCTGGAAATGTCACAGGGTGTACCTGCATGAAGCTCACATACCCATTCACATACCCACAGCCAGGGGAGATGCACAACTTCTCCTATTGCCACCTCCTTGCTAATCAGGACTGTGTTATAAAACAGCCTGTCTTTGATTGTGCAGTTTACGGTAAAAAATCTCTGCTGAACAGAATATGTGGTTGCTACATAAGATTATTAAGCACATTCATTTTTAAACTAATCAATTCAGGGCAGTCTGAAATATTTCCAAGATTACATCCCTCCCACACTAATATTCATGTTACACACAAACAAAGAATCTGTAAAAGGCTGGAGGAAGGGGGTTCACGGAAGCTTCCTCTCACACTCTGTATAGAGAGACCTACTAAAATGTGACTCTAACCAGTCAAATAGAGCCCACTCACCATTCCCCCTCCCCACTCTTTCCCCTCTAATCTAATACTGCATGCAACACTAATGTCTTACATAAATGAAACTGATCTGTAAAAAACAGAGTTTATTTTTGTAAACTTATAAATCTTTAATAAAAGTATTTTTTTATTTTAAAAAATGAAAGAAAGCACTAATTTATCCCAATTTGACCAACATGGGGCAAGGGTGTGACGCTGGACAGTTACTAAGAAACACAAATGATAAGATTAGTGAGAAATGGGGACGTGAGCTATTGTTAGTTTTACATTTCCTATTTTGTTTGAAAACAACTAGATTTGTGGATCTGCCTATTTATCAAGATCAGAATATATCAATGTCAAACTAATCCAAATTATTCAATATTTCTCAATGAGAGAAATATTAATTTTAACCATCCTGTAACTTTAAAATAACAATTTTACAATTTGTATATGAAGTAAGGGGAAACGTTAAAAAAAAAAATCCTTTATATTACTGTCCAAACTGGAGGACTCAAAGGATTTTAGAACTTTAATTCAAAGTAAATACGACTCTAGAATGCCTGTGACTTTCAGAAGCTTAGAAAAATCAGACAAGCTTGGCAGCTGTTTCCATTGATTCACAGAGCCTATAAATAGAAAAGTATAGATTTACCTGTACTGAAAGCTTATCTATTATAGTATTAAATTTAATATTTCTAACCTTCTAGAGCCTCAAAAACCCCTGCACAGAAAACATGCACAATGTGTTTGTGCACTGGTGATGTTGTCTGCAGAATACATACAGCATCCTCCTGCCTCAGACCAGGGAGGCAACCTGTTCCCTTGCACCAGCAATGCTACTTTTTCATTAAAACATGTTCCACTGCAAGCCCACAACAGAACATGGAATAATTAGCTAGTCCATAGCTACCAAACCACCTGAATTTAATGTGCATTTTCCAAGATCAGAGATCATGCAGATCCAAATCCGATTAGTAGATAAAGAAGTTGAATGTAGCACAACATGCAATCCTGCAAGAGTGCATCCAGGGTTAATAAATCTGTAATGTTGCAATTCAGTCTTGCCCAAATTGACTTAAATAATCCATGGCATCTGAATCGATTGCAGCTTTATTTTCCAGTGACAAAGAAAATAATCCATCTACCATTTGTAATTTACTGTGTTATGAATTCTCAATAAAATATGCGAGGCGTAGCATTAAAATGAATCAAATGTATCCAAATGTATAACCCAAGAGGTTTTTGCTTAGAGAACAGGATCGGATTTACACAGGGTGGAGAATCATCCTCCAATTAATTTTAAGTATTATTTCAAGCAACATTTATTGATCCTTACATTATCTTTGAAGTGAAGAAGTGAAATGAGTCCAGTAAGAACCTCCTGCTTCTAACCAAATCTCATAGTAAGTCTGATTGACTGAAAGCAACTTTAGGATCCACTGTTAAAGCAAGATCAAAAGGCTGACAGTGAAATAAAACCAATTTAAATAAATCTAAACTGAGTTTAGTGATGATGGATATCAACATTAAGAATAATTTAGATAACACCTTTTAACTTGCTTCAGAACAACGTTTTAAAAGTAACCTTCTGTATAACCCCTTATTATTTAGTACCTAAATCATGTGCTCTTCCAACACTTTTTGCCAGTACTGCAATGAAAAACCATATATTTAAATGCGATGCAAATAACTTGAGTAAAAGAACTGACTTCCCATCGTTCAGGGGCAAATATCTCCAGCTGCAGATCTTAGCAGCAGGCATCTCAATCAGGAATAGTTTATGTCCAATTTTAACAAAGGTCTAAAAGTAAAGAGAAAATTGCTTAAGGAGTACAAATACAAAGTCACAGTGTCGCCTGAACATTTTTAGTTCTGGGGAACTATCCATGTCTTTGTTCAGTTGGCCTATTAGGATTTATCCACACTTCCTCTTGCCCTGCTGCTTTCCATCGGAAAAAAACCACTCTTTAGCGCTCAATGAGAGCAAACAGCAAATTGCGTTTTCTTCAGCTTGCCACAGATCACTTTTTTGAAGATGACATATGTTATCACAAGGAAGACGATGCTAAGTATGTTCTTAACATCAATTTCCCACTCATTTCCCAGAAATATTCAGCAAAGGGACACAAACATTACTCTCAGATATACTAATTGTCTAGTAAAGACAAGTATTAAACAGAAAACCTTCTTGAATAGGATAAAATGGTAATGGTATGATAAAGCGTGTTCTCCTTCATGGAGAGCACGTGTTGCGGTAGAGGCCAGCAAGTCACCCCTCTGGTGCTGGGCAGGATCGTATAGATGGCCACGGCTGTGATTGGGTCCTGGGTTGTTGTTGGGGAGATTTAATTGTTGCAATGTGTGATGGACAGCCCAGCGGGTATATAACCCTTGGCATGCCCTGTGATGTTCCTCTTTGCTGCGTGCAACGGATCTCCCGCCCTTCCTCCCCCTTTTATTAGGCCTCTGTGTTGACCTTGCTATGCCTGTCATGGGGTCATCTGCTGTTAGTGCAGGGGCCTGGTAGGAATTTTTCCAGTTGGCTGATTGGCTGATGCCATCTGGTTTTCGCCTACTGCGTAGCAATTAGTCACAACTTGTAAGGTTGGCGGTTAGGCATTGGTTATTGTGTTCGTTGGTGGAGGGGTAAAGATTGGCTGTGTCTGCCCCTCCAATGCTGCTGCTGCGCGGGGAATTCCATTAAAGGAATCCAGGGGCTCGCCATGCTTTTGTCCATATCCCCTGGTCGGGGGCCAGGGCCACGCAAGAGCCCCTGGGAGCATATGGGGAGAGACGTTGGGTCTGACCCCTGGCTCCTTTTCTCTCCCCTAAGTGTTTTCCCTTTACTGACGGTCGTCAGTTCTGTCCCCAGTGGGACAGATAGTCTAAACCAATGTCTATGCAACCACTCACATATCAGGTATTTCAATAAAGTTGTGGCCAAAATTATGCCAAAAACCTAAACCTAAATTACTGTCTGAGGTGTGAGTTATTTTTGAGGGGTGGTTTGGGGACCTCGACACGCAAGTAGCTGTACATGCTGTGGAAGAAAACACAAACTAAAAATCACTTCTTATACAAATGCATACTCCAAAAGGGAATTGTAAAGTCAGAAAGCTCAAACATTGAACTGGATGGCATCAAACTGAAGACGCCGGAGAGGTCTATATATTCACTAGACTTTTCTACACTTCAGCATACCAACTGTGATTAAGCAGGCAGTTATTTTGAAAACTAATAACTCATCTTTTGACTGCAATGCCCCACAAAATCTGCTCACAGCATAATTTTAAATATATGATAAAATCATAGTGCAATGCAAGAAAACTTAAAAAACCAAGAGCCTGGGAAAATGGGAACATCTCAACCACTTGCCTCAAGCCTTACAAAACTGGAGACCACGGAGATTCCTGAGAAATGATATTACACAGGATAGGTGCCACCACTAGAAAGGCCTCTCCTGTAACTCAACTAACTGCCTCTGAATGCAGTTAGACACAGACAAAGAGTGAAAGCAAATCCTGAGGTATATACCTAAAGATGCTAGGTGTGAAGTGAACCTTACGTTATTATAGGTAGTTCTAGGACAAAAAATGATCTCAATTCAACTGAGTCTTCTGAGGATCCAAAATAGCAACTAGTGGAGGCTGGTCCATTAGGTAGAATGGAGCACAGGTCCACCAGCTTCATCTACCCTTAACCAGTTCCCATCTTCCTACCTTCTTTCTTACAACCAATCCAGGGTACGTCACTACCTGTGACAGCTTCCTCTTCCTTCGTCTCAATGTTTTCCTTGCAGAACACAGATAGGGACAGAAGATAGAGGAAGATAGGGACAAAACAATCAAGAGTGAGCTCTGCCTTACATTGTTTCTGGCTCCTCCTACAGTTGATGTTCTGCCCTACCAGAGTAAATGGCCATCAGCTACCACTGATAGCAGCCACAAGCTGACACCCCTTTCTAGCAAAGTCTGTCAGGTCATTTTCAAGTATAGCCTAAAAGGGAAAAGGCCACAAACATTCTGAGTTCCATGTCACTGAAAATCTCATTATGAATCTATTACACTCCGTAACAGGGAGAAAAACTAGATCAGCGTATGCCTATTTATATCCTATTTACATGTCTGCAAGAACTGTTTATCATGAAGAAGAAGAAGGAGAAGGAGAAGGAGAAGGAGAAGGAGAAGGAGAAGGAGAAGGAGAAGGAGAAGAAGAAGAAGAGTTTGGATTTGATATCCCACTTTATCACTACCCTAAGGAGTCTCAAAGCGGCTAACAATCTTCTTTCCCTTCCTCCCCCACAACGAACACTCTGTGAGGTGAGTGAGGCTGAGAGACTTCAGAGAAGTGTGACTAGCCCAAGGTCACCCAGCAGCTGCATGTGAAGGAGCGGAGATGCAAACCCGGTTCACCAGATTACGAGTCTACCGCTCTTAACCGCTACACCACACTGGCTCTATATATCCTATATATACCTCCTTACCTCAGAGTCCTTCTGAGTAAGACATGCTCTGTAAATGTGCACCCCTCTGAAAATCCACAAACTCTGTCTTGTTTAGTATTTGCCTATCCTCTAGGAAGTGGAATGAAGTGCCCAAGTAAATTAATGGCAAACACATATTTATGCACGCACATACACTCCAAATAACAACCATTCTATTACTATTTTGCTGGTTGCATTTGTACCAGTGCCCAGATGTGAAAGGCTGTATTTCACATTACCAGCTTGCTTTCCTGAGCAATTCAATAAATTACTTCCAAGTCACTTTCTTAGACACTAATCTGCTATAAATCTAATCCCTAACAGCAAAAAGACACCCTGAGCCTGCTGAATGCCAGTGGTTTTAGTGATCTGACCTACTCCAGCAAAAATCCCTAATTAAAATGTCCCCACCTGATTAGCATTATTCCAGAATAAACCCTCCATTGGTTATATTACAATAAAGGTAGTACATAATTGTGCCACGATTATCCATATTGAAACAGTGGAGTTTTCAAAGAGAACAATTAAATGTTCAAATGTTCTTCAGAAACTGTTCCGCTAATTAAGAAGCTTTAATAAATATTTAATTGCATTTTTAAAAATGTTATAACTTTGTTGAAAAATGTTCTGCTATATTTAATATATTATATATGATTATCCAGTACTGTATATACAAACCCAGTTACAGCCTTAAGAATATTATCTTAAAGTATAATTGCATATTGTTGTTAGCAGAATCAACACAGCAATCCAAACTCTGGCTGGGGAGGGGTAGTCCTTAACTGAGAGTTGGGGCCACTGCTGCTTCTGCAGCCTGTCCACTCACACTGGCTGGGGCAGAAGGCAGGGGACAAATAAGTTGCTGCACCTGGAGCTGGGGCAATGACCAGGCCTGGATCAAGTGACAGCACTGGGGCTGTCTTGGAATCCAGAGGAATCTGGGCTGGCTTAGTCATGCCCCAGAATGCCCAATTTGGAGTCTTTCCATAAGCTGTCACTGGTGCAGGATTGCACCAGCATCACTTCATAGGTGGAGACTTCCAGGGCTACGTAGGGGAACATCTCTGCCCAATCCACCCAACACCCCCTCCAGTTTGGTGCAAGGGGGGTTTCAATTGCTGCACAAAACTCAGAAGAATTGCTTAATACTATACTCATGGAGGACTGCTTCAAATGCTAAGCCCTGTGGAAGCTGCAAAAAAACACCCATCTATGTTATTTGAGCTGATACTATGAGGCACCACACATTCCAGTCTGGTTCAAACATCACAGTAAGCCATAGACTGAAATCAGCACTGTTTTATTGTGGACATGCTGGCACATGCTATTTAGGGTTTGTCCGCTTGTCCTGTGCCTAGAAAGTGAGATCTGAGCAGTTTTCTGCTTAACCAACAACTTTTAGGCATGAGTCTGAGTGGTTTTCCTCCTGCCCCACCCCTTTCTCAGAAAAAATAACAACATCCTTGTGGCGATCCACACAGGGTCCCCGGACGTTTCACTGCCGATTGATCCCTGTGCCACCACTCTCCCTTCTTCCACTGCCACCAACCAGGGCCTACCTGGTAAATCTATTGAGTCCAGTCAGGTTTAAATTGTAACTTCAAAGTGATGTTTATTTAGTACAGAATAAAAATGCCACCCCACCCACATCACCAGCCACTACTGCTTGGGAAGAAAGGTCTACTCAGTTTAGAGGGGAAAGATTCCACTGTAAAATAGGTGACAGGTAAAGCTGGTAGTGAGGTTAAGCATCTCTCTGTCTCCTCTTGCTGGGCAAAGAGCTGCCTATTGAGCTCCTTAGCTCCAGCACTCCCTTGCTTAGCTTCCAGCTCCAACTCAAGGTGCTGGATATGGATGCTGTTGCAACAAAACAACAACAACGTGTCTTATGAAACCTTAAAATTAGCACAGTTGCTATGGCATAAGTTTTTATGGACTACAGCCAGTCATATCACACATGTTGGATGTCAACCAAAGAAAAACCGATTACTTCCCAATTTAAAAACAGGTGAGATGTTGACAATGTTAATAGCTCTTAAGTGCAAACTGACAACCTGAACCAGCTCCTCACTAGTGACAACAGATCACATAACAGAAATGCAAACAAAAGACAACAACCACCAAATGCTTTCCATCAGTGCAAGGATTTACGCTTGTGCAACAGAACTTTCTCCTCTCTCTTCTACCTGGGCACGACCTGGGCCTACCCAGAGGGTGTTGGGAAATCCTAGAAACAGATTAGGGGGGCATGGTGACGAAGTTCCACCTGCACAAACATAAATCCTTAGATTGATATGACAAGTTCGTTGGTACGAGGGACCAGACCCTGCAGCAAGCCGATATGCCAACTCTGTCCTCATATGTATGAAGACAATACTGTTATAGAATCCAATAATGTCAGTCACAACATCAACTGCTCATCTACCTGCTTTATCAATACTGTCCTTCTGCTATCTACACAGGACAATCAGGTTTGTCACCGGGAAAAAGTCTAGATGGACACAAATCTGACATCAGGATGCGGAATATTTGGAAACCAGTAAGAAAACATTTCAGGACGCTATGCTGACCTTCATGTGGCTATTCTTATACAAAGGAACAAAGGGAGAATCCAGCATGAAATTGCTTCACACTTATTAAGAAGTTCAATTCTATCAGATGTGGTTTGAATTGAGATTACAGTTTTAGTCCCACTGCAGGTGTTAATTAATTTGGCAATGCCAGGATGTTCTTCAACTCTGCTTTGTGAATGGTCACTGCTGTTACTTTATGTTACATCTAAACCTTTTCATAATTGTCACCGTCTGTATCTTTTATGCTTACTTGCCTCTGATCTCATTGCTAACCAATTTTTCATCCCCTCCCCCCTCCCTCTCCTTCTTGCCACCAATGTATACATTTACCTCCAAATTCAGGGTATCATTTTAGGGTATCACCTGATAAAATAGACTCTGGCCATGACAGTTTAAGTGCCACAAGATTCGTATTTTTTGCAGCGGAATAACATGGCTACCCTTCTGGAAAATATTCTGCTCAGTTTCACTTGATGTTAATTAATTTAATATTCCAATGGATATTTATTTGCAAGAATAACTGGCAGGAGGAAACGGTGTATAGGAGTCACATGTAAGTTATAACATTACCTTTCTACTTTGCAATATATACAGCGCTTTGCTTAATTTTGCTACTAATTAAATACGTACATAAATGCATTATGGTGGCAGGGGTATACAGGAAGCTACCTAAAGAAGAACTTGCTAATTATCAAATCCAAAGAATACAGTACAGATATTATTATTTTTTATGGAAGTTTTCTGCAAATCCAATTTTATGTGTTGAAATTAGCTTTCATTGACTCTGGAAACCCCCAGAAAGTGTTAACAGTTAACCACCAAAAGGTAGAATCTTCAGCATGAGGCCAATTTCTCTTAACTGAGATGCTGATGTGCCATTCAGTTACCTTGATTTATTCCATCCCCTGCAATTGGGCTTTTTTTTTAACCCCTGTGGTTGATGATTTTCCTTGGTAGTGAGCAAAGATCAATTGTCCATTTCAATTAGTTTTAGTCTATGAGGCTTATTCTTAAAGAACTATTCAGGTGAACTGGAAGATGCTACACGTTAAGTGAATTTTACATCAAGTGGTGATAGTTATTCTTATAAAAAAAAGCTGTAAAGGAGATTAGAATAATTTCAATCTACTAAATTTCTGAGTACAGAAAACTGGTGACACTCCTATGGAAAGATTGTGTTTGGTGGTTGTTTTTTTACCTTGACTAGGTGGGTTCATATCCCACCCACAGGGTGGGCCAGTCAACAAAACACAATGAATCCTGCTTTCTTTTCATGATAGGACAAGGCACCTAGCAATAAGGAGGAATGGTTAGAGAAGGCAAGTAGTGAACAGAGGTAGATGTGAGTTACTAGAAATGTATGAGATTTAGTCTTTGTGCACAATGATGATACCATTATCTGATCATGGATCGATAACTTTTGTGTGCTGCACAAGGCCTGTATACCGCTGACAGTTAAACAAATGTTTAAAGTAATGATAGGAGAATCTGACAAATGGATCAAATAAAGTTTACTTCTCTACATTTCATGTAGCAGTTCAAAAGGCAATAATATCACAGTTTAAGGTGTTTTAGCACTTTAAGTTGTGTGAGCAGGGAGACAGGAACATCCCCTGGTACAAGGCTTCCCCTCCTGATTTGGGGAGATTCTTCTCTTCTAAAACACAGGCTATGCTATTCATAGGGATCTCAGACTGCCCCCCCCCCCACCGCAAGGCTTTTTAGGAGCTGCAGGGTGAAAGAGAAGCATCTATGTCCATGGTAAAAGATGGAGTCCCCTGTAAATTTTTCAATCATCTTCTGAATGACCAACCCCCATGCCATATTGCATACTATATATATGACACTCCTGTCCATTTAAAATGAGGGCCCACAATGTGCAATTGTGTTGTGGTTTAGCTTCCCCCTCCCTGCCTCCTGCATGGAGCGCTTGACAGTTGCTGAGGGTCTCAGCCAACCAATTAATTCCTTTTCTGTCTGTTGCAACAATGCACTGTGCCATATGACTTTTAACTGCATTTCCACCGCTTCTTTAATTATTTATAGATTGTATTTTATTGAATTACCATCTGAATTTCCACAGAATTCACATTGCAATATGATGAAATACAACAAAAGGAACAAAAGAAGCAATAAATATCTAATTAAAAATCAGTACGAATATTTAATCTGCCATCTTCAACCAGTAATCCATAGATGTGCTGCTGAGCACCTGAACAAAGCTTCTGAAACACCGTCTGGGAACCCCTGGCATAGAGGAATGTTAGTTGAGAACAAAGTTAAACCTTCCTTGAGCGTCCTGCCGTTCCACATGTATACAGTGGTCCCTCGACTTACGAAATACTTGACATCCGAATTTTTCGATTTACGAATGAAAAAAGTGGTCGCACACCTACGAATTTTTCGACATCCGAATGGAAATCGTTGCCAGTTTTAGATGCGGTTTCCTCGACTTACAAATTTTAGATGCGGTTTCCTCGACTTACAATTTTTTCCGAATATTTTTTCTCCCAATGCATTCCTATGGGAAATCGCTTTTTTCGACTTACAAACTTTTCGACCTATGAATGTCCATTCGGAACGGATTAAATTCGTAAGTCAAGGGACCACTGTAATTATAGGTTAACTGAAATTCTGAAACCAAATGTAATAATAATGATCATAATAATTTTACTCTTTTTTCTTTGTTCCTGCCTGATGCACAAAGATAGGTGTGGTTTTGCAAAGAAAAGTAAGATATACAGCAGAAAAGGACTGATGGATACCAAAAACAAGCCTTTAAAAAATGTACTGCTGGAAATGAAAATAGGCACAAGCAAAAATTAAAAATCCCCCAAAGTGCATATATTTTTTCACAGCAAGCACAGGCATATTAGAATAATATTCACAACAAACAGTAATGTTGACAGACCTGTGGAGGGAACACCTTCCCTTTTGGGTCAGGGGACATGACATAAGCAGCTTGTGTGTACGCATAGCTTTTGAAGCGAGGTTTAGGTGGAGGTGAAGGGGTGCGCACATGACCCTGTGCTACACTGACTTTGATCTAAGGAGAAGAAATTAGGAAGAAAAGCAGACACACACACGGATGAGTATGCTTAATAGAAAGGACAGAACGTATAGTTTCAGGGGGAAATGCCGGCAGTTTAATTCTATCTTGCAGAAAACAGTGCTGGCATTAAGAGTAAAACAAAAAAAAACTATGTGGAATTTAGTGAGCTGCTTTCATTAATATGACATCCTTTCATGACAAGTAAAAAGACTCCTTGAAGTGCCAGATAATTATTCCTGGCATGACACCACAAATCAGTAAAGGGCCTTTATAATTCAGCACACTCAGAAAGCAAAGTAGCAAGGACTCGTAGTAGGTTCTGAATAAATGTGCTCAGCAGTCAGCAAATGGACATCTGATCAACAAATCTAAAAATGATAGTGTCCCAGAAATAAGGGAGTTAATTAATAATTAGAATTTCTGTTCACTTCGAGAAATATAACTATCAGGCTAGCCTCTCATGGGAATGCAGTTGCCACGGTGCGCTCGCTTAAGTAAAGAAACAAATAGTTTGAGAATTTCCATACACATCTAAATTTGAGTTACGAGTAGACCTTTTTTTTTTTTTTTTTTACAAGGAACTGGCACCACAAGTAAACAACCCCTGCAATTTTTCAGTGGAAGAAATTCAAGCAACTGTAACTCTATTTTACACCATGAGATACAGCTACAGGAATGCATAACCAAAGGAGAGATACAGAGGTTTTTTACTTCATAGTGACAGCTCTACATAACCTAACCCTAAGGAGGGGGAAATCACTTGTAAAATCATTTTTGCCCTAGTCAAAGAGCTGGGAAGGCCCATGGATGTGTGGGGAGAAGGAACCGGGGTGGGGGGAATGCCTGGAAAACAAAGAGCAAGAATTGGTCTCTAGTACCTTCAAAGTAACTCTGGTAGTTCAAAACTGAAAACGTTATACTGCCTGGGAAAGTTGATGTCAGTAAGTCAATATTTTACCTCATGTCCCAAAGCTAGACAAATAAAATTAGAGCTGGAGAGGCATCAATAAGGCTCTAGCAGCAGCACATTCTAATGCGAGGCCAATTGTTTCAACCATTAAAGGTAAAGGGACCCCTGACCATTAGGTCCAGTTGTGGATGGCTCTGGGGTTACGCCGCTCATCTCGCTTTACTGGCCAAGGAGCCGGCGTACAGCTGTGGCCAGCATGACTAAGCCGCTTCTGGCGAAACCAGAGCAGCGCACGGAAACGCCGTTTACCTTCCCACTGGAGCAGTACCTATTTATCTATTTGCACTTTGATGTGCTTTCGAACTGCTAGGGTTTCAACCATTAGCTATATAATAATCATAAGAGCATACAAACTCTGATTACCAAGTGTGGAATTGGAACATTGGATGGGCTGGATGTCTAATTAAAGGCCAAGGTAATATTATCTCATTGGTGGATGAATTCCTATGCTCTCAACGACATTTTTGAATCAGAAAAGATGTTTCTTTCTTACATATGGGGTAATAAATGCTGTGTGGGTGGGTGGGTGGATGCTTTATTTTCTACTTTCTGCTTATGAAATATTTGAAGCAGGATAGTGTGGTATTAATAACTATAAAATATGCTGATCTGGGACACTGGCTTGGATATGGAATCCCCCTGCAGCAGATCCAACAGAAAGCTTATTTGCATATAGACTTATTAACTGTGCAACAGAGGTAGCTAAATCCAAACAGTATCCTGTACATATTGAGCAGTGAATAAGTGCATTGCTTTTGTAGAGAGTCTACTGAGTAATAAAAATGTTCCTACTATTTATGTTTTTTCATACATACAGATGACTTAATGAAAGACTGAGAAAGCTGATGGACAGAGCAAAGCAGTTTAAAAGTGACACAGCCTTTTAAGTAAGCTACGTCTGCAACCCTTAAAGCGCTTGATTGGCAAAGCCTTACTAATTTCAAGACGTGCTTTGAATATAAGACACCAAAATGACACAAAATCTTACCTTGTATTACCTTGCTTCGAACAAGGAAGTGTTGCATGCTATAGGAGCCTGCTTTGCATCATGTAATGCACAAAAAGCGTAACTTTCTTCATTTCAAAAACAGTCCATTACTTCATGCATGGCAGTTAACAGTATAAACCGTGCAAATAAAGTATACATAGAGTGATATTCAATGTTAGTCATATTGAGAATTAACCACTTAAATCAATGGACATGTAAATTCTTCACTGTCTGCAGTGGGTCTACCTACTCTGACAGTGACATAGTTGGATCTTGCCCATAGTCTCTTTTTAACTAAATCTATGACTTTATTGGCTATTAATTAGAATTAAAAACCCCAAAGAACTCACCTGTTGTGAAAAGCGCTGTTGATGTAACTGTACGTGCTCTTCTCTGATGTGCTTTGATTGCCGTGGCAATGTTTCCACTTCCTGGATGGCTTCAAGAGTAACTTGCTGGGGCAAGACTTGGAAAAGCGATGTCACATACATCAAGATGGACTTCTTATCAGGATAAGCAGTTGCGACATCTGGAAAAGTGCATTAAACACAAACAACATTAGATAGTTTGCAAGGCTTCACAGAAAGCAAACAGGCTAATGAGCAGTCAGTCCATTGTCCATTTAAGCCCACTGGGGACTAATTAAAGTACTACAATCAACTCCAAGCTTTAATATGAAACTCAAATGCAAATGAGGAAGAGCAAAAATGACAAGTTTTTTCTTGCTTATAAGCCTTCTTCCATTTAAATGCAGACATTGCACAGTTAGAATGAATGACCTTCATAAAGGCAGGCAAAATAAGCCATTAAAAATGTAGATGTTACTATTGCAAAAATACCAATAGGTTAATGACTGGAGTAGCTATACCAGACCGATGGGGATGTAGCAGTGAACACTAAAGGAAGCAAGTGCATTAAAGTAAAAAAATCAAACTTGGATCTGCAGTGCCTAACTGCCTTTTCCAATGCAAACTACATGAATAGGGACATGGATTTCATCTGATGGATTTCCCTCCAGAACAAAATGAATGAATAGGTAATTCCTATGGGATTTCTCTCTCTTTTTGTACTCATGGTGCCACTTTGAATATGAGTTTCAAAACCAAAATAAATTATGTGTTAAAAGCTATAGCTGTATGTACTCACATAGCTATATAGCTAAGAACATCAGCATTAATATGAAAGTTGTGATCAACCACTTCTATTTCTTTCTGCATTCCAAAGTAAACAAAATCGAGAAATGCAGATTAAGATGCAATTAAATGCAATTAAGATGTCTAAGAAAATCATATGAAGGAAGAAGGAGCCTTAAAGTTTTACTTTCCCCTCAGTTTTTATATGTGGTGGAATACAAATCAGTTAAGATTATACACTTCTAACATGAAATACTAGAGGAAACATTAAATGCTGTTTTCATGAATATAAGAAATATGGCTTTCTGAGGCTACAATCCTATATACACTGACATGGGAATAAGTTCAATTAAATTCAACAGGGCTTACTTCTGAGTTGAACTATGGAGAGGGAAGCTACTGTTCCAGAAAAGGCCTTGATTTAGCCCACCATTTCAAGTCACTAACAATTTGTAAAAATGTAAATTATGCAGCATTGCTTTCAAGTAATTCTTTTGTTGCGGCCATTAAAATTTACCTCATGTACTCAGTGAAGTGAATCAAGATGTAAAGAGGCTGTTGTCTAAGAATTTATCATTAATCCCATAAGTGCTTAAATACAAGCACTGGCAGAAAGCCAAGCACTATTAATAGCAATGAGGTTTTATTATAATAAATCTATCCCAGGTTTGCTAAGATCTGCAAGGTGCAATGACATTTGGGTCCCCTCTGCTAAAGTTATCACTGTAGAAGAACAGACATTGCACATTAATTTCCCATGCATATTTTCAAACCAGATAAAGGTCATGTGTTTCAACATGCCTGGCTCTCTCATGTATCCTAGACACACTGCTCAGATACTAAAGCAAGAAAGGAAAGGAAGCAGATCAAAACAGCGTATAGTGTGAGGAGACTGGTAGATGAAAATCAAATGCAGTCAGGCCTGAATCAGTGACTGCAAGTGAACCAAGCCCAATTTGGGGTCTGAAATCTACATATAACTCTTATGGGGCTGAAATGGTCCAACAGGTTCTGAGCCTTCCCGCTGCCTTGCCATGGGCCTATAAGTCTCTGTACCTGCTGCATCTTTTCCAGGGTGGGTTGACACATCCCTGCCTTCCCAAGTTAGGGCACATATAGGGCACATATCACTGGGCTGGGCTGGGCTGGGGTGGGCTGGGCTGGCTGGCTATCACCCTTGACATTGGGAGGTTAACGTCTACTGGGAGGGATCCTGATGCATGCCTTACACAGTCACCATCCCAAACTCATCACAACTGCGGGCATTCTGCTATTTGTATGCATTAGCCCCACTGAATTTTTTCAGTGTGGAATACAAAAATAATGAAGACATTTCTAGATTTAATGTACCCTAATTATAATGGGAGATAGATTTTAAAAAGCTATGAAAGAGACTGTGAAACTGCTGCTTTCAAAACTAATTCTTATATTGGTTAATCAGGCCCAGTTAGATCTTATTAGCTAGACGTCTGTGACAACCTTGACATTCCCAAGGGAAGCAAACAAAAATGCATTGCCTAAGCAAGGCGATCTTGTTTTGGAGCATAATTCTAGTCAGGAGAATCATACAGGATTATAATGTATCTGGCAGACAGGCAAGAAGGTGTATGGATTGAATAATGTCTCACATTCATCGACAAATATCATCCTTTGAAGAAGAGCCACTTACAGCTGGGTAAATTAATTTCAAGGCATTGGTACAGAATGTCTTTTTCACAACTGTGAATACATGTAATATAGGCTTTTTAACAGTCACTTGCCTAAGCCTCTAGGCAGGAAAATTTCTATCAACTGGAAGAGAGTTGATTCATTTTATTTCCTTTTAGACTATTGATGTGCCACAAATGACTTAGAGAGGTGTGAGCAGGCAGGCTGGTAGGTTTTTTGGACTTCATTACAATGCTGGTACACGTGCAACATCACGTACGTTTGGTTTTGTGACTCATTAATACGTTCATTAATGATATATTTCTTTTTGCAGTGATACAATATTATCCAAACTACATTAAGCAGATGGTGCAGAATGATCTCAAATACTTCTGATGAAGCCCACTATGGATATATTCAGAGTAATGTTTTGTAAAATAATCTCAATGATATATTTATAATGGTGAATTCTATTTCTAGTCAATAAAGAGTTCAGAGTTATTGGTAATTGTTAATTGAAAACATCAGCTGATGACTGAAGTAACTGAAATACTAATAAGAATGTTTCACCATGTTTTCAAAATCACAAAGCAAAGTAGCCTTTTCTTTCCATTGTTTCTTTGTCCAATATACAGGAAAATTGAAAGATACAAAAACCCCATGATCAACAATGCAGCTTTTGTATGCATTAATAACAGGAGGTATAAAATAAAAGCATTCAAAACCTGAACAAAATACTTAAAAATGATTTGTATATATAATACAATATATACTGTTTTACTATATAAAAAAACTGTTCCTTCCTATCTACTTGTTATTCTGGTCCTAAGTATCATTACCAAGTGTGAAAGGCTTCTGATCAACTGAGCCTTCACTACAGTCAAGAGACTTCAGGCACAATTGACTGAGCACTGTACCATGGCACAACCTCCACTCATTTCAGTGAAATTCTCTGAAACAAAGGGAGATTGTGCGGCAGTGGTGCTTGACTTCCTTTGCTGCTTAAACAAGTGTAAATAGAAGAGCTAACTGGCTTGGATCATTAGTAATGAAGAGATATTATTTAGCTGGGATCCTGATTTACTCAAAGTAATTTTATTTGATAGGTTTGTGAGCTATGTGAATGTGTTGGCTGATCATTGGACAAGTTTCCTAATGCAAGCAAAAAACCCAAATCCCAACTTAAATTTCCAAGAGTCAAGAGAGATCACAAACAGGTAATAGAGGTTCTGCTGATAGAAGCACAGGAGCAGAAGAAAGGCATGGCGGGGATCATAAAAGCACCTTCAGTTATATATTAAGTGAATAGCAACACAATTCACTGACTTGATGACAGATCAATGACAAAGAATCTGTGAGCTTCCTATTTGCAAGCATCATACCAAAGAACTAAATAAAATAAAATCACTCAGCAGAAGTATCATTACTTCTGCTGTTTGTTCAAACCTATAGTCATGTGGCTGCCAGTAGCCAACTTCTGGAAAAATTGAGACAAAGTTGTACTTGAGAGATACCCCACCATCTAGTTGTGGGCAGAAGCTATCTCAAATGTTTATAGGATTTTTTTTTTTTTTTAAAAAGACCTAGACTGGACCATAAAAGCACTAAATTTATGTTGTTACTAGTATTGTTACCTTCCCTACACCATAAGGTCTCCTGGCAGGTTACATTAAAAACAGTTTAAAGTAACATAAAATCACAGAAATAAGGTGGGCCCTTAAAATATACATCCCAGGTGTCCAAGTCAAGGTAAAGAGGTGCACCTTCAGCATTCACCAAAAACAGTATAGTGAAGATGCCAGAAAAGTCTCTGTGGGGAGGGAGTGTCACAACTTAGGGGCCGTCACAAAGAATTCCTTCTGCTGGACAACAACACACACACAACTGAGTTTCTGAGGAATGTGATATAACCAAGAGAGACCCTTCTGCTGATATTAGCACCTAAGAAGGTCTGTGTCCATCTTTCATGTATTTGGGGCCCAAGTCATTTGAGCTATAAACACTAATGTACCTTGAATTGGTCTAACAGATGAACTGCCAACCAGTATACAGGGCCTTTATGACATCTAAATGGAGCCCCAGTCAGTAATCTGGATGCTGCATTTTGGACCAATTGAAGTTTTCTACTCATCTTCACAGGCAGCCCCACAAATATAACACTCCATCAAGAACGGACTTCTGAATACACGATGCTTTGGCTTTGTTATTTGGTGAGATCATCTTAGAAGCAGAACTTCTTCTCATTTATAGAACATTAAAGATATAATTTTTTTATATCAATCCTAATGAATGTCTTACATAATACACTATAGCTCTACTTGGGCATTCTAATTTCTATCCGTGGAGGGAGTATGGCCCCTTTCCCTCCACCCCAACTTCCATCATTGAGTAGGAGGGTCGGAAGGGGAGTTGTAAGCAACTTTGGCTGAATGTAGTTACAGCTACAGTTTACTTTGTGATCAGGATTTGCAGATGTGAGAAGAACTGTAACTCTGTACAAATGAATGTACTTATAATCCACCTCCAGAGCTTCCCATTCAACATGGGCATGAGAGGGAAAGAGAGGCATGATCAGTGCATGTGCTCTCTTCGCAAACAGAACGTAAGAACACATAAACAGGGCTTCTTTATAAAGAAAACTTGTGAGTGTGCCAGTGATAAACTAGGGGAAAGTGAGCTTTACTACTTGTCAGATTGTAATGAAAACCTTCTGTGCTGAATTCAAACAAATTGTGCCAAATTAGCTAATAAAATGTGGTTTAAATGTATGGCAATGGGATGGATGTGAAAAGGATCAGAATAATATGAAAACAAGGCAATCTGCTTTCACATAAAAGCTCCCTTATCAGAAGAAAAGCAAAACAATGTTCCACTATAATGAAAGCAAAACAAAATAAAACCAGGCCTCACACATTTATTGCCACATTCATGATGTATTTATGATCAGTGATTAATTTTATGCATCCATTAGACCTGCATCATTACTTTATTAATAACTTTGCTAAATAATAGTAAACCTTATGGCATTCAGTATGGACACCAGCTGAAGCATGTAAAAATAATTAAAAGTTCCTGAAGTTATACACTGACAGCATAATCCTATGCATGTCGACTTGGAAGTAAGTTCAGTACAACCTTTTTCCAAGTGTGGCTTATAGCTGTAATCCTGTGCATAATGCTTCGAAGTACTTTCAACTGAACTAAGTAGTAGTTCAGATGCAGTGCCAAATTGTAGTTTGTCGTTATGTGAATGAGCAGTCAAGGAGCCCTTCTACCCATGTCCATTACTGTGCCCTTTCTCCTTTCCTGGTTTTGAAGCAAACCATGTGTTGTAATTTCTAAACATGGATTGCAGGAGAAACACAAGGAGTTGCTTGCTGGTTCAGAGGTAACTAACAGTTTTCCTCAAATTAGGAAAGGAAGGAAAGACTATGGCACACAAGAATCCAAGATTGAGGCACAGAATATTCAAGCCATTATTACGCATTACCCCTGAACCGCACCAATGAGACTTAATTCTTAGTCAACATGCACAGGAAAGGTGTGTGCATTTCAACCTCTCTGTAACTGTACATTGCCATTTCATAGCTAAGTACCGGTATGTATTAAAAGTTGAACATGTCTTGGAAATCTCATCTGAAGTACCTTCACACAAAACTATAAAATGCAATCTGGACTTACAGTATATGTGAGGAACTTCTGCTATCATGCACATTGTGATGAGTCACCCTAGATCATTGCCTGTTTATACCTCAGCGAGAGATGGGAGATGCTCAGGGTGATAAGTCTGGCCAGCCCTTAAACTGAAATCTTGAGTGAATCTGATCCCACCAGTTCATTCATGCCTAAATCCCAAAACCTGGCCTGAATTTAAAATGGAATTTTGAATAATGCAATGATTGTGCTAATTGTAGCAAATTCTAGTGCCATCAAATGTATCTAACGACATACATTAACAATACATAAAAGTCAAGGGAGAGTTAAAATTCTGGGAACAAAGTGAAGTGGGCATCAGTAAGAATAACGGTACTTTTAACTAAAGTGTAAAAAATGGATAACTTGCAAATGACTGCATTTTTATCACCTGATTAATATGTAATAGAGGTCAAGAAAGAGGTAGTAGCCTATGTTAGCCCCTCTGTCATTTGAGATGCACAAAAATACCCCATGTGGCAGAATAAATCACAGGCATAAGGAACACTGCAGTAAGCTTGAATTTTGAGATGGCTGATCCACCTCTGACCAACACTGACACTCACCTGCAGTGCAGGTACTACCCTGTAACATGCCTATGATAATGATAGGAAGGAAAGGCCTCAAGGATGTTATGCACTATCAATATTTACTAAGAACATTCAAAGCAGCTGTTTGTCAACTAAAATATTTTACAAGAGGAAAGCCAAGAAGTATTGTGATACATTGCTACAGATCCTGAATAGGTAAATTAGATGAGATAGCTACAAAATAGAGTATAATCAATGACATACAGCATGACAGCATCTTTTCAATGCCAATTAATTAAAGTAGTTAATCAAGAGGATGACTCAAATAGCAAAAAAATTGGCATTTTGTACAGTTAATTACATGGACTATAGAGGAAGATGGGCTGGATAACAACATAATAGCTTTTGGAACAGATTGGCAGAAAGGATCCGCTGCCCTTCTGCTAAGTGAGCTAACAGAGAAAACACAAAGGTATTTGTTAAGGAGAAAGTGGCGTAGCAATGCTCGCAAAGCTGAGGGATTCCTACAGCAAACCTGTAAAGATTTTAGTCTAAAGAGAAATCAGCTGTTAAGAACAAGTTAAAAGATAACGACAGAAATACAACACAGATTTTAAAAATGGTTTCCAACACATCTTTACATGAAAGTTGAGATAATAAGGAATTGAAAGCAAACTTTAAAAAAAAAATAATAATCTTTCTGGTGCTTTTTAAAGTAACCCAAAACAATGACCATTTGACAGTTTCAAAGATGCATGCTCTGATCCTGGTGATCTGTTCCAGGCACAGGAGCTGAAAATTTTAACGGATTGTAAGAAAGGCTTGATTTGTGTGCCTATTTATGTATATATGTTTGAGCTTATAGCTGCAATAAAGTTATCTATCTAAGGCACACTGAAATGCCAGAATCTCTTCTCTCTCTCTTTTTCAATTGGTGAAATCAATTAGGGGATGCTGTGCAGATGTGCACAAGCCAGGAGTTTCCCAGAGTTGTGAATTTTAGGAGCAGACAGCCTAAAATGGCAGCAAGGGCCATGGCAGGACTACAGAGGGAAGGGAGGAGTTAGGGGGGGCATTTCCTGCTCCCCATCATCTGCTCCTATACCACTACCATCCCTATGCATGCAGGTGTATAAAAGTAAGAGTAAGGATGTTGCTATGGAGGCTGGTGGAATGACCAGGTGGGCATATTAATTTCCAAAGCCTCTTGAACTGACTCAGGAAATAAACTTTTTTGTGGGGGCTGGGGAATAAACAAATACAGTACATTCATTTCTGGGTATATCCAAGCTTGGAGGACTACATGCATCTCTTAAATCACTGGATTTGATCCACAGTAGCGGGACGGCAGACGCTCTCTCCCATACCTAGGCAACTCACTCAGCTACCACCCTGTCACCACTCAGCAAAAACTCTTCCAGTGACCAGACAGCACTGTTAAATGGGGTGGACTGAGCTGCAGTAGTTGTTTTCCCCAATATTTCTGACACTCAGTCACCCAGTAGCATAATCTAGCCCAGGGTCGCCAATCCAGTGCCCCTGAAAGCTTTCACTGATGCTACTGGGAAGGTTAACCAGATTCTATGATTTCATTTTTAAAAAGAAGTTATGGGGGGAAATGTGCAGGTAGCTTCTAAGTGATTTCTGTAAAAAGAGGGGGTAATGTGTCCACCTTGTATATTTTTTCTGGTACTGAGGAATGCTCCTTGTTATTAGACAGCAACACCATCAGTGTGTGTGTGTGTGTGATTAGCATTCTGTTATCACAGGTGGTTGTCCCTCTAATTTGTCACACTCCCCATGGTGGCGATTTTGTGTTCTTCCAGCCAGTTTGTGACTTGCACTCCCAGCACACACACATATTCAAAGTGTGCTCACATGTCTAAAATGGTTGGTGACCTCTGATCCAGCCCATTTGGCAGGATCAGTTGACCCCAAGGAGGTGTTTTTAAGGAGCTGGAAGGGTTACCAGGAAAGAAGGATGTGAGAAAGTTGCCTTGTGCTAGCCCTCTTGCACAAGAGTTGGGCAAGTCTCTTGATCCAACCCAATATGCATGCCATTTTTCTTTTGCTTTCATGATGCTTCTCCATCCAAATACATGCACACAAACAAATTTAAGATATGAGCCTGATGATTTAAGTGCCTAAACATGGCTTTTATTATTCAACACGCATTTAACAGCCTAATAGCCTTTCCCAAGGTCACATACAATAAATCAAAGAAAGAGCCTGAATTATATTTTCTTTTCTCTGCATTAAGTGCCATGCTTCAAACATCAGACCACATACTGGTAGGGTATTCAGCTGAGATAAAAGAGTTTATCTGCTAGGATTATTTGCTAGCTTTCCTTTTTCTTTTAATCAAACTGTCAAGTACAGTCAGACAGCATATTTGCAAACTACACCTGCCAAGGCTTTTAGATTGTCAACTATTTTATATGTACTTCATGTACTTTTCATGTTTTTTATGTCTGCTATCTTTTCTCCACTTTACTTGCCTATTCTTTTTTAAGGTCAATGGTAGGTATACAAATGTCACATTCCAATCTTTATTTCTGGGCTTGTCACATCAAACAGACTATACCACCATTTCAACAATGCCCCTCATCTCTTTCCTAGTGTTTATGCAGAAGCTTTCTATTTCCCTTGCTTTGTACATGCCCTTCATAAGAAGGTCCCCTCAATAAAGCTGCTTCTGATTAAAAACAACAACAGCAACCAGGCCCTGGATCATTCAGGATTCTGGTTCTGGGCACTTTTAAGTATCATTAATTTCAAAGAGAATATCAAGCACTTGTCCATTGGATAGTTAATGAAAGCTATTAATTCCGACTAGGGTTGTTGGTTTCTTCCCAGGATGGTCTCCCCAGGTGGCTGATTTTGGAAGGACAGCAAACTGCAGGGTAATTTATTTTATTATTATATAGCATTTACTGCTCAGAGGAAGGATATGTGCTTGTGGAATTTTCTTGACTGTGTGTGTTGGGGACAGGGATGCCATTTGCCACTCTGCCCCAGTCAGAAGAATGCCTTGGATTAGCCCTGTTGTTTCCTACAACAAGAAATTCCTTACTCTCACCTCTTCCTTGTGAAGTAAATGCAGTGGCAGCTGGTAACATGTCAACTTGCAAAGACTGCCGTTTTCAACCTTGCTGTTTTCATCACAATAGAACCTCTGAGGACCTCTGAGAAAATGTGTCATTTCATATATGCAGAGTGCAACTGTCTTTCCTTCTATGGTTGGGGAAAGAGCTTCCGCAAGACTAATCATAATCAACCTCCATTCTGCCTGAAATTTGGGAGCGTATCTTCCAGGTTTGAGGAAGGATGTGGAATCATACCCAGATAGGCATAGAGTCCAAACTCTCCAATTTAGAAATTCACCGACAAATTCACAAAACAGCAAGGTGGAAATAATAGTGTTAGCCTTTCCCCTCCATTTGTATGCATTCAAGATATATCCCCTGCTAGGGAAGGGGGTTGTTGGCAGCAGACCCACACACCTTTTCTGCATAAACAGATGAAGAGGCATGCCCTTCTTAAATTCATGATCTGGCTGCCACAAACATGGCTCTTGTTTTGCTCCCAAAAGAAGCACTGCAGGCTTCTCTAGAGGTATTTAATGCGAAATTAGCTGACAAGTGTTCAAGTCTCTGCCTAGGAGTTGCCCAGGCTATTCTTACCAAAAAAAAGGGGGGGTGGGGTGGGGAGAAATATAGAATTTGACCACCTTTGAATTAGCATTAGGGCTTCCTCTCTAAGCTCTAAATTGGTCCTTAATTAATGCCCTCTTAATTATCTCAATGTTTACTCTACATCTTTTACCATACAATCTCAATTAATCAAACAAACACAATAAAAGGTTTTATATTGTTGTTTCTTTTCACATTTCAGTTTGGACCTAGAATTTCTCTGGCCGTTTGAAAAAAGATGGTGAATCCTTAAAATGCCCTTCCATTTGTTAAGTTTTCAGAATCGATTTTCTCTTGGATGAAATAATTAAATGAATAGGTGATGTTTCCTCAAATAGCTCTGAAGCAAACAAAGCTGTGCATGAGCACCATGCACGATTGTGGCACATGTCAACATATCATTGGTTTGTGTACACACCATATGATGAACAGGGAGGATTTTTTTTTTTTAATTACTGTTGCTTTTAATTAGTCATTGCAGGAAAGATCAATAGCACATCCACATCCAAATGCTTAGAGGAGCTTTGGAGGTTAAAGAATTGGGGACAAGGAATGCACTTTTCTCCAATACAGAAATTTAGGCCACTACGGGGACAAAAGCTAGGATTGGTTGCCATACAGACAACTAACAGTATTGCAAAAAGAACAGGAGGCAAATGTTCAAATATGCTTCATTTAAATGCTTCTTTATCAGGTCAAGAAAGAATCAAATGGTAAAGGTTTTGCCAGTTAAGTGTTTGCAGCCAATTTTCTTATCACTTTAAAAGCACTTAAACTGCTGAAAAAGAAGCTAGTCACATCAGATCTGCTAGCCTGCCAACTAACATTTATTGCATTTTAGTACTATTAATCTGTATAGTTACAAATTATTTTGTATACATTTCTATTTAAACTGACAGAGCATGCTATACTAATTAAAAGCCATAGTTTTGTTCTTCACAACTACTAGGATTATAAATGTATGTATGTATGTATGTATAATAAAATCCCATTTTCATTTGTTCTAAAGAGAGACTTTTTATTTTGTTCACTTGGATCCTCCGCTGCAAAAAGAAAAGCCCTTCCATATTAAGAAGGGCAAGTATGGATACAACTGTTGAAGGTGACCCGGAAACTACAACTAATCCAGAATGCGGCAGCTAGACTGGTGACTGGAAGCAGCTGCCGAGACCACGTAACACTGGTCTTGAAAGACCTACATTGGCTCCCAGTACGTTTCCGAGCACAATTCAAAGTGTTGGTGCTGACCTTTAAAGCCCTAAACGGCCTTGGTCCAGTATATCTGAAGGAGCGTCTCCACCCCCATCGATTTACCCGGACACTGAGGTCCAGCGCCAAGGGCCTTCTGGCGGTTCCCTCACTGCGAGAAGCCAAGTTACAGGGAACCAGGCAGAGGGCCTTTTTGGTAGTGGCACCCACCCTGTGGAACGCCCTCCCACCAGATGTCAAAGAGAATAACAACTACCAGACTTTTAGAAGACATCTGAAGGCAGCCCTGTTTAGGGAAGCTTTTAATGTTTGATTGATTGTTGTATTTTAATATTCTGTTGGAAGCCGCCCAGAGTGGCTGGGGAAGCCCAGCCAGATGGGCGGGGTATAAATAATATATTATTATTATTATTATTATTATTATTATTATTGCCTGTTTTATTTATTGTCTAAGTAAACAAATAAAAATCCAATTTTATATTTAGACATTTTGATGCAAAGGTGGTTTAGGCACATTAGACACATTTTTTTTTAATTTTGTTGAGTAAAGCTTTAACAATCTGCTCCAAGGGACTTCAATGCTGTTTCCCTTAAGAAATAGTAAGAGCCCCACATTCATTAACACTCTTAATGCTACACACAAATTATAACTGGTTTTCTTATTTATGTCTCACAAGCCTAAACACACTCTTGAGATTCAGTGTGAAAACGTAAAGTGTTGAGCTAAGTAGTTATAAAAAATGACTGCCATTGTACATTTATCATTATTTTGGTTTCGTGTCAGTCCCAGAATACTTTCATTTGTTTAATTAACCTTTCCCTAAATTTTGCAAGCAATCAAGTCACTAAATGTGTCTGAAATGAGAAGAAAGGCCATTTCACAAAAGGAGAAGGGATACTGGTTCATTTTGTAGTACATTAACTGCTTCAGTGGAGCAAAATAATTAATTTTTCTTCATTGTACCATAATCAGCAAACCTAATCTTCAAAGTAAAACAGCAAACAGCTTTGCAATTGCTCAACACACTTAACTGTCATTCAGATTCACTGAGTGAAGTCCAATAGTTTATTAATATTCTGTAGATGCTTGCTTTGTATTCCATACCAGAAGCTGAAAAATGTCCTTTTAGTCACTGCCAACTACATCAATTAACTTTCGAAACGATTTTGTATTCACCTATTTAACAACTACTATTACAAGCAATTTATACTGCAATAGCAAAAAGTAAATCCCAAGTGATACTTTATGCCTAACAAGCAATGGAACATTTTTTAAGGAAAGAAAATACTGTCCCCTATCTATTAGCAAGTATTTTCAGAGGGGATATATTCAACTAAAACTTGTACATAATCTAGAAGAAGTAAGGTCTATATGCATGACATTACTTTCAGTATTTGTTTGAATACCAACATTCCCTAACTTACTATGACTTTTTACTACAACTTTTTATAGAATCAGTAAAAGGCAAATCATGCCTTTCTATTCCTGCATTGGCACAAAAAATTGCAAGGAACTTGGAAATCCATGAGAACACAATAAAAACTCTGCTCTAAAGTTAATCAGAGTCTATAATAATACTGTGTCCCATAGTGGCCAACCAGCCCTGGGTTGCTCAAAAGCAGGATATAAGGGCAATATGTCTTCCACAATGTTGCTCCCCAGAAACTAGTATTCAGAGGCATGCTCTGATTCTGGAAGTAGTATATGTAGGGTAGTGCAAAAATATTTGCAAGAACTTCAAATCAAGAATGAAAGCAGGGTCATTCCAGACAGGTTTAGGGTGGTCCCTTAACTGTCTCTACAGCCACAGCAGGCACTGCAACCTACCAACCGTTTGACTTCACCCCAAAGGCACACTCCTCCATTGTCTCCTGAGACAGATGGATGTCAACAATTGCAGGAGCAGAATAGCTTTCACTTGTGCAGTGGGTATCTTCCCCCTGTACACTATATCCCTAAATCTGTTATGGGATATAGCCCACAATGCTTTGGACCACATTTGGGGATGACATGGGGGGCATGCTGGGGGAAGAAAGGGGGAGAAGTCCTGTTGCCCAAGAGAAAGTCGTTCCACTCAAGCAATTATTTAGCTGAATACGGTCCTTGGTGATTCTTTAGCAGAAGTAAAGTATATCTCTGAAGTGCCCCAAACCAAAAGAGGGTTATACAAAATACTTGGAGGTACTTCCACATCAGGAAAACATATGGCTGAGAAGAGGTGGGTGGTGTAGAGCTCTTTTGTGATGGACAGATCTAGATCAGGCATCCCCAGACTTCGGCGCTCCAGATGTTTTGGACTACAATTCCCATCATCCCTGACCACTGGTCTTGTTAGCTAGGGATCATGGGAGTTGTAGGCCAAAACATCTGGAGGGCCGCAGTTTGGGGATGCCTGATCTAGATTTTAATCAGAGGAATGGTTTTACCAAGGTCCCCCAATCACAAATATCTCTGCCTCAGGTCACACATCCGTTCGTGTCAAGGGTCCAAGCAGTTTTGCCTGTGCCCTGCTTTTGCCTTTACCCCATAAAACCTGCTCTTTAGTGCCGAGTCGGAGCAAATCTGGAGAAAACCTGATTGATGTTTGCTCCGATTCGATGGGTTTCCCCTAGGGAAAAGCAGCAGGGCTAGTGGGAAGTATGGATGAGCCCTTATTTTATGTGACTTTTGGTTCCAACTGAGCAAAAGTCAAACCTAAAGCTGTTTCAGAATGAAATTCTGCTTCTTTGCCTTGCCCTTTGCAACCTGGCCACCTGCGTGACCCTGACTGCATACATACCTCTGACCTCTCTGTTCATTGCTCTGGACCTCACTTTCGGTCAGACCTTTACAACTTACTAGCCTTTGGCCTTTCCAAGTGACTGTTACTGGTCTGATATTAGGAACTGTTAAGCTTGCACTCTGCTGCCCTCATTAGCCACCCAGGGCTCAATGTCAGAAAGTTGGCAGGTCAAGCTCTGAAATTGGCTGCCTCCCCAGGCTGCCTATTGACCTCCCTTGAGGTTGAATGAATTCAAAGAGCAGTTTATTCCATGTTCCCTATGTTTCCTTACCTGATAATTTCTGTGTTTGACCTGATCTTTTACACAACATAAAAACTACTTGTGGAACTCTAGCGGAATCTTGTGGAAGTTTAGCACTCATCTGTATGTTAACTGGTTCCAGTAAAAAAACCATTTGCAAACTCATTAACCCAGAAAATTGCAGGACAAAATTAGTGACAGTATCCCAGCATGCAGTTCTTTCCCACTGTTATCATGGGGGAACAGAAGCATATATATGCGAATATAGCACTATTCAGTGACAAAAAAAATGACACTGCTAACACTGTATTTATCAGGATGTTTTCTATTTTCCTTTGTTTGCTTGTTTGTATTTTCACAGGGCATTTAAGTGCTAGTCTAATACTGATACAAGATTAATTACGAACTGGATAATATTTGTAGAATTGCTATTGGGTTAAAATTAAAAATAGGCACAAACTTTGATGATAAATAATTACTTATACACTGAGAGGACCAATAGCACCTAAATGCCTGTAAAATGTATGGTAATCCTGGTAATTAACTACCAAAAATATGGGCTGATTTGTGAATCTATAATTGCCATACAATATTGCTTCTTGAAGTGTGCAGAGGAGCTGGCACGCTCATAGTTCAGCTAGGAGCAGATGGAGGTCCTGATTTATGAACGGACCCCTGAACATGGGGGATATACACACATCTGTTGACATTTTGTGGAACCCTGGTGGTTACGTCTACAGGTATCAAGAGGGAGTGGTGGGTTCATACAATTAGTGCCTCCATGAGATTCCAGGTGGTAGCCAGCCTGCTAGGAGCCTGAGGCGCTGCTGGAGGTGATCACATGGGGGGTCCACTTTTCTATGACACAATCCCAATGTCGCTTTCTTTATTGCATATTTTTGTGATGTGAACAGCTGTGGTCTTTTACATTATAGTATAGCAGCTCGTGTAATTTGTAGGTCTTTGATTAATAGTAATTGCAAATGTTCACATGCTGCCTTGGGAAGGGAGAGCGATCACAGCTTGCAATGATCACCATGAAACAACAAAAGAAAGATGAATTCACACATTTGGGTGGCCTCTGAAGATTCTGTCATACCCCCAAAAAAGAATCTATCAAATTCAGAGATGCATGTGCAGTCAGGATTACAGAAATATCATGGCTAGAGCAAAGTTAAGCTTGGTGGAATAGACTGTCTGAAGCACCAGTCAGCAAATACATTCTTCTTCTACAATTTATCTACAGTGGTCCCTCGACTTACGAAGTTAATGCATTCCGTAGGTCGAAAAAGTCGTAAGTCGAGTCCCCATAGGAATGCATTGGGAGAAAAAAAATCATACGTCGAAAAAAACCGTATCTAAACTTCGCAAACCCTATCTAAAACAGTCGCGACTTCCTACCGGAAGTCGAAAAAATTCGTAGGCGCACGGCCGCTTTGATCCCTCGTAACTCGAAAAATACGGAAGTCGGGTCACTCGTAAGTCAAGGGACCACTGTATATAGCACATTTAACTTGCAAATGGCTTTATTCAAGCCCCATTCATTAAATGTGCATTAAATATTGTTGGAAAAGAAATAAAAGTATTGAGGAAGTAAAAGTAAAGGTAAAGGGACCCCTGACCATTAGGTCCAGTTGTGGACGACTCTGGGGTTGCGGTGCTCATCTCACTTTGTTGGCCGAGAGCCAGCGTACAGCTTTCAGGTCATGTGGCCAGCATGACAAAGCCGCTTCTGGTGAACCAGAGCAGCGCATGGAAACACCGTTTACCTTCCCGCCAGAGCGGTTCCTATTTATCTACTTGCATTTTGATGTGCTCTCGAACTGCTAGGTGGGCAGGAGCTGGGACCGAGCAACGGGAGCTCACCCCGTCGCAGGGATTCGAACCGTCGACCTTCTGATCGGCAAGCCCTAGGCTCTGTGGTTTAACCCACAGCGCTACCTGGGTCCCATTATTGAGGAAGTAGTAGGTATGTAAAGGGGACTGGCAAAAAGTGACAACTGATCCACTCCTTCCCGAAGCACCAAAACAAATAATCTGCGGCCCCAAATTGAGCACTTTGGAGCCTGATCTCCCCAATTTATTGGATTATCCCCATGTTGGATAAACCTGAATTTACAGCATTGAGATTGGAGTTACCTGAAGGTACTGATATGTGGACTACACAAATTAGATGGGCATATAAACAGCTGCAAAAACACAGTAAACTCCAGTGTGTCAAGCCCTCAGCATTATTTCTACAAGAAATAGAAACAGAAAGGAAAATAATGCTATTGCCAGTACCTTCCATTAAGAGTGATCTCTCCATATGAATAGAAGCATTGGTACATAGTCTTTAACTAGTTCAATTATTTGGGAAACTTTATTTTTCAATTTGTTGTATACTAAAATTACATTACTCATTTTTACTGAGCAGATGGAATTGTAGGCTGATTATGATTTTGAATCCTAGCAAATAATTGGTACTAGAAAGCGTAATAGCTCATTTAAGCTAGGATTGTTATTTATACACTTTTTCAGATTCATGGTTTAAATTAAACATATAGCTATTTACATTTATTTTTATAGTCATGATTTCTTTAGAAAATGCCATCCTCTCACCAGATAGCATTTTAATCTTTAAGTCAACTATTTGGCTACTTCAAAATCTCACAGCTGTGAAGATGAGTTCTACCACTTGTCAGCACAAACATCAGACCTAGGCTTGTTGGCACAGTGATGACTGATTATGCAATAAAACAAAATTGAATAAAGGGAAGTGATGAATGCTCCATAAATGAAGTAATTTTAAATCACAGAATATATTACAACATGGTGGCAAGGTGGATGAGAAAAAGAAGCACAGAGTTTTTAGTTAGGTGGCATCACTCCCTGAGTGGCTCCAACAACTCCCTGCAGGGTATGGGCTTTCTATGAGGGATTTATGTCAGAACAGGGTGGGTCCTAGAGAGCTCATTAAGGGAGGAAGAGTAATAAACCAATGGCTGAATCCAATTCCCCACCTCTGCTCTAAACTATAGTTTGGCTTAGCAGAACGTTCAAGCTTGTTTGTATGTCAGACATCCAATTATCTGCACATGGTCCTCAGTTAATGTATATTTGGGCCTTGCCGACAAAGGTCTGTATAGTTAAAGATATGGTTTTCCCAGTAGTGATGTATGGAAGTGAGAGCTGGACCATAAATAAGGCTGATCACCGAAGAATTGATGCTTTTGAATTATGGTGCTGGAGGAGACTCTTGAGAGTCCCACGGACTGCATGAAGATCAAACCTATACATTCTGAAGGAAATCAGCCCTGAGTGCTCACTGGAAGGACAGATCCTGAAGCTGAGGCTCCAATACTTTGGCCACCTCATGAGAAGAGAAGACTCCCTGGAAAAGACCCTGATGTTGGGAAAGATTGAGGGCACAAGGAGAAGGGGACGACAGAGGACGAGACGGTTGGACAGTGTTCTCGAAGCTACCAACATGAGTCTGACCAAACTGCGGGAGGCAGTGGAAGACAGGAGTGCCTGGCATGCTCTGGTCCATGGGGTCACGAAGAGTCGGACACAACTAAATAAAAAAACAAACACCCACCTGCAAAAGGGAGCACAAAACTTGCATATATTTTCATGTCCACAAAACATATGTGATTTGTAAGCAAACTTAGGTCATCTTTGATGAGTTCAATAGAGGCCCCAATCCCCATGCAGTAAACTAGTCCCAGAAAATCCAGCTGACACCCTGGAGGTACAACAGATCTACACTTCATCTTTAATATAACATCATGAATTTATGTAAAGAAAAAAATGTAAATTAATTGCAGTTCATCCATTCATGCTTAGCCTGAAAACAAGTAGGACTAATTAATCCTGAAGAAATGGCATAACTAGGCATATAACAACAGTATACGTGTATGTTATCCTACCCCACCCTTGAATTTTAATATTTGATGTCCTTTCATATGACAGTCAAAACTCCATGTCACAAAAAAGATAAACAATTATCACTTCTCTGCCTTATGGAAAAGTTGTTCTTTTAAAAAACAAAACAAAAAAGTGAGATTTAAAGATTAATAATCCCAATTCTATTAGGTGCCTAAAGGTTACTCTTAATTAATTCCAAAGCAAATGCATTTTACAGTATTTCATTGCCACTGAATTACATGTAATACAGAGATTTAACTATCTTATTCTATAAGCATACAAAACAGGAGCAGGATTTGAAGATAAAGAAAATAATTACATAAAGCCTAATTGCAGGATTTAAGAAGGTTAGCTCAGAAGCAAGCCCACGGAATGCAATGGAACATTTTTCACCCCACTTCAGACAAAAAGTTCCCGAGAAGGCAAGTGTTGGATTGCAGCCTTAATAAATTAAGTTCTGTGAAACTCAATTCAAAAGCAAATTCCTTAATCTGCATATGGTATATAATGTTGGCTGCAATCCTAGACTTATTTTCTTGGAAGTAAATTCATTGAAGTCAATAGAGTTTACTTCAGAATAGACTAGGAATGTGCTGTGAGTCAATATAATAGAGAAGTGGAGCTGTAATCCTATACCAACTTACTATAGGGTTAAGACTGATTAAACTCAAGTTACTTTGGGATAAATCGGGATTGGATTAGCTCTCTGTGGTATCATTCAATATTTGAAGACAAATGTATGAGGAGGAAAAATGTGGAAGCAGAAGAAAGAAAGTACGGTACTTTCTTGGGCAATTGCATTTCAGCTGTTGGAAAGCTTCAGGCAGGGCCTGTCTTCCGCTTAACCAGATTTGATCAGCGAGTTTCCCTATGGGTCTGGAAAGCATTTGGCCAGGTTGTCCTCCATTTCTTATTGCTACACTCAAAACAAATGGTTTTTTTCCTGAGAAGAAATCCTGTTTAAGTTTAAATTTTGCTTGAAATGAAATTTTGGTGGTAACTCTAAGATCTCCAGAACTAATTCAAAGACAACTTTTTAGAAACACTGGAACATTTTCTTTACTAAACACCCACCCACCCAAAACTTTGAAGGAAGATGTTAAGTTAGCACAAAATCATTCTGATGCACTATCCCAAGAGAGCAATACAAACCAGAGCCTACAGAAACTGAGGCACCTTCACTATTTTAAAATGTTGTGTGTATTTGAAAACTTTTTTTAGCTCTTTTATAAACTGATTTTTTATTACATTGCAATTTTGGGAAATTACAAATAAAATGTAGTAGTGGCTAAGAAACTGAGTATAGGCATGTGTCCAAGCAACACCTTATGTTGTTGTTGTTGTTGTTGTTGTTTCCAGAAAACTGGGGATCATGGCAAGTAGGAGAGAATATGGGGCAGCAATCCTGTTTCCTCAGCTACCATTACTAGTGGGGAAGTGGGTGTGAAGGGGGACAAGATACTACTCTCCATGAAAATAATATTACTGACTGATAAACTATCTGCGTTAAAAAGTCAGCTATTCTCTATATTACAGATGGAATACTGCAGGGAAAAGATCAATACTGAAAAAGTCTCAGCCACCACAAACATGATTCAGGCTATGTGGTTATGCTGAAGATAGAGGCAAAGATCCTCTTCTTTCTTTCTTTTTGCGATAGTGGCTCTTTGCGGCAATGCCAATGACATTGATTCTGATCTGCAGTTAGTGTGGGGATCAGCACTATCCCCACGTGGTTTCTGAGTGTCAGGTATGCGTAAAAAACAATTGGGAAGCAGCAAGAGAAAAACAATACGATTATGAAATAACGATTCCAAATTGCCTTTGAATGTTGATGATGTTAAATCAAACTGCAAGTATTCCCAAAAGCTGCCTCCATCATCTTACCACTGGAAGGTTTAAAAAAGAAAGAAAGAAAGAAAACATATGGTCTCCACAAATATTTGACATGTTTTATGAACAGATGTCCTCCCTATTATGCTCCATTTTTATTGGCAATCATGTTTATGGGCAACCATTATAAAAAGATATTTTTCACAACTCTGCCTATTGTGCCTTAATTATTCTGAAAGAATGAAATTAGATCCTTTCATTAGCCTATTCTGTCTCTAATACAAATGATTAGTAACATTAATTTGCTTGTTTCCACTATAGTTGAGACGGGCTGATCCAATAAAAAGTATTATCTTAGCTGCACTATGTCTTATTTCATAAAAAAAAAACACACACGCACACACACAGCTAGCAAAAATGTATTAATATGTTATCTTCACTGCTTGAGCCAGGGTGGGGGACTTGTGACCCTGCACATGTTATTGGACTCCAATTCCCATCAGCCCAAGCCAGCATGGCCAATGGTCAGAGATCATTAGAACTGTAGTCTAGCAACATCTGTAGGGCCGCAGGTTCCCCACCCCTGTCTTAAGCACTTAACTATTCACATAAGCACTTCATTATTTATAGAACATCTTAAATGTCAAGGTACAATTAACATAACAACAACAACAACAACAACAACAACAACACAGGCCCTACACATGAGTATGTGCTCTAAGTGAGGATGTGGCAGAAGCCCATGCAGAAGCCCCACCCCCAATATCCCCAGGTGCTTGGGCTCCTTCCCATGTTTAGTAGAATTGAATTAATAGGATTTACTTCTGAGTAGACTTGGTTAGGACTTGGTCGTGACTTAGGTCCCACTGATTCATGTAAGAATCACAGAAATGAATGAAGCTTAGGCCATTAAATCAATTGATTTCAATGGAAGGAACCTAGCTTATTTTGGATCCACCTCTGGGTTTTGTCTGTATACACAGTAAACCTGCTCAATGCATAAAGCTTGGAGCCTCAATCAGACACACTGACAATGTAGAAATCAACTGCTTGTTTATTCAAACACTTTCATACTATTAGAAGGCAATCATAAAAATAGTGCGATAATTTCTTCAGAAGCAGCAAATGGCAAATTGTACTGAAAACTGTAATGAAACTTTGAAAAATAGAGCAATAAAACAGTGAATGCAATGTTTCATCATTTTGGAAAGGTGGGTGGGGGAGAGTACAAAAAATAGTGTCTCCGTTACAACTGAAGTTTCATTTAAAAACATTTCCTCTTCCATATTTATGAGTCGATTTATTATCACCCAATTGACCTGTTAGCAATTTAATTATGTATGAAGTACTTCATAATAAGTAACTATTGAGGGTTTTAATAGACATATTAAGTTACTGCATTAATAAGATGATGCCAAAAAATCAGGGCCTTCATACTGGGAGCAGGAGAACATTTAAAACCAGCATTTCAATTTGGAAACTGCTTCATTAGTATGTAATATTCCTTATCATTACATAACCAAAAAAACTGCCCTGATGTGTGCCTTTGTGCTACAGATCCATCCGTATTCTTACTCTGGCCCATTGCTCCCTAGAATACTAATGATGTACCTCTAGATAAATATGCATACATTTCCCCACTCACTGGATAATAGTTTTAGACAACTGTTTACCAAGCTTACCAGTAGACTTTCTGTGATAAGCATACAACCACATGAAAAGATGATAGGGTTTAGCCCAGTACTGATAGATTGTATTCCTCACAATGGAAGTAGCAAAATTCACTTGTGAGTGGCCACTACAAATAAATGGTTCCTCACATAGTTGCATGAATATTTTTCATATTTCTATTAGATGCATTTAGATAAAGAAGCCTTTCCTCTGTCAACCAACTACCAATTTTAATAATTTCTCAAATATGAATATTTACACTCTTACCTACCAAACAGAAATATTATCATTTTCACCAAATGAAAATAACTTTGTTTGCTACTTTGTTTTTGTGGGGGTGGGCTGGGCCAGGTCACTAGCAAGGAGTGGGAGCCTATACTTTACTGCAGCTCAGAGGAATGAGGTTAAATTGTAAGATATAAATATGTATCTATCATATGGCTCTTCCGTATCTTTATGGAGCCAACCAGAAGCAGTGTATAAGAAGAGCAAGCAACATTTTGAACAGAGTTGTTTGCTCTTGTCCTCATTTAGAACACAGAAAGTGTGCTTGTGCAGTTAAACTATGACTTGAGTTTGAGAGATGAAGCTAAATAAAACGTTTCAATCTTTCCAAACTTCAAACAGACAGTGTATGTATTTCTAAATGCACCCTTAGCCTAGAATATTCATTTATAATGCATATTGGAGCACTTATTCAGCTAAGAGCTGTATCACAAAATTCAAAGAAGTGTGAAAGTCGAAGGATAATTACGTTCCAACCTGTTTATTAGTTCAGGAGGTGCAAATTGAGTCACTCCACTTGAAAATGGTGACCACATGAAATTCTGTTCCATCATGCAGTGTATGTTTTGCTCTGATACGCTTGCCTGAGGCCTAGTGTGCCAAGAACATCTACACCGGTTAATTAAAGGAGATTTCATAGAGGGGAACTTTCTGTGAGAAGATATTTAATTATTTAACAGAATTTGTCCAATGCTCAATGATAAAAAAAACCCTCTAAGCAGTTTACATAACACAGCTGTGAGCACAATAGTAATTATTATCTTAATTAAATTACTTGAGCTGTTTATGTAAAATTGTTATAAACAGATATACAAGTGATGTTTGTAGTGCAAATATGTAAGCCTACACACACACTACACAATGGAGGTGACTTACAATAAAGTGTGACAAAATTTCCAAGGCTAGAATTTCCAGTGTCAAGGCTCAGACCCACGACACAAAAAGAAGACCCTATATTATATTAATAGTGTTTCTTCTCACTAATTAACAGTCAAATGGGTCTTCTTCATATCCGTTTTAGGGAAAAGGACTATATTTGAATGTGAAAATGTATTTTCCAGGCTTTATGCTGTGTTTCCATGACCAATAATTACTATACATTCCCTATTATTAACAAACATTTGGTAAACTTCAGGGTAAGAGCAAAACTTGCTATTTGGGGGCTCACTTTGTACTTGAACAATCACCTCAAAAGTCAGAAGCAAAAAAAGAGAAAGCTTAAAGCATACACAAAAATAATTCATATTGAAACACGGAAGATATAAAAAGTTCAAACTTTAGCCCTCCTCCTCAAAAAACCCTTTCATCCAAACATCCAAAAAAGTGAAATTAGTACAAAAAGAATAATGAATGATTCATGAATCATTGTCTGTGAATAACTTAAACCAGCTCCTTACATCCAAATTTAGGACATAATTTCAAAAATGCTGATGAACTGCAACTTCTATTGTAAGCAATAAGAACTGCAAATCTAAGCACCTTTGAAGAAAAACAGCTACTTTACCATGGTGCTTAACAAAGAACATACACCTTTAAAAGTTGGCTGTAAATCCAGGCGTGTTTGCTTAAATCATTTTGAATCTTAAGGAATTAATTATGCTAGGTGAATAAAAAGCAAACTTAACTCTGAAGTCTCAGTAAACTAAATGAAAACCTGTTTGTGTGGTGCAACTATAAAAATGAAAGTGGATAAACCTTTTTGCCTAACACCTGCATGGAGAAAATTGATCATACACTTACAAACAGAACCTGATGTGCACTAACCTTCAGGATCAAGGAGTTTTTCGATTCCTAGGTGTCGTTTGGCTACATTGAATGCATGGTCTAATCGTTGTACAGCTGACTGTTGGCGAACCACACTATCCCAGTCAAATAGATCTGGTCTGAAAAGAAAAGGGAAATCCTGTAAAGTTATCTATGCAATTCTTTGTGCAATTCTTGATTTGGAGGCTGGTCAACTGCATCACAGGGTTGGAGAGACCCTTAGTTTTGTTTTGTATGTGTGTTTTAAAAAAAATCATTTTCTACCTCATACAAAATTAAAACATTCAAACAAGAAATTCAGCTGTATCTGTGAAATGCTGCAGGCCAGTCTTAAATGTTTTATAGGCAGGGATCAAATTACAGCTTAGATAAACAGTCTGGGACCCTATACTATTAGTTACACTGTTTGCAGTATAAATAATTCTATTAATTTTAGACACCCTAGTTTTAGCTAAGTTACCCATTAGGACAGGTAAATTTGTTTTCAAGATTACAGAAGACGGAAATCTAATCCTACTCAATTAAATATGTCTTCGATTCAGTCTACGGCAGGTGTGGTGCCTGTGCCTTAGGTTCAACAGATTTCTACCCGCTTCCAACAGATACAGACACACAAGAGCAGCACAATGAGACATTAGAGGGTATGGGGGGCCTAGTTCAAAACAGCTGGAGGACACTGTGTTGGGAAGGGTGCTCTGACTCAACCAAGCAGCTAAGAACTGCATAACAATCCAGCAAGACAAGTTAATCTGAAAGATAGTGACTAGTTCCACACTTTTTGTTTCACAGCTGAGCAGAGAGTTGGAAAAGTTCATCTGGTCACCTTTGCATTTTCTTTACAAATACAAAATATAGGAAATATTTTAAATATATAACATCATTAATAAAATGCTGAAAGTCAGCATCTGATTATCCTTGAAAAAACACTGGCTTCCTAAAAATGAAGTGTATTCAATTAAATAAGAGAATATTCTCATTGAATGGAACCATTGCATACATAGCAAGTATTTTCACAAGCAGCATTACTGGAAGAAACCGTGAATCTTTTTATTGCTACACCTTGTTAGGGAATGGTTTTCTCTAGAGACTGCCACTAATAGAATTTAATGCAAACAGACCTTTAAACAGAGATGTATTGACTATACGTTATGTGGACTTGTATAAATGGGACCGTGCTAACACACTGCACAAGGTATTGGAGAAATGCAATCTCCTGATCCAAATCTAGTTTTATGCCTGATACTTAAAATTTCATTCACTAGCATGAAGATTGTAATGTGAAGTTCTTCCTTTCAGTATTATTAAAAGCTTTTGCTATTCCAACAATTTCTTATCTTTTGCAAAAGGATTTCTTTAATTTTTTGTGGGGAGGGGAATGTCCCATGATCAAAAGCAGAGTAGTTCCAGATGTGAAATATAAGTATATATGAATGGTAACATGCATAGGAGAAAACATAATAATTCACAAAGAACATATTAAAAGCTCAAAAAACAAACAAGCAAAACCCACTTTTCCTGGAGTTATTATAGTAGTGCTTCTAAAACAGTGGACCAAGACCCACCAGTCAGGAATGAGTCATTTTTCAGTGGGCCTCAGTGCCAGTCTGCTCAGTGCTTCCCCACTTGCCAGCCCCAGCCATGCCATAGCCTTTTGATTGTCCCAAGGACAGCAGCAGGGAAGCAGTATATGAATATTTTAATAACTTAAAATAAGTATTATTAGACTTTTGGGTCAGCTCACCACATAGCAAGAGAACTGAAGACAAAGCATTTGTTTTAATTGCTTCAGTTAACAATGCACCACAAAGACATACTGTAGTCTATTCCACATATAATGATAAACTGTGGTTTATCCGTATGTGAATGAGCAGCAGAATGAACTTCAAGTTTTCATGGGCCGCCGCCTCCTCTACTGCAGCCAGGAGGAGAATCAGAAGCATTCACTTCCTGTTTTAAACTAACCAGAGTTTGTCACTTTGTATGAACAGGGAGAACTTGGGTTAGTTTAGGCTCTGGTTTGTTAACAAGTCAGGATCATAAACCACAATATTGGTTTGTTTCAAGAAGCCAACGTTTCCACAAACAAGGGCTACCACAACTACTTCCTCCTGTAAGTGGCTCTCGAGGAAGGAGTGGAAACAATGAAGTACAGTGCCCCAACTGCAACTTTCCCAAGACGCTCCAGAAGGACTCTGCGGTCAAGCAGAGAAAGGTGGATCACAATCGAGGGACTTCTCTCCTAAGAAATGTCATCAACCACAGCAACAAAGTTAGTTTCAATGCCATGGCCGGGCCTGGAGCAAGACTGGAATGGATCCAAGTAATTAATAATCACTTGTCTATGGTTTTTAGCTGTCAACTGAAGACCTTTTTATTCACTCAGGCTTTTGAATTGTGATTCAAATTGTGCTTTAAACTTCTTATTGTGCTCCAAGAAAAGGTGTATGTTTTAAGAGGTTTGTCCTGAACAGGTTCCAGTAGCTGTGGGAGGACATGGGAGGAGCAAAGCAAAATAGGCAGAAAGAAATAGGCTGATAAGGTAAGTGGATGTGATGAATAAAGATTTCTGTATGAATTACCGGTACTAAATATACCGGTATATTTCTTATGGATAACAGGGTAGATGCAAAAAAGAGTGCAGGGGAATTTCACTAAGTTCTGTTTGAGAACCAACGGTCAAACAAATTGAGAAGTTGTCTTTATTGCTCGTAATACAGTACAAGTAAGTTGATGGAGGGTGGATTTTGAAAAACACTTGTATAGAAGACACTCATACATATGTGAAATGTACTCCAGAACTCAGGCAGCACCAGACTTTTAAATATGGGACTGTTAATATGGGACTTTGCATTAATTTGAATTTATAGCTGAAAAGCCTTATTAGCACAGAACTAAGATTTACTATGCCAGCAAATAAGACTCTTAAGAGGGTATGTACCTAGTGCTAAATAAATAGAATCACAAATCACCATGTTATGACAGAACAGTAAAACAAGCACACACAAAACATAACTAGCACATATTTTTAATTACTGGGGGACAACTCTCATAACTTCATCATCCCCAAGGCCAACAATTATTGAGTACCATTTCCAGAGACACCTAATGAAAAGATGTAGAAGACAGTTGCCACAATTATTCTCACCATTCAACAAAAGGTACTCATTTTTATGCTTCCTCTCTCCCTCCCTACATTTTACTGTAAAAACACCCGCCTCCCCCCCCCATCAAAACAGAGCCAAAGAGAAGTTTATCAGTAGCAATTTGCACTTGACTGACTGTGATGCAATTATGTTGACTTTTAAGTATCTGCTTTGAAAGCATGTGCTTGGAGGACTACAATCCGGTTCCACTAACCAGAGAGATAAGAGCCATTTTCAGCAATGTGGTCAAATTAGTGCTGTATTATGTAGGCTGCCACATAATGCTAGGTGCTCCTCTCAGGCTAGGTTTAAGGTCACTCCTGCTAGCTTCTAATGCCTAAATAATAAATTAAGTCTTGCTGTGTTGCTTCTATGAAGGTGTATAATTAAAGCACCACACTGTTATTAAGTGTCTTGCAAGCTATCAGCTAATGTTTGTTTCTATTATGAACACACACAGGGGTGGCTGTTAAATGGCCAGGAACATGTTTCTACAGTCCCAGAAACAACCAGAACAATACTCTTTCCTGCCCCCTGCAACAAATCTTTTCAACTGGAAACACACTTATTTTACAACGGATTAAAAGACAACTATGTTGTAAGGGCAGATGGGGAGCAGGGGTGGGATCAGAGCAAGAAACTGTTCTGTTTCCCAATTGCATTTATAGGGCACCTTTTAAAGAGAGTTCCCAAATTCAGGAAGATATCATAAGGGCTGCCATACACCTGGAATTTCCCGGACATAGCCAGGATTTGTCTGCCAAAAATGGCGTTCAGGTTATATATATATATATATGTGTGTGTGTGTGTGTGTGTGTGTGTGTGTGTGTTTGTGTGTTTGAATTTATATACCGCCCTATACCCAGAGGTCTCAGGGCAGTCGACAGAACAAGATCAACATAAAAACCACAATATATATAATCAAAAGAAAAACAACAACCCAATGCCCCGCCCAAAGAGCCACATTTTAAAAGGGCATAGGATGTCAATCAGATCAACCAAAGGCCTGGTAAAAAAGAAAAAAAATTGCCTGGTGCCTAAAGGTATATAATGAAGGGGCCAAGCAAATTTCTCTGGGGAGGGCATTTCACAGATGGGGAGCCACTGCAGAGAAGGCCTGTTCTCGTGTTCCCAGCCGCAGGACCTCTCAAAGAGAAGGCACGTGAAGAAGGGCCTCAGAAGATGATCTCAGGGTCCGGGCAGGTTCATATGGAAAGAGGCGGTACTTGAGGCATTGTGATTCTGCACTGTTTAAGGCTTTATAGGTCAAAACCAGCACTTTGAATTGGGCCCGGAAACTAATTGGTAGCCAGTGCTGTCGGACCAGGATCAGTGTAATAAGCTCAAACCATCTTGCTCCGGTGAGCAACCTGGCCACTGAATTCTGCACTAGCTGAAGTTTATGAACTGTCTTCAGAGGCACCCCTGTGTATAACACATTGCAGTCATCTAACCTTGAGGTTACCAAAGCATAGACAACAGTAGTTAGGCTATCCCTGTCCAGATAGGGGCGTAGCTGGGCCACCAGCCGAAGCTGATGGAAGGCACTCTGTGCCACTGAGGCCACCTGAGCCTCAAGCGACAGCAAAAGACCCAGGAGTACCCCCAAGCTACGAAAATGCTCTTTAGGGGAAGCGTAACCCCATCATTTTGAAACCTGTTAAAATGTCCATGAAAACCCGGGCGTATGGCAACTCATATCGGAAGCAACAAAACTTAATTTTTTATGGAGATTTTGTGTCCGGATTTTCACTTCTTGAAATATGGCAACCCTAATATCATGGCCCTAGACTTTCTTCACTCCAGACCTTGGAATGGACCTAGTATTTGGCTCTTGTTCTGCTTTTAGAAAAAGCCATCTAACTGTACCTGCGCTTCAAACCTCTGTGCATGAAGCAAAACAAATAAAAACCCTTGCATCTGAACTTAGCTCTGGTTGTCCAGGAAAAGGGGCATTAATTGAAAAAGGACCAAATATGTGAGGCCCCTTTAGTTTAGAGGAAAATACTGATACTGAGAAGAGGCATGATGGGCCCGTATAATATTATGAATGGTAAAAAGCAAGAATCCTGTGGCCCTCCAGATTTTTGGGGCTGCAACTCTCACCACCCCTCACCATCTACTAGCTTGGTTTGGGGTGATGGGAGAGCCACAGGTTCCACATCACTGGCACAAAGAGAGTTAGTGAAGAAAACCTTTCCTATGATAAGACTTGGAACTCTGGTAAGACTAGAGATCATCCATGTCAGCAGATTAACAATAGGCAAAAAGGAAGTAATTTTCAAAGCATAATTATCTTGTGAAATTTATTAACACAAGATTTGGCAATTGTCACAATTTTATAAACCTTTAAAAGCAATTAGACAAATTAATAGATAGATTTCTATTATTAGCGGCAATTAGCCATGATAGCTAAATAGAGCTTTGTGAGCACTGGCAGTATGCCTCTGATTCATGGATGCTGAAAGCAAGTAACAGAAGATGGCTTGCATGCTGCCCATATCCCACCCTACATCCCTTGTTTGTGCATTTCTGAAAGGCTTCCAGCTCCCCACTTCTGGAATTCAATAATGTGGATTAGATGGACTTGATCCAGCAAGGTGATTCTAATAAAGTGTTTCCAGTTCACATGATCACAGCAAAAACAGAGACATTTGGGTGTTAATTTGTAGCATTTCTCTTACCTGTGACTGTGGATGAGTGCATTGAAAGCCAAGCCATCAGACCAGCTACTGGTGAAATTAACAACATTGACCTGCGGATAATCCTGAGTTGATTGACGGACCCAGCTCAGCAAGATCTTTTCACTGTTTGTCTGTTGCAGTCCAGCCATGATGTTTTTCATTACATCTTTGACCTGTGTTGGAAGATATTTAATATTATTTATTAAAGGCAACTCACCCCCCCCCCCACTCAACAAGTCAAACTTGAGTTTCTTTTACTCTTAAGTGCTTGAATACTCAGCACAGTGATCCGAAACATAAAAAAACACATGGGAGGTTACTGAAGAAGCACTGGTTGTATAGAAATGAAAGGTTTTTTTTAATAAAAAGGAGAAAGGATCATTGCTCTTCCTGCTGTCATTTTCTCCTTTCTTTAAATATGCAAGAGGATAAGCATGGTACACTGTGGCAAATCAACCTAACTTTTGACTTCTGCACTATTAGCAACATTTATTTTTAATTTGCAGTCAGGGCCGGATTTAGGTTTGATGAGGCTTTAAGCTACTGGAGGTAATGGAGCCCTTTATATGTCCAGCTGTCCTTTGTCAACAACAAACTGTTGCTTTTTTGTGTGTTGAATATATGCTATATGGTAATTTATGGACCTAATAGGTATCTAAAGTCATTTGCACATAAGAAAAATATGTATTTTATCAAAGTAATTGTTGAACTGAAATACAATTAAGAAGTATATTAATAGTAATTTTAGTAATATTAATTTTATAACAGGATCAAAATAAATAAATTATGTATTACATGAAATAATAAGACTCATACCCTTAGTCTGTGCTGCATGATCACCAGTCTACAAGCACTCTTTAATAACAGATAACAGGTTCAACAGCTGGACCTACATTCAACTGTGCTGCACTGCAGTCTGCAGCTGCATGCTACATGTTGCCATGCAACTGGTCCATGCAGAATGTAGGCACCCTATATATAGAAATGAGCAAACCAGTGATATTTTAGGGAGCAAACCAGCAGGCGGGGCCCATTACTTACATCATAGGAGCCAACACAAAACACTGTTGCTGTATGTAGGTTTTATTTTATTTGTTTTTAATCTTATATTTTGGAAATGTACATCCAGTTTTTTTCCCTTTAATTTTTTTGGGGCCCCCCCAAGAGAGTGGGGCCCTAAGCTATAGCTTGTACGTAAATCCGGCACTGTTTGCAGTTCCCAAAGAGGCCAATAATTTCCACTGATAATTTGCTGAACTGTGCCATCATGAAAGAAAACAAACACAGGCTATACATTTAATGCAAGTCACTGAAATCAAACCCTCGGAAAAGACGCCATTCCAGATATGGGTTGCCACCAGAGAGAAGGCTCTATCCCACACTACTGCCCCCTGTACTCTGGGTTGTAGCTCGGAGGCTGAATATCTGCTTTACATTCAGAAGGTCAGAAGCTCAATTATTGGCATCTCCAGGTAGGAGCTGTGGGAGACTCTTGCCTGAAACTGTAGAGAGCTGCTGCCTGTCAGTGTAGACAATACTGAGCTAGATGGACCAATGGTCTGACTCAGTATAAGGCAGCTTCCTACTTCACCTGGTGATGGGGCGATGAGAAGGGCTGTTTTGGTTTGTCTTAATGCAGGGGGCAATCAACATGGAGAGAGGCGTTCCTTCTTACATTTGGGCTCAAATAGTTTAGAGCTTTATATGGCAACATCAGTACACTGAATTGGACTTAGAAATGTATTTTGCAGTATTCTGGATATTAAATTGTCTGGTATTGCAATGAAATGACTGTGCAATGCTTTGAAAGGACATTGATCTCCTTGACTTTTCTCAAATACCCAACCTGGACACTAAAGCTAAGTAGAGAACACTCTCCTTATTTCCTCTCTCTATCACTCATTGAAACATTAGGACGGATTCAAAACTGAACACTACCTGAAATACACAAAGTAGATATATCCCTTGATTATTAGGGATATATCCAAAAAAATGTTCTGTGAATGACTGACTCACCTGCCAGTGGAGAATTATACTCCAGATCAATCCAAGAGTCAGTTTATGATTGCCATCCACAATATCTGTGCTGCCAATATTCACCAGATCTACCTGTCAGAGCAAAACAAGGCAAAACAAACTTAGATAAAATTATGTATAAAACGCAAAAACAATGAACATTAAAATAGAAGTTAAATGAGTTTACATTCCCAGAGTAATGGGCAAAAGAAATAGCTGCTGAATAAAACATAAGCAAACCTGTTAAAACCTACGGATTTGATAAATACATCAAATTAGGGCTGTGTGGTTTTGTTTGCATATTTTCTACTATTTAGCTTTTAGTGGCAAGTAAACAATCCAGAGCATATTTCATAACCTGATCAAATAATTATCTGTCATAAAACAACTAGTACCAGTTATTTTAGGAAATTGCAGTTAGCAAGGATGCAATTATTATATCACAAAATAAACATATGTTGCAATAATTAAAAACAAAAAGTAATATATATGACAACAGAAAATAATATATATGGGAACCCAACCACTTCATGAGCAATTAGCATAGGCTTATTCCTTTCTCTGCATTGTAAAATTTTATTAGATGCTTCCCATTCAGCTTTCAAATAGGAGAGCTAACAGAGATATACCTGTACTAGACTGAGGAATCAACTACCCAAAGTAACCAACTTGGTTTCATTTGTCATTCCTTTTATAAGGAAAATTAATTCCCAGGTCCAAAACTGCACACATTGGCTTCCGGTCGGCGCGCCGGAGGGGAAGGTCGGGGGACATGTCGCTGCTGACATTCCCCGACCCAGCCGGCTTAAAGGGGAGCTAGCGACAGCGACGCTGCCCCCAAAATTCCCGGGAGGTTGATCCCGGGACCTACTGATCCGGCAGAAGCTCTCAACGTCGCCCCAACTCCCACGGTGGCCACAGTAGAGGCTGCCGTGTGCGACGCGGGGCGACGGAGCTCATCGGATCGCCATTGCCCGCTGGGTTGAAGCTGCGAGCCCTTCCCATCTGAGCGCGCTGATTCCTCCGAAAACAGAAAGATTGGACAATCTAAACGTGAGTACTAGAAAAGTACTGAAGAATTTGGACTAATTCGGTGAAGTACGGGGATGCAATTCACGGAGGTCCGTCCCTTGCTACTGTGGCACTAAATCAGGAACTTTATTACCGACGCGACTGAAATATAACGGAATTTGGCTATGCAACAGAGATTCGATCCTTTTGACACCCCTGATCGGGGGGGCAACTAACTAACACTTTTGACATGCAGAGGATTTGAATCGGACCTGTTGGATTTTATTGTGGAAACCTGGACTTTGAACTTGGATTTGGTTCGGTGGGGAACATTGTATGGCTATGTCTTTGAAAATGGAGGATGATTTTGAAAATGGAGGCTGGAAGAAGGTCCTTGAAAAAATCTGGGAACTGAGAACGGAGTTCCAAGCGGAGACTGCAAGAATGAGAGGAGTTGTAAACAACAGTGATGTCATGCCAGCTGCACAAAGGATGGAAGGGGGAGAAATCCCCCCTAAGGCCAAGGGCAAGCCTCGCCACAGGAAAATTCTTTCTCGGCGCAAGATATTCGGACTGAAGAAGAGGAGCAAGACGACAACATCTACAAAGGACTATGCTTTTCGGCGCAAGAGGACATCAATGAAGAAGAAGAATTTGTTTAAAAATTGGGAGCAGGAGCAGTTGAGAAGACAAAGAGAAGGTAAAGCCCAAGTGCAAGCAAGCACTTGGACTTGGACTGGGGAAAGGCGAGGGGAGGGTTGAGCAATGCAGCTGGGTAACCGGGGATTGAACACACATTTGGATTTTGAACATGCTTGTCGGACATGGTTTTGAGTTAAGATTATGTTAGGATCTTTCGAAGTTAGGAGCCTGAAGATTAAGGGGAGTCAGAAGGGAACTTATAGATGATTTGGGAGGATGACGCGGAGGTTGGAACTAAAAGATGATGTGAAAAAAGAATGTAATGACAATGTATTTGAGTTAGAACTATGTTTTGTACCAATATTGAAGATATGTCTAGGGTAACTATGTACCTGAATTGGAGATATGTTTTGTCTAATGCAGCCACTAGGGAGGTGCGGAGGAAGTCACTATGACTATGTTTGTAACTAAGAAGGCCTGCCCGAGAATAGGGTTAGGCCGAAGCTAGATAATGATTTGTTTAAGGTCAGGGGAAATAATGAATGGGTTTACCTCTGTGAGAGGGAGGGTAAGATTAAACAACTCCCCAAGGTGAGAGGTGGGGAGTAATGAATCCTGACTGAAATGTAATGTTGTATGTTTATAAAATTGTAAAACTTAATAAAATTATTTAAAAAAAAAAAAAAACTGCACACATTTCAGGTGAATTATAGGTAGCCAATAGAAATAAACCAACACCGTAAATGACTAAATCTAGCTATTGATCTATACTGCTATATAAGTGAGTACCCATTAGCATGGGATTTAAATCACTGAATTATTTGCATATTCATTCAGTAGAACTTTCCAATTCCCTAGTTGAGCAAGACGGCAAGAGAGGGGCATTACTAGTAGTTTTATTTTGGAGATTAATTATTATATGTTCTTAAATGTTCTGGAGATTAACTCTTATATGTTCACCAGTACCGACTGACATTTCAGCAAATTAGCGGTATTTCATCTGAGAGGGAGAACACATTCTATGGCTTTTAGAGGCACTGCACGTTTACAGATGGAAAGCAAGACTTAGGAGATAATGAGTTGGAACCAGACTTGCTCCTGCATGAACCTCCTTCCATTTCCCACCTGGAACTGAATTTCAATAGAGCCTTACTGCCAGAGGAAGGCAGCAAGGCAGCAATTTTAACCAATTCTTCCTTCCCTCTGCAATTCCCACCCACCATGCTATCAACCATGTTGTTTTCGAGGCTCTCTCAACTCCACCAGATTAGCTTCTCAAGAGGCACAAGTGGCTGCAGGAGGAAAGAAGACTTGTCACTTCCAGCACCAGCAAAACACATTTGAATGCAAGTCAGGATCCAACCAAGCGGGTTCTTCAAGGCTATTTATTGAAATAATGCCTGATGTGGGATTAGCACACTGATCTCCTGCATCCCATGAGATTATATTGCATCTTATTTATTGTAAAGCATACTCCAGAAGCAAATTTTCATATCGGTTTATTGAGTTCTCCTCAACTCTCTATGTGAGTTATGAACCCATGTAAATATTTACTCACATTGTTTTTCTGAAGGACTTGTAGTGCTTTGTTGACGTTGTTCAAGGCATGAACTCTTGTAGAGCCCCTTTCTTTACCCTGTGAATATGCATAGTGATTATTAACCATGAGAAACAAGGAAATATTATATATCAAAATTAAAAATAGATGTCTCACAGACACAAACAGCACAAAGGAGCCTAAAATACCAAAGAATGTCCATCCTTATTTCATTAATATAATTTTCTATGGCATTTACAATGGCCCTACTGAATGAGGGCATCTGTGAGATGAATTCAGATTGTTTTAATTATAACAAATATTCTTTTCCATAGGCCAGTTGAGGACTGCTACCAGGGAATAGCATGAAACATACATGATATTCCTCAAGTATATATTCCCTGAAGTTTGCCATACTAACAATATATGAGCATTCTTGTGTGAAAAAAATGAACACCACAAAAATGGGCGGTGGCTGAAAGAAAAGAGAGTGATGGATTACTAAAAGTCCCAGTTAACCCTTTTATTGTAGATTCTGTCACAGTGTTAGTAATTTCACATTCACGACAAGATTTAAAATGTCAGGAGCTGTGACAGTGCATAAAATATATATTTCTACAACTTTTATTATAAAATCTAGTTTTGAAATTTGGAGTTATAACCTTCAGCTACTATCCCTGCTTCATCTTTGATCTGAAATGGGGAAGAATGCCTTGCATCATTTTAATTGAAGGAGGCCTACAGTTAATGGCAATTATATTTTAAAAAGTAATAACATTCTTGCCTAGCAAAACAAAACTTTTTTGAAGTTTTCTGTGGGAAGCATGCAAGCTTCCCACTATCTGTTCTCAGTCTGCTCAGGGAAAAAGAAGCAACTAGATTAAAAAAGAAGTTATGTATAAAGATGCAGTGGGCCATGCTGACAACGAACCTATTGATTTATAGATTTATACACCACACAACAAACAAATGACCCTATCCAAGCAAGTGTTTGTGTGAGGATGTTTGGTTGCCCCAAGGAACTTTCCTTCTGGGGATTCCCCCCAACCCTCTGGGGCAGATTTAGAGGGGGTGCAGGGGAAGTGCAGAGAGAGGAGAGGGAGGTGATGTTCCACTGTGCCAGCAGAAAGCATTGCACCAGCAGAGGCTCAATGCATCTAGGCAGTGAATTTGACACATTCATAAAACAGCATGAAATACTTAGTCAACTTCTGGACAGTGATACACAACAACCAATGGCTGAGCTGTATATCAGAAAAGGTCTATGTAAGCCGAAGAGTTAAAAAGAAAGTACTGATGGTGCTTGCTTAAAAATATTAACAGGCAAGGAGCTCCACAGCTTAAACACAGCACAGTAACTGTTATTTGTCTTGTAGAAGCAAAGCAAACATCATGTGGCACCCTTTAAAAGTGTCTCTCAGGCTTATAATAGTGGTAATAGCTTCTAACTATTGCTGTTGTGCCCCAGAGTGGCTAGGGCAACCCAGTCAGATGGGCAAGGTACAAATATCATCATCAATCATCATCATCATGCATTTATGTGTACAAATTGAATTACTAAGGAGGCAGAGAAATAGTTTGGGGACAGTCTACGGCTTGAATTCAAAGCTGTGGTGCTTCCTAAATGCTCTTTATTCAAATTTCTCCCCAGATCTTCGAGGGCTCAGTAATTTGAGATTGTTTCTGAACTTCAACTGATATATTCAGAAACTTCTACTACTCTATTTTGTTTCAAAACAATTTGCACAAACAAGCACAGCTTGTTGCTGCTTTCGGTTAATTCACCATCTTCCCTTCCCATTTTCGTCTGGGTATTTGACTAGCAAGGTCTGGTGGGGGGGGAGAGCAAATAAGAGTTGCTGTTTTAAGAAACTGTTCCCCACAAAACCCCAAATTCACTACTTTCTATTGTACACAATACAGTCATACTACTTTATTAGGTGCTCAGCCTAACATGTTCCAGTCCTATGGTTCAATTCATGTTCTTATAATCAGTAAAAATTCAAAGTGCTTCATAAAGAGAAAATGGGATTTCAAGGACTAGAGATCTATGAATATTAATTTTATAATATAATTCATGCACTCCAAAAGTCAAATCCAGTTACAACCATAGTGGACTACTTCTGGCTGAAAACATGTATACATACAAGCTTTTGGCCTGTAAGGCCTTCCAGGAGCTCCAGGAGCCTTCGTCCATCTTGAAAATCATTGAAGAGATCTTCTATAGGGTATGTACCAAACTACAATAAAATAAAGTAAAGGTTGTTATAATGGAGCATTGTGAATTGCATGCTAAGCTTCTTAATATCCTATTTGTTGGTCAGGGGGAAAGCAAAAAAGATAACCCTTTACAATCTAGGCATTCTTCTTAATTTGAAGATTATTTTTTAATGAAATGCTTTCTTTTGTTACGAAGAGTTTGTACAATCCAGAAAGCAGAGTCAGTTAATTTGAATGGGGTTGGGTACAGTAAAAGCAGGAAGATTATAGTAGGCAATAACATTTATGTCCCACTCTTTATCCAATGACTTTGGAGTGGCTTGCAGAGTGCTCCCAGGCCTCACATCCACCTCCAACTGCTGAGGTACTTTATGCCTCTTCTGACCCTTCTCTAGCAGAGAAAATCAGGTCGCCCAAAACTTTAATCTGTAATGATTGCAGTAGTAGAGAAAGTCATGTTTTTAGCAGTGTCTTGGCTAGCTCTGTAAATATCCTAATGGGGCCAGTTCCAGAGGAGACAAGGCCCTATACAAAGTCTTGCTTCCATTGTCTCTTTCACCATGAACACGTGCCACAGCAGGCCCCAGATATTTGTGTGCATGCGTGCATTTTTCTTTAATAATAATAAAAAAATCAATGTGCAGTAGCAGCTTCTGGATGGCATGGCTTTCAGAGGCATGTCCTCCACTATGAGGAAAAGAAGGTGGTTGCTGCAAACCAAACACAGAGGTCACAGTGCATAGTAGAGAACAGGGAAGGCAGCCTTGGTCCTCAGCCATTTCTCTACTGAAATTAGGCAATCCTGAAGCAGTATATCTGTAACAAAAATTGCTTTCATAGTTTTGTAACATGTATATAATATAATAAAGCTGTAGAAGTAGTCTTCTTTTTTTAGTCTTCCATTAAGACGTCTTATTTTTTAAAAAAAAAATATGTATAATTAAAATTGATCCTAGACAAAACTACACAATAATATGGGAGGTTAACTACGGAGAGGAGATAAAAACACAGCATGGAAGTATCTTCAGCAAGACATTTTAATTACAAGTGTGTTACAAGTAAATCTTTAAAGAAATGATTTTGAGGAGCTTGAAAGGCAACCTTCTATTAATCATCAACTAAATATTACATAAGGTTCCCTATGCTGCTGCCACACATTCTAACCTGAAGAAGAGCATGCCATTTGTCTGGCAGGGAGGTAATTAAGTCGCCTTTCTGAAACGGATTGAATGTCTTCAGTGGATCGACATTGCAATAAGTCTTTGGAAACAAAGGATTTGGGAGAGACGGCAAAGAAATATGTTGCATTTCCAAGGTCACTGGAAAAGTGTGCATCAAGAAGTGAGAAGCTTTTGGAAGAACAAACTAATATATTGAAATGCCATTTTGAACTCCTGATGCATGCAATAACAATATCACCTTTATTTGCAATTGCCTTCAAAAAGATAAGACAGAATTATATTTTTAATTCTGTACTCGGTAAAATAAATATTCAGTTTAATTTAGCATTTAAAATGTTGGTTAAATAATATAGATGACACTTTAAAATTGGCTATAACAGTAATGATATTTTATGCTTCTATATGAAAGTTTCTGAAACCTCCCTACAGTCTGCACCTCTCCCAGTCTGGTTGTGATTTTCTTTGATTTTTCTACCTTAATATGCTAGGTAGGGTGATGATGGTTCAGGAGAGGGCACTCTGCAGAGAAGCCCTTAGGACCTTGCCATATCCTAATGACCTCAAGAGCAACCCTCCAGAGCTTAGAGCAGAGCTTTTCAAACTGTAGTGTCTTGGCTGCAGTGTGTAGGTGTGTCGCACGAACGTTCCTCACGCTCCTCCCAGGGCTGGAAAGTGGTTAGTTTAACCCTCAATTTGCTAGTAAAACTGAATTACCATGTTGCGAAATGATGTCTAAAAAGTGTGCCACCAACATGAAAAGTTCGGAAAGCTCTGGCTTAGAGCCTTATTCAGCTCTGAAGTAAAGGAGCATCTCCACCCCCATCGTTCAGCCTGGACACTGATCCAGCTCCGAGGGCCTTCTTGTGGTTCCCTCATTGCGAGAAGTGAAGTTACAGGGAATCAGACAGAGGGCCTTCTTGGTAGTCGTGTCCGCCCTGTGGAACATCCTCCCTTTAGATGTCAAAGAAATAAACATATATCTGACTTTTAGAAGACATCTGAAGGCAGCCCTGTACAAAGAAGTTTGTCATGTTTCAGGTTTTTTGTGCTTTAATATTTTGTTGGAAGCCACCCAGAGTGGCTGGGGCAACCCAGTTAGATGGGCAGCATATCAATAATAAAATTGTTGTTACTTTGTTTCAGAGAGCTCCAAACTATGCTCCAAAAGTGAATTGGCATAATGGAATTATTTGTGTTGGTTCTGCCAGAGATGAACTCAAACGGGTCCAGCAAATTTGGTTCTGAATGTAGGAAACTGCCTCCTACTGAGTCAGACCAGTGATCTACTCCTCCAAGTCTTTCCCAGACTTGCACTAGAAATCCTTTACCTAGTGGTTCCAGGGATTGAACCTGGAAGCTTTTAAATGCAAAGCACGTAATGCCTATTATATCTCCTCCTCCAGCTTTCTTTTTGTAGCACGTTTTCAGCCTTGAATATGACATTACTTGGATAGTGGAAGTAGGAAACAATACCAAATCAGACTAAGACAGACAGAGAAAGATTTAATGGTAAGGTAAGAGAAGACTCAAATGAAGGAAGAAATTGATGTGTGAAACACACTTACAAAGAACCTCAAATATATCAAGGAAAGCCTTTGAAATAAGTTCCTCTCTCCTGGCTCAAGCTCCTTGATTTAAAAGCAAACACAGGGGCTTCAGTATCCCACTGCAATAATGTAAACACTGCTGTGTAATACCATCTCCTTTCTACTGAATAAAGGTCAAATCACATACACTTTTGTTGCTTTCACTGATGTGGCTGGTGGCTGCGATTACTAATCTTTACATGATAGAGGGGGTGGGTGGGAATTACCAAAAGGCTTTAAAAAGAAGAGAAAGGCAGCTGAAAAGATGCAACAAACAGGGGAGATAAGATGTCCGATAGAGATTAAATTAAACCTTTCGCTCTTCTGCAGATTGAAGGAAATGTGAACTCTACCTAGAGAACCCAAAGGAAAATGTTATAATTCACAAAGGAACTTGCCAGTTCCCCACAAGGCAATAAATAGGGCTTTTCCTAGCATTTCTAAGGTCAGGTCACACATAGCTGCGTAAAGTTACAACCACTTGTTACTGCAAAAATTTTGGATTGAAAACCATCTAAAAAAATGAAGATGTTCATAAGTAATGATAAGCCATAGTTCTTTGCTTAATAAACCATACTGTATAAACAAACCATGTTGGGGATAGCTTAATGTTACGTCCAAACGCAAGATCATGGTAGGTTTTGCCCTAACTTCACACTTGCTAGCTAGTCTTAAACCATGGTTTGTTGTTGGTTTATGGATCAGGGAGCAGCAAATCATGATCCTGTATTTGGACATCACACTAAACAATCGTTTGTTTACCTGCTAACACCAGAGGTGCAGCAAAGTAGGAATAATGGGGCAAATTATGGTTTATTAAGACTTAGCTTACTGTCACATGCAAATACTCAGATACCTTCCCTCTTTCAAGTCTTTAATTGTCTTTCTCTGAACCTCCTCAGCATTCCATCACTTAACTCAAAGAGAACTATTTAGGCCCCTAATGAAACTCCTACTTTAAAAAAGGGCTGTGCTTTGGACAACCAGCAGGAAGCTACACTTTACAAGGTTATGGACACAAAAGCATATTCAGTTTTTATCGGGTCCATAGTATAATAAATAATAATAATAATAATAACCGAAAATAACAGCATGCCTTACATCTCCAGAACACACAAGCTCTGGAAGTAATCAACTTTCCTCCATTTTTGAGGACTCCTTCACACAGCCATTTTCCCATGGCACTGTTCCATATTGAAGTGGTGCATGTGTGTGAGACAACACCACAACCATGTGAGTGAAGCCCACAGCATGGGTCTTCCTCATCTGGTTGCTATTCTTCCTTTCCAGTGGGCCGTCAGACATATGGGAAAGTCCCAGGTATTTACATAGATATGGGAGCTCATTCCATAGGCACGGAGCTACCCTCTACCACAAACCACCGGGTGTTGAAACCACCAAAAGCATCTCAATGCAGGGGATGGGTACAATTATAACACAGAAGGTATCGGTGACATGTTACCTTCCTCTCTCTGCACTTCTATTATGTTGAGAGCTTAGCTAGAGGGGTATATGTGTGTGTGAAGAAGATCTGAATTTAAAAAGGTTGATAGACTTTCAGCTAATCAAGCAAGCATTTTCATTAGGGATTCATTGAAATTCATGCCTAGAACTTAAGGATAAAGAAGAACATTACATTATGTTGAGCTGAACAGAGGTTTTCAGTCAGATTTAATAAAAAGGAGATTGCAGACATGTCTGTGGTATATGCTTTTACCATTTTATTACTTTCACCATATGATAATTTTTTTCTAATGGGGCGGGTATTATTCAGCACCACTGTCAAATATATAGTGTTCTATTAAATAATTTAAATGTTTTTTTACTGTACTGTACATAAGAGAATTGGAAAGTTGTTGACATAATACATATTTCAGAAGACCCTTTACAGAAAGCTATATTGCGATATAAATGCATTTTCTAAGTGTTTCTACTTTCCAGAAGTAACAGAGGCAAATAGCTAGTTCCAGAAAGTCACACTTACAATTTCTTCTACAATATTTTCAAAAAAAGCAGCTGTTTATTTGTAACATATACTATGAGAGAGATGAGACTATGTTTTCCTGTATAAGCTCTTTTGACTTGAGTAACACTGTGAATGAATATTAATTTGCTGAAAATAGGACTTCTGGATTCCTTAGAGAATACTTATTATCCCATTCACACTAGTCTAATACTAAAAAATGTCCTCTGATAACTGTGTTTTATTTCCTGAGACAGACGTATGCCAACAACACGTATCAGCACATCTCCCTTAAAGGAGCTGAAGTGATAACCAACCTCTCTCTTTTGTGTAATGTTAGGTACTGTTGACTACACCTCTTAATGATGTTAAAACATTCTAAAAACTCATATGCATTGTAAGATAGTGGAATATGAAACATCTTTTTTCCTAAGCAATCTGGTTAAAGTCCCGTTATGCTAGTGGAAATCCTTGCATAGGTTTCTGCTTATGCAACTATTTAGCTGAATACAGACCAATATATTTATCTTCTCTCCTCCCATTTTTTAAAGTTGTTCTGAATATGTAAATGAATTATTTTCCTCCATAGTGGAATTAATTTTCTTGCCCTGAAATTAAAGCATAACTGGTCATGTTCATCACAATGCCTGTTACTATTCAATTAAGCAGCTGAAGTTAAAAGGTTAAACTGATTCTGTTTAGTATAATTTAAAAAATTATTCAATCAAATGCATTCCTTTTAATTAGACAATCTATCTTAATAGCATATCTAATACCATTGTACTAGAATAAAATCTTATTACAAATGATCTTTTCTAGTTTCAGTGTTTTCCATTTTTAATAAGAAGGAAATTAGATTAAGAGCAGACAACTTCTAAAACATGATATTGCTATCAGTCCAGGAGTCTTGATTATGGGGAATAGGCATGAGCCTATCAACTAATGGGGGCAAGGGCAGGGACTGAAGAAAAGAATGTAAATGTCCCTTGATGGATGGAAGGCTGCAAAAATCTAGTCATGTACTTATACATACACCGGTAACACAACTATGGATGAAAGGTTTACATGATTTATTTTGATATAATTGTCATAGATGAAATTATTTGTTCTGGATTTCAGTCAGGCCAATTATATGACACCATTATTGTACAGCACGATTAGATGACAACCTATTTCTACACAGTGAATTGCTCTATAGTGAGTTGTTCTTATAAAAGTTATCCAGAGATGTTTTTTTTAAAAATTGCATGCTCAGTATGAGCTTCATATCAGAGGGTTGTTTTTAAACAAAACTATTTGAATTTAGAAAGGCAGGGATCTAGGAGCTACTTAGTGTACCAGTGAGATTTCTGTTTTATGTTCCTTTGAGCAACAGACCTTTGGGCCATCTTACAAACTGCTTGGGAAGCTCACCTCAGAATAAGATTAACAGCACACATCCTATATGTGCCTACTTAGAAGGAAGTCTTGCAGAGTTCAGTTAGGATAACTTCCAGGGTAGCAGACTCCAAAGCTTTTTGCCACAGAGGACAGGGAAAATGACAGATTGAGAAACACATGTTCAAAGTTCTCATGGAACTAGTTAGATGGTTATTTGGGTTACAGGTATCTGAAGAAGTGTGCATGCACACAAAAGCTCATACCAATAACAAACTCAGTTGATCTCTAAGGTGCTACTGGAAGGATTTTTTTTATTTTTTATTTTGTTTCGGTTATTTGGGTCTTGAACACGTGGATTTACCTGTGTAATACCATGGAGATTTAGTGCTGCAATTTCAAACATCTTTACTCAGAAGCATGTCCACTGACTTCAATGGGACTTATTCCCTTTTGAAAGAGCAATCCTAAAAATAATCCAGTAGAATTTACATGGGTTGAATTTAAACTGGGGTAAATACCATATTGATTGATTGATTGATTGATTCATTCATTCATTCATTCATTCATTCATTCAAACTTCATTCAGGAGCAGGGCTACTGTAGTCTAAGATAGCTCAAACCTGGCAGAGGGGAAACAAGTGTTTAAAATACATAGTTTGATTTACACCACTCTTTTGCCAGTGTAGATTCTGCTTGATTACAAGGTCATGTGACCAAGCTGAAATGAATCTGAATTAAGCGTGCCCCCTTGCCTCACTCCTGCCATGCCCCCAGAACACCCGTTTTGGGAGACTTATGTTATGCCACTTGAACCCCAGCTGAGCTGAGGTGAAAGACTTACACTGGTGCATCTCCGAATTAGCAAGGATGAGGAAATTATGCCAGTTGATTCCCAAGGTCCAGCTATTCCAAACTCACTCATCCCAGCAGTTCTTGAGTTTCAAATGTTGGGGGAAATGTGCTTAAGACCACCATCTAAGTGCCTGAGGTATTTCAGGGTTAAGATCTCACTCAGTGAATCTACTTCTTACATCTTGGAAACCCATAATACCCACAGTTTTTCTAACCACTGGATTATACAGAATAATATACAGAAATTTAATACTGTCAAATGTAGAATGCAAATGTTGAGCAAAGGTCCATTACCCATAAATAAATATATAAAATGAAATATTAAACAGATGTAATTTGATATGTTTCTGTTTATTTTGCAATGAATATATTTATCACCTGTTCCTCTACCATGTTTAGATATCATATTTCTTCTCCCTTAGAATATGGTAAACAGATTGAGAAGTGTTAGCACACTACAAGGAACAGACAAAACAAATATGGAAGAAATTATAACATTTAGTGCAGTCACTGCAGGATGTAATAGCATTCTGCCAGTGAATGACTGAGGCTTTGAAAATGATACCATCAAATGAATGGAATACCCTTTGAACAAGAAGACTTAACTCAACTTTTGTATGTTGCTCACAAATTTCAACTTGTTACAGAGATTATATATATATCCAAAATAGCCACTATTAGTAGAGTTGTAGAAAGAGAAACAGGTTTGCTTTCTTCTAAAACTCTAAAACCCTCTTGTGGTAGTCATGGATATCTCAGTAAAAACATCAACCCAATGTATTGTAGTTGTGAAAAAGTCAAATTCCATGTCAGGGAACGTCAGGCAACGAATCAGAAACAAAACTGCCAATATTGTAACATCTTCATATTAGTAGTGTGCACCGATCACAAGATTCAGTTCAGAACCTGATTTGGCACATAGGATGAAGACTTAATGCATATGATGAATCTCTGGAGTTTCTAAAAATGGAAAATGGGCAGCATAAGGAACAAGGCTGAAAAGAAAAGCAAAAGAAAGAGGAAAGAGTGAGAGTAACAGACCTCTGACCTGTAAACTGAATATACCAACATCAGCTGTTTCTGTTTTGTGGCTAGTAAGGAATTGCAACAAGACAAATTAGAGGCAAGTCCCATGCCTGCAATTACTAATGCTATTAGTCACAAAGGCCATTTTTTCTACAGATCAAGAGACCCAGATCACTCATCAAATAAATATTTTTGTTGACAAGCCTCATTGCAGTGGTTTTAAATTAAAATGAAATCATTCTGCAGTACTTCACTTAAATTACAATAAATACAGTATGGAATCCAAAGCCATGTCAGCAACAAAAGGTCATCCAACAGAGATGCAGACACGGGGAATAGTCCCTGTGGCAGATCCAGATGCCAACTCTGTCCATATACCGGTAACTACTTTGGCAACACTATTACAGACCTAATCATGTAATCCACGACACCAAGGAATCATTCACTTGCTCATATTCCAATATCATATATGCTGTAATCTGCCAGCAGTGGAATTCTGCACTCAGATGGGATAAATAGGCCCATCTCTACACAAAAGAATAAGTGGAAACAAATGGGAACATCCAACTTATGTGTTCCATCAGTGCAATGATTCCTGCTTGCACAATGGAACTCCCCCACCTTTCCCCCCTATACATGCCCCACACCAGGGGTCGGCAACATGCGGCCCACGAAGACCATTTTACCGGCCCACGAGCTGCCTGCTCGGCAAGTCCCCCACGTGCTGCGCTAAACCAGCACGGCGCAGCGCGTGGACTTGCTGAGTGGCGCCAGAAATGGCGTCTGCGCATATCCAGACGCCAAAAATCGCTTCTGCGCAGGCACGATTTTCGGCGTCTGAACATGCACAGACGCCATTTCTGGCGTCACGCTGCGCCAGTCCGGTCCACAGACGATCCGTGGGAGTGATCCGGCCCATGGCCGGTAAACCTTGCCAACCCCTGCCCCACACCCTCCTCAAATCTTCTCCAGAACAGATTTAGAGGATGTACAGTGGTGGAGAGGAGTTCCACATTACTCAGTGCTACATTGGATATAACCCCATATCTGATGTCCGATATGGCAATATTTCTAAATTAAAGAGGGAAAACATTTTAACCTTCCAGAATACTCTGTAAATGACTTTAAAATAAGCACTATAGAGAGGAAAAAAATTCAAATGGAGACTGTAGTGTGAAAATGATGGATCACAACCCATCAAGAGTCTCAGAGACTCACTTGTGGACTGATCCCCACACAAAGGACTTTTAACACATTATGTGTGTAAATTGGTTTACCAATGCCACATTGTCTGTGCCATCAAGAACCAGTTTGTGAGTAACCAATGTGAAGTGCATAATTATCCTGATCTGTTCTTTTCTGCATTGCCCCTACACCTCAGAATGAAGACTTGCACACAAGACACTTGAAGAGTAAATGTGACAGAACAAAAGGGTCTGCGGTAGGGAATGAAGCACCTGTGGGCTGAATTCTGGAAGACAGATAAAGAATTCCTGGCTGATTAAAAAAGTCAAGTAGTGCATCAGATGTTAACTGACAAGGAGAGGGAGGGTGGGGTTGTCTTCTATGGGAGAAAGCTTCCCGTTGGCCACTGAAGGCGATATGATAAGCAGCCTGGCCTCCCTCTCATCCAGGATATGCCCCACAAGACATCCTTCCACAGAGGGGTGGGGCAAACTCCTTCCACTCACAATACACATTGTAGGGGCCTTTCATTTTCTTCTTTCCTCACATTTTACAACCGCTTCCAAATCATACTTACATCTCAGGATAACATTTCATACATCTGATGAAGCTAATTGTACTCCACAAATACAAATGCCATAATAAATTTATTAGCCTTTAAAGTTGATTTTGAATTTAGAGATACAATAAAGGATACTAAACAATTTAGAAGTTAATGCACTAAGTACTAGTTCACATATAAAACGATTCGGTCAAATTTCCTATGCTTTTGTGAAGGAATTAGTGTGTGGACCATACTCAAGTCACATACCATCTAACAGTCAAAAGCCACTTCTTCAGTGTAAACCATACTCTAGCCAGCTTATTATGTGACACCTGTAAGTGGCCACCTGTGGCCTCTGGAGCCATAATAAGCAGATTATTACCATGATCTTCACTTGCCTAACATCACGATTGCCTGTAGAAGCATGGTATTATCCCCCACTTCACATGGCACTGATAGTCAGTGGCACATAGTTAGATGCACCATCCGGAGAGTTTTGAAGCTGCTACCACAACAAAAGAGATAGCCCAACAGATATTAATATCTGCCAAGAAATCTCCAGCTTACGATGAAGCAAATGCTATTGAAAGCTAAATAACATCAATCAGAAGAGCATTCTCTTTGCACAAATTAATTGTCTTTGATATAAATAGTAAAAGAAGAGATGATAAAAGGGCCAGGGTTTCATAACAATAAGTCATTCACATCTGAATTGTAGGTTACCACTTTAATGGTCTTTCATCTCTTGTAAATAGTTCAAAAAGATGTTTTATCTACACACACACACACACATACACACACACCCCAATGGTGTTTATAAGTATTGAATAGTGCTTTGAGAAAGTTTTTGAGTACTAGATTGCTGAAAATTCAAACAGCTACTTCTCAACCTTCTCTTTTTTTGGCTCACAGACATTTTGGAACAGCTGTATCTCAAGTGATTTTTTTTTGAAGTAGGTATTGAATTCATTTCAACACCATTCAGAAACTGTGGCGTTCAAACTCATGTGAGCCAGCCCCTTTGGAAATAATCTCTACAGCTTCATAACATGGCTGAAATTGCTTGTAATTGTTGTGATCAGTTCTTACAACATTCAAGGCAGTATGATTAAACTCTGGTGGCAAAGTCAAAAATAATCACACACTTTATCCTTGGATGATGATAACACTTTACAGTGCTCCCAATAATAACTGCTCCATACTTCATAGTTGTCAGACAAGACAAGGCAATCTTGCTCTTAGACCTTGAAGTTAGGTCCCAATCTTGTAAAGAGAAGCATCTGCATAAGGCACCATAACACCACAGGGTGTCACAGCTTCCCTACATAAGACGTTACATTGTTCAGAAAACACCCAAAGATAGTAACACCACCAGGCAATAAAAAAATTAAGAGTTTTCTTGTATGCTGCACTATACACAGCTTGAGATTTCAGATCTACTTGGAACATTTTAAAATACACCATTGCAACAGTTTAACATTATGACCAATTTAAAAGCATTTAGAAGAAACAGTGTTTATTAAATTGCAATGAAGGAAATCTACTCTTAGGGGAAAGGAGGAAGAAGTCATGTGTTTTAGTACATGATACAGAGCATTTTCTTTAAAAAATTTGAAGCATGTAATTGATTTTCTTCATCCCACTTTCACCACCAACACATGTCACAGGGATGATCTGTCTTGTTTATCAACAGCACATGATGCAAGAAATTTGATGAATGTTTCAGATACATAACTACTTTCCACCAAAGTAATATCATGCACCCAATAAAAATGCCCTCTTTCCAAACAAACAAGCAAACAAAAAACAGGCAAAAACAAATTAAAATCAAGACATGAGGAAGAATTGACTTCTTATATCCTTGCAGCCATGTTCCCTGCAGATAATCAGAATATTCAACAACAGAAAAACATCTCTTTTTCAGACACTGTTCCTATTGTCCTGGGCAAACATCTGTGCTTCATAGCATAAAGGAGCTATAGTGAATCTAAAGCACAGTCTCATGTTCTAACAACTTGGATTTTTGTATTGACTAGTCACAGAACAAAACTTATATATTTTGGATTTTCAAACATTAGCAGCCATAGCTATAAGCTAAGATTCAATGCAGTCCACTTGCTAGTATACGACAACTGTTTAAAAGGTCTAGAGACAGAACTAATACTACATAGCCAGGTCTCGCCTAAGACATTTCGCTTCCTGAGGCAAAGCAGCAAATGCTGCTTTCCCCCCATGAAGTGAAGAGGCACAGGGTCCAAGGCTAGCCAAGTTATCTTGGCACCTGAGGCAGAAAAATCCTACAAGCAGCTCTCTCACTCCCTTTGCGGTAACAACAAGAAAATAAGAATAATTCAGTATTCTGTTCATACAGTGGGCAACTAAATGCCTACAACTATTTTCTGCCCTTTAATTGCAACCAAATTCCGCTGCCTCACTCTGCCTAATGATAGGGCCAGCCCTGTATGTATTAGTTTAGTTGCTGCTACAAGGACAGGAAGAGAACCTCCCTGGGGACAGCACTCTGAAGAACAGGTGAAACAATTGAGAAAGGCTTCCCCCTCTGTCATCGCTCACTGTATCTCACCTGGCATGGACAATCTCCGATAGCACCAGAATTCCTTCTGGTGCCATGATCTATGTATTTATTTCAAGTATTTTACCCTGTTCTTCAGCCAGAATGGCTTATAAAGATCAATAATAAGGCACACCTGTGCCTTTCTCTGTGCACATGTGAATATGCATATTGATAATCATTACCTATAAAGGAAAGAAAAAATATGAGAGCTGAAAGCAAGGCAGGATGCGCACACACAGCCGTGTGAACAAAGTCTGGAACTACAAAATGAAAGATGTTAATTCATCAATGCTGCTCTGTAAACAAGATCAGATAATTTGGAATGTCAAAATCTGATAGGGAGAATATAAGCATCCTGAGTCTATATAAGTAAGTGCCTGTCAATCCTCCATAACCTGAGCTCAAAGTGAGCATAAAAAAGAGGAATTGGTTTCAAAGCCTGCTGTTATCAACCTCTCCTATTGACCTCAGCAAGGTACAGAGCAAACCTGCACAATAAAAAAAATCTAAAGTCTTCACAAGAGGCACATAAGCTAAACACAAGAGACAGAGAATTTATTTTAAGAGATGGCATTAAAGAAAGGTTTTCTGATCTGCTGCATTTTCTCTCTCTACATCTGAAATATCTGTAAAAGTAAGGCAGCTTCACTAGAGGCTATCTGCTAGCAGATGGGTTTTGTCCCCTTCAAGTAGATGATAGGGCCAAAGACCCATCATATAGCTGCTGATAACGGCACAGGGATTTAGGAATTCTGCAATGCAACTCAATCATGTTCACACCTAACTTTGTAAACAGCAATAATTTATGTCTGCATTGACTTCAACAGTGAAGTAACTCATTGCACCACTTTCATAATTATCTCAAATTAATTTTCTCAAAAAGAAAGCTAATGGTTATTCCAAACTCCTATATATTGAAAAAGAGATGATTTTTCCTCTGAGAAGGAAATTCTGTCTAGTTCTAGGATAGAACTATCTGTACTATGCTGCTGCCAAATTGTCTGCATCATTTATTTTAAGGCATCCCAAGGGAAGCAGCAGTAAATTAACGGTGGGCCTAATGGCAGTAGTTGAAACTAGCAGTTGGCTAGACACAAATCCTACAACATTAAGAACATCACTACACTAGTTCTATCAGTAAAACTAACAGCCCAAGCACAGGATTGGCTCAAGATGGACAAGGTGTCCACTCCCCAGTTCTATATTCAGATGCCATCTGTGCCAACTGGCAACAAGACAGCATGGACCATACAGCTACATCCTCCAGTACCTCCTCACCCTTTCACTCTAACAGTAGGGCTAGCACTACACAAGCACACTCCTGTGGTCTGCTCTACAAAGGTAAAGGGCCCCCTGACCATTAGGTCCAGTCGTGACCGACTCTGGGGTTGCGGCGCTCATCTCGCATTATTCACCGAGGGAGCCGGCATACAGCTTCCAGGTCATGTGGCCAGCATGACTAAGCCGCTTCTGGCGAACCAGAGCAGCGCACGGAAACGCCGTTTACCTTCCCACCAGAGCGATACCTATTTATCTACTTGCACTTTGATGTGCTTTCGAACTGCTAGGTTGGCAGGAGCAGGGACCAAGCAACGGGAGCTCACCCATCACGGGGATTTGAACTGCCGACCTTCTGATCGGCAAGCCCTAGGCTCTGTGGTTTAGACCACAGCGCCACCCGCTGCTCTACAACCCATCAGTAATTCCTTTGTGCTTTCCATTGACAAGAGATTAATATATGGAGGGATGCAATTTTCAACTGCACTCCGTACATCCAGAAGAGGTGTGTAGAAACAATATTCAGCAAAAAGAGTTGAGAATTTTCAAGTAGTACACACCTGTTCACAATACTGGGTGGAATTCAACATAGCACCATGGAGATTGTTCTATCTGCACAAGGATTTCTGCTTGCCAAACAGAATGATCTCCCCTCTCCTCTTCCTGCATGCTGTTCTTGGGAGGGGTGTGGGGTGCACAGGAGTACCGGTAGTAAGGGGAGTCCTTGTGCTGGCTTCCACTAGCGGAACAGGTTAGCTGAATCTGGCCCACTGAGTTGAACAGCGTATTAATAACTAATTCCTGACAACCAAATGTTCTCTTACACTTGTTATCTAGGATAGTGGAGGCAATAAGATGTTTATCATCATTATTTATTAAATTTCTACCTTGCCTTTCCTCCCCAGCGCAGCCAACAACAATGTCAAGAGACATATTCATACTGTGTGTCGGTTCCATTACTACGTTTTAGGGAATTTCTCTTCCTCAAAAGTGGCACACGGTTACTGCCAATGACATTGAGCTTTTGAAGGACATTAGGATCTATTGTAGTCAACCTATCAGAAAACATAAAATTTAGTCATCTTAAACACCTTTTGCAGGACTTTGGGTATGACTGTGCTTATTGTTGGATGATTTACTAAATATGACTTGCTGTGTCTGAGGTCCATGTCCCCAGAATTGCAACAGAAAAATATTTTTCATTGCACTCTTCTGAATCAAGACAGCTGTTCCCAGTTATGTATTAAACCTGGTAAGTTACATAGAATTGCAGCAATGATTTCTGACAAGCTTTGCAGAATGAACTTCAATATATAGAGGAAAATATGGGGAAAGTTGGTACAACAATTTAAGTTTGGAAGGAGCTGTTCGAAAGTACATTTCCAGGCCAATAAGTTCAGGCACTGTTTCAAGGGTCAAGTGCACTGCAGGATCTAAATGGTGACAACAGCATGATACCACCATTAATTCAAGAATGAACTGGTTGTCAAGAGTTTCTAGAATCCAGCCCTTTGGCCTATGTATTGACAGCTTCATTAGCTTTTGTGATTCCAACTAGTAATTCAGAGAAGATACAAGTAGACTGACATGCCTTAACCACAGCTTCCAACAGACTCCTGTTTTTCAAGCTAAAAACTACTCCATTGCATCTCAGCTGGTCTATCTTTCAGGATGTACCTAACACAACAGATTGTTTATCTTTCTATTGCTGATCTGTAGGTCCATCGGCTTGAGGAGCAAGACCAATAGCTGCTGCCAGACACTGAGCAACTTTCTTCTGTTCTAGTTCATCAAGGATTTGTAGTATCTCATCATATGCAATTTGACCTCCGTAATTTGGAGCTGATCTGAACAAAAAGGGGTCACTAATTTCAGCTCTTTCACGAAAAGAAAGCAGCCAGGCCCGATGTTAGCACACCACACCCTTGGAGAAACGCTAAGAGCCCAAATTCTCTGGGGAATCCACAGTGGCTAATGTCAATGCCACTTTATCAATTCTTAAAATGCTTATGGCCTGGCACTAAGCAGAAAAGTGTGGGACCAAGGAGCTACAGCCACTCACCCAGAGTGCATCTGCACTCTGCCCTTGATGTGGTATAATTCCATGAAGCTATGCTAAGGCCCAGAGGCATGGTCTGAAGCTGTACTGCTTGTCTGAAGTTAGGTGGTTTGAACTTCACTCTCACTGCACTGGAAGGTCCCCAACTGGTCCTTTTACTCCCCAGTGTTGGTTCTTGCCATCTGTTCCTGCCACTGCCTGCCCCTCTTCCTTGTAAATGCAACAGAGGGACCGTGCCCACTGCGAAAGGTGGCAGGTTTCAGGTGACTACCTTCCCCATTTTTTTCTTTTAAAAAACTTTTAGCCACAATATAAAGCCTTTTAAAAGTGGGGAAAGTGGGAAAAGGAAAGAAGCAAAAACAGAAGGGGATGTTAGTGTGAGGAAAAGAGGAGAAAATCATAATAAAGCACTCTCTTAAGGCCCACCTGAAACCTGGCACTGGTCCAGAGGGCAAAAGTACACCTGGCATATAGAGCTAACCCCTTTCATTTTGTTTCTTATACATTCTGTATGCTATGCACTGAGTTTTTTGATTGATCTTTGAACTCAACAAATCATATAAAAATCTGCAATTCATTTAGATACTAGAGCTGAAGCAAGTTTGTCATTCAAAATTTTCGATAAATTCTAATTCACATTTCCAAGGTCAGATTTTATTTCAAAATGTGAATGCCTTGGAAATGTTGGCCTATATTGATTGTTGTTTTGGGCAGGCTTCAGATATGAAATCTGATAGCATTATCATTTGACAGTGGACAGCCTAACTATCTGGTTAATATTTGACATCAAAATCTTCAAAACAGAAGGCTGAAAATTTACAATTTTCTTCTAACTCAGACAATACCCATTGGGATGTGGTGACTGCACACATGTCTGCATCTTCAAGATACATGAGGAAGGCTGCTTCATATGTTCTTCATAAAAACAGACATGCATCTTGAAACAACCCTAAAGTTCTTTTCCTGAACTAAAATTTCCAACAGTATAGAATGCCATTTTGGCCTTAATCTAAGACCACAAACTACAAAGAATATTCACAAGTGGCATTAAAGCAACTGATATACATATTTAGACTGTTAATCAAGTGAAGGGAAAGAATTCTAAGAGAATGTCGTGGTGCTGCTTACTGCTTTTTAAAATTCTTCTGCTCACCTGAGATTTCAGTTTTCTCAAGACCTTTGATTTAGGGTCTTAGCCTTCTCTTTGAAACACAAATCACAACCTTTGCTTATGATTTATGAAACTAAGGGACAAGCTAATACATGCCTCCAAAAATGGAGTGTTCACAAATCCTGTATGCCAAAAATCATTACATGAATAAATAAAAGTGATCATAAAAGCAGTCATAAATCTAAACTTCTGGCATTGGAAACACTTGTACTGTAATGCCAAGCTTATTGCCAAGCACAAGCACGTGAGTCTGAGAATACATATAGATATATAGGTATGAAATCATAGAAGCATAACACATTGCTACACCATATGTTTAATAATTCTTAAATTGCCTAAGTCGATTATTGTGCTTGTTGGATTATTACAGGCAGGAATGACTGAAACTGCATTTGGAGAGGAAAGGGAGACTCAACCATCCCTTTAAAATGAAAAAAATAAATCCTCTCCATTCTTTTGAAGTAATTTGAATGCCAGTTATATAAATATGCTTATTTACTGTTGTCTCTATTATAACCAGACTGGATGAAGATTTTTCCATTTTCAGCCAATGTGAGCAAAGCCCTCCACTGAGAGCTAGCATAAAAAATATCTGGAGATAGGATTTGAGGTGAAATGTGTAAAGTGACTTTTGCATATATTAACTTGCACATGCTTTTGCTGCTTTTTTATTTCATTTTATACTAAACTAGAGCACAGGTACACTGCTGTGGAAAGGCAGTAAAAGTATTTTTCAGGGAAACTTTTAAAATATAAAATAGCATATATTTATAAACCTTAAAGGAATAATCTTTTTTTCTTGAATAAATTCCATTTTCAACAATCCAAAATTCTACTGTTTTTTTGTTTATTTGTTGTAAGAACACCAAATAACAAGCCATGGCACAATAGAAACATGAAATAACAACAAGGTGAATTGGTGAATCAGTTCACACTAATGCAATGTGAGAGAATCAGAAGAGAAGGTAAGCAGGAATTTAACGCTTGCCTTTGTGCATGCAGTTATCTTACGAATTGTGTTTTTCTACAGAGTATTAGCATTAGCTGTGTATTCATGCTGTCTGAAATTGTGCATGCATGACGTTAGCCACAATCCATATTTATCCTGTAGTTCCTTGAGAAATACTGCTGTTTGATGTGTTTTCCCTCAAACAATCTTCCACTGGATTCAAAAACGTACGTCACATTCACTTTGCAGTTACGCTGAGATATGTACATTTGAGATAGCCATTGTGCATGCACAGATGACAGCTTCATGATTAGGACTTACCGGTAGGTAGGTTGCAGGCCCAGTAAACATCCTCAATTCCTCTCTGCTGTGAACAGCAGTGTGCAAATGTGATTTGTAATGCAGTGGGTGGGTGAAATGATCTCAACTAATCACTATATTGTTCTCTATCTACCAATACTTTTAACTCTTAAAACCAATTAGCTTATGATCTTCATTTTTCCTCACATCATTTACAGTAGTACCTCGGGTTACAGAAGCTTCAGGTTACAGACGCTTCAGGTTACAGACTCTGCTAACCCAGAAATAGTACCTCGGGTTAAGAACTTTGCTTCAGGATGAGAACAGAAATCGTGTGCCGGCGGCACAGTGGCAGCAGGAGGCCCCATTAGCTAAAGTGGTACCTCAGGTTAAGAACAGTTTCAGGTTAAGAACGGACCTCAAGAACGAATTAAGTTCTTAACCCGGGGTACCACTGTATTCTTCATCTCCTACATGCCCCTCATAATTATAACAACAAAGAAAAGTGCTTGTATTGGATAGAATATTCACAATTACATTTCAGTCTTTTAAGAATCAACTGTAACCACTGCAGGGAAGCATAATGTAGTAGTATCACACCAAGTTGCGTACCATCAAACTTAAACGCACAGGCCTCAAATTATATGTTCCACAGTCTCAATATGCAGGTGATATTAATATCCTACCAGACAAAGTCCACTAAACTTAACAACTTCAGATGGTCCAGCAGTTAATCTTTGCTAAGGGATAGGCACAATAATTTAAAAGCATTTTCTCTTGGAATAGTCCTTCCTGAAAGCTGTTGATGAGTGAGTACGCCCATCCTTTGCAGCTATAAGAGCTCCAGCACTGAAAGCTTGACTGCCCAGCACCCCCAGTTAATGTAAGTCAATTGTGATACTGCAGGCTGCCTTAATTAGGTTAGAGGTAATGTAAACTGAGAGATGCATTTGCATGTTCTACAGTCTCCACACTGGTATGCGTATCTGCTGATCTCCTTGATCAATTTAAACTGAAGTCAGCAAATGAAAACTACACACTTTTTTACCATGTGCCTGAATCACTTCTTTTCCCATGATGTAATTTTCTTCAGCATGAAGTTTACTTCAACTTATTCAGCATTTCTTCAACGAAGTTTTCTTAAATACTCTCCAGAGTTCTTATTGTCTTGCTTTTGTATGAGATAAAATTACGCCCAGGTACAAATAGCCTCACAAAATGTGATTTGGAGCAAATCTCCAGTAGAAATTGGCTGAAAAATAAGGTTAGAACTCTTTTAGATGCAAAACAGTGCATTAGAAATAGAAGTTAAAGAGTAAATCTTTGGTTAACTAGAAGTTATCTTAAAACTATGCAATTTTCACCATTTTATTAATTCTGATTATAGTCTTCCCCTTAACTTTTTAAAAATTTGATGTGATGAGGAAACCATTAACTACTTTGGTATTCCAGAACATGCCTACAATGTATTGAGAGACAAGATACACTGAAATATCAGTAATGTCTTTATGCATTTGTGGCCAGGAAGAGGTGAAAGATAGTGTTCACTATGTATTCTATTCTTCCCTGTACAGTTTACTTCTTCTGGGAATAGGTTTTTGAAAGATTCTTCAGGCAGTTTCTTTTTTGAACAGGAGATCTGTTACTTATTTGTTGATAGGGATTCATTGGCATCTGTCTATCTCGAGAGACAATGGAAGTGTGCCACTGGGGAGGGGGGAGTCAAATCGCTTTTTAGGGAAGCTTTTAATGTTTGATGGATTATTTTATTTTAATATTTTGTCGGAAGCTGCCCAGAGTGGCTGGGGAAGCCCTGCCAGATGGGCGGGGTATGAATAAATTATTATTATTATTATTATTATTATTATTATTATTATTATTATTATTATTATACATTGGCTGTTGTGGCCCTGGAGACCATGGGTAGGCAAACTAAGTCCTGGGGGCCGGATCCAGCCCAATCGCCTTCTAAATCCGGCCTGCAGACAGTTCGGGAATCAGCGTGTTTTTACATGAGTAGAATGTGTGCTTTTATTTAAAATGCACCTCTGGGTTATTTGTGTGGCATAGGAATCTGTTCATCCCCCTCCCTCCAAATATAGTCCAGCCCCTCACAAGGTCTGAGGGACAGTGGACAGGCCCCCTGCTGAAAAAGTTTGCTGGCCCCTGCTGGAGATCAATACAGGAGAGACATGCTTTATTGAACCTGGGGCAAATGAAGGGGTCCAGTTTCACTGTTACAAATGCCCCATGGTGTTTCTTCTCTGCCCTCCTCCCAGCAGTCATTTCTCCTCTGGTCACTGCTGTTGATTCACAACCAGTCTGTCTCCAGGCACTGCAGTTGTCTGCAAGGAATTCCCACACAATGGGTTAATGCCATGTTTGGCATATTCATGTCATGCTTGCAGAAATCTTGCACAGTTGGTCTGCCAACAGGCCTGGTGCCTGAAGTCAGTTCCCGATAAATAAAGCACATCCTTGGGTATCCTGCCATATTCCATTCTGTCTACATGACCAAGCTAGCATAGATGCCGCTGAGACAGAAGTGTGAACATGCTGGGAATGTGGGCTTGGAAGAGTACTGTACATCTTTGTTTGAGACTCTGTTCTGACAGGTTCAACCAGCTCCTGTTGCTCCATGAGTAGAAGTTTGTTTAAGAAAAGGCTACTTTGGAAGCCCTGGCTTTCAGCATCCTACCTTGCAACCTTATTTCTGCCTGATGGTAGGTCTGAACATGTGACCTCCAGCCCCTCACTATTAGCTCTGTCTTCCAACACCTTGTTGCCATTTTGTACCCCCCACCAGAAGCATTGACTGTCTAAAGCAGCTTTTCCCTCATATCACAAAGACTCATAAAAAATTATACAGTCGTACCTCAGAAGTCAAACGGAAGTCATTCTAGAAGTCCGTTCGACTTCCAAAACATTCGGAAACCAAAGCACAACTTCTGCAGGAAGCTCCTGCAGCCAACCGGAAGCTGCGGAAGCCCCATTGGATGTTCAGCTTCCAAAAATCATTCGAAAACCAGAACACTCACTTCTGGGTTTGCGGCATTCTGGCGCCAAAACATTCGGGAACTAAGCTGTTTGAAAACCAAGGTACAACTGTACTACATCTCATATTTTGTGATAAGTCCTATAACATGTAGGGTAAAGACAAGTGACTTGTCCATGAACTATCCTGGATAAGCAAGGGTTTTGATTTGAGCCTTCATAGCTATACCTAAGACTGTGTATTAAGTAGACCACACTCGTTGCAGACTGAGTTATGTAAAGTAATCATACATTTTAAAAACATTTGGATGAGACAGCAAGAATCAAAGTAGTTGCTTTGAAAAACTGTAAGTCCCAGTTGTAAAGTTCCTCTTTTCATTCACAACTTTGATGGATATTTTGTAGCATAATAAATTTCTTACTGTTATTTCCATCACAGCAAATAACGTGCATAGTCTAGAGAATGATAACAACGAAACAGTATTGAAGGGGGGGGGGGGGACAAGGATCTCTGTCAAGCTATTTTTATTTATTTCTGAATCAGAGCTACTGGTGATACACAATATATCATTGCTTCATTTTGAAGAGCAGTTTTAATAACCTGATACCATACTGAGGCTAAAACAAACACATGCAAAAGACTCTGTGCTTGGTTTAACAAAAACATCCAAACCAATTTGTGTAAAAATTGGAAAAGTAAATTGGTCCTGGGCTCACAACTACATCTGCCAAGTTCCAGCCCAGAGCAATTTAAATGTCATAATAATAATTTGAGCTGGTTGAAGAAGAAGAAAATACAACTCTGGTAAAAAATATGTGATTATGTTACTTTGCTAAGCTTCCTGAAAATACTTTGTGGGTAAGATACGGGCTTACAAGAGTAGGAGACCCAAAATATCTCACACTTTCCCTCCAAAAAGGGGGGGGGGCATGAATTACAGAAAACGTATTTCAGATACTCCAATATTCCTCAGGGCAAATATGGATATTGATAGCATACTTGAAACCTCCACAACCATACAGAGAGCCAATTTACACCATCATTCAGGGCTCCATGTTGAACTACACTCAAATACTCCCTTCTTCATGCAGCTATTCCACTGCAAATGTATGATTCAGGCCTTTCATTCGCAGGCCAAATAACTGATAGCTGAACATAAAAAGAGAACTCAAAGCAGTCATCATTGTTTTATATACTACTACTGAGATGCCTTGTCCTTCTTCTTTGGCTGGGCAAGAAAGTGGCCTGCAGCCAGGTTCCTGATTGTTGCAGGCACCCATCCCACTGGGGAGCACTTTGTTTTCTAGCCAGAGTATATGGAGCAAAGAAAACAGTGGCTACTGCTGAGCCCAGAGTAGCAGGAATGACATATTAGCAACTGATCTGGTCAAATTAAGAGGTTTTAATATAAAAGGGGAACTGGCAACCTATTCACACTGACATATTCATAGTGCATCTGTCTTCAACGCAAATCTTTTATGATTTAAGATGTAGCATTACAGTGAGAAAGAAGTCTGCGTATAGTAATAAAGAGAATGAGGTCAAAATAGCAGAGCCAATTTTAAATATCAAAAGAACAAGTTTAAACCAGATGTAAGCCTTAGTTTGCAGCACAATTCTGGGTTGCAAAATGCTAAAAGAGATTTGATACACAGTTTCCTGATCTGTGCATTACATTTTGATCACTAAAACTCATTCTCTGTTAAAACATTCACTCTTATTTTTCACATAATAAAAAATTAATAAATGACACCCTGCACTTACAATGCTGTATTGGTGGGAAAGTAAGTATAGTGAGAATTGTATCTTATGGTTTAGTCTAGACCAGAGGCGGAGCTAGCTGCTCCGGCACCTGGAGCGGCACACATGCTGTGCACGCAGGGCGGCGGGGCTAGCCACCCATGGTGAGCATCCTAGAGGGGTGCCGCCTGCAGCGAGCGTGTGGAGGGGGGGCTGCCAGTGGCGAGTGTCCCGGGGGGCAGTGCAGCGATGTTACCTCCCTCAGGGATGACACCCGGGGCGGACCGCACCCACCGCACCCCCTTCCTCCGCCAGTGGTCTAGAAAATTTATTTAAACTAGACAGTAACCAGAACCCTCCACCATCCCTACTCTACACTGAAATGCACACTAAGCAACATAGTAGATGTAGGAGAAAGCATGAGATGGGCTAATTTCTGCTGTTTGCAGAAATACAGTTCCCAGATGGCAGCCTTAAGTATTGTATACAGAAATGCTGTTGTACTGCTGCCTAACAATGGAACAAAATTTTAAGTACCTAAAAATGTTTGTTTTCAGTTATTCTAATCACCTAAACTTTCTGTGTTTGGTATAGAAATACACTTTCACTTAATGTACAAATGAACAAGCATCATTTGAGTTGGATGGGAAAACCGCTTACCTTTTAAGGAAGCTGTGGTTGCAGCCTGGCACAGCTCCTCGGGGATAGGGAGAAGGTGTGACGCTTTCATCCTTTGCAACCGGCCATTTGCTTTGGCTTCAGCTAGACATGAGGGTGATAGGACAGCCCACCAAGTTTCTTAAATTAAATGGGAAGGGTGCTCTGTTTGCCTTTTTAATTTTTACCTGTTTTACTTGACTTAACTTAATCTGAATCTACCTAGCTGAAATTTAACTTATGTTTGACCTGCTTTTATTTACAGGATCATGAACTGTGACTAGGAGTATATGGCCTTGCATCCCTGGAACCTGTGCCTGGCTCACACTCCCTCAATCTAAACCCTGGTCCCTTGACATACACTTTCTGGGCTTACTTGAAACCTCTTTAAATTCCACTTTCTAATTGCATGCTGCAAACAATTATTTGGTCTTTAATGTATTATATATGTGTTGTCAGGGCTGACAAATGAAGCATGAGATGCAGACTGTGTTTAATTTATGTTTCCTACATTTAAAGTAAAACACTGAAACCTGATTAAATCATAAGCGGTTTCCTTTCAAGGGGTGCATATATATGAGTGCCATCTGTCTTTGAAAATTCTCTCTTTAGCATTGAATATATTATTATTTACTGACATCGGCTCATGTTGTATAGCCCACAATTTTTCCATTTCTACCATCTCCATCAGCACTGCCATAAAACATTGGCAAAACTTCTAGTTTGGGCACTAATTCTGGGTAAGCACAACCATAATTATTCCTTCTAATGTGCCTAAAGGAAGCAGTTGTAAGACTTATGTTGAAAAAGCCCTCCCTGAATCCCACCATATTGGATAATTATCACCCAGTCTCAAATATCCCATTTTTGAGCAAGGTGCTGGAGTGTTTGGTGGCATCTTAGCTCCAGGGGTTTCTGAAGGAGACTAATTAACTAGCTTTCAGTCTAGTTTCAGTCCTGGACAGATATGGCACTCCTGGTCAGCTGGAAGGCAGAACAGGGAAGAGGGATAACACTACTGCTGAAGACACAGCATGCTCCTGGACTCATCCCTGAGTCCCCATTGGGAGGTTGTGTACTTGGAGGTTTATAAGCAGAGATTGGATGGCTATCTGTCATGGATCCTTTAGTTTGGATTCCTGCACTGCAGGGGGTTGGACTAGATAATCCCTGGGGTCCCTTCCAACTCTACAATTCTATGTTTTTATGATGCATGCCCACGTCTCTGCAATGGCCAGGAATGCATTTGCACAGTTAACGCTAGTTCGCCAGCTGCACCCGTTCCATGAGATGGTTTGGCCACAGTGACACACTCTTGTTTGGATTACTGTAACTATCTTTCTGTGGGGCTACCTTTGAAAAGGACTCAGAAACTTCAAGTGGCTCAAAGAGCTGCAGTCAGCCAGATTGCTGACTGGGGCTTTCAAGGGTGTTTCCCTGATTCTATCAATCATAACTCTAGTAGCCTGCACTCCAAAGCCTGCCTGGGTGCCTATGCTTCAACCAAAGCCCAGAATAAGATGTAATGAGGTAAGGGCAGTGGTAGAACATCTGCCTTGCATGCAGAAGGTCGCAGATTCAATCCCTGGCATCTCCTGGTAGGTCCTGGCAACAACCCGGATGGAATCCTTGGAGAGCCATTGCCAATCAGAGGGGACAATACTGAGCTAGATGGACCAATGGTCTGACTCAATATACAACGACCACTTTCTATGTCTCCACATGGAGCATTCTCAATCAGGAAGTGCAGGTAGTCAATGTTACTGAATAAATGTTGCAGACCATCTTTGCAATGTGAAAGTAAACTAAGGACCACCCAACAAAATTATAAATCCATGAGAATTGGGGGTGGGGGAGGGAGGAAGGAAGGAAGCTCTTTCACAGGGATGGGCGTAGCCGGGGGGGAGCATAAATAAAAATACTTAACTGACCAACTGTGTTGCAGATAACTCGAATCTGCCCCCCAACATAAAGCCTGCCCCCCTAAAATAAATCCTAGCTATGCCCATGTTCACAAGGGAATAAAACTTTCAAGAAACTGGAAGACCGTTTTTGGCACAGCACTAATGTATTCATAGCTGTATCATTCCTTAAGTATGCTGTTCCCCTCAAGGTGTACCAGTTGGCAAACTGACATTTGGACTTTTCACTAGAGACTCATTGAGCTTGTTTAAATATTTGATCATTAGCTGTGTCTCTCTTCTTATTATGCTTCTCTCATTTTGACTTTTTTTTTTAGATGTTTATGCAATAAACAAACCCTCCTGCTCTACGCTGTGAGGTCTGGAACAGCCTTTCAAGGACAACACCTAATATCATGAGCATGACAGAATGGATGTGATACAGCTGTTATAAGCTGCTTGATTGATCTCTAGCTGTGGCCCAGCTAGACCTTTTGTACCCAGTCTCCCTCTTCTTCCTGTTCTGTGGCTGCTGGATTAAAATAAAGAGAGACTCCCCATTTTATATTTGATTGTAGAAATTATTTTAAGCTGATCTTTACCTTTAAAAAATAAATAAATAAAATCTTTCAAATAAATGAGAATGAGAAATGCTTGTAAGAAAAGCAGAATTAATTTTGATCTTTTCCTTCATTTTAACGATATAGAACTTTTCAGATAAAAAGGTAATATATCTTAACAGTAGGTGTAATTCTTATAGCAGTCACAGTGCCACAATGCAAGCAATATATGTAAATGTAAAAGGGGGGAAAGCATGAAGGAAAATGCGTTTTAAACGATGAGATTCTTGCTATTTTACTTTCATTGAGGTGATGGGTGGAAGGAGATTTACTAGGGCAGCTATAATGATATCAAATTAATAGTGAAACCCTACTCAGAAAATCCCAATGGGGCATACTCCCAACTAAGTGTTACAGTACTGCAGCCTAAGCTTTTCAGCAATCCATTAGTAGATACTTTGCGTCCAATGCATGCATTATAATAAAATGCATTCATGAAGTAGCTTATATAACCATCCATATATTCTATCCCTGGCCATGGCTGCCTGTAAGGGTATCCCTCCACCAGCTACATTATTCATCTCCTTATGGGTGAATAATTGAGACAGGTTCCATGACATTGCTACAAAAGCTCCCAACTGTGTGTTGGAAATGTCTTTAAATGGCATCACTGACTCATGTCATCTAAAATCCTACATAGTTTACATGGTTCTCAATTCTAGCTAGTAATACTATGTGTTAGTGCTTTTAGTGCATTACATATTGCATTAGATAGGAATATTTTGTAAAACATATATAGAGTTTCTACAAAGGTTGCATTCTAAAATTCACTTCTTTGTGTGCTCCTTTTGGTGCTCATGGAAAGACAAAAGCAGACATACCATCCGTACCAACCCCACAAGTGAATCCATTGACTGTGCAAGCTAAGGCAAGGGAAATGGCAGCTAGTCTCTGCCACACACCCCAGGAAATAGGAAGGCGGGGGGAATGTGCAAATTCAGCTTGGGTGAAGATCAGATACTGAGGCTTGTAACAGTGTTGTCTAGAAAAGCCTTTGCCCAAGTGATGCTTATGGACTACAACTCCCATCATCCTTCACCATTGGCTATCCTGGTTGGGGCTGATGGGAATTGGGAAGCCAAAACATCTGGAGAAAATCAGGTTGGGGATGGCTGATCTAGAACAACAGACCGATTGGGGCTCCTGGTGCCTTGGCTGAGTGAAAGATGCAGAAGTCACTCTAGAATTCCTATGCACATCTTGTTGACTTTGCTCAATATTAAGATAAATAACTGCTGTAAGATAAAGGACAGACATTTTAAAGGATGATCAGCCTTAAACCAAGAGACAACGGAAAGCTCAATCCAAATGTGTCAATGAAATGAGTAGGTGGTTGTGATGCTGAAACTGCTTAAAGATCAGAGTCAGAATGATTAAATTAAATTATTATACAGGCCAGGGGGATGCAACAGAAATCACTGAAGTTTAGAGATAAACAACCCTTTAGATGTTTTAAAAGATACTGCCTGCTACACCATAGTCTATGAAACCATTTTAACTTATTCTTCCTCATGAGAATTTAGAACTGAGCAGTCAATCTTCAAGACTAAAGCTAGGATCAGTACGCTGAAACATGGCTTTCATTGAACACAACACCGCTTGTCAATCAGCAAGGCTATAATTACCCAATGATGAATGCCTTATGGATTGCATCTAAAAATACTTTGACATCTAAATCACTAAAAGTAAAAGGCTAAGCCTGTAACCAAACACTACAAAGCAGCTTCCAGATTTGAATGAATAAAGTTTGTGATATGACTATGTGTAGGGGAGAAAATACCTCATGTCTCACCAGAACTTATTCTAGTTAATGTTGAAAATGTAGCTATACTTCACTATATCAAAAACAACCCCTGTGTTGCAAGTCAAAGTCCAAACACTGAAAAAGGAGGCAACACGTTGGCCAATCTTGAGTAGATTTAATCCGTAGTAAATTATAATAAATTATAAGACAGCCATCCAGGTAATTTGCTGTTTCGACTGATACTTCGTCAGTTATATAACTACAATAAATCAAACAAATGTAAATCAATAATCATATTCCAATATGTTGCTAAATATAACCAGGAAATAGACGGCACAAGTATACGACTAACAGATCATATTGCTTACATACTACAGAAATTCAGGAAGATACAGTAATGAAACAAACATACAATAATAAAGAACAATGAAAATAAAAATAAAAATAAAAATGCAACATACCTAATGTTTGTGAATATTCTATGGAGCAAGGATCATAATCATATGTAATCCCTGCTACCAGTTGTAGAAAACAAGGAACTTAATATACTCTAGCCCCACAGGTCACGCCCTAGTTGACCAGGGTTTACTGAAAACTTAAAGAGACATGCATCCCAAGATCCTGACAGTAATCTAGTTAAATAAAGCAACTCAAATCAAGTTCAGAATTTAACCCCTCCGGATGGAGCGTTTTGAATAAGAAAATGAACTGCGATTCTTTCTGTCTTAATAGACTGACGTGATCCCGTTTAGTGTTCCCCTTCCTTCTATTGACCCATAATACAGTATACAGCATATCTGAATCAGAATGGTTATTTGTTAAAAAATGCTCGACCAGTGGAGCTTCCAGGACTGCATTCCTAATACGGGAACGGTGTTCTCCAATTCGTGTACCCACCGCCCGAGTGGTTGAACCTATATAAAGTAAGTTACATGGGCACCTGATCAGATATACTACCTCTTTGGTTTGACAGGTACTGAAATGGTTGATAACAAACTTGAAGTCAGTCTTTTCATTATAAATCACCTTAGTTTGCAGGGCTAGGGGACAATTGGGACACCTCCCACACCTAATTTAGCAACATATTGGAATATGATTATTGATTTACATTTGTTTGATTTATTGTAGTTATATAACTGACGAAGTATCAGTCGAAACAGCAAATTACCTGGATGGCTGTCTTATAATTTATTATAATTTACTACGGATTAAATCTACTCAAGATTGGCCCTCTGCCTGGTTCCCTGTAACTTGACTTCTCGTAGTGAGGGAACCTCCAGAAGGCCCTCGGCATTGGACCTCAATGTCAAACATTAAGTTGCAATAACAACCATTTTAGTCCTTCATTAATGCTGTATCTTTCCCAGATGTAAGCATAACATCCCTTCTTCTCCCAGATCACTGTAAGGAAAATAAAGTGGCTTCTTACAGTAAGTGTTGCCTCCTTTTTCAGTGTTTATACTTCACTATATAGCAGTGAAGGCCAATTTCCTTACTGTAAGAAGCCACTTTATTTTCCTTACAGTGATCTGGGAGAAGAAGGGATGTTATGCTTACATCTGGGAAAGATACAGCATTAATGAAGGACTAAAATGGTTGTTATTGCAACTTAATGTTTGACATTGAGGTCCAATGCCGAGGGCCTTCTGGCGGTTCCCTCACTACGAGAAGTCAAGTTACAGGGAACCAGGCAGAGGGCCTTCTCGGTAGTGGCACCCGCCCTGTGGAACGCCCTCCCTTCAGATGTCAAAGAGAACAACAATTACCAGACCTTTAGAAGACATCTGAAGGCAGCCCTGTTTAGGGAGGCTTTTAATGTTTTATAGATTATTGTATTTTAATCCTCTGTTGAAAGCCGCCCAGAGTGGCTGGGGAAACCCAGCCAGATGGGCGGGGTATAAATAATAAATTATCATTATTATTATTATTACTATGTTACACTGTCAAAATCTCAAAAGAACCAGACAAGTTTGCTTTAAAAATCAGATCCAGTCCATACATATGGCAAAAAGCTTCATCCACATTCTGGTCATTTCTAACACAAACTACGCACACAAACTCATGCTCTCTGGTCTACCAGTATTTCACCTTAGTCTTTTCTCATTTATCTAGCACTTTGCTGCCAAAATCCCTAACCTCACTTGTCACTCTGGTCACATGACACGCTTTCCTTCCAGCACAAGCACCCTCCGCCACCGCAAGCAATCTTTCTACTCTTGTATCCTAATAATCCTTGCCATTCAGCTATACTCTTTCAGCTATATTTCCCAATTTCTCAAAAAGACTGCCCTTTCTCCCTTGCTGCCCTGTATGTTTGGAATTGCCTTCCAGAGGACCTTCCTGTAATCCACCTTTTCCATTAAGCCTTTGGCCCTTATTGTCTAGTTCCCTTGCCCCAACTTAAAGCTATTGACACATTGGCAGCTTAAAATACAGCATAATTTCCCACCACTGTGTTTCAAGTCACATTTGCACACTACTGTACACAACAGATGTCTTCCCCCAACATGAATTACTAGTTTCTTTTCCTGTCCTTGCACACTCTCCAAACTGCTATTCATGAAGATGTCATATATGTGTGTGCAATGGCTGTCTCAAGTATACACACAGCTTTGGAATTCAATACGCCCTTAACAGATTGGAGAACAGGGCTCCAGCTAACAAAATGATTTTAAATAGCAACAAATAGAAGCTTCTCCACTTGGGCAGGAAGAACTAGCTGCACAAATAGAAGATGGGGGACACTTGGCTAGCCAGTGGTACATGTGAAAAGGATCTAGGGGTCTGAGTGGACCACAAGCTTAACTTGAGTCAGCAGTAGGGTTGCCATATTTTGAAGAGCAAAAAAGAGGACAGCCCGAGCCACTGCCGGTCCGAGCTGGGGAAAGAGGTGTGGGGTCGCCACCGTACCTGCACGCCTCTTTCCCCAGCTTGGGTTGGGAGTGGTCACTGCGTGCAAAGCACCCACGCAACTCTTTCCCCGGCTTGGCCTGGAAGCGGCCGCTATGTGCAGAGTAGCCCAAGTTCAAGCCACCCGAATTAAAGCTGCCCAAGCCCAACCCACCCCCCCAAAAAAACTGGACATTTCATTTAAAATGTAAAAATCCACCCCGATGGGTTTGTTGCCCCCCCCAAAGGACATGTCAGGGTTTTCCCAGATGTATGGCAACCCTAGCAACAGTGAGATGCAGTAGCAAAAAAACAAACAAACAAAAATACCTAATGCTATTCTAGGCTGCATCTACATAAGTATAATGATCAGATCAAGGGAAATAATAGTACCACTCTATTCTGCCTTGGTCAGACCACACCCGGAATACTGTGTCCAGTTCTGGGCACCAAAATTTAAGCAGGATATCAACAAGCTAGAATATGTGCAAAGGAGGGCAACCAAGATGATCAAGGGTCTGGAAACCAAGCCTGATGAGGAATGGTTGAGAGAGTTGGATATGTTTAGCCTGGAGAGGAGGACACTGAGAGGAGATATGATAGGCATCTTCAAATATCTAAAGGAGGATCGAGCAACCTTGCTTTCACCTGCTCTGGATGCTAAGACCAGAACCAATGGCTTCAAGTTACAAGAAAGACTACTCTGACTAAACATCAGGAAGAACTTTCTTATGGTAAAAGCTATTCAACAGCCCCCTTGGAAGGTGATGGACTCTGCTTCATGGGAAGTTTTTAAGCAGTGGTTGGTTGGCCATCTGTCATGGATGCTTTAGTTGAGATTCCTACATTGCAGGAGGTTGGACTACATGACCCTTGGTGTCCCTTCCAACTCTACAATTCTATGTGTGATTCTATGCGTGAATTGGCTGTCACAGGGCAAATATCATACAGAACTATTTACCTGACATCACCATAAACAATATATTTTAACAGAGTCCATCCACACATTCAACAGAGTATTACTTAATCATCTACTACCGGTACATGCACATGTGAATAAGACCTCAGAGTTCAAAATAATGGAGTGGGAAGGGACCCAAAAATACTCAATATATTTTCTCATTGCAGAAGTTTAACTCTGCCTACCTCTCACCATTTTCATTAAGGTGTGCACCGAAGGAAAACATGAACTGAAATTTATGCTTTAAAATGACCTTGTGTTTTTCTGGCATTTTTAGTGGAATTGAATCCACCTTTGAAAAAATCCATGTTTGTTTGTTAAAAAGAAGTTTTTGAAGCATATACTGTTTGGATAAGAAAAGCAAGCCCCATTGCATTAGGAACTCTATATTCAAATGTTCATAAAAATAATTGCCTCAGAACATTTAAATGCATTGTTGGCACTATGCAAATAGAATGCAGACTGATTGGCTATTGATCAACTTTTTAGGGCAGATTCAGACACATTCTGAACTCATGATGATGTAGAAGACAATGAGCCTTTATTCTATGGTGAGGCACATCTCCATTAAGTACATGATGAGCTGGAAATTGGACATGTTATGAAAGAGATAAACTGCTTGGATGCGTGGGCTGGAAGCTCAACATGAGCCCAGCATTATGTGAAGCAGGCTTCAGTTCTGCACAGATAAAAAACTGCATTTCTCTTGCCCTCTCTGTCTTTTTCTAGGAACTGCCTTCCCAAGTAAATAATGCCTCATCAAACAGGAGAAAGAAATATTGGAGGGCTGTTGCCACCCGTTGCCACTGCTGATTGGAACTTGCCTGGAAACATCAGCCAATATGCAAAAAGGACTGGATTCTTCAACAGATCTACTGTGGAAACATATTATGGATCTCTCTATGAAATTATGAAGGAGAAGACTGAGTGCTCACAAATCCCCACAACATCCCACAACCTGTGCTAAACTGTCCATTGCTGCGACCACTAAGTAGTTGACTCTTTGTTTGAAAATACAGATGTTCCATCGTGTGGGCAAGAATTAGACTATACTACCATAGCAACTGAATGTTTTTTTTTAAATAAATCCTGAAAAGAACTGAATATCCCAAGGACAACTGAATACAGAGATATAAGCGAAACCTTTCCAAAAAAAGTGACAAAATACAACCGAGATGTTTTCTTCTAGAGAATACTGCCTAGGGACCATGAATAGAGAAGGTAGCGCTCACATCAGATTACTTTGGGAATGATCCAGGTTCTTTCCCCAAAACATTAGAAAAAAATCTGGCAGCAGTTTCCCCCTCTGCCGGGAAATATGCTAAAAAGTATTCTGGATCTTGGATTTTAATCTAAACTGGAGAAGAATTTGAGGGCCTTTAATCTAACGTCTCAACTGAGGTGAGAATTACTAATACCATGAAACATATTTCCAGGTCACAGCCCAGTGAACTTCGGTATCATCTCTTGACATTTTCTCTTTGATACAGAGTGTAGCTCCAGGTAGAGTTCTATATTTATATCGCTCTTTCTTGATATCTGGAGCAAATCAAGGAGCATTTGAAAAATGTCTAGCTACTGGCTCAGAAAAGGAACAAGGCTGCCATGATAAATATAAATCTGCAAATTCTATGGCTATGATACTGGTGGGTCATAAGCACATTTGTCCATATTTTATGGGGTGTTGGATATTAGAAAAGAAAAATACAACACTTAAGGATTCTCAAAATTTGCTTCAGGCAGATTTGTTTATATTCCTTACCATCTATTCTACACAATAGATAAGCACATCAAATTAGACAATACTGCTATAAACCAGGATTTAGGCCCAGGCATATTAAGCAAAAATGTACTGAATATACTAACGGATAATAGTAGTAATGTATTTATGTTAATATCCACAACATATGAACTTTGTTTTCAACGGCAAAACCAATTTGGTGGGAAGAGCTGGGGACAGATTATTTGCTAATGAAGAGATAATTTACATGTGTGCAAGTGAAGATGACACAAGAAAAATAGTGACTATCAGGCCTTCACAGTTTACTACATTGATGCTTTGACCAAGAGATACCTCAAGATCACTGTAGGCTTACTAGTACAAATGATTACCAGTAATTTAAATAGCATTCAAAAACTTTACAGTGTTAACTACAACCTAATTACATAGTGAAATTGACGGCAGATGAAATCTTCCAAATTAGATTAAAAATGCCCCGGGTCTTTCTAAGCCTTTTCTGGGAGAATTCTTGGTAAACAACAGACTTTTCCTAAAATTCTTCAAAGACGCAATTTTGGAACTGCTCCATGATCGGCAGCCTTTTTATATGTCAATTTCCTTACTTCGCCACCCTCCAGCCACACGCCTGTGTGTGGAAAGGCAGCCAAGAACAGCTCTCTACATATTTGACCCACCATTACTTAAAGTCAATAGTATTATTTTTATGCTTCCTGATAAATGAGTCAGAACTACTGTTCCAAGACTAAAGAATAAAAGCTACAGTTCCCATAGTCAGTAATGGCAGTTCTGAGCATGCTCAGAAGCACTTAGTACAAAGTGATGCCTTAGAATAAATAAGCCTGGACTTAATTCTAAGCACTGTAGTTTAAAAATTCATGGCCACCTAGAACTACTAGCACTGTTCTTTTAAGACTTCACATAAGCAGAAATAGGACAAGAGCAGTCTTTGTCTTTTGCCTTGACTGCTATTCTTCATTCCATCATAATCCGTTAAGTTTGTGAAAGTGTGGAGCAGAGAGGAGGCTGGCACCAAGCCATTACAAACCAAGGTGAAATTCAGGCAGGACTGGGCTCAGGAATGTAAAGGCTCGGATATTTCCAAACTAGCCAAGCTCATTTCTGAAATTCCCCATTTCTGCAACACAAAATAACTATTAAGACCACATTCAACACTAGCAATACTTAGCAATGTTGGACAACACATGGTTCAATGTCTATACAAGAGTTGAGCAGGTTGGTGTGACAAATCTGAGCAGATGCAACAACTCCTGGCTAGGTCTGAGCTCAGTCATGAGATGAATGGCTAGTCACAGATTTGCAATCCCTGACAAAACCAATTGTAGCTGCTTTGGTAGTGGTTGTAAGCTACTGTCTCATCCTGTACAAAAGATTCCCCATATGCCTAGATTAGCAGGAGCTAAGCCACCGGTGCTAGCACTTGAAACTGAACCATGTTAATGGAGAATAGCAGGGTTTGTTGATTGCACCCTTTCAAGTAGCTTAACCAGGGGGAAATGCTACACACATGTACCATGTATTTGAATGTATGTGATGATTTCTGAAAATCTTGCATGCAAATTATATGAAGCTTTATTCAAACCATGGGTGTTGAACAAACCATGTAGTTTTGCTTTGTACTGAGGATTTTAACAAGCCAGAATAACATTAAATTGGTTTATAATTTAATTGTATATATCTCCAGGAAGGTTACACTCACCATACTGCATAGTGAAACCTGTAAGTTTGGTGATGAGCTATGAAAACAGCAATAATTTATTACAACCCCCTCCTTTGATCGCCTTCCCTAGCACAATTCAAGAGCTTTATCAATCATCTGCCTTTCTCAGATGTTCAGAATTATGCCCAATACCGCACAATGCTCTGACCAATCACCTTTTTAACGCTGGTTCCCTTTAATTTGATGTTGTATTTTAAGCTTTTAGGACACAGTGCTATTAAATGAACTTGCTTTATCTCAATCACAACAGTCATGAATAATTTTACCTCTGAAGAGAATATCAGATACATGCCATTCTATGGAGAGTCTTGCAGTTTCTGACTTTTAAGAACCCCTTTGGAATGTGCAAAGCTTCCATCATTATCAAGGACATTGAAAGGCCCGCAGAGTGTTGCATTTGTTTGCAAATGAAACATGTGCTGGGCATACTTAGCAAATGCAATACTTAGCATTTTCTTTCTTATTGGTGAAGCTATGAAAATGACTTCATTTGTTTAACAACACAACTATGTTCCTCTTCATCTACAAAATTCAAAGCATCTTACAATTCTGTGATAAACATACCATGCTGATAAGCTTAGTAGATAATCTGTTTAAAAATTTGCATCACAAACTCAACTTTAAGCAGTTGAAAGGTTTATTGTTTTAAATATCTAATGTCATTCATGTACTAAAATACATAGAATATTCCAGTAAAATTAGTTCAAATGTTCCTAGACTTCTCTGCCCTTCTGCTTCCCCTTGACAAGCTGCAAAAGTTTGCATACAGGAGGTCTTTTCTTCCAAAGGTTCAACTTTCTTTTAAACTCAAAGCCTAAGGAAATCCTGAGATCTTTAAATGTACTTGAGTGACCTTCAGTTAAAACTTCCTGATGAATCATGACAGGATCACAGGAGAAAGTGATGTATAGAGGATGAAAACTGAGACATTTTATGCAAGTAAAAATGATAACCTGACCTGGCATTGTATACTTTCATTTGTTTGCAGCTTTAAGAACAAATGCCTTGAAAGACCAAATACCATAACTCAAATGGTGACGGTGATTGAAGCCCAACACATTCGTTGGAGTACAAGGGAGAAGAGGCAATCATGGTTGGCCGACATCAGCATAGGCATCAGCTGTCCACAGGGGCTGGCAGAATTGCCTGGCAAAATTTAAATTTTGATTCGGCCAATTAGGGCCCTGGTGGGTGGGTGATGCTCTGGTGGCAGACCTTGCAGTGCCAGCCAGGCATAAAGGCCAGCTGTGTCTCCAGCAGGCAGTGCAGCCAGGAAGCAGTCGCCCCACCCACCCTGTATGTTGTGGCTGCTCGGAGGTAAGCAGATGTAAGCTTATTTATGACTCATTTATGGTCTTGCTGTGGAATTATTCAGTTGTATTCTGGGCAATGGAGGAATTTGCCTGCAGATGTACTGGTCCTTTTCATAGCAGCTGTCACAACTTTTGGTGCGAAAAGGCATTGGGTTGGATCCATAGTGTAAAACTGGGGGGTTGGTGGATGCCCCACCCCCAAAAAATCTGAGATAAAACTCAGGGTACCCCAGTGAAGGGGTCCAAAGTAGGGTTCTGTCCGAAAGCCCAGAGAACATCGTATTAGATTTGCAGCAATGCAGGGTATCCTTTGGCCAGGATCAACCCCGATGGAGATATCAGCCAGCAATCAGGCTGGCTGGTTGACACATCCCCAATTCCTTAAGGAATATGCCAGCAATACTGAAAATCTAATTGGCCATCCACTGAAGATGCGACTAGAGGAATATATAGTTAGTATTCATACAGTCCTTTTTTCTAACTGCTAGGAATATTTCATGTAACTCAAACCTGTTCAACAGCCCTCTAAAGTGGTCAAATATTATCACTCCTAATATTACAAATGGTGTGCTAAGGCTGACACGCTGGCTTTGTTGGGGGATGTCAAGGGTCATAGCTCACAAGTTTAATTACTGTACTATATCAGTTATGCCAGCAGTTCCTTCTCATTTCAAGTGGCTACGATATGCGGTTTTCAGTCATTCAACAGAGCATGTGCTTTGTACAATAGGATTCTATCCCAGTTAATATTTCACCAGGAAGATGACTTTCTTGCAAAATGTTTTTTGACAGGGTAAGTTAACCACTGTAACAACTGGAATGTGAGTGACAGAGTTCTACTTTTTCTGCTGACAAGAAAAAGAAAGCATGCATAATATATAAATGTCATAATAAAACATTTCTTTGCTGTATAATAAAGGAGCGAACAAGGTCTCAGTATGGGTGCAAGTATGGTGCGAGCAGAGTGGCATGCAACAAGGCAATCTTTAGCCAACAAAGGGAAGGTGTATGCATGAGTACAAGATGCCAAGTACTGTATGAGGAACAGCACTGTAGGTATTGAACAGAGATACATTTGTTGGGCTGAGTCTATACATGTAGGGTGAAATCCAAAGTCACACTATGACAAACATTTCCTCTGCGCAAGCATAACAGCTCGCCAGATGTAATGATACCCCCTAGCCAGGGGCCCTTCAGTGGGGAGTCCACTGTCTGCAGCAGGTTCAGTCTCTCTCTCCCCATCCCTAAACACACCCTCAAGGTGGGTAGAGTTTGCCTGCTTCCATGTAGCAGCAGCAGCAGCAAATTAGCATTGGAAAAGGCCATCAATGGCTGGTAGTCACATATGCCAGTTGCTGAGAAATCGGGTCCTCCCTCAAAGAGGGCACGTGTTACGGTGCGACCTGGCAACCAAACCCTGTGTTGTGGGTGGGATCGTTTGGATAGCCACAACACCCTATTGGTAGGTCCCTTGATGCTGGCAGCTGTCCGACCAATGGGACGCAAGTAAAGTACATCGAGGGACCCATGCACGTGATCCTGAACTTCCTCTACAGCAGTAGAGGCTAGGGTTGCCATATTCCAAAAAGTAAAAACCAGTACACCCTTGGAAAAACTGAACACACTCTCTCTCTCTCTGCATTCCCAGAGACGCCAGACTTCCTGGCACAGGGGAGCTCAGTGCCACTCCCCCCCCCCCCCGAATCCCAGACATGTCTGGAAAATATTCAACTAAGTTTTACTAAGAGTAGACCTGTTAGAATTAATAGGCCTGGTGTAGTCAATTTACATAATGGGACTAGTAGCATGTGGGTTTGGTAGGGAAATGGAAACTTTGGAGAGAGTATCTTAAGACTTCCCATATATCTTACATCAGGGGGAGCCAGTGCCATGGCCTCCAGTACTGCACTCCCATCAGCCCAGCCAGCATGACCATTAGTCAGGGAAGATGGGAGTTATACTCCATCAACACCTGGAGGGCATCAAGTTGGCTACCCCTGAACTAAATATTTACTAACAAATATGTGTTATGTTCTGATTCCTAAAGTATCTCTAGTGTTATATGTTCTGTTCCTTCACACTGTCTGCTTGACAGCGCAATGCTATCTGTTCAATGGGTCTTACTTCCTAATAAGTGTGTTTAGGACTGTAGCACTGGGAATTATACATGTCATCCTATATAGGATTAATGCATATATAAATTTTATTTATTTAAAGTATCTCTTATGTACAGCATGGGATAGTTAGGGAGGGGAACTACTGTATACAAAACAATAAAGCACAGCTAAAACATTTATCTCTAACCACTTGCAACCATTAAGCTAAATTGTAGAATATAATAGCAACAGCTTCCACACTCATGCCCAGCAAATACCTGTGAGTCTTCAGCAGATACCTATACTCATATGAGTTTGAGGCAGTCATATCTCCAAGGGGATGGAATTTCACAACTGGGGCACCATAGCCAATAAAGCCCTGCTTCAGTTCACTGCATACCGGTAATTAACTTCAAACACTTATGGTGCCACCAGGAGCCGCCCCTCCCCCAATAGATTTCATCACACGGACAGGTCTACATAGGAGAAAGCACTCAACTTGCATCCCAAGTTGAACAGGTGTTTATACTTCAACACAAATACTTTGAATCAGGCTCAGTAGCAAACTGGCAGTCAGCAAGTTATATATTCATGGCAGACCCTCCAAGTTTCCCTATTTTCCAGGGACAACCCTGATTTAGAGAAGCCGTCCTGGTTTCAGATTTATCCTGGAATGTCCCACTTTTCCTTAGGAGGCCCCTATTTTCATTGGAGAAATGTTAAAGCCTATGGTGTTATTCAACCCCCAAGCCGTCTGAGGACAATCCTGTATAGGGAAGTTTTTTTTAATGTTTAATGTTTTATTATATTTTTATTATGTTGGAAGCTGAGTGGCTGGGGCAAGCAAGAAAGATGTGTGGGGCATAAATAGTAAAATTATCATTATGAAATGGGATGTTCCTATTTTCATCAGAGAAATGTTGGAGGGTATGTCATGGTAGTTGATTCCACTTAACAACCTGGACGTGGCATCATACACCAGCTCCAAATTCTGAACCAAATAGATGGGCAGTCATATATAGAGCACAGTACAGTAGTCTCTCTCCCAATCTGTCAGGTCATCTGCCAGGGGGACCACGGCTAATTGGGTCTCAAACTGGGCCCAAACTCATACTAGAATGGTTACAGATAATCAATTTCCTTGCACAGTGTTTGGAACTGAATTGCCATCACCCTCTCAAGCACCTTCCACTTTTGAACTTAAGGGGGCAGATGATATTGTTTTTCATAGCTTGAAATTTTCCTTCTACTTTTTCTTTAAACAAATTGAGGAGACTTTATACAGAAATACAATATGAATGGAAACCTACCAACAACTACAATGATTGCTTTAATTGTGAGAAATGTGGGGGAAATCTGAGGGGGAAGTTACAAGAATAATAGAAACCATCATAATTGTCGTAGTGAGAACAACAGATGGGGTAGAAAATATGCCTGTAATTATTTAACGTAGTCATTGGCAACTTAGGAACGACTGTTAGTTCCATAGCACAATTACCGCACATATTTTCTTTTATGTAAATTACAGTAGTGGGCCATTAAATGAAAAGCCTTCAACAAATTTTCTAAGGTCAATGTATTTATTACATTGCTGCAGATTTGGCAAAACACACACGCAAGGCCAATAAAATATTGCAGCTAATTAATATGGTTATTTCAGAGTTTAGTAAAACAATCATAGCTTAGATTGTAAAAAGAAAGAAAGAAAGAAATAGCTGCTTTAAAGGAGAGTACTCATTGGCCTGCAAAATATTTACCAGAAGTACAAAAAAAAAAAAGATGCATTGTGCCATAAAATATTATTGACAGCCATGGTTTTAGTTCAGTCCAAAGCAACTGCAAATGTGCATGTGTAAGAGTGCAGCATCTTAGCTTTTGCAAATGCAATGATGTTTATAGAATCTAACATGGGATAGATTCAGTGCACGTTATCTAAGGTATTTCAAAACTGAGTGGACACATGACAGGGTTCTTTTTCTTAATCCTTGTTTTCTGATCAGTGTAGCTGAATGACAAACATTTCTAAAGGCGTGTTTGTGTCATTTACAAGGTATTTTTTTTAAAAAAATGTTCTCCCTATTCCCCAGTCATTTTATGTCATTCTATCAATGTTATTCTCACAGGGCCAAAACCTGTGTCAATGCCTGCTAGTATTTTTAAGTTCAGCATTTTAAAACCAGAAGGCTATATTATTAGTGCATGCATTCTGGTTCTGGCTGTATGAATATTTATTTTTATTAAACAGAAAAAGGATTCCACTTGAGTGCAACAAAACCTCTAAGCAGTTTGCAATAAATACTAAAATTATCACTGAAAACATTTATAAACAATTAAAATCGGCAGTACATATCTACATGTCTGGATTGCCTTGCCTGAATGAAAATGTTTTACACAGGCACCATGAATAATACAGTGCAGGTGCCTGCCTGATGTCCATAGGCATAAATATTTCCTGAAGGGCACAGCAATCCTACTACGACCAGGCTATAGCAGAGCTTGATTGAGGGGCATAGCCACAACCATATCAGCAGCCCCTGCCACTAATGTCAGCCAAGGCAGTACGGTAGGTGGATGAAACGGTGAAAATGCCACCAAGTGATTGCAGTGGAGTCAGCTTGGATCCCATGGATTTTTTTAAATAAAAAACCTGTCCTTTTGGGGCTGTGAGCTACCACTGGTGGGAATCTCTGCAGTGTTACTTCTACCTGTCCACACTATGGGCAGGTGGAAAAGGGAGCTCTGTGCTAGAGGAAACCTACTGATGTCAGCTCATGGGCAGAGAGGCCGGTGGAGCTGTTTTGGGCTGGGCTAAGGGATATATTTTCCCCACCCAACCCACAGCACAATGGCCTAAAACAGGATTATAATGTGGGTTATTATTCTGAAAAGGGTGAAGTATGTGGGCCTAGAAGCCAAATCCATGTGGCCTGTAACTTGAGCTTTCATCTCACAGATATTTCGGGAGATCTAGGAACTCACTGATCAAATTTTGTCTCCTGTGCTAGAGGTTGGAGGGCCTCTTACCCTCTGATTCACCACAGAGGACACTATCAAAATGATCCAACCTGAAATGTACTGATACTGAGATGTTGAATAGTTTTTACTGATAATAATACTGGCACACACACACACACACACACACACACACACAGAGAGAGAGAGAGAGAGAGAGAGAGAGAGAGAAACCTCAATACTGATTTTTTTTTTAATGATCATGCTAATAAAAGATTTTGTGATTCAGGTGTCAGGGATATCATAGTGAATATTTTCTAAAGTCTCCTAATATGATTAGAGAAGCAGTTATTTTAAAAACACCCTAGTCTATATTGATCACAAAATATTTCACAATATTTTAAAATCAGTAAATGATTCAATGAAAACGCTTGGCATTCTGGCATTCTGCTGGACATTGTTTAATTTTTTTATCCAATTAAGGATGCAGTTCTTCAAAACCCATTGTCCCACCATGACATTATGTAGCTAGATTTTTTTTAATAAAAAAGTTTGCTTTTTATTTCATGCTGTGTTGCTATAAACTCTTTTGTGATGCCACAATTTTATAAAAGATTCACTGTAAAGGGAAAGAGAGTGAGGAAGCTTTTTTTTTAAACAACAACCATTAAGCTGTAAGATGCAGCTAGTGGAGGAGAAAGTGTCAGTGGATACACAGAAGCCCACACGAGGCAGAAGAGATTTAATTTCAAAGTGAAGTCTCTCCCAAAGTGAAAGTCTTCCTTTGATGTTTTGTCACTAATTAGGATTTCCTCTAACTTTAGAAAACCATTAAAAGCATGTATTAGGTACATAACAACAGCTGCAAAAACAGCTCCCTGTCTTCTCCAGCCTGCATCCTGTGGTTCATATCAGAAAGCCACTAAGTCTGTAAAACTGCTGTGGTCTGAGCTTTTAAGAGATGCAAAGCCTTAAACTCAATGTTTCCCACAGCCAGCAAAATGAAATGTGATTAGTGAGAACACACTGCATTGGTCTTGACAGTTTCTATGTAATTTACTAGCCAGGTACTTTTTAATTATAACCTAATTTCACAGAGCTGCCTTAAATGACAAACAATGCTTCCTGCTGCTTTAAATGTGAGACTCTGAGGCTGCTTTTAAGCTCAATCCGTAATGTTATTCTTGCTGTGCTCAGTTTAGGATGTTATCTTTGAGGAATCTCCTACAGTATGCCTGTGGTTATCTAACACTATACAGGTTACACCGTTCAAGTCCCCACCCCCACCCTGTTTTTTTGTTTAAAAAACATATTACTTAGTTATTGAGGGGAGGAGCAGAGCTGACCAGAAAAAGCAAAACCATTCAATAGTTCATAAATAATATTTCTCGATATTATAATGTTCTTGAAGCTACCAACAGGAGTCTGACCAAACTGCAGGAGGCAGTGGAAGACAGGAGTGCCTGGCGTGCTCTGGGCCATAGGGTCACGAAGAGTCGGACACGACTAAACAACAACAACATTTTGTTGCACCACTAAGTATTCTCATACTGAAACAGATTTTACATTATACTACCTTTCATTGTGAAGCTTCTTTGGAGTGAGTGACTTCAGGGCTGCAAATAAGCAGGTATTTTCTTAACGTTGATCTATACCATAAACTTCATGGCAATTTATTCCAACCTGGAACAATTCCCATTATCCCTGAACATTGCCTGTGCTGGCTGAGATTGATTGGAGTTGTACTACAACATCTGGGGGGCACCAGGTTGGGAAAGATTGATTATGGTGCCATTTAGCTGGAACACTCCCTTGACAAGCCAGAAACAGTATCATCTTTTAGATGTCATGGATCAGTCCAATGGCTTTTTTAGATGTCATGGATTTCGTCCAATGGCACAGACTTCTCATGGAAGAGATTGTGCACAGAAGGGAAGGACAGGAAAGAACCTCAGGGGAGAATTGGGGTGTGTGCAATTCCTCAACTGTTCAGGAAACTTCTCAGTTGTGCAAGGGGCATCAAGGCTGCAAATAATTTTTACCTGTGACATTACAAAATAGCAGATGGGATCAAATGGAAAGACATCTTCCTTTGTATTTGCTAACCTTGCACCTGCAGTTCTCAAGGATTGACTTGAAGCCTTACAATTCGATAAAAAATAAATCAGCTCCTCCACTACTCATGACAATTCCACGAGAAAGAGTTGGTGTATCTACTGAAAGGAAACAGACCACAATCTTGTTCAATAAACAATTCAACATAAAGCCCTATTTCTTTATCTGGTCTCCTAAGATCTACTAATCTTCTTCTTTGCTGCTATGTGAGTGACACGGATCAATAAGTTCTACAATTAACTTTTCTCATGCAAATCAATTGGGCTCTGATCTCTACAAAGCTCAAGGAACATAAAAGGGGTGGATTTGCCCAGTCTGTTTTATTATTCCTGGCAGGGAGAGGAAGAATGCCCCAGCCATAGATTAAAGCTAGCTTGTTAGATTCAGTGAGCCTAGACCAAAATGGGTGAAACACTTCTTTTTATATATTGTCAGAGGAAAACATTCAAACTTTCCAGGTCAAGTGCTATAAATATTTGATCAGACAGTGCACAGATGGATGAGATTGCACTAAAATTTATGTTCATGCTTAACATTTGGAGAAACCCCAGTGGCTGATGGTATGAAGAAACATGAGTAGTGATAGAACTTTCCCAGGAAATTTATTCATGTTTGGCTTCCCCTAGGCTGTTTTATATAAAATTGGTATTATGCCACTATATTCTTGCTGGCCATAGGATGATTTTTTAATATATATCTTTGGTCACTTTGCACTTTATAGCTCCATCTGCACTTTAACAACTCTATATGCACTATTGTGTTTCATTTCTCATGTTCCTAAACGATCTATATAAAGCCATTGGGGGCTATCATCTTGGAATTTTGGGATATAGTGCTATCCAATATGCAGAGGATGCCCAAATCTCTCTCTTATTGTTATCGGGATAGGCTCTTTATGGAACAGTGTCAGGCAACAGTAATGGCATGATGGCCAATAAATGCAGACTGAGGGCTTATCCACACTTACCTTTCCTCCACACTTTCCAGGAACAGTCTGCGCTTTAAAACTCCATCTCCAAAAGCCCCTTTGTTGTTGCCTCAGAGCTTTCCCACAAAACCCCACTCTTTAAAGCTGTGGAAAACCCCAATTGCCTTTTGTTGTGATTCAGCCTTAGAGAGTGTGTTTTCATGGGGAAAGCTCTGGGACAGAGAGAAAGAGGAGAGCGCCCTCAGACACAGAGCTTTAAATCTGTGCATGGTAAGAGCAGGACAAAAGGTAAGTGTGGATAAATCCTGAATTACTATAAAACCTAGGCACTGTGAGCGTACCAGGAGCAGGGTAGACTGCCTGTTCTGGATGGAGCAGTGCTTCCCTGAAGGAGCAGATTCATCGTTTTGGGGTGCTCCTAGAGCCATCTCAACCATCTCCTAAGGCTACCTCATCCTAGGGTTCAGGTTGCTTCAGTGGAAAGAAGTGGCTGGTTAGCCAGCTGTGCACCTTTATGAACCAGGATAGCCTAGCTACAGCAGCACATTTGCTGATAACCTCTCATTTACACTACTAAAATACATTCTACATGAGCCTGCTCTTGAAGATGATATGGAAGTAGCAGTGGGAGTAGAATATAGAATCCACATTACTCACTGGTGCCACAAAGGGGGGGATGATCAATCCTTAAACGTCTACACTGGCATGCTGTTCGCTATCGGGCTCAAGTTGCTGAATGTCATCTGTACAGTCTTATAGCTTGGGGCCCAATAATCTGAAGGGGTGCCATCCCTATTACCTGTTCTTGTGAACTACAAAATAAGGGCCATGAGTCAGACCTCACTTTCAAGTATGTGTGTTTGTGAAACAAAACTCTTCCTATCAGTTTGGCACAGAACGTGATCCTCATGTTGTAGGGCAAGTTGCTTTCTAAAGCTCTGGAGTTTCCCTAGAGCAGCCTGAGGCTGAAGTTCTAACTCCACCTCCTTGTCAATTACCGTACATGGAAACCAGATTTTGATCACGTAACGGAGTCTGAAATTGAGGTACCAATCTCCAGTAGTGTGGTACTTAACTTTTCAAAAAATTAACCTTTCCATAAAACCTGGTGTACATTTGCTGTCTCAACATTGTGGGCTCAAACACCAAGCACATTGTAAGGAAACAGCATTCGAGGTATGTATATCTGAGTCACTGAGTTATAAATTTCCAGTGGAGTACTAGGAAAAGTTATAACTTCATCTGAGAGTGGAACAATGCATTATGTGAGCCATGGAGGTGCCATACTACATATCATCCACATATCAAATTCACCCCATAACACTTGGGATCACTTAACTCACAACACCAACAAAACACAACATTATGACATCACAGCATGCGGTTAGTGAGATGACATTAGCCGAAGTTGTGTCCTCCAACATTGTGAGTCCAGGTGATGCTGGATTACAACTCACATCTAGCCCTGCCAACATGGAAAATGCTTGGAGATTACGGCAACTGTAGTCTAGTCACATCTGTAGGACCTCATGGGGGCTACTCCTTTTCTATTTGTTTGGTGTAGGGGGGGGGGAAACTGGAGTAGGATCCCCCCTTTTTCTTTTCTTTTTTGGCAAGAGTCTCATTTTGCACGTAAAGTGTAGTTTTGTCCTAAAAAACAGTGCAATTGCAACAATTAAAAAGCTACTGGCTAAAATCAGAGGTACGATTTGAATCATAACCCAAAACTTAATTTTCAGTGCTTGGGGTACCATTGGTTTCATTCAATAGAACACTGTAATTCTGCCCTGGAATTTGCCACACTGTCCACAAAATATTGATTCATTATGTTGAACACAAGAACAAAGCAGAACACTTGTTTTTGATAATTAAATTACAAAAATAAGCATTTTCTTGTAAGTAATTTGCATTTAAATAATAAGTATGGCTTTAAAAAATATTCCAACACATTTTGGCAGAAATCCCAGTGCAAGTAAAGAACATTTTTTCATTGACATTCACTTAGTCGTTCCATTAATCACTGTCTTTTTCACAATAGCTATTCTATCTGTAAGTTGAACTTCACCTTAATTGCTACATAACAGCTTTATCTGATACACAAAGAACAAAAATATTTGAAATTCATGGAATCATTACTAATATAATGCATATTTATAAGAGACAAGCTGCATGATGCTATGATAATAAATACTAATATGCCACCGAGTAGAGAGAAGAGTACTGCACTTTCAGTTGTGGGACTGATAATTTAAGACAGATGATAAAACCAATAGCCATGGACAAAGCTGATATGTTCTATAAAAGAGCAGTATGAGGCAAGAAAAGCTAAAGGAAAGAAGCAGATCTATTGACTCAACCAAGGGGAAAGCTAAAGAATAAAATCCTACATATAAGTATCAGACAATATTGTCTTCAGTAATTTATTTATTTAATAATTACAACATGAGCTACATCAAAAGTGGTGTGTTACTTTTACAAAAGTTAATAAAAAGTTCACACGCCCTGCTCTAATACTAAAACACATAATTAAAAAAAACTTAATTACCGTAGGCTGTTTCCCCCTATCTACTAAGCTCATGACTTGCAGCTGTTCTTTATTTACTATGTTCTTTAAAGTGAAGTATTTTTACATTTAAAGAAATCAATGCAGAAAAGTTTTTCTTTTAAAGGTAAAAGGAAGGACCTTCCCTTAAAAACAATCCACAACTTCACCACCTTAGGCACTGGGTAGCTAGCCTCCCCAGCTTTCTGTGCTTCAATTAAAAAGATGCAACTTCTCCCATGGGCCATTTTCATTTCAGAAAACACAGGTAGCTGTGGAGGCTGCAGAGCTATCTCACAACATTAAGCTAAACACAGCCTGACACCCACCCAAATTATGGAGATGTTTTAAAGTGTGCTAAAGAAGACAACTACTACCAAACAGAAGCTTGTTTCACAGGGATGAAGGCTTCCAAGAAAGTTTTTTTGGGGTGAGTTTTCAATAAATTGAAAGGGAAAGTTTTGGCACAGCATTAGTAGTTTTCACTCTTGTGCAATGAGCTACACAAGAAAGCCAGGCAAGGACCCCTCCCACCTGACTTACTTATAGGACCTATGATGGATACTAGTCTGAAAAATATAGAGGTGCAGGTAGATTTACAAATATAGCAAGTGTATCTCTCTCCCCCCCAAATGCTACCCTGTTGTTACCCTTATAAACTTTTGTTTTTTCTTAATGTTGGCTTACATAAGAAAAGTCCTAACATGGGCCCATCTACCTCTGCATTTTGCCCCCACTTCCTGCCTGTTAGGGGGTCAACCAAATGCTTATGAGAAGACCACAATCTAAATCTATTAGGATTTCGGAAAGAAATACATTGTGTGTCGAGGTCCCAAACCACCCCTCAAATGAAACACACTTCAGACAGAAATTTAAGTTTAAGGTTTTTGGCATAATTTTGGCCACAACTTTATTAAAATACAAAATATGTGAGTGGTTGCTTAGGCATTGGTTCAGACTATCTGTCCCGCTGGGGACAGAACTGACATTTGTCAGTAAAGGGAAAACACTTTGGGGAGAGAATGGGAGCCGGGGGTCTGACCCAACGTCTCTCCCCAAATGCTCCCAGGGGCTCTTGCGTGGCCCTGGCCCCCGACCGGGGGATATGGACAAAAGCATGGCGAGCCCCTTTAACGGAATTCCCCGCGCAGCAGCAGCATTGGAGGGGCAGCCACAGCCAACCCTGACCCCTCCACCAACCAAATTAATAACCAATGCCTAACCGCCAACCTTACAAGTTGTGACTAATTGCTACGCAGTAGGCGAAAACCAGATGGCACCAGCCAATCAGCCAAATGGAAAAATTCTTACCAGGCCCCTGCCCCAAAAGCAGACGACCCCATGACAGGCATAGCAAGGTCATACACAGAGGCCTAATAATAGTGGGGGGCAGGTGATCCGATGCACGCAGCAAAGAGGAATATCACGCTGCGAGCCAAGCAGTATATAGTCGCTGGGTTGTCCATCAACAAATTGCAACATAGAAATCTCCCCAACGACACCCAGGACCCAATCACAGCAGTGGCCATCTATACAAACCTGCCCAGCAACAGGGGGGTGACTTGCTGGCCCCCACCGCAACACGTGCTCTCCATGAAGGAGAACCCGCTTTGCCCCAAAATCTCTTTGGATGCAAACTTAATATTAGAAAAATAACAAACTATTAACAAAAGAGCTTTTGTTCTATAACACACATGGCTATTGCTGGTAATTAACTTTCCAGGTGGTTTGCTAAACAAAATACCATTTTATTGCCGCTAGTATTTATATCGTTTCCCCCATCAGATGAAAGCAATCTAGGTCGAAGTGGGCTATGTCAGCTGTGTACAGTCTTTCAATTTATCACAGAAACTTTGTATGTCAAACACTGTGGGTTCTGAACAAACACCAAAACTGTGTTTTCACACATACAGGTAGGTTCATGGAAGAAAAAACAATCATTACAGTTGAGTATTTATTAGGGCTGTGCTGAAAACACCTGCAACGCAAAGAAACATTTAAATTAAATAACGGCACCAACTCCAAAGAACTCTAGAGCATGGGTAGGCAAACTAAGGCCCAGGGGCCGGATCCGGCCCAATCACCATCTAAATCCGGCCTGTGGACGGTCCAGGAATCAGTGCGTTTTTACATGAGTAGAATGTGTCCTTTTATTTAAAATGCATCTCTGGGTTATTTGTGGGACCTGCCTGGTGTTTTTACATGAGTAGAATGTGTGCTTTTATTTAAAATTCATCTCTGGGTTATTTGTGGGGCATAGGAATTCGTTCATTTTTTTCCTTCAAAATATAGTCCGGCCCCCCACAAGGTCTGAGGGACAATGGACCGGCCCCCTGCTGAAAAAGTTTGCTGACCCCTGATCTAGACTGATGATTCAGATTGGCACCCAGAGAAATGTCACTAACAAAGAACTGGGAATCATGCACACAATACCAATTTACTTTTCTCTAGTTACTAAAACAGTTTGCCACCAAACAGACAAGCACTCCTCAGTTTAAAACCACCATGCCTGTTTGGTAGTAGGAACTGCTATGCCAGAAAGAGGGAAAAAACATCAAACTGCAAATGTAGTTCACACTGTGAAAGACATGTATGTCTTTTCTTTGGATCCCAGGCTCTGCAGGATGTGCTTCTATTAGCTGTGCGGATATGTGTCTGATTTTTTAAAATGTTTCTAGTGTTTCCAAATGCTTTTTTGCTGGCCACAGCAAAGGATGGGAAAGAAATTTAATTAATAAAATAAGATGTATGAAAATTACTTAAATGCAAACCACATGAACCTTCAGTCATGCTATGGAACTGACATAAAAGCAAAAGAACTTACCCCAACACAAAGAAATTCCTGCAGAATAGAATTTGAAATATGACATCAAAATGCAGTGATGGCACACATACATGGGGGCTAAGATACAAAGCAAGGGAGAACAGGAGAAGAGAAAATGGAAGGAAAAGATAGAAGGAAAATAAGACAGGATAAATCTGAGGCGAGAGGGATAGTCCAGCCCAACCCTCTCCTCTCCCTTTGATGGTAAAGTAGTGACTAACCATTTGTTGGCTTTTAACTGTATGCCCAAATCAATGTTGAACAACTGGAGAAGCTATTAGTGCCCAAGGAGTTGTAAAATTACTCAGCCTTTAACAAAATTGTTGTAAATAACAAAGGACTCAAGTCAATAAGACATTATTGGTTCCTTGACCTTTCTTAGCAGAATTTCTAAAGTTTGGCCAACTAAACCTTAACTGTGCTCCTCTGTTCCCTAAACCAACCCACCCCCTTCTCAAGCAGCCTGTTACATTGCACATGCACAAGTACAAGCACAATTTACTGTGCGCATCAGTGTTTGTCACTTAACACGGGGGCAAAATGATCTGCCACACCCTATAAACATGTTTGATGATGCAAACTTAGCTGAGTGAGTGCTTTGGAGGAACATTCTGTATCCTACCATAATGCTCTAAATAGGTGAAGTGTTTCTCTTTTTAATTACTGTCCGGCATATAAGTGCTCTTAGTTCAAACAAAACTTCTCTTCTTTTTCATGATCAGATGAGACCTTAGACTTTAAGGCTTAGGGAGATGATAGGACTCTGACTAGCTTTTACGATCACATGAGATACACATCGTCCTAATTCTACAAGTATCCCTTCTTCTTTTAAAGGGCAGGACCCAGAGAAAGCAAAAGTGACTTCACTTTGAACTTGCTCACATTCAGATATATGTGTGACTCACCTGTGAAAATTCATAATGAAATGGGGAGGAATCAAGGTCGATGGATATATGCTACCTGCATCAACAGGAAGCTCAGTGGTGACCTTGGGTCAAGGACTCTCTCTCAGTCTAGCAAATCTAACAAGGTGGTTATGAAGATAAAGGGGGAACATATAGTATTTCCTTAGCTTTCCAAAGGGAGGGCAAGATAAAATGTGTAAGAAGCAAGCAAGTATGCAATCTTAATTGGATACAGCTCAGAAGTACACAATATGAAACTGAGCAATAGCAATAAACACATTTAATTTGTATTTAAGTGTTTAGATGGGAGTCTTTTTTTTAAAAAAAGGAAACACCCAGTTAAAAAGAATATAGTTTCTTCATATATGGAAGAAGAAAAGGCTAAGGAGTAAACCTTACACAAATCTGGAGTGGAGTCCCTAAAGCAGTTGGATGGTGTCTTGTACACCTCATTCCAGCAACTCCTGCAGCCGAGCTGGTGCCAAATATACTGTTTTGCTTTCCTTTGGACCACATTAGCAAGGTCAAGAGTGGGGACTTCCATATACAGGACTTCCATATACAGTCCCCAGGCTTGCACCCCAGGTCCCCCCCCCAATGGAGCACTTTGTCATTGCCTCTCGAGTCAGACAGATGCCAACAACCTTGTTGTGATTTTTGTTGTTTTGATTCATAGTGGATTTTAATCAGTTGTGTATTTTTGTAAGGTGCTTTGAAAGCTCTGCTGAGGCCATAAAATGGTGTGTGTGGTACATATTTCAATGCTATATAACAACCACTGTATCTTTTGTGAAGTGCTTACTTCTACTTTCCATCTGTGATTGTGACTATGTTTTCACTACTGTATACGAAGTGGACTTAAATTCTGTCACTGTGCTGACCTAGCTTGAACTGAATGATCTCACCATGTTGGTCTGGCAACTCAGTAGAAACAAAATCGCTTTTAAATGATATATTGCTGATACACATTTCTAATTAAGAAAGTTCAACACACGCTGGAAACTGGAGAGTCCTTTAACATTGAAATAAATGGCTAGAGATATGGCTCAATATTCAAACTGCATTCATACCTTGACAATTTACAAGCAACTGGTCACTATGGATATGATAACTAGAGCAAAGTGTGTAGTATATCAGACTGATACATAGTTTCCAAAGGCATGTTCTGAAAATAAAATGACGAGGAGATTTATTTAAAATCAAATTGAGACTTATTTGCTCATACATCCCTACTACTTATGAAGATCTGAAATTCATCTGGATTTAGTTCTATAGTATATCAAGTTTCATAAAAGCAAATGAATAGAATTCTGTTAATCATTAATTTCATTATTAAAATGATATGATTTACTACATGTATTCACTGCAGAAAATCTTAAAACAGCAGATTAGAGAACAGCGGTGTATATGGAGTGGTTTGAGAGACACCTTGGAGAAGCAGACCCTGTGGTCAGCTGGCTTAACAGCAGTAAAAGTCTGACTTAGTTGTGAAGGGTTTAATATCACCCTGGAATATCTTTATAAGGGAACATCTTTATAATGACAGATAGGACCATGGTTACTCAGAGGACTAGCCCTGAGCAGAGGAGTCCATGGACAATATCACAGAATTATAGAAGTGTAGAGTTGGAAGGGACCCCACAGATCATCTAGTCCACCCCCTTCAATACAGGAATCTTTTGCCGCATGTGAGGCTTGAACCTCTGTGATTAAGTCTCATGCTCTACCAACTGAGCTATCCCAGGTTGTTAACAGAACTCTGGAAGCCTGTTGCAAAACTGATAGCATGTTGTACTTGTCAGTTTATACATAACTAGCAGGTGTTTCCTAACTAGAACCAAAACCTTAGTGTAAGATTTCCAAATTGTTTTTTTTAAAAACTTGTTTAAATGTTTAACCTGATTTTAATAGGTTTATCAGACAGGAGATAAGGAAGAAATAACACTACTGCCAGCAAGGGTTAACAGTACTGGGCTAGATTGACCACTGAGATAACCGAGCAGAAGGAATCAATTATGAGAAATTATTTTCTCTATGCTGTGTTTAGTTAGCCATTACAATTATGGAAAATTCAGATGATTTGAAAATGTATCCAAACCTTCTAATGATTTATAGTCAGATCTGTCTTAATGACCAAAATGATTATATTACATGCTTCAAAAGTTACACTGCCCCATCTGCAATGTGAATTAATTAATTGGCGAAGGGGGAGAATAGTTTTATCCAGTTGACAGAAATAATATATCAGACGGCACCCAACCCATGCTTCTTGGTGTTCAGTATGATTACACTAGTCAATCTAAAGGCCAAGTGTTTTACATCGAACGGCTATAGAAGTACTGCATGATAATCACAAGTCTAATAGTTAACTACACTATATACGGTAGCTCTTTCACATGTTCAAAGCGCTTCAGGTGAATTATATGGTTGCAATGCCTCTAAGATACATCAGCATTAATATCTCCCATATTGCAGATGGGGTTACTGATATTGAGGCCAATTTGTGAGTTCATAGCACAGATGAAATTCAAGCCAGGGCTTATCTGATTAGTTTAGCCTCTTAGCCACTACACTTTGTTACACTAGGTGTAATTTTTTCTCTTTTCCCAGTCCCCAGAAACTGATCTAGCAAAAATAAACTTATTCTTGTCTGCTGAATTGCGCAACAAAGAAACAGTCAGGAACATGTCAATATAAAATGCAGCTCTGCCCATGCCCTCCCATATACTATCATGGGCTTTACAGAATATTCTTCATGTACATTCTCCATGCAAAAATGAGGAGTCCATATGATGAATGCATGCATATGTAATACCCTCCATTAAGCAAAGTCGTTTCTCAGTTGCTTCCATCTGGCTACTGTAAACTCAAATAATAATCCATAGAGCTCTTTCATCTACAGATTCCCTGCAGAGTGAGTTCTGGAACACAGGAAGCTGGATTTAACCACTGGTCTATCTAGTTCAGTATTGTCTACCCTGTTGTTGTTGTTTAGTCATTCAGTCGTGTCCGACTCTTCATGACCCCATGGGCCACAGCACACCAGGCACTCCTGTCTTCCACTGCCTCCCACAGTTTGGTCAAACTCATGTTAGTAGCTTCGAGAACACTGTCCAACCATCTCGTCCTCTGTCGTCCCCTTCTCCTTGTGCCCTCAATCTTTCCAAACATTAGTGTCTTTTCCAGGGAGTCTTCTTTTCTCATGAGGTGGCCAAAGTATTGGAGCCTCAGCTTCAGGATCTGTCCTTCCAGTGAGCACTCAGGGCTGATTTCCTTAAGAATGGATATGTTTGATCTTCTTGCAGTCCATAGGACTCTCACGAGTCTCCTCCAGCACCATAATTCAAAAGCATCAATTCTTCGGCGATCAGCCTTCTTTATGGTCCAGCTTTCACTTCCTACCCTAACTGGCAGCAACTCTCCAGGGTTCCTGACAGCAGCCACTCCCCACCCTACCTAGTAATGCCTGGGATTGGGCCTGGGACCTTTGGTATGCAAACATGTGATCCACCACTGAGTCACAGCTCATCTCAGTTTGGGGAAACTGCAAAGCTTCTGTTATAGCTTCCCTTTTACGGCTTAAACTCAAGATTTTCATACAAATGATTCAGGTCAAACAATATATTACTGCTCATTTTCTCACTATTTAATTTCTTTATTAGCTCCCTCTGAGGAATTTTCTAAAATAATTTTTCATGATTGCAAATTAATTATATCTATCCATTCTTCTTGGCTTATTCAAACATCTGTAATAGATTTTATAGACAACATCTCCCTGAATACATTTCTCCCTTCCTTCCCCTCTCTTACTGTCTATTAATGCTGACAGGAATTTATGTCTTCACATTTTGCTTCGGCACACTTCTCCATACAATTCCAAAGATCACACTGTTGTCCTTTAAAGATAGGGACACTACTGCTTATCACAGTTGTACAGCATTGTCACAGACAACATTAGATTACTTCTCATTGTGATTAGCTTGCCATGTAACATTTTAAAATGATTGAAATAAATCAACTTTGGTGAATTCTGGCCATGGGTTGACAGACTTTGGATCTGTTTATTTACAAATCATTCCACTGTGTGTTCTTTTGACACCAGATGTTTTTATTGCTCACTGTTGTTCCTCATAATAGGTATGCTGTGAAAATTATCTGCACAAAACTCTGAAGAGACTTATACTATGAAAAGGGCTAACTTCCCTGGGAATAAAATCGTTTATAACTGGATCATCCTTGTTCATCACAAATCAAAACTCTTACAGAAGGCAATAGTTTTCTATTGCACTTCAGGCTCTTGGTGTATGTTTTGAGCATTACTTTTAGCCCAAGTCAATACCCAACTAAATCCTCTTACATAGTGCCTACATTATCACAATTAACCTTCATGTGCCGACAAAAACTGGCAAATCATGTTAGGAGTATGTTTCGCCCCAGATATGTGAAGTAACTACTCTTTCTACACAAATGTGCACTCTATTTAGTATTCCCCACCCCACCCAAACCTGACATGCTCTGATTTGTGTTCTCAAAAAGTTAAAATTGAGCATCAGATCTATTTTAGCTTTCAATGGGCACAGTAACTAAGAGCTCCATCAGCTCTACATGATTGTTTGAATAATATTTATTCTAAAAGACTAAGTTGCCTTTCTCCAGCAATCCTTTCCTGTAAACCAGCAACAGTGACCCAACAGCCTTTATTTGTGCAAGTTCCTGTTCTTGTGAGATAACTCCTGTGGTTGCTGTATTCAGGTGATTACTTATTGGGGACTGGTGAAGTGAGTCCAAAATACACCTCCTCTTGTAAAACGGAGAGATTTATTTAGGATGAAAAGCACTATATACTGTAAGTGTAAAAGCTTTTTTATTATATTTTGGCACTCCTGTTAAATCAGAGACTGAAGCTGCCTTGTGACCATTTGTCCAGGAACACATCCAAGCTAAACTTACAACACAAACCCTTACGTATGTAGGTTAAAAGACTAAGGAGTTCTGTTTCTGCTGCTTAGTGATTAATGATTGCGTGGTATTCTGAGAGCATGGTGTATTGGGGTCATTATATCAGAAGGATACATTATCCCCGTGCTGAGAAGACACTAGGAGAAACAAAAGTACATTTTGTTTACATAATTATATGGATTTCTTTTTTAACTACACTACCTGGACATAGGGCTATTTGCTTTTCATAGTATGCAAACATTTCTCTTCTACAGGCTTCCCAGTTAACCACATGAAGTGATGTCTGAATATTTCCCATGCAATCATTTGTTTTGAACCATTATTTTCATGGAGAGAGCAATACATGCGCCTACTTAAATTAGCAAGCATGCCAAGGTCACTGACTAAATGGTGTACACATTGGTCATCAAAACGTGTTGCCATTTTTCCCCTGACAGGCCCAATGTGCCTTAAATATCTGAGGTGACGTCTCTTAAACACCCATGCTTTACTAGTTCAAATTTAAGCACAAAGATTTAACTTCTCCCAGTTCTACTAAATCTAAGCCTTCTAAATAAATTAAGATGCTGAAATTTAATTTTCTGCTAAGAGTGCTTTCTGTGGCTAAGGGGATATATTGCACTTCTAACTTTGGGTGGCTGCTCCTCCTAAAAAAAAGGTCAAATTCTACAACACAGTAAGTGTGGGTAGATGTTAAAGATTCCCCACATCCCAAAAGGCAAAGGCAAAATATGCAATGTATGCAAAGATGCTGCTTAGGTCTGTTGCCTGCTGTACAGCAAGAGTCCATTAAGAATTCATTGTATAGTTAACCTGTAGTACAATATACATGTATCTACTCAAAAGTAAGTCTCTTCATGCTTAATGGGGCTTATTCCTAGATAAATGGGTACAGGATTGCAAAATCAAGAAATAATTTTACTACAATTACATTATTATTAAAATAAAAAAATATGTTTTACCATTATAAAATCCTGCTAGTTATTTCTGTTTTACCTTTGGGACAGAATGCTCAAAAGTGGGGTTTTATTTATTTTTATTAAGCAATTAAGAAAAATACTGACTCTATGTTCTTCCTTGCTATTTTACCTGTAAAAGTAACTTAGGAATGAGTTAGAAAAGAAAGACATTCAAGCAGATGAATCGATTTTCACCAGTAGCTCCAGGGCTAAGATTACTCTTCTTAGGAATCAATGTCCTGTGCACACTAAGTCCACTTTTTTGGAAGCCATTTTATAACCCCTTCTGTATCTTCAGAACAGCCATGTGAGGGGGCTTTGACTGCATGTTGGTGACTGATCCAAGGCATGCTGTAACAAATTGGTTAGTCTTTAAGATACCACCATATTTATTTTGGGTACCTTATTTCATCTGGGGGAAGGCGAGCCCCATTAAGGAACCACACTTGGATCCCCAACCACCTCAATCCAGCCTTGCATACCACATAAGCCAGGCTTTCTAAACCTCGGCCCTCCAGATGTTTTTGGCCTACAACTCCCATGACCCCTAGCTAGCAGGACCAGTGGTCAGGGATGATGGGAATTGTAGCCTCAAAACATCTGGAGGGCCGAGGTTGAGGAAGCCTGACATAAGCCTTTTATTCTCTATCAGAGTTATTCAACCTTGGGTCTCCAGATTTTATTGCACTACAGCTCCCATATCCTCTGACCATCTTAGCTAGTGGTCAGGGATGATGGAAGTTGTGGTCCAACCACATTTGGGGACCAAAGGTTGAAGAACTGGATAAACAGGTATCACCACCTCCTGATCCTGTACTCATGATCAAGCCGAATTTAAGCATCCTAATGGTAGGTGTTTTAGGCATTTCCCCCCAGTAAGTTTTATTCTTTTTTGAATGGCCACTCAGAAAGACTCACTGTGATGTTTCTTAAAGACTTTCAGATTAAACAGTAGATTGGTTGGTAAAGGACAATCTCTCTAACACTTATAATTCGCAAAGCACTGAAATAACATTGAGATAATAAAGCCTAATGTCATTTTTCTTATTTCTTGTCACTTTCCTAACCTCTTAAAATGAAACCCTATTCAGAAACTAGCCGTCATGTTTTGAGATAGTGTCAGGAAAGCCACAAATCTTAATGAACAGAGCAGTCCTACAGTGTACTCCAAGTTGATTAAAAACCAGTGGAGAGGATATAAATACTACTAAAGGTCACAAAAGAGGAGGCATAGCTGTCTTACTGATAATTATTTAATTAAATTTATTCAAATACATTTTAACATACATTTTAAAAAGCTTTCAGTGGGAAGAAAGTAACTTTCAGCAAAATGGAGAAGAAATAAACCATTTGACCAAATGGCTAGTTATTGAATTATGAGAAAGACATTTCTGGGGAGAAATAAGTAACTTGGAATAATTATAAAGTGAACGTATCACTGAAAATACTTTAGATTTGTCTGTTTAAAGCAGGGATGGGAAACTTCTGGCCTTTGGGAAGAATTAAGTCAGGCAAGGGTCTTAATTTACCGCCTGAAGCTGTTTTCTCTAAACCACACTCTCCTGTCCCACACCCAATGTCATATGTGTCTTCAATGCAGGCCATGTAAATACACATGTGCAAAAGAGCTTATGGTTGTTCCTTGGCTGTGAGACCATTCAAAGTTGTCTGTTTGTAGGCACAGCTTTGCCAGTCTATAGAGGGGAAATGTTGATTTTCGGACTTAGGGTGGCATTTACATAAGTTTTACAGTAGATCTATTGAACGGACCTAACTTGTGCAAGTTCATTCATTTCAATGGGTCTGTTCCAAGCAAAAGTTGCTTACATGCTTTCCATTGTTGGAAACAGAAGTGCACCTGCAAATGGACAAACTGGGATTTGCTGCCAGTGCCAAGCAGTTGATCAATGCTAACAGTGAACCCCTTTGAAGTTGTCATCAAATGCAACAATAATGTCAGGAAATCGACAGGTGGGCAGCCTTGCCTACCATTCAAAGTGCCCTGGGTGGGGGGTGCGACGAACCCCACGACGCTATGCGATGTACCTCCTTCACTATTACTAGCAGTGTGCCTAAAGGAATTTAATTGTTGTTTTAAACAACCCCCTATTCCTCCTTTTACCCAAATAGACTCCCTGTCTTATTACGGGTTCGCTAGTACATAGAATGTAGCTCCAGATCTCCACACAACGTGGTTCGGTATCTTTAATAACTCCAGGCAAATGTTACAGGGATTTTACTGTGCCCTTAGTTAGGTTCCCCTGTCACCTCAGGCTCACCTCTGCAGCTCCCTTGCACTTGCCTCTACTGAGAGTGACTTTGAGATGCAAACTATCCGCCTACTCTTCAGGCCTAGTTTCGCCACCCCTCCTCAGTCACCCCCCTTTTCGGAGTATAGATACTTTGCTGGAATAAAGAGGAACATCCGATTTCACAACAAAAAGGAAAGCTTTATTTAACTGTAGTTCATGTATAATTCTTTATGGTTTCATTAGTTCAGTATCTTCTTTACTTATAACTCAAACTGGTTATCACAGACTCAGTAAACCTCTCTAACACTCTACCACTACCACCCTCACACTCCCGCTCCCAAAAAACCCTCTCAACACACTCCCCCCTCCAACGGTTAACCAACCCCTTTTAAACCTGTGGCTGTCCCGCCCCGCAGGGAATGGAATGCGTCAATCAGCCAGGAAGCTGGGTTTAACTCCTAACCCCCTGGAGTTCTACTCAAGCCAGCCCCAATCCGTCACATTGGGCAGGTTAAGGATCTAGCATACTGGACTGAAAAGCTTCCCCACCCTGGTCCAAAACAATAGCAGTGGTTCCACAATCATTCTTCAGAAGCAGTTGGGAAACTTACTATTCTTCCAGTGTAACAACTAAAAATGAACTTGCATGACATGGGCTATGTACAAAGCTGCAGATGTAGAAAGATTCCCCCACATTTCTTTCCTTACCCTTTTCTTGAAAGTGTGGTATGAGGAAGAGCAACTGACCAGAGCAACTGCTACAAATGTGAATTCCAGTAGGACTAATACTTAGAACATCAGTCCTCTATAGAACAGAAGTGAGAAATACTAAACCTATGGTAAATAGGTGAGAGACTTAGCAAGGCTTGCCAACGACAGAGCAAGTGCAGCAGTTATTTTTTAAGTGTTAACAGCCAGGCCAGGCAGCGACATGTAGCCTTATAAATAAATCAGATATCTGCCACCTGTGTGGAGCCCAAATCCAGTGCCTGAGCTAACATATGGATCTGTCACTTGGCTGAGCCCTATTTAGCTTTTTAAGTAAGAAAATAGTGAGAATCTCCTACCACCGCCATATCTATTTTAGCTATTAAAAGTATTCGGCTGCAAAGATGGCATTTGCTTTTTTAAAAAGAAGTTACTTTTCTGTTAAACTTCTTTCAATTTCCCTTAAAGGTTTAACAACCCCAGGATGATGTTGTTCTACAAATCTATGGTTTTATACCTTTGAAGACTCTCAAACTTGTGTTTTGCTTATATTGGCAGGAAGAAGGTAATCAATAGTTTTTACAATGAAAGCAACTACAGTGCTACAGCTAAACAGCATAACTCACCCAACTCTCTAGCTATTGCGAAGAAGGCTAATTACGTCTATCATTTATGTTGCTGCAGACAGCTAATAAGAAATATTGAAAACAGAATTACTTATGCTGCAGTTCTAAACTCGCATACCTGGGAGAAAGCTGCACTAAACTTAATCGAATTTGTTTTGAATAGACATGCATAGCTTTGTGCTGCTGGATACAATCTTGATGCTGGTAGGCATGCAAAACTAAAAAGTCCTCATTTTCATCCACCTCTATTGTTATCAGATTGTTTTTGCTATGAAAAAAACAGTGTATTTGCTAAAACACAAGGGTCCTGTTAGGTTCAGGCAGTTTTCTAAATGCTTGTTGAATTATTTAAGGAGTAACACTTTAGCTTGCCAGGCAGAATTTATAAACCCTACGCTATCTTCACTCCTTGCTTCATAATAACCTTAACAGACTCTATTTGTAAGTGCATTCACTATATCCACTTCCTTATAATTTTTGCTATTGCCTTGCATCACTGCTATCCTTCTAGAAAAAGAGGTGCCGGAACTCATCATGAATGCCTCCCTTGTTCTCTTATAATGGCAATGGTGTCCATCTGAGAGGTGCCAGAACTGAGTTCCGGTGAGTTTTGGCTGTAAAAAAAGCCCTGCATTGTATTCACCTGCATGCTTCTTGAAGCTTGGGTGATCTTCATTAACAAATTAATTTTACATAATTCTCAATCAAAGGATCTCATCTAAAAGGCAGGGCCTATACTTCAATCCAAGGTTGGCCTGTCCTGCTATGTGGATGGAATGTGCACTTCCCTGCAGAAAACAACCTCTGCTGGGACTTAACAATGTGGACACAAGTCCTTCCTCCTTCTCAGCTTCTTCAAACTTCCAAAGCAGCTGAGTGTGCCAATTGTCAATGAGATTCCAATACTGTTCATGCTGAAGGCTTGACTGAAGGAGTTCCTGCTACTTGATGTGGGTAGCATGGAGGCTCAATGTTGTCTCTGGAGTGGGGAAGAACTACATCTATTCTCCCACATCTGGACTGGAGTCCTGGTTATTCACTTACGAGGAAAAATGCACTCTGCACTGTGTTCAGTGCAGGAATGTCTCAGGAATGAGACCTAAGCCCATCCCTCATCACTGGAACGTGTTAAGTCTATTGAAGTACGTTAGAACCTCTATCATGTGTGTACAGGTTAGTTAAGACAATATTGTTCTTACTGTTAACATGCAACCTCCAATTTCTTTCTTGCTTTACCCTTGAACAATTAAATATCTCAATTTAGAAATTTGGAGTTGAGCAATGAGGAATTTACTTGGAGGATCTGACTCATACAACTGTGCTGCATAACACTAAGGAATTGCTAAAGGGAGGACAGACTTAGTTCTGTCTCTTTCCCCTTTATGAGACCATAAGCTTGAATTATCTGCAGGTTCAGACTAAAGTGAGTGATTATTGCACTACCCATGTGTAAAGACACAAAGAGCACCTCTCAGCAGTCCTGACGAGGAAGGAAAAACCCAGCAAGATGATCTTCTTAAACTAACAAGCCTCCACTTTTCAGTTCTTGCTCTACAGAGAAGCTATGTCACATTGGCAAAAAATATTAAATACTTTATTTTACAAAAACCTTTTGATTGTCAGGTAGTTACTCGATATTTCTGGTAACTGCTGGTTGCAAAGCTATTAATGTCATATATATCTTCTTTTGTTTTTAAAATTTATCTTACAACCCAACAGCAAAAAAATCACTAAAGTGCAAACATTGTTCGCTACAAATGACTTGTAGCAGCTATTTTACTCACATTAAATGCCACTGTCCAACTCAATAGCTTGATGTATATAAACTTAAATATGATGAACTCATGAACAAGAGTGACAAGAGGCATCCAGCTATGGGTCCTTCTCAAAGCACAAGAAATATTGTGACTGCACTGATGGATGGCTTATTGGCAAAGAAAAGCAACGATTAAAGCACTGTTAATTCCTTTAATTATGTAAACAGCAAATGCTGTGTCTTTTATTTTGGAATGAGTACATGTTAATTAAGCATCAAAAGCTATTTTGATCATATAAATATTACTAGCCTGAAATTCTAAATTATTTGGTGACATAATTAGTAATCTGAACAGCAGTAATGCCAGTGAGCTTAATTATCAGTTTAAAACACGAACAATGGGAAGTATGGCAACATGCTGGTCTGAAAGATGAGTTTGGGGGGAGGGGAATACATTTCCAGTAACATACCATTCCCACCCCCCACACCTGTGATGATGACCCAGATTTGCTCTAGCTAGCAGATTGCACAACAAACAAGCAACGGCTCATTTTAAATTATTACAAAATATAATCTTTGTATCTTTCTGTTACTGACATTATTTTAAGATGGTATTTTGAGATAAGGGTAAAATTTGAAAATAATAATAATATTCTTACAAGCAACAATGCTGAAGTGCCACTAACCGAATTTGAGTTAGTGGCATAGTATCTTCTGTCCAACAACAAAAAGGTGTGTCATTTCAGACCCTGTGCATTCCTAAGAGAGTGCACAGTCTTGAAGAGAGATTGTCATTGTACAAGTCTGATAGAGCAGTGCATCAGTAGCATACTGATTATACCTCTGTCCAAAATTGCTGGATGAACTCTCCCTATGACTTCATGTAGACAAGAAAAAGCATGGGAAGGTTTTGGCCCTGGATGGGGGAACAGGAAGAAAGACAATCTACCAGCAATGTTTTGGGACCTCTCCTCCAGTCACTGAAGATCACTGTGCTCTACTGTGCTAATCTCAGTCACAGAAGGATAATATAGTAAAAAAAGTAGCCCAAATGACTGAGTGGTTTACCAGGGCAACAAACATAGTCTCTCTGCCAAAATCAAGATTGAGGTAGGCAACCTAAGGCCCAGGGGCCAGATGTGGCCCAATTGCCTTCTCAATCCGGCCAGCGGATGGTCCGGAAATCAGCGTGTTTTTACATGAGTAGAATGTGTGTTTTTATTTAAAATGCATCTCTGGGTTATTTGTGGTGCACAGGAATTTGTTCATTTCCCCCCAACATATAGTCCGGCCCCCCCACGTGGTCTGAGGGACGGTGGACAGGCCCACGGCTGAAAAAGGTTGCTGACCCCGATCAAGATGGAAGCAGTCCATATAAAAAGTTTCCTCAAGGAAAACCACTTGCTCTAGGAACTTTCCTAAGTGTGGAATGTTCAATAATAACTAATATTTCCTCAGCTCTAAGAGATCTAACAGCTGTTTCTTCAGCAGACACCATGTCGCCACCTCTGCAAATAAAGATGTCACAATACTTTCCCTCAGGAAGTTGTTGGCAATTTCTACCATTCAACAAGCTAGCCCATCAGTGGTGGATTTCACAAATTAGGAAGGTGTTATTCTCTAGACTTGTCAAGGGCACTCCACCATTAAAACAAATATCAAATCCTTGACTAGTGGGCACTAGAACTAAGAATAAGAGAAGAAGAGTTTGGATTTGATATCCCACTTTATCACTACCAGAAGGAGTATCAAAGCGGCTAACATTCTCCTTTCCCTTCCTCCCCCACAACAAACACTGTGAGGTGAGTGGGGCTGAGAGACTTCAAAGAAGTGTGACTAGCCCAAGGTCACCCAGCAGTGCTGCATGTGGAGGAGCGGAGACGCAAACCCTGTTCACCAGATTACGAGTCTACCGCTCTTAACCACTACACCACACTGGCTAGTAATAGGTATCTACTTCTGTGGTTGAACACACATTGTTTCTTGTATACTCAATGCACAGCCATGTTCTGGGACTTGTCCCATGCCATATTTAAGCAGCTCGACCCATCACCTGGAAGGAAGTGGATTGTGGCCCAAAGAGGGGGGCAGGGAGGGTGCCTAGAGCAATTGCCTTCACACTCTCTCTAATAAAGTCTAAAGAGCTGCAGTTGGCAACATTTCAAACAGTGATGGGCGAAGCAACATGGGGGTGAAGCTTGGCTCGCATGTAGCCTTTGCACATCATCAACATGCTTGAAAAAGCAATTCTGTCTTACATGAAAGGTGCATGTGTCTCTCCCTGCTTCTAGGAACCATCGACAACAAAACACTATTTTTAAATATTTTTTTATTTAAATATGTAAAATTAGGAGTAAAGGAATTTGAAACTTAAAATGATGTCCTTCATGGTGGGGTGGGTGGGTGTGTCCTCTCCCACTTGTTGTGTTTAATGAAACACTTCACTGTATGAACAGGAAACCCTTTGTGTTCAAAATCAAGGATTATCTTTTTTTGGCTATCAGAAGTTCACCCAGTGTGGAGGAATGAATATTGCAATTAATCTCATTGCCATTTTCAAGCCACAGGGCAGCACTTCTCACTAAAGAGATCATGAACTTGAATGGTGTTTAACTTTAGCTTTTTATTTGGAAAGTCACCAATTACTATTAACTTCACTGGCCTGAAAGTGAATTAGATTTAACTGGAGCACAATGATTCTGTGTCTCCATATGTGATCAAAGCAAGCAGTTATGTTTAATGGGTTCAGCTAAGATGAAAATGTGGGAGTCAATTGCAAAGTCATTATGCTTTTCTCTAAGTAATGAAAACATAGCATTTGATATACTATACGATTACAGGCTAATGACACAGTCATACAGGGTAACTCTTGGACAAAGTTCCATTTAAGGGCATGGATTTGAATACTGTGCAACTGTCATTTAAAGAGTTAAGAATTAACACAAACCATTATTCATAAATTGGTAGTGACAGCAAAAGAGCATGTATTTAAACAACTACATAAAAATAAATGCCTGAGCTAAGTATAAGGATTGGATCTGTTTGCAGAAAGGACAAAGGCCCCACCTACACTACACATTTAAAGCAGTATCATACCACTTTAAAAAGTCATGACTTCGCCAAAGAATTCTGGGAACTGTGGTTTCTTAAGACTGCTGAGAGAAACTAAGAGACCCCTATTCCCTCACAGTACAATTCCCTAAGCGGTTTAACAATCAACCCCTCTTCCAGGGAACTCTGGAAACTGTAGCTCTGAGAGGGGACTAGGGGTCTCCTAACTGTTTTCAGAACTCTTAACAAACTACAGTTCCCATAATTCTTTAGAGGAAACCATGGCTATTAAAAGTGGCATGATACAGCTTTAAATGTATTGTGCAGATGGGGCCTGAGATCCAGCAGTGGATCTCTGTGGGGAGAAGAGAGTGAGAGCTGTTTCTCACTAATTCCACTTGCAGACCCTCCGCTTCTCAACCTTTTTTTAGCATTTTTTCAGCCGGAACTCACTGGAACTCAGTTCCGACACCTCTCAGGTGGCATTGTAAGAGAAGAAGGGAGGTGTTCATGGTGAGTTTCAGCACCTCTTTTTCTAGAAAAATAGCACTGGGCACAGGGGTATGAAGGGGAAATGGGAACCACCTCTAGAAGGAGTATTCCATGAGCAGACGGGAAGCCTGGATCCAGTCCTAAACCAGTAAGTAGAATCTTCCCTTCCAACGCCGAATAACTCTACAGGCAGAAAAGTGCAATTTACAGCATGAAGTTTGCTGCATCATATATAAGGTAAAGGGTAAAGGGACCCCTGACCATTAGGTCCAGTCGTGTCCGACTCTGGGGTTGCGGCGCTCATCTCGCTTTATTGGCCGAGAGCCGGCGTACAGCTTCCGGGTCATGTGGCCAGCATGACTAAGCCGCTTCTGGTGAACCAGAGCAGCGCACGGAAACTCCGTTTACCTTCCCGCCGGAGCGGTACCTATTTATCTACTTGCACTTTGACGTGCTTTCGAACTGCTAGGTGGGCAGGAGCTAGGACCAAACAACGGGAGCTCACCTCGGCGCAGGGATTCGAACCGCCGACCTTCTGTTTAGCAAGCCCTAGGCTCTGTGGTTTAACCCACAGCGCCACCTGGGTCCCCTGCATCATATATACCGTATCCCATATATGCTCCCTGGTAAGTGCAGTCTCATTTAACATGTAGTGAAATTAGAAGAATTCTGGGTCATTTTATTTATTGATTGCTAAAGAAATAAAATAAAGTTTGCAGAGCTTTTCAACATATTACACTAGGAGTACTTTTTTAAAAAGGGTTCTGCATGATGCACAACTTTTTTCTCCTATCAGGCATAAACACTCCTTATTCTTATCCAGAAAATAATAATCAAAGGACTATATAATTCTGTGCTAATCTGTGGCAACTTCTCAAGCTTTTTGCAATTTTAAAAAATGCATTATTGCAAGTAAAGTTTATACATGACCTTTTAAAATTTGTGTGGCAGAAAAAGTTAAAAGGTTCCATTTTAAAAGCTCATTCCAATCCCATTGCCCATGAAAAAGTGAAAATGTGAGCCTTTATGAAACAAATGGCACTGGTTCAACATGGCATATTCAAAGAGTATAATTGCCTAAGGCATGTTTCAAGACATTTGATTCACAAACAGATTCATGAAGGCTTGAAAATACTGGGTCCATTACATTCTTCTCTTTTTATCCCACACAATTTGCAAGAGCAGCTCTCAAGACAAACAGATAAGGAACTGTCTAGTCTCTCACAGCTGCCAGAGGCATGTCTCAAGGACAAATTCAGAATGAAACCTAAGTCAAAATTCCAAGAACAGTAATCAACAAGTGAGGCAAATATCACCACTGTTAAACTCCGTTAGCCAGAGAATCCTATACAAAAATAAAATAAAAACCCCTTTCCATCCATTGGGGAAAACTATTCCACTGAATCATTTCTTACAGAATACATACATGCATGCAAGAGACTGCTGCAGAAAACCCACCTAAGCAATCAGACACATTCTGAATATATTATGAAACACCAAATAAAGGCTAGTGTCACTGCCATATAGACCATATAGGATCTGGGTCTCTTCTCCCCCAGCTGAAAAACTGGCAAGCAATAATACTAGTTAATAATCATTAGAATTATTCGTAGTCTTGGCCAGAGTTCCAAAGGTCATATCTTCCTCACACACTATCTACCTGCACTGCAGTTCGCACTAGGGAAACAGGAAAGGGACGGGTCAGATTTTGCCACAGGATACTGTAAGTAAAACAGATCTTCAGAAGAAAACCAGGGACATATGTAATAATGGAAGAGGTCTCAGCTTTATTAACTGTCTTGCAAGAGGCAACCCTATAGGCCAGGGGTGTCAAACTCAAATTCATCGGGGGCCGCATCAGCAGTTTGGTCACCCTCAAAGGGCCGGTGACCCTCAAAGGGCCGCCCTTCCCCTCTCCACTGTGTGGAAAAAATTTTTTTTCTGGTTTTCCTCCTCTAAAAGGCTGGGAGGGAGGGAGGGAAGAGAGAGAGAAGGAAGGAAGGAAAGAAGGAAAAAAGAAGGGGTGAGAAAGAGAGATGGATGGATGGATGGATGGAAGGAAGGAAGGAAGGAAGGAAGGAAGGAAGGAAGGAAGGAAAGAAAGAAAGAAAAATAAAGGGAGAGAGAGAGAGAGAGAAGGGAAGGGAGGGAGGGAGGGAGGGAGGAGGAGGAAGGAAAGAAGGAAGGAAGGAAAGAAGGAAGGAAAGAAAGAAAGAAAGAAAGGAATGAGAGAGGGGGAAGGAAGGAAAGGGTGAGAGAGGGGGGAAGGAAGGGGTGAGAGAGAGTGAAAGAAAGAGGGAGAGGGAAGGAACGAAGGGGTGAAAGATAGAGAGAGGAGAGAGGGGAGGGAGGAAGGAGGGAGGGAGGGGTAAAAGGGAATGAGACAGAGAGAGAGAGAAGGAAGGAAGGAAGGAGTGAAAGAGAGAGGGGAGAGAGGGAAGATGCTGCTTGCTTCTCCACCCCCCCCCACCCGAAAAAGAAGGCTTTTGCGAGGGGGGGGCCGGGAGGAGCAAGAAACGTCTCTGCTGTAGCGGAGGAGATGGTGCTCATTCTCCCCCCCCTCCACCGCTGCCTGCTGTTCGCAGGGATTGGCGCAGCGCGGGGTGGTGGTGGGATCAGCAGGCTGGTGCGGGGGGCTTCCCTGACGCGGCAGAAAGCCGCACGGGGCACCCCCGAGGCGGCAAAAAGCCGCGCTGGGCCAAAACGGCCGGGGGAAAAAAAACCTTGCCGGGTTCTCCCGGCAAGGCAAAAATGGTGCGGGGGGCTTCCCTGAGGCGGCAGAAAGCCGCGCGGAGCACCCCCGACGCGGCAAAAAGCCGCCCTGGGCCAAAACGGCCCGAAGAAAAAAAGCCTTGCCGGGTTCCCCCGGCAATGAAAAAATGGTGCGGGGGGCTTCCGCGAGGCGGCAGAAAGCCGCGCGGGGCACCCCCGAGGCGGCAAAAAGCCGCGCTGGGCCAAAATGGCCCGGGGAAAAAAAAACCTCTGCTCCCTTCCTCTCGCGCGCGCTGACCTTCGCCGCCCACTGCCAATCAGCGCACGCTCACGGGCCACATGACGAGGTCTCGCGGGCCGCATTTGGCCCGCGGGCCTTGTCCTTGACACCTGTGCTATAGGCAAACCAAAGGCACATGACAGGTGTTTTGAATGTAGCCATGTGATGGTCCCAGCAATTTGTGAATGGCATGCCAAGCGAGGATGTCTGCCCTCACATTTTAGAAGAGTTTGCAGTGGCCTGCAAGACAGTTTGATTGTCTGTGAAGTGGCCAATTCACAACATCACATGAGTATGTTTAAAGCAGTCACCATGTACCCCAGCTTCATATGTATCAGGTTTATCTTAAGAGTGAAAATATGTCACCTGTCTGACCAGCACCATATTGCTTCCACTGAACACAGTCAATGGACATACCTGTAGAGATTAAGTATAAAAACCCTAGAGCTCCAGTCTACATGAAAGCATATTCATGGCAGAAATCCAGCTCAGCTGGTTGAGCTTGAAGATTTTAATCTCAAGGTTGTGGGTTCGAGCCCCACACTGGGCAAAAGATCCCTGCATTGCAGGGGGTTGGACTAGATGACCCTTGGGAACCCCTTCCAACTCTACAATTCTCTGATTCAATGAAACTCCACACATGCAGAGACTTCTCTGTGTTCTTCTGTAAGCAAAGGTACCTTCTGGCTGTGTCAGTATCTTGACAAAAAGAGCATTAAAAGGAAACAAAAATTATCGTACTTGGCATGGTCATCCCATTCCAGTAACTGCTCTTATAACAGTGCCTTGATCCACACTGCAAACGGTAAAATAGTAAACGACAGTATTTAATTATTCTGTTTTCGCTTCTGACAGCTTCTGGCAGTCAAGGATTTAGTGAGCTTTAAACATGAATATTCATAGTCTGACAATCTTGTTTGCCTTGAGTGTGAATATTTATGGCTGACAATCTTAGTTAATAGCCACTCTTATTCCTATCATACATGTGTCCTTGGTGGTTCTTTTTTTGCTTCTCCGTGATATAGTTGGACACTGCTGCTACACCAATGGTCAAAAATTCCAGAGTTTAAGTTTGTCAAGCATACATTATTTCCTAGGATGAGCTCAGGAGTTTTATGTGTCAACATCTGACTAATTATTCTGAAATTTATTTCAAGCCTCTCTATGTACAAAGCATATTCACCCTCCATCAGTTATAAATGCATTAATGATGTGATATTAATATTGTCTAAATTATTTGCTATCCTGTTTCTGGCAGGTGGTAACATTCTATTTGCCTTGCTGATGGATGCATTCAAGAAGCTATCTAAAAAAGATTTCAAAATCCTTTATGGGGTAGCAACAGCTAATTTATATATAGCAACTATTATGCTTGGGAGTTGTTTTCTCAGTTTGCATTATAAGGCATTTATTCACAATGAACACAGTATCAACTGGTGACCCTGAGCTTGCCATCTGCTGTAGTAATGCCACTTTGAAGACCACAGATGCATATATATTAAAACAGATTGGATTTCAATAACAGATTTGGTGCTTGGGCTGTTTATTCCACGAATCCCATAGCATTTAAAAGCCTGTAATGAAGGACACTTATGAAAGGCTATCTAAACATTCAGCTGAATTGCTTTTCAGTGCAAAAAAAAAACAACAATATTTGAAGACAACAGAAATAAAAAAAAATAACTTTTGTATCTTAAATGACAGTTTTCTATACCATTTTTATTCAAAACCATTTCACTTCAGTGTTGCTTTGGTTTATGCTATAAAGTATTAGAATACTCATGTGCATTTTTAATGTAACTACAATAATGCCATTAAGTACCCATTTCTAATTGGACTCTGAATTTTTCTCTTTGAAAAATCTAAAGGGCCGCATAAGAGCATCCTGCAGCTTAGGAACATCTCAAAGTAGTCAGACAAAAGCACTACTTGATATATGAAGCTAGCTGTCAATGGATTCAGGGTGATGCATGTAAAATAGAAAAACACATCCCCTTTTAGATCATAGTGAGTTCCGTATCGCAAAAAAGTTTAACGTATAGAAATTATACTTCAACTTTTTAACACAATGTGGGCCTAATATGGTGGAAGAGAGGACAGAGGGGGATAAATATTTTTTGAAAGACTCCAGAATGCCCCTTGCAACCACTTTTACACATCAATAATATTGTTCATTTTCAGGCTGCCAAGCTCAAGTGATTCTGTTTTGGAACGTTGACCACACATATACCACACATGGCTAAGCTTAGGCTGATTTTGCTGTTGGTTAAATTAGCCATTTCCCTGTACAGGCTCAGTAACTTGAAAGTTCCAAGCCACCTTCTAGACAATAAGCAGATGTGCCCATTCTCCAGCTAGAACCACCATACAATTATTTGAGATATATATTTATATATAATAATGTCAGCAAATCCATTTACCGTGCAGTTATTAAGGTTCCGTTTCAACTGTTCGTGATACAGCGATTTTACCTTTCAGCATGTTGAGAAGAAAAGCTCCTCAGCGTGTTTCAAATATCCATCCAGAACTCTAGAAAAAACTTATATCCTTGCTTTTAGTGACTAAGAGGACAAGCACTTTCCCCTACAGTAAAACTTAGTACTAGGTATGTCATTACTCAGTGAAGGGTTCTTCCCTTACAGCCAGGATAAATCCCTCCATTTTAAAAGGGAAAGTTTAAAAAACATTTTTATTGGCTGTTTTATTTTCCACTATCAATGAAAGAAACTATTGACCAAAGCAACCAGAGCCATAATATGACAAAGTGTATATCTTACTGGCATAGGCTGAATACAGTATGTTTCTTCATCTGATTGATGTGATCTGGATTAAAAAGGGTCAATACTTCTCTTGGCTAACAACTATTTCATGACAGTGATATATAGTACCTACTAGAACAATATACCTTTTATAGACTCTTCTCTAAGTATATGTTATCATGAATTTATATGCTTTTCTAAATAACCACCAACATGAACTTTGTGCATTAGATATACACATTAGATGGCTGATTAGTTGAGTTTCCAAGATTCGGTTTTTTATAAGTCAATCAGTGACACAAAAATGTTCCAAATTTGGCATCTGCATCTGATGAGTCAAGATGTCTCTTAAGCTAGCCTACTTATACATATAGAGCATTTTCAGTCCTCTGAAGTAATCATTTGTTTTTGTGGTAAGCAGAATATCTTCTACATCTTCGGATATAATTTATACCTAAATGACATTTTATATCATGTAGATATAACACTTCATACATTTTGCTAAAAGAGCACCTGAAAGTTTCACAATGCAGCAGAAAATAATTACCACCAACTAATCCATAGAATTTTATAGTATATGAATAAATCACATTCATACCTCTTTTAAATCAGAACCAGTGAAGGCAGTGAATGTCCTGTGTGAGTGCCTGGAGGTGGTTAGAGGATGGATGGCAGCTAATGGATTGAGGTTGAATCCTGACAAGGCAGAAGTACTGTTTTGAGGGGACAGGGGGCAGGCCAGTGTGGGGAACTCCCTGGTCCTGAATGGGGTAACTGTGCCCCTGAAGGAGCAGGTGTGCAGCCTGGGAGTCATTTTGGATTCACAGCTGTCCATGGAGGCGCAGGTCAATTCTGTGTCCAGGGCAGCTGTCTACCAGCTCCATCTGGTATGCAGGCTGAGACCCTACCTGCCTGCGGACTGTCTCACCAGAGTGGTACATGCTCTGGTTATCTCCCACTTGGACTACTGCAATGCACTCTACATGGGGCTACCTTTGAAGGTGACTCGGAAACTACAACTAATCCAGAATGTGGGAGCTAGAGTGGTGACTGGGAGTGGCTGTCAAGACCATAAAACATCGGTCCTGAAATACCTACCTACATTGGCTCCCAGTACGTTTCAGGGCTCAATTCAAAGTGTTGGTGCTGACCTTTAAAACCCTCAATGGCCTCGACTCAGTATACCTGAAGGAGCGTCTCCACCCCCATTGTTCAGCCCGGACACTAAGGTCCAGCTCCAAGGGCCTTCTGATGGTTCCCTCACTGCAAGAAGGGAGGTTACAGGGAACTAGGCAGAGGGACTTCTCAGTAGTGGTGCCCGCCCTGTGGAACTCCCTCCCATCAGATGTCAAGGAAATAAACTATCTGACTTTTGGAAGACATCTGAAGGCAGCCCTGTATCAGGAAATTTTTTAAGTCTGATGTTTTACAATTTATATATATACATGCTGTAAGCCGCCCAGAGTAATAATTATCACATAAAGTATTGGCTTACAATATAAAGCATATCTGTTAAAAAATGCAGGAGATAATATAGCTTCTTGTAAAAAGTACTAGGATTCTCAAAGCTTTAAAAATAGTTAAAATAAGTTGTGTTTAGTGGAAGAAGGAAGGTAGTAGTGAGCTACAAATAGCAATGGGCGATGTTCAACTAACGCATCCCATCAGTGCAAGGATTTCAGCTTGTATAATGGAACTCCTCCTACCCTGTACAACACGCACCCTTCCCTAATCTTCTCCAGATGGTTAGGGGAACCTCCAGAACAGATTTGGACAGTGCACGGAGGAAGTCCCATTTCAGGATTCGGCCGTCAGAAACAGCGCCCAGGTGGAAATCACTTAAACGTCCGGGAAAATCTGGATTTTTGGCAATCCATGGCAACCCTAAGTTGCCTATAAGGGGTTAAGACCACAAAACTCTGTTCCTAGGCTCAACTTGGACATGCCTTCTCTTATCCGTGAGGGAGGAAGTGAAGCTGCTTTCTATTTCCTTTCCTTATTCTCTTCTTACCATGTAATCCACCAAGACGGACATGTCTGAACTTGCTTCAATTTCAGACTGCAGATATGAAACTATACGCTGTCTTTTGCACCCAAGAGTAACCTACTTGTGTTCTTCTTGCTGCTGCATGGAATAATGCATGAACCAGACCTTTGGATTTAGTAAGTACTGTAAACTGTTTTAAACTTACTTAACAGGGTGTGGTCTCTTCATTTCTAGAGGAGAGCCAAGCATTTTAACAAGGACTAAATGGTACAGTATATGCAAAAAGATTTAACAACCTATCTAAAACCCTATGCTGCTGTTTAACTGTGAGAATGTTGAACTCTGATGGGGGCCCCTCTTCCACTGGACTGTAATAGAAATATATCACATATCCACACCTGTGTTTTTTTGTTTTGGAGTTTGGAAGAAGATGCCCAAGAGGATCATTTGGCTCTTCAACATTCGTTTTAGAAGTGTATCCTGCACTTTGCTATAAAATGGAACTGTTTGATGTGTTGTTTCTCAAACCAGCTTGGAGTCCTGAAGCCACTCTTAATTTATCTCCAACCAAGCTGTGAACACACTAAAGCAGGGGCGTAGCAACGGGGACGGGGGGGGCGCCCCGGGTTCCACCCCAGAGGGGGGTGGCCCTTTTTTTAAACAAAAAAAAATTAAAAATTTGTTTTTTTTAATTTTAACTTCATTGAAAAAAAGAGATAATAGACACACACACAACCCCCCCCCACCTCACAAAGTGGCACCATCAGAGGGGGGTGACACTTTTTATTTTTTTTTTAATTTTTTTAAAATTAAAGTGGTGGGGGGGGGGGTGACAAAAAAAATTCCGCCCCGGGTACCACCCGGGCTTGCTACGCCTCTGACTAAAGACATGTCCCCTGTCAACACCCCCTAGTGTGTATACAGAAATAAATTGGACACAAATGAAGCCATGTTGATCTGAACAGATATGAGGGAAAGAGATGTGAAATGCACCGAAAAAGCCCAACTTTACTGTGCTCTAAGGGGGTAATGTGAACATACCCAAAGATGTGCAGGAAACACAGTGCCAAACCTACATGCTTTTTTATCTTGTTTCCTCCAGTGTTAGATTTTTGTCCTCTCAACATCAAAAAATGTGACCCATGATTTAAACGATGAAAGATATGAATAGAAATAATAAAGTGAGTTGTATTGAAATTTGAAGATAAAAAGATATTAAATATCAAATTATGTGAATCCTTTTTTTACATATAAAAAGAATAAAATGCCTCTGATTAACATTTTAAGTGCAGGTGCTTTAAAGCTCAATACCTGCTTTAAAAGAATATTTTAAGATGTTCCAAAGAGAATATGCAAATTGCTATAGATTTGAGTGTGAATTGGTATAGTGTCATTGTAATAAATCAATGGTACAGAGCTATTCTTTGCATTTATTGATGGGACATACTCTCAAATCACTTGTTTTTCAGCTTGTTCAATGCGCTTCCAATGACTCAAAATCTGTGCACCCAGTAATATTCCACCTGCTAATATTTGTGACAAGGAGCAAGAGGCAAACAGGCAAGATGCAATTACACAAAACACTGAATATGTATAACGTCAAAAAAAGAAGAGACATTCACAGATGCAGCCAGAGATACGCCATGCAATAATGTGCATTAAAACATCAGTACAGATTTTAACACAAGTGCCATGAAGCAAAACAAATGAATTACATATATAATAAAATGACTGCCTGCTTTAAGTTTTTATTTTTGCTCCTGCTGCATTGCTGGTTTTATTCTAGTCAAATCAAGGCCAGTATTTCCTTCCATTAGGTTTTGAAGCCCATTTTAATTGAGATTCCTGCACTGCAGGAGGTTGGACTAGATGACAATACAATCTTATGATTCTATCTAAACCAGCGAGATGAAAGAAACTTGGGAAAGTATGTAGATGAGCTGCAGAGTTCTTCACCTTTCCTGGGTTATCCAAGAGTGATACGGAAGGACTAGAAGACAATTGTGTCTTTTCTCATCTTACTCACCTGTAATGGTTTCTTTTAAGACTGAAGGCTTGAGCTTTTCCTCATTTGCTTGCTTCTATCAGTGTCACTTAGCAATAAGGGAATGCTATGTCAGCCTGCCACTGAAATATTGCCTAAAGCAAAGGTGAAGCAAATTTGGAGTTTCCTTCTTCAGGGAAACATCATAGGAATTTCAAGAGAAGACAGAATAGTTTATATAAGACTAGGGAAATTTCTTGCAGCAGAGAGGGTAGGAACCTGTTGTTTTCATGGATGTCACCTGCTATTGCCCACATCAAAATCTGAACAAAAAAAATGCAGTTTCTCCTAAAAGAAAACCACTGAGGAATTTTGAGGGAAGCAACTGTTTCAATAAGATGAGAAATGTTTTTAGTGCTCTGCCATAGAGTGGCTAAACAAATAGAGGGAAATTTGTTGTTGTTGTTCAGTCGTTCAGTCGTGTCCGACTCTTCGTGACCCCATGGACCAGAGCACGCCAGGCACGCCTATCCTTCACTGCCTCTTGCAGTTTGGCCAAACTCATGTTAGTAGCTTCGAGAACACTGTCCAACCATCTCATCCTCTGTCGTCCCCTTCTCCTTGTGCCCTCCATCTTTCCCAACATCAGGGTCTTTTCTAGGGAGTCTTCTCTTCTCATGAGGTGGCCAAAGTACTGGAGCCTCAACTTCAGGATCTGTCCTTCTAGTGAGCATTCAGGGCTGATTTCTTTAAGAATGGATAGGTTTGATCTTCTTGCAGTGCATGGGACTCTCAAGAGTCTCCTCCAGCACCATTTAGAGGGAAATAATCCCTCCTAAAACTAGAATGCAGGATTATTAGAGAGAGAAAAGAACACACACCCATTGTCATGGTTGGGGAACCTGTTGCCCTCCAGATGTTGCTGGAGAACAGCTGCCATAATCCTTGATTATTGCTGGCTGAGACTGATTGGGAGTTTTCTAGTTCAACAATACCTGGAGGGCAACAGGTTATCCACCACTGCCCCCATTTAGATAGGGTGTTCCATGTACAGATCTGCTAATTTGGCATTACTCTTACTACGGCATTATAAGAAGGAATAGAACAGAGCATCAGACTGGATCTATACTAAGTTATTTGCACTTGCTTCCCACTGAAATTAATAAGGACTAAGTTGGTCATGACTACCTTTTTTCATTAATTTCCATGTGACACGTGTCATTACCCTAGTCTAGATCCAACCCAGCATCTGTGAACTGGAAGATGAGGTCCTTCTAAAACCACACACAGAAAACATGACTTGTACAATACTCTTGATCTCGCTCCTTGCAATTTCAGGTTAGGATGACGAGGAAAGTAGGGAAGAAGTAACTTTTACAAATGCAGTAGTTATTAATGAATAACCTTTGCATGGGGGCATTCCACCCACCAGTTTATTGATTGGGGGAAAAGGAAAACTAGAATGATCCCAGTATACACTGGATTTCAGCTGAAACTAATTTTAAATAGTTAGGACTAGCCAGGTTCTGATTTTAGATGGAAATTAAACAGCTTAAAAATAGAAAGTAGTTTGTGTTATTCCTCCAACAAAAACTAATAAAAGAAATTAAGATTTAAAAAAAAAAAAGAATTACCCAATGATCCAAGTTATTCTTTGTCCTAGGATACTTAAAATAGGCACATCAATAAAGTGGAGGAAAAAAAATTAATGAGGAGGAGTTTAATGGCTAAAACACTAATTCTCCAGAAGATGAACACAAGCAAAGAGCTAAAAATAGCTAACTGGCATAAAGATAGAAGTGAACTAGCTACTTAGGAGAAATACAATATTTGGGCTAGTAATAATGAAAATTGCAAACTGAGGATATGCGAAGTTATATGCAGAGAAACTCAGACAAAGCTGCTAAATACTAATGTATTTATAAACTAACTTCAAATTTCATATCTCCTCTTCTGTCATATCTCCTTTTTTCCAGGCTTAACATACATAATTTGGGTTGCCCTCCTTTGCACACTTTCCAGTTTGCCAATATCCTTCTTTAATTGTGGTGCCCAGAATTGAACACAATATTCTAGGTGTGGTCTGATCAAGGCAGAATAGAGTGGTACTATTACTTTCCTTGAGCTGGACACTATTCTTCTGTTGATGCAGCCTAGAATGGCATTAGCTTTTTTTGCTGCTGCATCACACTGTTGACTCATGTTAAGCTTGTGGTTCACTAGGCAGGTGCTCCCCATCTTATATTTATGCAGCTGGTTCTTCCTACTTAAGTGCAGAACCTTACATTTATCCCTATTGAAATTCATGTGGTTATTTGGGCCCAGGGCTCCAATCTGTTAAGGTCACTTTGAATTTTGATTCTGTCTTCTGCGGCATTAGCTACAGCTCCCAGTTTGGTGTCATCTGATCCACCAAGCTTTTAACTCCATCAAAAAAAGAAAAAAAAAGAAATGAGATTTGTCTGGCATGAGTTATTTTTGAGAAACTTATGCTGGGTCTTAGTAATCACAGCATTCTTTTCTAAGTGCTCACAGACTGACTATTGAATTATCTATTCTAGGGCCTTTCGCGTTATCGATGTCAAGCTGACCAGTAGGAACTGCTTTGTTATGACCGGTAATAGGCAGACTCATGTGTATTTAAGATGTGGGTTAGCCGCTGTTAATCCCTTGGAATTAGTTTATGTGAAGAAATAATTATACTTGGCACACTTCCTGGTTTGTGTATTAGACACAGTACTTTTAGCCAAATCAACAAATGGTAATGAGGTCAGACAGATTTCTTTCTAGGGGGATGAACATCAAAGGAGGGATCTTCCCCTGGGTTATAAAAGAGACCAGACGTTAGGCTAGAGGTGGAAGAATGGAGTTGGAGTTAAGCAGAGAAGAACCTTGAAACTGGGTTGTGTCCTGCAGTGCAAGTTCGGCTGCAGAGGAAGGCTAGTGCTGGGCTTATGGTTGCTGCTGCTATGGAATAGGGTTTGGGGGTTCTTTTGCTGTGAGCCCCTCCACTGAAAGCTGCAGGTTGTATATATGTGTAAAGAAACCATATATCATAAAGACACTGTAGTCTCCATTGTGCCTCATTCCCAAAGGAAACACTAACCCTGGGTGAGCCCGTCTGCAGCCCCAAAATCATTTGCAGTCACTCGACGGAGATTGGGCTGGTGTGTAACACTGTGCTTGTTATTGCCTTTGCAAGCATTTCAAACAATTTGTATTTTAAAACATGCTCTTTCTTTTATCCATATATGGAAGATAAATCTACCAGGAGATGAATTGCCTGTGTATCATTTCTTAAAGTTCTCTCTTGCTTCAAATGTTTTGAAGATGGCTAGATTTAGCAACAATGAGTTCTAATCACAGTGACAATGATATCTTCTGCCAGCAACAATCATGCAAATATGTCAATGTTTACAAATCGGCAAGCCAGACATATGCACCACTGAAACCAATATCCCAGTACTATATTAAGCTCATTTCTTTTGTTCCTTCAAGTTATTTATAAATCACTGTGGTTTGGAGAGAGGACACATATTCAATCTACTGAAGATAAAAATCTGTCTTAAAATGAAAGAAAGAGGGGAATCTATGTAGGCTTTATGCTTTTGGGTGGGTGGGAATGAGGAAAAGATGAGCAACTAAATTAATCTCAGCTGCCTATCTTCAGCCCAAATATCAGAAGTCCCTGCTATAATTCCCATTCTTTGCATTTCTCCCAAATATACTCCAGCTGAGGACTGGTGAGTGGAGGTCCCTCTTAATAAATTGCAAGATTTGGACTAGGTTAACTCACCGCCCCCCCAAAAAACACCACCATTTGCTGGCCCCTTCTATATATTTTTTCAAATGTAACACAAGATTAATAATCAAACCTTGGATTACAGAGTGAGTGGCTGCACGTTCACCACACATTAAAAGTGTATGACCTCTCCCCTAATCCTGGGAACTGTAGTTTACCTTCCACCAGAGCCGTCTTTCCCATAGGGCTTAGTGGTGCGTTGCGCCAGGGCGCCGGCTTCTCAGGAGCGCCCCAGCAAGTGGGGGAGCTGTGCGGCTTTGCCGGCGGCCTCCCCTTTCCCTGCACGCCCACCAGCTGTGCCCCGCCAACCATAAGGCTGGCGGGCACACAGCTTCCCTCCCAAGCCTCCCAAGCCTCTGCGGGGATCGCTCTCCTCCCGAGGCAGCTTGGGAGGGGCGCAACTTCACTCCCAAGCCTCTGCGAGGATCGCTCTCCCGCAGCAGCATGGGGGAGAGTTGCGTTCCCCCCCCCCCGGATGGCTGGCAGTGCACAGCTATGGCTACCCCAACACTATCCGTGGTAATTTGGGGGTGCTGGGCGGATATTTATTTGCACCCCAGCACCGCATCTGCTAAAGACAGCCCTGCCTTTCACAGAGCTGCAATTCCCAGAATGCTTAGCAGCAGTTCCCAGGATGCTCTGGGGCAAGTCATGTATGGTATGTATGCAGCCAGTCCCTCATTATCATATCACAATAAAACAAATATGAAAAAGCTTCACTGCAGCTTTTGCAGGATCCAAGTTCCAGCTGCCATTAAATAAGAGAGTCCCTCCAAAATCACCTCTGGAGGCTAGGGACCACCCCAATTAGTTTTAATTTTATTAGCGAATACTATTTCCCCAGAAACGTAGCCTGCTTTCTATCACCCTCTCTAGCCTTAGCCAGTCTAATGGTTGTGCCATGTTTTTAGCCAGAGAAATTTTCCAAACTCTATTAAACTATTCATAGATAACCCTTACTTAGCTTTCCAAAACAGTGCAATTTCCATTCTGTCCACCACAAGCAGAGACAATATGAGATCTTCATGTAGAACATGCTCACAGAAAAGTGAGAGCAATCCAGATCTTTATTTTGTTCCATTATTTCCACTATGGTGGAAAAATAACTCAAGAGCCAAAAATCCTTTACAGTACCAATGCACATTTGCACCATATGAGCCCCTCTGGCCACTAATTATTCATAAAGCATTCTTTAAATGAAACCATACCTTTGGATTTAAGGCGTGGTATAAATTTGGAGAGTCCCTATTTTTCCACTATAAGGTTTGTGTGTAATTTCCCCAAAATATTGGGGAAGAAAATCTTCTCTCCTTTGTAAGGCATAAAATTGACAGGTTTTTTAATTAAACATTTCATGTGACTGAGGATTGGGAAAATGTAAATGGATACATCAAATAAGCAGAAAAAGAGTTTAAAATCAATCATTTGGGTGTTGGCTTATTATCATTTGGGTGTTGACACTGAGACTCAAGCATATATTTTTCCATCAAGCCTCCTGTTCAACAATATCAGAAAAACAGTTGGACAGCTTTTCCTGGAATTGGGGAACATGCATCTGAATCACTTAAATTTTCTAGATTTTCTCCCCCTCAGACATCATCCATCAAACATGACAGTACGTGTGGCTTGGCAACTACTTTATGTTCAATGGGAGTCTTTTTTCTGAATGCTGTTTTCTAACTCATCTGCCACCTCTAGCTTTAAATTTCAAATATTTGACACTTTCCTCTTTACTAATTCCAGTGCCATGAAACTAAACAGGATGGCATGTCTAATGTGACTGCGGAGTATTAGTCACAATGGATAATACAATTTAGAAAATCCTGTTATAGCTTTTTCTTTGCAAGCAGAATTTTCTTCCCACTATTATATCTATATCTTCTACTGTCTATTTACTTCATTATCACTACAGATTTCTAATTATTCCCTAATGCCCTGGCTGAAATAAATTGGGATTTTACATTGTTAAAAAATGCAGCTTCATGCCAATTTTTAGTCTTCTCTCTCTCTCTCTCTCTCTCTCTCTCTCTCTCTCTCTCTCTGTGTGTGTGTGTGTGTGTGTGTGAGAGAGAGAGAGAGAGAGAGAGAGAGAGCATGCTAGGTAAAAGTATGCAACCAGCTTGGAAAGACACTAAAAATACATTTATTTCTATTCTTCGCAAATGAATGTGCTTACTATTTGATAATTCTGTGAGTCAGGAACCATGCACAGAGCAATCCTATACAATCCTATACAATCCAAGCCGCCCAGAGTGGCTGGGGAAACAGCCAGATGGGTGGGGTATAAATAATATATTATTATTATTATTATTATTATTATTATTATTATTATTATTATTATATGTCCACTCAATGTTCCATTCAATTCTATGGTGTTAACTCTCATGTTAAGTGGGTATAGGATTGCAGCCTAAATCCTGCAGTGGGAGTACATTTCAACCTCTCAGAGCACAGTGTCACTGACTGTCATTTAAATAGCCATTTCTGGAGAGAGAAAAACAGAACTTCAAAGGGAGATTTATCACATGAAATGGTGGGATTACAATTTATCAAGAAATTCAGTTCTATCACCTGTAGCTACAACAGAGATAAAGGGCTTTCATCCCACTATTATTAAATTGTATTCATTTCTATACCACAAACTCATGTAAAATACATATCTACAGGATGTACAGAATCTCAATCAAAAGCAAAACAACATAACAGATAAAATCAAGCAGAATATCTTAAAGGAAAAGAAATGCAGAAATGCAAAATACACATCATCTGTTAATTAGCTAGGATGTTTCTGTGACCATTAATACAGTGGTACCTCAGGTTACATACGCTTCAGGTTAAGAACTCAGCTAACCCAGAAATAATGCTTCAAGTTAAGAACTTTGCTTCAGGATAAGGACAGAAATTGTGCTCTGGCGGCGGGGCGGCGGCGGGAGGCCCCATTAGCTAAAGTGGTGCTTCAGGTTAAGAACAGTTTCAGGTTAAGAACGGACCTCCAGAATGAATTAAGTACTTAACCAGAGGTGCCACTGTACTGATTTCTATATAATTTATTTAAAAAATATTTCTGACAACCCAAAAGAACAGTAGCAGGTTATTTATTATAACATACCATTTACCAAACAAAAAATAGCACACTGATATAAATCACAACATCCATATTTCCTGAGCTGGCATGAATAATGAGTGTTAGGCAGTACTGCTTTTTCAATCTACATGGGTAGTCCTATCTAGAGTGCATTCCAATTATCCAGTTTTGAGATTACCAATGAATGAATCACTGTAGCCAGGGTACCCGGTACAAGAATGGCCATGGTTAGTGTACCAAGCTGCAGCTGGTAAACAGTACTTCTAACCACTTATGATAGGCAACTGGGAAGCTGGCCGCCCTAGTGTCAGGGAGGGCATTCCATGTATGCAGTCTGCTGAGTTGGCATAACCATGTTCTAACAATCACAACCACAGAACCAGCATCAGCCGGCTGCACCCACTACACCCTGCCTGAGTCCCAAGATAAGGACCAGTTACTGTTAGCACATAACTGAAGAACAACTCCAAATATGGCTTCAGCCAATCTAAAATGTACCTCGCTTAGGCACATGTTGTGTCTGTAACCAATCAGGACACTGTGTGGTAGAAAATCATATTTTTATGGAGTTCGGGGCTCGGTCTTTTGGAGTGATCCTGCCGAATGAAACTTTTCAACCCTTTGACCGTTGTCTTTTACTAGTGTAAAAAGGCACCATAAAGGACTTGCGTCTGTAACACTTAACTACCTTTGCCTCCAATGACAAAGATGCATCCAAGAGCACCTACAAACAAATCTATTCTTTCAGAGGAACTGCATCCCCATCCAGGACAGGTCAGCCTCCCAGATACAAGAATCATCTACCAACAGTGTCTCCATCTTTCCAGTGTTCAAATTCAGTTTATTGCCCCCATACTGTTCAACACTGCACACAAACAACAGATCGAATCATGCACAGTGACTGTGGACTTATGCATTATGGAGGAATAGAGCTGTGTGTCACCAGCCACAATCTCAGCCAGATAAAGCAGGGAGGCTGTGAAACAGCAGAGTAACAGATTTGATAGCCTTTAAGGTGCCACAAGACTCTTTGCTGTTTTTACTAAAGCTCAGTTTTCTTAAACCCAGTTGCTCAATTTTATGATAGTGCCATATTTTCAAATTTACTATCTATTTATTTACTTATTTTTACTTTTATTCTTCTCTATGCTGAAATTCTCAAGACAGGCTGGAAAACCAATACGTTTGAAGAGTTAAATATTCCTATGGTAACAAAGTCTACCTAACAATGTTTCTACCTACCAAAGTCAGCAGACAATTAAAATTCTCAGGTTCAAGTCTTTCTTTGATACACAGCCTAGAGTCTATATCGTCATCTCACAGCCCAATATCACCACCCTCAATATTGTGCCTTAGGCCAATGAAAACCTATGCATAAATCACCAACATTTATCCAATGCATTGAATATTTGAAGGCTTTGCATATTCCCAAGATGATATGTATAAATACTGTACTCAGCATGGATAACCTAGTGAAAAAATATGATATTAGAAGCCATAAGTAATAGGATGCTATTTAGTTGGATCAACACCATAAAACCTTAACTTAGTCTATTTAAATCTCAATTCTCCTGAAAATATCTGCAATGGGAAAAAAATGTGGCTTGCAAGTCTTCAGGTTTTGTTCAAAATGCACTGCTGAAATCTCTGAGAAGCTGTCATGAGCAGCAGTAGTCTGTTAGTACAAGGAGCCAAGGAGCCAAAAGCGAAATTTCATTTCCCCCAGAACTCTACTGTCAGGATGCTGCCATGACAGAAGCATCAATCAATTTGAAACATCAAATATAGGCCATTCTACAACAGCTACTTTTACCCATCCTAATCAGGAGTGCCAACTTGAATAAAATATTGGGGGAGGCAGGTAAGCCCCACCCTGCATAACTGATCACATGACACGGTGCACGCACACCAATTGAATGGCAATGTCTATCAACTTGGGGAGGGCAGTCCCCTCAAATATCTTATTGGGGGGGCGGAGATGCCTCAGCCTCTAGGAGTTGGCTCCTATGATCCTAACTTACCAGGTAAAGTAAAGTGCATGGGACAACTGCCACCAGAGCCCAGACTAATTTCTCAGTAATGAAAATGCAGTCCTAATACATGAAATAATGATTTGTTTTTATTAAATCCTGAGCCTTCAATTAAATGGTGGTGCATTCTGCAGGTGAGCTTTCAAAGCCTCTTTCTAAAACCTTTAAAAAGTCCCTTTAAAAGCAGTACTAGTTTTACAAGCTCAAGAAATGTCCAAAATATGATTCTTAATTGTTTTGTAAAATTTTTTTGCAAAATTCTCAACTCAGCTGTAATCAACATTTCACAGAGCATTTTCATTATTGTTGGAACAAAGAAATCACTGTGAACCATGTATGAGTCTTGTTTTATCTAGGGACTTCAAAATCAAAGTTTCTTACAATCTGTACATAGCTTTCTTTCTCTGCAAACAATTCAGTCATCCACTATTTTACTCTTCATTAATAGACTCTCTATTTTTCTATGATCACAGCGACATCATATATTTTAACATCTGTTTACAATAAAAGCAGACCCTTTAAGCCAATCTTACCAAGAAACACTTCTGAAACAACGTCTGACTCAGTTTTGCAATCAAGGCTATTCATTTAAAAAATAATATTCATGCATACTCTTCTGTAAACAAAGATGACAATAATGACAAATTGTTGACCATCCCATCACAAGCCTGTTCACACATCAGCACTGCTAAATTATCATCTTCAATATGAGCTATTACTATAAAAGAGGAAAGAGCAAAACCATTTCAGGGGAAAACGATGCACTACCATCAAAATTCCAATGGCGATAAATTTCTAGTCAAAGACCACCGATGGTCAAAAATGCAAATCCAACCCTTTTGGATAGCAGTCCTACAAAATGTATGTAACATAACTAAACAGATATTGGAACACACCCCAGAATTGGCCCTATAAAATATTTCCAAGACATTAATGCTCACTTGCACCATAAAGAGCTTATAACCCATCTACTCTCAGAGGCCAGAAATGTCATAGTTAGACAATGGAGATTGGTACCAAACTGTATGGAATACGGTCTTATTTGAAAAGTTAACTGACAAACTAAAACTGACATGAGGACAAAAGAAAGAAGACACCTCCATCCCTTTTATTACACACACAGCTCAAACTGACAATGATAGCAGGGATCTACCACCAGCATTCAGATCAATATGGCTAACTTGACCCAATATTCCATACCCCCCTTCTGCAAACAGAAAGAAATCTCACTACGGTTCATCAAAGGCAATTAAAGGCAAACAAGCATGCCCCCCCCAATCTTCTCTCATCAACAATATAAACCAACAAATATACAGAAAGAGAACCTAAACAATTGACACCGACATGAAAACCCCACATACATACCAAGTTGAGAAAACAACAAGATAGTGTGTAAGTTTGCCATCCACCCTCTTCCCCTACCTATGGAACCTTATTGTCTTACATTTTACATTGAATATAACCAAAAGACTTTATAATCTGATAAAAAAAAGAGAGAGACGTTGCATGTTCTTTGTAGTTCATGAAAATCTTTAATATTTTTTTTTTCTTTTTTAAAGTTACCCTTAAAACGAACACATACATTTGATTCTGAATGCAAAATGGGAGATTTTTCTTACCTTAGCAAACTGTGCATTTACCCATTTTGTGAATGTTTTCTTTTGAACATCTTCCCTTTCATCTGTAAAAAAGAAAATACAGTTCTGTTAACGTTGCTGACTAAAGGGTTAGCTTGTCTTTGGCTAGTGGCAAATGTTATTTATGATAAACAGGGTATAAGGACACAAACAATTTCTGACTGTTTTATAGTCTAATTCAAAAGTGTGGGATAGTTAATATAGATATTATCTAATGCAATGGACAAAACAATTGTGTTACAAACCATTTCATATACATTCAGTTTGAAAGCAGCAGGCTTTCCAGCGCAGGCTTAGTCTTGCCACAGAAAGAATAGCATGTTTTTGTTTCATTTTAGGTGGTGTGTGTCTTTTGAGTGCTTGAAAGGTCGAGTGCACAGATATCTCCCACTCTCTGCAAAAACACAGGCTTAGCTAATAAAAATAAATCACCCCCTAACCTCTTGCTGAGGGCGGGCATAGAGAAGAGCCTCAGATGACAAGTACAGAGTCCAGGTCAGTTCATATTGGGAGAGGCAGTCCTTAAGGGCAGGATCTCTACATGTTGCTGGACAAGAACTCCCATCATCCCTGACCATTGCCCATGTTGGCTGGGGTGGATGTAGAAATTCTTTTTGACATTTGTGTTGCTTTCATAGAAGATCAAACAGGGATATTAAATAATACAAGTGGAACATGCAACAAAATGTTGCAGTGCAGGGTACTTCCTGCTTGGGATTCCAGTTGCTGTTCTACCTAATCTCTTGGCGGTTTTCCATTTTCAACATACAGCCCAGTGTTCCATACACACTAAACATATTACCTTACATTGTCATTGGGCTATTGGAGTGGCACCCCTAAATTTTACGTACTTCTGCAAATATCCAAAGCACAAATCTGTTGATATCTCTCTCCTCTGTATGTGTGGCACCATTTCACTTATATAAAGAAATGGTGGACAACAAAGATTACTAATAACATATGATTTGTATTTCATACTCTAAGACAACAGTACCCTTTTGTCTAATTGAGCATTTCTTTGGATCTCTATAAAATGGCTGGCTTCAAATGTCAACAGAGGTTTTTCTTTTGTTATTTCAGCAATTCAAGCTATTCAGTTTTAGACTACAATCAAATTTTTAAAACCTATTGGAGTTTGTTTTTTTTAATTAAACATTACATCAAAAAACAGCATTTTTGCAGGTCACAGTTCACAGAGAATTTTCTTTAGGAGAGAAATGATAGCATCAAACTAATGGAAGCAATCACAGAGGAAAGGGACGATTCCGAGAGTTAATCAGGGGATGCAGAGTAACAGATGCACAAGTGGCCAAAGATAAGGATGCTTAGTAATATGCAATCAGCCTTCAGTAGATCAAAAATTAATGATGAGTGGTTACCAAAAATTTCCACAGATACGTGATGTTTCACATTTGCGACCTTCAACTTCATTGTGAAATATTTGTATTTTCCACACTTTTGGAAAATACTCCAGGATTCTCTCTTGAATAGACTACTTTTATACAAACGAGTGTGAGTCTTTCATAGAATCTGAAGAGAAACCAAACAGCTTACAGGTCACTCTAAAAACAAAGCAAGAAAGCTTTGAAACCTACTATGATAGATTCAACCATGATCAGGCGCGCCAACTCTATTTGGCTGTGGCCCCTGCAATGTCCGCTCAGGCCCCACAATCTTGAGGGGGCAGAGGAGGCCTAGCACTATGTTGCCCCATGCTGTGCAGCGCTGAGAGACACACATGGACCAGTGTGGCCTGCTGTGTGAATGTCACAGCGGGAGGAGGCCTGATTGGCCTCTCCCGATGAAACAGTTGTCACACACACAATGCAGGCCAATGCACAACACACTTGACATCATGCGCGCACACAATGTATGTGTGATGTCAGCCCCCCCCCCCCAATGTCGGGTGCAACACAGCACCTGCGACTATGATGAAGCAACAGGGAATATGATGGTCTCATGCTCCTTCTATCTTAGCTAGTCTTGTTACATCAAATAAGTGTCAAGCAAACCTATCCTGCAATTCCTTATTTTGATGGATTGATTTTCAATGCAGTGCTCCTGGCACTCCAGGTTCAGGTGATTACTGAGACTCTGTATTAGATCTAGTGGCATCTCAGTCCTAGGATTATCATATTAAATAAATGAGTAGCTTTCTGTAATATGCATTGCTAACAGAGTGACTCCTCTCCAAGTTTTACCCCAACCCTCAGAACAGATTAAGGCAGCATGTTGAGCAGGGTGGGGAGACAAGAGAGAAGGAGAAATTCTTCTGCAGACTGATTGCCCTTAACACTACTTTGAATAGAACCCAATGCACTACAAGAGTCCAATCTTGACATTACCAGGGTATTGATATCTGTCTAGGGAAGGTCACAGCTGTCGCATCAACCTAAGCTGGCATTGTTCTCTGGAAAAAACCTGAAGGGATCCTTTTAGTACAAAGAGGAACTTTAAAAGAAAACTAAAGCATATATCTTATATTCTTTTTTGGGTACTTAGTAAACTTTTACAGCTATCATGCACTTAATTTATGCTCATTATGCTGATTTTTGAGTGAATGAAGTTTTATGATGGGTACACTTAAGACTTCAATAATATGTAAAAACCCAAGATCTTTCATTCCCTTTTTGGAAGAGTTAAGCACACAAAGAAATGGCAGCTGAAACCTGAAGAAAATAAGACCTTATTTCATGCTACACTATCTTATTAGAAAAAGCTTGGCAGCAGCACTAACAAAGTCAATGCCATGACAGTACCAATTGTTCCAGTACAGTTTCTTGGTGGAAAAGACTGCATTGCAATATTAGCTGTGCTGTTCACATATTAGTCAAATTATTAAACAAAGTCAACAAAAAGGACATAGGTTGTTCTATCTAACATTTTTTTTCACTGTCATCAAACTCAACAAGATGCATTTTCAAATGAAATATGTTTAGCAATACTATATCCAAATTATGTTCTATCCTTAAAAAAACACCATACTGAATATTTGCTACAAGAATATAAAAGAAGTCCTCAAAAGTAAGTGAAGTGAAAGAAATTTCACAAGTCTATTGATTTTGCTAGCCTTGTCATGTCAAGTAAATGTACATGGAAAACCCATCTTGCAATTTCTTATTTTGATGGATTGATTTTTAATGCAGTGTTCATGGCACTCTCTGTTCAGGTGATTACTGAGGCTCTGTATTAGATCTAGTGCCATCTCAGTCCTTGGATTCACATATTAAAGACAGAAATGAGTAGCCTTCTTTTCCACTGTGACACCTCTCCAATTTTCCCCCAAACTCATTCTCTAAGTACAAATTAAATTTATAGTACAGCTAAACCTATTAGTTAAAATTACTTTAAAAGCATATTCTGTGTGTTTTATTTCCTGCTGCTTTTTAAAACATTTACTGTCACCCATCAGCTTACAGCCAGTGTAGTGTAGTATCTAGAGAGTTGGACCAAAAACCACAAGATCAGGGTTCAAATCCCCAATTGGTCAGTCACTGCCCTTCAGCCTAACTTACTTCGCAGGGTTCTTGCGGGGATTAAATGGGAAGGGGAAGAACCATGCATGCCACTATGAGCTCCTTAGAGAAAAAGTTGGGGTATAAAATGCACTAAGTGCATAATGAACATATAATAAAGTCATACACAATTTTAATACTACTCTGAGATTTACTATCAGGAAAACATGTCCAGGCTTACAAATTTAATTTTATAATGTAGAAAGACAACTGATAGGAGTTTATATAGCATCCTGTGTAATATTTCAGCAAAATATTACATAAATTGCATTTTATCATGTCCTATAAGACATGTGATTTCTTTCAATTACCACCCAATGTGAGTACCTGCAATTTGTTTATAAAAAATAAAAATAATATGTGAGAATCTAACAATAAAAATATTTCATTATAATTGGTAGCAATCTGAGCTAACTGATCAGCTAACTGACCAGCTTCAGGTCTGGTTTGGGGCTGGAAACAGCTTTTGTCACCCTGCTGGATGATTATTCCAGGAGACATTTAGTGGCAGGACCTTGCTGGTCCTTCTGGACCTCTAAGTGGTTTTAAATACAGTGGTACCTCTGGTTAAGTACTTAATTCGTTCCGGAGTTCCTTTCTTAACCTGAAAACATTCTTAACCTGAAGCACCACTTTAGCTAATGGGGCCTCCCACTGCCACTGTGCCGCCAGACCACAATTTCCGTTCTTATCCTGAAGCAAAGTTCTTAACCTGAAGCATTATTTCTGGGTTAGCTGAGTTCTTAACCTGAAGCGTATGTAACCTGAAGTGTATGTAACCTGAGGTACCACTGTACCGTATTTTTCGGTCCATAAGACGCACCTATTTTTTTAAAGGGGGAAATCAAGAAAAAAAAATTCTGCCTCAAACTTGGTGGCGGCGGCTGCGGAGGAGGAGAAAGCAGCTTTTGGGCTGCACGTTCCTCCTCAGCAGCCACTGCCAGCAGCAAAGGGGCGGGGGGGACGTTTCTCCTTCCTCCCCCGCCCCTTTGCCGCTGGTTTTAAAGCCAGCTGGGGAGAAGGGGAGGACACTATGGTTCGTCCCTTCTTCCCAGTTGGCTTTAAAGCAATGGGGGGGCAGCTCTCCCCTTCCGGGCCGCTATGTCCCGCCCCCCCGCCCCCACCTCTCGCCGCGTTCAGTGAGAGGTGGGGGGCGGCAGCGGGCAGCATAGAAGATTCTGCTTGATCCTCCCCGCAACCTCCGTTCAGAAAAACAAGCCTGAAATGTGGGAATCAATTCGAAATTCCATGAGCAAAGACCTTGTTCACTTAAAAATATATATGAAGTGGTAAATAATTTGATAGTGCAAAAGCAATACTAAAAAAAATAACAAAGCATTTGCAGCAAGACAATAAAAGTTATATTTGAACCTTTTTATAAAAAAAAAAAAACTTTAGAAGCCCCAAGTTCATAGAAAACTGCATTAAATACTGGTCTTGATCCTAAGAAGAAGACACATGTCTATCTTGAGAGAATCCAATTATTGTGAATATACTAGTAGATAATGGAAGCCAGTGTTTTTCCAAATAACTTGGCTTTCTTTGTTCCTATCTAAACTAATTAGCACACAGACAATTTTAGTTTGCTTGACTGACTCCCTATTTTCACTGTGTGTGACCCAATTAGTTTTTGCTACTTAATTTAGCAGCCTCTATGACACGTATCAGTAGAAATGTTATCATTATTGAGGATATCATGCATGTATACGGTAAAGAAACAAGGCATGTTTTTGCTTTGTATAATACACAAATATCCATTTCTCACATTCTAGCCTGGCAGGGGATAGTGCTCAGTCTGAATTCTGGATTCAACCTATGGCATATGAGAATTTCCTGTCAATCCAGATGTCCTGTATTTATGGCAGTCCACCTTGCTACAAAACAGCTACACTATTTGATTGGGAGGAGCAAGAACTGTGGATGTATGCAAATGCCTTGCTCTGTATCTGATCTACTTGAAAACTGCCAGCACATAGACACACTTCTATTTTGCCTTCGATTAGCCCCTGTGAAAACAGAAGCTTCTCTCCAGGGAGTACTACCTCCACTAATAAACTAATCAAGAGCTGTTTGTATCTTTTAAGGTGAGGGTCCTGAACCATTGTTTGGTGCATGGTGCAAACGTTTCAAGTGCCCAAAAAGGCCATGTATAGCTTAAACTTCGGATACCTATTCAATTTTGCACACAACCCACTCCTTTGCTCTCTAAAATTTAAAGTATTGTTTGAAAAACAGTGGAACCTCAGTTTTTGAACATAATCCATTCCAGAAGTCTGTTCGATTTCCGAAACATTCGAAAACCCGAGGATCAAAGGGCTGCCAGCATGTTCAATGTAAAAAAGAGAGAGAAATGTGCCTTGGAAGCCATTTGACTTCTGAGGTACGTTCAAAAATGGAGGCATTCACTTCCGTGTTTTCAGTGCCTGGCTTCCAAAACATTCGGCAGCAGAAACGTGAAAACCAAGGTCTGACTGTACCAACCCTTTGTTTTAGAATTTCATCTCTCTATTCATTGCCAGCTTCTTCTAGGGTTTCAGAATCAAGGTGAACACTGCCACACAAGCACCCCTCTTAAAATGCTTCAGATAGCCTTAATCAGCGCCAATTTTCTAGAAAAAGAGGTGGCGGAACTCACCATGAACGCTTCCCTCGGTCTCTCAATGGTAATGGCGCTCACCTGGCATTTCTGCTGAACAAAAGTCCTGGCCTTAATGAAGATATCCCTCCTCCTACCTTATCTCCCTGCATCTTTTATCCTTGGCCAAAGCAACCTTTGAAAAGCAAAGGGCCTAGGTGTAGGGGCTGAATAAACATACTTTTGAAATAACAATCAGAAATAACAATGGCAAATGCCTCATTAAAAACAACATGTAGAAAGAAAAGCTATATTAGTTTTCATTTTCAACACCCCTTCAAAACTCTTACAGTCAACACAGGCATTTAACTCACATTCATTCTCAGGGGAAAGTCAGAGTGAAAATCAAATTGAGCTTTTTTTTTTAAGTTTCAGCAAGATGCCTTTGAGCATTTCTCAAAGCATATAAAAATAAAATATATTCCACAGGGCAGCAAGGACTCGAAACTAAATATAACCCTGTAACATACATAAAATAATGCTGATTTACAAAGAGCTCCAATCAATGAATACAGCCTTAGAACTGAACTGAAGGCCACAGCCTGACTCTAAACCATGTAACATACCGGTACATAGGAAGATAATTATGTCACTCATTTTACAGTACATCTCCTGAATGCTTTGCCTTCCGGCCTCCAGCTTGCTCCTTCTGTTTCTGCTCTTAAACATTTATTAACCACTTATACATTCACTCTTGCATTTTCAACTGGCTTGCTCTCTTCATTCTTTTTAGTCTGTGAGGTCTGCTTTTTAAAAATAAATAAGTAAATATTATTCATCTCAGACATCACAGAAGTGAACAAGAACCACCTCCACTGGTTCAATTTGTTTGCTAGGTAACACAACTCATATAACAAAACTACAGTGGTACCTCGGGTTAAGAACTTAATTCGTTCTGGAGGTCCGTTCTTAAGCTGAAACTGTTCTTAACCTGAGATACCACTTTAGCTAATGGGGCCTCCTGCTGCCGCCGTCGTGCGATTTCTGTTCTCATCCTGAAGCAAAGTTCTTAACTCGAGGTACTATTTCTGGGTTAGCGGAGTCCGTAACCTGAAGCATCTGTAACCTGAGGTACCACTCTACTGCTAAGTAGGTCTGGGCAATATCACCAGCTAAACAGTGCGGTATACTGAAATATCACAATGTCTGAAATAAGGATAAGTTACGGTTTTCCCCACATTGTGATTTTGAATTAGGCAAGGTTATATTAGTACTCCCACAGTGAAGTTTCATTCGCCCCCCCCCAGCATAAAAAAAACCTTTCATAGTTTCACATGCATAACTTGCCAGTGCACCTTCATTTTCAATGTGATATGGGCTATATTTAGACCACTTCTCTATGGACAATGACACTTGGTGTACATTAACAGAGACAGATCTGGAGAGTAAAATGTTTCATATATCATATAAATGGGCAGTATAAGTTGTCATAAAAATGAATGTGTTTCCTTTGCAAATTCACACACAAATAATGATTTTATATTCATTTATAAGTTATTAAGTTTGACACAACAGTGATAGGATAGCACCAGAGCAGAAGATGAATAGGCATAGAATAAAAATTCAGACCTATTATATGAAATTGAAACATTGGGGATGAATGGAAATTAGCAAGCAGCTTGATATTCTGTACATTCTAATATTTATTACAAAAATAGATGATCTTAAGTAATTTACACTGACAAAACCTGAAACAGGTCAAATGTAGCAAATTGCTTAAGAGTTCCTTTATTCTTTAAAAAATGAGGGAACTGAAATAGTAACCAAATGTAAAGTCCCAAAGCAACAGTTTCTCTTTCCTATTTTATCATGGATTACCTCAGATTGCACCCTCCCTCCTTTTACTGTGCCACTGAAATTTCTTCACAAATTCCATTTTGAAAGACCCAATTTCATCTCATAACAGCTACCTGAGGGCTCATTCACGGAGAAAAGGTGAATCATTTACAGTACCATCTCTTGAAACTACAGTCAGTAATAGTTTTATATTTGGGTCATTCTTCAAAGTTCTCATCTACCTGTTCTATGAAATGTTAAATAATTTCCAATTCAAGGCTAACTTGCATGTCCTGTGCATAGCTAAATCATGTCTCCTTTGCTTTAAATTAGATAAAATTTGTACACTGGAAGATATATACACTGGAACATAAATTGTACACTGGAAGATACCGGTAAATAGAATTTAACAACAAGGGATTTCAAGTCATTGGTTGTTACCATCATTCAATCAGCTTCTTTGATGCTGCCAAAACCTTCACCATTAACTCTTTCACAAGCCTCTGTGGGCCTATCTGAAGCAATGAAAAATAATGGAGGAACCGGGCAGCTTGATATATCTTGAAGGAATACCGAACAACCAATGAAGTGTTTTTCATTATTTTTCCTTTTATTTTTATTTTTAGAAAAAAGCAACTGACTGTGAGGGTGGGAAAAAATGTAGTAGTACTCATCCTTCATTGTAATTTTCAATACTGGCCTTTGTATTTTATTCACAAGGTACCATATAAAATAAAATTAACAATACTGAAATAATCAATGAAACTTCATCAGATCATCAACAACACAGATAATCAGCAATAAAAATAAACAAAAAGCTTGGTACAATTAAAAAAAAGGCAATTAAAATCTGTTTAAAAATTACTGGGCAAGAGGAACAAGAATTCATGGAAGGGAATTCCAAAGATGTGAAGTTACCAGTGTGGTGTAGTGGTTAAGAGCGGTAGACTCATAATCTGGGGAACCGGGTTCGATTCCCTGCTCCTCCACATGCAGCTGCTGGGTGACCTTGGGCTAGTCACACTTCTTTGAAGTCTCTCAGCCCCACTCACCTCACAGAGTGTTTGTTGTGGGGGAAGAAGGGGAAGGAGAATGTGAGCCACTTTGAGACTCCTTCAGGTAGTGAGAAAGTGGGATATCAAATCCAAACTCTTCTTCTTCTTCTTCACCACTAAAAAAAACCCTGTCTCATGCATATATGATCCTACCCAGGCCCCCAAATTTGCATTGGTATCTACTTTTCAGATTCCAAGGTGATGGTAAAGTTGGCAAGAGCCAGAAAATAAATTAGGAGAGGAAGCAGCAGGCATATGTTAACTGTTAGGTGAGTACTCAGATGTAGGACGGGGGGGTGGGGTGGGGGAATTGTTGTGAAAGTTTGACTTACTAAGGGATCCAGGAGTCTAGAAGCAGCCTGGGAAGAGTAGCTTAATCCAGGTTCCACACTAAGGATCCTGCTGAAATTCAAGGGGTCTGCAATCAACCCCTCTGGGCATCCTGGCCCAGCTGTTGCTCTTGTTGTCGTTGCCTATTCACCTGCCCTCTTTGAACAGGAGTAAATAGAGGTCCTTTCTCCACTTGCCTCGTGCTGTCCTTCTGGGCAGCTGTACAGATTGGGCCCAAAAGGGAAAAGTCAAGTGAATGTACCATGGAGACTGTGGTAAGGAGGAGGTAGGACCACTTCGGCATGCTACTTAGGCATCCTCAAAACCTGGAGCCAGCAATGTGATAGAATGTTGACCAGACCATGGGATAGAATGTTAAGAGGCCTGCTTCTTGCCAGGTTCTTTCAGAGCAGAAGTGTGGTTTCTATAACTTCAGAATTTTGCAACTTTGTATAACACAGTATTGTACAAATAATTGTTGCATTTCTGTAGTTTCTTGATACAGTGATACCTCGGTTTTCGAACAGCTTAGAACCCGAACGCTGCAAAACCGGAAGTAGGTGTTCTGGTTTTCGAACTTTTTTCGGAAGCCGAAGGTGCTCCGTTTTGAGTTCCTCTGTGTTTCCTGTTGCGCTGCTAATTTGCATCCCTGTTTCCTGTTGCGCTGCTAATTTGCGTCCCCCTGTATTTCCTGTTGCACTGCTAATCTGCGTCCCCCCCCATTGTAATTCAAGCCTTCCGTTTCTGATTGCAGTGTTCTGAGGTGATATTTGGAGCTTATATTTGGTGCTTTTGTTTTTGCTATTTATTTTGTGTGTTTTTTTGTTTTGAGGCTTCTTCGGTTAATTTCAGTTTTTTGTTTTGAGGCTTTTTCAGTTAATTTATTTTTGTGACTGTGTGGATCCCAGTTCAGCTACTGATTGATTGATTGATTGTGTGACTGCAGAAATGGATAAAAGCCCCCCATCCGAAGAATGACTATCATCAGTGCAGGTAAGAAGAAAAATAATTTTAATTTTTATCATCTACAATACTGTTTTATTTTATAGTACAGTACATTGATTATTGCTTTCATTTTAGGGATCAATGGTCTCATTAGATAGTAAAATTCATGTTAAATTGTTGTTTTAATCTGGAACGGATTAATCTGTTTTGCATTACTTTCTATGGGAAAGTGCGCCTTGGCTTTGGAACGCTTTGGTTTTGGAACAGACTTCCGGAATGAATTAAGTTTGAGAACCAAGGTACCACTGTATATCAGTTGGTGTATCCATTGCCACAATAGAGGGACCTCTTTTATGATCAATTACGGTAACCTGAGAACTGAGTGCCTTAGACCAAGGTCAATAGAACAGGTGTACCACGTGGAGCCCTGGAAGTCCTTAGCAGACAATTAGAACAATGTTCCATTGATGGGAAGTAGCTAATGATGAAGGATGTTCCCTAAGCACATAGGTAAAGGGAAAGGGAAAGGGACCCCTCACCATTAGATGCAGTTGTGACCGACTCTGGGGTTGCGGCGCTCATCTCGCATTATTGGCTGAGGGAGCCGGCGTACAGCTTCCAGCATGACAAAGCCACTTCTGGTGAACCAGAGCAGCCCACGGAAACGCCGTTTACCTTCCCGCTGCAGCAGTAGCTATTTATCTACTTGCACTCTGATGTGCTTTCGAACTGCTAGGTTGGCAGGAGCAGGGACGAAGCAACGGGAGCTCACCCCATCATGGGGATTCGAACCGCCAACCTTCTGATCGGCAAGCCCTAGGCTCTGTGGTTTAACCCACAGCGCCACCCGCGTCCCTCCCTAAGCACATAGCTGGTAATAAATAATTTCATCTTAATTTGCAGACCAATTCTTGCTTTAAAAAGACAGGGGCATACATTAATATGTATATTAACTTCTACTCTTATATTCAACAAAGTTCTACGGTAATCACTTTTATGTAATAACTGCATTAAAACTGGCAACTCATCTTGTGAAGCCACCTGAAACTCCTATTGTTGCTACTGAGACAGAAAATTAAATACCATTAATAAAAAAAAGTAATTAAAAAGTCCAAAGAAGCTGGTATCATAGACAGCAGGAAGCTAATCTGTTGTCCTAAACATTAAATCTTATAGTTGAGCAATGAACAGTTCTGAGTGAGAGATTGATTTGAATGGAATTGTAAAGTCTTGTCTATGGGCAACTGGGCAGTTTATATTTCTAGCTAAATGCTCTGAGCTGCTTCCAAGGCATAAAGAGGTGATTTTTAAAGTGGCTGTATCTAATTTCTTGCTGCAACCAACAAGGAAAATTAAATGAAGCCCATTTCAGTTTCCCTTTTGCATTGCTGCAGTTTCTGAATAATGACAAAATGTGCCTTTTAAAAACGCATAATGGCTTTAAGGACTCAAATACGTTGCCATTCTAAAGTACTTCATAATAAACAATTACCAAGAAGACAATGAACATTACCTACTGATCAAGCTAAAATGTAGATGTAATTATACTTGCAATATTTTTTAGTTGCCCTAGTAATGGCAAAGTATTGCAGCACAAACTCTCATAATGAAGCATAACTGCAATTATTTCCTTTCAGAAGGGATGAATAACCTGATAAGAGGCACAGCCTCAAGAAATAAAGAAAAAGATGAGCACAAAGGAAATGCTAACACATTTAAGCATCTTTATTAATATAGGATGTTAATCCTCCAAGTGCTCCTTGTTGTAATTGTGCACTTAATATTAAAACCAACAGGATGACCTGCATGTTGTTCATGCTCAGAAGCAAACGGCTAAAAAACCAATTCTGAAGCCTGCTAAACAGCTGCAATACATTGACTACAAGGGAGAGCAGCTTATATGTGTGTAGGGTTGCAACCTAAGGCTACAATAACATAGGCACCAAATTTGTATACCTACTTCTTCCTATAGATCACAGATATTGGACTATTATGGACACCTATAAATAAGATAGTAAACATATATTATTATCTCAAATTCCCAGCAATCTTGAGATAATATGTCACATCTTAAAATTAAACAAATCTCAAAGTGTTAAAAAGGATGGAATGACCTTAATGGCAAGGACATTGCTAAGTCCTTTAAAAAAAACTTGAGATACAGGCCTATGACATAACTGTGCATGAAAGTTATGTATGCTAATTTATCTATATAGATGCAAATTTAGAGCAACTTTCAGAGGGAAAACTCCCCTGTAAGAAGCAACATATTTTTAAGGGAGAAAAGGGCATGAGATATGTAACCCCATGGGAAATATTCATGGCTCAGGCCAACAGAACCACCCCTTAACACTTCTCCTGGCTACTACATATGGCAAATAATATTACGGACTGTATTGATTTGATATAAACATCATTCCTTGTCCAGTCTCTGCAGTCTATTCTTTTGTTAAGCAGCTTTTAGAATATCCTTTCCAGATTACTTGGCACCTAGACTGTTTTCACTCTTATCTTTCTTCCATCCGTATCCCTCTACAACTTTCCCATGTCATAATGGGAATTATATCAACAACAAAAATCTAGATGCCTCCACATACTTTTCTTGATATTGCAAGAATTCTATATGAGTGGTTTTAATTTAATGAGTATAAGAAATTCTGATTTCTCTTTGCTTTTGCAAATTGCATCCCCCAATACCACAAGTCACACTGCTTTGAAACAGATGGTAGTTTCAAAAGCATTTTGGGCATGGCACTGCATGGTAATCCTGTTCAAAAGGGAGAAAGTCAATGGGTTGGATTCAGAAATCAATGTGACTTAAGTACTTACTACCGTTTCAAATCTGAAGAAGTGTGCATGCACATGAAAGCTCATACCAATAACAAACTTAGTTGGTCTCTAAGGTGCTACTGGAAGGAATTTTTTTACCTTTTCAAAGTTATTACAATGGGATCCAAGTACAACTGATCCAAACAAACTATTTACTTACAGTGTTTATTAGACATTCAGTAACTATTGCTCTCTGCATACAGCATGAAACCAAAAGCATTAAAACAATCATGAAAGACAGAGATGTTAGTCCAAGTCCCTTACATGAGTCAAAGTAGCTCCTTAGATATTGCTCAGAATTAATTAATGGTATTTAAACAGTTCACCAATTAGCAGTGCTCAATGCATCAATAATCATAGATTCCAGGCTTTGCCAACACCAGTGTTGCACAATGTATTTCTCATACTTCAGAACATAAGCGATCAGGACAGGCTGCTATTATGTCTACTTAGTCCAATTTCCTCTCTCCACTAAGTGGCCCATTCTAAAGGCATCAGTAGCCCAGGAAATTACTTAAGTGCTCTGTATCATTCTGTTCTCTTTTGGAGTTTCTAAGAGATACTCCTAAGTTTTAGAACAGATGCTTCTCAACCAACTACTGGAATCTGAAGTCAAAGAGGCTTACTTCTGAGTGGCTTGTGTACAGACAAGCATGGTTAAGTCACTTTGTGAAGTGCACATTGAAAATTACCTATTTTTTTCTGTTCTGTCATTCAGTTGGCAGATTTCAGTAATTGTTTAATAAATCAATCAAGATTTCAGTAATTGTTTAATAAAAATGAACAGTATTCAGATATTTACTTATATACTTCTTAAGAACATTAATAATACAGATAACTTGCAATGAGAGCATCCCTTAAAATAAATAATTAAAGTTACATTTCTATAAATGTTGTATCTGCTTTTCCCAGCCCAAACAAGGTTTTTTAAAAATACAACTTGTTGCAGGAAATTTTGCCATGGCAACTGTGTTCTTGATGGTCTCTTAAAAGCTGTCCGTTGCACAGTTGTAGGCATATACTAACACCTAATGTGTGCTTTTTTCATGGAATCATTGGCACTAGACATGGTGTTAGTATTTTTCTGCTTTTGAAGCAAGCTATGATCCACCAGCTTCTTCTGTTAGAGCCCAAGATGATTTATAATAAAGACACACAAATGCCATGCAGATGAAGGAGCAAAGAAGCATTGATAAATATGTAAATCAGTAGGATTCACTGCACGCTGATTTACTAAGATTGCATCCCTCAAGAAAGCAAACTTCCTTTGGGTAAAGCAAATTGCATACTTCAGAACCACTTTGTCTGTCATCAATATGGGCAGATTTACAAATGCATTTCCCATAAAAAGAATTGCAGCACTACAATCCAAACAAAGGGATGGACCAGGGATGGAGGGATCACATAATTTCTGATGAGAGTCAATTTCTCATGTAACGCCATACTGTCCATTTTCGCAGGTGGGCAGGGTCACCTGGCAACATTCAGCATGAACTGCAGGCCACACTTTTAGTGGGATCAGATCTGATCCAAGAGCTTCTGAGTCTGAAATGTTCCTTTGCAACTGAAGATTTTACCTGCCCCACACCTGACATCATAATACATCAAGGGTGGGACAGTTTAGTGTGGCTTGGGGGAAATGGCCTTGTGGGAGCCAGAGGTTCCCTACCAATATCCTAAAAAGGCAGGTTGATGAATGCTAAACATTGGGGGGGGGGGATGCCTCAGGCCTGACTAATCACAGTCACATTAAAATGTAGTGGCTTAAGGAGCCTTCAATGATCAATCTCCTTTGACTGCTTCAAAGGCTGACAGCAGAAGGGAAACAGAAAGTTTTGTACTTAATTTTTAAGGATCACTTTAAAGTGAAGGAATTACTTGTCTCCCCTGCTTCAAGAAGGCAGAGAGAAGGACTACATACACTGAAAAGCTGACTGTGTCTTCTACTGTCACTGTATCATTGCAGCTGAGCACCATAAGAGGGTAATAAAAAAGCCAATAGCAGTGAGTGGTGACGAGGCTGAAAGTCATGTATTGGTTTGTACCAACCGACCAATTTTTTGAATGGAAGCTTCTACTCATGTCATACTTTTTTTGTAACAAATAAACCCCAGTCCTTTTGAAGGCTATCAGGGATTCTTTAACTACCTGCATCAATTATGCAGCAAATCCCAGTTCAAAAATGGAAACAACATTGTTTGCAACTGGACAAGGTAAAGTAATAAAATTTCTCTCATCAATAACACATGCTTAGAGGTACACATAATGAAAATTGGAATTAATGGAACACACCAATCTTCATTTTTACTTCATTTCTGGACATATTTAAATCCATGCCTGATTTCATCAGTGTGTGGTAATTTAGACCCATACCTTAGTAGCAATTGCCAGGACATTAGCATGTTAGATAGATAGATAATATTTATTTGTCATTGTCCCCTTGTGGGAACAACAAAATTACTTGGTTGCTCTATCCACTCAGATAAGGCACTCCACATAAATTTAAAATAACTACAAAACACTAATTAAAACAGTACAATACAATATAACAAGTAAAATGAAATGACTTCAAAGTCCAGACTTTCCATTCAAGGCCGAAATTGCTCTGGAGAAAAAACTGTTCCTGAGACGGCTTGTTCTCACCTTCATTGTCCTGTATCTCCATCCCGATGGCAGGTGCTCAAAGAAACAGTGACCAGGGTGTGATGGATCTCCTACTATGTCAAGTGCCTTTCTGTGGCACCTGGTGGTATAAATTTGCTTTAAGGTGGCGAGTGAGCAGCCAATAATGCTATCTGCTGTCTTAACCTTGTGTTCACCTTTACGTAGCTCTGTCTTATTTCAGATATTGTGATATATCAGTATATCGCGATATTTAGCTGGTTATATATTGTGATATTGAAAACCAGATATCACCCAGCCCTAGTTATGACACACAGTTTGGAAAACTCTGCTATACACTATTATATAACAAGCATGGGCATTAGAATTTCAATTTATCTGATATCTACAGGAGGAAACACCCTGTGCCAAAAAATATCAATTTTGCTAATGGAAAGTCTTCAAAATACTTGGTTCACAACACTTTCAGACTACTTACTAGAATATCTCTCAGTTTTAATCTCTTTAAACTTTAGTCTACAGGGATTATGTCCCTTAAGTGGTGTTTGTAAAATTAATACTGGTTTAATTAAAGCTAATTAAAAATACAGGAGCTCATTACATTTTGCATTGAGTTTAGAAACATCAGCCCCTTTAAAGTGGAATAGGAATTAGAACTAACAATAACCAATACATTGCTGCAAATTAACTGTTCTAGTTTTAACAGACTATCAAAGTGAACAAATTTTATCTACCAATTGTTGTTCTTGTTCCTTCTATTTAGATTTATGTGAAATTGTGTGAAATTGGTCTATAAAATATTTACATTTAATTTTTATTTTTTTAAAAAAACATATAGCTCACCTACTTACCACAGAACGTGAGGCAACTAAAAAATAAAAATAAAAAACCAGAGCAAAACTGCAAATATAAAACAATCTCAAAGTTGTGCAAAGCCCTAAAAACCACAGCAATAGTTCTATCCAAGCTAAGCATGAGACAGAAAAATAACCAGCCAAAGGCCTTTCTTTACCAGACACCTGAGCCCATTTTGGCCAGGTTTACATGTCACATTAAACCATGTTTTATTTTATACTACAGTTTAATGTGAACAAGCAGCCTGCTAGTGCACATGGCTTAAAAGTTCCCCAATCCCTCCTCACCTGCTCCTGTTGCTGCTGCTGTCTTTGCATTACCTGTGAACAAGCATTTCTGGTTTCCTTCTCTCAAACTCAGGAAGCCAAGAACAAACCATAGTTTCCTGATTGCAGTTCATATGAAAGAAACAGATTGTGCTGAGCATTAGCTCCCATGTAACACATGTGCCTGCCCAGCACAGAAGCAGCAGGAGAGTAGAGACTCAGGAACTGTAGAGCAGCACACTCCAATATGGAGCTCATTCACATTAAACCGTGGTTTAAAATAAACTGCAGTTTAATGTGATGTATGAACCATTTCATAGTGATGGGGCAAGACACATCTCAGTTGGCAAGGCATTACACTGGGTTGGCACCATCACAGAAAATGCCCAACGAACCTGAGAAATCTGGAGCAAGATGCTCAGATATTGCTTGGAGCATGCAAAGAGTGAAATACAGAATGGGCTATGAGTTCTCCAGGCACCCTGAGCTCAAGCTTTTAAAGGCTTTATAGGCAAACACTAGCACCTTGAACTGAAGATAGTGTGGCTTGCTCCCTTACAGTTCCACTAATACTAAACTGGAATGCAAAGTCTAAAATGCCTGTAACTATAAAAACAGCTTTATTATCCTCTAGGAGTACCTAAGCAAAATTTGGCTGTTAATAGCCACCTGCTTCTAAAAACAGACTCTTATAAACATCCATCTGGCCGGTTGTGTATGTAAACAAAGCAAAACACGTAAGTGCAAGATGTCACACAGTGTTGCCATCTACACATGCATTTCCATGTAGCATGTTAAATATCCTCAAACACTTAGCAACCTTGTTATCAGCTGACTAAGCTGTGTGGCTTGAAGTTAAATCTGCTTCCCCCCCCCCTTTCCCCTCCTTTCAAACAATAGCAGCTATGGAGTCATTTGTTACAAATTACCTAAAAGAATATGCCCATCCATAAAGGCCTTAGCTGAATTGCTACCACTTCCTGCACCCTAATAATAAATTTTGTATCAGAAAGTGGGGGGGGGGATCCTAATCAGAATGAGTATATATTTGCAAGGGTATATGTTAGGCAATTGACTTAATGAATCCATATTTCAATCTGTATGAATTGTCTTGCAATAATGTGACACTAATTGCATCAACAGATTGAACAAAGCCTCTTGGTTGAAAACCAAATGCAAACAAACAAGGAAGGGGAAAAAATACACCCAGTAAGGAGTGCTAAACTACTGCACTGACACCAATTTTAATGAAACCTTTCCATTATGTTGAAAATATGCTTTACTATACAATGTAGAAATCCAAGGGCTACATATCTAAAACAAACACAGCATGGGCATACTAAATGTTATGGTTGAGGAAACATATTTCTTTGAGTTACTGTTGGGCTCTGGTAGTTTGTTCAGGGCTAAAAATTTAAAATCATATCTATGCAAACAGTTGACGTGTCACAAAAAAAACTTGAGCAAGAATTAGTTTACTTTATTTTCCGCCCCTTAAAAGGCAACATAGTGCCTCAAAGAAAACTGCTGTCATTTGTAAGGTTTATCTCTGTGTGCAAAGAGCACAGGCTCCGCATGAAGGCAGAAAAGAATAGCATGCAGGAAATGATTGCAAATGTCAGATCAAGATTGACACAAAAGATACCCAGAATAAGCAGAATGGTTTCTTTTAGCCCTTAAAAGCAGGACCTTGATCTATGTTGTCCTGTATTATTTAGACGCTTTTGTGCCAGAATGTATGTATGTTGCAATGACCATTCCATTTGGTTTTTCTTTTATTACTTTTAGGAAGGCAGTTGTTTTAGAAATCGGGTCCTCCCTCAAAGAGGGCACGTGTTGCGGTGTGACCTGGCAACCAAACCCTTGTGTTGTGGGTGGGAACGCTTGGACAGCCGCAACACCCTATTGGTAGGTCCCTCGATGCTGGGTGAAATCAGACCAATGGGAGCTAGCTAAACGGATCGAGGGACCTGCATAAGGCCCATGCACGTGTCCCTGAGCTTCCTCTTTGGGCCAGTGCATCGGAACACCCGCCCACCTCTCCCTATATTTAGGGCTTGCGCTTGACCTTGCTATGCCGTCATGTGTCATCTGCCATTGGGACAGGGGCACGGCAGGAATTTTCCCCACTTGGCTGATTGGCTGTTGCCATTTGGATTTCGCCTGCCAATTGCCAGGACATTAGCATGTTAGATAGATAGATAATATTTATTGTCATTGTCCCCTTGCGGGAACAACGAAATTACTTGGTTGCTCTATCCACTCAGATAAGGCACTCCACATAAATTTCCTGACTACACAATTTCCTGACTGCTAAAAGACTACTGATACGGCTAACCTACCCTGAACAGGCCAGTGACTTTCTCAATTAATTAATGGTTATGCAAAGGCTTTCTGGACCCTCTTTTAAAATAAGAATTACAAGTGTATAAAAAGGTCTCTGCAGTGTGAAACACAATGATTTTTGCATTTTAAGACCTCTTCAACTTAACCTCATTAAAATAATTCAAGAATGTCTGGTATGTGCAAAAACAGTTTCCATAGAAACATATACACAATCCCATAACCATTTTGAAAATCATTAGAACCAACTAACTATACAGCTCAAAACACCCCCCCCCCCGCCCCAAAGCAACAATTTAAATGTTAAAGGCTAAAGTTATCTTTCAATTAGGGAAGGTCTTTTTAAAGACTGAAATGTGCTAGGCAAAAAAAATCAGACTGACAATAGCCACAAAATTAGTAAGAATGAAGACATGTAGTCCAGAATCCTAATTTATTATCTGTCTTTTGATCCCCTAGAAATGCTATTTTATGATGATGAGTGTATTTTAATGGCACACATGGTGCAGGAAGGAAGCAGGTATGCTGGGAAGCAATAACCCTTTTCAAGGTCACACTCATATGAACAAACAATTCATGAGCGCACTCCTCTTCAAAGGAAAAAGGATGCACTTATGCTCTCTCAATCAAATTCCTCTTCTGGTGTCCTTTTCAAGTTCTCTCAAACATGTGGGAGTTGCTTAACTGTGACTTACGGGAAGACAGCTTAAAAAGCCAAAGCATGTAGGCAGGGACCAATCTCATGGATTGCAACCATGCAATCAACACCCATGGCAAGGGTGGTGATTCAGTGGGAAAGACACAACAAATTCACAGCATCATCCCACATAGGTGAACATTCTCCTATGTAGAAGCAACATACAAACAGCCTTACCCATGCAGATAAGTAAATATAGAAAGGCTACTCACTTAAAACCCAAGAAATGAAACACCATAGAAGAAACAAACTGCTTTGAGGTTCTATTATTTTGCAATCAGTTTTTTTGAATAAATAACTAACTAGGCCAAAACCATATAGAATGTGATTGGCAATAATCAATCAGAATTGTAGATTCTACCTGGAAACTAACTGACAGGCATTGGAATAGCAGGGCTTTGCTTCTATGGCCAGTGAGTCACTTGAGGGAGGGAGCTGACCCAGAGGGCATCATGATGCCAGGAGACTACAGAGCAGGATACAGAAGAAACTAGTATTGCCAAGTGTGCACAACATGTATAAATTAGTGAAAATAACATAAATATGAATTATATTAGGAAAAACTGCTTTGCAAAATTATGGAGAATTACACAGAAAAATGTGCACTGTAGGAGAAAATTTGATAAATAATAGGGTAACTTTCAAAACAGTTTTATATAGTAACCCTCTATCCAGAAGTGGAGACTTACAGCGTTTATTTGGGGATGGGAATAAGCATATACATACAGAGTAGATATGAAAATTAGCTGGTCTTTTGATGGCCCATCTCATTAAAGACATGGAATCTTCTTATTAGTCGCTGCATCTCAATCCTGACATTTTGTTATAACAGTTCAGGGAAATTACTGAGATGTCTTTGGACTAGGTCAGAAACATCAGTCTTTGACATTATAGCAGGCTTTGCCAATTAGCTTGTGTCACCTGTGACAATTAGAGTACAATCAGGTAGGTATGCTCCTTCAGCCAAATGCTTCCTTTGAACAATTCATTAGAGAAGTCTCATCACCTGTGACATTCCCACTGAAGCGCCCTGCACAGCATCTTATGTTCAAATCAATCTCGTTTATTCCCTTGGAATATAAGACATTCAAGGGAATCTAAAAGCCTGTGAGGTTGTTGTTGTTTAAAAAACAACAACCCATTAAGAATGTCGTTAATGATATCTGAGCAGCAAAGCAGCTAGAAATAAAAACCAAACTAAATTAAATAGTTCCCCTAAACCAGTTACTAAGAAGCCAACCACAAATGTCAGCATGCATGGGAACAATATCGTGTAGAACAATAGAGCCCCTGGGGCTTATTTTCAGCAAAGTGAAGAAAGCACTGCAGCTTTAGCTAAAAGCACATTGATATTCACTTGCACACTACCAAAATTCTTTCCTCCTCTAGTGTCAACAAAAGATGGATGCAAATAAGTGATATCTGCTGCTAGCTGGCTAGATATATTCATGGAGAATAAGGCTAACAATGGCTATGTTCTACCTCTACTGTCAAAGGGAGGATGCCTTTGAATACTAGTTGCTAGAAACTAAGGGTTGGGAGACCACTGTTGCACACAGGCTCTGATTGAAGGCTTCCTGTCAGCATCTGTGAGAACAAAGTGCTAGACTAGGTGGGCCTTAGCCTGGCTTTCCATATGTTCTTAGCCCACAAGTCACTTGACAGGTATTTGCTGTTTTGATTATTACCCTCGATTGGTCAAACTGAAGAACCAATGTTGACCATTTGTATGTATTTAATATTGGCAGATAAAAGAAAGAGGTGGTTGCAATGGAAGTCCCCACACCTCTTTTGCTACAACCTAGGATTCCTTCTATGCAACGGACACTTGGATAATTTAGGCCCAGTTTACATGAAAGCATGTGAACATGAAAACAACCACTGTGACAGGGCTGTTCTAATAAAGCTTGAAGGAATGACTGTGCATTAAGTTCTGAGATATCACAGAACTTCAGAAGACAAGGACTCTCTTCATGTGCCCTTATTTCCCAACAATTACCATTACACAAGGGAAAAGAGAAGGAGCATGATCCCTAGCATGGTAACCTAGAACAGGCCCTAGTGACACCCTACACCAGCCTCACTAGAGTTGCACCAAGCTATCCTCAGATTAGAAATAATCACTGTACCTTTCATGTGTTAATTCTATTAAGCCAGATTCCTATAAAGACTTCCAAATGAGAGGCTTATTCCTTGGTCTGAGAAACTAGGGATTCAGGTTGCTGCTTCTACTTGCCCCAAGTCTTGGCCACTGCTGCTCCCCTCTGTAGACATCGCCAGATTTTAAAAACAGGCATCAGCAATTGTTTTTAAGCCCAGAAAATTTATAACCACTGTGAGCAATGGGAGTCAGAAGAATCACTGTCATTGTGCAGCTGCTGCATCTTCCTTCTGAATTAACCAAGTATTAATTCTGTGCAGCAAGAAATTATGCCAAGATGTAAGCAGCACCATATTATAAAGAGCTGCATTTATCTTCTAAGAATGTTGGTCAAACTTGTGTCTCTGTTGTCTTCTGTCAGTTTGAATTGAACTACCCACAGCTGTTGCCGATCTATGAAATATTTGTGTTGGAGTGGGAGGTGTGGCAGGAGCTGTTCCAGATGTGGTTTTCCGCTTTTCATCATGATTTTGTGATGGTATCTATTCCATAAAGAAAAAGCTGCAGGAAGCAGCAGGCTCTGCAGGAAGAGATACCAAGGAAGACTGTCTGTCTTTCTTAAGCTGACTGGCTTTTCAGAGCATTAAGCTGCCTTCTATTCATTTTCTGATATTAAATCTTTTAAAACCATACAAATTGGAACACACAAAAATATTACAGAAACGGTTATCACAGACGAACTCTTCACAATAGTTATTAAAATGCTTAACCCATAAAATGTTCAAATCATAATAATAATAATATCATTAAATTTGTCAGTCGCTTTATCTTGCCCAGGGCAATCCAAAGCAATTTACAACAAATAGACAATAAACCCCACATAGATACAGTAAAACCAAGAGAAATACATTTAAAAACACCCCATCCACTTCTAAAAGACCATAAATGGTTAAAGGTCAAAGGCCTTGTTACACAGGAAAGTTTTGGTCAGGCACCTAAAGATGTATATAATGATGGCGACCTTCCCACAAGCAAGGAGCCACTGCAGGAAAGGCCTGCTCTCATGTTGCCACCCTCAAGACCTCTCATGGGGCACACAAAGAAGGGCCTCAGTTGATAAGTGAAGGGTCCGAGCCAGTTCATATGGTGAGAGGCGGTCCACACACCACAAACATCTCTTCCACCAGAAATTGCCCGTTTCAGTCAGTCACTGAACATTACTAGTCTAAAGACTGGTGAATTCAGTTCTGTGACATCATAGAACTCCAAAAGACAAGAATAGTCTTCCAAGTGTTTTCCCACACACGATTATCATTACACGAAGGCCAAGAGCAGTAGCATGCTTCTTCGCCCAACTCCATAACCATTGCTACTTCCACAACCCAATACATGCCAGCGACTGAATACCTGCAGCAGATAACTCACCCTACTCTTGTTGCTTACCCGCCTCCATGATCCAGAACAGCACCCAGAAAGGCATGAGAAGTTGAAATCAGATCATTGTATATGCTTTTTCATTTGAAGGTAATCTCACCCATCCCCAAAGGTTCAAGAAAGGTCATAATGATTTGAAACCCATAATGTTAATAAAGTAAAGAAAAATACTAAAATACCACCCTTCCATAGAAGCAAATGAATGCCAAAACATAAAGACAATAAGATTTTATAAGGCTTGCAATTTTGATCTTGAAGAACATAGTTTTGCACAGAAACGCTGCTCCATTTTGAGGGAAAATATACCAAAGTTAAGATTTCATGAAGTATAGAAGCACAGAAAAAAAATCACAATGATGCTTTATTAAAGCTATCTTTATGTGACCCAGAAACTGCACAAACGTTTGACAGCAAAAGTCAGTTTATTTATCTGTTTATTTTGTTTATCGATACATGGCTGCTGGATAGGTTTCATGAAACTCAGTCACGCTGCAGTGTGTGTGTGTGTGTGTGTGTGTAAATCACCGACAACAACAACAAAAAAGGGAACAAGGCTCTTTGTTTCCTAGACATTAGCTTCTATGGATTTGCTTCACATTCCAGAAGGAAAATCCATTATCAGAGCAGCCTACGAAAATGACTGGATTTTCTCTTACTTTCAAGGATTACGGTAGACATGAGTTCTTACCATTTTTTGCCTTTCTCTTCTTTGACCTTAGAAAATAGTTTAATGCTACCATCAAACCTCCTTTCAGGTCTGGAACAGAGGTAAAAATTGGAGCCATATTTATAATAAAAATATAGTTCAAACACCTGCTCTTCCATGGAATTGTTGTGTAGTCGTGGGTAGTTCTCCAAAAGTTTAATGGAGTTATTAACACTTAAGACATGGTTACAGCTTTAAATGCCCAACACACGAGAGCATGATGATTAATTAAAGGAGAAATATTTTTAAGCAACTCTCTATGGCTTACAAAATTTCAACAAGAACAAATTTCAGCAGGTAGTTTTGTTTTTTTGTTTTTTTTTAAAGCAATGCGGTGCAAAGAAAAGCAAATGACATGGACAAACAGAAGTTTTTATCTGGTGCTGCAAAGTAAATAAACAGCACCACACAAACCTCTCTCCAGAGGAAATTTCATAAATGGGATACTGTAACTGAAAAGGCGGAGTCTCAGTCAGCACCCACTTTATTTCAGGGCACACAGAACAGAGGCTCCAAATTGGATCCTCATGGCCAGGCAGGATTATGGGTGGAGAGGCACTCTTTTAAGTACTCAGGTATACCGCTTGACTTTTGAGTGAGCCACAAGTTTTGAATAGCACACTGTGTGCCATTTCATTTCTGGACCACTAATTTCTAGACCACTAATCATCAAAATAACCAAACCACGATGCAGTTCACATTTAGTGAGGAGAGAGAGCTTAACCATGAGTCTCACATGGATGAAGTGCTATTCCACATCTTGGCTCACGCTTAGCTCAGCGCAGTGCAGTGCAGCAACAGAAAGGAGCAGGGAAGAGGAAAGTGGCTATCAGCTCCTCTCTGGAAGCCTGCACAGTCCTGTTAAGTCAGTTTGCCTTAGTGTGGCATGCCAACAAAGTCATTAGCTGCTAGGTACATGCAAGAGGGCCCTTTGTTCCTAGGTATGCCAGCATTCAAACAAAAGATTGAGCAAATTGAGACAGATAGTGGAAAGAGTGCACGGGGGAGGGTATTTCTGAAACCCTCAAATTCAGACATTTGAAATTGCTAGAAATTTGCTAGATTTTGAATTGATGTGATGTTTTCTTTCAGCTCTAGCAGAGCTTTGGCAATGTGAATATAATTACTCCACATAGATCTGAGCCAGAACAATGAGATTTATATCTCAGTCCTTGCCAAGCACTGAAAATATTTCTTCCTAGAGATGGGTACGTCCTTGGGTGAAAATTAAATATTTATACCAAAGATTCTATCTTAAGACAAGGATTCCAGCTCTTTCCCAAGAAAAAAAATATGCATTCATTACTCACATATGAATTTATCAAGTAACTGATTTAAAGATGTGATAAATATATTTTTAATGCAATAATAATTCTGGCTTTTGTTTCTGAATTTTTCACAAATTTCTTTTAATCAATTTTCCATAATTTTTAACAAATTGTCACCAAATTAATACAAATTCAATACAAATTTAAAAGCTAACTTCCCACCCTCAGATACCCCCTATATTTTCTTCCCTCCTTGGCTGCTCCCAATAAAATAACTTTTCCAACTATCATTTCATAATACATTCATCCCTTCTCCTTACACATCACCTGTTCAATTACCAGTTTCTGCTATGGCTTTTATATAATGTCCTCAAAATAGTCGAGTAGAGTAAATCCTCTTTTATCTATCTATAATAGTCATTCATCAATTTTGAAACATTTCCTTCTGATACCTCTTGAGTAACACTTTGCCTGAGAAAAACTGACCTTGCTTCCCCACTGACGACATTGCTCCCCTAACATGGCTTGAACATTGCTGTCTGACATCTGGCCCCAGTAATAAACAACTCGACCTCACTGGTGCAGTGTGCAGAGGGTGAAAATGAAACCCTAAGATTTTTTGTATAAATATATAATATACATTCCCCCCTCTAACACTGCCAATCTCCCAGCATCACCCACCCTTCATATTTTTCCAAATTTAATCTTCAGTTTTACATACAACCAGCTCACTAATAAACAAACACAATCCATATCTCCTTCTTCTCTGCCTGAAAGTCTCAGAAGCCATCAAGATGGTATACACTGTGGTCCACCCTGTCCTTTTCACTGTTCTTATTTCCAACTTCAAGCTTCAAGGAAGGGGGTGGGCTGATGTAATCTCAACAAAATCCATATCTCCTCTCCATCCTCTTCCCTAAACTAATAAATCTTCCTGCCAATCCTCAATTCCATTACACCCAACTTCACAGTTTATTTTCTTCTGAGTGCTTAACAGACAGTCATTCCAGTTGTTACCAATCTTTCTTCTTTACTGTTTTTATTTCACAATATGAAGTTCCAAGGGGTGGCCAAAATCCCTCAAAAGTCCCTCAAGGTCATTACTCTCCATCTTCTTTCAGGCCAAGTCCTTAGTTATAAAATAAATTCACCGCAAAGAGGTATCTTCCCGAAAACTTTACATTCCATTGCTTTAGTGGAGAGTAGATAACGCAGATCCCCCCCCCCAAATGATTTAAAATATTACTTCTCCTACCCTCCTTCCACCGTTCAAGCAAAGCAGAAATTAGCGTCTTTCATTCTTTCAAAAAATAAGATTTTCTCCTGCAGCATAAATCAGGATCTTTTCAGGGGGGGTGCCTCTTTGCTTGCCAATTATATCCGAATTCAAAGGTGTTCCACAGCTCACAGCTTGTTGGGGTTGTCCTTGCATGGAGCCATTGAGCCTAGCACCCTCACCTTTTCATTTGGGAGATGGGGAATTCCACCACCACCCCCGCTCACAAAAAAGGCATTAATGGACTACTGCGGGTCATGCCCTTTCAATACACTCAAAAGCAGGCATAGGCAACCTTCGGCCCTCCAGATGTTTTGGCCTACAACTCCCATGATCCCTAGCTAACAGGACCAGTGGTCAAGGATGATGGGAATTGTAGTCCAAAACATCTGGAGGGCCGAAAGTTGCCTATGCCTGCTCAAAAGGTTAGGGGAGACATGCCCCTTACCCCCAGGCACTGGAGTGCCCAAGAGGGTGACTTGCCGGGTTCACGGCAAAACAGGAAGTCTTCGTTTATGAATTCTTGGTTGACATTTCTTCTCCTTGATTTAATTGTAGATTAAACAAACAAACAACAACAACAACAACAGTAAGAAGATTTAAAAGGAGGGAAACAAACATGAATGAAAACAAATTAAATGTATCCTGAAAAAAAGAAAAGAAAAATAAGGCATATTGTGAAGTTACTTTCAAAGTAAATATGATGATGATCAAGTTTTATCTGGCTCTAGTTCAATGAGATTGGACTAGAAATAAGCCTAGCTATCTCCCACACTGCCCAAAATTGGGAAATAATGTATTGGTTTGTCCTCAATGAAGGATTATAAACAGTATGTGATGCTCAGCTGTCCCATGGCAGCTCCCTATGCAATATTTTGGTTTAGGTGTATCTTGCTACTGCTATGTGTACAAATGAAATAAAAATGTAAAACATTTACAAGATTGAGCATCACACGCATATATGCATTAGAAATTCTATAAATGCTTGACCTTAATCCCCAAGTCTTTCCCGGTAAGGTATCATTTCACATCACCAATTTAGCACATGCTCTACTAAAACATCATCTTTGGTAATCAGTTTATCAAGAAGGTAAATGGTTTTTAAGGAAATTACAAGACATGTTATTAATGACACTCATTGCAGGAACTGTGTTTACAGCCATAATATCATCTTAACATATTGCTGTACCAATCAACTGTCTTATTTTCTTTATTGTTCTTTTGCATATAAACTGGCATAGCTCCACTAACAAGCACTTTCCATTTTAAAATTATATCCTTTCAATTACCAACTAAAAGGCTATGCTTCTTTCCTCACTAGTCCCTACCGTACCAGACAAAGACATGTTTATATCTGTGAACCTATTGATTTGAACAACTGTTTTTCATTAAATTGGATTAAAATGACATTTCTGTAGCAATATTGGTCCTCATATTCCCCAATTCATCTTCCTATAACGGGTCCCTGAAAGCAGAAAGGGCAAGTAGCAATCAATAATAGATCACTTAGCGCACATCCTTTGCTTCCACTGAGAAACAGAAGCAAAAAAAAAAAAAAAAAAAGGAAAGTGAATTAAAATCAAACGTTATTCAATCAATATCATCATTAGAGAGAAGAGATACTGACAAAGTTTCAGAAAACAGATGCAGCAGGAGCATAAACTTCAGTGCGTTTTATACTAGAAGTGATCAACTTTATTCCATCCATCCATGACAGTAAAATTCAGTTTACTTGACAGTATACGCTACTGACTTTGATTGGGCCCTTGCCCTTCCTGGCTCGAAAAAAGGACATTATTTAAAATAAATAAAATCCTTTAGACTATATATGGATGATTTCAAGTTTTGCCTTCAGCTTGTAATACTTGGGTTCCATTAGACACCTGTCATTTTGTAATAACAGAGTGCAGAATGAGTAGAGCAAATTTTCAAAAATGAAGTACTGTAGTCATTTGCAAGTATGTGAGGGGAGGGGAGAATATCACAATAGTCTACTAGTCAGGCTCTCTTCCCATTACATCTGTCGCTACTTCTACTCACAAGGCATGGTCATTATGTTGACACTTTCCCCAAGGCTCCACTGCAGGCAGACATGCAGTTTGTTTGATGGGAATGCTATGGGTCCTCACTCTTAACCATTCAGTCTCCCCTCAAAACAGTGGGTACAGTTGAATCCCAACATTCAGATTCAACTGATTCTCTATGCAACATGTACAGATCAATTCAGATCAATTTTTAACTCACTTTCCCTCATACACATGAAATCTAATAATGTAAAGCTTGAACTAGTATTTGTCCACAGGAAACTCAAAGTAATACCATAATCTAGAATGCCAGATACACAGTGTATAGCTAACACCCTCTGATTTTAAATCTCTATTTAAAACCTGTGCTGTTTTCATGCTTTATTGACCCGAAGTCCAAGGGTCAGTTAAATCACCAGTTGTGATTTAAGCTTAAGTGTACATCGCAGGAGTGGTCAGAACATTAAAGATGTTCACCATGATGCAAGCAGGAAGTGCAAGGTTCTGACAAGCAATGAAAGAAGCAACGAAGAATAAGTTCCCATGCCACTATGGTAACACATGAAGGGGTCCTAAGGCCCAACATGTGATTTAAAATTTGCAAACTGACTGACAAGGGTGTCAGCTGGTGATAAACTAGCAAGCTGCTATTGTGCCTGTAGCATAGGAATGGCTAGCCCATTGAGGCCAGAGGACCACATGAGCCTTTCTCCAACACTCCAGGAGCCTCATGCCAGTGGTGAAGGTGACCAATACAGGGTTTGGCTACTCCACACTCATACAAACAGGCAGACAGATACACAGGCAGGCTTCCTCTATCCTTAACTGGTTTCAACCATTTGGCTAACGAGGGCTCTATTTCCACCTCCACTTATCAAATCCCCTGATGACTGGTGAAGGTGCGATTTGCATCGCCATCAGGGCAATAGATTCCACCCACCTCAGTACTGTGTGTACTTTTTCTTCTTCTCCCCCCCCCTTTTTTTTTTTGCTGTCACCATCAAAGCCTGTGAGGTATTTGGGGACAGAATATTTTTCTTGTTGTTGTAGGAGTTAAATTAGGGCCCAAACTGGGGGTTTGCCACCCTTGCTTTAACAGCTTCTTCACCTGCAGATATCAACAGATCAAAATAATTCATGGCACAGTGATAAACTTTATCACAGGCACAGGAATAGGAGTTGGGGAAAAAGGCCGCTCAACTCGCACTTGCAAGTCACATGGTTGTATTAGTCATGGAATTGGCAGGTAATATTTGCTATAGCAAAGTGAGGCTAATGTTATTGGGCAAGGGAGAATGCTTTTTGTGGACTGGGGTGGGGGTAAAACACTGACCAGTTCTACTTTTCCTACATCCTGTTGCTTCTGTTTTTATGGTTTATTATGCGATGCAAAGTTTCATCAAAATCGCCACACTGTTTTTAGTATATAACATGTAGGCACAAAAATATAATATGTAAAGGGCCTGGTAATAAGTCAACCAAAGTACTCACTTTTATAAGCGGTCTTTCATAATACGTAAATTCTAATTTAAGCTACTTTTCTTTCTCTCTCCATGCTAATAACCATTCACTGTTGACAAGGAAAGGGAAAACAAAATCCTTGTCCAAATAGCCTAAAAGCTGACAACCCACACTAATTGACCTTCACATTTAAGTTCATTACCTCTAAATCTAATCAACTCCTAGGACATCTGAGTACTTAACTCTGCCAAGATTAAAGGCTCTGCATTCATGACTATTTTTGAATTAACAGTTGAGGTACAAATAGGCACTTCTTCATTCCAAATGATTTAATGAATGTTATCAGTTCCGAACAGAATATCTTTATTCACACCCTCCGATTTATTTCATTTTCATTTTGAAATGAGCCATTGACTGGATTTTCTCTTTTTCTCTTTAGTCCTGTGTGTATGTGTGCATTTTTGTGTGTGTGCTTTAAAAGAGGAAAAGCTGGATCCTTGCCTCCTCATTTTACAGAATGCATGCTTAGAGATTATTAAATAGTAAATGTTCCTACACAAGAGACATTTACTCAAAGGAAAACTCCCTGTTCTAAGACAGATGTCTACTTTGTTTGAATTTATATATTTGGAACAATTGTTTACCGGGCTAAGTGCTCATATTTTCAAATAAACTGGTGTATTTTCAAAGCCAACGTTTACTGAAAGATGACTATAGAAAAATGAAATTTTATTCATTTATATGGTTCTTCAAAAACATGAGTACACAACAGAAATGGAAAACTAATTGGAAAAAAACAATAAACATTGACATTATTTCCATCATGAGAAATATATCATCAATATCCTCTGCATATTATTTAAACTTTCTTCAAAGTATTCATATTCCTAATAGTTTTGACATTTGTCTGCACTCTAACACAGCACAGATGAACCACTGGGATTTCAAATAAGTATTAGTTACTTAACAAGCTTAGCATGTTTTACAGGTCCAAACTAGACAGCACAGTGATGGATCCATATTTAAAGTTAGATTGTGACTCTCTTAGATCTAGGGTGGCCCAATTTTAAGGCCTTGGTGTGCTTCAATTAACAGATTGTAAACGATAATATGTTTGCTTTCTTCCTCCATTCCCAGAAAGCAATCTGATAACTCTGAGGTCATCTGGTGCAATGAGAGGATTTGACAACAATAGTTGTCTTAAACCAACCCTTAAATCATTCATTGGTCCAAATGCACTACTGTACCAAGCAATCTCGCCACAGACTAAAAGGGATGTAAAAGCTCATTAAGTGATGTACACCAGGGATGCCCAACAGGACCATCGCGATCTACGGGTCGATCGCGGTAGTTTTTGTAAGTGATTTCTTTGTTGCTCTTAAGCGATCGTTACGCGCCCTGCTGTCGGCACTATGTTTCGTTGCTTCCGCCGGTGCTGCTTAGATAGGTTTATTTCCTAGTATTTGCGGCAGAGTTTGTGAAGGCGTGAGTTGCGGTGACCTAAAACCAACATTGCAAATTTCCTCCCCCCCCAAAAAAAAACGCTCAGCAACTTTACGTCCCCTAAAGAAAGCTCAAGAACTTTGCCTCCCCTAAAAAAAGCTGAACAACACTTTGCCTCCCCCTCAAAAAGCTCAACAACTGGGTAGATCACAGCCACTCTTTTTATACTTTGAGTTGGGAGTTGGACGTGCCTGATGTACACCATGCTAGGTCTTGCAATGTTAGTTGTTCATAGAGAGAGTACATAGTGGCATGTTATACAAACTGACACTGCTGCTTACTCATTCTCCCTCAGGAAGCATTGAATGCCACAGAATACAAGTCATATGATATCCATTGCTTCACAAAATCATTGTAATGTGCCTTTTTCTCTTATGTACATAAGTCTACCAAATCAATTCATTCAAATGATCTAAGACCAAAAAAAACCCAATTATAGTAGCATTCTGATCCAACAAGACCCACTCCAAAGTAAGAACCATCATCACTAATACAATTTGTGCCAATAAAATGGATAGTCTATTTCAGTTAAATTCACATGAAATCTATTGGGTATAACTAGCTTGGGTGTCACTAGCTTACTTCAGCCTGGAAAGATGCCAATTCATTCAGAAGCTAATGTTGCTTACCTGTCAAACAGACCATATCAGAGAGTTTCTTAACTAACAAAGGTAATTAACAAAGGTAATTAAGAATCATGAATATTACAGGATGCATTAAAATTATATTTGCTAAAAGAGAATATATCAAGTCAAGAAGACAAGCAACTGTCAACAACCGATTTAAGGTCTGATTCACATAATTTAATAGGATTAACCTTGTGTCCTATATACTGAAGGCATGCTTCAGTGTAAGACTACAGACAGATTTAGCTCTCTCTAATGATCATTTATAAAAACTTGTGTCAACCCCACAGACAAAGAATAGCTATCATGGAATAAATGCAACCACAACTGAAACAACAGACAACCTATCCTTATATTATATGTAATTGCCTACAGTATCTCAGCAATATCTTTGTGTCAACAGTATTAATTCTAAATATTGGAATGCCACAAAGTAGAAGTAAACAGAGCCAAGGATCACTGCCAACAGAAAAATGGGACCATTCTCACATCCTGATTATATCATGAGTTAAAAAAAGAGTATTTGAAACGATATTGAAGCATTATTGAACATTTAAAGTGATATGAATGAAATTGATAAAATCTGTTTCATGTGCTATTGTGTCTAAATAGTTGCATGATTAGGGCTTAAGGGCACATGAAGCATAATGATAGCATATTAATGATATCTAAATTCATATCACTAGATTTCCTCCTAGAACTGGACTGACTAGTCAGGAAGGGTAGAAAGCAAATACTGAAATGGCCACTTGGCATAGGATTACATCCCACATTAATAAAAATGCAAGCAGTTTCAGTATGAAAAAGCAGTTTCATATGCCTGTTTGTCAGATCTTATAGCTGCATCTCTGGGACCTAAGGAGCCGTGAAAGGAAAATGAGATGTTATTAATGGATTTGTGCTTCCTTAAATATTTCAAGGAAATAATTTCAGAAAAAGGAAATAGCCATACTTTAAACACCACGCATTGCCTTTGTATAGTGCAATATTATACTGATTAGGTCTGGGCGATATCTGGTTTTCAACATCGCAATATATCACCAGCTAAATATCACGATATCTCGATATATATGCGGTGGTGGAGGGCCTTGCCTGGCCTCGCCGTGGGGAAAGGGGGTCCCGCCGTACCTCCCCACAGCAGCAGAGGGCCTTGACGAAGCTCTCTGTGGCAGTGGAGGGCCTTAAACTGTAAGTAAGTAGTAGATTTAATAAAATTTTAAATAAACTTTGAAATATTTAATATACTTTCAACTAATTTAAGAGTAGTTTAAGTGATGTACTAGTCAAGCTGCATCTGCTTACCCACTCAGAGGTCTAAGTGGAATCTATGCATGCATAAGCCCCACTGAGTTCAAATAAACTCAGTAGGGCTTGCGAGTGAGTAGAAATGCATTTGCTTTCACTGCTTACACTCTCCCCATCATTCTCACATAGTACCCAACCTCCCATTTCAGCATGAAGCAGCCAGTTAAATCTTCTCCCCTCTATTCCCCCCCCCACAGAACTCCCCCCCCAAAGCCCTCATCCCACCAATCTCTCCCTTTTTATCAAAGGGAGGGAGGGGGGAAGATGGCTGCCGAACGCTTGAAGCAGGGTTTTGAGCTCTAAGGCCAACTCTAAGGCAAAGTTTTTTTGCTCTATTGTCCTGGCACGTGAAATCTAGCTTCCACACGCAGATATTTTGCTTTATCGATCATTAGGCTTAATATAGTCAGAATGCAAGAAAGAAAAACAAACCCTTAGCCACCAATATAAAATTAAATTGCACGCTCACTCACTGTTCTAGAGATAATTAATAATGCCTTGTAGCCTTGGCAGCAGCAAAAACCTTTCATGTCAGTGAATATGTCAGAAAACAAAACATAAGGCATTTTTAGATGCAGAAAAATATTTTCCCCAAATTCAGATTATAGGAGACAGGAAAAAGTGGAGCTTTGTGAAAGCTTTTTTTTCAACAAGCAAACAAGAAACCAGCAACTATTTTATGCTAATTATTACATAACAGACAGAAGCCACTGAGAGTCCATTATAATTCTACATAGGAGTATTCTCAATGAATTAATTGCCAATAAATATACCAGTGGAAACTCCTAACAATTATATCCTACCTACTAAGCATAATGGTTTCATAATTAAGGCACGGTTGACCCACAACTCTTCTGCCTGGACTCAGCTAGACTGGTGAAGGAAAAGCCATTTATATGCGTTGTATGTGCGATATAACATTGTGCTACAAGACGGCAACGTGGAGTCCCATTTTTCTCTAAATTGTTTTCCCTGTTTAAATATACAACACTTTAAACTGAAACACTTCTTTGATGTGTCTAGATCCAGCCTCTCTTGTCCACATGAGCCTTACAAGACAAGTTCATTATTTTGCTCATCTTACAGATGGGATATTAAAACTTAATAATACAGTGGTACCTCCGGTTACGAACTTAATTCATTCTAGAGGTCCGTCTGTAACTGGAAACCGTTCATAACCCAAGGCACGCTTTTGCTAATGGCGCCTCCCGCTGCTGCCGTGCCGCCGGAGCTCAACTTCCGCTCGCAATCGGGAGCATCTACTTCCGGGTTAGCGGAGCTCGTAACCCGAAACATTCGTAAGGAGGACGGTACGTAACACGAGGTTCCCCTGTAGTGCCTTGCCCAAGGCCACTTAAACAGAGCTTAGATAGGAAGAAATTTGAATTAAGGTTTTCCTGGTCCAAGGCCAACATGATTTCTGCATGTAGCTACCATTTTTATCATCAAAATTGTACCTCATGTCTCTATGCAAAACAACCTGAAATACAGTATACTCAAGCGTGAAAATAAAGCAACTATATTCAGTAACAATACATCTGCAGCTTAGTTAGAAGTGCAACAGCAGACCCAACCTATGAGATTTAACTATCCTGCCATTGCTGGTTGAGGATGGTCGCATTATATAATCTGATCACAGTTTTTATGAGTTATGAGTGTCCTCACAATTAGCATAAAGACAGATCGTTTCCTTCTCATAAAACTTTATTCCACATGACACAACAAATTAGCCTGTTATGCAAATCCAATGATTCCATTTCCATACCAAAAACAACTTAATAAACCAGGATTCGCTTAATGAAAAGGAAATAAACAGAATGTTTAGCTATAATTTATGAAATACTGGAACCTTCATTTCCTACATTAAAGCTAAATTCTTAATACAGTGGTACCTCAGGTTACAAATGCTTCAGGTTACAAACACTTCAGGTTACAAACTCCGCTAACCTGGAAGTAGTTACCTCGGGTTGTGAACTTTGCCCCAGGATGAGAATGGAAATCGCGCACCAGCAGCGTGCCGGCAGCGGGAGGCCCCATTAGCAGAAGCGCGCCTCAGGTTAAGAACGGTTTCGGGTTAAGAACGGACCTCTGGAACGAATTAAGTTCATAACCCGAGGTACCACTGTATATGAAATAGAACCAACTGTATATGAAATAGAACCAACATACTGTATTGGATTGGATCTATATTTTGCCTTCTGTAGACAGAAATACTCTTTTCTCTGCAAAACGCACCTGATAGCACGGGCAGCTGAGAGGTGGCTTTTAGCAATCCCCACCCCCAAAGCCAGTGCCACCTATCCCATAGGGCTTAGGGACCTCAGGAAGAGGATTGGCAAAATTTGCATCTCCCTATAGTAGTGGGAGGATCCCAAGTGGACCTACACACCAGGGATGTTCTCACCCATGGGAGCAAAGTCTGGATCCAAGATCTTCAGGTTTAGCATTTTGAAACCTTGAAAAGAAAGTTTATGTTATAAGATTTCTACTTTTTGCTTTCAATGCTTAGGGGACATTCCCAAGCATTTCTGTATAATTATAAGCTTAATAATATACACATTTTCACTAAGGCTTAATCCACACTTCTGCTTTCCCTGCCTCTTTCCTTTGAGAAATTCCACTCTTTGCTCCTGAACCAGAGCAAATGTTAACAAGGTTTTCTCCAGATTGATATTTGTTCCAATTTAATGCTGAAGAAGAAGGTTTTACAGGGGAAAGCAGCAGTGCAGAAGCAAAACAGCTTGTATTTGTGCTTTATAAGCACAGGACAAGCAGGATTGTGGACAAGCCATAAGTTGGCAAGAATTCTAGCTAATATCTATACTTTATCATTAAAGTTCAGATATTAGAAAATTATGTAATAAAAAGCTTTGCAGGTAAAAGAAATGTAATGAATGGCAACACTATGCTTATATATATATATATATATATATATATATATATATATATATATATATGTATGTAAAATTTATTTATTAGTTTTCAGCAGTGTAAACAAACCAAGAGGTTTTCCCCATTCCCACTCTCCTCCCCCTGGAACAGAAGATTAATGTACAGTATAAGATTCTGCCATAAGCTCATGTGTGTGGTTGGTGGGTGCCAGTCATCAGGATGTTCATCTGAGTATTTTACCAAGGGGTCCCATAGTATAGTTATTAGTTTTCACATTAATATGGAGCCACAGAGACAAGTAAACAAAAACAAATATTCAATAATATAGCTAACTAAAGCGAAGACATACAAAACGTAAACATACTAAATAATAACACCCAATCTGAAATCACAACAACCATATTTCTCTAGACAGCATGGGGAGAAATACATGTAAATATGAAACTAAACTATATGAAATAAAAGCCCACCATGCTGTATAGAAATGATGTTCATGTTCTTCCTGTCCCTTAGAGACCCATGATGTTTGTGTTATTTTTTTATGCAGTAACTAGAGCATCACTATGTTTTATAAACAGATTAGTTCACACATTTTGAGATTTAAGAGACAGCATTCATATAACACTGCACTTAGATATCACTGGCTTACTCCTTTTGCTGCCTATGCTACCATTTTCCAAGATCATTAGTTATTAGGGAAGACATCCAAATTGCCAGAGCCATGCAAAGTATTGTTTCACTTAATGCCTACTTGATTCCCTTGGGAATTATTGGCATGGGACAACTTCATCCCATGTGTTGTGAACTGCCCTGTGATCTTTGGATGAAGGGCAGTATACAAATTAATTAAATAAAGTAAATTAAATAATCTCTCTACATGAGTATCACACTTTGGGCAGTGTTAGGTGGATAAGTGAATGGTGATGATGCATATTAAGGCAAGAGGTTCAACTAGATGAGCTCTCTGTCCCTTTTAGACTTTAATTCATATGCTTGGTACAGTTCCCAGTGCCTTTGCTTTATGTGTTGTCTAGTAGGAAACAAATATTCCCAATCTTATACTGAAGATAGTTTTATTCCAGGAATGAAAGTGTTGTCCCCTAGCAGCTGCAGTAACCCAGTACCATTATAATACAATTAGGATGACTAGGGACCAGCTGTTAAGTAACAAACATTAAAAGATGCAGACTTGATATCAGTTCAGTAACAGGTTTATTCCAAGTGCTTTAGAGCTCAGCCATCCTTTCACTAAAGGAAAGTTTGTAAGCAAAGACTTGGGAGATTTTACTAAGCACATAAGAGCAAAACAAAAGCAGCACGCGTGCTTCTTGTTCTATTCAGGAGGCCTGAACATGTGAAATTTTCAATGGTTGTGTCTGTGCATTGTGGCTGGAGGAGAAATCTGTTTTTAAGCAGTATATAATACAATACATTGTGCAGGCTATAGCTTGGCTAGATGGTAGATGCACAAGATCATATTTCCAACCTCATCTATCACCCGCAGATGCCGAGCATTCTTTTCTTCCCTTTTTGAAAAGAAAAGGGGTATTTGAAACAAAGTCCATTTGAAACAAAAGTTATAAAACAAAATGTTACCCAAGTCCAACCCTTCAACTTTCCCTCTTTAGCTATTCTGGTCACAGGCTAAGGACTGACTCAACAAACGCCTCCTCTCTTGCTGGGACATCTTGCAACAGCAGGATAGAACTCTCTTCCCTGTCACTGCCTGAATTCGCCTCACCTCCAGTACCAAAATCCTGAGGTCCATTCCTCCTCCTCTGACAGATCCTGTGCCCCCCCCCGCCAATCTGGTTGGCTGGCACCACTGGGCTCATGGCAGTACTCCTGTTTAGTCTTCACTGATTTAGTCGTGACCCAACTGAAAGACTGCTATACTGTACTTGTAATACTTACAGAAACATTTTTTTTTATGATGGGAAGTATAAGCTTATTTATAGTCAAAATCAGGCAGCAACAAGAGAAAACCTGGCACTATCCCTATCCATTCTTCCTATTTTCCAATACCGAATCAGTACTGGGAGGTTCTCCTGAAATAAGCTTTTGTAGCCAACTCACCTGTTAAAAATGGGAGCTAAGTCTGCACGCCTCATTCCTCCAAATCCCATCGGAGAGCTCATCAGGGTGGATGTGCTATTAGGGAATGCAAACACCTAACCCTCTAGACTAGCCTTCACCAACCAGGAGCCCTCCAAATGTTTTAGACTACAGCTCCCATCATCCCCAGCCAGCACAGCAATAGGTAAGACTGCCCTGGGCAGTTGCCCCTGTTATGCACAGGTTGCTGAATACAAATTTAATCCCTCTTTCCGCCAACAACTAGTTGCACAGCAATATGCTGATCTGCATGCAGAAAGGAACCTGTTTCAACATGCAGATGATAGCTGCTGGATCAGAGGAAATATTAACATAAAAACTGGGAATTGTTTCAGGATTTGTTTTTCTACACTAAACTCATAAGCCTTTCAAAATATTGTATCACTTCCATGAGTAGGAACAAAGTAGTTAGGAAATAAACTCAGATATAGGTCCTCTATGATATACAGGTTGAGATGGCTTTTGGTAATGAATTAATAATGGAATCATAAACGGTGCCAAATCCACTCCATATATCTTAAAATGAACATGCACTAGACATTCTCCGAAGCCAGATGGTGGCAAATTGATATTTCGGAATGGTGTTTCATATGAGTAGTAAGGTTTTTATAGTTAATATATCCCAAGACGGAGGCTAAACTCAGAAAAACTATGCCATTTTATTTCACCATAGCAAGGGGGCTTTTAAAATACAACAGCCTTGAACAGAGCATTACATTTGACATTCGTGATCTGTTCAATTCACTGCAATGCTTCAGCTTCAGTTCATTTTCATTCTAATAGTTTAATTTTCAAAGCAGACACTCTCACTCTCTTTTGGCAGAAGGTGCCATTGTGGAGATAACAAGTTCAATCTGAACTGTACACATGAGACTCAGAGAGCTGTGCATGCTGGATTCACCATCAGATCTGAGCCCCAGTTCCTACAGTGTACATTCTTTGGAAAAAGTCAGGCTGGGAGGAATACTTTCCCAACTTATCCCAAAAGAGCAACTACCCGACACTGAGTTCTGTGACATTTGAAAGGCCAAAAAAAGGAGAAGCTACTGTAGCATGAGCCTTCATAGGCCAGATCCTACTTTATAGGGTGTGCAAAGCTATGAATTGGAGCATAGAGAAACAAATAAAAGAAAATCAATCATTCATGTTATGAAGAGTATATAAATATTTAGAGATATTGTAACCTGTATTTCAGATGTTGCAGATCTACTATGAATTACTCACCTAATAATTTCAAATCCGGAACAGGGGGAAATAAAGGAACCCCTATAAAAGTTTTGCATACTCTTCAAAAACAATACCACAACACAGAAGTTAAGGCTACAATCCTCTTTACCTAGAAGTGATTCTTATTGGACACAACATGATTTTAAAGAGCACATAGGTTTGAACTACATGTTCTTTAAAAAAAGAGAGAAAAATGGTTCCAACTTTTATTTCCAAATTTCATTGTAATGTTAACTGGTTCCATGCATTTACTTTTGTAACCTGCCCATGGGGCTTAAGAAGATAGCTGGGATACACCTTTTAAAAATAATCAAATAAACAAACAGTGCCCTTTGTGTGTTACTTAAAAAAAGAAAATAATAGGCCTATATTATATATTAAGCTGTTTGTATTATAAGTATGGAATAGATGCATAAACAATGAAACATCTGTATTAAATTCACATAGCATCTTTTATATAATTTTTCATCACTTCCAATTGCAAATGAAGACTTACAGATGACTACAGTTCTCACTAACAGTAAATCTCTGAAAGCTACTAACTGTAGACCAGTGTTTTTCAACCGCTGTTCTGCGGCACACTACTGTGCCGCGGAACATTGCCTGCTGTGCCGGGCTCCGGCTGCCACCCGGCCAAAATGGCCGCCACCCTAAAAGGAGGAGCGCTCTGTGAGCGCTCCAACCGCCAGCCACCTGAGAAGCCTCCCGCGACTCCCGCCGCCGCCTTTCCAAGCCTGGGCGCTTGCCTGGAGGCTCGCACACCAGCCTCGGCAAGGACCCAGGAGTCCCGGCTCCAGCTCCGCCCAACCATCTCCGCGGCGGCGGCGGCTCTCGCGAGGTGAAGAGGCCGCCTCTCGGCTGGAGCCGGGCGTGCGTGTGGGCGCGTATGAAGCGAAGCCCTTCGCCGGGGCTGGGCTTTCCTCTGCGGGAGTAAGGAATGCCTCCGCCGCCACCACTACGACGTCCTCCTCCTCCTCCTCCTCCACCCACGCTTTCCGCTTGCACCTCAAGCCAGGAGGCGGCTGCGTGAGGCAGGAGGGGAAAGCGGGAAGGAGGAAGGAGGAAGGGAAGGCGAGCCTAACGAGCGCAGACGCGGCAGCGAAGGGGATTAGCGCCGCGGAAGGCGGCTTGCGCTGCGGTCTCTGCCTTGGGGGAGACCATTCTGCCTGTGGACCTCTCTCGCCCCCTCCCCTCCGCAGCCGAAATGGAGAGGCGTCATGTAGCAATAATCTCTAAGCTAAGTAACCCTCCGGTTTTTGGTCATCTTTTTTTTTTTTAACCTACCGATTTTTTCCCCCGCGCTCCGCTCGCCGGCTGTGAAATAACTCCATGATTTCCGTTACCATAGCGACGTTGCCGCCGCCATTTTGTGGGTGGTGTGCCGCGAGATTTTTTTAATGAAGCAAGTGTGCCTTTGCCCAGAAAAGGTTGAGAAACACTGCTGTAGACCACACTTAGAAGATTTTGTAACCCAGTGACCCAGTTTCCCTAACACGCTAACCAATAGTTTATACAGCAAGGCTTTAAACAATGCACACTTACTTAAGGTAAAGTCAATAATGAATCCAATAGGAATTACTTCTGAGTAAGAATGCATAGGATCAGGCAGTGATTTTTATTTTCTTTATGAAGGCCTAATCTTTTGTTTTTGTTTTTAAAAATCACTATTCCATAGTATGCAGAAGTGCACAACATAATACTGGCTAGCTTAATTTACGCAAACATAACACTGTTTTGTGGAAAGTCAGGCAAACAAGCCCACAGATTCAGTTCATTAGAACGAACAAAACTATTTTATGCTGCTCTCAGTCACTGTAATCAAACAAATGCAGCTATCAAAGTTATGCAATGCAACTGCAAAATAAAGGCTACTATTGCCTCATGCTCAATGAGCAATTTCTTTTTTTCAACTTCGACTGCCTTTTCTCTTTAAAGTTCGTAAAATGCTACCTTTTAAGGTCACAGCACAGCACCAGCGCAAACATATCAGAAGAGGCAAACTGACCCAAATGCTATCTTTAGGGACTGGCAACGTTAAACTGTTAACTGCTTTCAATCTTTGTCTTTTTCGTTTCTACTTACCAGATGAGTCACCAGACATTTCAAATACTGTCCTGTCTCATTCCTTCCATGAAAAAGATTTTTTTTTAACACTGATGGTGCCTGCACATGTACTCTGTGCAGTTTTCGAGAGACAGAAAATAGCACAATCCCTTTTAGCTTCCTTCAGGAATATTACGTCCAGTGATGCTGTTGTAAACAGTAACAGTAATGTACTCTCAACTAGCATGCTGCTAAGAGTATCTGTGTCACTCTCCCTCCCCATTGCAGGGCAATGGTTTCTTCCAACACAGTGTCAATCTACCTGATTATGTTCTTTTCTAATCAGTAATCTTTGTTTTCTCTGCAACTGCTGAACCTTCTGCTGAGTTTTGCAAGGAATAAGCAGCAGCAACAAAGCTATGCAAGGACAGAAATAAGAGAATGGGATAATAAAAAGAGCAACACCTGAAAGTGCTTGGATTGTCAGTCCTTAATTTAAGCACTGTAATATAGTGAGTATATGAACCTGTGTTTTGGAGAAAGGGCAATCCTATTTTACCAGGCTTGCTGAAACTGTTAAATCCTTCCTAAATCTTACTGAGTGGCTCAGAGTATTATCTTCAAGCATTGTAAAAGCAACTGTGAAATGCAAAACCAATTCACCAAGTGTCTACTTTCACCTGCAACAATTACTGCTTTACATCCCATGGCTTATGTATGCTGTTAATGTTGTGCTGTATATTATTCCTCCCGATTTTAGCTGGCGCCACATATCCAACTGAGTAAAAAAGAGTATGCATTTCAAGCTAGGCAGTTTTGCATGTTCTTTAGGATTAAGTTCTCCAGTGAAAAATAGATTATCACTGAAGAACCCTACCACCATAATGTGAATATCTCTATAACACTGGTCTACAGCTGGTGGTTTGGGACCCACTAGTATATTTCAGTGGGACGCGGGTGGCGCGGTGGTCTAAACCACTGAGCCTCTTGGGCTTGCCGATCAGAAGTTTGGCGGTTCGAATCCCCACGATGGGGTGAGCTCCCGTTGCTCGGTCCCTGCTCCTGCCCACCTAGCAGTTCGAAAGCACACCCCAAAGTGCAAGTAGGTAAACAGGTACTGCTCCTGCGGGAAGGTAAACGGCGTTTCTGTGCACTGCTCTGGTTTCGGTCAGCCTTACCACTATGCAAATATATGGTAAAAGATAAGGAAATATGTCCCCAAATGCATGTTTGAGTTAAAAGTGGGTCCTGGGTCTTAAAAGTTTGAAGATACCTAAACTATAAGTCACCAGAACAATCCTATGCAAGGCTCCTCGGATGCGTCCCATTTAGCTCCTTGGGGCATTCTCACAGGCAGGTGTGTGTATAAGTTTACATCCTTAGCGTAATCGGGATAAAGATTAAAGCTGTAAGAAGGGCAGGGGCTATTGACTTTATCCTAATGAAGATGATGTGCTTTCTATGACCTGACCAAGTGTTGCCTACTACCACCCTTGTTTCGAGTGGTGTTAATTATCACTAAGGATCAGGCAGAAGTGCTATAAAACAATGAACTTTATTAAGAAACTTTTTAAATCCTCCTCTCTGTGACCCTCCTGCTCATACTTTCTGTGCTGAATCACTTCCTAGTGGCTGTTCTCTTAACCCAGGGGTTGGCAACCTAAGGCCCATGGGCCACAAGTGGCCCATGGGGGTCGTTTAACCGGACCATGGACCCCTGCCACCTGCTCAGGGACCCCCGCTGCCCGCTCGGTCGGCTCCCGTGCACTACGCTAAACCGGCACGGAGCAGAGCAGGCACCGCCTTCCACGATGCTGGCCGGCTTCCCATTGGCTGCAGGAAGCTCCTGCAGCCAATGAGAAGCTGCGCAAGCCTCCTCCGCGCCGGAAGGAGCGCCGGAAATAGCGCCGGAAATAGCGTTTGTGCATGTGTGTGTGCATGCGTATTGCGTACGCACTCCGGCCCAATGCGGTGTTTGCGGGACCATGAACCAGCCCAAGCCACAAAAACTCTGCCGACCCCCTGCCTTAACCTGTGCCCACTAAGTACCAGTATCTTTCCCTGACTGCTGTCCTGACCCTCTTACTCAGTTCCACATACATCAATCCAATCCTTGACTTCTGACTCTGCTCCCTCATCTGTCGGGCTCTGCCGTTTAGTTGTCATGTTTCACCACCAGAGAGTCAGACCCAGAGCCTCAGTAGATCCTAAAAGAAACCCCACAACCCTACTGAATATGTATTTGGTATGTTCACTTTTTCACACGGAAAGGTGCTGAAAAATGATCATAACAACATTCTGCGAAGAGGCTGCCGTTTCTGTGGTGGTAATTTAGAAGGCACAGTGTGAAAACACACAGGAAGAAGAAATGAGATTTAAAGCCCTGAAATATAGTGCATGAACTCAGACAATTTCCCTCAAGGCTGCAACAATAACTGGAGTTTCACCTCGGCTCTCTGCTGCCACACTAACTTTGGTCAAGAGCAGAGATTTGAAGGGCTGGTTCAATATCATAAGGAGATTTTACTGGGCTCTCGTAATAAGAAAGCTTCAGTTTACCTGGAGCTTGTGCTCAGTTGGCAATTACAAAGACTTCACTCTGGAATTTCACAAAGACACACAGCCCCCGGTACTCTAGTCTGCAGAGGCATTGAGCTAAAGTTAATTTCCTTTTCAGGGGTTATGTACGCCTTAGACTACATTTCCCAAAGGAATGCTCCCTCTAGGAGGTGAACTTAGTTATTATAAAGTTCCAACATCCATTTTTGTCTGATTTCCCCCCATTTTAGTATGTAAGATTACTTTTTAAAAGTTTATTAATAATCTATAACAGACACCAAATATAACACTTAAAATTCTATCAGTGACCTTACGATCCCTGGACTATATCAGTAGTAGGAAGTATGGGGAAGATTACGTTCAAGCCTCAAAATGGAGAATAACGATTTATGCTGGTAATAGCTCCTGCTATTACGGGGGTGGGGGCATTTTTTTAAAAAAGGAAAAATTGCATTATTCTGAGCTAGCCTGAGATCTAAGCTACCATCTTTGACTTTTCATATAAAACTGAGCCTGGATAATATTTTTTTTTAAAGGAAACGCAGACAAAGCATTTGCAGGCAGCAAATAAAAATAAAAATATTTTTAACACCCTCAAATATATTATATTGAGATAGTATAATGAATATCAGTGTCTCATCTTCTTTACCATGTCTTCTTTTGAACTGTAATATGGTTATACGCCCTAATTTGTGGGTTTCTTTGCAAAGCTTTCGACTACTCCTGATGTGCAATGCTGAAGACTGGCTATGTTGAGCTCATGTGCAGAGTCCTTTCCCTGGTCAAGTCTATCATACACTGAGCTGCAAAGAGGCATTTAAAATTAAAGAGAATTGAAAGTGTTCTGAAAGAGGCAACACTTCTCATGAATGTACTCACATTTCTCTTTTTCCACTCTCAAGACCAAGCAAGTTGGATCCTCCTAACAGAGGGTCTATGTTGCGCGCCGCCCTGGGACTCCCCCCCCAACCGGCTTGGAGGCGGGGTTTTGCCCTGCTCCAGCTGGTGGTGCAACGGTCATGCCACTGGCCTTTAGCCAATCAGCGACTTGGCAGGGGCTGGGGGTACTTAATTGGCAGTGCGACGTGGGGACCTCCTCTTGCTTCGCGCTGCCAAACACCCGCCCACCCACCTGTTAGTTAGGTCGTGTCTGGCCTTGCTTTGGACTTCGGTTGGCCGCCTGTTTTGGAACGGGGGCCAGGTAGGAATTTTTCCCAACGTGGCAGATTGGCAGTGGTCACTTAGTTTTTGCCTACCTCTTAGCAATCGTCACAACTTTGCTACATGTAGCAATTGGGGTCTCCTAACAACTCTCACCACGCTTACCAAACTACAGTTCCCAGGATACTTGGAGATAGCCATGACTCTTGAAAGTGGTTTGAAAATACTGCTTTAAATACATAGTGCAGTTGGAACATATTAGAGACAGTCCACTGATTTCAACGTGTCCACGATGAGTGTGACTTAATGTTTCAAGCTCTCCAACATCCATCTTGTACTTAAGACTTGAATCAGATAGTACTGTATATTGAGCTGCTGACAACATGACAGACTAGAAATACAGAACAGGTAAATAAGATTTCACTAATGAGACTTATGAAAAACAATTTTATCCTTGGTATATGAAATCTCTATGTGGGACAAGAAGCTACAGTTAGAACTGGATATGGAATAACTGATTGGTTCAAAATTGGGAAAGGAGTACGACAAGGCTGTATATTGTCACCCTGCTTATTTAACTTATATGCAGAATTCATCATGCGAAAGGCTGGACTGGATGAATCCCAAACCGGAATTAAGATTGCCGGAATAAATATCAACAACCTCAGATATGCTGACAATACAACCTTGATGGCAGAAAGTGAGGAGGAATTAAAGAACCTTTTAATGAGGGTGAAAGAGGAGAGCGCAAAATATGGTCTGAAGCTCAACATCAAAAAAACTAAGATCATGGCCACTGGTCCCATCACCTCCTGGCAAATAGAAGGGGAAGAAATGGAGGCAGTGAGAGATTTCACTTTCTTGGGTTCCATGATCACTGCAGATGGTGACAGCAGTCACGAAATTAGAAGACGCCTGCTTCTTGGGAGAAAAGCAATGACAAACCTAGACAGCATCTTAAAAAGCAAAGACATCACCTTGCCAACAAAGGTCCGTATAGTTAAAGCTATGGTTTTCCCAGTAGTAATGTACGGAAGTGAGAGCTGGACCATAAAGAAGGCTGATCGCCGAAGAATTGATGCTTTTGAATTATGGTGCTGGAGGAGACTCTTGAGAGTCCCATGGACTGCAAGAAGATCAAACCTATCCATTCTTAAAGAAATCAACCCTGAGTGCTCATTAGAAGGACAGATCCTGAAGTTGAGGCTCCAGTACTTTGGCCACCTCATGAGAAGAGAAGACTCCCTAGAAAAGACCCTGATGTTGGGAAGGATTGAGGGCACAAGGAGAAGGGGACGACAGAAGATGAGATGGTTGGACAGTGTTCTCGAAGCTACTAACATGAGTTTGGCCAAACTGCGAGAGGCAGTGAAGGATAGGCGTGCCTGGCGTGCTCTGGTCCATGGGGTCACGAAGAGTCGGACACGACTGAACGACTGAACAACAACAATACAGTATGATTTACATCTCAATATTTTAAGACTTTGATGAGGAAAACAAATCTGGATTCTATTTAGAAAGAAAAGAAATAGAATGTTGGTCAAATAATAAAAAACTGCATAATTATTTGGAATGCATGCTGCAAACAGAACCTTCAGTTAAGTATATATATACGGGGTGGGGGAATCAATGCAGAACCTGGGTCTGAATCCAAGTGGAGGAAAGGCCTTTGAATTGAAGCCAAAAAACTTCATCTTATTTTGGTTACAGTAGTATTTTCCATGTCATGCAATTCAAAACTACTTTTCTTCCTTTCAGATTATCCAATTATTTGTTCATCAAAAAAGTTAGCCACAGCTCCAATGCTGGACAAATAATGGTCTGCAATCTGGTAACCATCTATTATCTGCAATCTTAAAACTCAGTAACTGAATTGGTTAGAGAATTACATTGAACGGTTTTCAGCAAATACCAAATCCTCTTCTATGAAGCCAAAATTTGTCAGTTGGCAGAATACAAACAATCTCAGCAGGTAATGCAAAACTATATCCACTTCACTGGGAAGTAACTCCACAGATCTCAGTGGGACAAACATAATCATATCTAGTTAAAGGTAGATAGCCGTGTTGGTCTGTCATAGTCAAAACAAAATAAAATAAAAAAATTCCTTCCAGTAGCACCTTAGAGACCAACTAAGTTTGTTCTTGGTATGAGCTTTCGTGTGCATGCACACTTCTTCAGATACACTGAAACAGAAGTCACCAGACCCTGATATATAGTGAGAGGGTGGGGAGGGGTATTACTCAGAGGGGTGGTGGAAATGGTTGAAAGGTTGATAGGTGTGGTAAACCTGTTGACGACTGTTAACGGCTGCAATTAGTCTTACAGGAAAAAGCAAGGGGTGAGAAGGTTAAAAAAGCTTTGTCATGTATAATGAGATAAGAATCCAATGTCTTTGCAAAGGAATTTCAGAAATAGACTGGAAAGAGAAGTTGCTGAATTGCAACTCATTACCAAGCTTAAAACCATGGAGAGACCTGGTCTGAACAAAGACATTGGATTCTTATCTCATTATACATGACAAAGCTTTTTTAACCTTCTCACCCCTTGCTTTTTCCTGTAAGACTAATTGCAGCCGTTAACAGTCGTCAACAGGTTTACCACACCTATCAACCTTTCACCCATTTCCACCACCCCTCTGAGTAATACCCCTCCCCACCCTCTCACTATATATCAGGGTCTGGTGACTTCTGTTTCAGTGTATCTGAAGAAGTGTGCATGCACACGAAAGCTCATACCAAGAACAAACTTAGTTGGTTTATAATCATATCTGTATGTTTTAAGTATTACATGTACATTATGCACACATATTCCTGCTTAATCAACCCTTATTCTGGCATTTAGTTCACTCATGTGATCTCAGTCATGTGAGAGACAGTAAGGCAAACCCACCCCTCCTGGAATGTCTCTTTCCCCTTCTTTACAGTCCTTTGTGAACTGGAGGGTGAAGTTCCGAAATAAAAATTCTGTGCATCAGAATGTATTATTAGGAACCAGATGATGAAAGCTCCTTATCAACCACAGTAGAACTCGACAACTCAAGGCAGTGTGCTTGTGAATGTGCAACACAACACATATATCCTAGCTCTTGCCATGCAGTCTTTTGCTGGCCTGTACATGTTGCAAAATTATATTTCTTTGATTGTAATTTAGTGTCTGACCTGTGACCATAGCAATAAAGATTGATCGATTGTTTCTGAAATAAGCTAAATGTGAGAACACTAAACACCCAAACAGGGCTTCCCAAAAGCATGTATTGAAGCAATGTGTGTGCGTGTGGCGGGAGGAGTTTCCAATATTTGCCAGCTTGTAACATTAAAACAGACAGGTGCTGTCCATTTCTGCTCCAGGGGAAAAGGTGGAAAAATATGTTTAATTCATAAAAATAGAACGACATGCTGAAACATGTTGGCTCCCCATGCAATATAGAGCCTTGACCATGCAGTGTTCTGAACCACATGAGGATCCTGTCCGTGGTCTGCCTCAATCCTTGGGGCTGTGGTGGTGATTGCCACAGGCATGAACCAAAAGTGGGCTTATATTTTCCACCACTGTTTTCCTAATTTAGAGCTACAATAAGTATCAGTGAAGTGACCATGAACCCAGATGCAATGGTGGCAAACAGAACATTCTGTTTATACAGATATTTGAAGCTGTTCCTATATCTAAAAGCAAGGAAGAAGCATCCAAATTGAAGAGCACAATATGTCCTCCTGTGGCTAACTTGTCTGAAATATAGTACCTGAGTGAGCACAGTTGGGGAAATGTGGGCTACAGAGCTCAACTCTGGGACAAACTCGATGCAATGACAAGTGATTTTAGGCAGCTAGACTTGGTCTGGAACTCAGATGAAATTACCGGTACCTCAAATGGTACCTTAGGTACCTAATTTATGTTTTGAATTCAGCCCATATTTGCTGTTTTCCTCCCTGTTTTGATTATATCTTTTCACTATGTTTCCTATCATTCACTCCCAACGGAAAAATCTTTCACGCTGTTCCTAATTCAATCTTTGTGCAAATAACAGGACAACAGTATTATAACATTATATTTTCATGTGACTCACCAGAAAGAGATTCCTCACTGCCAAAGGTGATCTAATAATTACATTTGTGGAACTCTAATAATGATCCATCCAAGAAGAACCTTATGCTGGCTCAATTTGGCCTGATCCAGCATGCTCTTTTTTGTGTTATGTTTTTAAATTTAATTTGCTTGATGGTCAAAAGTAGACCAGATTGTTATTACTGTAACTATGATGTATTACAGCAACATGCTCAATGCCATAGTTTGCAGTACTCTCAAACTCCCAAGAAATAATTTAATAACCATGTTTATCTCATACTATAACCCAGCAAATATCTTCTTTTTAAATTTCTACAAGTTTACTACCTCCCCTCACCCCGCCTTTGTGTACTCAGCATACACCACAGCTATTAAAATTCATCTCTGTCTTTCCTTTAAATTATGAATGCATCAACCAGCAAATGGAAATGTAAAAGACCAGGCTTGTCATTTCTAACTGAAAGCAAACTTCCTTGAAGACCTTACAGAATACCAAACGGTGCCCTTTTAAGTGGATCAATCACTTTAAAACAGTGTCCAGGAAATTCCTTTGGGATTAATAGCCACAAAAATATATATACCAGGCACTTAAGCATATTAATCACTCTTCCTTTCCCAAAACTACCAAAATAATGATTGAAATATCAATCTTGAAGGAGTCACAATTCACTTTCTTTTCCACACTAAAGAATTTGGAGCAAAAAATTGGAAGAAACTGCGCATTGAATATGACCAAAGTCCAAAGAGTAACTTTAAGCATGCATACTGCTTTGTGAGCATGCTTTGTGAGATTTGTAAACATTTTTCCTTTTATTTGAACATGAGATGCCTATGTCATGTCATAAACTGTTTTGAATGAATGCCACCTCTGTTTCAAAAGCAATTTCTAATGGCAGACTGCTAGGGAGAACCAAAAACAAACCCCTGTGTTGCAATAAGAACCAATCACAACAATACAAACACAACACATAGGCTAATGGTTAGTAGAGAATATATAATAGAATAATGATATCTTTCAAATTGTAAGAATAAGCCAATCAAAGTTCATATGTACAATATAACAGAGTGGTAGAGAGGACCGTCAAGCCGTGTGATCAAAACAGATATCTAAGGACAGTCTCACAATAGTCTTTCAAAAGTTTCAACGGAAGACGTCTCAAAAGCCTCAAAAGGACAGTGTCTCCGGAATGATACTACTGTTTTGTAATAGTCTCCATCAGCCGATATTTTTCAACAGAATGTGTAAGTAAGATAGTGTAGCTATCTAGTAAGCACTGATCCTTAGCATAAATCTTACTTTTGAGACGTCTTCTGTTGAAACTTTTGAAAGACTATTGTGAGACTGTCCTTAGATATCTGTTCTGAACACATGGCTTGATGGTCCTCGCTACCACTCTGTTATATTGTACATATGAACTTTGATTGGCTTATTCCTACAATTTGAATGATATCATTATTCTATTATATATTCTCTACTAGCCTACGTGTTGTGTTTGTATTATTGAGACTGGCATGTGTCCTCCTTCCTGGGCAGTCGTTCGAGACCTTCTTCCAAGCTTCTTTCAGCCCGAACATCACAGTGACTGGTGTCAGAAGACATCCAGCACACTTAGGATCTGCAGAGCTTGAGCAGTTGCATAACAGAAACCCAGCAACTCAGCACCTTGCCTAAATCTACTTTATTACATATCTACACACACAGAGCTCTTCATCATGGCTCCCTCTCTCTCTAGCATCAGGCAGCAAAGAGAAAGAACAATGGAAACAGTCCCACTTAAGGGAACACAGCATCCTGTCTTCCGTCACTTCCCACTTCCCACTCTGTGGAATCAAAACACATACCCAGTCATGTGATAAACAATAAACCCATGACTGCACACGGGGAATGAATCTCCCAACAAGTGTGACATTAAAGTTTCAGTTATCACACTGCATTTAGCATGCAAGCGCTATCAGAGGTCTTACGTAGGGCAGTAAAGAACATAAATCATTTTGTTCAGCCACCTGTCTAAGTGTCAGGAATGTGAGGCTTGAACAGGAATCTTTGGACTCAAAGTTAGTTATTGAGCCCTGAAAACCACATTCCTTTCATTACTGGGAAGGGGGTGTAACTCATACCATTCTAAGTGACTTGCAGCAAACATAATGTTCCTGCTCTTTTGCATTTCCTGAGATCCTTGCAATCCCTGTGTTTCCGCCATGGCTGTTACTGGTTATCTCAACTATCAACCAAATATATAATTTAGAGAGAGGTAAGGAGTATCAGCAACTGTGGTGCCTTATGCAATCCCTTCCTCCCATAGGAATCTTCAAATGTAGTAAAGCAGGTGATGACAAAAAAAATCTACTGAAGATGTACTTAAGGCCTGCAAGAATTTTGAAAAATAATTGATGCACAATGGAAACAAATATTTTGATGCTCAAGATCTGTGCTGTGAACTTATAGCAACAGCTCAAAGACTTTGAAAGTCTATGCCACCACAAGTACTTATCTTCATACTACAAAAAAACCCTTTGATAATGCGCCCAATGTTTCTGTTGCTCTAAAGATCCTTCTCAAACTTGTCAGTGGCAAGTGGTGAAAGTAGTTTCTCAAAGCTCAAACTTGTAAAAACCTACATATGCTCAACAATGTTGCAAAAGAGACTAGTTGGCTTGGCAACTATATCAACTGAGCCTGCCCAACCATCATCACTTGACCTGAAGATATTGGTGAGAAAAATTGCAGAGGAAAAGACACACAAAGTGATATATTGATGTGCCTGGATTACAACTTTCAAGTGACTTAAATTTTAACATCACAGTGTTAGCTTAAAATGTAGGGCAAGTCCCAAATGCAACCTAGCAGTCACTACAAGTGATATTAGAGAATTCATTTTTTCACACTGGTTTTAACATGTGAAAAAATATTATTATACAGTGATGAGTGGGAAAACAGCTTTTTTATATTCAGCTGAAAGTTCCTACATATCAAGCTACTTTATTCCCAAAATATATCCTATTAAACAAGAAAGTCAATGATAAAAGTGGCATGCAATATTAGCAAAAAATGATATTTTGACCATTGACACTACTTAAATGTAAAAATCCAAGCATAGAAACTCAATGAAAAACAGTCATGCCTTCAAACACTCCTGAAGATGCTAAACAGTTGTAAGCATTCATTTTATTTAAAAATAAAATAAAGGGAACAGATCTCCAAGCAGTTAAGTGAATATAATTTCAAGGATCTCATACTGAGTCAGAGCAGCTAAGCTGCCCCTAGAACTAATATTACCGGTTACTCTGCAGAGAAGTAATATATTAATCTCACTTGAATTTAATGGCCCATTTCTTTGCCAATCATATTAGCGTATTCTGTTCTTGGGTAGCCTTTCAATTTAAATCAGGTTTTCAGAACTCAGTGAAATGCTAGTCACGGAATACAATCCTGTGCATGTTATTCCCCCCCCCCCCTTGACAACAGTCTCTGCTTCGAGGAAGAGCCAGGGGATCCCTGTTGGATCTTTCAGTAGCTTCTGATACCACTGACCACGTTATCCTCTTGGACTGTTCCTGTGGTTTGGGAGTTGGAGGCACTGTTTTATAGTGGATCTGTTCCTACCTGCACGACTGGTACCAGAAAATAACATTAGGGGAATACATTCCCACATCTTGGCAGCTTAGCTGTAGGATGCCACAAGGCATTAAATTCCCAGTGCTATTTAACATCTATATGGGAGCATTTGGGAGCAATCATTGGGGCACACTCAACTCTATTAAATCTGAGTCAGGAGAAGCCATGAGTAAGCTGAACTAGTGCCTGGATGCAGTGGTGGAATTGATGAGAGTCAACAGACTAAAACTGAATCCTTCTAAGACAAAGAGACCATGGGTGTGTGGTTCCCAGGGCTGAGAATTGGGGACTCGGCCTGTTTTAGCAGGGTTCCACGTCCTCTGAAATAAAAAGTATGAAGTTTAGGGGTGCTCTTGAAAATGCCTTTGCCAATGGAGGCCTAGGTAGCCTCTGTGGCAAAGAGCACCTATTGTCTGCTTCTGTGGGTGCATCAACTGTACCCTTTCCCAGACAGGGATAGCTTGGCCTCTGTGACACATGTGTAACCTCACATCTGGAATATTGCAATGTATGGTCTGGATCCTGGAGCTGGTGAAGAATGCTGCAGCCCAAGTAGGGAGAGATGCTTCTTATCTGCAATGGCTGCCTATTAGCTACCAAACCAATTTTAAGGTCCAGCTATTTACATACAAAGCCTTAAATAACTCTTGACCAGGTTATCTGGAAAAAAAAACCCCAAACATCTTCCCCTCCACTGCCTGGTAAGGGGAACCATCTGTGCCAAAGTAAAGCTTAAGTAATTTGCTAAAACGAACAGTCACTTTCAAGTGGATCACATGTATCCTGTTTTCAGGATATATGGTATAGTTTTGGAAAGCAATAGAAAATCTGAAAGCATTTTCAATAGCGAGAACAAGAAAAGAACACTTCCCCCTCTAAATATTGATAATTTTGCCATTGATTTCTAAGCTGTCTGGATTTTATTCCTCAATGAAGAAAACAAGAACAGCTTAGTGCTTCATAGGCATATCATCACAGTTCCAAATCCCAGCTGAGGTAACCTGGTTTGCTCTCTGTCAGCCATTAGATAAACAGAGTTTAGCGAAACGAGATTTCTAAAAGTGAGTTGGAATATGAATCTTTGTCTATTCTGCATGAGCTGTTAAGGCTGCATTGCCCTTTCTATAAGGGTAAGGGATTGTCAAATGTCATTTCTAAAATGTCAGGTCCCAATCCCAAACTCAGTAATGTCAATACTATCATTTCAATTGGTTTCAGCAGTACTTTCAATACCACTCTGAGCATGCATTGCTGCTTTAGATATGGGGTCATATTTCTGTCATTCTATCTATCTATCTATCTATCTATCTATCTATCTATCTATCTATCTGAAATATTTATAGTCTGCCCTTCACACAAGAGTCCCAGGGTGCAGGCAATAATGTTAGACTCACGACTAACAATAAAAAACTAAAACAAAAGAAATAACTTAGCATCATAGATGTGTGGCACATTTCAGAGAGTAGGCTAGTCGAAAGCTGTGGGCCTATCACAGAGAAAGCCCTGCCCCAAGCACCCACAGTATGTGTTGGGAAACGCCGAGGCTGATGCCTCTCCCCCAACGCAGCGCCGCCTGGGATGATTCATCACTCATGTGTTCCGTCGCACTGATGTGACACATATCCAAGGACATGAGCACACGACACTAGCAGAGTCCAAACAGAAGCTGAACCTTGAGGTGTGACATCTGAGCCTAATTTATTATGTACAAAATCAAACGTAACAGAACAAAGAAAACATGGCTCCCCTCTCTCTTTCTTCCTCAGAGAGAAGAGCAAAAGCAAAAGCAATACAGAACGGAACACCGTATCTGAACTTCCGTTCCCATGACATCCAACACTGTGGAATGTAAACACAGACATGTGTCAACAACAATCACACATCTGCAGCATGGAGGAATGAAATTCCCAACATCATGAACCATGATCCATGGGAAGAGTGCTACCAAGCGGACTTCCTATGCAGATCTGTAGACATAGAATAATAGAATCGTTGAATTGTAGAGTTGGAAGGGACCTTGAGGGTAATCTAGTCCAACTCCCTGCAATGCAGACGTCTCAGCTAAAGCATCCATGACAGATGGCCACCCAACCAAGTGTGGCATTGAGTTTCAAACAGATGCAAGCAATTTTGCTTTCAAAGTTCTTTGCATAACTCCCACAAGATGCTACTGAACAGTCTGCTGTTTCTCTCTCGGGACTGGATTTAATCAGCCCCTTCAGCATTAGGCTGGGCAGTTCACCAAGAACATAATGGAGGCCGAGAAACAAGCTTTCTACACTGCCACCAGTGTCACGTGGCAGGCACAAAAAGCTGAAATAGATATCATCAGTGTATATGAATGGCCAGGATCCTGAGTACAAATGCTTCCTAGAGCTGTAGCCAAGTTCCAATCTAACATTTTGCCAGGGGTGGGGGGTGGCTTTGCAGAACTAGGGGCGTGATACTGAAGCCGTCTCAGTATTCTGTCTCCCAATTTGCCCATGCATGAAATCCACCCCATTCCTGCTTAAGGCATGCTTTTATGAAAACTGGATTTCATTCTGTTCAGAAAGGTTAAACCAGAATTTACTTGATTTTTTTTGTTAGCATTCTAAATCTAAATCTAAGCAAATGAGATTCTAAAACTTAACAGATGAGCAAACGTGATGATTTACCAGTTGTCCCAGTGTGCTGAAACCAAGGCTGTGCACACATTGTCATCTTAAAACACAAAAAGGTTATTCCATTTGTTCTCAAATCAAATCAAAACTTGTTTAGTGAAAAATGCATCAAAATGCAGGATAGATACTGGATCAATATGGATTGTGGCTAATGTCATGTGTATACCAAATCCTAAGGCAGGAATGGGAGTGCAGTTTAGTCATGCTGGCCACATGACCTGGAAAGCTGTCTGTGGACAAATGCCGGCTCCGTCAGCCTGAAGCAAAATGAGCACCGCACCCCATAGTCGCCTTTGACTGGAGTTAACCATCCAGGGGTCATTTACTTTTTACTTTTTTTTACTATCTGGTAGAAATACCAGTATAGGGTTGTGGGTGTTTTAATCCTCTCATGCAGTAGCTTTATACTGTAGGTGGAAGAGAATGGCTGGCAAGTCTAATATTTAAAAATACTGAACTTGGACAGTACATCCTGAATTCCTTTCCTCTAGCTTAAATTTCAAGAACACTTTGTAGTTTTACAAGCTTGGGGATAAGTAGGCCATTATAGAATCATCACCTCGCAGATAACAAGACTTGTTTTTGATCTCTTCTGAGAAATTCTTTATTTCTCTGAACAGCCTTTCATAAATGTTATATGTGTTGAACCCCTACAATAAGCATAAAAATGAAGTTTAAGCAGAATTTGAGAGTTGAGGTAGTGCAAGACATACTGCGGAGGTTATTCACATGAATTTTAAACAGGCTTTTACAGTGTGGGAGCTTGACTTGAAATAACAGTTTAACTTCCTGCAAGGGAGGCATTTTCCAAATGCACCTAGATAAATATGTTGGATTCGTCTGAAAGTCTGGTGTGTCTGGTGCTTTAGGAAGATGTAGTTATCCAAAGAGGAACAAAGGCTATCCAAGTGCTTGTACAAAAGGTGCTGCAATTCTCCCATCATTTTTATCTAACCTGCATGCCTCCAGTAAGCTGCCTACAAGCTGCCTTTGAGCTATCAAGATGGAAACTGAAAGCAGACTGTTGTGCTAATTTATCCATCAACACATTAGAAACACATCCTATATGCTAATGATTATTAAGTTGTCTTCTAATTATATATCAGAAGTATCAGTTCATTTTCAATAAAGGAAATCAAAGCATTGCTCAATGATGAATACCTTTATGCAACTGCTGGCTCATTAAAGAACAAGGAAAATAATTTTGCTCCTTAGCTATGATTCTCAGGTCATAATCCTAATACTACTTAAACATAAAAAAGAGCAATATGCAGCTTTGAATAGCAAGAAATGTGAAAACTTGCTTTGAGAAAACCATTGAAGCATGATCAGAGGGTACTTCACCTTGAATACTTTGAAAGAACATAAAAAGCAAGATAAACATGAAAAGGTTTTTACACTGTTAGGAAGCTACATTTTTAACACACAATCCTGTGTCTGCTCAGGAGTAAGGCCCAACTGAGTTCAATGGGACTTATTCCCAGGAATTGCAGGTTAATGAAGCAATCCTTTACATGAAATACATGGAAATAGGACTCACTGAGCTCTATTGGGTTCATTCCTGAGTAGGCATGTATAGGATTCTACTGTTCCTTACAGCAAAACAACTACCCCATTTTGTCTAGTCCTTTTCTCCAATACAACAAAACCAAAACACCAAACCGGCTTGCAAATATAAAGGACAATTTTAAAATTGTCCTTTATATTTGCAAGCTGGTTTGGTGTTTTGGTTTTGTTGTATTGTAGTCGTGATACTTTTTTTTAGTCCTTTTCTCCTACACACTATTCAATAGGGTAGTTTTTCCCCAAGTGGCATTTTGCTCTGGTAGCCCTTGAGGCCCCATAGCATACAGACCCAAGTACCTGGAAATTGTTCTATTGATTAGGGATCTCTTCCTTTATCTTAGAAGTCGGAATGGCAAATAATATTCCACCAATTTTGTATGGAGTGACATGTATAATTAGGAAAGCCATAGATGAAACCACACACAGTCATAGGTCTTCATTATTGTAGACCTGTCTGCTACCTTCAAGTCAAAGCAATGTTGTTCCACTGTATGAGAAAAGATGTCCATATAAGAGACCATGCTCATACACTGGTCTGGTCTACATGACACAGTAAGCCAAACTATGGCTTAATGGGACCATGCAAACATAAGTGCTCTTGAAGAGAAGCTCACGGCCCTTTTAACATCTATGTTGCAGCTTGCTAAGCCAAAGTTTGCCTTACACATCGCCTTGGACAGTGTTATCCCCAGAATCACTGATGAAAGCCAGCATGGCCTTCACTACTTTGCTACCTTCACTGCTTTGTTCCATACCTTTCCCCCTTCTTCTTTGTCCCTGGTGTCTTATGGGCCTCTTGCAAAACCCTTTATGGTGCCTTTGAGAAACCATATTTAGCAGAAGTTCAGTTTCCTCTACATTGGTGTCTCTGTTTACTTCCTCTTGCCAAAACAAGAACAGTGCTGTGTGTTTTGATTGCAAGTCCTTTTTTTGGTCTGGAATATCTTTAGGTGGTTGAAGAACTACAATTTCTTTGTATGCATTTCTAACATAGTTGAAATAAGACAGTTTGCTTCTAAAATAATAAAATAGGATTTTGGGGGGGAGGTTTGGAAAATGGGATTGGAAATATCAGTGCTCATATGAGTGATATAGTACTACTTTGTAGTTTACCTATTTTAGACAGTGCAGTTAATATTTCTCTACATCAGCTGGTGAACATGCATAATGTTAATTCCTCAGTGACTGCTGCAGTAAGGATTACAGAAACAAGCTTGCTACTCATGCATAGCAAAATAGTTGAAAGAGCTGCAGTGATACCAACAGTTGGCACATCTCATTTGCCCTATGGGGAAGCTAGTCCAGCAAAATGTGTATGATCTGATGTAACTCTATATAGGTCAAAGTTTTTCTGTATTGATTTGATCATCATAGCCTCAGAACTTTAAACTGTGGAGAAGTCTTATTATTATTCTGAATTATGTGGTTTGAGGATCCTACATTCAGACCAGCTCTTCAGTGAAAAGGTCTTGACCCTATAAAGCTGTGTATTGTGAGCATTTAAGTAGTAATGAATAGTGCAATCCTTCTTTCCAAATTTAAAAAACTGGATCTCAGTTTCATTATGATGAATGTACTTTTATCAAATCAAGTTTCAATCAAACGGGAGCTCTAACAGCAGGGGCGGGAGGGATCACATTCTATTTATTGAATACAGCAAAAGGATCTTTGCAAGAATGAAAAGGATACTAAAAATCCCCTCTATGTTTAATATTTTAAAAGGGCATATGATAAATTCAGGCTGTCTTACTAACATGTGCCTGTGGGTATTTCTTTCGAGAAAGATGAACTAATACAATCTCTTCTATCAAGCCTTTTCCAATCTCTTGAATATCTAGACTGACGGAAGGCTTTTATTCAAGTTGCCATTTTTCTTTCCAAGCAATTTATATGGAAAGAATACATTTTAATAACTACTCAGCTAATATTATGGGGCTTTAAAAAAAAGACTGTATGAAATGTAACAGAAGTGAATGAGTTTATCTGAATTTAGCCAAACCAAAAGTACATACATGGCTTAAATAAAGGCATCATCCTTGGTTTCTGGATTATGGATTAACACATGGTCCCGTTAACAAACTTGAGCTCCTGTAAAACAGAGCAGTAGCATCTGCTACAGCAGATATAGAGTAGCATTTAATCCTGGGAAGACAGTCCGAATGAGTCTGTCACCTTTGCCAAACTAATCCCTATTTACAGATCTTGATAATGGACATATCTCACCCATCAAATCTTCTCCAAAAAGAACAACCACCATGCCAGCTACCTCATGGTGGCAGCATAGGGCTAGTGAGGTCACATAAAGCCAGTAGGTGGGTATCTCTGGTATATATGAAAATATCAATAACTGTTGAGATTCATTCAGTTCCATCCACAAAAGAGTGGCCAATTAAAGCAGCATAACAATAGGCCCAAGCCTATAAAAGGTTCTACCAGTGGTCTGAGCAGCACAGTGACTTTGTAGTTATGTCCTCTGTAACAGATTGCCTTTTTCTTGCTTCGCCTTGCTGACAATCCCAAACCCTGAGCCTCCATGATAGGAACCAAGTTTTGAAGAATGCATATAAACATAAGCAAATACTGTAATGGACTAGTGGGGGTGCTGGATTCTGTTCAGTTGCAAAGCATCAATAGTCAGAAGTCAGAAACAATTATATATAACTTTGATGAGACGAGTGCTAAATAACTTGAAGCACACATTTGTGAACTATTTACTATTTGACAGGGAATCAGGATTGCATCATTTAAAAAATACTCTTCATTTATAAACTATTCAGTTATATAGCGATGACACCAAACGATTGTATCAATGCAGCCACCTCATAATGAATCAAAAGGACATGTATTTGCAATAAGTAGCTCAACAACTAAAAACAAAGCAAAAAAAGGAATCTCTGGATCACATCTTTAACTACCTATCTATAGCTCATTAGTACTGTACTGACATTTCATAGAATCTTGCATTCACAGAAAAACACACTGTTGGGAGCAGCTCAAAATTCAGCTACTTTAGCCCTCTGCCTTAGGGCAGAATTCTTGAAGCATTAAATCACATTCATTCACACTGCAAATTAATCCCTCCACCTCATCAGCCAAGTGCTTATTTCCATAATATATATCCCAACCAGCCTTAGCATAGTATGTATTAAAATACAATGAAGACTCCAATAAAGCTATTGAGTTTTGACTGGAAAACCGTATCACCAAGTTCAAAACTTTTTCATACAGTTAAGCCTGAACAATTAGAGTCCTTTTCCTGAGATTCTTTGCACACCCATTTTCCTGTGGGTACTCACATTGAATAATTGGACAACATAGGAAGTACATCTCAGGGTGAAGAACATTCAGCTTATCTAAACTATTTCCCTCCGCTCTCTTGCCTGAAGAATCATCCCTGAGCAGAGCACTTCTGTAATATATCTTCATTTGGGTTCAGTCGAACACAGTGAATGGAACATGTAAGATATGATTAGCGCTGGGAGGAAGCTGCATCCTTTTTGCCCTAGTATTCAGCCAAGCTGAGAATTTGGAAAGATGCGTTTCTATGCAACTTTCATAACATGATGCAATTTCTCTCATCCTTCCTGGATTTATATTTAATGAAACTGCCACCTCCATTAAATGCTGTAGTTTTTCATGTGCACAACACTGATTTTTTGCCACCTTAAAAGTTACATTGAGTCCTAAGCTGCTTGCATTCAAAGAACTGTAGAGTTGGAAGGGACCCTGAGAGTCATCAAGTCCAACTGCTTGCAATGCAGGAATCTCATCTAAAGCATCTATGACAGAGGGCCATCCAACAATATACCCAACTCCCTCAACCATTTCATAATGCTTTGCTTCCAGCCCCTTAATCATCTTGGTTGCCCTTCTCTACACACGTTCCAGCATATTAATATCTCTCTTAAATCGTGGTGCCCAGAGAAGAAATATACAAACACATGTCTGTAATCTCTAGACCAGGATGGCGAACCTTTGGCCCTCTAGATTTTGCTGAACTGCAATTCCGATCAGCCCCAGAAAGCATGGCTAGTGGGTAGGGATGATAGTAGTAATTCAGCAACATCTGGAATGTCAAAGTTTCCCCACACCTTTAAAGAATACAAGTTTGTAATTTCAAACTTCGGAGCCATCATCAGTCAAAAGAAAGTCTCACCATAAGAATATTCTCTGTGGCCATAACACTCCTATGGAAGATTATTTCTGAAAAATGTATACCAAATTTAAGTGAGTGTTATGGTGGACAGTTGATACAAGAGAAACTACTGTAGTAGGGTGGGTCAAGAGGGCGACCACATGACCAGAAATTAAACTCTAGAGAGGATTCTGAGTAAATCTAATGTAACTGCCCCAAAATATCACACTGGCAGGAATCTACTGTCCTACTTATGTGGACTTTAAATTCCAATTTAGAATTTTCCACATGAATTCCTCCAAGAAAAGACTGAAAAATTTTATCTGGAAAAACAAATATACTAGAACTGGTAATTTAAACCTTGGTTCAAAACAAGCAATTCAGCATGAAAATTTGGGGAAGTGTGTGTTATTCTGTTTTCTATTTAGTGACCCAACCCAGGATTCACCAGTATTCCTAATTTCACCTAAATACTGCAGACTACAATTTTTGTGTAACATCAGAGCTTTCTAAACTATTTCTGATAAAAACAGAGTGTTGATCCATACTAAAATGTCCTTGTGGTTTTAGGAATGTTAGTATGTTCTGAACTACAGTGAAGTGTCTATTTAGAAATGGTTATCAAACACTGAAATAAGTGAACATTGTCTACTACACATTCCTAAAAAGTCATGGGTTACTTTTTTCTTACACAACATGAATTCAGTTAGCAGCACTTCTACAAGTTCATTGTTCTCCCATCAACAGATTTATTCTTTATTTAAAAAAAACCTAGCTTCTCATACACTGTAAACTATAACCTCATTGAAGGAATTTTTATGACTTGCACTGTGAAAAAGAATTAAGTATATGGCTTTTTAAAACTCTGTTGCATAGTTGGAGAGAAAACACATATAAAACAGGAGCAGAATAACACAATAACATTTAAATAGATGCAGTATTAGCAAATTTTCCTGTTAGGTTGAATGTGGGATGCTGAGGCTATAACCCTGTACCCATTTATTGAAAATAAACCCCACCAATCAGAATTATACTTACTTCTGAGCAGATATGTATATAATATGTATATAATTACACTATATGTAAGTTTTCAGTTATGTAAAAGCCTCTTATCTCATTTCACAGAATTCCATGTGAGAGTCCTCCTCTCTCTTCAGCCACATTTATTTCTGTCTATTCTGATGGTGTTTTATGACCCAGCCAATCCTTGCTTTCCATTTGTGCTAATTTTTCAACATAGTGTCAACAACAGGGATGCTCAAGAAATTCAGTTTGTGAACTCAGGTGACCTGATCTGCACTCCTGGATTAAGATACATATTGAAATGCAACTGTCTTCAGATTTCACACTTCCCTAAGTGTTTTGACATGGTTCTCAGCATTGTAAATTAAATGCAAAAATAGGATGGATCAGGATTTATGAATGAACACATAGAAAACTGACACAGACTTGTAACAGATTTATTCATCCATCCCACATAAAACACATGAATTAAATGTATGGTCAGCTACAATTCTATATTTGTATTTAGGAACACCTGGGTTTTAGATTAGTTCTGTCTCCATCTGAGTCTTCCTTTACACAGATGGGGATCCTCCTGTTGCCCTCCACAACTCCCACTATCCTTGACTATTGGTCATGTTGGCTGGGGCTGATGGGAGCTAGAACAACAGTAACTATTCATGGAGCACCAAAGATCTCAGCTACTGAATGAAGAAGAAGTAGAAGGAGAATTGACTGCAAGCCTGCGTTCAGGCATACGGTTTATATTGCGTTAGTTTTCCTGGTTATAACGTTATTGCTTCTGTCTCAGTCTCTAGCATTCTTTTTCTACTGTGGTACCTTAACATGGAAATAAGCATTAAACATCTGCTAGACTCCACTAGATATTCAGAAATGGTTTTTATGTCATGTGAAAGATTAAATAAAATGTGAACATCAACAGGTTAGGAAATGTTGGTAGGAGAGAATAAAGTGTTGTTTGAATGCAACTCATGACAAATTATTCTATTCTAATTGTAGATGTACCATTTTTTATCCCTCACTTTTAAAGCTTTGTTGACAATCTTACTGCTGGAAAGTTCTGTTTCTCTTCTGAGTAATCAAAGGTGTTGAAACAGGCTTTTTCTAATGGCTGTATAGGGTTAAAAGTTAATTCATTCATTTTCAAACTAAAAAAAAAAAAGTGTGGCACAAATCCCAACATCTTCTCTTTTGTTTGAAGCCAGGTTTGCACAACTTGTGACTAAGTCCCACAGGATTTCCCAGCAGCATAAATTAATTTTGCCTAACTTTTATTTTGAAATCTCCATATACAAAATGAGAAAATCTGGAATGATTATTTGAATTCTTTGCACTGTGGAATCCTTTGCACACTAGATACTTTACATTGACAAAGTATCCTCACTGCCTTTTAGTAACTTTGAAGTTCAATTTGTTCCATTCATTAAAGTATGAACACTAACAATGCACAAACACATTTGTGATCAGTTCACAAGGAGCAGCACAAAGAATTCCTAGATTACATTTTAAACCAATGAAAGCAGTGAACGGCTTCAACAAGCTGTCAATGGATGACAACTGCTGGAAATACTTTAATTTTAAAACTTTAAGTACTGTGATTTCCAGCTTTGTACATAACAACAATAGTGTGCAGAGAAGCACAACACCAGTGGGTTGCTGGAGAAATTCAATAGTATCTTCTTGAAGTGAGGTAAGCCAGTATGTTTGAAAACTGGATAAATTATTTGGATCAAAATCAAATGAATACCACTAAGAAAAGTGGGAATCACAATCCTATTACTTGTTCATTAAATGAAGCTAGGAGCAGAATTTAAGGCTGGCATTTTAAGATGCATTTGAACTTTCATCCTATACCTTTGGTACAGGGAGAAAAAAAGCAGTCAAATAAGGTATATTACTGAAATGCAATAGTGTATTGTAGCTCTTACCCAAAGATCAATGAACTGTACCTTTCAGAACTCCAAGGAATTGCCTTTTATAGTCAAAAGGTCAAAACAGAATTTAGAAAAGCAGCTATTAAAGTTACCTGGTCCTTATGGATTGTTCCCAGTTTGACAGTGAAATTGTGGGAAATGTCGGTCTTGGGTATTAACAAAGGGGTTTAAATCTTTTGCTATTATTTAACTAGAAAAATCTTCACTTTCATCCCAACCATTTCTTTTACCCCTTTTCATGCCTCTTTAATTGATTTCATTTATATATATATAGAATTAATGTAGCAGGTTTCACCCCTGCTTCCAAATACTAATATGTTTCTTCTCCACTATATGGATCAGAACACACAGCCCTGGCTATATTGGAGCAACGGGACTTAAGGGCAGTATGCATGGAAAAGGCAATTAGACAGCAGAAGATTGTTTTAAGATATTCAGGTGGCGCTTTAAAACATATACCAAAATAACAAACTAAGGCAGCACATTTAACTGCTGCCCCTTTGAAGTAGCAGGAAGCAGGACTTTACAGAGGAATGGTGTCCATAAGGCGGTTGGATGGCAGCTTGTTTGCCCCCTTCTAGCAACTCCTGCAGTCAAGCTGGTTCCAAAAGTATTGCTCTGTTTTCCTTTGGTCCACATCAGCGAGGCTGAGGGGGGTGGGTCTTGTCATTTGGGCAGCCAGGGACCTCCATACATACTGCCCAGGCTTGCAGCTCAGGGAGGTTACTTAAGTGCTTCTAACACAGCAGTTTGGCTTCACCTCCATAGGTGGACTCCATTGTCTCTCAGGACTGATGGATGCCAGCAACAACATTGAAGTTGTGCTTTCAGTTTGCATATCTCAGGTATTTTAATGAAGAACCCCCAAATTCACCTCAAATTCTATGTTAGGCCAAAGAAGAAGAAGAAGAAGAAGAAGAAGAAGAAGAAGAAGAAGAAGAAGAAACAATTCAAAGTAATTTAGATTTAGGCTCTGGGACAGCAAAAACTTCCCACAACTTACTTTTGTACTGGGGATACAATTTGTATTACTCTAACTTCCCTTCTGGCACAGCTGAGTGTATGTGATTGGAAGCAGCCACTTTATTTTAAATCAGCTTTATGTCTGACTCCTAAACTGTTGTACAGCTTAACTATTGTTTTTGAAAACGATATTTTATTTGAAGCTTACTGTACGTTTTAACCAACCATAGTGAAGATGAACTACAGTTAACTCAATTCAGATGATACCTCAAATCATGGTTAATGAAAAAACATAAGCAAAAGCTTTTGAACTCCTCTCCATGGCCACACTGGAGGAGGAAGGGGAGGGAGCGTGTGAGCCAAAGGCTGCCTAGGCTTGTCTATAAGTTATGATTTTGCATCGTGTCTGAACCAGTCCACTGTAGGGATTGTTTGTCTGCAATTTAAAGTGAAGATTTCTGGTTCACATTTCTGGACCCATGTTCAGATTAGAAAATACATGTGCTGTTTAGACTACATTTCCCTTAGCACACTTGGAGAGTCCTTTACTTACAATTTTATGAGGTGCTCCAAGGGCTGCCTTAAAATCCTCTCCTTTTCAAAGGGAGCTTTTAACGGCAGAGCAACTAGAAATATTAGCACTTATCATGCTAGCTGAAAATGTATCTATTTTTTTTTCAGGAACTGGTTGTACATAATGTCCCTTCCTAGGTAATTTTATGGGGGAAGCCATTTCCCACCCCCATAGAATGTCTTTGTGATGCTGCTACTGGAGCCTTGCTCTGTTTCCATCTTCGTAGCTAAATATAGTTGATGGCATCAACTTGAATGTTTACAGAAAGGTTTCATCTATCTAGTGAACTATTTCCCCTATGAAATATTTCCTTCTTGCTCTGAAAAGCAAGTTGTTTCTACCTACAGCAATGGGGCTGGGTTGATGCGATGATTTAGTTATTCTGGCTTGCTGGTCCTTCTTCACCCAGATTGCAAACCCACACGTGGCAATATGAGCAACTCCGGAATGGAGTAATGTGATCTGAGCCCTGAAAGTCATTTGCAGCATTTCACAGAACGATAACATCTCTGCAACTTTCACACATAAATAATAGGTTTTCAGGCTTAGAAAAACACTTCCACAGTTCTAAGCACAAATCTAATAAATAATGTAACACCAAAAACTTGAGTTAAACCTTAATTGGGATACATTACCCATCTTTCAATGTATTTCTGTTGTGAAACAAAATGTTCCTTCACACATGTTGCTTTCCTCATGTCAGTACGTAGTGTTGCAGGAAAACAACAACTGGCCACCATCATCACGTCACAAAAACGTATGTGAAGAATGTTAACCCATCTTACTTATAGAATCATAGAAATGTAGAATTGGGAAGGATACCAAGGGTCATCTAGTCCACCCCCTGAAATGCAGAAATCTTTTGTCCACCCCCTGAAATGGAGAAATCTTTTGCCCAACATGGGGCTCAACCCCATGACCCTGAGATTAAAAGGCTCATGCTCTACAGACGTGCTGTATACTTGCAAGGCATTTGCTGACAATTGCAACTTCAGAGTACTCCAGCAATGGTCTTCCAGGTACTACTGAATTCCATCTTTCCTAAGCCTCAGCTAGCTTGGCCAATGCTCAGGGATCATGGGCATTGCCATCCACAATATCTCAACGGCAGGGCCAGTTCAATCATGAGGCCAGGTAAGGCAATGTCCCTTCCTAGGTAATTCTCAGGTCGGAGAGTCCACAGGGACAGAATATCACAATGTTGATCTCTCTTTCCCCTTTGTTCCTGATGTAGATCTTCAATCATCCTTTGTTCCCTGACCAGGGGGTGGGGAGGCACCATTTTCTGGTTTTTCTCAGGTGCCAAAATACCTTGGGAGCCCTGCTCAAGGGCCACAGGTTTCAAATCTGTGGTATATACATGACAGTACATGGCACATGGTGTATGTGTGTATCATCTTGCAAGACTTTGATGATGCAGGCCTGGCCAGGGCGTAGGCATGTGGCCTGGCCAGGATGGCTTTCTGGGCTTGATGAGGCATGTGACCCTCAGCTGTCCAAAATTCAACCCTAGACTTAGCTTATTAGGGAAATGGATGTTCTCTGTGTGGATTAGGGATAGAATTTCCGGAACATATTGCTGTTGAGCTGATAGAAATGGCACCCCCCCCCCAACTCCCATCTTGTTCCTTAATCCGTTGCTTCATTTCCTCCCCCTTTCCTTCACGGGCGTAGCCAGCATTTTTGTTAAGTGGGGGCAGGACCTGGTATGGGGGGAAGGACATCACTTATTTTTTATTAATGCTGAGGTGTGAACATTCTAACAAGACAACAGCCCATGTGAGGCTGCCAAATCAAGCTCCATGATGCTCCAGATGTTTGGTATTTTGACCTCTAAGGAGTAATTTGCAACAATTGTTCATATTTTGAGCCAAAGTGGTAAAAGAAATCCAAATTCACTTGTTGAGATTAAAGAACAAGATGGAATTGGGGTGGGGAGAGAATCCATTTCTATCAGCTCAACAGCAATATGTTCCAAAAATTCTATCCCTAATCCACACAGAGGACATCCATTTCCCTAATAAGCTAAGTCTAGGGTTGAATTTAGACACATTTCTTGATATACAGCCCAGGAAAAGCTTTTTAATGCTCATTTACACTGCATTTAATGTAAAACGTTATGGAATTCATTTTACATTAAATGTAATTGTACTGTAGTAGTAAATTTCTGGACTTTCCTATTATATAGAGAATTTATAGCTTTCCTCATTTTAACATCATTATGAGACAATTTTTGTTAAGTGCATTAATAAAAGCAAGTTAAAATTACGCTTTCCTTCATTTCAATTTTTTTTCTGTGTAAAGTGAGCAACATTTATCCTCTTTATAACTTTTTTTTGTTGAGGAGGTTCTTCTGTAACAATCTGAAACTGTAGCACCAGAAGCTTAAAAGTACTTCACTAACCAATTCATAGTGCCGTAATGATGTAATCCCCTCACCCATATTCATTTTAATGTCTTTTTCATGTATTTAATTGGCATTTAGCATGATGCTGCTGCAAACGCTTTAGCTGTTGTGATAGACACCTTCTTTCACAAAAGCTGAAGATATATCCTGTGTAAGGCAATGAGGACAGAGGTGGAGAGGTCTGTTCCACGTCTTTATAATATTATAGGTGAAGGGGGAACCTATGAAGAGAGGAATGCTGTTATCTCTAGTGCTTAAGAACACAATTATTGCACTGAAAACTCTCCCTTAGCCTCTCATTTCACATCTCAGCATAGCATAGATATCACCAGAGATGGAGCAGAAAAAGGCAGCACGCACCAGACAAGTAGCTTGCTCCCTGATTTTTTTTTTTTAATTTCTTTTGTCTTTCAAAAGTTTTACATGTACAACAAAGCTTCTCCTGAAATGGAATTTGTCCTTTCTTGAGCTGTCCCATATTCCGCCCGACTGTCACTGCAAGCTCAGCCATAAAAATGGAAAATCGTTTTCTTTCAGCCTTGGCTTTCCATCTGTAAAATGGGAATAATAAGAGCCGCCTAACTCAAGCGTTGCTTTAAGGGATGGGTGCTGCTTCTCTCTTGAGGTGCTGCTTCTCTCCAAGTCCCATTAGCCCTGACCAGCATGGCCAATGGTCAGGGACGGTAGGAGTTTTAGTTCACGAAATAATTACCAATATCTATTCCCTTTCTGCTGCTTGCCATTTAACCTGAACGAACTAGTTCCAATCTTGTAACACTAAGGCCAACTTCATGCATGTAAGGATTTTGGATATCATTTAATCATCATTGCTGATGAAACCCCTATGGACTAAAAGTCAGCGTGCTTAGCTTTCTTCAGTCTCCTCTCTTCACTAGCATTAACAACATTACCTATTTTTCACTTAGATTTCCTAACCTTTTCACTTGTTTCTCAAACATTCATTTCACACATTGTGCTGCAAAAAAACAGGGTTTGCAACCATAAATATATACTCAATTGATGGCCACAGCCAAACCCAAGTCCAAGAAGAGTGTCCTTGTAGAATACTTTTAAAGAAGAGGAAGAAGAGTTTGGATTTGATACCCCGCTTTATCACTACTCTAAGGAGCCTCAAAGCGGCTAACATTCTCCTTTCCCTTCCTCCCCCACAACAAACACTCTGTGAGGTGAGTGGGGCTGAGAGACTTCAAAGAAATGGGACTAGCCCAAGGTCACCCAGCAGCTGCATGTGGAGGAGCGGAGACACAAACCCGGTTCACCAGATTACGAGTCTACGGCTCTTAACCACTATACCACACTGGCTCCCATTTCCTCCATTTTATATATTTTGGAATACACTGGAAAACAGATAAGATGTACACATTATAGGTTAGATCTAGACTAAATCAGTTGCATTTATTTCCCACTGAAATTAATGAGATCTAAGTACCTTAAATTATGATAATCCTGTCCCATTGATTTAAGTGGAATATAAATCCATCTAATATAGTCTGGATCTAGTCTTATAAATAAAGAAGCCTTATACATAAACAAGTAAACACATGCTGTTAGAATCAATGCTCCAGAAATCTACTTAAGGAAATGTCTATGGTTTCCCCATAACAAAGAAAACTATAAGCAGATTATAAAAAAATGAAACACACAGAAGTCCAACAGATTTATCAGTTTAAAAATATATCAAATTTTGATTGGCCAGCATATTTCTTTCATTCAGTTTCATTATGGATGAGTGCCATTCAGCATATTAATTAAAATAGAAAATCTCTAAAATTAAAGCTTCTGAAGCTTCTGCACTATTATTAGAAGAACAATTCCCTTCTCATCTTTTAAATAAATTGCTTACAAGCCTCTTGTAATATTTCTTGGAAGTGTAGATTTCTGAAAAATCAATTTACTAATGGCTCCCAAGGAACACTGGTTACCTCTTTAATGAGTGCTGAATCTTTTAAAAACATGAAACACATTTTTACTCCTGATCCTCTGCTAGTCTTACTATAGCAGCATCTAAAAATGGCTAAAAAGATGAATGGATTGAAACAGTCTAATAAATATTTAATCTCAAATGCTTATTTGATTAGACACATTTACATGTGTTGCTTGGCGTATTTTAGAAAGTTCACAAGGTAACTTTAGCTTCTTCCAGGAAACAGGGTGACCTTTTAAGCACATAGACAAAGCCGTTTTCTCAGCTCTTGCAACCTGCCAGCTGTAACTGACACCCCAAAGGAAACAGATATGTGATACGGCTGAACGGCAACATACTGGCACTTTATAACAAGGTTACACAAGGTGTCCAAACTGTCTCCACAATAAACTGACCATTGGAAGAACACTCTCCTTTTATTGCTTAGCTACACTCTGAAGTCACCAGACATCCATTTTTTGGAGTGACATTTCTACTAGCATTGTTGTGGGCATCCATCTGTCATGAGTGGCAATGGAGTGTGCCTCCGGGGGTGAAGTCAAACTGCTGCGTTAGCAGCTCTCAAGTGACCTCCCTGGGGTACAAGCTTGGGCAGCTGTATGGAGGTCCTGGGCTGCCCAGAGGACAATAATAATAATAATTTCCCCAGCCACTCTGGGTCTCACTGCTGTGGTCCTGAGGAAAGCAGAGCAATACTGGCACCAGCTTGCCTGCAGGAATTGCTGGAAGGAGGCAAACAAGGTGCCTTTCAACCAACTTAAGAATGCCTCTCCAGATTTGTGTAGTTTACTCCTTAGCCTTTTCTTCTCCTGAAGATATCCCACAAGTCAGCAGAGGTTTAGGATCAGAGTTTTCCTTCTCTTAGATGTGCTACCTTCCCAGATTGACGAGCCCCATCTGTTCCTCACTTCCCTCTACAATACGAGCAGAAACTGTGTTCCTCACTGCTGGACCAACTACTGGACTCATCCGCTCAACTCACTGAAGGTTTGAGATCCATCAGCCATGCTCACCCAGTGACCCTCAACCTGGTTTAGCCAGCCAGTTGAAGCCATTTCCTGGGGTTTGGCCACTGTCGCACGCTGACAGCTTCTAGGAGCCACGAGTGAGAGCTGAGTGCAGGGTGGGGAGCAATGGTAGACAAGGAGAACAATGCATTCCCCACCTAAAACCTAAAGTGCTCAGATCCAGAAAGAGTAATCAGTTCACCAATTTTACCTGGGATATCAATTGCACTGTTTAGGACTACAGTGGTACCTCTGGTTATGAACTTAATTCGTTCCGGAGGTCCATTCTAAAGCTGAAACTGTTCTTATCCTGAGGCGCACTTTCGCTAATGGGGCCTCCCACTGTGCACGCGCCTCCAACGTGCAATTTCCATTCACATCCTGGGGCAAAGTTCGCAACCAGGAGCAGCTACTTCCGGGTTAGCAGAGTTCATAACCCAAAGCGTTCGTAACCAGAAGCGTTCGTAATCAGAGGTACCACTGTATAAACATTGGATTTAAATGGACAGGTGCCCTATCTATGTGAACATTAAGCCTCAAAATGGATCTCTGGGGCCCTGAAAATGGGATGGGGAGGGAAGGCACAATCTCACTCATGATATTTCATTGGAGAGTAATCAGAGGACTGTATCATCTTAACCAGTAAATGCTTTACAAACAAAACCTAATCAAAGATGTGTATTTTAATGGACACCATTGAGATGAATGGGTTTTGAACAGCATAATAAGTATGAGCCACCCTTTCTTTTAAGATTAGGGGCTCCAGATTGTGCTGCAGATTGCAGCAGATTGTGCTCTAAAAGAGACTTACATCCAAATATTAAATCACAATCAGATCATTACAGATAGGTCTACGAGATCTCAAGTTATCTTAGATGTCATTACACCTCAGCTGATGAGTTTATTTGTGTAATGGTTAATCTTTCTATCAGATCCTTTCTAGATGCCACATATTCACAGTTAACAGAAGCAGAAAAAGCAGAATGAAATGACCAAGCTAAAAATAAGGACATTTCCTGTTCAAATCCCAAAGCACATCTATTCATAGACTCAGTAATAGAGGAAGAATGAGTCTACTAGGTCATTTAGCCTGTCATTCTTCCAATGTCATAAGATTTTATCAGTTTTCAAACCAGATTAATGTTGATTATTTCCATGCCAGGTTAAAGTTAGGGAAAGGAGGAGAACATGTGTGCTTTGATGTTTTAGCAATTAGTCCAGTTCAGGAACCTGAAATATTTGAAAGAGTAAAGCAAATAAAAAATGTTAGGTGGTTTGTTTTTTGCTTGTTTAGAAAAAATACTGAGTTTCCATTGAACATTTTTGTCATGGTTTCTCTCATCCAAACAAATCATGACTGGTAAGCAATAGAACAAACCATGGGTCTGAGTTGGGACAACATGCTAAGCCAATCCATGGCTTAGCTCACAACAGCATGACAGGAGAATTAGCAATGTGGCCATGGCACATTCTTGATATGTCATGGTTTGTCTTAGCATTATGTGAAACTGGGCCTATATAAAGAAGGAAATTGATTTAGATTATATACTGTCTACATATCTCCAGAGTAAAACAGAGAAAAGTATTGCGAAACTGAAGTTGTCTGCATTGCTGAATCCTATCCACTCATCCCCTTTGCTGCTTCATTTGGGGAAATTAGCAAAGCGGCTGAGTGACTGAAAACTTTCTGACTCAAGCATCTACAGGGAGCTTGTTGATTTTTGGCAGACTGCTGCATCACACCCATCTAGTGACTCCATGGGGAAAACTGAGGGACAAGCCATGTTTCCCATGTCCAGGATGCTATGCTATCTCAGTGGGTCTTCCTTAGTCAAGTTAAGCATGACTTTCCAAAACCTGGTCATATACTGAAAACAATTGTGATCTGGAAGACATCGGTCCATTATTTTTTCAGCTAATGTCCTCGTCTCTCGAAGTATTCATACACCCCCACAATTGTCATAGGAACTTGGCTATGCGGCCAGCTAAACTACAGGAGCATTATACAGGGAAAATGCAGGTGTGATAATGCATAAGGGATATAAAAGGGAGAATTGGAAAATAAAGCTATCCTGAGTCAGGAAACTCTGGTCCCACCCTGGTCCCAGTGGGTCCATGAGTGTAGTGGGGACGTAAAGGCCTGATAACAGTTCAATATGATAATAACAATGGCTAACTGGTTGACACAGAAAAACCTGTTCGCTGAATCTTGGATAGTTTTTTGTTCGTTTTTTTTGTTTTGGTTTGTGAATCCTACAACTGAGTAGTGGATCTCCCCAGCCACTCTGGGCGGCTTCCAGCAAACATTAAAATACATTAACACATCACAGATTAAAAACTTCCCTAAACATGGAATATAACATTATATGTTTACAAAGCATTTATCAGGATTGTTTTAAAAAAAAAGTTAGCTCGTGTTCTTTTAGCAGAAACGAACTGTTATTCCCTTTTTATTGAGACGTTCTGATCCCCCTTTATATCAGCAGCAAAGGTGATCCAAAGTTTTTGAGGCAAAGCTGTATGTGACTACAGAAGGGTATTCCATAACTACTAAAACAGAATGGAAAAGAATAGCTTTCAGCTACACCCATACAATGCCCATAGGCTTCTGATTATTCATAATATAATAAAATCATTGTACTCTCTTTCATCTAGATTTTCCTGGATAACTCTGTATTCATCTATTTATAAATAATATGAGGCATTCTCATATCAATGTTTTTTTAAAAAAGAAAGCATTACCACGAGCAACATCAAATAAAAGGGGCCAACAAGCCAAACAAAAAACAAAACAACAAACTTCAGTTCAGTAGAATGCTTTTTATTTATCATCAGTAGTATGCTAGGCAGGTCAACGGGCTAATAGGTCTCTGCGCAGAAATGTTCTCATGGAAAGCACATACTTGGCTGGGTTCAATAAGGAAATCTTTCTTTCCCCCCCACACTGCAGCCCACGACCTTCACAAGAAAATGCTCCAATATGAACAAGCTGCTTTGATAACAAGAATGCGAAGCCTCCAAGGACTAGGGCAAAGCTTTCTGGGAGAGAAAACTGTTGCCTTGTTCAGAATCCAATCAAAAACCTGAATGTACTGAGCAAAAAATAAACCAAGGTCATCATTATTCCTTCTCATTGTGCTTTGGCTTGCCTTCAAATTGCTTAGCATGTGTCTCTGAAATAGCAGCACTGCCTCCATTAAGTGAAGCCCCCATCAGTTTAATCAAAGTACCTTGCAGAATTCAAAACACAAACATGTCAATTTCCATATATCCTTAAGTTCTTTCCATATCCTAAATGATAAAATTTGGAATGAGCCTTGTAGAGAATTTTTTTTAATTATTCTGCTGCCCCACCCTCCCTACTAATTCCTGTATTGCCTATGCCTGATCACATCAGTAAAGTAAAGAGTGGTGGAAGAGATTTACAGTGCAATCCTATACAGGAAATCCCATTTAATTCTATGGGATTTACTCTCAGATAAACGTGTATAAGATTTCAGCCTAAAGCTGGTTTGTGAATTACAGCTGAAAGGCAGGATATAAACGTTCCACACAAACACGCAAACACATAAAAATAAAAATGCTTGGGTTGAATAAAGAAATGTCCTCTCCAAACTTAAAAACAGCAAGAACATATAAATTATTCTTCCACTGAACCGCAGAAATTGGTTTACAATAAAACAAGATGATATACCAATGGAAAATAGTGACAGGATAAATAAAAAAAAGCCAACAGCCTTAAAAACAAAGCTGGGAGATTCACAGTTAAAAATATAGTGACATTAAACAGAGCCAAAGCAGGCAGACACCAATGACAAAAGAGGTACAGTAAAGGCCACTGAAACAGAACTCTTCAACAAGCTGCCTAAAACCAGACTATGAGAGCGGGAGTTCTAGTGCTACTATCAAGAAGATAGGCTTTCCTGTGATCTCCCCACCAGCCATCCCACCAGCAAGTGACCCTTCCACCAAACAGGCTGCCCTTTCTCCCTTTTCAGGCTATCCTGGAAGTCTCCCAGTGCAATGCAAGACATGCAACATTTAAAGTGGTACCTCGGGTTACAGTTTCAGGTTAAGAACGGACCTCCAGAACGAATTAAGTTCTTAACCCGAGCTACCACTGTATTCCAAAAGGAAGTTTCTTCTAAATTGCCAACATCATCACCAAAGACACATTAAATAGATGTGGTTTGACTTGACCCACCATTTGTTGGTCTCACTGGACAAGTGGCAAAAATGCAAACTTTTCCAATTACCATAACAGCAACATCATGCCCTCTCATCTCTTCAAATAAACTATTTGTTTTGTTTTGTTCCAATATGCGGACCATACATTTTGGCAGGACTAAGAAGTCATACACTTTCACTTTGCACCAAATTTTGGAGATAAATTAGAAGCAGCCCAAGAGATTATTGCTGCCACACCTCCTATTTTTACATTCTACCTACAGCTACATAAGCATGGGAGTTGTTAACCACCTTCCATGCGGAAAGATATGGCTGGTAGTGTAACCTTGCATTGGTAGTTTATGAATTGTGCATGTCTGCTTTTTAAAAAGACAGAAAAGGATAATAATACCAACCTTAGCATTCAGGCAAAGATTTCTATACCTGTATGTGGATAATATACTGAGGCCAAGTATGAAATAAAAATGGTTATCCTTCCACAATCTTTAAAACAGAACTATCAATCTTATCTAGGTTCTTTCTTTCTGACTTTTTCTTTTTTGCAAGAAAATATGAAAAAGTTGTAGCACAGAGTGTGAGGACGGACGTAAAAACACCAGAGCAACCTTAGGGCTCTTTTCTTGTTGGGGGAGATGGGGAAGGTGCAGTGACTGTTCAACTACTTTACTACAAAATAATGAACAAGATCCCATTCCATGTACATCAATCAGGGCAGTGAAACAGCATATGCCATTATAATTCAAAGCAGCTGATAGTCTTTTGAACTTTTGCCAGACTATTAAAAACAATAATGAAAAATCTATTTTTATCCCAGTCACTTCCCTCCTCTCCCCAACCAGAAACCTTTAGTAAATACTGGATCTTAGAAATGCACCTTGTGTTCTCACGCAATAGCATTTTATTTCTATGAATTTCTATTTAAGTGTAATTGTTTAAGCAACCCTGAAATAAAAGCACCCCTTCTCACTCTTCTGTAGTCGATCTTTGCATCATTGGGGTGCGTTCCCCCTCAAGAATGCATCCTATTAAAGGGCTTTCCTACTGATCTCAGCAGGATTATGTCACAGATTTAAATGCAATGGTAAAAGTATTTCAGACATTTTGTACTTACATTCTTCCTCTTCCTCATACCACAGCATGTAAGCATAAAAGAAAGTCCAAGACAAACACCAACAGAGTTTCCCAAAGTACTACAATCCAGTGTCACTGTTCCAATGTCCTTTTTAAAAGCCAACAAAAATAAACCAAAATTATGATGGCTGCGACTCAACAAGCCGCAGCATTTCACACAAAAAATCCTCTCATCTCCTTAATATTCCCTTGTTAATTTCAGTGTACAGTCAGCTCTTCTCAGAACTGGATTCTGTACCGGGGAATAACATGATTCTAACTTCCACTAAGCTGACAGAGTAACTGATGCCAGGGTTCTGTTGAGGCCCTGAGATGTTTCAAATTCCAGGACTTGCGCAGAAGCAATAAAGCACGCTTTCCTCAAAACAAGTTGGCTTCCCATAATAGGCCAGCTGATGAACTCTACATATAAGGCTCTGTTTTCAGAATGGCATGTATAATGGATTTAAGTGATGTGGAGCAGCTTTCCGGATAACATTCAAAACAACTCTACGGTGCACACAGTACTGCTTCTCTTGTAAATGCCTGGCGGATCAGATTGGGATCATCATCATGAAGATGAGAAGCCTTTGCAGACTGAGGGAACTTTCCAAACACATTATCAGCATCAAGTTGGGTTAATCTGAATTTTACTTTATGCATTTATTTTACGTTTGTTATTTTATTTTCAACTTGGGGGTGGGGTTTTTCAACTCCACCACAATTCCCCACAGCTATATTCATATTCAGCAATCATAAGAATGCCAGAGCCTCAATAGTTATTGAATCTAACCTCACCACTGGGGAAATATTTTCAGAAAAGAAACTCTTAACCCTTCCAACCTGAGAAATGCTATACCAAAATAACAACCTGAAAAACAAACAAGCCAATCTATGGAGGTATAACACTTAAAAAAACAACAACTGTCTTCAGTAAACTCATGCATATTGAACATGACAAGTAATATTTGTCACAATAGGTGTTTACTATGTCTCAGTTTAACTCATTTTCTTTCAGAATAGGAATATTGCCAGTCCACTTGGCAGGGAGGGGCAAGGTTATGCCCCTGGCCTTCTGGCATTGCCATAGCTGAGACTTACCAATAGGGAGAAGCAATGGGGAGGCTCACACTGTGTGGATGCAACAGGAGAATTGGAGTACTGGACCAACCGGCTCTGCCAGTGGGTCCACACAGCCCTGGCCTCCCCACTGGCTTGCCCTCCTACCCTCCCAGTAAACCACTCCCAATTCTACTCATATAACCTATCTGTATGAATGTAGAAATGAACAAAATACAGACACACAGGTGATGATTTGTACTGAATGGCTCTCAAATCTGATTCAAGAAATCCAGTTCTCCTCAAGAAGACATCACTAATGTACACATTTCTGCAAACAATTTCCCCTAATATAATGCATTTTTGGATGTTAGTGAAATTATATTCATTCTTATGCACATTTCCCCCTAATACAATGAATACGTAAATATTGTTTGGTTGGAGTACTGCATCACAAAATTTGGATACGTACAGGGGCATAGGAAGTGGGGGGGGGCGAGGGGGCCGCCCCAGGTTCCATCATGGAGGGGGGTGACAAATTATCAAGGAACAATTACTGCCCTACTAGGGTGGTTCATAAAAACCTTTAAAAAAAAATGCCTGCTCCAAAGGTCTTATCTTACTACACTAGGGATTATATAGCTATATATGAAATTTCATGCATATCAGTTAATATCTTGACCCTCCTCCATGAAAATAACTGTTTACTTGGCTGTTTTCCTATGTCGTGAAGGCTGAAATTTCAATTCAGTGGAGCACTTACTGTTCCCAACCCTAACCCTGCGGAAAGCCATCTAATTAGACTTTAATTTGATTTTGACATGGTTTTAGGAGGTAATTTAATTATTGTTTGATTTTATATCAATGTTATGTATCTGATGTTAGCCGCCCTGAGCCAGACTTTGGCCGGGGAGTGCGGGATATAAATAAAAGTTTATTTTTACTTATTATTATTCCTTTGTAAGAAAATATGAAATAACGTAAAACTATTTTTGCAGGCAATTTTTTTTTTTTTTTAAATCAATGTGTGGAGGGGTGACAAGAAATTTTCTGCACCGGGTACCACCTGACCTTCCTACATCTCTGGATACGTATGAATTTTGAAGGATAGCTGTGCTTTGCTCCTCATCTTGTTCAGGAAGTGCAAAGTTGATAGATTCAGCTATAAATGCATACAGAATCAAATTTCTCCTCCATTCCTAGCTCTGAGTCATAGTATTCTGTCACTCCTTTGAGTATCCAGGGCCACTATAGCTTCTGGGAAATTTATTTACCCACTTGTTAAGAGGCAAACGTATGGAACAAAGCATAAGCATTAAATGTGTGGTGAATGCAAATTACACCACGTTCAAGACAATATATGTAGCTCCGCTGGAATTCCAAATATGTGGTACCTGTTAGATTTACTTTACTGTGGTAAAAAAGCATTAGTCACCTCAGACATTATCTCAATTCACCTTCAGCAAACCCCAGAAATAATCATTTGCTGGCTTGACACAGCTCCATTGCAGGTGCGCTTCCTGTTAGTTGCTCAAATACGAAACAAAAAACAGGAAAGCTGCCAAGCCTCATTGGCTCCTTTTCTCCACACTTCACACATCATACATTTTTCACCCCATATAAATTATTTCTCTGTGGAGCCTGACAGTAATTGGCTATAGTGGAGTCAATAGTGCGATCTCGAATGACAGGGAGGTCCAGTCATCTCCTCTTCCATTATAACCCTTTGGCTTTTTTGACTGCAGAAGCATTTTGTAACACATTTCCGTGCCCTTGTTCTATGCCAGTGCAGTCCACCTAGGCTCTGAGGCTGCCAGTCTCCTTTGCTTCACCCCTGCTGGTAACTAATGTTTGCATGGGAATTAGAGATCCTTGCTGCTGTTACTTAATGAACTGTAACAGTGCACACGCGCACACACACACACACACACACACGGGAAACAAAGCATTGTGTAATATATTCCTTGCTCCAAAGCATAAGTTCCCCCAAAGTTAAATCTAGTACAATGGTCAGATTCAACTTTTTATTCAACGGTTTCCAATAAAGCAGTGCCAAGACTTTCACTTGCATCATGGGGCTTTCCCTCCACTATTTTCCTGTGCACCCCCAACCCCCTCAAATGGACTTAGTGGGGTTAGGAGAACCCCCATAACAGCACACAGGCCAAGGGTGTGTGTGTCATTCCATCTGGCAAACTGGAATCCATGTGGAGACAGAACAATTGGCAAAGCATGACATTGAATTCCACCTTCTTTTTAAAGAAGAACAATCTGAGTGAGAGACTGCTGGTGTCCTTCTACCGAGGCTCCATAGAGAGCATTCTTATATACTGTATTTGTGCTTGGTTCTCCAGCTGCACAGCCAGGGAGAAGAAGATACTTCAGAAGGTCATAACCACAGCCCAAAATATTATTGGTCATCCTCTCCCATCTCTGGAAGAACTATACAGTTCCCGTTGCCTTAAAAAGGTTAACAATATTTTAAAGGATCCATCTGATCCAGGATATAGTCTCTTTGCACCACTGCCTTCGGGTACCGTAGAAGATATAGAACAATTAGATCAAGAACAAATAGATTGAAGAACAGTTTCTACCCAAGAGCTATAACCATCTTAAATGCTGTAACCAGATAATATGACCTTGGAGAGCTGTGATGGGTGTATGTGTGGCTATTTTTTGGTGTGTGTGTGTTTTGTGCTGTTTTGGGTTTCTTTCTGTTTTTTTAACGGGATGGCATGGAATTCCGTTGCACTTGTATAGCATTGTGCTTGTACTTGTGCAATGACAATAAATTATCTTATCTATCTTATCCCTAAGGAATTAAAATGTGTAAAACATAGAAACCTTATACGTTACTCATTATTTCTCCCCCCCCCTAAAAAAATATCTTCAGTGGTAGAGCGCATGCTTTGTGTGCAGAAGATTCTAGGTTCAATCCCTGGTTTCTTTAGGTTGCACTTGGAAAACCTCAAGTCTGAAATCATGGAAAGCCACGGTGAATAATGACAATGCTGAACAAGAGGCATAGGACAGCTTACTATATCCCTATGTTCAATATGCTTTACTCCAGCGTTTCTCAACCGGTGTTCCGCGGCACAGTACTGTGCCGCGAGACGTCGGCTGGTGTGCCGCGGGAAAACCTTTAGGGACCCACGCCGCAAACGCGTAGCAGCGGCTCCAGTGGTTGGCCACCGTTCGCCTTGAATGCGTGCGAGCCATTGGGTTGCGCGCGAACCCGAGTATCTCTGGAGTGGGTAGGGCGCCTCCTGCCAAGCCTCGGGCAGCGGTGTCAGCCCTCCCTCTTTCCCTCCCATCTCCGGGCTTGCAGAGCACAAAGGGAGACGGGCGCCTGGGCGAAAGAAGCAAGCTTTGGAGGTCCGGTTTGCAGTCGGCCCCATCCGAGGAAGCTCGCTGCTGCCCCCGGCGGAGAGCGCGAGGCGCGCAGTTCGGGCGAGCGGGCAGCTCCTTGGGAATGCTGGGAATGTTGAGTCAGGGACTGGCGAGGCTGGGAGTCGGGCTGGCGGCTGGCTGAAGGGAGCCTGGGCGCGAGGGGCAGGAGAAAAGCGGCGGCGGCGGCGGCTGGGGGAACTAGGGGAGCCTCTCCCGACTGCAGCAGGTCCGTCCTCCTCCTCCTCCTCTCGCCTCGTACCTGTTCCCCCGGCTCCTCTCGCCGCGCCGCCTCTCTCTTCGCTGCAATGGGCTGTCAGTGAGGCAGGATGCTGTGAGATCCATGTGAGGAGGACGCGAGAGAGGGAGAGGGAGAGAGACGGATGCAATGATTGGAAAGGTGAGGAGCTTCAGCGCGGATATGGCCGTGGTGGTTTTGGGTGCATCCATTTGGACGCATAGAAATTGTGCCTTGGGCATTTAAAATCTATTGGGCCTAGCATCTAGACCCTGAGTGAAAGGGTGGTCTGGCTGTTGCTGCTTGATATTGATAAACCAGCATTTTCAATGGCAGCAGCTATGATGCTGTATAGTTGGAAGCTGTGATTCATATTCCCACCAGTGGGGCTGCTTTGGGCGCATAACTCCGTGATTTCCGTTACCATAGCGACGTTGCCGCCGCCATTTTGTGGGTGGTGTGCTGCGAGATTTTTTTCATAAAACAAGTGTGCCGTTGCCCAGAAAAGGTTGAGAAACACTGCTTTACTCATAAGAATGTTGCTGAAAACATCAGAGCAAAATTCAAGGGTATTGCTTTGCATTTTTTTTTAAAGAATTTGGTCAAAATTCAAAATACGTATTTTGGTTTTCATAGTTAAAAAACAAAACAAATAAACGCCTCTTAATATTCCCATATACTTTATATTGAGAAGCTTGCTCAAAAGATTAATAGCTATATGCATACTTTTGTAGTCAAAGAGTAATGTTCAACTACTGGTAAGTTATCTTCAGAGTAGACTCATTGATTTAAGTAACTGAAGTCTATTGATTTCAGGGTGCCTACTCTTAACACAACTAACCTTGGAAATCCCCCTATGTGGTCATTTTCTCCTTGACATTACATTTCTGAGATAATTAGCGAGTACTACATTTCTTAGATAGCTGGTGATTTCATGAGTAATATACCAGGTAAACACTGATAAGATTGATTTTGTCCAGCCACCCTGCAACAAAGCTTAGATAATGCATAATTCTATATGCTGTGAACAAGGAAGAAATGACCTCCCAAGGAAATGAAGAAGAAGCCATTAAATAGTAACTAACAGTAGCTCACTGCTTTCCTTTCAAATCCCTTCGAAAGGATCAGATTTTGTGTTGTGGTTGCTGTCATATTTTGGTTTGCTCTCTGTATTTAATTAAAATTAATAAATAATTGCTTGGCTTGGTATCTAAGCACAACATTAATAAAATTCTGATTTTTAACACACTCCTTTATCCTTTAGATTAGAATCCCTATCATTTTTCATAGTGGTAGCCAAATTAATTCCTGACAAACCATCAGTGAATAGAGCACCTCAGCTGCCTATAAAGGATTAATTTGCAACCCACAGAGTCCAAAAGTCATGCACTGATGTTGAAAATAATTTGAAGCACAGTGTCAAGAGAAAAGAAATTGACAGTAGCAATGCTTTGAGGATTTGAGAACAAGAAAGGTTGATAAAACTAGGAGTCTTAAGTAAAAAATTGCTTATTACATACAACCTCACTTGTGAATCCTCACAAGATAATATTCCTTTACCAATTTCCAAAACCTCAAGAGACCCTTCAGAGTCTTTTAACTAAATCAACAGTCTAAAGCCAAGTTTTTACTCTTCTTTAAGCTTAAATCAGGTAGGATGCAATGGGCCACAGATGTAATTGGTGTCATGCTATTCAGGATGTGTTATAGATACACTTCCCATTCAGTTTTATGTACTTGCATCTGTGTAAATCTACTGGTCCTGTCATCCAATACAGAAGAGGGCCCCCCACTTCAAACTGTCTTGCTGTTCGTCCACTACAGACAAAGTAAAGGCAGGTAAGTATACCTGCTGTCTGTTCCAGTGAATGTTGTCCACCGCCCCCCGATTTACAGGGGTGATGAGTTTGCCACACCATCATCTACTGAGGAGTGTTTGTGAGTTCCCATTCATTCTACAAATCCCCTCTCTAGTAGCCTGCACTCTGCAGCCTTCCTCAGAGCCCATATTTCCTGACTGGGGGGTGGGGAGAGGGGGAACCTGAAATATTTTGGTGGGCTTTCCTCACAAGAAGGTGAGGAGACTGCCTGCTATCCATCTGACACCTGTTTATTGTTTAAGTGAAGTCTTTATTTTGAAATATATATGCATGTGTGGAAAGTATTATTTTTACGTGAAGGGGAAGACCTTCCCTTATAAAACCAGCAAGTCTGTTCTCTCATGTTCTTAGTAGACATCTCATCCAGCTTGCTCTGCTTCCCCTGCTTCAATTAAAGCTCAGGGATTTATTTTTTGGGAGGGCCTCCCCTATGGAACTTTCTCAGATCAGGAAGCATGGGCAGCCAGAGGCCAGTGCAGAGTGCTAGAGAAATATTTAATGAAAACGGCACACACACACACACAGAGAGAGAGAGCGAGAGAGAGAGAGAGAGAGAGAGAGAGAGAGCGCATGGCCATCTTGCAATGATAAAGTAAGCTCAACACAACACCAAAGAAATGTGAAAGCTGCTTGAGAATGAAAATGGGGAGGATAAAAGCCTCTTTTGCAGGCAAAGAAATCTTTGGAGAAATTAAAGAGTTTTCAGCACAGCAGTACTGTTACATTGTTAAAACAAAGTAGGTTTCATTGTTGTCCATGCATGGGTGGAAAGCTGCGGGAATACCCATGCAAAAATAAAAACGATGTAAGTGTAATAAGTGGACACAATAAATATTATATCTTCTGTGTAATTAATAGTAAGTACGCTATAGTGTATTAGACATGTACAGGTCAATGTGTACTTTAAGGCTCCAGACTGATAATACCTCCTGGTAAGCCCCACTGATCTCCAAGGGACTTACTTCATAATAGTCATGCACAGGATTCCACTGTAAATTACTCAACAAAGCATTGTTTCAGGCTATACCTGTAGGGTCCTTGGGATTCAATGGGACTGATTTCTGAGTGAACTTGTATTCTCATTTGGATGATGGAGTAAATCTTTATCTTTTAAAAGTGTGTGGGGAAAGCTGCACAGACATAAGCTGATTCTGATGTACTAAGGAGGCAAAGAAGGCACTAGTCTTCACTGCTGCAAATTATTATTATGAGTTTTGAGTCATGCAGGTGGTAGGGAGCTCTGATAGATTCTTCTTCAAAATCAACAGACAATGCAGGGTGAGTGAAATGTACTCTAATGGCCTATTATATCAATGCATTTATTTTCATTTTTAACCTATACTAATCCAAGATGGAGGGCACAAGGAGAAGGGGACGACAGAGGATGAGATGGTTGGACAGTGTTCTCGAAGCTACTAACATGAGTTTGGCCAAACTGCGAGAGGCAGTGAAGAATAGGCGTGCCTGGCGTGCTCTGGTCCATGGGGTCACGAAGAGTCGGACACGACTGAATGACTGAACAACAACAACAATCCAACTTATTTGATCTGAAAAACCACTGGGAGATGGTACCACTGGAGATGATATACCGTAATGACTGAGATACTGAACTCCAGAACGAGGCAGTTCATCTCAACAATTTTATATACTTTATACTGCCCTTCATCAAAAGATCTCAAGGTAGTTCACAAGATAAAAAAAGATATATCCCACTCAGATGATTAGAATGTTTTCCTACACTTTAAACTTCCCAAATTATAGTTAGCCTCTTCAAAAAGAGTTACTCAGTATTGCATTTTTCCTCCAGTTGGACTTTGTATCCAAACACTTCCAATAGTTAAAGGGTTTGATGTTTAATATGTGGTAAGCCTGCAGTTTGATTCAAGACAGATACATCTGGGATGCTTCTCATTTCTGAATTTAGATGGTTTAATTTCCATGGGTGGGTGGGTGTGGAAACATTTGTGTATGCCTCTCAGACACACACACACACACACACACACACACACACACACGTATATATACTGTGTGTGTGTGTGTGTGTGTGTGTATGCAGTATGGAGACAAATTTTGCACATCCCTAATATTTAGTACCACATCTTGTAACAGTTAGGTTTGGCTTTTTCTGTTTTTTAGTCTTTTCGCCAGACACCTTTCGAGCCTTTTATCCAGACAGTTTTGGCATTAAAAGTTATGGCATCACCAACAGAAAACCTGTCCATCATATTTGTTAAATCCACCTAGAGAATGACCAGTGACAAAAAGCTGAATGTTCCATTAGGAATCATCATAGCTTGTTTCCCACACTCCACACACTGCTCTCACTTGCAGGTGAGTGAATGAATGGTCCTTATCCCACTATTTGCTTCTTACACGCAACAACCTCAGAGCTTGTTCTCAGCAGTGTAGGCTACTCTTTCTAAAAACCCTTTTGACTTTTACGCAAGAGCCTCTCACAACATTCCCAATATGCTCTTAAGTAGCTTCTTCGGTTAAAAAAGGAAAACAGAGCCACTACAGTTCCTGTAATTCTTTGAAACCATGTTTTCAATACATAGTGGTGAGGAAGTATACTATACTGCATCTATATGATGGCATTCAGTGAGAATGGAAACTCTCTTGAAATAAATATGATAAGCATGCTATTTGTGTTGGTGTTTTTAGAAAGCTACTTACACTTTTTGTAGCTAGAAACCTATCGGAAATAAAGGAGAAACACTTTCCTTCCTTTTCCTTGAATTATTGAAGAAGTTTGTGTGTGATTTCCCATTAGTGTTTGCACATTAAATCAACTATATTTCTGAAGAAGGAGCATTTTTAGTGGTTTAGGCATGAGGATAGAGCTGGAATTTGGAGGGGTAAACTGACATGTGATTCTTTGAAGGACTGATGTGGTGTGTGTGGGATCTCATTTGCTGAACTCCATCAGCCCCAGCCAGCATGGCCAATTTCAGGGATGATGGGAGTTGCAGTCAAATGACATCTGTAGTCCAATAGGCTCCCCAATCCTGGACTAGACACTACCGGGCCACATGGACCAATAGTCTAACTTGGCACAAGGCAGCTTCATACATGCAACCAAGGAACTATAGCTCAAAAGATTCTGTTTTGATAAGTAGCCCATGTCCTGATACTTAAAGAAAACTACCTTTTAATTACATTGACTTCATTTGAACTCTCCAAGGATCACAATGATTACACAGCTTTAGGAAGAGAAGCAAAAGATTGTCACATTAAATCTGTGAAGACCTGGTTATTATGATGGCAAATTATGAAGACAAAATTCTGTTAGTTCAAGTCTAATGAGACATTACTGCACATGCTATGATGAATGCTAAATTATTGCTGTGCAGGTCTATGGCACATCAAACTGATGGCAAAATGAGGTTAATGCAAGCCTGCAGAGTTGACATTATAAATGTCAAGATGATCACAAAATGGTGACGGTGCAAATGTAGCATGATTTAAATACAGTGAAATGATTACAAAAAATATATGCTGGGGTGGGGGGAATGAATCTACGACAAGACAAAACTTAAAGCAACATTGTTCTTGGCATCCATCAGTCTCGCAAGACAATGGAGTACACCTCTGGAGGTTAAGCCAAACCCTGGAAAATCACAGCACCTGCTGTGACTGAAGAGACCAGTAATTCACAACTGCTGTCTCCCACATTGTTTTTGCTGTGTTAGCAGCACTGAAGTGACCTCTCTGGGAAACAAGCCTGGGCAGTGTGTATGGAAGTATAGGGCTCCCCAGATGACAAGATCTCCCCCCTCGACCTTGCTGATGTGGTCCAAAGGAAAGCAGAGCAATACGTATGGTACCAGCTTGGCTGCAAGAGTTGCTGGAAGGAGGCTTACAAGACACCATACAACCATCTCAGGGACTCCAGATTATTGTAGGGTTTACTCCTTAAGCCTTTCCTTCTCCTGAAGCAACATTAACCAAAGCTAATCCAGTTTGGGGTGTTAATGAACCTGACAGCTATATATTACCACATTATAGCAAAAATTAAAATTGAATTCTGTAGGAGGAATACATACAAGCACCTCACATTGGATAATATCAATACTGAGTAATCTCCAATTGCTAGTGCATATTTTTCTAGTGTAGTGTAGTGGAATGGCTGAAATCAGAGATGTTACTGAGAAAGTTCTCAGCTTGAATCTCACCTTTGCCATTATGTTGCCTTCTCCTATCATTAACCCTTGATCTGCAACATGGAGATAATTGTTACCATGCAAAGCTGTTGTAAAGATGTGCTGAAATAATATGTGTGAAGCACTTTGAATTCTCAGTGTGAATTTGGCGGGACTGTTGTGTTCTGGTGACTTAAATTGCCACTTTCAAGAATTTCTCACAATAGCTACAGCAGGCTAGCAAGCATATGGAACATCTTGAAGTTTGTACTATATAATCTTTGTTAGCAGTGCTTTCTCACTATTAGCTGCATACACAAGTACATGAAAAAAACAGAGTTAGGTAGTGGAGGTAGAGAAGTTGCTTGTAGTTTTAACCATGCCAAAATGTGCTTTCCAAGGCTTATTGCTAATGATTTAATATAACATGGTTGTAGACTACAGCATTGCTCCTTAAAAAAAAACCTTTGAAAACTGCAGTGTCCATCTCTAAAAGAGGTTAACAACCTGAGTCACTCTTGTGCTAGAATCTGCTTCCTACCATAGCATAATTTCCCCAGTGAATGGCATTTTGTACAATCTGCATTGAGAAAGTATGATGAGCTTTAATTCTGTTGATATCAGTTCTGGGCACAATACTGAGTTTAAGGGCCACTGATCTCCACACATTTAATTAATTTTGGATTACACACCCTTTGATGCTGTATTACTCAAATTTCTAGCAGCCACAGCACACCTTTACTCAGTTAAAACTCAATGACTTCTAGTATCTACAATGAGTAAGAACTCGTTGGCCTCAGAGAAACCCACATAGTGGAACCCTGCACTGTTGCTTGAGGAGTGATTGGATTGGCCTGCAGTTGAAGCTGATTGGAAGGCCAGAACAATGACATGTAGGGATACAGCAATCAAGCCTCCTCAATAGATAAGCTACTCAAAGGAGAGATTAATGATGGCATGAATTTATTTCTCATGGAACACCAGCATTTTTTTTCATGACATGCTAGTGTGGTCAGCAGAGTCTGGAAATTACTCCCTTCACAGAGTGGAAGCTACATCTGTTGAACAGGATCCAATCATCTCTGACTGCCAGTTAGTGGAGAAATCCCCTTCCCCAGCACCACAGTCTGAATCAAAACTGAGCCCTTTTATTAAGATTTGATGAGACCAAGTAGTTCTGACTTGCTGAAAATATTAGAAATATACAGGGAAGATCTATAGCTCAGTGACAGAGCACATGTTTTGAAAGCAAAAGGGTCTTGGTTCAATCCCTGGCATCTCCTGGCAGGGATGGGAAAGACTGTTGTCTGGAACCACGGAGACCTGCTTTGACTCAGTATACAGGGCTAGATCATGGCCCAATAGTCTGATTTGGTTTTAAGGCAGCTTCTCACTTAATCCGATTCACAGATCTACCATTTCAAGTCTAATTTCGTCCTTAGTAGCTTAGTCACTATGCTACACAAACTCTTTGGTATGCATAATTCCTTTTTAAATCCTATAATTTTATACACTTTTACATAAAACAACAACAGGTGTAAAATTGCACAGTCTATCTGCTTTGGCTGCTGCACCTGTGATATTCAACTTCCTGACAATTACACTGCTAAACATAAAACGCTTATGACTGAAATTATCTTTCAAACAGAGTAGGTAGCATGTGACCTTTACACTGCTAACAAATGATTTTTATCCATCTAGAACAGAAAACAAGAACAAAAAACATTATTTTCAGTGTGAATTTATTGTTGTGTGTTAGATAAGTTATTGAAAACATTATTATTATTTTAAATAAATAAGTGAGTCATCTGCTTGTAAGGTAGGAAAACTATAGGAAACAAGGAATCTGATCACAAAATAAAGACTGGCTATATCGTCCCGTCCCGTCCCCCCCCCCCAATTAGACAGCCATTTATCTTGCTAAGAACAAAAATGGTATTATGCAGCAGATCTCAATGTAAGCAATATTGTATAAACCGTTAACAATGGGTAGAATCCAATAATAATATTGCGTTGTTTATCTGCATGTGCAAAAGAGTGGTCCGATATCTAAACAGGTACTGTCCAAACACTGAAGGTTTTCGCATCAGTTCAAAATCGGGTCAGTATTTTCAGATCAACTAAGGTGTTTTCAGATCAGTTTGAAGGTAATACAAGTAAATCCACATGGATGTCTAGAAGTCCATTTAAATACTGTACATGATGTTGAATGGATGTACAGGACATGGGCATGGGTGCAGCCAGGATTTTTGTTGGGGGGCAGGACTTTTGTAAGGGGGCAGAACTGATTGGTCAGTTAGTTAAGTATTTCTATTGTTTTACTTGATCTAGGGGAGCAGCTCCCCCCTACCGCTCCCCCTTGGCTACGCCCATGGACATGGATGGTGACAGGACAATTCTTAAGTAATGACAAACCATGGATTCATCAATCATGTGCTGAAAAATCAATCATGTTCAAGCCTTAAGCTTGTTCACCTTATTTTTCACACTTCACATTGTCGAATTCCAATCTTCACCTACTTGTTCATGTAAACTCCAATTTCCTTTAATTCTGAATCGCTAACTGTTGTTTGTACTTGCTCTCCAAAACAGACTGGAAACCACACTTGCCCAAACAAGCAAGTGTAACTAGGAAGTGTGCAAACCCAAAGCTTAAGTGGAAGCAGTTACGCTATGATTTGCCTTTATATGCCAACTGGCTCCCTGATAATGCTACCTGTTATTAGCAGCAATGTTTTATGTTTTGGAACTCAGCCTAGAAAATCTATTTCATAATTGATTTGTCAAGCATCAACAATAATGAAAACCTTCCTCACTGTCCAAACTGACCCTACATTAAAGTCCCAGTAGAGGGTGAGCACCCACATACTTGCAGCCATTTCAAAAGATACCTCATTGGGTTTGTCCACACTCACCCACTTGTCCTGTGCTTAGAAAGCACAGGTCCAAGTGGATTTCTGCTTGATCCATGCTTTCGAGGCACGGGTCTGAGCAGTTTTCCCCTTGCCCTATCTTTTCTCAAGGAAAAGCCACTCTTTAGCTCTAAATCAGAGCAAACGTCAATCTGGAGAAAAATCTAATTCTCATTCGTGGCTACTGAGTGCTAGAGTGGTTTTCCCTGGGGAAAGCAGCAGAACAACAACAAGAAGTGTGGATAAACCCATAATCATGGCAAGTTACTGGAAAGTTAACTAATATGCGTTATAGGTAAAAATTATCAAATTTGCAGCAGGTGGCGCTGTGGGTTAAACCACAGAGCCTAGGGCTTGCCGATCAGAAGGTCGGCGGTTCGAATCCCCGCGACGGGGTGAGCTCCCGTTGCTTGGTCCCTGCTCCTGCCAACTTAGCAGTTCGAAAGCACGTCAAAGTGCAAGTAGATAAATAGGTACTGCTCTGGCGGGAAGGTAAACAGCATTTCCGTGTGCTGCTCTGGTCCGCCAGAAGCAGCTTAGTCATGCTGGCCACATGACCTGGAAGCTGTACGCCGGCTCCCTCAGCCAATAACGCGAGATGAGCGCCGCAACCCCAGAGTCGGACACAACTGGACCCAATGGTCAGGGGTCCCTTTACCTTTACCTATAACCAAGCATAATTCTTCTTCTTCTGTTTGATTGTCAATGGAGGCCACAATGGAAAAGCACATTGGTGACATGATCTGGCATTTCTGTCTTTACAGGCTACTTTTACCAGCTGTTAGTGGTTTCCTAAATGGAAGAAGCATCATTCACTTTTTGGATATCTCAGTTGTAAAATCAATGATTTAAATGCACCCGCTTTTTAGTGCACAAAGTTTTAAATGTTAGGCTTTAGTTTTAATAATGTTTCTGTCAGCAAATGGACAAGAATGTTTAGGTCTAATGTGCAATTAAATTCATATAGCGCAAGAACAACAAGAGGTTAATTGTATTCCCAGAACTCATCAGCAGAAGAATTGAATCAATTTGAATTTGAATCGTTCTCTGTGTAGGTTTTCTTATTCTTTTTGTATATATATTCTTTGTAAAACCAGCTCCAGATAGCAGCCCCACTGAGCTGCTAAGGTGGCATAGTATACATATAATAATGTTAGGGTGGCCATATGCTCTACTTTATAGACGGCAGTCCTCTATCTGAAGGAGCGCTCTATGTGAAGGGCTGCCCTGTCCAAATCTGGTTTAAAGAAAGATCAATAAGCAGAAGAAGGGAGTGCAAGACGTCCACTCTTTTTGTTGCAAAATTCCGTAACAAATCATTTTATGCTCTTTCAGGATATACAGTACTCAATTCATTGCTTTTACTGGGAATTAACAATAATCTATATTTAAGCATTGGATACTTCATTTCTTCTCCACCACAAAGAAAAACAAGTATGTGATAAGCACATGTTTTGTGTGCTGAATGTTCTGGGTGTTGGAAAACGCCCTGGGGTGTCCCTGCAGCCTCCGAACTCCAAGCGTCCTCCGGTATGCGCAGCTCTGGAAAAGGCATTTCCCTTCTTCTCCAGTGCGCTTCAGCGACATATATCAAATGATACATACACACTAATCTTCTAGCTTAACACAGCAAGAAGCGTGAGACATCGCAGAGCTAATCTATGTATTTATTTACACACTATGTACAGCTCCAAGAGAAGAACAGGCAGAAGTAAAAGCAAAAGTACAGTACAATAGCTAATACAGCGGAAGAGATAAGACTGTCTTCCGTCCCCACACTCTTCCCAGACAGGCATGTGATTTACACCAATTTCATCTGCAGCATCGGAGGCATGAAATACTAACACTGGGTACAGTCCCCAGCATCTCCAGTTAAAAGGACCAGATAGTAGATGATGCAAGGCTGGAGACCCAGAAAAACCACTGCCAGTGTAGATAATACTGTGCTAAATGGACAAATAGCATGATTCGAGGCATATATGATTCCATTATACAGCAAGTAACCAAGAGGGACTGCTCTGCCAAATCAAAATACATTGCTTAATCTCTTTCTGGCATCGTCTAGTGTGCAGATCTACCTTTTAAAAAGGCCTTCCATTTCACAAATGACACAGCTGCTATCAAAGGTAGTGCATCCCATTTCACCACTTCAAGTGAATCAGAAAGTGCTGCTTTGCCCTGCTGCCTCTGCTGCCGCCACCACCACTACCTACCTACCTGCTGCTGCCTGCTCTGCCACTGCCCTTCTGCATCCACCACTGGTAGAGAAGAAGCAATGCCATGGGCACCAATTCTGGGTGAGATTTTGCACAAAATCTCATGAGATCTCATGCACTCTGGTGCTATTTCAACTGATATCTCACCCAAATTGATTCAATCTTGCCAAAAACTGGTGGCATATCTCTGCCGCTGGTGGAGGCAGCAGAGCAGGTGCAGCATCATAAGTGTGCTGCCTGAGGGGATTCTGCCGCCTGAAGAAGTGGCCTTACCCTGCCTAATGGCTGGGCCGGCTCTGGCTGCTTTGATATTTTCTGATGAAAGTGGCTTCTTGGAATACAGTTGTACTCAGTTTACAAACTTAATCTGTTCCGGAAGCTCGTTCTTAAACCAAACCCGTTCTTAAACTGAGGCGTGCTTTCCCTAATGAGGCCTCCCGCCACCGGTGCCCTTCCACCATTCGGATTCCATTCTTAGACGAGGTAAAGTTCTCAAACCAAGACACTATTTCCGGTTTTGCGGAGTTTGTAAACCAAATAGTTCTTAAACCGGACTGTTCTTAAACTGAGGTACCACTGTATTATGAAGTAGCTGTGGTAGATTATCAATATCTGGTTATACATTACTTCTGTGGCAGCAGTGATAATGATGACATAGTCCCTCCCCCCCCCAATGGCTAATTGTTGTTGGCATCCGTCTGTCTTGAGAGACAATGGCGTGTAACTCTGGGGTGAAGTCAAACAGTTGTGTTAGCAGCACCAAAGAGACCTCCCTAGGGCACAAGCCTGGGCAGTGTTTATGAAGCTGCCCAGATGACAAGACCCTGCTCTTGGCCTCACTTATGCGGTCCAAAGGAAAGCAGAGCTATACGTTTGGCACCAGCTTAGCTGCAGGAGTTGCCAGAAGGAGGTGCACAATAGTAGGGAATTTGCTCCAGATTCAGCTAGCTTTAAACGGTCTGTGAACCATGCAATTCACAGCAGCTTACTAGCTCTTTAGGCATGGAATGGATGCCCCTGCCCTTTTTTACATGGATGACTTCCAGATAAATCAAACAATCCTTTGCAAAAGTCTTGGGAGTCCCTGAAAAATGTGGAACTGCAAAAGTCAATCCTAAACAAAGCCATCATTTAAGGAAAATATATAAATTGAAACTGCCCCCCCTAAAAATACTAGGAATCCAAGTGCTATGTTACAAAGCGCAACATATTCTTCCTCTTCTTGCAGCTTGAACATGTAATCCAGAGCAGCATAATGTCTCAGGCATAATTTATAGTTTTTAAATAATTTGAAAAATCCAAGCTTTTATTTTAGAAGCAATTGCCATACCTGTTCCAACGGTGTTATGCACCCAACACCCTGGACCAAAAACAATCCAGTCAGTATTTTATTTTACATCCCCACCACCCAGGCAGTGTCTTTTATGTTCAAAGAACTGAAGCAGGCAAAGGGGATAGTTAGCTTCTCGTAGGATACCCTGTGGACCTTCTTGAGAAGTGTCAGTAATCAAAGACTTTGAACCACCTTTGAAATTCCACAACGGATGTTTCATCTGGACATTTCAAGATCCACTAAGGATGTTTCATCTGGACATGACACTTCCATTTTTTCTTTTAGGCAAATGCCATGGCACTGCATGTGGTAGAAACATATTAAATGTCCCTTATGATGAATGAGTTTATTCAGTTCTGCACACCAGGTCAAATTCAGCTAGCACCACTTGTTTACATGAAAGATGATAGAATCATAGAATTCTAGAGTTGGAAGGGATCTCAAGGGTCATCTAGTCCAAGCCCCTGCAATGCATGAATCCTGCCCACAGCTGTCCCTGGGTGGGCTTGAACCAATAACCTTCTGGTTAACTGCCAGATGCACTGACCCATTGCGCCACAAGATTGGCTGATGCAAATAGTTTTCTATTCAGTTTTCATTATTATCCTTGTTGAATAATAAGGTTCCATACTATTACAGAGAATAAATATAAAGATAGATATCTACCCTGTACTAGACCTAAAATCATGGGAACCTTTTCACTTTCTTTCCCCCTCTATTTATGCGTTTTAAAATAGTCAGTGTTTATCTTGTGTTCCACCTCAGTGCTAATTGACAGAAATGCAATAATGTGACTTTGAGTAGATCTCCTTACCTAGAAATTGAAACAATTTTTACAAAAGCATGCACATGTTCTGTCCTTGGACCTTAAAGCTAAAGCTGCAGGCCTAAGCACGTACAAGACAGTTATGAAATAATTGACAAGTTAAAATGTTTCCCTTTCCACTATCCCCTAAAATGCATTAAAGTGCATTTGCTGAAGTTATATTGGGTCCTATGGGAGGAATTCTGTCTGCCAGATGGTGTGCTGGTTTTAGATTCAGGTGAGCTGGTTTGATAGTCCCCCCCCCTTTTTTTCTTATCCATGTCATCTTATGAGTCCATAAATATTTACCAAAAATTAAGGAAGTGATGGGTTTTTGTTTTTGTTGTACATTTACATAATCAGGAAAACAATCATTATTTCAACATTCCAGTTCAATGAACAAATTGAAGTAAGGTTTCCTTACAAGTGGGATAAATGCATTTCCCTATGGACAGTTTATTGAAGTGATTATGAAGCAGATCATTTTCACTTTCTCACAGCAATGCCTTTTTATACAAGAATCAAACCCTCATTTTATCGGTGACTAGACAATATATGAGGAGTTGCTGTCCAATACATTTCCATCCCAACTATTACAGTTCAGAAACAACTGCCTATCCCCCATTTTACAATGAAGAACATTTTAAAAAGTAGCACCTGTGTGAATATTAAAACACTCCCTGTGGTGTTATATCTAGGATGTCTTATTCACACATGTTCTGTCATCCAGTGAGGAACATGCCTTTGTGAACCAGCTCTTGATATCAGACTGAAACTATAGAAAAAGCAGGCACACAAGAAGAAAGACATTGATTGCCACTCAAAATCCACAAGCTATCTGTGATGAAACATCACTTGAACATTATTCTTCTTCAGAAAAACTGTGCACATTGCAATTTTACTGGTGGTTGTTGGTCTGGTAAAAGCCCATTGTCTTGTGACAGTAGATGGATGCCAGTTAGAATCCAATGAAGGATAGACTGAATACAATTAAGAACCAGATTTAAGGACGCTTAAAATATACCAACAAAAACAGTAATAATAAAAGATTGAACTGTGTATAAATACTGCACAATAGTATATACCTTCTCAATTATTTAAGCTGGAAAATTAAAGCATGTCTCACATCTGTCAAACTAAAGGACAAAGCTGTTCAATCATTTTTTATGGTGTGCAGCTTGGCATGAGAAAATTTACTGTATTTACATTAAGCTATGTTGAGAGCTTCCCAAGAGTCCACATAAGCATTAGGTTACCAGCCAGCCATCTTGTTTGACACAAAACCTGGCAATCACATGAACTCAGCACAAATTGTTTTGCAACTCTCAAAATGCTATCCACACAGAAACATTTCCTAGTCTGGAGTCGGGGCTCTGGTGTGGCAATCTCTAAATCAAGACTGGTTCCATTAAATATATCTATATCTATATCTATATCTATATCATCTATATCTATATCTATATCTATATCTATATATATTATATGGTGGTGCTAGGAAGTGGCAGCATCCAGGTGCAATTTTGGCCTATCTCCCACATCTTACAGGCATGGAAGCAGCTAAAGGTGTATCTTACTTTTGTGAATAATAATGCATATATTTGCTTCCTTATATAGCCTTTACAGATGTGCTGTTAGAGAACTATGTATATATTGTGAAATGTAACGCTGTACATTTTGTCCACACATGAAGGAACACACACATGCAAATACACACACACTTTAAGCTATGGCAAGTAGTACTTACAGGCATTGTGTTAAGAACATTTTTTATTAACTGATAAAAAAAATCTCTTGTGTAGAATACTATCCAGTTTAAAACCAAATTTGGCTAGCACTTAAATTTCATAGGCATCCCCCAAATGCTTCATTTCCATGCAGGAAAGCTTCTATCTTCCTCCACACAAATCAAGCAGCCAAGGCAGTGACATGACAGAATATCTATTTGGAGGGTTATCCAAAAAAGGAGATTGTACCCTTGATGCAAACAGTTCCCTAAGAATAGAAATGGCCCTCCCAGTCCCAAACAAAATCAGTTAACAGGCAGCCAAGAAAATATCAGAACTACAATCAGCTAATTCCCACCCACACTATGTATCTGGCACTAGTTCATGCTCTGCCCTACGCCAGTACCAACTAAGGCAGCAACTGGGAGGCTCAGAGAAGACAGCTGTTTCCCTCACTGGTTTTTTTTTTTAAAAACAAGCTTTTCTCCCTCGCTCCAGTGCTGTGCAAAACAAATCGTGCAGCTGGCCTTAAATCCACCTGTCTCCAGCTTGTCTGCACTCATGTAATTACCAAGAAACTGGCTGTAGCAGGGAGCTTGGTAGAACAGAAAAAGACTCAGCCCATGTACAAAACTGAGGGGGAAAAGGGGTTATTTTATGGGTGATGCCATGAGTAGCAAAAATTAAAGGGTATCCCACTGACATTTTCTGCTAATGAATCCCAAAGGCATAGGGAAATTCAATATCATTTTCACCATTTTTTTTTCATATTTCACCCACCTCAGACTAATGCATCTTCAATTGTACAAGGAAGCATGTTTCAAAAGGTACTGTGTTTTCCCGAAAATAAGACATACCCATAAAATAAGCCGTAGCAGGATTTCTAAGCATTTGCGCAATATATAAGCCATACCCCGAAAATAAGACATAGCAATAGGCGTGCTATGCAGCATACCGACGTGGAGCAGTTAAGAAGACGGGCATAATAAAAATAAGACATCCCCTGAAAATAAACCATAGTGTGTCTTCTTGAGGAAAAATAAATATAAGACCGTGTCTTATTTTCGGGGAAACATGGTAGCATAATTGTACTGTGCTTTTGGAAGCAGGCCAACTGTGGGCCAAAGTTGACCTGCAACATTGTCTACATCTTGCTAAATAAAACAATTTAACAATTCATGATATCTCTTGCCTTCCAGCTCTGGGTGTTTATGTTTCTCCCAACCATGACAGGAGGCTAGACAAATGAGGATGTTTGCTTTCGCAGATGAACGAGGCCAGGTAAGGCTAGGGCATCAGAACCTCTGTGTTCTAGTATGTTAAGTCATTTTTAATCAATGTTTTATATTTGTTGTTAGCCGCCCTGAGCCCGGTTTTTAAATCGGGAAGGGTGGGGTATAAATAAATTTATTATTATTATTATTATTATTATTATTATTATTATTGGCCAGTAGGACTTGGCTTACTTCTTTAGCAGTTGTCCTCATTTGTTTTCCTTGGAACTCAGACAGTAGTGCTGCCTCTAGAAAGGATGAAAAACAGCATCTGGGGTTTCTGTGAGATCTTCGCATTAGTTACTGCTTAACTAGCTTCTGAGTTTCCCTAGGGCTCTCTCATTAAGAGGCTGTTTTTAGCCTATTTTTAGATCCCATGATTGACCATGGCTTGCCACTATGGTAATGAGCTTAGCCTCCCCCTGGTTCAAAGTATCCCTTCTCTCTTCTCCAGGGTGGCCATGAAGAATTTGAAAGCTTTTGCTTCCTTAAAATACAAAAACAAACCATAGTTGCTTTGGGTCACTCTCCATGAAAAAAGTAACAAATAAATGCAGATCATCATCATAACAGCAGCAGCAGCTTGCCATATCATCTAAATCAGATAAACTATGATTAATCTTTACTGGCTTGTTACAACAAACCATGGTTAAGATTTATCACATTTTAGAGTTTGAACATAGCACTAAACTGGTTGATCAAAAGCAGATAACAATTCCGATCTCTTCCTTATAGCCACTTGGGAGGAAATTCACACATGCAAGCCCAAGGGAGGCTAGTTTCATTTCCATTATGAAAAACTTTAATTTATTGTGATGTCTGAGCACAGCCTTTGAATTATGTCACTGGGAACTGTTGATCAGGTCCGTTTGCTTAAAAATGTGGATTAAATTAAAACGTTGAGTATCCCAAGCTCTGATGGCACTTGTTAAAAACTCAAGTATTTTTAGTCCCTTCTTCAGAAAGGGAGAAAACCTCCAGCAGTTCATCAGCACATATATTAACTGGTTGAGTCATACCGAGTGTTAGAACAACTCATGAATCTAATATCTACATTCAGCTTGTTTTCTTTCACATTTTAAGAAGACAGTACATTTTAATGTAATGAAAAATGGTTACATGATTAATCAGACTGAAATGAATATAAATTCCCAGAATTTGAACTAAAAAAGAGGAATCTGACTCAGACTTAATAAGCTGAATTTGGCTTCCTAAATGAAGTAAAGGTTGATCTGTCCCATAATCTCACCATTTATTATTTGTCTTGTTCAAAGGCAGTTCAGGCAAATTAAAATTTTATCTTATAAGCTGCACCCTGTTCAGCCGACATGATGTGTATTTATCTAAGCAACTTCCACTGCTGGAAGTTCCCATGGGTTTATTGCCTGATAAGTGTGCACAGGATGACAAGCTAAGAGTGATTATACTGAGAAATTCTAGTGACTTGAGGACCCCTAGCAAAAGAGAGTTGAAAATGGGGAAGAGGGAGGGGCTCAGAATGTGGTTTTTGCTCGAAGTGGCTGCCAACATTTTCTGTTAAATAATGGGGGGAGGGCGGGTACTGACACTTTCCCATGTAAGCCTCCTGATCGCCAAAATTGCTCAATTTTCTCCCCTTCCCTGTCCATCTCTTTACCCATTAACAAGCATATTTCTTCCAAAAAAGATGGTATTGGGTGGGAGAAGGGCTCAGCTCTAGCCAGGGCTAACGCTAGTATAGTATAGTCAAAGTTGTTGAGCTTTTTTTGAGGCCAGAGTTGTTCAGCTTTGGGGGGGGGGGGCAAAGCTGTTTCTCAGTGATCACTTCCTATCGTCCTGCGATCTACCTGGAGCACCACCAGACATCTCATTGTTGGTATTACTTCCCACCCTGGATTTTATGTGACCCAGCCACTGGGCTTATCTTTACAGCTACTTGTTGATGGTTATGATGAATCAAGAGGACACTGAGCTTCTGCTTCTTGTGGGTTAACAACACGAAAAGTTTGCTACAGAAGATGCGAGCCACAGAAACAACGGCTGATTAGACTGAGAATAAGGATGGATGATATTAGTTTTGAATTTGAAAAATACCGAAAATGCAGAGGCATGAATGAGGATGATTATCTTTAGACATCTGGAACATGGGAAGTCCCAAGAAATCTACAACCTCTCCTAGACAATGACAGTTCTCTTTCTCAAGCTCTGGGAGGAAGACCTTTCATCGCCTACAGACAGCCACCCAATCTTAAACAACTCCTCACCCACAATAATACTACAACCAGACTTAACACGGACACTGGCACCAGAGCCTGCAAGAAACCCAGATGCCAACTTTGCTGCCACATACACCATTACTGGCCCCAACAACATCAAACATACCATCTCAGGACTATTTAATTGCTCATCATCTAACATTGTGTATGCCATCAAATGCCAAACAGTGCTCTTCAGCTCTCTATATTGGACAAACAGGCCAAACCCTACGCCAAAGGATAAATGGACATAAATCTGACATCAGGAATCACAAGACAGAGAAACCAGTAGGAGAACACTTCAATCTCCCAGGACACTCTATACAAGATCTCAAAGTAGCTGTCTTATTGCAAAGGAATTTCAGAAATAGACTGGAAAGAGAAGTTGCTGAATTGCAACTCATTACCAAACTTAAAACCATGGAGAGACCTGGTCTGAACAAAGACATTGGATTCTTATCTCATTATACCGGTACATGACAAAGCTATTTTTAACCTTCTTACCCCTTGCTTTTTCCTAACACTAATTGCAGTCGTTAACAGTCGTCAACAGGTTTACCACAGCTATCAGCCTATCACCCATTCCCACCACCCTTCTGAGTAATACCCCTCTCACCCTCTCACTATATATAAGGGTCTGGTGACTTCTGTTTCAGTGTATCTGAAGAAGTGTGCATGCACACGAAAGCTCATACCAAGAACAAACTTAGTTGGTCTCTAAGGTGCTACTGGAAGGATTTTTTTATTTTTTATTTTGTTTTGACTATGACAGACCAACACGGCTACCTACCTGTAACTATCAACTATGGTCATTCTGAATACATGTCTAACTGCTACTAACAAGAATATATATATGTGTGTGTGTGTGTGTGTGTGTGTGTGTGTGTGTGTGTGGAAAAGTCTCGGTTAAAAGAGTGTTTATTCCCCCAAACCTTTGAAATTTCTCTGCCTCTGAAAAGACAGATCGGTCTGATTTGTTAACTTAATCACGACATTTCTCAACAATGCTTCAAGCTTCAGTATTACAGTGTGAAACAAACTTATTTTTTAACATCAGCATTTGATATATTATGTGCAAGTATTTGAAATGTACAGTTATCTTTCATCATTAAACTTTCCCTGGTTTTATACTCTGGAGAGTACAGCTTAACAGGTGGGTATAGGCCCTAGCTGCCTGAAACTACCATATGCTGTAGGAAAGAAAATGAATACTCTAACAGAAGTCTGCTAAGGCAGTTGGTCTGCTAAGGCATTTTAGTTTGCATTTCATTTTAATATTTCCTAAAATGTTTTCATTACTAAAATAGCAACGTTAAGAGAGGTGACCTTCAGCCTCAAGCTCTGTACTTGCTCTTAATGTGTGCCTCAAAAAAACTTATTTTAAATGCACGTAAGGGGATGCATCAGGTATGCATGAACTTGCCAAACTACTTTTAAAACAGCACCAGCTATTTCATATATGAAATATATAGCACTATACAAATGCAGTCACTTTTCTTTATATGCACACTCATATTGGTTTGATTTCTTGAAATGTTAAATTATAAAGTCCATATCAATCAGTGCTTACATAAATCCTCATATCCAGCTGAACAAACCATTTCTCAACAAATACTTATCAGCTGAACCTCATTATTCTTTTAACCTGCCTAGTTCTTGAGCATTTTAATGTTCTACTTTTGCACCTTGCGGTCAAAAACATTCTGCAGAGCTCACCAAACCTATAAACACAGTTAGTATGATGTCCTGTGCATAAAGGAGATGCATGTGATTTTAGATGGAAGAAGAAGGCAGGAGAAGAGCATGAAACCAAAGGGGAAGAAGCACTGAGCTGCCTTTCCTATGGATTTCCCAGAAAAACTCTCAAAACCAACCAGACCAATAATTCAATGGGAAAAGCTATTGCACCCTCTGCAATATAATTAATCATAAGGTTTTGAGTAAAATCTAGGCAACGTGATACAATTCAGAATATTATTCAGAAATGTTTAACAGTGGAGTTGCCAGGTTTTCCATTAGGCTTGAGACAGAGAATAACTCTTTTTTTGAAGGTGGATTAAAAGCAGGATCACTGTTCACCTTTTGTCCTTGGTTGGGCATGTTTCAGAGGTTTTTGAAGATATTTCAAAAACCTGTTTTATTAGAGATGGCCATGAAATAAAAAGAAAAATGTACACACACTATTGGAAGTTCTCATAAAATCTATTGCCTGCCTGCAGCCTTACACTATTTTCCTTGAACTGAAGACTGCAGCTGCCTAATTTCAATGATGACACCATTATACTGACTTCGCTGGATCATGGTTCCATTTTTTTAAAAACTACTTTACTTGAAATATCCCTACTGTTTAGAAGGTGTCTAGCCTTTTACTTGGAAGCTGTTAGTCTGTGGACTGAAAGAGCAAGGGCCTCAGCATAGAAAACATATCTTGAGAGAGTGCAACCCCTCCCCCCGTCAGCAAATACCCCGCCTGGGGCAGTTAGTGAGACTGCCCCAAAGTCAGAGCAAAGCTGTGTGCGCACATCCCCGGCTACTGGAGTAGTCCGGTGGCGCAGTTATATGTGATTGTTCCCCAGCATGAAGAACAACACACACAAGCCATGATTAAGGCTAAACTATTTATTGTAGGAAAATGCAGAGAGAATCTCTGCTGCCATCTCAGTAAGACAGAGCTAGCATAAAGCATCTGTCCGGCATCAGGTCTAGCCAGAAGAGAGAGCACAAAGGCTAGGATTAGTTTATGTGAAACATAAACATCACATGTAGGAAACAGATAAGGCAGCTTTCTCTCGGCTTAGTGAGACAGGCAAAAGTCAGACCAGCCTCGCTGCAGCTGTTTTCCGCTCGGCTTGGACAAAAATCATAACACCCCCCCCCCCCCCGGCTTAAGGCTTTCTTCTTGTGTCCTTGTGCCACCACTAGTATTTTATTATTTATTAGATTTATATTCTGCCCTAAAAGGACATAGATTGTTTAATTAGCCAAAGGCTTGGTTGAAGAGGAAAGCTTTCGCCTGGTGATAGAGCAGAGACTTAATCTCAGAGTTGTGGGTTCAAGCCCCATGCTGGGCAAAACACAGCTCAGAACAATGTGGTGCACAGTAAACAGATAGTTCCTGATCTCAAACTGGGACCAATGTAAATGTTCAGCAGTGATGGGAACGCAAACTTGGCTGGGGTTGCTGCTTAACGCTCTCCCTGTACCATTATTCACCGCAACACACTCCTATCTGCTTCCCTCCTGCTTGGGCTCCTAGATGACTGCATGCTGCTTCACATGCAGACCAGTATCTGAAGAATTCAGTTTCCTTCCAACTGGAGATACAGTTGAACAAAACATTGATTCACAGTACAGACATTGCCGCATAGTTAATGTCTGTAATTCACATAGCAGCACAGGGAATCAAATTATCATATCTGGGATACATTTTCACTGCTTTTTTAGATTTAAGTATTTCCAGGCTGATGTGCTTTTCTTTACCAAGGCCATGGATAAAAAATAAATTAAAAGAATGTCCATCATTTTGTGAAGTTTGGGGAGGGGGAATATATTCCCTAATGACATTATGCATACATAACTCAGTGAGGTTTTCAGCAAAAATGTTTTATGCATGATATTTTAAGAGCCATAGAAAACACAATATTAAAATTCTAAAGTGAAAAATAATGGCATTATGGCTCATTACATTTCCTATTGCAGTAATCTGAACTGTGAGTAAAGTACTGTCATCCTGTCATCTAATTCTGAAGGATCTGATGTGTTTTACACAGTGTCATTTACTGCACAGATATAACGAGCCTGGAGTGTTCCAGTTCTGAAGCAGATTGCAAATGTTTCCTAACATTCACCTGAGAACAAGCTTCATTGGAAGCTAAATTATCAAGCACAAATGACACTAAAGGGGAGGGAGAAATCGTAAGTGAATAACAAGGCAAAGAAGTGAAGAAGCATTTGGGTTTCATAAGGACTCTTTCTCTAGTATACAGCAAGCTGTCTTATACCATGTTAGATTATTTCCACCCTCCCTCCCCCAAACTATCTGTTCTGTCTAGCAGCAGCTCTCCAGGGTCTCATCACCTTTCTCATCACCTCCCTGATCTTTTAAACTGGAGATTCCAGAAACTGAACCAAGAACGCTCTGCATACAAAACATGGGTCCTGTCTTTATGTTGGGGAGCAGCCTGTGTGAAGGTGAACGGGTAGGGCCTGTATTGCCCAAACCTTGCTATAGATCAATTCAGTCACCATATTCAAAGCCATATTCAAATTTGCCTGCAGTCTAACTGGGCCTGTCTGGGGTTTTGTCTACCTAATGGCAACTGTCACAACTGCTTGGTGGATAAGGCATTGGCTTACGTCCTTAGTTCTCAGAAACTGAGTCACACCTGCACTGAAGTCTAGTAAAACAGGAGAAGCATACTACTTCAGATCCATTGGTCCATGTACCTCAGTACCGTATTGGCCTAAATATAAGGCTCACTTTCCCCCAAAATTCTGACCGTGAAAAGTTAAAGTGCGGCTTAAATTCGCGACCTTACAAAAACTAGCTTTTACGATACTGCTGCTGAAACAGACATACGGTAAAACGGAATGAGTGTGAGGACCTGCAGAATTTTTAATGGAGTGGCTTATTAGGGTATGGTCTTTTTTCCACCCCCCCACCCCCAATTTTAAAAGGTGCGGCTTATATTAGGGTGTGGCTTATATTTGGGGCAATACGGTATATTCTTGTTTGGCAGGAGTTCAGACAGGAGTCTTTCCAAGACCCACCTAGAATGCCAATATTGAACCTGGGATCTTCTCCAATAAAAAATAAAAGGTTTCTACCACTGATTCCATCTGAATTATATACATAGCAGATATTTGAGTGGTAATTTTGATACATACACGTAGTGAGTTAAATCAACAACTTTCAGTTCATATATTAACAGATATGCAATGGTTGCTTAAAGATCTTAACCACAGTATTGTGAATTTAGACAGCTTAACTCTGTTGACCCAAGGAGTTTATATGGTTGACGTTCTTTCTCATCTTTCAAAAAACAAGAGCATTCCAAGTAAATATAATAATTTTGTGATTTTACTTTTCAAGCACATTTTGCCCTAGTACAAAGAAGCCTGAGACACTGTGCACTTCAGAGCAATCAATTTATTTTTCAATATGTGGTACTGAAAAAGGCCACAAAACTGTTTACTTGCAAAAGGCCATTTACTCATTTTTTTGTCTTTCATCTTGTTGTTTGAGATTTTTTTTTGCATTGCATCTTTTTGTTTGAGAAGCAATTTTATCTCTTTGACAATCAGAGGTGCCTATTTTAATTAAGCAGTCAAGCTGCATTTGCTTATGTTTTTTAACATATTTATTCTACTTTATCATGTCTAGAACTCATAGTACTGTTAATCCTTGTGTGCAATTACAAATCGTGTAAAATTTACAGTTTTCCTGGTGATTCTGACTTTTTATCATTTCTGTTGTTTTAAAGGTCATTAATCATAGTTTCTTGCTTCGGACAAAATGGGAAAATATAATCAATTGAAGAATTCCTGGTTCATTTGCTCCATGGAGGGGATGCACTGAAGCTCACAAAACCTGTTTATATATTGATTTATTAAACTGAGACATGATAATCTAAACCAGCCCAAATCATAAGCAATAGTCAGTATCCAATATCCTTCCTCCATTGGTGCAATAATTTATGCTTGCACAATGGAACTCCCTCCCTTCCTTTCTACTTACCCCATTCCCTCTCTAAATCTGCTCCAGAGGTCTGAGGGAACCATTGGAACAGATTTAGGGGCTGTGTGGGGAGACGAGACAGGGGAAATTTCCATTGTACAAACAGAAATGCTTACACTAACAGAATGAATGATGCAGAGCTATTTTGGATACGTGCCAATAATGTTAAACTGTAGCATATAGAGTAATATTAATGGCCCAGCCGCATCTGAGCCTGCTTGTTATTTTAGCCAATCAAGCTAAGCTACCTAAAGTCCCATTTCACATGAAAATTGGTTGCTTGATAAATGCAATTTTCATACAACAGGTATTATCAATAAGGTATCCAAGGTAGTGCTTGAATGTAACACCCATTAAAGAGTAAAAACGAACGAAGAAGATTGCCATTTAATAATTATCACATAACAGCAGGTCTCATTTTGCTTGCAGCTAAGCTATCTCAATTTCTTTTAAGAATTAAAAGAAGCATCTTGAACATAGTGATTTTGTGGAATTACATTTTCTCAGGAAGGAATCAGTAATATTTTTGAGTCGGGGGGGGGGCAATACACAGAACCAGCATGTTTCTCTGAGTCGTTAGCTTGCTTTTCTCCATAGACTTTAGATTGACATCTATTGGCTTGACTTGTGACACTACAGCCAAGTTCTTTAAATATCAGTTGCATAGTCACTGCTGTGTGAAGTTTCCCCAGGTGCACAGTAGTCTACATTTTAAAACAAAATAGTTATGTGTAGCTGTTCAGACACAGCTTTTGCCTAGGAATAAAGCTAACAATTCTCACTTATGAAATGTTGGAGCAAAAATTATTTAAAGTATTTGGTTCTTTCAATAATTCTAACTCTGTGAGTTTGACTTTTCATAGCGGTTGCTTCTCATGGTGGTTGCTAATGCTTCTATGGATTGCTGTAAATAATTTAAAACAAAGCTGAAGCTGAGCTAAAATTATCTACTTTCATTTTGTTTTTATTGCTATTGTCTAAAAAGCACCTTTTCCTATGTGTTTTCTTCAGGTTCATCAATCATTTCCTCTATTTTTGTTCCCAAGCACTACTCTGGGAGAGCTGTGCCAGAGGGCTAACTGAAAGGATCTAGGAAGCTGTGAAATCTCTGTTTGAGCCCACCCTAACCAAACTGGGGAAATTATTTATTATTGCGTAACTCTGTTTAATGAAAGATTCTACCTTGTAGATTTCAGCACAAAAATAAAAATTGTGTGTGTGTGTGTGTGTGTGTGTGTGTGCATACACATCTATATCTATGCTACAGCTGAAGTGGAACTGACTATACAATTTTTTTTTATACAACTGTGTAAATACAGTTACCGTAGCAGGTAGGATCTTGATTCCTTTCTTTTTCCAGATGTCTTCATATAGAACTTTATACTACACAAAAGTGGTTAAGGATTCTGTAAGTTGGCTTGCTGATCTTGGAAACAGGGCAGGGGCATGGCCTATCTCTGTAGGTGGAGTCATAAAATCATAGCCTGAATTCAGACTACTTTCCAAACTATGGTTTGATTGATTGTGAAATTAATACTGTGATCTCAGTCTCTCAATGTTCTGTTCCACTGAATTATTATGGGGTTGCTTTGAGGTTGCCCCAGTAGGGGTTTTTCATACTTCTGCAAACCTCTGAGTCACCCTGAATTGGACAATACCTCCCTCTTGTTTTCACTACAGAAGCAGAAGCACTTGGAAAGCTTTGTCAGTATTAGAGCTGGAGCACTCTCAACCCTTACCAGTAATATTTGTGCCTTAAAAAAAAGAAAAGCACCTCTGTAGTTAGGCGGCACTTCATGTCATTCATGTTGCAGTGTGAAGTGCTTCCATTTAGAGTTCCATCCACTCTGTTCCATTCACCATCCCTGTCCAGGTTTGATTCCCTTCCACAAAAGCCAGTCAACATTCTAAGCCCATTGAGTATGCTCAGTTCCATTTGTCTTGGTTTATTTTTGTCTTCTCCAGTTTTGTTTTCGGCCATTTACATTTTGGGGTTTTGTGCGGGGAAATGGACAGATGAATGCCAATCCCAGTGGCATTAAATTTCCACTGAGGTTTATGCGTAGCTCTCTATTCCATTCCAGGAAACAAAAAAATAGCTTCTTAGAGTAAAGTAGAAAGTGACTTATCCGAATCCATTCAACAGGATGCCCTTTTTCCAAAGGAGGGGCAGACAGAGGCTACCACCTCCCCTCCACCAAAGATCTAGGTTTACCCAACGCCTAACAGCCTTACAAAGTTGTGACAATTGCTACAAGGTAGGCGAAAACCAGATGGCTGGTGTCAGTTTGCCAAATGGGAAAATTCCTGCCCAGCCCTGAATATGGTGGCCGACTTGGTCCTTAGCAAGGTCAAAGTACAAGTAAAAGCAAACAGATTGAAAGAGGTGGGCAGGAGATCCGATAAAAAATGCAGGAAAGAATGCCGGGCAGACTGCAATTTAACAACCCCTGGAAGTGGGCTCAAGCATCCCCATTGGCTGGTTTGGCCTGCTGCCAGGGGAACGCCCATCCAAGGGCTGCCGGCATTGGCCAATAGCCAGCAGCTGGGTGATTGCATTTGTTGGATTGCTTATGGGTTCGGGGCCTGGCCGCAACACTGCCCACCAATGAGGATGACCGGACCTCCTGACACTTTCTTAACACCTTTTCTTAATCATTTGCTATAAATAATTTGGTGTTTCATTACCCCAATCCACAAACATTTTCTTAGATAATAAACACACCCCAATAGCAACAATCATTGCATTTCTGTGGCATTTTATACCAAAGGCAGTTTTCTGTTTCTAGCAGGAAAATTGTAAGTGGTAACTGGCTGAAATTTGGAGATGTTGTACAGGTGACAATAGAAGGACAAGCTTAAAGGTCTGCTTAAGTGTACATTGCACAATGAGAAGTACAGTGCAAGAAAGTTAATAAGGAGTTCACATTTCCAATGAACATGCTGGCAGTGTATAGGAAGTCACTTGAGTCACTTCCCTGATGTTTTGTATATACTTTTCTGAGGTGATGATTAACTGTCATGTTGGGGAAAAATAATATGGCATATGGCTCCCTTGAGATATGAATGAATCTCCCATGTCAAGGACAGGCATTTTTGTCTTGCTGTAGTGTAAAACGAGGAAGAAAAAAATCGAGGATGTGTAGGATTGGCCTTACACAGTCAACCCTTCCAGTGAGTCCTTGCAGGAGCACTCCTGCCTTCATGGGTGGCCTAGCTGGGGCTTGATTAGGAGCCCTAATTGCCACAGGTGGTGGCCGTGGGGATATCCAGCCCCACCTGGTTGAGACAGGCACAAATAGTGCAGGGCAATGTGGTCAGGGGGAAGAGGATGATTGACAAACACTGCTGAGGCTTCCCAGGGTTGGATCGGATGTTTTATATGGGTGAAGGTCCGGTGGGGGTAATTGTTCCTTTGGGGTTAATTTCTCAGTGTAATAGGGTTTCTATTACTTTGTAAGGTTTACTGTTTGAGGTTTTTGTTGTTGTTGCTGTCTGACATGGTTTTCATATTCTATTCAAATAAAAATATATTTCCCCTCATATATTGACTACCAATTGGCAAAATACTTGCATCCCTCCAAAACTACTTTTGTTCCACTTTTTAATATTCCATTATTAGTCTCAAATGACTGACATTGTAAGGTACAAAAGGAGCAGGGGATCCAGCCCTTCATTAGTCTCCTTTGTACCCAAGAACCTTATATTCCTGCATCTGTTAATTACTACTGCTCAATGTACTTACAGCCTTCAAAACTGAATAACCTTGAGTTGTAATGTTAGTAATACGTAAATCTTTCAACATAACACTGACAACCTGGATTGAGTTCACTAACAGTGTCTACATTTTTGAAGCTGTTCATTTTGACCATCAGTAACTGCAGCAAATCAGCTGTAATCCTCAACACAGTGTGCTAAGACCTTTTGGTGTGATTTATGGCCAAAATTCTTCTTTGGTGGCTAGAAAAATAATTAACTTTCAGATGTGTCAGAGCTTCCTAGAGCTGGTGAATAAAGTTCTCTTGTCCTCCCTTTTCTAATTTAAGAGTAGAAAATAACTGTATTGCAAGGTATATTACGACAGCTGAATGTCTGAATCTTAAGAGCTCATCATGCCAGGCAATAGTTGATGAATGGGATATTTCAGATCCTTAAAGAAACAAGGAATATCACATAAGGAGGTATGATCTGAATGTGTCCATTAGCTAAGGCTGTTCTAGCCTAACAGCAATTATAAATAGAAACAGAACTTATGCAACGAGGACTGGCTGTCATTGCATCTCATAAACTATACAACAAAGTAAATAACTCCCAAATCCATAGAAGCAGATGGAATGAATTTGCATCTTGAGTCTCACCTTTCCCCAGCTTCACCATAAACTTGGAAATCAATTTTGCCTGAGTCATAAAAGAACAATATCATTATCTCTGTACAAGTAACACCAGACTCTCTAGCACAAGCCGCTATGTGCAATGTTCTTTTAACTAACAAGACATATAAGAATTGAGATTTTTATGGGTTGATGAAATCCCCAGTTATTTTTTAAAAATAAAATAAAAACAAAAACCTAAAGGTAGAATAGTAGACTCAAGTTGAATAACTAATGATCCAAACACACACCCCTGCCATACAAAGATTGAAGAAGTGAAGTATAGCTCTAATTGGTAGTTGGTAAGCTGCACAGAATAAAATTTTAAAAGTGCACCACGTATTACTAGACCCTGAATGACATCTGGCATCAAGCCAATGAATCTTGCTTGTTAGTGGAGGACTATTTCATCAGTTTAAAAATCAACTCAAAATTCCGAGGTGAAGAAGGATACTCATTTAAGTTGGGAATGAGCACTATAATACAGTCTTAGTTCCTTTCAAAATCCAGAAACTATATTTTATCATTATCGTTCTTATAAGAGATGCTGGAGAGCTCCAAGTAGCTCAGAATAAAAGCGTTGAGACAATTACTGTATTCAGTATATGCACCATATGCATCCACAAAGCAAGGTTTTCATTTTCATTTAATCACAGTTCAGCATTACCTCTAAACCCTAAACTGTGAGTAATGCTGTGGCTTATTGAGACAAGCATCTTTGTAAACGACCCTCTGAAGATGGTTTGTTTTGGGAAACCAAAGGTAAGACCAAACACAGTTTGCTCAGGTTCAGTCATAATACTAAACTGAGTTTAGTTAAATGTGGAAGCAAACATTTCCTCTCTCCTCTTCATGTCTGCACCAGAAAAAAGGGGGGGGGGTTTACACACTCAGAGCTCATTCACGTAACAAGTGAAGTCACATTTATTGGTTGTCCAAAACTGTAATCCTGCACACAAGCTTCTCAACCTGCCAAACTATGTGCAAAGTGGGAAAACCAGTTAATATTCTTAATAATAGACGGGCTGTTATCTAATAACTTTTGGAAAAAGAAAACCAGCATATACACACAGGTTCCACTTTCAAAACACAATGCATTCCCAGGAAATTGTTCATTAGGCAAGCTGACGAATTCCATTGTTTCCTATGGAAACATTTCTAATCCATGATTTGTTCAATCTCCCTCCCTCCCTGGTTTCTGCCTGAAACTGCTGCAGCTAACCAGTAAAATACAAACAAGGAAGTGGGCAAACTCTGGCTGTTCAGATATCTGAATCGGTTGGATAGCTGAAAATCAGATGAGTGCTCTGATAGTGGAAGTCGTGTGTAGAAGTGCAGAGGGAAACTGTTCCATGATATTGGGTTTTATCCAATGGTGTTTGTCTTAGCAGAAAATCCTTCTACTTGCACAAGTTGGGGCACACTCTTCTTCTTTTTTGCCAGTTCCCCCCATACCTGCTGCAACCTTCTGCATCACATGCCATTGTGTTCTGGAGGGAATGAGAGCCCTAAATGGATTGGAGTTAGTAGGAAGGGGGGTTGAGATTCAGTGGAAATTGGGTAGCCCAACTCGTTTGTACAGAAGCATTTCCTGCTAAAGCAAATGCATACTTGAAAATGACCCAACATTTATTTATTTTCTGTTCACAATATACAGTTAAGTATTGATATCATTAAATATTTGACAAGTTTTAAATAGTATATACCCTCTCCGTCAATTCAAAGAGATAAGATATAATTAGAACTCAAGTATGTAGTTTCTAAGGACAAGTGTTAAAACACAGATAAGAAAGCAGCTATAAGCAAAAAGATTAGATGCAGATTTGAAGGAAATCCCATATAATATTATTGATATGTCAATCGATTTTTTAAATAACATATTAGAAACAAAGATGAAATGCTTGCTTAGGGAACCATTGCTGCTAATTATCCTATGTGAGACATTCAAGCAGAAACAATGATGAGACCAAAGCAATATAAAAGACAACATTCAGCACCAGTAAATTCAGTGTAAAACGTTTCCCACATCATCAGTCATGCAAAATTAAATCTCTGTAATTAATTGTTTTCATAGAATATGCTTCAGTTACTAGCAGAATTGTTATCTCTGTTCTGAACTGTATTCATTTTAATAATCTTTGCTTATCACTTTTATTTTAAGAATAATTTTTTGATAACTAAAGTGCCTGAAATTCAGATTTCAACACCTTTTCTCATTTATACTATCCCTATCATTATATAAGGTGCCAAATACTTTGAAATCATGGAGTCTATATTCCGCCACTTGCTTTATGAAATAAACCAAGATGCCAAACCCTCCCCTTGAAGGTGCAGAAAATGAAGCCAGAACAGATAATGAATGGGCCTGCAGGAAATGCTCTGCTGCTCACTAGTCACCAGGCCAATGTGAATGCCTATAAGACAATGGCTAGGTACAAAGGCTCTTAAAATTTTGCACAGATGAAGAAGAATGGGGATTTGGATTGGATATCCCGCATTATCACTACCCAAAGGAATCTCAAAACGGCTAACATTATCCTTTCCCTTCCTCCCCCACAACAAACACTCTGTGAGGTGAGTGGGGCTGAGAGACTTCAAAGAAGTGTGACTAGCCCAAGGTCACCCAGCAGCTGCATGTGGAGGAGCGGAGACTTGAACCCGGTTCACCAGATTACGAGTCTACCGTTCTTAACCACTACACCACACTGGCTCTCTATGATGAGCTAGTGTTGTGTTAGCTTCTTTCCCTCCAACCAGTGTTAGTTCTGGGGGGGGGGCAGGGCAAGGGGAGGGCTTCAGCAAGATGTTCTGTGTGGTTCCACCTTCTGCCAATTGCCACCAAACCAATGCTGATTTGCTTGCCCTATCGCTGTGTAGGCCAAATCCATACCAATGTCCAGAAGGCAAGGAAAGTGGAGGTTGCTGATTCTTCACCTTGCTTTCATCACTGCTTGCATGCTTGGCATGGGCAAGTGAACAGGCAGCAATAGCAAGGATGAGTACTGACAAGTAGCATGTGGGATAAGCAATTAGCCCTCTGCTGGTATGTGGGCCTCAGCAGGTGCCGGAGAAAGTAAGGCCATAACCATGGTAAGGTCATGACCTGCCTGACCTCCCCCTGTCATGTTCCTGTCATGTTTCTATCTCTTTACCTGCCTTTTAACAAATGCTGTGGCCATCACTGTCATTTGACTGGACGGATAGTGGGCCATCCACATCCAATATTGATGACAGCATAATTTGAGTGTGTCCTTTGTTGTCCCAACAAAGTGGTTTGGTAGTCCCTCGGGGTCCCTCCAGGACACATTGAAGTGAGCTGAAATGCAACCCAATCACACACGACCCTTTGAATTCTGGGGTCTGTATATTGCACTCAATATATTGTGGCCAGTGTGTCCTGTCAACAGCTTCACTCACTGAGCATTTGGAATGTTTGTGAGCACTGAACACGCCATCAAACCAGCTCAGTCACTCTTCTGTCAAGAGGCTTTACTAAAAGCACTAAAACAGTTGGAAAAATAATGACTTGCAATTACAAATTCCTGAAAAATGAATCATAACAGACATCTTTCTCTACCAATGTGGCTACATAATGGGGGTGCCACAGGACATTAGGCCCTCTTTAATGCCAATGCATAATTACTACACTGTGGCTTACCACTAGCCAGTTACACTGCTTACCGTCTGATGAACATGCTAATTTTATAACCAATTATACATTGCCTAAAAACATTAGTTCAGTAAGAACCCTCACAAGCAATCCATCACCACCAGGCTCTCTGTTTATTGTTCCACTGTATACATGGCAACAATTCCATGAATACTTAGGTTTGTTGATATTATACAACATCTTAATTTCTGATACGAATGAATTTATCCAAGCAGCAGGGTACTTGTAGGCTACAAGTGCAATTTTCAAAAAAGAAGCCTAATGGGCATTTATCTGCAACCTTTTCTTTGGCAAAAAGTAAAATAAAATTGCACAATCTCGCTTTAGCTAATATGGCGACTGGTATCTTGTGGCTGGCATCTTAATGAAGAGTGCTTCAGGCCCTTCGCTGGAATTCTTTTGCAGTCAATCTCTCTTCCCCTGAAGACTCAGCAAGGCATTTTGAGGGAGCTAGACTGGAAGATATTGCTACTATCCAGAGAGATACACTTTATCATTGGAATAAGTGAGTGAGCAATCTGAAAGGTTACAGCTGCCACTCTGAAATTACTTTATGATAGGAAATCCCACAAAGTCTGCCAGGCTACTTCTGAATAAGAGGTTTCAGGATTATAGCCTATTATGTTTTCCTGCTTACTCAAAAATGATTCTCTTCTCTGTTACTTCACTTCTGTGCCATATGTCAAGGTCAATAGAGTCATATAAACCCATGTCAGATTGTGAAACTAGGATCAATGGCCCTCATAATGGTAAAAAATCTCTTAGGATATTATAGAGTAATACAGACAATAACCCCAAACCAATAAATCTGATAGCTGTATACTATGATTTTGATCAAAATTAAGTTGGAGCTTTTTATTAGGATACTGGCAGTTTGAGGCAGGGAGGGAAAGTAAGAGGCAGAACCATCTATGGGTGAAACAATTCTTCTGACTTGACATTAATGTACTTCAAACTAAGGATAAAACACACATGCATGCACACAATAATCCAAATAAGACCTTCTATACTTCTGTTATAAAGTGGTACTGGGGACAAATGGCTTTGCCCCTTCACTACCAGAAAGGGAATCTTTTGAACCGGGTAGAGATGGATAAAAAATTAAAACTTTTTGCTTTCCCAAATTTATGTGATGCAGTTCTCCAACCAAGCAATGCGCACAAAAATTCTGCATAAAATGCATATATTAGTTTAAAAATCATGCAAAAATGCATTATATTAGGTGAAATTGTTTTTAAAAATGTGTATGTTACAGAAAATGTGCACTAAAATCCTGCATTTCAAACTGATGCAGAAATGTAAACTGGATTTAAGATTGGGAATTGGAAATGAGAAACTGAAGTTTGTCCATCCTGCATTCATGGAAGCTCCCAGAAGTGGCCCAGCCTGTTTGCTGAGTAAACACTGGAAGGTGGAAAACAGCAGTCTCCAACAACTTGAGCTATTCCCATGACTGCTACCCAAACTCCCAGGGGCATGGCAATAGCAACAGACCCTGATGTGGTTTGGCCCCACCTTTGAATGAGAGAGCAAGAAGCCCAATTCCACTTATTCCTCAAACAGGGATCCTACCTGACTCCCCAGCACCACAGGGGGCCGCAGTCAAACTATTGTAATATGCAGCTTATCCTGCAACCTGGAACCAATGCCTGATAGCCAAGTATCATTCCCCAAGTCTGACAGATGGATGACATTGGAACTGTGGAACACAGCCCACTTGGCCATCTGGGGAAGGTGGTAAAGACAAACATAGCTTTGTAAATTATCTTTTCTGTTCAGCCCACTTGAGATGGGTGGCTGCCCATCATGAAACACACTGCAAAAGCTCCATGGTATAATGATATTGCTAATAGAATATATTACCACCTGAGGGCCAGATGCGATATTGGATTAGGAAGGCCTCGGTTCCAAAGCCAGATGAGTTTATTAGCAGGCATAGATCAGGTGACGCACAGAATAAAAAGGGTAGGCAATTAGTCTCCCAATAATTATGCAACAAATTGATGAAGGGGGAGGCAAGGAGAAAAAAGTCAAAGGAGCTGACTATTGTGTCTTGAGACAATTAGGCCAGATACTTAGACAGCCATCTGGCTGCATCTGGAAGTAAGACCTTGCAGCAACTATGCATTGTTAATAAAGTGGTTAAAGGGACTGTGGAAGTAGATTTTTCCTATACAAAAAAAATTGTTTAATGCTACAGAAGTAATCCAGAAAAGGAATTAAAGATTTGCCTGGGTACCAGGTGGATATGTGATTTCTTCACTCTCATGCTCCGTTCTACACTGTTTTGGCACCTCCTGCAGTGTGGCACCCAGTACAGCCACACTGGTTGTGCTACCCTAAAACCACCTCTGTTGTAGTCCAATAACATCTGGAGGACACCATGTTGTGGAAGCCTGGTCTACGCTAATCAGCAGCATCCCCTTAAAATACCACAGACTGAACCTGGGACCTTATCAGTACAACCCACTGATCTGGACCAGGCTCTGGCTAGGACAAAATAAACACCCATGGCATAACCTTCTCTCAGCTTGAAATGAATGGCTTCCTGTTTCGCTTTCACTGAGGCACCTGCCAGGTAAGAATCTACCTTTTGTGTTCAAACTTATCTAGGGAGAAGTAGGGGGGACAATAAAGGTAAAGGGTAAAGGGACCCCTGGCCGTTAGGTCCAGTCGCGGACGACTCTGGGGTTGCGGTGCTCGTCTCTCTCTATAGGCCGAGGGAGCCGACGTAGAGCTTCCGGGTCATGTGGCCAGCATGACTAAGCCGCTTCTGGCGAAACCAGAGCAGCACACGGAAACGCTGTTTACCTTCCCATCGGAGAGGTACCTATTTATCTACTTGCACTTGGACGTGCTTCCGAACTGCTAGGTTGGCAGGAGCAGGGACCGAGCAATGGGAGCTCATCCCGTTGCGGGGATTTGAACCGCTGACCTTCTGATCGGCAAACCCTAGGCTCTGTGGTTTAGACCACAGTGCCACCCGCGTCCCTTTGGGGGGACAATAATGGGAACCATTATCTAAGGTCCGACAGCCAGATCTGGACTGTTCCAAAAGCCTTGTAGTTCAGTCCAATTATAATGACTTTGAGCATTGCTTATGACACACACCAAGACATTTCACAAAGTAACTTTCAATTACTATCTATCATTTTAAAGCATTGCATAAATTAAAAACAACTTAAAATATTAAGCAGGCAAATTCCTGCAATCAACTAGGCTATTTGCATTTGCATTAATACTCATCTGGTTAATTTTGATATGGGATGAAAAGCAGCACAAATCTATTTTGTGAAGGTATTACATCACCCTTTGTTTTGTCCATTAAATATTGCACATATATAGAAGGTTATTATAAAATGCTGCTTCTTTCTTTGGTTCTTTACTTTTCATTTAACCTTTTTGTGCTTGCATTCTCGCCAAGTGCAGAAGTAGTGAATTACCTTATTAAGCTGCCTGCTTTTGAATAAAATTATTTTAAATTACATTTCTTTGCTTCAGAGACCAGGGCCTTTGGAAAAAAAACCCTGTTAATATTAGCACATGAGGAACATTCTTTTCGTATTGAATATACTGATATAAATTCATTTGTCCAGTGTTGTAAAAAGATTGAAGTTCTAGCCTCATTACTCCTGCCACTGACAGTGGTTGCCAAGTTGCTCTGCATGTTGCCAGTTCTGGGCTTGTCCACACTTAACACTTATTCCGCTGCTTTCCCCAAGGGAAAACCCCCTCTTTACTGCTGCACTGGAGCAAAGGTCAATTGGATTTTCTGTGGATTGACGTTTGCTCTGATTCAGCGGTAAAGAGATGGTTCTCCCTGGGAAAGCAGCAGGGCAAATGGAAAACCATTTGAACCAGTGCCTAGAAAGCATGTATTAAATGCTAACTAAGCACCAATTCTCATGAAGACTATGGCTGATCTCCTTTGGCTGAATGTCAGAGTTTGCCTGATTTCAGAAAATAGAGATTTCAGAAAAATGAACATTCATAATCTTTACCGCAAAACATTTTCTGGATCCAGCTGATTTGTATTACTCAGTGCCATAAAACAATTCAGTTTTTAATATTAAAATGATATACCAGTTTGTAGCCAATCACAATTGCCCATCAAATAATGTTAATTTGCTATTTAGCAATAATCATAAGCAAAATGTCATTCAATTATCTTGAATTTTGACTTCTGAGCTGAAGTGAAGCACAAATGTAAACCAGCCGCTCTTTAGAAATAGGGCAGAAATCAAAGCCAAAACAGATGCAGTTTTTGTTTGTTATCAGAAAGGCACATACAGGAAGCGAAGGAAAGACAGTACCCTTGAAACAATAAACTGAAAGGAAACTGCACTCTTAATAACAATGCATCATTCCATATGCACATTTATATTTCTGAAGGACATGCACCTTACAAAAGTGAGAGGGAAGCAAAAAGTGCCTTGTTTCCAACAGCTCAAAAGGTCAGAACATTTTTTCCCTATTATCTATCTCTGTATATCTAAATTGGAGTGAGTTCTCCTTACACTGGCCTCATGCCAGGTGCATAGTAATTTAGAAATAGAGTATACTCTGTGCCCACACTCTTCACCATCTCCTTATGGCTTTCAGTGGGCCACTTAATCAACTGTAACAAGCTTCAATTCATTAGCGGCCAGCACAGTGAACAGTAGGTTTATGGTGTACATTTAGACAGATCCAGGCTCATTTCCCAGCTAGGTGATCCCAAAGCATGAAACATGATGGTAATATAATTATCTTAAAAGATTATTAAAGAAACCAAATGTAGCTAAGAGCAAGAGCTGCAAGCCAGAAAGTCTCAAGCTGAAATCTTACTCCAGCCATGAGCACACCAGGCAAGTCATTCTCTCTCATCCTGAAGCCACAATATGGGAACAATAATAGTGAATAACTTTTAATGGCTCTTCTAAGGATTACTGATAATTCTCATGAAGCACTTTGAACACCTAAAAAAAATATATCACCATATAAATGTTCTGTATTCTTAAGTCAAAACCTGGGTTTTTTTTTAATCTCTTGCAACTTAAACCACATTTCTTGCATTAGTAACTATACGTTCCTGTTGGGGCCACAACTGTTTTACGAGCTTATGCTCCCTTGCCTTTAGCAGCAGTTTAATTTATAAACTTTAACAGATAATACTGCTTTGCCTGACTTCTGTGCAGCGTTGAACAATTGGATATGGGACAGGTGAAATGGGATAGTTAAATCTGTGACTGCACATTTTAGCATGTATTTTTAATCAGTGCAAGCAGAAAACAATTGTTAGCATCCATTTGTTTCAGGAAATAATGGAAGACCGCACTTTTTGTGGGGGGGGGAGAGGGGGGTAAAGTCAAACCATTGGTGAGTTACAGCACCTGCTGTGGCTGTAGAGACCAATATGGGAGACACATGCTTATCAACATTAAAAGTTGATGCAGTGGTATGCTTGCATGGGCATTACTAGATCAAATCCTTAAGGTAAAGGGTAAAGGGACCCCTGACTGTTAAGTCCAGTCGCAGACGACTCTGGGGTTGTGGCACTCATCTCACTTTACTGGCCGAGGAAGCAGACGTTTGTCCGCAGACGGTTTTTCTCGGTCATGTGGCCCTGAATGGGCGCCCGTGTCCTCCGAAGAAGTAAGTAGGCTTATTAAATCCCTCAAATCCAGTAAAGCACCCGGAGCGGACAATATCGCTCCCGAGTTACTCAAATCCAACCTGGAATGGTGGTCTCCTGTCCTTGCAGCTTTGTTTACCAGCATAAACAAAACGACCATCATCCCCGCGGACTGGGGATTGGCCATTATTATCCCAGTATATAAGAAGGGAAGCAGGTCTGATCCTACAAACCACAGACCAATTAGCCTCCTGAGCATCATCAGCAAATTATACGCCACCCACTTAGGGAAAAAACTTGAGCACTGGATAGAAGACGAACAAATTCTCTCGGAAGCACAAGCAGGCTTTAGATCAAAACGGTCAACTCTAGATCACTGCCTGGTGCTTCAGCATCTTGTTGAAAAATATACGACAAGAAGAGGAGGAGCCCTTTATGCAGCTTTCATAGATTTCAAACAAGCATTTGACCTAATACCACATGCCAGACTCTGGGAAAAACTTGGTGCCTCAAATATGGACAGACGCCTATTGTGCCTCATTCGCAAATTGTATGAAAACACCCGCATCCGAGTAAAGTGTGACCGGCAGGGCCACCTCACCAAAGAAATCCAAACCCATCATGGTGTCAAACAAGGATGCGTTCTGGCTCCGATTTTATTCAATCTTTATATCAATTCTCTTATAGATAATATGGAAAAAGTAAATGCCCACCCACCAAAGTTGGTGGATACACCTCTCCCAGCCCTTTTATATGCAGACGATGCCGTCTTACTCTCCTTCTCAGAAGTTGCCTTAAGAAAACTCTTAAGATCTCTTACCGATTTCTGTAAAACTGAACAACTAACAATAAACTACAGCAAATCTAAAGTTATGGTGTTTTCTAAGAAAAGAAGGAGACACAGATGGAGAATTGGAAATCGCCAGATCGATTCAAATACCTAGGAATAACCTTCCAGGATAAGGGCTTATGGTCCCACCATCTTAAAAACACCATCATAAATGCCCATAGATCTACTAAAGCTATCATGAGATTCTTCTATGGGAGCGGAGGCCAATACATACCAGCAGCCCTGCAAGTATTCGCTGCAAAAATACTAACACAAATAACATTTGGCTCACAGATCTATAGCCCACTAAATTATGATTCCCTAGAATCACTCCAAACCAAATTCTATCGTGGCCTGCTGGGTATCCCCACGTGCGTGCCCAACACAGTGATCTGTCTGGAGGTTGGGCAAATTCCTGTCAGCGCCAGGATATGGATATTGAAAATCCACTACTGGTTAAAACTTATCTTCTTCCCCATCGGGCTGGCACCCCAAACTCTTATCGACTATTTCCAATCCAAATGGAAAGCCTCATTATATGAGAAGCTAAGAGAGTTGGGCTTTTCGCCTCAATCCCTGTTAATGACAGGCTACAAGAGAGCAAGAGAAAGTACTCGCCAACGAATTTGGGATGTCGAATTCCAACGTCATACGAGTGAGGCAAACAAATATCCAATTATAAAGGACAACGGAAGAGGTTTCTCCCCAGCTAAATATTTTGCAAAACTACAAATACCCAAATACAGACGGGCATTCACCCTTGCCAGACTCAACGTATTACCGTCCGCCCTTCTACAGGGAAGATTTGCAGGCAGACCGTATATCGAATGAACTTGCCCTTGTGGTCTACCTGAGGTGGAAACTATTGCCCATGTTTTACTAAGCTGCCGCTTTTATAATGATATACGGCGAGTTTTTATTTCCCCCCTTATACAAAATGTCCCAAATGAATCTCTGCGCCTTAAATGTCTTGTTGAAGACACAAATCCCGAGATCACAATGAAAGTGGCCAAATATTGTGCAGCAGCTATAAAATCTAGGGAACAAGCGCTGTCACTGACACAATCGAGACAAAATGGCGGCCTCTAACCATAACCACAAGCCCGACTTCCAATATATGCGTGGCGGACGCTGCAGCACACCTAGATTCATATGTTTTACTCTGATCAGTAATTTTTAATGTGTTCTGTGTAACTTTTTATCTACTGGTCTATGACCGTTAAATAAAGAATGAATGAAAATAACCAAAAGTCATGTGGCCAGCATGACTAAGCCGCTTCTGGTGAAACCAGAGCAGCGCACAGAAATGCCGTTTACCTTCCTACCTTCCTTCCTATTTATCTACTTGCACTTTGACATGCTTTCGAACTGCTAGGTTGGCAGGAGCAGGGACCAAGCAACGGGAGCTCACCCCGTCGCGGGGATTCGAACCGCCGACCTTCTGATCGGCAAGCCCTAGGCTCTGTGGTTTAGACCACAGCGCTACTTGGGAACAAAAACTAAAGAGTAAGTTAAGTCTGGACACGTTTGTGAGGCTTCAGTCACTTAATCAAGACCACTTTGGTCAATCACTAAATCTTAAAGAACAGCAGTAGCTCCCTTCAGTGACCAAAGGAATCACTTCAATGACACATCTGCACTCTTCGGCTCTGATAAAAGGAGACTTCACCTTGCTTCAAAAGCCAGGTCTGACACAATCTAAGATGGAAAAACTAACCTGACACCACCTGATCACTCCAAACTGCAAAGAACAGGCATAAGCAGTGACAGCACACAATCTATAGTACATGGCAGATTTTTTTAGGTCATTGGATAGTTGCCCATTTAGAGCAGAAGAAAATGAAAATTAATAGCTCTGCTGGGTTTTCAAAAAATGAAATAAAGCCAAGAAATGATGTTTACAATAGAAGATACTGCAGCATACAAACATCTTTAAAGGGTATTCTAAATGAAATGTATTTTCTCAGGCTTCCTAGACGAAAATTTGAAGATCACATTCTTTTCTTTGAAATAAATCCATAATTACTGCCAGAACCTGGCTCTCTGTCACCAATCACCAATTATTTTTTTAGACAAGCAATAGTACTGATCCAGCTGTTGAAACTTATAGAACTTAAATTAGCTGTTATGATTAATCTGTCCCAATGATCTCAATGGGATTTATTTGCAACTTCCTTTAGCTAGACTATGGCCTTTGACTACTAGTTTGCAAGTCTATCCTTTGTCCCCACAGTTTCTTACTGTGCCCAGTACAGATGACCAATCGGGAAATATATCAACATGTCAAGCAGACACAACTCATCAACCATCACATTTTGATCAGGCCTCTGCACAGTCTACAAACATGCAAGTTGTATACATACATACAGGCTCTCTCTGCAATAAAAAGTATCAGTTAAGTAGGTAGGGCTCTTTTGTACATTGCTGGCCACTAGTGGTTAGGACCACTGAAGTCCTACAATTTGAACCTAGGATGGAACAGAGTGGTTGGAGAATCAACCTCCCCTAAAAGAAACCCATAATTATTTTTTTGGAGACGGAACATAAGAACTATTGAAAACAGCCATCATATTGGCCAATCAAACTATTAGAACATGTAATTTTTAACAATGCTAAATGCTGATGCTGCCATAACAATTCATCTTTTCTTCATTAAACTTTTTTTTAATTAAAAAAAAATAAAAATAATCAAGCAGCCACCTTTATAGGAAATGGGTGTTACGATGATACATGTTTCAAAGCAGCTATCAAACCATTATGCCTGAAAACTGACCAGCTATCATTAGGCATTATCTGTTTTTAACAGATCATATGCACACTAAACCCTGAGCCTGCAATTAAATAGTCTACTTAATTTTCCACTTATAATGAGGATGTGAAAGCTGACACATTGAACCCTATACCCACGAAAGCATTTTCTCTGTGCAGCAGCATCCCACCTGTGATCTTGAATGTGTAATTCCCTTAATTAGGAGAATTTCATAAACAGATTTGAATTGCCTTTAATTTCATGCCTCCTTCCCTTCATAGGCTTGTGTGTGTCTATGCATGCACCATCATCAAAATAAGCCCAAGAGGAGGATAATTAATATTCTATTCTACTAATGGGGAAATAAGGTAGAGAGACAGTCATGCCCAAAGGACCCAAAGTGAACAGTTTTCTGAGTGGGGACATTTTCCCAGGTTCAACATATGCAAGAACAAACTCAATGAACTTATTATATTGATGTCCAATTTAAGATTCAGAGTGAGAAATACTCACTTTAGCAAATGTTCATGGTACTCATAGGGCACAAACCACCCCCTCAGCACACACAATTTGGCCAGTAGCATTAAGTAGGGCCACATGTTTCCCTGGATATACGAAGATATGCAGGTTGAGGATTGAAAGGAGTGACTCATGCAAGCCACAAAATGAGCTTGTCACTTCCTAAAAAGGAAGCATTTCAAAATGGACTCAGCTAACCATCCTACACAGATGGATTAAGACAAGTCAAGAGAAACTTCGCATTTATTCTTCATTCTTTGCAAAGCAATCACTTTGTTCTGAATGTTTCAACTAATGCAGTAGAACTGTGGTTTAATTAATCAACATCATTTTTATAAGCTACAACTGGCCTTACACAGAAGCAAAATATAAATTCTGACAGCCTGCCATAAGACAAGCTTGAACACAGTATTAGCTCTCACTCCACATCTCTACCTATTAACAGCCAAATGCTCTGCATAAAGGAGATGAAATAGCACTACATTAATTTACCACCTGCCAAATGTGTACCTAGAATGATTGGCTGAAGGGAGAGGAGGAAGAGTGGACAAATAAATAGTTCCAACCATTATTGCTTCATGCTTAGCAGTCTCTACCAAGCTGCTACCTCAGGTAATTTGACATTTAAGGTTTCTATGACCTAATGTTCCTAACCAAACTATACTTCATCGGGGCCTTAGTTCACACTGAAAATAAAGAATGTGAACTTGTCAAAGGAAAAAACCCCCACAGTTATTTGAACAAAAAAGAAACAAACTATATCTGTTGTGTTGCAGGACTGATCTTACCATTAGGAAGAGTGAGGCAGAAACTTTAAGCGGCTTGTTTTGGGTGAAAGGGAAGAAAATTGTATTTATTATTATTATTATTTATTATTTATTATTATTATTTATTTATTATTTATTATTTATTATTTATTATTTATTATTTATTATTTATTATTATTTATTATTATTATTATTATTATTATTATTATTATCCCCAAATTACTCGTGGGGTGGCAATCTTCATAGTGCAGGCTCTGAAACTCAGGGCTACCCTGATAGGGTAGTGTGCCCCATGCCTGGACCTGTTTTAATGCTCTTTTTATATTCCTTTAACTTAATGTTTTGGTATTTTTGTATTGTTCTATTTTGCTATGGCTCTATGCTAACGCAATAAAGGTTTTGATGGAAAAGCCAAATTATTATTATTATTATTATTATTATTATTATTATTATTATTATTATTATTATTATCTTCTAGTGAGAAGTAAGCTTTAGAAAATCAGAGGGGAAATGACAGTGTTCAACAGAACTGTGCATCCATGAAATTTACCTAAGATCTCAAGACCTACACTTCAAAATATGAATGTCAATCGTCTTGCTTCATAGTAAATGGGCTTCCTTGATATGTGCAGAACTTTTAGTATCTATACTGAGGGAGGAGGCTTAAGGATGTTTAAATCAGGCATAGGCAAACTCATCCCTCCAGATGTTTTGGGACTACAACTCCCATTATCCCTGACCACTGGTCCTGTTAGCTAGGGATGATGGGAGTTGTAGTCCCAAAACATCTGGAGGGATGAGTTTGCCTATGCCTGGTTTAAATGATCGTCTTATAACTAGTTTATAAAGGGAGATTAGCACCACATCCGCGAGCTCTATCCCCAATGTTGTCTACCCTCTTGGTCCTGCATTTGGAGTGACTTGTGAAAGAGGAGCCTACATTGTGAGAATCTGTCCTATGCTTTCCCATTATTAAACCAATGACTAAGCCAAGGATTTGTCCTCTTATCCCTTGGATTGCCATCTGTCATGTATTATTTAGTTAAGATTCCTGCATTGCAGGGGGTGGGACTAGATTACCCTCAGGACCCCTTCCATCTCTACAATTATTCTTTGATTCTATGATCTACTCTGAGTAAAACCTATTTGAATACCAAACATTAGGATGCTTCTTTACTGTAGATGAAGTGGGTACAGCAGGGTGGTGAGCTTGATTTGTACAAATTATTTTGTATCCTCCCTTGATAACACCAAGAAAGATTTCAGACAAACAAACAGCAAGTGGAAATTCTCTGCTTAATTGTTTGATTAGCATGACAGTTTCTAAGGCAAGTCCGTATATAAAGTGTATGTGAAGTCTCAAATAGAGCTGCAAAGGGGTACTCGAAACCTTGTATGAAAACTTTATTAATTTTACTTGGATGGAATATTCTGTCAGCCCTAACATTATTACAGTCCCTTCACTGATAATTAGTAGTTTAATGATTTATGATGCCTTGTCTGATACGACAGAGTCATAACTTGCTTTATACCATCAAAGGCTGTATACCTTCACCGTATTTACAATTCCATTTGATTAGATCTAAGCTTATTTCATAAAAAAAAATTATATAGCCACAAGTTTTAGATAAGGGGCCCTGGCTGAATGGTGACAGGTAACAATTTAAAGAAATCCTTTACTCTCTCCTTGAGATTGCAGTTTTTAGAACAAAGGGCATGAATTCAGCAATTTTGGTTTGAAAGCAATCATCAATCTTCCACAATTTCATAAAGATCCTGTCTAATGACTATATTAAATTGCTTCAAAGTTTATGAGACACCACCCAATAACACCAGGAATGATGACCCATTCTTTTTTTTGTTTTCTAAGTGAAAACGTTACTTCATTTTTTCATCTTACAAGAAGATGCACATTATGGGACAATAAGTTAACGTGCACAATAACTAATCATTATTAAATACTTTTATTTGCAGAATATCACATTAATATTCATAACAACAAATTCTATGTAAAAACCGAGCCTATTTAGCTACACAGTACATATTTTATAGCCTCATGTACCGGATGAATGCTCATTAGTTGCTACACATTGAACTGGACTGGAATGGCCCAGGGCTCTGTCCTTGGCCCTGTATTGCTCAACATTTTTATGTAAATTGGACGAGGAAGTAGAAGGGGTGCTTATCAAATTTGCAGATGGCACTTACTGGAAGAGGTAGCCACCATCATTAAAGAAAGAAATTATCTGGACAGGCTAGAATGCCTGACCAAAACTAACAGGATGAAATTCAAAAAAGATAAATGTAAAGCACTGCATTTAGATTAATAAATAAATAATCAAAAACACACATATATGACAGGAGAGCCCCGACTTGGCAGCAGTACATGGGGAATGCATACAGGCATCACAGGATGAACATGAGCTAGGTGGGCAATGCTGCTGCTAAAACAGTCATGCAGAAATCATGGAAAGCAATCACTCTGCTCTATTCTGCAACGGTAAAGCTGCATCTAGAGTACGGTGGGAGGAATTCAACATAATACTAAGCAGATTGCTCCATCAGCACAAGAATTTCTGTTTACCTACGGAACACAGAGTCATAGAATCTTAAGAGTTGGAAGGGACCCAAGGGTCATCTAGTCCAACCCCCTGCAATGCAGGAATCTCAGCTAAAGCATCCATGACAAATGGCCAGCCAACCTCTGTTTAAAAACCTCTGAGGAAGGAGAGTCCACCACCTCTTGTGGGAGTCTGTTCCACTGCCAAACAGCTCTGTCAGAAAGTTTTTCTGAACGTTTAGTCAGAATCTCCTTTCTTGCAACTTGAAGCCATTGGTTTGAGTCCTACCCTCCAGAGCAGGAGAAAACAAGCATGCTCCCTGCTCCATGTGACACCCCTTAAGATATTTGAAGATTGCTATCATATCTCCCTCTCCCTCTCCTCTTTTCCAGGCTAAACATACCCAGCTCCTTCAAGCGCTCCTCATAAGGCTTAGTTTCCAGACCCTTGATCATCTTGGGGTTGCCCTCCTCTGCACACGTTCCAGCTTGTCAACATCCTTCTTAAATTGTGGTGCCCAGTGTGGTCTATGGCAGAATAGAGTGGTACTATTACTTCCCTTGATCTGGACACTATAATTCTGTTGAAGCCGTATATTGTTAGGGCACATCTTATTTTTGTCGTAACCCACCCTGGGACCTTAGGGTGAAGGGTGGGTAATAAAACCACCACCACCACCACCACCTCTCCCCCCTGCCTGCATGCTGTTCTTTGGAATCTCACCACCACCATTACACCCAAGCCAGTTTAAAGTGTGTGGAGGCAATGGGGAAAGTCCCATTGCACTAGCGGAACTCATTAGTTGAATCCAGTCCTATGCCTAGTTTGGGGAGAAATGATTTTTACATATCAAGAAGAGGGCAACCAGAATTATGAGAGGATCTCAAAACCAGTCCCTATGAGGGACATCTGAAAAAGCCTTCAGGACACAGGTTTAAAGAGAGACATGATAGCAGTCTTCAAATATCTGAAGGGCTATCGTGAGGAAGATAAAGCAGACCTGTTCCCTGTTATAACAGAGGGCAGGACTAGAACCAGTGTGGGGAAATTGCAAGGAAGCACTTTTTTATATATATTCTGTTTTAACTTCCTTTAGTGTTGGGTTTTGTTTTTTTTACATTTCAAATTATTTTAGAAGATTGTACCCCTCCCTCCTTATGCTGGTCTACGACTGTAATAAAGTGTTGTTGTTGTTGCTGCTGCTGCTGCTGCTGCTGCAAGGAAGCAGATTTTGGCTGAACATGCTGTTTGACAGTGGAACAGACTGCCTTGGGTGGTGCTGGATTCCCCTTTCACTGGATATATTTTTGTACCCCCTACCAAAACTCCCTCTTTTACACAACTGTTTAAAGGTGCAAGAGAACGCAGGCCTCTTCTGCATCTGGCCACCCTCCCAATATACTTTCCTCCCTTCCTCATATCTATACCTTCACATACTACATTTTTGTGCAACTGACTTGGAGGTGCATTCCACTTAAAAGGGCAACACACAGAAAAAGAAATTAATTAGCTTGCCCTTCCTAAACCCTAGGGTTTCCTGGTGTGTGACGGATGAGTAGGGATTAGTCCGGCATCAATGCTCACAGTATCCTTTAATTAAATAATTTTCTTTTAAGAAACAGAGAATTAAAAACAAAAATGGTAGGAGAGAACTTTCTCCATGGCCCCTGACCTCTTAGTAACCCACATCCCAACAGCAATCAGCACTGTGGTTAATTGTATTTATTCAGATAATACATCTCGAACAGCATCTGGAACTAGGCTGTGTCTAGGGCAGGCTTTGAAGCTGTTAATAACTACATGGTTTTGAGGTTCTGTGTGAAAAGCTGGTTAGAATATATCTTCAGTATTTCAAGTCTATTCCCAGGGGTAGGCTAATATGCTTGTCCTCAGGTGACTTCTATAAATACCTGAAGCTTTCATATTCTCTATCAGCATTCATACCAGTCCTGTTATTTCAGCTGCTGTTCAATCAGCTGTTTCACTCTCAATAAAGATCTGCATGCAACCTCCCCTGGGCCCCATGGACAAGCCACTGCCAGCTGCTGATTCAACCAAATAAGATAAGCTTTATAGTGAGGATTAGTGAATGTAACTGAAGAAGGCAGCAGAACCACTTTGGTTGGTCAGTAGAGCCATGGAGCTCTTTTGACTAGCAGCTGAGGCTGAAAGCAGATACTTGCCAATAACACTGTCCCAAGTCACCCTCAGATCCTACTATGAAGAGAAGAATAGCAAACTATCAGATACTGTGAAAAGTCTCCAAGCTTGTAATTTCTACTAGTATTCAAAAAGCAAATTTATTTGCCCCCCTCTAGCCCAAATTTTAAGCCTTCTTCTAGGTTTTGCTAGGCTTTTCTTCTAGGTCCGTGCTCTGGTCCATGGGGTCACGAAGAGTCGGACACGACTAAACAACTAAACAACAACAAGGCTTTTTGCACACAATAATATTAAATCTCAAGAACCTTATAATGTTCTTATTTTAGGGTCCCTACAAAGAACAGGAAGACTGTTTTAGTGGCAAAAGACATGGTAACTTAAGTTCTCTTGATGCATTCTGTCCACCACTTCAGAACCTCATCCTCTCTCACCTTTGTGAGTGAGGCTATTGCTCCTCCAGCCGCATCTAAACCCAACCCCTCAGTACACAAGGAACTGCAAGAAAAAACTAAATGCAGGGGTAGAGTCTCAACCAGAATACAATTAAGTCACCTTGAGCATTTGCTGGCAGAATGACAATGTGCTAAACTTAAAAGAAAACCCTTCGAGCCATGAGCATCATTAGCACAAAACTTGGCCAATTAAACTAAAAAATATTCTTTTTTCTATCTTTCTTCCTCCACCACAATGAGCAAAACTGAACCAAGAGAAGATATACTTCTAACATGCACAAATATAAATATATTTAAAAATGAAGCCCCTAGGTCAGATTTATTTCCTCCCAAATATAGAAGATCCCATAAAAGTAATATAAAAGATGTGATATCCAGCATAAGCAAAATATAGAAAATATGCCAGCCTAATGCTATTAAAGGGCTGAATTGAACTGCAACAGGGCAAAACTACATTGGTGGGCTGATTTGTAAGATGTCTAGCCTTCATGTAAAAAAATAAAAAAATAAAATTATGAGCTCCTGTTGTGTAACAATATAACAGCCCACAAAAGAAATAAAATACCACAGATTTGCAACAAGTCAAAACCAAGTCATCCACAATGATGTGAGCAGTTACAAAAATGAGCAGACAATAGTGAGGTTGGGTTATATGTTATCTAGCCCAGTGCAAAGTCTCCCAAAGCTGATGAATGATTTAAAGGGGGAAAGAAATCCTAGCCTGAATCACTAACATCCACCAGCTATTCTCTAGTTTAATAATATCTGACGGAGAAGTCAATCAGATACATGGAGTTCAAAGCAGCAGCAATCTGCCTGCCCAGTGCCTTTTTGCACCGCTTCGAATCTAATCTTGAGCAACTTCAGAATAGATGACAGCAGCATGCAAAGGAAGGCTGGCGTGTTACCTAAACATATGCCTGTCATTTCAGCCTCTCTTTGACAAGTAGAGTCAGTTGGCTTCCTTTACATCTTTGGGAAATATCTCTTATCACAGGGTAGCTCAGAACAGGTAAGCAGGAGCCTGAGAACACTTTCTCAGATACTGCCAGTGGAGTGAAATGCAGCAGCACAAATGAAGGCAAGGAGAAAGAGAGTATTATGGGTAGTGTGAGATTGAAATCAGCAAGTATCATACTAAATTACACAGGAAAAGATGGGACAGATTGATAAAATGGGGGGGGAGCAGAGGCGGAGCTAGCTGCTCCGGAACCTTGTGCTCCCGGGGCTGGGGCTAGCCGCCCGCAGGGGCACAAGTGTACCAGGGGGGTGCCGCCCGTGATAAGCATCCCAGGGGGGCAGCGCAGCAATGTCACCCCCCTCAGGGATGACACCCGGGGCGGACCGCACCCACCACACACACACCCTCCTCCGCCGGGGGGGGGGGAAGCAAAGAACAAAACCAGGGACAACACAGTACATTTCTACATAGAAACCTTTTTTTAGGCTTCATTAGTGTGAAGCATGGAAATTTGCTCATTTTGTAATGTGCTCGCTGCTACTGTAGCTGTTTAGTATACATACTGGTAGTGGTGAGCTATAACACTAATTCATTTTATGGGGCAGTTCACATATTTTGCATGGGGGACGGGGAAGTCACACGAAGGAATGCCAGTGTAAAATGAACTGCACATGGAAAAACCAAAGCCACGGGATGATAACAGTACCTTTTGTGATCACTGAAATAAAGGAAATAGTCGCATGTTATCTCCATGCAGCATCCAGATTTCACTGAAATGGATGAAAGATGCACAGAATGAAAACAACAACAAACAAAAAACACGAAGTGTGGGTGAAACAGTCACTTTACATATGTGAACTGGCTCACTTTTTATTTACATTCATATCTAGCCACTTCTGTTTTAAAAGACAGATTCTAATAACAGTAATAAATGACTACCAACATATTGCTGGTAATAATGCATTCATATTTTATAACATATGGCTTTCTAAGCAAAAAGAGCTTGCTATAAAAGCACTTTGTTTTCCTGCCAGATATTATCAATGGCATTTGAGGAGACTGGAGGTAGAGTGTTGGATGGAATCCCATAAATGTATGGGAAAGTGGTTGGTTTTACTTTATGAAGGACAGAGGGTGAAAGTATATGTAACCTTAGATTAATAAGCAAAGGGAGGAAATTCGGTTGGATACAGGGTTGCCCTCATGAGTGGAAGCCCTCTTTCCATTTGTGGAAGGAACCAGGATCCAGTAGAGACTACCTGCTGAAGGTGGGGAAGCTATTTTTGCACACATACACCAGTGCCACCCCTCACACTGTTCTGGAGGGTCTGCCAACCTGCTGGAGCATATTTTTACAACAATACAAACACAACACGTAGGCTAACAGTTAGTAGAGAATATATAATAGAATAAGGATATCATTCAAATTATAGGAATAAGCCAATCAAAGTTCATATGTACAATATAACAGAGTGGTAACGAGGACCGTCAAGTTGTGTGTTCAAAACAGATGTCTAAGGACAGTCTCACAATAGTTTTTCAAAAGTTTCAACAGAAGACATCTCAAAAGTTTCAAAAGTCTCTCAATAGTCTTTCAAAAGTTTCAACAGAAGACGTCTCAAAAGCCTCAAAAGGACAGTGTCTCTGGAATGACTATTACTGTTTCGTAATAGTCTTCATCAGCTGATATTTTTCAACAGAATATGTAAGTAAGATTCATGCTAAGGATCAGTGCTCACTAGATAGGAATTGGCAAAAATCACATCCCTGACCCCTTAAGCAGAAACTTGCTGATCACAAGTTTGGATCCACACCCTCTCTGTATAGTTTTGTTTTCATTGTGCCTAACACTAGTGACTATTGATGACAACATAAAGCAAAAGAGCAAAATATCAGTATAAATATAGAAAATAACATTTTAAGGACCATTTCTCTGTTTATATAACATACACCTGTGTCAACCCCTTTTGATCATTTCGCCTGCGATATAAAACTCTCAAAACTGTTTTTAGCCAGTTATGCTTCTTGCCTCTCTTTGTATCTTTCATAATTCAGGAATAGGTCTTTTCAGATAAGCTGAGCAAAACTAAACACTGCATTCCAGGCAGAAGCTTATTATTGATTCAAGTTTTACTAATACCATTACATTTCTCTTCAGTGTGATTTGTTATTCTGTTCCACATGCATCCCAACGTTTTCAAACCATAGGCGCTTTTATTGAATTGCACATGATAATGTTCAGGTCTTTTTCCTGAGTGGCTACAGTTAATTTAGTATCCAGTAAAAGGAGCAAAGCTCTCCAAGTTTACCAGGCTCCAGGGGGCCCAAGTTAAGGTTAAATCAAATAGCAAGGAGCTGAGCATTTAAAAATGGTTATTTTGAAGCAGAGGAAATCCTTGAATAATTCAAGATGTGGAACAGTCTATTATTTGGGTTTGTGCAATTTATTTTGCAAGCACTAAAAACCTACTTCTTCAGAAAGTGTTAAGTAGCAATTGAATTATTTTGGTGCTAAGGGGGTTGCTCCTGCTGTTTATATACATCATGAAGTCTACAGTGCACTTCCTGTAAGTATGGAGATGCATTTCGGTTTTTGTGAGAGGTGATTAAGAACACACTTCATGGTTCTCACCTCTGTGACCAGTGGGAAGTACTGGGTCATCCATCAACCTTTCTACCTTGGCCTTAAGATACCTGAGCTATATATTTTAGGACTCACTCTGTTCTCTTGGCTGAAAGTTGTTTTGACTTTTTCAATATTTTTAAATCATTGTAACCTACCCATGGAGAAGGGTGGGTAAGAAATTTAATGAATCAACAGCAACTTGGCAGGTGGGGATATGCGCCTGAATGTGCTCAGGCAGGGCACTCAGACAGCAACATTTCAGATACTCAAGCCCCATAGTCTCTTCTCTGAATGTCTGAACATGTCTACTACCTTTTTGCCCACAGCTCCCACACAGTCACAGCACTCCTGATTCACAGTCTCTATCCGACCTTCATATGGCTAAGACAATCTTTCTTCTTTTTTACCAGTTTTTTCAGTTATTTTTTATGACCTGTCATTTTAAACTAAAGCTTCTCAAAGTGGTTAATGAACTGACATTAATTGTAGCTGGACAGATCTCCAGGAAAGCTTTGAATAGCAGGATATTGTGGCCCATAAGAATATGTTTTGAAGAGAGAGCATCTGCCAGTAGAAGCCTGATTCTGCCAGGACTGGAGCAGCACATAGTTTAGAACAATATTGCAAAAGGATACTGTTCTATTGACATGTTATTCAAGGAACTGGCACCCCATTCAAGGAATTTATTGATAAAGGCTTTGTACTAACTTTGGAACCAACGTGTCCTGATGCTCAAAACACCACCACACTTAAAAGGAGAATGCAACATACAGCAGGTTCTCTCATACCAGTTAATCGTAAGTAAAGTTAGTAGAATTGATGCTTTTGAATTATGGTGCTGGAGGAAACTCTTGAGAGTCCCATGGACTGCAAGAAGATCAAACCTATCCATTCTTAAAGAAATCAGCCCTGAATGCTCACTAGAAGGACAGATCCTGAAGTTGAGGCTCCAGTACTTTGGCCACCTCATGAGAAGAGAAGACTCCCTAGAAAAGACCCTGATGTTGGGAAAGGTTGAGAGCACAAGGAGAAGGGGACGGCAGAGGATGAGATGGTTGGACAGTGTTCTCGAAGCTACTAACATGAGTTTGGCCAAACTGCGAGAGGCAGTGAAGGATAGGCGTGCCTGGCGTGCTCTGGTCCATGGGGTCACAAAGAGTCGGACACGACTGAACGACTGAACAACAACAAAAGTTAGTAGAAGAGGCCTCCTGTACCTCAGAGTGCTGTGAAGATTGAACTTGTATAACAAGTTGTCCCTGATCAAATTTTATACAGAATCCTTTTTTCACCTTTGCATCACTCTACAGGTCACTATCCATTAAAAGAAAAGAAAAAACATGTTTCCATCTCAGATCCTCTTTTATTGAAGACTGCAGTACTATACGCATCCAAAGTGAGAACTGTGGCCACAGGGCTCTAGTTTCAAAAGCCAGGTATTATTTTTTTACCCTTCATTGGAGTTGCTCTGAGGGATATAAATGTGCTCCTAGACAGCCTCAGGCCCATTCTTATGCTCAGGCCCATATACTTTGCACCATTCCCTCAGTCTCTCTCATCTGCTATATATATAAGCACAAATAACAAATTATGTTCTGGAAGACCTCAGTGCTAGGTTTTAACTTCTTATAAGATCTCTCTGGTTTGTGAAAAACATGTTGCTTTACCATCTCCTTCTGCAGGGGGCATCATTTGCTTATTTCCCCCCAGTAAACTATTATACAGAAAAATCCAACATCTCTTTTATATATATGATTTCCTCATCTTTCCCTTCCTCTCCTAGGATGCTGTGATGCAAGGTTTAATCAGTGACATCCCACACTGGTTACTCCCCAAGGTTAACAATGTTTATTTTAATATCAAACTTCAGACCTGTACTGTTAAATTGATGCAAATAGGATTACAAGGATCTGACTTCTTGAAAGCTTCAATCTTCATTTTCTTAGCTCCAAGCTGAATGCATCCACCATGGGAAAGTCAAGCTGAGACTCATTTGAAATGCACACACACACACACATACACAGAAAAAAAGATGTCTTTCTTTGTGAGTGCGTAATAAATGAAAAAGTACTTTTATTTTTACCTAAAGAAAGATGCCTCTTTGATTTACTGCAGATACTTGACTTTTACCTTTATTGTTTACTAGCTAGGTGCTACCCCCCCACGCCCAACCCCTTCAATGAATAATTACAAGACAAATATAGAACCTATAATACCTTCACATCTTTTGCCCTTAGAAGTATAGAATGTGAGAAATTTCAGTGCTGGAAACTCAGTAGCACTTCAGAAGTATAGTGTGAGTTTTTGTAATATAACAAAGTGTTCCAACAACCAGAAATAAGTGACAACCTGAAAAACAATGGTTGATATAACCCCACAAAATGGCTCTGGCCAATAGGAATGCCTACATCAAAATGATTATGCTTCAATGACCACCTTTATGTACACATTAGGTATTCTGCAGTAAAAGCAGAGCTGTTGCATTACTTTATATTGCCATGACAAAGGCAGATTTAGGGCAGTGGATTTAGGGCAGTGTTACTGTTTCTGCCACACTGGATGCCGAGCCTAGGAGGTGCTGCGGGTGACTGCAACTATGATGTAGTGAACTGAGCAGAAAGGCAGGGGGGGCACTGAATTTTGGCCTCACACAGGGTGCTGCTGAAATTTGAAAGACCAAAGTCCGTCCCTGACCATGTTATATCCAATATGGTGCTGTTGTGTTAACAGTATTAACTTGACATGCTGGAAAACATAGCTGGACACTGTAGAATAATCTATTTTGGTACCAACATACAATTGTGTAATACAGAGATACCTCATCTGCTTCTGTTAGGAATTTGGTAAATATTAAATTAGGGGCTGACATATTGAGAATTACAAGAAGTGTGCATGCACACGAAAGCTCATACCAAGAACAAACTTAGTTGGTCTCTAAGGTGCTACTGGAAGGAATTTTTTTTAGTTTTTATTTTGTTTTGACAATGTAATTTGATAAATCTATAGCCATCTTAAGGCACCCGATTTTCATGTGAAAGAAGCACACAAACTGGGGTGAGAATGCAGCGTTCTGCACTCTGCTACCACACCCATCACTCTCTGTGAGTGGAGTGGGATGGGCAGTGGAGGGCAGAGTTTGGCATGGTCATTCCCTGCTCTGCCTGTCTGCATATTGCTTCTACATGTGACTAGAATGCCTATAGGAGACTAATTGGACCAAATGGGCGATGCATTGCTCTCCAGATTATACAATTGGCTATAAAAACCTTTTAGAATCAAATATTACATTTATTGTTACTTATTGTTTATGATGAATTAAAGATCTTATGAAAAATAGATATTTGCATGTTACCATGTGTTTACTTAGTACGAAAATAAGAATTAGTATGAGATTCTTACAAGGTATTCTTTGATTCCATGAAGAATCAAACAGTTATTATGCCTGGCCACATCACATACATGTATATATAAGGTTTTTTTTTTGGGGGGGGGCAGATACTGTAGAGGTAATTTTGCAGATTACTGTGATACACATACCTATAATCTATTTCTAATGTCCTATGAAATCAGAGAATTAAAATGCATTTCACTAGTATATTTCAAACTATTCAGAAATGTATAGAATATTGGAAAGGTGCCGATGAAAAAAGATTTGCCATTCAGATGCTATTTAAATAACCCATTAGATTTATGTGTTCTTAAACTTCATATTTCTAATCTATCTATGAGATTTTGATATATATATTATTTTATTGGCATATATCTCTGTGTGTGAATAAGATAAAAAAGAAAGATAAATAACTCACAGCAGCTAAATGTCATGTTGAAAAATATAAAAAAATGTCACTCATCTCATGAAAGAACACACGTCTCTAGTGGACATTAAGAATTCATTCCTGCAGCGGGTGTGGAGTAACTGAATTCCTTCAGCTGTATGGGGGAAGGCTCTGTTATGTTTCCATAAATATCTTTTGACTCATTCTCTCCCAGACATCATTCAAGCATGATAGGATGTCTCAAATCTAAATTGGGTGGGTGGCAGAATTAAACACATACTATTTATCCTCAAATACCTATTCTTCAGTCAGCTATAGAATTGAAATAAGCCCCCCCCCCCAATGTTCTAAAGTTTCTTTTTTTAAAAAATTAACGAGGTTCAGGAAACTAGGGCAGAAACCTAAAAGGATGTATTTCAGAATATATCTTAAATCAGAAGTAGGCTACAGGTGCCAAGACACTGCCCTGAAAATTTGTACACTCTCTAAATCAGCTTAGAGGCTGAACGGATACAGGAGGTGAGTCTCATGTTGCCTATAACTCTTCTAACTGAAAACCCCATTAGAAAACTCATGGGACTTTAAAACTTCTGAATGTAGGTGGGGAGGTGGTTCCACATTTGAATTCAACAGGGCGCTATTACAAACAGACAGAATGGTCCCCCTTTCCCTGCACATTGTTCTGGGAGATTCTCCCAACCTCCTCAGAGCCAATTTGAGGGGCTAGAGAGGAAAAGCTCCATTGTGGAAGTGCGGTCATTAGGTGAACCCCCCACTACACAATAGACAGGCATGACTTGGCTAAAAGTCATGCTCAGGAGGTGGGCCTTCTTAGTTTTAATAAGGCCCCCCCCTCCCCAGCCTTCCACCCATAATGGAAGCATTGCTGTTCCATGAATTGAACCTAGGACAGCATCTGAATGATGCAACAATTTGAGTGAGCTTGATCCTGTGAGATTTTCCCCATGGAACTGGAAAGTGGGGCACCACTGATTCCCTGGATTCAATTCAACACATACCTGCCCACATGTCTAGCCCTCTTTAGGCACTGCAGCACTCTTGATTAAGGTAAACATGATAATAGGTACCGGGGCGGGCTGAGTAGTCCTGCCTTTGACATCATGAACAGTGACTAGCCCTTCTCCTTACTGTTTGCATGTACAGCAGAAACAACTGCAAGGAGGGTGCTTTTGCACATACATGTTACATGAAAAGGCTCTGATACAATCTGGAACCCAATCTATCAATGGAATCCAGGACACATGGAAGCCTTTGCATGCACTCCTTGAAAATGTTCATGTTGTATGTGTGGATGCTACTTGGCATTTATAATGTGGGAGGTGGGCTATTGAGCATGGTCCCTATTTATAATACTTAGTGCTTTTCTTCTAGAAGAATGGTGCTGGTACCACAAACCACTGAGTACACCCAGAAGAAAAGCACTGATGATACCTGAACAGGGCTTGTGTGCTATTCAGATGCAACCCCACATGTAGATCAACTCATGGAAAAGCGATTCTTTTCACACAGCTGGAGGTGCTTCTAAAGAGTATCTTAATACAGCAGATAATGGCAAGGACAGATGCTCAAAAGCTTGAAATAACTATCTCAGATGTCAGAGGTTTGAAGATTATTACCCTAAAAGTAACTTTGGAACTGACTTGCATTTGTTTGCTTATACTGCCCAACAATAATAACAGGATTTTAATATCCTAGTAATTCAGACATCAAGAACAGTGTTTGCAACACTCTGAGGGTAAAGAAAAGCCAGATGTTATGTAAAATATTAATGACTGACGTCTCAATAATGTGAATCAGGGTACTTTCACTTTTGTGGAAGTACATTTTGATTTCAAGGCTCAAGTGATTTTTGGTCATCCTCTTTTGGATTCCCAGTACTATTCGTTTGAGTCTTTCAGAATCTGGTCAGTTTATTCTCTCAGCATTTTTACTGGGTGTTTCTCTCTCTCTCTCTCTCTCTCTCTCTTTCTCTCTCTCATTCAAAAGGCTTTCACAAACTCTGTTTCGTCCATAATTGCCTCTCTCAAATGATTTTCCCTCCTCAATGATTTCTCATTAAGACAGAGGGACTCAAATGAGCTAATTAAAATAGGTTTTATTGTAAAAAAAGAAAGAAAATTCTTCACATGAGCTAGCATGCATCTCAGTAAATGTTAACTGACAAATATAATTGTGCTCCTTCAGGGAGTAAGCAGTATACTTTTCAAAGTAGCCCATCATTTCTAACCAGCTTGTCATGTTTTCACACATACTTTGGCTGGTCATCCTGTCAAACAAATCCCAATTTCTTCTATGCAACAGGAGCAGCAAAGGAAGAATAGACAAGAAGAGCCCACCATTGCATCTAAATCTGGTTCCATACAATCATTAGGACACATTAACTTCAGTCAGGTGTTAATGTAGGGTAGTGGTTCTCAAACTGTGGAATACCCTCCTATGAGCCTCTTTTAATATATTAACTGCTAACATATCATGAAAAATGACCAATTTCCCCACTTCTAAATCAAAAACAGGACAAAAAACAACTGGGTTCAGTGCTGCTTGCAGTTATAGCTTATGTGTTCACAGGTTTGCTTCCTGTCTCCTAAGGTCTCTTTTCTAATTCCTCTACCTGTGCTTGACCACTTCCATTTGTCCCTCTACTCTTAATCACTGACACGTGTTAAAAATTACATTTAAGAACATCAGTCACTCACAAACTTGTGCTCCAGCATCCACTCTGCTAAAGGGGAAGAGGGAGAGTCAGTTTTAGGGGAAGCACCATAGTGCAGTGGTAGAACTCATGCTTAGCATGCTAAAGGTCTCAGGTTCAATCCCTGGCATCTGCAGGTAGGGTTGGAAAGATCCAGTTTGAAACTATGAGCAGTCATTGCAGGTTAAGTGTTGAAAATACCAAGCTAAATGGACCAATGTCTAACTTCGTTTAAGGCAACTCCTTATGCCCCAACATTTTTGATCTTCAGAGACAGTTTAAGCTCAAGAAATACATTTTCCACAGTTCCCTAACCAAACCTTAAGAAGTGGGTGGGATGAGAGATACAAGATGGTCTTCCATCATTACTAACTTCTTCAAAGTATATCCATTGCTGAGAGAAAGGATAACTGTGCCCAAAGAAGGGCTAAGAGAGTTTCAGTTCTGGGTCTGGGACTGAATTTCTTTAGCAAAGTTAAGAATTCTGTAAAAAAATAAAAATAAAAAATCTGCTCTTTGTATTCAGCAGCCTTCCTCAACCTGGTGCCCTGAGACATTTCAAACTCCCACTTTGGCAAGCCTGCAGATATCTGTCAATTGTATACATTGATCGTATAATGTTGCCAGTTAGTGCAAACAAGTGATACAGTAAGAAGAGATTTTTCAAGGCTTCTTTTTCATATTGGCCATGAGGAAGGCCTTAACAACAACAACAGGTTGAAACTTGCTGAGCTATTGTTTTAAAAAACAAAACCCTCATTTTGTCAGCATCTTGCGATATCATTTCCTTTGTTTAGGATTCATTTTGGATGCTTACCAGCGTTTGCATTTTTTTAATATTACCTTGCCACTTAAATCAGATAAGCCTAGATATTCAATAATTCTGCAGAGTTGTAGCACTATAAAAATAGGGACATAATAAAATTATCAGTATAGTCACTACCATTCTACAAATAATACGGAATAATAAATAGTATCTATGGTAATCGTTATAATTGGACTTTATTTGTTCAGCTACCTTGCCTTTGCAGTTTTCATACACCCTTTTACTTTCCCTCCTGTCACAGAAGCTTAGCTGTGTTTGTACTTCTTCCTTGCTCTGCTCTTCCTCCTTCTGTTGGAATTCTACAGTTCTTTTTGCTGGGACTCTACAGGTTGGTTAATAAAGAGCAGTAAAAATCATGGCTTAGATAGTACTGGCCAGTTGTGTGTTAATGAATCCAGAGCCAATACAAGCCCAATTCAGAGGCAACATAAAACCCGACCTATTTTCAACTAGTGATTCTAACTGGATGTTATTTTTCTCAAGGTTTGGAGCCAGGGTAGTACTAGGCTACTAACCAGGCCTCTTGATTCATCAACACTCTCCAAATGTTGTGAAACACAGGGAGACCATAAATGAATCTGTTTCTTCCTTTCCATTCCTATTAAAGCTAAATCTCTTGCATACTTCTTTGGGAGTAAATCCCATTGGCACTCATTTTCACATAAATGTGCTAAATGATTCTCTATGTTACCATTTCAGTGCCAAAAGTACTGGAAAAACCAAATGGATGTTAACTTTGCATGCAGTTCTGTTCTACTTTTCCTTGTGCATTATAAAATGCCAATAATCATTTTTTTCTAAACAAAGTTTTTCATTTCAACAAAATATTTCAGAAAAATTCCAAAATATTTATGTAATCCAATATTTTGAAAATAGGGAGGGGTACATTATTGTTCCTTGAAACAACAGAGGATACAAACGAGATAAATTGTATACTAGAATAAAAAAGCTGCTTATTTTATGCCTTCATTTCCATTTGCTTCCTCTAATCCTTCTACCTGTGCACATGTTTGCAGCATTACCTCACATGGCACTCATTAAGCAGGACAGTGTCTGGACTAGCTGAAGTCTATTTCCTTCAAACTCCAGCAACTTTAGCATTTCATGACTTGAAGGTTTGAATTCAAGCTTGACAGGGTTTTTGAAAAATTATTACCATTATTTTTATAGAAATCAGCTTGCACATTAGGCAGCTTAACCCAAGCCTTTGATGCTGTATTCTGTATATAATCAACTGCTAGCTCCACCTAGTGTTGTCTTAATGCAGTCCAAAGTTCACACACTTCTTGACAAAATGCAAGCAAACTATAAAATCACTATATTCAATTAGATGGCGACAGCCTTCTATTTTCTTTACAAAAGCAAAATCAGAAGCATGCACTTTAGCAACTTGAAAGAAAATGCTATGAATTTGGAAAATAGGTGCAAGGAAAGAGAATACACCTGCTGCATCCTTGGAGATATTCAAGCCTGGCTAGAGAGCATTTGAATTGTATTAGGATATTATTAGTTCAATCGCTGAACAAGTTTGTATACTGAAAATTAACAACCTTTATATTTTTTCTGTGCACTTTAAACTTCACATTTTTTTTAAATTCAAGGAAATAAGCTGAAATGCTCAAAATGGCTAATACCAAGTTTGTCTTAATAATTTGTACCTGGCAAATACCAAGTTACTAATTTTTGCCTGATTTTAGAATAACACCACTTTAATATCAAGCTGCTCCCTTTATCTATACAAAAGTATATTCAGATGCCACTTAAGACATCAATCATGTTTGCAGCCATTCACTGAACTTGATGTTAGCATGAACATGCAGATATGATAAGATATTTAAATGAAAGTACTGAGGTGTTAGCTGATGAGATATCAGATTGCAAATGTCTAACAAACTCACATATACATTTTATCTAACTTAGGTATTCTTATTGGTACAGAGTTTATTTCAGCTCACTTTTTAATAAGCTTACTTTTTAACGTGAGCAAACATTATTTCCATAAAGCAGGAAACTGCCAATTAATGAATCATTCTTTCCCAATAAGGCATAAACAGCAAGACTCAACCTTGTACAGGTGATCAGGATGAATCATGTATGTTGCTATAATATTGCTCACTAGGAATGAGGGAAGAGGGGTGAAGGGAAATGATACATGGAGCTGAGAGACTGTTTTTTCACATAAACTCAAAACTTTCTAACAAAGTCACCTGAAACTTTGGCTTATTGCTCACCTATACTAACAAAACAACAATCCAGCAACTGAATAATGAACAATACAGACTGGAAGACAATTACTTGGAATATCCTCTGTGTTAAAAAACAACAATGAAAAACACCCATATATTCCATTTCAAATGATTTCACATTTGCCGTCATTTCTCATTAGCAGTTTTCAAAATTATATCTGAAACAAGCTGATACAGAGAAATTAAGAACAGTAATCATGCGAGAAATGATAGACCCAGCTGGGCAGACATCAAGTTGGCAAAACGTGAATACAGTTCAGTAGCTGAAACAGATGCTAGAGTTGTTGAAAGACCCTGCAGGAGATATACATGAATTTCCTTTTTTATAATAATAACAACACACAAGTGAACACACAGCAAGAACTAAAAAGGGGAGGATGAAACCCTGTTGGCAAAGCAAACTACAAAAGCAGAATCTGCAATACTATTTGCTATTTCAGAATGTTCAATATATACAGCTTCATTTCCTCGAGCTCAGTGTATATGCCAGCATTTTGAAGTCAAAGACCATGCAACTAAACCATATGAAACGTTTGAGGTTTCTGGGTTGTTTCTTTCCCCTTACCTGGGCTTCCCCAGACTTCGAAAGCACTTTGTTCTCTAACCTTACCCTTTCATAACAATATATTTCAGGCAAGTGGCTCCCCGAGGTGAGAAGCAAGCACAAAAGACATAATGCAAGCATAAATGCAATTCAAAAATCCATTTTGCAGAAGCAACACTGTTTTCAGAGAGTTTCAAGACCTGAGCAACAAATCCTCTGCCATTATCAACAGAGGCTCATTCTAACATATGCTTTGTCATGGTCAGTTTCTAATGACATTCACGACAATGCAAAGGCTTTGATCATCCTACCTTCCATGCCAGCTGCTTTTCTCGTCACTCCATCATGCCAATAAGTTGGCTGCGGTAACAAATCAAGATAGTGCAAAACAGCATCTTTCCCCTGCATCTGTCATCTTCCTGAAAGCATTCTATTGCTGCCGACTGCTGGGAACTAGAAAGTCTATTTGAATTCCAATAGCTCCCCTTTCGCATGATTCAAGTTAGGTTAGGTGGGCATGCCTAACATGATTCTCTCCATCATTTATTATGCAGCTGCTACACTGCTGGTGTGGTAACCACTCTGACTTTATCTGATACGTCAGTCTGGCAAACCTATACCTTAGTGCAAACACACAATGAGACACAGCAGCATCCTGCATTTAATGAGCCTTCTTTCTGCCTCAGAGAGCAGTGCATCTGCAAATCTCTTCCAAATCCTGGCATTCGTGTTCTCTCTTTCACTGATTATTAAAGCTTGCAGCTTTTCTTAAACCAGGATGGTTTTCCGGGGAGGAAGGAATGACATTTCTCCCCCCCCCCTCCCCACAGTTGTCTTCTATTATTTGTACTTTAGTTAAATACTTACTAATTCCTATCAAATCACACCATCACTTCATTCAAACTTTCCTTGGAAAAGAGTCCTGAAATACAGTATTGGGGCACATTATTCATGTCCTTACTCATACTTCATTATCAACACGATATCCAAAGCAAAATTGCATTCATATCTGTGAATCCTAATGAATAGCTCTCTAATGAGACAAGAGCACTCAATTCAAACCTAATAGATTTTCTATACCTGCAGGTGATTGCTTGCCCCTAACTGTTATTTATGCACTTGAAGAGGGAAGTAGTTTTGTGGTTCTGTTAGCAGCATCTTATCTCTCAAATGATACCAGACACAGCTAAAATATCTGGTGAGTGACAGGTTAGTGAGGCTAATTTAAAACAACCACCCCCTTCAACTACACCATCAGTAAGTACTGCCTAAAGAATATTAATAGCCACATGAATTTTTAAAGAAACAGCTAGTTTCCTTTATTAATAGCTGACATGAAGAATATGGGTAGACAAACACACAACTTATTTTTTTTTTTAATTTTGTAGATCGATATTGCAGTAGATATCGAGAAGGAACATAATGTTGAAGTAAATACATCACGTTCCCCGTTATGCCCAAGATTCCCTACTACAAATCTGATTGGTAGAATGAATAAATGAATGAATAAATCTGATTCCCTCATTCAGCCCTCTACATGAGTTATTTTGCCATCGCAATGCAGTTGCGTGTCGAGACCCCGCAACCACCCCCTCGAGGATGAATAAAAACACAAAGACACAGGATATAAGGTTAATGTTATTGGGCAGATTTTGGCCACAACTTTATTGGTTACAGAATGTGAGCGGTATTGGCTTAGGCATTGAATAGACCCGACTATATCTGACTCCTGCCCGCTGGGCAGGAAGTCTGGTAAGGATAAACCTCTGGTAGGGGGAGCCTCCATCGGTGGAGACCAACTCGAGCTCCCCCCTGGGATCCCGAAGGGGTCGTGGCATGGCCCTAGCCCCGCCCCGGGCTTCGGACAAGATCCACACACACACCCCAGATTCCTTTAACAGAATACCCTTCAGCATGGAAGGGCAGGCGATGGCCAAGACTCCCCTCCCCCATCATAAGGTCACCCAATGCCTAACCGCAAAACCTTACAAAGTTGTGATGGTTGCTAAGAGGTAGGCGAAAACCAAATGGCTAAGCCAATCTGCCAAGTGGAAAAAATTCCTACCAGGCCCCTGACACAAGACAGGCGACCAACCGAAGTCCAAAGCAAGGCCAGTGAAGAAAACCTGCAAATAGGGAGGGAGGTCGGGAGATTGAAGAAGCAAGCCGAAAAGGAAGACCTCCGGCTTGCGCCTCTGCTTAAACGGGTCCCGGCCACACCCCTCCAGCCAGCCGATTGGCTGGCCGGCTGATGACGTAGCCGGGAATCCTCCGGGCGACGAGTGGAGTCCCTCCACTCAGCCACATAGTTGTTCACCGTTCAGCAAACAATGCGCCAGTGTCAAACCACCACAGAACCTGCTTCACTACAGGCTGGTTTGGCCTGTATATCTTTACTTGTCAGAGATCACGGATAATACACCCAAATGAGTCATGATATCTAGTGAGGCAGAGGGGTGCTCTGTAGGAGTGCTTAATATTCTCAGACAACTTTGTTACAGTGAGGAGAATTAGTCTCATGTGAATCTTACAAGGGAAAGCATGAAGCATGGTAATCTGGAGGTGAAAATCCCCCCCTTTCATTCCACTTCCCCACATAAGATTATCACAACTCTGCAGCCTAAAATCTGTACCTTGGCAATCAGCTGCTTTCTGGGTGAGAAATGATGTCATTTTCCTCTTAAAAATCAAATTAGCAGAGACAATAAGATTGGCTTAATGGAACAAGATGGAAAATTTATTAGATGCTATAGATATGGCACTATGGAATAACGTCCTTTTAGAGATTTTATGTAAATAAGTTAGAATTAGACTTACTGCATCTGCTCCTCAGTCTGTAGCTGCACATATCAACAAGCTAATTTTGTATTCAAGGCAACATAGGTTGCCCTATCATATAGTTGCAAAGTGTGTAGCTATAAAGTGGCTATCTTAAAAAAAACTGCTGTCAGCTCCTTTTTTGTTGTCGGTTCAAGTCATTTCTGAACTGAAAAGAGACAATAAAAGGAAGACTGACTTTGAAGGCCCCATAAATTTAGAATACATAAAAATATTTTCTTGGTATCTGCATTTCATTTGTTAAAACATTCAGACAGTAACAAAGAATTGATGTTATTTCACAAAGGTTATAACTTATAACTCACAGGCACTAGTGACTTGGAAATTTTTGGACTGTGGTGGGGGGCTATATTTACTGTAGCCCATTCAACAGATGAGTAATTTAATAAATAAAATAGCATAGGGGTTAATGGTTTGTTTTTGCTTTTGCTTTCGTTTTATGATGTATTTTGTGTTCTCATTTTGTATTTTTATGTTGTGAATCACCCTGTGATCTTCAGATGAAGGGTGGTATACAAATTTAATACAACAATAAATAATAAAACAATAAAATGAATAAACAAACAAACAATAAAACAATAAATATGTTAGTTTTAATTTTCTAGAGAGAAGTGGAATGAACCACAGGAAGCATATGGGTATCCAGGGACAGGAAGGAAAGTGAGGTTTTGGGCACCTGCACCACCAAATAAATAAATAAATTACTAATTCATTTCCTATTTATTACACAGAGAGCTTTATTAAGATTATGAATGAACTAACTTTCTGCACTATATTAAATTATGCTTAGGGGTATTTTTTCTATAAGTGAAGCTCACGGTAGATTTTCAAAAAACATTGTTCATATGGTGCATTCTAAACTATGATATAACAATAAAAGTTTACCAAGAGCTCCACCCCCCCTCCCCCGTCCCTTATATGAAAGCTGCATGAAGCTGCTGGATCAACACATAGTTAAACTATGGATCTATGAACACTGGAGGCATAAATGGCCACCCACCGAGATGGCTTTAAAAGAGCATCACACAAATTCATGGAGGGTTATTGATGACTACCAACCATGATGGTTCTGTTCTGCCACCGCAGTTGGAGGCAATAATGCTTCTGAATACCAGTTGCTGGCAACCACGAGAGGGAAGAGAGCTCTTATGCTAGAATCCTGCTTGCAGGTTTCCCATCTGGCATCCGGTTGGCCACTGTGAGAGCAGAATGCCAGAGGGGACATAGGCCTGACCCAGCAGCCTATTCTTATGTTCTGAACTGTTCCCTTGTGACTCTGGTTTCCCAAGCTCTTGGGCAAGGAATCTTCACCAAATTTTCTTTCTGGGTTTGTTTGTATTTTAATTGCTTAAACGTAAACTTAAACTTTATGTATATTCATCTCAGATGCAAAGTCTGTGCTCCACCAGTGAACTACTGCACCTCCCGAAAGGTGAGGTCCTTTTTTCCTCTGGAGCATGTGCTTATATGGCTATTGAAACCAGGACATCTAAAGCTAGAATTTTCTTGCTCTAGACTTTGACAGTTGTTGGGAAACGTGCCATTGTAATAGACACAGACACACACACACACACACACACACACAAACACAAAGGCAGTGTATAATTTATTTATAGCTGATGCTTCATTCGGCATGCTAATTATAAATAAAACTTTGATTTATTTCATCTTCTATCCTTGCATGGAAAATCTTTTATTGATCATAAATAATGGTTATAAATATAGAAGTGAAATTAGATTACCGTTGAACATTAAAAAAAAATTGGCTAGTATGGGCTAATGAAATTCAGATGATAAATTTATTGAGAGCATTTTAAAAAAGCGAAACTTGAAATTGCTCTCAAAATTCTTAAAATTGGTGAAAAATTCTAAAATTAATTTGGAAAAAACAGGTTGATTATTTAGAGAAGTAGTTCTAAAACAGCCTAGCTTAGATGCAACAAACATTATTATGAGTTCAATCTTTAGATTTGCTTGTTTTTCTCTCCCCTCTTTTAGACACAAGAGGAAAAGATTGAAAGAGTCACAGTTTCCTATTACATTCAAGAAACTGTGGTTTAGTCTAAATGTGATTAGTTAAGACAAAACATGCTCAAACCAACCACATGTTAACCAGCCACAGTTAGAATAAATCACAGCATCCTAAGTTTGGAGATACAGTAATGTGAAACTGATTTATTTAATAGAGATCATTAACACTTTCCATCTCTTCTGGAATTCTTTATTACTAGCTGCTGTCTTCTGGTTCTTCCTCTTTTAGATGTTCTTCAGGCCTGGGTCTTCTTCTCTGTCTCAGCCTTGTGCTTTTAAACACTATGCTTTCTGTTGCCTATCTCTTCCTGTTTTCTTTAACTTTCTGTCGTCCATCCTCAGGCCCTTCTCTCCATTACCCCAGCTCCAAAAGGCTCTTAAAATAACTTCTTCTAGTTTTCTAGTCTTTACTGACCACTGCCTTTGGCCACCTTGCAGTTCCCCCTTCTACTGACCTTTATTCAAGGATCAATAGGGGTTTTAAAAGAGATTCTCAGAACACCAATCAGATTAAACCTTTCTAATGCCCCTGATCAGTATAAATACCAGGGACATTCACTTTCAGTACTACAGTACTAGCTGCCAAAGGTGTTTCCTTCCTTAGCAACCGTAACCACGGCTTCTGCTAGCATTCAGGCCTCCATACAATATAACCTTCACAGAGTTCTGAGGTCTAATCAAATACAGTTTCACCTCATGTTTCATTTACCATAGGACAAAACTTAACTCATTCCTAGGTCTAACCCATATACCTTTATCTTCAGTAGGCTAATGCTAAATAATACATTGTCTCCTCACACTGCCATGAAAACATAGCAGACATTATTCAGAGAGAATTCTGCAGTCACCTTTTTATAGGAGTGTGTGTGCGTGGGGGAAATAACTATCTCATAAATTTTATCAGAAAATGATTGATAAATTTTCAGTTTGTTATGGGACTCTCTCTCTCTCTCTCTGTGTGTGTGTGTGTGTGTGTGTGTGTGCGCGCGTGTGCATGTACCGGTATGTATGATTTTATATATCACCTTTATTTCCAAAGAAGTTCAGGGCAGCGTACAATTGATAAAACAATAAAACAACTTAAAAACATTTCCAATACAGATACAGATTGGGAAAGAATTGCTGGAAGAGGAAGATATTCAATAGGTGCTAAAAAGACAGCAGTCCATCTAATATTCAAGGGAAGGGAATTCCAAAGGGTAGGTACCATGACACCTGTATCAGAATGTACCACTTCACACTGCTAAGTAGTACAAAAGAAGAGCTAAACATATAACTTTTTCTAACATTTAAGGGCATTTGATAAAGCAGGTACTCAGCAAAAATACTTTTGAAGTTCTTTTCTTTTAACTTTGACAATACTCTAACCAATGGAGTCAATAATGTGGACTGCCTTTCCACACTTGAGATAACACTGGCCAACAGAGTCAGAATTTAAATGGTTTTTGTACCTATAATCCAATCAATTCTTATTCATTCATTCACTCACTCAGTGATCTCACTACTGAAAGCAGTACATATGGTAATATTTTGTAGAAGGCACAGCAGCAAGATACAATTCCATCTGCAGGAGGAAATCCCATTAGCCAAATTCCTATAAATCCATCTATTGAGGATGAGCATTATGTTCTTTTTCAATCAACTAAGACCACATTACATGCCACTGTTTGTTTGGTTTTATTTTTTAATCCACACACATGCATATTTGTTCTTTGTTTTTTGTCTCCATAGAATCAAAGCCTCACAATAAACATAAATCCCATCTATTTTAATGGTAGTACACACATAAAATATTTCTAGGATACTTTTTTTGGGGGGTGTCTGTGTTTGTATGTGTGTTATGCACTAAAACAGTTTGGCACCTCTAGTGTTGATGATAATTATGTAAAGTTACATGTCAGTTACATGTGCTTTGAGTTAGTAGGGGCTATATTCCCAATTCATGGCACACAATCATTTAATTGCTATTTATTATTGACTTGAATGACCTCAAGGTGCTGTATATGGTTATCTCCCACTTTATCCTTATAAAAAGCCTTTTTCTGTGAATAATGTTAGGCTGAGGCATCTAGTGAACTTCATGGCAGAGTGGAGATTTGAACCTTGGTTTCCCCAGCATCCCAGTCCAAGCGCTACACCAAACTGACCAGTCATTCATCTGGATCCAGCAGCTTAGTAATTTAGGGACCCCAGTGTGGACCCCCATCATACAGGAGGGAGCTATCCTGGACACTGTAGTCAATAAAGAAGCTTTTACATGTGCAGTAGCTCCATATGTGCAAAGAGAATCACACCAAACTCTGCACTGCAAATAAATATATTGGATCTATAAATATATTGGTGCCTACTAGTATCATGCCAGGCATTGATATCACACTGAGTCAGAGTGGAAAAAAACATGTCTGCATCCTACAGCATCTGTTTATTCTTGGCAGCCTTCAGTTTGAGTACAGACCAGACCCTTGTCCATTTACACAAAATGATGTGCTGGCACACTAAGAGAGCATGTGACTGAAATCAGATACAGAGAGTCTGAAAGCCTTGATTCCACATTTAGACTTTGCTTTCAGCTGACATTTTGCTAGCTGACAATGTGAGAAAAAGATGATATTCAAGAGATTTTTAAAACATCCATTTCTCTTTTCTCTTCCAGTGCTGAAAAGGCTTTTGAGAACCAAGATTGTTGAGCTCAGTAGTTAATTTTTGCAGCGTATGATATAAAATGAAATAAACCATCCTTCAAAAAACCGAGTGGGTTCTTGAGTGTTTACATGACAGAGAAGATTAGGAAAGAAGTCTTCAAGTCACTTTGACCTCTGATTTGCTTCACATTTCACAGTGACCACTTTCACCACACATTTCTTTTGCACGTTCAAGGGGTGATTCAGATGTTGGCATTCAAAGGCAGCTAACACTGGCAAAATCAGGTTTCTTATGTTTCTCTTCCATCTGTAGATAAAGCCCTCTTGCAAACAGCACCACACTGCTCTTTTCAGAGGCTGCCTGCCTCTCCTTCTCCTTCTCCTCCCCCTACCACCTACCATCCTGCCTTTTGACAGCCCTGGATTACTCCAGGTGGATTGACCCAACCAGGAACAATTTGAGGCTGTCTCAACCTGATTTGGACAAGCCTCAGATCTGCCCGATTCAGTTCAGTATTCAGCCGAATCCAGTTCAAAGTCGTACTCAGTTTGTTTTTATTATTATGGATCTTGTACATTGCTGCAGTTTGATCCTCTAAATTAACTGGTTAGTGGTGGTGTCAGATTGAATGGAGGAAAAGAACCACACCCAGGATATTTTCTGTCAAGCTGCATTCACTGGGGTGGATGACAAGCAGTGAAATAATAAAGAATATGGTGAATGAAAAAAATGGTGTGAGGCACCCTATGTGCCAATCTCACACACAGGAAAAATTGGGCCATGGCATTCAATAAGTTTACAGTGATAGCCAAAGGCCATGACAATTACATTATAATATACTTAAGTACAAACATAATAATAACATGAACGAATATCAATAATGTAAAAGAAAAAAAATCAGAAGTACCACCAGCTAACTCAACTTCTGATGTAACCTCAGAATCTCCAAAACAATTTACAGCAATATTATCTAACTCTTGGATCTGGATGACTTATTTGCAAGATAGCACCCTCATCTGGATACAGTTTAAGCATTTAGTGTGGAATTTCCATGCTTCATTTGCTCAATTTTTAAACAGCATCCACATTATGCCCTGGTGCCATGACATTGCCCTGTATTTTTCTTGTCAGTCTTCCATATTTTCTTAGCGCATAGGCAGACCAGATTTCTACAAAATAGCAGCACTAAAATAGTAATGGAAAAAACAGGGTGTTTTTTTGGGGGGGGATTTTAAACATTAAAAGGTGTTATACACTATAAACACAGTTTCATTCACTTCTTTTTTTGAAAAAGAATTATAGCTGGAAAAGCATTTCAGTGCTAATTAAAATACTGATTAAGAAAATTAACCAGATGATAACATGGCACCAGCTGCAAAGATTATATTGAGAGTGAGCTTCAAATGGCCACACAGGTAAACTAGACTTCCCTGACACATGGAAGCTGCATCACTGATAGACAAAAGGTGCAATATCCAAAATATTGTGGAGAATCAACTGCAATCCCTGCTGTAAGCTACATGTGGAAGAGCAATGGTTGATAGTCTGAGGAGTCACCCATCTGGAAGTAGTCGGTTGAGGTTATTTGGTGGGTGAATTGCACATCTGAAATTATTAGAGAAGTAAAAACACAGCACACAAATCTATGGTATGGCTGTATTTGGAATATTGGGTATATTTTTGGTATCTACATCTTAGGAAGGATATTGTAGAGTTAAAATAAGAGAAAGAGATTCAGGAAAGGGTAATTATCAAGGTATTTGAACAATTTATCTGAAAGGAAATGGTAAAATATTCAGAACTTCTTAGTTAGAAAAAAAAACGACAGGGAAATGACAGACCCTTATAACATTATGCATTATTTGCAAAGAGTGGACACAGGTGCATTTTCTCATCTCTGGCAAAAGTAGAATTCCAGGTCACTCAATTTTATTGATGGACGGTACATAAAAGTACTGTCCGGTACAGATCAAGAAGCATTTATCCATACAGCATATCATTTAGTTATGAAATTCACTGCTATTGCCACATGCTTTTATAGCTAATAGATCTATCAATGACAGTTCAGTGGACACTCTATATTTGAAAGCACTGTATCTCTCAGTATAAGTTGCTGAGGAGGTAAACAGCTAGGGATGACCTTAATGCCTTACCTGTGGGTTTACTGAAAGCATTGGGCTGATCACTTGAAAACAAGATGTTGGTGGATCTTTGGTTTGATTCAGAAAGGTTCTATATGTTCTCATTAATACACAGGTAAAGAAGAAAACACTGTTTACTGAATAATCAATTAAAGTGAGCTAGGGGGACGAATTGTGATGCCTTGTAATGTCTTGTTCCTATATATGAGTGGTAGGTGTTTCCAGGTGGGAGGCTCTCATCACTACCCAGCTCATCGCTGTAAGCCAAATTGCAATTGGTTTTCTACATGGCAGGGGAAATTCAGGGTCAGTGTTTTTAGAGCAGACCACACCATCTCCCAAATGTGTGAACTGTGAAGGATGGGGTGCCCAGCAGGGGAAATGATGGTGGAGCAGTACTCCCCTCCCACTCCATATGATAGTAATCTCATGGGTTACACCATCCAAATGAGGGCTTATAGTGGGCTGCTGATTTGTGTGTGTGTGTGGGGGGGGAATCCCCTTAGCCCCTGGTTTGTCTCTTCTCAGGAAGCCTATCTACACTTCGAGATACTAGACAACATGAGGAACTTCTTGACAGGGCAGAGTGGAGGAGGAGATAAACCCCTGGAGGAAGGTGACACACAGAAGCAGAACTGTCAGGAGCCATGTTGTGTCACTGGAGCTGTAAGGTTAATTCCAATCCCTCACCTTGGATACTGATTCTGGCCCAGAGGTGCAAGGACAGCAGTTGCAGATCTCAGAATACACCAAGGTGGCTGTGGAAGGTACAGAGACTTGCAAACCTGATCAAGAGAGCTCCTGAGGGGGAGGGAGACAATATTACAAAGGACAACGGAACACCTGGTACTGCGGGTAACAGCTTCATTGATACACAGGAAACTGAGGTTGTGCTACGGAAACCTGCTAAAGGGCAGGCAACAATAAGAAGGAAATAGCTGGAGGGTTTCAGTTGTCTCTATACTAATGCACAGAGTATGGGAAAGAAGCAAGACAAAACTGAGCTTTAAATACAGGGTGACAAATACTACCTACTGGCACTCTTTACCAGGCAGAAGCTCTTGTACAGATGGGCAAAGTAGGATCAGGCAAGAAACCCAAGTGGGGACTTCTTAAGAGGCCTCAGGGTTTGGTTTTAAGCTTTGATTTTAAGACATTATAAGAGCTATGGGAGGCAACAGTAGCCACCATTGACCTATGCTGACCTTGTAACTGTCTCCTATACATTAATTACCTAGCAGTAGGGTTGCAGTCAGTCATGCTTAGGTTTCCAAGATCTGTTTGCCAACTTCTTAGGTCTGTGTTTTGTAAAGAAAGATGCATTCACATGCACCTTGCATACGGACTACCACATGGACAGCAGGGCTCCTTGTCCTGCCCAGTTAGTGTCTGTGTGTCCAGCACAGATGTCTGCATGAACAGCTAGCTACACCTAAGCACTCAACTGAAGATGCACATGCTCGATACATAGATGTCAGAGATGGCACCTGTAAAGGTAATGGATCCCTGGATGGTTCAAAGGCAACTATGGGGTGTGCCGCTCATCTCACTTCAGGCCGAGGGAGCCGGTGTTTGTCCACAGACAGCTTTCTGAATCATGTGGCCAGCATGACTAAACCGCTTCTGGCACAACAGAACACTGTGATGGAAGCCAGAGCGTACGGAAATAGGTACCACAGTGGTACCTATTTATCTACTTGCATGGGTGTCCTTTCAAACTGCTAGGTTGGCTGAAGATGGGACAGAGCAACGGGAGCTCACCCCATCGCGCGGATTCAAACCACCAACCTTCTGATCAGCAAGCCCAAGAGGCTCAGTGGTTTAGACCACAGCACCACCCACTACCCGGGATGACACCAGTAGCACAGCCAGGTCCTGCTTTCCATTGTCAACACAGTCTTACAAGCAAATAATAAGATAATAGGACTAAAATTTCAGCCTCTCAATTTCCAGCTCTCTGAGTTGGTCTTCTTTCAGCCACTTCTACTGTTGGGCAAAAATAATAGTTCCCGGTCAATGTGACAGCAATTACCACAAAGCTGTATTTCAACTTTTCCATGAAGGAGGTATCAACAAAAGCAGTTGCCCAAGCTAGATTGATGGTGATTAAATTATTTTCTCTTTGGACTGTTCATCACACCTAATTGACAACAATGAATAGAACAGCAGCAACAATAAAAAAGATACAGTGCCTTTTACATTTTAAAACAAACATTTAATTTGCTTCCCGGGAAATTGCACAGTAGAAGCAAACAACTTGCCAGCATTGTGCATAATCTTTCATTCCTTGTGATCTCTTATTAAAACTCAAGATGTCAAATGAACCAGAGAAACACCTGTACAGGAATCCTGAAATGGTTTCTCAGCAAAATAATAAGAAAATATGGTTTCACATAGAACACAACATTGTATTAATGAATGCACTATATAATGGATTACAAATCATTCTTTGTGTGATGGTATGAAGATCTCTGAACATCCCAGGTTGTTGTATTTTATATATACCAAAAAGGCCATACCTGCATTTTATATTACAAGCATGGGCCCATTAGCATTTAGAGACAGATTGCTCCTCACAATACCCAATCAGCTGTTAGATTTGGTAGGTAGAAACTCGGAGTAATAGGGACGCTGAAATTTAAGTTAACACATCACCTGCTTGCCATATTTTGCTCCAGGAAATGAGATAGATTGCTCTCTTCCACAGCTGGGGATAATGCAACTGGGCTTATTGGTGGGACTGAGTACCAATTCCAAGGATTGCAGCATTATTAGCAGTGGTACCGGTAGTAATGACCAGTTCAGATCTAATGCTTTGGCATGTGTCTTTTTGCCCAGTGATAATTAACTGTACCCAAAGTAATTATTTGTGCACATCTGCAGAGCACATACTATTTTTTTTGGGGGGGGGAAATGAACTGAGTTGGTTATCTGGGTAAATGCTCTATTGCCCTAAATGAAAGAGAACAGATTTTGAACTAATTTTGAGCAAGGAAACTGATCTAACAGTGCTCAACTAGATATAGCAATGGACACCTCAATTGGATTTGCACTCAAAATGGCAGCTAGCCTGACTGTATTTTATCAGTTTGCATCAGCTTCCTGGACCAGGGACTAAAAAGGAAAAGCTGCTACAAATGGCCAACCTGTCACCTTCAAGGATGGCGTATGTGCTAGGGTGCCACCCCCTTAATTTGATGGTTGCTTTATTGTGGAGAAAATAAGTAGGATATTTTTTTTTGGAGCAATGATTATAGGAATGGATGTAGAGCAGAAGGATGTAGAAGTTGTTCAATACCATGCAGAGTTGGCCTGCTCTGTGTGTGAGACTAGGCAGTAGGGCATGAGTGAGACTCTTAGGAGCAGCCCAGACAAAAAAGGCTCTCTTGCAGGTCCAGTCCAAGGCTGTGCCCTAGGAAGCCAACTCACACAACTGACTGGCCTCTTGGCTAGTAGGTAGGATAAAGTGTGGCGGACATCGCAGGCCAATGAGGAGGAAGCCCCCCCTTCCCCATGCAATGGAAACAAAGAGGGTCCCTGGTAATTAGAGACACAGGGCGCTTATTTACAACTACAACTTTAGCCTGCAAATAAAGGATATAGTTATGCATACAACTTCCTCTCATGTCAATAGGGCTAGGTATAATTAACTGTGTGTTGGATTGCAACCATGGCCAATATACTTGTTTTAACACAAGAAAGGAGCACAATGACTTAAGAATGTACCAGTTTATGCATGTGCCATTCAGAAGTGTGAAAGGCAAATGTACCCAAGCCATTGCATTTAAGCAGCTTAGCTGGCAAAGCATTTTTTTTGCTGTTTGCAACCTTTACTGAGATACTTTGGGGAATTCCAGTGTACTTGACAAAATGTAGTTTTAAGGTATTCTTTCTTTTTAAAAAACAACAACAACAACACAGCCATTTCCCAACAGATGCCTCAGTGTAGCAAAGCTACACTATTTCTAGAGAGGGTGGGGAATAACTATGGCACCCGAAGGCAAACAGATTACATTTTGTAAGATCCACACTCCTATCTTTAACTGCTTTTCAGTCGCAAATCTCTGTTAGATTTTTGTAGTGCTTTGATTATCATATTCCTACAACGTTATCCACTATGCAATGTATCTATTCTCCTTATGCCTCTTGACTAACTAAAACAAACTGCACTGAGGAAGAATTCCCACACTGCTGGGACATAAATAGAATCTAGGTGGGAGAGTATATGTCCTTATCATTTCCTAATAACACATTTCATTCCCAAATGAAATTTGATCCTGTCCTAATCATTTCAACAACATTTCCCCCCTTAGTTGTCACTTCACTGTTCTTTTACCCAGCCCTTCCCTGTCTAATTCCTTCAATTTTTCCACATTTCCCTTAATTACATGAAAAAGCAATCCAGACTGAGCTAATTTTTTATTTTTTTTAAATTCCTATTCTCTCAATTAATGGCACATATCTCATCAAGTCATTGTAAGGTTATCTCCATCTTAAAACAGATTTCCTAAAATTATCTCCTCTGCTTTCCAATCTCTTCTTACAGCTGGACTACAGGGTGAAATTGCAGGTTTAACTCTACATAATCCACCAGAGGGAGCTCTACCAATTGACATGAGGTAGTCATCTCTGCAGTGTTGAAGGTTCTATGCACTGGAAGCACTTAACTGGGCTGTCAGTCAGAGCAATGTGTCAGAGTGTTTGTGGATGAGCACCTGTCCATTTATCATGACTGAAATGGATCAACACATTGTTTTTTTGTGCTCCAGCCTAGATTTGTGGGAGGATATTTTACAGTGCAATGGGGCTAATCCTCAGGAATGTCAGTATTCTGCGGGAGCATTTCAAACACACACCAGAGCTTTTGGTTTGAATGCTGAATAAACAGGTTGTCAGAAGGAGCCCTGAGCTCTTTAAAATAATTCTATTTATGGTCGAGAGGCACAAGTAATTGAAAGAAAAAAAATGGAACAGAAGCCCAAAGACCAGGATAAGCAGATAGTAAATTTTGTATTATTTCCAGGAACAAGTCACTCCCTGGCAAAAGGTTGCAGCTTCCAAATGTTTTAAATACAGTAATAGAAAGCAAGAGTAGCAGGCAGGTCACTTACAAAAAAATATTTGTCTGAAGTGTTTTCATAAAACAAGATATGTTACTTCTGTAGTGTAATAATGCTATTGAACACTTCTGCACTGAAGCTGCATTTTCCTCACTCAGGCCACATCTAATAAAATACAGAAAGCAAATACTGAATCTAAGCTTCCTGCAAAATTCTCATGTTTCTTTAAAGACATCAGCTACACACACACACACACACACACACACACACACACACACACTGTATGGTACCATACAGAGAAGCTGATTTTGCTGCAAACATTACCAATAAATTCCCGTCCCTCCAAGGTTTCATCTGTCAATGGTGCATTCAAATACCTACAGGTTGATCTGTTGTCTCCACAGGCCTTCTTCCCAGAATGATAAAACTGTAGAAAATCAAAAGATACTACAATCTGTGCAGAATTATTTTTCAGAGTTTCAAGCTTTATTTTGCTGCTGTTTATTGGGGAGAAGTAAGAAGTCTCTTTCTCTGCTGTTGTTCTAAGAGACCCAAATGTGTTCTCTTTGTTTTTGGCTATATCTTTATTCATTCCTGGCTCTGATTCGAAAACTTTGTTTCAAGCCACAATGTTTATTTCAATACAGCTTCAGATGATTAAAATTGCTTCTAGACGCATATGCAGAACTACTTTTTTTTTTTTAAATGAAGCACAGCTGAGTATATTCCAAAATTCCAGTCAGCCTTTAAACAGCTTAAACATGGAGGCATGTTCAACAAATGCTACCTGATGCCAAGTCTAACCATGCATTAAGTCCATCCAGGACTGCCTTGTGCTGAGCTGAATCTGGTTCCACCAATTTGAATTTTGAGCTGATTTGGTGATATTTAGGAGGGAGAATATTCATTAAAAAAAAGCAACTGTGGTTTCTTTTTCTTTTCTTTTCAAAAGAGTTCCAAGTTTCTTGCTATCTCATGAAGCGGCATAGTTTCAAGCAACAGTCTAGTAGTGAGCTTCCATGCCCCTCTCCACCCGCAAAGACCAATACTACATCTTTCTAAGAAAAGGTATATGCTTGACGTGGCATAAAACCGTATCTGAGAAATGAACAAGCCCAGGTAAGTTCCTGGACCAAGAACTAATCCCCTAAATTGCTTGGGTTTCTCTCCAGCACTCAAACCCACCATTCCTGCTTTTCAGCTCTGGTATTTTCTACCCTGAACAGCAATGGCTCTTCAAGATCTCAAGCATATACATTCAACAGCACTGCTACCCAAGACCCCTTTAACTGGAGATACACCAAGGACTAAACCAGGGACCATATTCATGCTAGATCTCTGAGCTATGAGTACTCCCTTGTCTGGCTGCCAAGGAAGTTTGGAGATGCAGCTACAAGGCAGAATTAAAGACAATCAAACATTAAGCAGTAATCAGCTCTCATATATCACATTGCCCCGCCCCCTCTGGTGACTGTAGCCAATTACAGGAATCGCACCATGGTTAGATTCAGGAGATACTGGTTTAAGGAGGAAGTAGTTCTCATATCACTTCATTAGCCATGGTGAGTGCTGCCAAGTTGGCATGGCCTTCTTGGTGGCGGTTCCACATTTGTAGTGCCCTCCCTGGTGATGTGTGGTTGACTCACTTATTATTACTTTTCAGGAAGAATTTAAAAACATTCCTGTTTTAAATATACTGTTCCTGACAACCTTGGAATTATTAACTGTGTGGGTATGTGACTGTCTTACCTGCTTTTAGATGCTTTTAATGGTTTCCAAATGTTTTAAATATGTTTTTATTTTTAATTGTACTGCTTTACCACTTTGTTTTGCAGAGGAAGGATGGGATTAAATAATAGTAATAGTAGTGGTATTAGTAATACATGATGTAGTTATTGTGCAATTAGTGATGCCGTTACCTGACATACACACTTAGTTCTTCAAAGCCACTATTCTCCAATACAGTGTGATGGGACTTCTTTTCTCTCCTAATGCATAGGAGATTATGGTGAAATATCCTGATTCCTAAATCAGAGGGCCTCTAATTGATAGCTATAATCATGGCTTGATAATCATACTTAACAAGATGCTACAATAGCAATCATCATTGACCAGAAAAACAACAACAGCAAGAGGCAGCAAGCAGTAACAATTTTGCTATCCAGCAGTGTTAACTAGCGTGAAGGATGGTGACACATCCTCTTGCACTTATGCCATCAAGAAATATAGATAATAGCAGCAGAGGAAGAAAAGTGGCAGAGAAGGTGAGCAGGTGATTCATAGTTCTAGGAAGAGATAGATTAAACATTTTGGGTGGTCTGCAGAAGAGAACGATAGCAGAAAGTTCACGGTACAGATGAGAAGCAAAAATTGGCACCAGCTTTTCACAACTGAGTACCCTCTAGATGCAGCAGGATCACAACTCCTAACATCCCCTGCCAGCACAGACAGTGCTCAGGGTTGGTGGAAGTTGTAGTCCAACAACATCTGGAGGGCAACAGGTTGGGAAATGCTGATCTACACATACAAAGTGGGTAGCAGGATTGCAGCCTTAATCCATTTTCAAAACTGAGGATTTAAGGCAACATTAAGAATCTTGTGGCCCTTCACATGGACTGCAGCTCCCATCATCCTTGACCATAAGGTCATGCTAGCTGGGCCTGATGGAGTTCAACAACATCTGCAGCGCCACAGGTTAGCCATCCCTTGAAAATAGTCGTATTATCTCAGCTTCATCTTTAAACCAGAGCTGTGACCTCAACAATAGCTCGCGTCTCTAATCTTCCTGCACATTAGACGGTGCATATATTGCATTTGTGGCACATAGCAAGACCCTCAAAATATTTTGAAAGCCGTGAATTATACATCACAAACATAGGAGAGGAGAGTTAATAAAATCAACCACTGCAGCTGCTATAAATTATTAATGACAAATGAGGCATTATCAAAAGGACGATTCTCCTCGCCATCGCCCTCCAAATCCACATACCACTGATATCAGAGCCAACCGTTCATACCCTATGCATCCTTGCATTTGATACACCACACAAAAGTTCTTCCTCTTTTTTTAAAGTACAAGTGGAAGATAAAAGCTTGAGCAGTCATTGATTTTGCTCCCTTCAGCCTCCCTCGCTGGATTATGCTGATCAAAAGTAATCTAATAGGCCACTGTAGGGCTGCTATTTTTTGTTTTTAGCGCAGTAACTGTCAAGAACTTGTAACAGGACTCCACCAATAAAAATCACATCCCCAAAGGAGGCCTAAATATTTGCACTGCTGGTATAAAATCTCTCCCTGAACTGGCCACACCAGCATTCAAGGGCTAATGGATCCCAGTTGAAAACACAGTTGAAATAATAAAAATAATAATAAAATGACAAGCCAGCTGGTAGGGATCAAAGTTTCTCCGTGGAGCCAAAATTATGTGTGCTTGAGGTTTTGGTCATCAGCTCCATATATCTGGAATGTGGGAGATGCTTTAATCCGATGCCCAACATGAATGAGAAACCTGATATTATTGCAACATGCCAGAACTGTACATGTACAGGAGAACGAGATGGACTTATAATAAGTTGGTGTTACAATTCTACAAGCACTGTAATACTTTGTGGCATCCAGTGTGGTTTGTGGGATCCAGACTCAGATTGGCTGGGACAGAGAGCCCACCAAAACTATTAAAGAGTAACATTGGTGATATCACAGAACTGAACGGCAGCCAGTAATTCAGTAGGCTTCACCTTAATGCAGGGCAGTTGCCTTTTCCAAAGCCGGATACATTGTGCAAAGTACAATATTATTATCATAATCGAAAACATTTTTAAACAGCCTTTAACTCGGCAGTGCTAGAAGCAGTCATGCTACTCAAGAGTGCATTACCGAAGCCAGACCTCTGCAAAGGCTAATTCCTTTTTGCAGGAAGTCTGTACCAAGATTTGTGTGATTGAAAACTTCAGAGTCTTCAGGTCTCAGCACAGTGGTGGGTGGGTGTTTCTGTGTTAGTTATCTGTCGGCCTGAGTATCTAAAATCATTACAGGAAAAATGTGTTGTATATTTTCAAGCTCACACATCAGTATTCATTATGGACTGGGGTGGGGGTGTTATACAACTGTACCCATTTCAAAAGGCAAGGAACAACTATTTCCTCAAACGTTTACACACTTAAGGTGAAACAGCTACTTAAAAACAGACACACAATGCAGTTGGCATAACATAGGTGTCAAATGTGCCTGACCCACATCGTAGAATCACAGTTGGAAAGGAATTCCAGGGGCATCTAGTCCAACCCCCTGCCATGCAGGAATCTCAACTAAAGCATCCAAGACAGATGGCCATCCAACCTCTGCTTAAAACCCCCCAATGAAGGCAGCTGCATTCTGAACCAGCTGTAGCATCTGAACCCATATGATGTGTCTTGTGCCGTTGAACCAATCACACAACATTCATTTCCTACTAATAAATCTACAACACTTAAAATATAAATCCGGGGACATTAAACGAAATCCAGGGACAGATTTTGTCCGGGGACAGATTTGTAAATCCGGGTACTGTTCCTGGGAAACGGGGATGTCTGGTAACCATAGTAGATAGCTGAAATAAGGTGAGACCTCTCCAGGCAGAGCAACAGCTAGTGCACTAGCATAACCTGGTAAAAAGCCATCCTGGCCACCACCACCAACTAAGCTTCAGGCGGGAGGAGGGGAGCAAATATAAGATTTGTAGCTTAGTTCCTATGGAATTTAAGACAGCCCCACTGTAAAATAAAAATGGAATGATTATTCTGAAGAATGAAAGAAATTCACTTTCCCCCTTTCACTTTTGAGGTTTTGAAATGTTGCAAGTAGATTTGTACCCTACAGAATTCAACACCTCCTCTTTGCTTCATTTGAGCTTAAACAGCCCATGCAGAGTATTTTCCCAGAAGCTTTATTATTCCCATAGGAATTTACAGAATGATATTCAGCTCTGATTCAGCTTCATTTTCTAGTAGGAAAAAGGGGGAAATGATAAGACTAGAGGAAAAGCATTAATATTTAAGCATTTTTGTAATATGTCAAGTTGTGATGTAGACACGAGCCAAACAAAGATAGAAAAGAATTGGCTGCCATTTGCACAAAGAAAAATAAGTAAGTGTTTAGCACACCGAAGGAAAGGCATCATTATTTATGATAAACTTTTAATGTTGTTCAGGCAATTTATATGCCACACGAAAGCTGAATTATTTGCAAATACTTAGAAGCAGCCAGTCAATTTGTCATGGGTTACTATTATTATTACTTATTAATTTTCTATACCACCCTTTATCCAAAGACCATAGGGCAGTTTACAATTAAAACACAAAAATGCAAAACAATACCCCCCCCCAGTTTAAAAGGCCATAGATTGTTTAATTAGCCAAAGGTCTAAGACAAAAGGAATATTTTTGGCCTAAAGGTATTTTATGAAAACTCCAGGCGAGCCTCCCTGGGAAAAGCATTCCATAAGCAGGTAACCAGTGTAGAAACGTAATGTGCACAGCTATGGCTACAATGTGCAAATGTGTTATGCTTTTGTGAGATCTCAGATGTCCAAAGCCTCTATTAGGAAGCACAATGAAACAGGAATGAAGATGGTAGGGCCCCAAGGGACTGCACTACTTCAACATGAAGGCGTAGTAGGGCAATGATATTTGCTCTGAAGTAACAAAATCCTTTGGGCCTAAAATATTTTTCCTGGTGGGCTATTTGTTCTTTTACTTTGCAAGGATATGTAAGAATGGCACCACCTACCCAAGGGCTGACCTGAGACATTTTTGGGCCAGAGACATAGGAGAAGCAGCCAGACCGAATCTTACTTTGACACTGGCAACAGGACAGCATCCTCCACTGCGTTTGAAGACAGTGGAATAGCTTAGGAGCTGCAGAGTAGTTCATGTGGCACACAGCTCCCCACTCCTCAGCATTAGCTGCCTGAAGCAGCTGCCTCATCCTTCCTCATGGTAGGGCCAGCCTTGCCCCACCCACAGTCTGAAATGCTCCTGCTTATTCTGCCACCTCTTTCTAATGCCTACATGGTCTAAGAGCTACAGTGTTATTTCTTCTTTAACCAGTACACTTGTTACCAGTTGCAGTTGATAGACTGAAAGCGCAACAGAGGTGTGAACAAAATGGTAACAGAGTAAAGCCAAATAAAGCAGGCATATTTAGCAGTTCCTTTAGTTTCCTTGCAGTGCTTTGATAGTATAATGCTTTCTATGGATAGTGGGGCTATTAGATTAGGATGACTTTTTTCTGGTATCTTTAAATATCTCAAGAAGAGGCAGAAATTCAAGAGTTGCAGAAAAAACGATATAAAATGTTTCTCCCTGTTAACTCTGCCTTTTAAAGGTGCAGAATGTTTTTCCCACTAGTGTATCACATCAACACATTAGTCAATAAATGGTTGCTTACTCTATTTGGGGGTGGGCGGCAGTTGCGGCCCCTCGCGGGTCTGCCACCATCCCCGGACAGCCTCAGTGGACAGGGCCAGCCAGCCATTAAAATCCATCCTGGCTGGCCACACTGCAGCAGGACTGCCCGCCAAAACCCCAGTTTTGAACCAGCCAATCAGGGGTCCCTTGGCAGGCTGAGCTTCAGTGGCAGACCTTGAATGGGAAGTTTCCACTCCAGTCCACCAGTGGACCATTCCATTGCAATCCTGTATCAAGCATGCACCTTAGACTCAGAAGGATCTGTGCAGCAATGTCTCCCCCGCTGTTTCATTTTTAGGCTAAACACGTGCTTTTCTTTTTGCTAGTTCTTCTAATAGCACCATTAACAATCTTTCTTTTTCTGTTTCTCCGGCAGATCACAAACTCTGAATAGGAGGTGAAATGTGACTTTAAAGTCTGCCAGATGGATAGCAATACTTGGATGCAGACTTCCAAAATTCCTATTCATTTGTAACCCTTAATTATAAACATAATGGCTTGGGTTCCTTCTGGCAGAAGTGGGAGGCGGCAGCAATATTATTCGATTCCTCCTTCTCCCTAAAGCTTCCTCCCTGAAAAATCTGCTCTATTACTTTGGAGGATCTTCTGGAACAGTGTGGGAGGTAGTGCTAAAGGCTGATGGGGAGGGAGAGAAGAAAAAATCAGTGGAAATTGCCTCTCTCCTGCCAGTGGGAGCCTCTGTTGGATCAGAGTCTCTTCCGTGAAGGGAAGGAGTCCTTCTGTTCATGGAAGGGCAACTCAGGATGCAAACTAGAGAATCCAACGCAGATGCTGAATGTCTGCTTTTCACTTTGTTCCTTTACACACTAACCTTTCCCCTCTTATTTATTTAGTTATTTAGTTGGTTAAATCTCCCCTCTTTGTGTCTCTCCATTTTAAATTCTCAAAGCAGTTCACAACCTAAATTAAAGCATCAAATTAGAACTTAAGGAAATAATTGCAAACTGAAATGGAAATGTGGAGAATTGCCTTTAAGAGCAAAAAGAGAGAAACAAATTGAAACTGACAGATCTGCCCATCCCTCACCTTGAGTGTAACTGTACCACAGTGGTACTGTAATAAAACAGCCGAGATAAGAATTTGTACTATTTACTCCATAGCACCTTACAGCCAACTTAAAGAGACTTATATCCTGCATTTGTATTCATACCTTCCACTTCTCACTTGTAGGGTGGATGCCAGGCTAATGAGCTTAAGATAAGGTTCTGCTAACTCTCAGCACCTCTGGAAACTTAATATTTCTTCTGTGCGGTGCTGCAAGTAGGGAAACCCAGGACAGTTATCCTGGTAGGAAGGCTGTACTTAGACTTATTAGAGACATTGGTTGCTTCCTTCTAAATGTCGTGCTTTTTTTTAGTCGAAATTCAGTGCAAAAGGTTGTCCCAGCAAACATCTACTTAGAATTAGAACCACTAAGGAAAACATAGGAAACCCTTTATACTGAGTAGGACCTTTCAGTTAGCTAAGTATTGTCTGCCCTGTCCGGCAGCAGCTCTGCAAAAAAACTTAAACTGCCCAAGTTCTAGCCGGAGATGCCTGGGATTGAACCTGGATCTCTTTGCATGTTTACCACCACTGAAGTTCTGGGCAGGTGAAACATAAAGCAGGATGCTACTACATCAGGTTGTGGTGCAGGTGAAACTTTTCTTTCCCTTAGTGGTGGGGCAGTGCTCTGCCACAGGCCTCTAACCTTTAAATAAGCATTGGTAGTGTGTGTATGTAATGTGTAGGAGTGCATTAAAACATATTGGGCCAACTAACCCACCTTAAAAACCTCTTTTTGTCAGAATAACGTCTGGCCTATTCACACTAGGTCTTACTAAATTTCACTTGACTGGCTCCAGACAGCAGATTGTGACCAATCCAATGGATTTCCCACACAAACCAGCAGCCTGGAGATGCAAGGATGTTTCCCATGGGAGTCATCCTATGTTTCCTGGCTTTTCTTTTAAAGACCTTACAAATCAAGCTCATCAGAATCTCTTGTTTTTCTTTAATCGGAATATGGCTTTCTTGAATCACTTCCCATTGCCCCAGATTGTATAATCTCTCTCTCCCCACCTCCTCCTTCTGGAATCTATACAGGACGTAGAAAGTTAAATTTTGCTGTACAGGGCTTTGAAAGGTATCTGTACTGATCAAAACAAAAGCTTCCTAGAGCAAAGCTCTTATGAGTATCAGGCTTGAGCAGCTGGGCTGTCAATATGAATGTCAAGACTGAACCAGAAGCAACTGACACTTTAGTGATATTGACTCCCTGCAAGCACAACTGGAGCAGCTGTTTCTGTAGACTTCAATGTTTGTGGTAAAAAATAAATTGGGTGTGTGTGTGTGCTATTATAAAGTAAAAGAAGGCAAATTCCTATGGGCAAGAATTGGATAAGTCAATAGTATGCTTATCAATGTTTTAGATACTGTAATCATTCATAAACATCCCCAAGAGAAACCCAGACTAAGGCTATGCATGTTTACCCTTTAGTTCCTTTATGTTCAATGAAGCTTACTCCCTAGCAAGGGTGCTTCAGTGCCACAACAACAGGTTATGTTCGGGGCCCCCGCATGCATTAGTGAAATCATGTAAAGTGGGGAGCATCCTCTAAACATTGCTTAAAGCCCTCTCTGCCACACTCTCTTCAATACATACAGGGAAAAAAAATACTGTATCCAAAAATATCCACAACTAGAATTGAAACCCTGGGGCTGTCAGGAGGCTGGAGGACACGTGGGAAAGTGGCTGCTGCTGCTGTGCTACCCCACATATCAGCTGTTAGGCAGGGAGACCGAGCAGCACCCTGTTGTGCCTCCAGTTTCTTTGGGGCTTCCTCTGCCCTTACTGACATCCTCTTTGGGCTCTGGGGAGGGTCTCCTCACAAGCCATAAGGACTTTCCAGGTTTGAATTGGATTATTTAATTATTTCCTGGCACCATACGTATATGTGGTCATGTGTGAGGCAATCACAGATAGGTGTGGGAGTGGGGAAATGTCTGGACACACACACACACACACTGCAAGATCAACAGAAAATAGAAACTTGCTGCTTCCTTCATTGATAGCAACATGATTGCATATACCCACAAATTCATCTGAGTTCAAAGACTTGCATTCCCTTTGCTCCATTAAGAGTAGCAACTGATCTACATGTGTGTGATCTACATGTGTGGCAGAAATGCATATGTGTGGCACCCACCACTCAGAAACTTTTAGAACATTAGCACTTAGCTAGAGCCCTTCTCACTAGCAATCTTTATTTTTATTTGGGATGCATTTAGTCCAGTGAGCTTCCAGTTCTATCTGCATTTTCTGAAGCAGTAAAATCCCAGGACAGTTGTTCTGTATATATTTCCTGAACATTTAAAGACCCCTAAGATAACTGTCCTAACTGAGAAAGTTCATGTCACCACTGTGGTGTTTCAGCAGCTGACTGACATTTTTAGATAGAAATTTTGGAGTGAGAACAAATTGGATTTGAAATCTTGCCATTTTCAAATAACACTAGGTGTCTCCACTAGGGATCGATAGAATGACCTGGCAGGTTCCACTCCACAGAGTTTTGACAGGGAGCAGAATAAAATCATTATCCTCTATCAAAACTCTAAGCTGAAATGACTTCCCCAATCCACTCCACAGTGAAGGGGCAGGGTTTCCACCAACCTCTGCATCCCAGTGGGCAAGTTCTTTGAAGTAACAGGAACAATAATGGGTAAATGCACCAGTTCCTCGCTGGAACAGGTAGCCCTTAGTAGAAAAAGGAAGGATCTTGCGATATTGTGACCCAGCAGGAAGACAATGTATTTACTTGTCCCTTGCAAGATCACAGACATTCTCTACTGGAATCTGGAGAACTCCACATGTCAGGAGACAAGGTCCTCAGGGGGTAGAGTCAGAAGAACCATCCTCTTCCCTTGCTTCAGAAACCTAAAACATTGGTATGAGACGTGCGGTTTGTCAGAGTCCTATGGACTGAACTAGACCATACGGGTTCAGATCCATTAAGGCAAAAAGCATATCCTTTCTAGATTGGAGCCCTGCGGAATTCTACAAAGCCACTTAACACATCAGCAATACTGCATCAACCAAAAGTGAGGATGGAAGATGGCACAGATTTGCACAAAATTTACATATGCTAATATATACAGATTCAAATTTTTTAAAATATATATATTTAGAGACAGAATATCTTACTATAGCGGGTAACATGTGCCCACTCAGCCTGCTGCCCACATACTGTTTATGGGCACCTTCAATTTCTTTTTTCTACCTTTTTATGGTTCTTTGAACTAGACTTAGACTGGACAGCTCATCAAATCCATGACTGTCTTCTCAAAAGTAGGACACAGGGCCTGCCTGAAACCTTAACTCTTCGGCCTCAAAAACTAGTCATCTCCCCTTCCCAGAACTTGAAGCTTCCCTGCAAGCAATATATCCTGCATCCATGGCTTGGATTCTGTTTTGCGCAGGACTCTGCCTCCATTTTTAGTCTTCTCCACTATAATGGGGAAATTAGGAAAAAAAACACCCTTCAAGAACCCCTCCCTAGAACAAAAGCTCCCTTTCTTTGTTATCAATGATCATCGTTTTAAAAGATTTACAAATGGAAAAATAATGTGCGAACGAGTCCATTAAGCTATTAAGATTCTAATCAGAGCCTAATTTTCTTAGGCACTTCATAAATAATAAATATCATTTTTATTATTGCTTTTTCATATCTCATGCTCAGACATGTTGAGTTCGTGGGGGCTTTTGTAAAGCTTTCTAGATGCAGCCTGAAAGTTATTAAGCAAAGAGACTAAAATATCTGTATTTCAGTAAAATACTGCTGTTACCACATGAAATATTTTTCCCCACCAATATGTGAGATCCACCTGGGATGCTGCAAGTATTGCAGTTTATTACAAAACTGGAGGTAAAGATCGCCAGGCATAGGCAATCATGAAATGAATGGAAAAACCTGTGTAATTATTTGACAGAGAGACTGCACAGTAAGTTAGACAAACATTCTATCAAGCTCTCACCATTGATCTATTAATGAATTTTTTTGTAATGTTGTGACTTGTAGTCCAAAGAAAGAACCGAATGCATCTGAAGGCAGTGTGTGGGGAGAGAATAACCCTTACAGAACACACAGTACCAAAGTGAAGCGGAAATTAGAAAGCTATAAAGGAAATGAGTCAACACTTAAGGTTTGTTGTGCAGCCTCTTTGGCAGGTCACATACATGAAAAATAAAAGGAGGCAAGAAAACCAAAGTCAGGTGGGGATATAGTGCAGTGTTCTTTTCTAATAAGGAACGACACTGGTAACTGATTAAAGAAAACCGTCTTCAACAACTGGCTTATTGAAGTCATGAGACAGTATTCAGAAGGTTGGTGGCTGAGTATGACTAATGATGAAGAAATCAGATTTCAGTGTCTCAGTTTTTTTTCTTCCTAATTACGATTGGGAGAGGACGATCTCATTTATTAGCTTGTAGATATGAGTGTTAAGAAATTCTGGCATGTTATGGATTCCATGCTGCTAGCGGTTTTCACATTTTGCAGTAAAGTCCCCGTTACTTCTTTCCTTATCAGCCAAATTTGGGTTTGTTTGTTTGTCTTGATAAAAGACAAAATTTTGGTCCTTTCAGCACAAAAAATATTCTGAATTTCTAATCTTAAAAAGCAACCCAGGGAAACGGATTTAAATTATTATTGTAGAATTATAGCATTATTATTTTTTTGAAGCTGACACATGGGAGCCATAACTCTCTCTGACTACAGACTATCTTGAACAATGTGCTTTCCAAACACTCCTTACTCTCACCCATATCATGGGTTCTGCATATAAACATCCAGCGGAAGTCAAAAGCAACGTACAATCCAGTCCTGTATACATTTAGTCAGAAGTAAGTCACACTTGATTCAATGCTACTCTGAGGTTATGGAATTGGATATAGAATGGCAGCTTCAGTAGTCATGCAAGATCACTGGTATAACATGTGTCCTTCAGATGTTGTTGGGGTATAACTCTCATAATCTTGGACTTCTGGCCATGCTGAATGGGTTTGATGAAAGCTGTAGCCCACCCATCGGGGTAGCTGATTTAACAAGACCCAGATTTCCATGCCAATTATCGTTAAACATGAAGTTTTATGTTGTGAGGAATAGGGTCCTAGTATTTTGTTGCCATGCAGCAATTTGGAAAAATATGTTTTCAGATACTAGTTTTGTCATATTCTGTGTAATAATTTTCTCCTTTTTTTCTCCCAGTAAGAATGTAAAAAATTGAGCTTTGCTTGTGAAAATCACACATCAAACTATAAAATCCTGATTTAATGATTTGATTTGCAACTGTAAAGTACTGCAAATGGAGACATTGCTTCTAAATATTTCCCTGGATGGTTAACTTTAATGTAACCGTTTATACTACAAATAAATATCATGCTATAAGGAGTATTATTTTGCATGCCATTAGTTGCATCTTGTAAGCTTTACATATTAGCAAAAATGAAGAGAAAGAATAAACCTGCCATTAAGATGTATCCTAAAGGATATAGCTTGTTAAATTAAACGTTGGGCTGAGTTTGCATCCTAAGATACACATATTGCTATTTGTGTCTGCAAGTCCAAAGAGCAGTTTTAGAGCCTGGGCATGCACAGAAGCATTGACTTTCCTTCTTCTTTATTTACAATTTTTATTGCTTTTACTTTTTACTAAATGTTCACACAACATAAACCAATAACAAGACTCGCTGTGATTAATAGCAAGAACAAGTCAGGATGGAGAGAGATGAAAGCACATGAGCCTCTACGCTTAAACAGAAGTAGCACTTTTTTGCAACAGAGACATCATTTCCAGGAGTGTCCCTCTGCTTCTAATTAAGAGGTTGAAGGCAGACTTATTCTAAGTATACTAGACACAGTAGAAATGGTTTCATTGTGGAATTTTTTTTCAGGGCAGTTGATGTAATTTATTATTATTATTATTATTATTATTATTATTATTATTATTATAGATTTCTGCAAAACAAATTAAAAAGTAACAACACAAATGTTGCAAATATACAAAACATTTCTAACAAAAATGGAAAGATCAAAACCGTGTTAGCAGAGCCACCTTACTAGCCTTTACCCCATAAGACTATTAATTATCATTTTATTACTGACTACAGGAGTAAATTAATAAATTAAAATTTTATTTCACTATGTCAACTTCCATTCTGAATTGATATCTTAGTACTGTGGTGTTAATGAGTTCCTTATGCAATAGACTCTTGGCTTCACTCTTAGATATGTTTTGTTGGACAAAGACCTCAAGCTTTCCTTCCACCACCATTCAACAGCAAGAGATTGCTAAGATTTCCTGTCTTCCAAATACCAGCTAGTAAACTACAGCCCTTCCTCCAAAACACAAATTTTCATGCCATATTACAATAGATGCTCTTGATATTTGCTCTAGGATACAGAGATGATGGTGTTAAAACGTCTGTCAATATGTTGGATAAATTAATTGCACAGTACTTCGCATCCCAGTGCTATCTGAGTATTATTGATAGGATACATGCCAGACAATATTCAAATCTGTATAAATGCAGCACAACATGAAATATGAATAAATAGTCCAATAATTATTTTTGTTCATTTGTCTCAAGGTTCTCAGCTAAACTCTTAGGGCATGATGAGCCAAAGTCAAGAGCGTTTTAAAATCCCATTGATTTCAACAGATGAAATTTAAATGGACATTTAGCTCTTCCATTTAAGTTAGCAAGTATTGAAAGTTGTTAACTTTGGCTGGGTCATGGCCTCAGTAATTATCACATATAGTGAAAGAGTTTAAAAACAAATCAAACTGACATGTTTAAACTAAAGAGTACTAATTAGGAGAATGATTTACTGTTCCTATAAGTGATTAAGTTACAGACGTAAGATTAAAGGGATTGACTTTTTATAGAACACATTTATTTGAACACTTGATGCTTACTCTATAAATTTTGTACATTGATGCTATCTCCTGTTTCGTTCTAGACAAATATGTCTGCTGAAAAGCTATGGCTTATCCCCCTAAAGTGGCTAAATAGTTGGAGATTTCAGCTACTGCAGGTTTCTTCCTCATTATTAGGAAAATCACAGCAGAAAATAAAGCCAACAGATTAAAAGATGCATTCAGATGTTATAAAAGGCAGAACCAACATTAGAAAACTACAATGCATAGTTTGAATTTTCTCTCGGCAGAAACCTGGTTCACACATGCCTTTATAGCACATCGCTACCCAACTCTCCTCTGGATATGCATACTGTCTCCATCATAAAAGTATTGGGTTTGTGATCACCACATATTTTTGTGGTGATTAATCTGTTCATACACTCATGTCAAATGAATGACACACTTAGTGAATGATGGACACACTTCTGAATTGATGTGAATGTTTTAATTAATGCGTGGTTGCCTTTTCAAAGTTAGCATAGCTTTAGCATTGCACTGCCTAATAGTTCAGCTTCACATTTTATAACATTCATAGCAATTTAATTAACACCCCCTTACTCACTATGCACAACATACCATAACATGGTAATTGACATTTGAATCTGGACAACTGTGCATACAAAAGTTGTGAATATCTTAAAGCGCATAGAATAGCTCGACATGTTTCAATGAACAATATTATACACGTACCAAGGTATTACTAAAGGAAAAAAGCCCAAGGCAATGTCACATTGGTTTTCCAACACATCAGACATTTTGGTAATTCAACATGATCACGAACAGTAATTAGCTTGTAAGAGAGTTCCCTGCTCGACACATCTCTCTTGCCGGTGGTACAATGCTTTCCTGTCAACTACAGTTTTGATCAAAAAGTGCCAATCAGACACTTGCCAGAATGGAACCTGAATGCATTTCCACAGGGAAGTTCCCCTGCAGCATGGTGTTTGGTGACCAGCACATATCACATAAAACCCACAGTGAGCACTCAGGTTTAATGCAGCAGCTCTGAATAGTGATATGCATTGCTAAAAGCAGTGGTCCATAAAAATGGTGATGCATAGAGCTTTTAAATATCTGGTGTGTGTATGTGGCAGGGGAGAGGGAATAACATTATGACTTCTATTGTAAGGAACATGGACCATTAACTCTAAATTATTCAAACATGGGGGTTATACTGTCATGCATCACCTTCATGGTACTTTCCAGAAGTTCCATTCTTGAACAAGTAACCCAAAAGGGGTGGAGATGGAGGATTATCACAAAACTCAATTAAGTGTCAGTCAGTCAAGTTTATTGCTTATAGCCAAAGGCTGCTGCAATGTGATAAAAATACTGTTTTTGAATGCATCAATAACATTCATTTGGATCAAATATTTAGCTCAAGTTGAAAATGCAGCAGAAAAGCTCCATCTTAAGAAAATAAATTATGGAAAAGTGCATATTTTTCACTATATTTAGGCTATTTCCTTCAAATTTCACTTAAACTTAATGTAAAATGTTAAAATTATAACGATACTAATACTATGCCTGTTTAGTCAGAAGTAAGTGTGTATCTGAAGAAGTGTGCATGCACACGAAAGCTCATACCAAGAACAAACTTAGTTGGTCTCAAGGTGCTACTGGAAGGAATTTTTTTAATTTTTATTTTGTTTAGTCAGAAGTAAGTTCCACTGAGTTCCTTTTCTGACAATTGACAATATTCATTAATCCCCCCCCCCCCGGATACTCTAATCACATTTTGTTGCTGTATGCAAGCAAATTATGGACTTTGTTTTTGGTTGCACAATTGTTGCCAAAGCATCAAATGGAACATATAGAATCCAAGTTATGTACTCTGGCTATGAAAGCTTTGCTTGCTCAGGCAGGGGCAGGAGCAGGTTTTGTGGCTCATGTGTGTGGTGGAAGTCACAAGGCACACTAGGCAAGAGTGTTTGGGTGACACAGGCCACAACTTTACTTATTAAGCAGCTAAGCAGCGTTGGCATGGCCATAGGGCAAGGATCGATTATTCACTCCAATCTGCCCTTGCTGTTGGAATAACAGTCTGTTCGATGGCTGATCCTGCCTAATGCTATTTCTGCACAAAGTTGTGACCGAAGATTGTGAATGCGTAACATGATGAAATGCTCAGCGAGGGAAAGGTGAAAAAAACATTGAGCCCAGAGCCAGCTGATGCTGGAGGGGAATCCCTTCTGGCCCTGTTAACCAATGACTCCAGGAGCCCAGTGAGGCCCTAGCACAAGGTGGCTGGGTAGGAAAGCTCTCAGGGCAAAATGGCCTTGTCGCTTCAAGGCTGAGGCTTTTATGCTCTTGGTCCCTCCTAACCTTCGTGACATTCCATGGGATAATATGGCTTCCTATGGGAACTTGCAAGGGTTCTGCTGGAAGCTAGCAGCCAAAGGTACACTGCGCCCTGAGTGTCAAGAGAATGTAAATGACTAGAGCTCTAGACGAACAAGAAAAATAAAATATGCAACTCCCTCATTCTGCTTCCAGGATTAACCACATATTTGCATCACTAATTGGAATAAGCCACTTACGGGGGAATTCTATACATTTCTACTCAAAAGTAAGCTCCGCTGAATTCAAAGGAGGTTACTCCCTGGTAAGTGTGCAATTCAACTTTGTGTCAAATTTTACTACTCCGTATTTACTGCTTTGTGTCAACATTTACTACTCTTCAGAGGTCTCAAGAAAACCAGAGAGGGTTTTGTTTTGTTATTACTGCCATTAACTAATGAAGAGCCTTTGGAGGAAGCAGCAGAAACCCACAGAATTTACAGGTTTGCGCCTTTCAAAATTTTAGGTACTTGTAGCAGAGTAACTTTTCTGTCAACTCTCCTTCTCTCTTTCTCTAATAGACACCCTTGTCATATACCTTTAAAAAAATAGCCACTGTAAAATCTAGGTTATAAAATGAAGCTGCCCAAGAAATCATTGTTATTTCAATTCATTCATCCACTCAGTAATGAACGAATACGCAGAGCTTGATCAGTTATTTGTCACATTACTTCCAGGAAGGCCATGCGCCATGCATTTTTTGCCGCTTAGAAACGCAGAAGCTATAGCACCATCTGGATTTTCAGCAGCTCCGATGAATTAAACTAATTTACACTGGAGAGAGATGCATATCTAATATATCAAAAGTTTAAATAATGTTAAAAACAGGTTATCTCCAACTCTCAAAAAGTTACCATGCAAGCTGCTCATGCACCATCTTGCTTCATGTTTGTAGCCATTATCAGTCATCCTGTGTGCTGTGATGTTGAATTAATTTTGTTATGCACAGAACTATATTTGACACTCACAAATTAACACTGGCTTCCTCTTATTTGAATGGAGAGTGCCTTTTCAGTCAAACACTGTCTCTTTCATTGTGTATTCTTCTTTTTCTTCTTTTTTTGAGTGAGGGGAGGTCTTGCTATTGGGTTGAATTTTTGCATATGATCTCTTGTACAGGGGGATCTCTTGCACATGAGAAGCATAGTGGTTTATAGTGTTGGGTTAGGGTCAGAGGCCTGGGGGTTCAGTTCTCCATGCAGCCACAAAGTTCTGCAGGTGATCTAAATCAGGCTTCCTCAAACTCAGTCCTCCAGATGTTTTTGGCCTACAACTCCCATGACCCCTAGCTAGCAGGACCAGTGGTCAGGGATGATGGGAATTGTAGTCTCAAAACATCTGGAGGGCAGAGTCTGAGGAAGCCTTATCTAAATAAAGTAAGTATGAAGACGAAGAATTCACCAGTGTCATGCCACCACTTGCATCACAAGCCTTTGTTAACATAATTCTTTCTAGTTGAATATAATGGATCTATTTTATATATTTACAATTGCAGTAAGCAAATTTATGGGCCTACAGTGGTACCTTGGGTTACAGACGCTTCAGGTTACAGACTCCGCTAACCCAGAAATAGTACCTCGGGTTAATAACTTTGCTTCAGGATGAGAACAGAAATCGCATGGTGGCGGCGTGGCGGCAGCGGGAGGTCCCATTAGCTAAAGTGGTACTTCAGGTTAAGAACAGTTTCAGGTTAAGAACGGACCTCCGGAACGAATTAAGTTTTTAACCCGAAGTACCACTGTATTAGGAAAATGGAATCACCTAAGAAACATGACAGTGGCACCATTTGAGAAAGAGAGAAGCAAAAAGACCCACGCACAGTAAGTGCAAATCTGTTGTTAAAAGGGGATGTTTGCATATGTGCTCATCAATAGCTAAGTTATCATCAACAGATATCAAATTGCCAGCTTTTTAAAAAAAGAATCTTGTGTCTTTCACATACATAATAGTTATTAACTCTCCATTAGTGAACACCTCTGTAGGTTTCCAGATCTTTGCTATTGTACCTATTGTTTTATTTCTTTTTTTTATATCTCTAGAGATTAACAATAGTCACTTGTTACCCAAAGGTCTTGAGAGTATGGCATATAGCCCATAAGCTAGTGAGAGAATAAAAATAATGAGATATCCAGTACACTGAAAATTCAATGTATCATGTATTGGAACAACAAAGTACAATATACTGCACAACCATATCCTTTAGTGGAAATGTTTTAAGTTGAGAAGATGTCAAAGTGCATAATTATTTGATAGTCTGATGCCCGACATCATATTATTATTGATAATCATGTTTAAAAGTTATACTTTTGTAGAAAGTATAACTTGCCTGTTTAAAAGTCATGGTTAATCATATAGACATGAAAATTAAGCTATATTATGTAATGATTCTGGGACTGTATCATACTATTTGTAAATAAAATACACTGGACTGCAAATAAAAACTTAATTTGCTGTCTTGAATATAAATTGATGGAAACACCATGGATTGGATTGTCTGTTAAAACAAAGTACAAGGGGATTTTTCGTTGTTGTTTTTTTGTAGCTCTCTTCATGTCTCTTTTCTAAAATAAGTAAGAAAAAATGTCTAGGAATGACTACAACAAAACATGTCTGAATACCTAAGCTAATTTCAATAACAGCAATCGAACAATAATGTTTTAAGTTCCTAATATATCCAGAAATACCTTTTGTATACTGCTAATTTCAGAACTAATCTGATCTCATGCCCAAGGATGCTTCGAACACATGCAGAGAACAAAGGCAGCTAAAACAATTCTATGTTAAAGCTGGTGTTTGTATTATTTTTATTTCCTCCTTCAGTTTGCTGAATGGTCCAGTTGATTTTTCTCCTCACAAAAAGGGACACATCTGCAAAACGACACTATAGTGAGAAAATACTCAATGCAAGGGTAAACAAATCTGGATGGCAACGTGCCATTATTTGGTTGTTTTTAAAATGTGATTTTTGGAAAAGGACTCTCAATAAATGCAGGCACTGTAGTGTTTTATAACTTGCTCTGACAGAGCATATAAAGTTAAATACAAAAGCCCCTATTGGAATACAGTGCAACACACTTCAAATTATTCTAGTTGAAGTCACAATGTGCACCATAGAGGTGTTCAGTTTGATAAAGGTGAAATCTTGTCCCGAACTCTCTGCATGTTCTTCAGACCCAATCTTATTTTAAAGTAATAGGCTGAAACTTAATCTCTGGATTCAGTCATGTAGAAAATAAGTTTGGACTAGTAAAATTAGCAGTCAGGTCTGCTAGAGCATAATGTTTTAAAATACTAGAACATGGGTTTTTGCTGATGTAACATCTCAATAGGTCCACAGCTCTGAATTCTATCATCTCCTAAAATTCTCTCATCAGAAATAGAACTGAGCTTCTTTTCATTTTTTAAAAAATCTGTATTAAAAAAACCTAAGTGCTTTAAGCATTATATTCTGCCTAGTGGAAAAGAATAATTCAAGTGGATTATTCTAAATTCCTTATTCACTAAATTGGAACAGAAGGGACAAGAATAGACTCACAGGGCAAGCCATTAAGCTGAATGAGGCAGCTCACCTCAGGTGGCACATTTTGGGGTACTATTAAAGAGCATTGAACATGACTACCATTCAGTCTATCACTGTTTTTTCCATAGAATTGTAGAGTTGAAAGGGACCCCAAGGAACATGCAGTCCAACCCCCAGCAATGCAGGAATATCAACTAAAGCATCCATGACAGATGGCAATCCAATCTCTGATTAAAAATCTCCAAGGCAGAATAGAGCATGACTTCTGCTTCCCTTGATCAGGACTCTATACCTCTGTTGATGCAGCCTAGAATAGAATTAGCTTTTTTTGCTGCTGCATCACACCACCATGAGAGGTGCCTTCTATATTTTCTCTCTAAACCTCAGGCACCAAGCTGTCTATCTTCCTTCCCATGGAACACATTCAATTATTTGTTTTCATCATCTTACATAAGGTTCACTCAATGCACCATAAGCTTGTAAGCAAAACAGGTATTCTTACTAGAGCACTCTGCCTCAAAAAGCTATTTAGGATGAACAACAGGTATACTGCAGCCTCTCCCTGGAAGGCATACAATATACATTAAAAGAGGAAAGCTGTGTGATTTAGAGCTGAAACATCACTACATACATCCAGAAACAGTGCATGGTACCCTAGTACTTAGATCTGGATCTATAACCTCCTGACATATATTCATGTTATACTTGATAACAATGGGTGTTATCCAGTGTCAGCCTAAGGCCAACCTTAGCACATTCCCCCCCCCCTAACGGCAGCACCTACAACTTAGTACTTTCAGCTTGACTCCAACAAAATATTTTGATCTAAATGAAAGGCTTCTAGGGTAGGAGATGCTGAGATGCTGCAGGAGGGACATTGTTACTCTCCCAGTTTCTCAACATAGGAGATCTCTGGCAGTTACTGACAGGAGTCAGGCAAGGCATGGTGTGCTCAGCCTGGTGCAATGCATGTAGTGGGAGCATTGCAGTTCAGTGAAAGGTACCCAACATCTTCAGATTCACCATTTTTTAAAAAATGGCCAGTTCCAGAAGGTGAGGGTGGACTCACAAGAAACAAGGAAATTCCAGACAATTAAATATTTCTGAGAAGCCAATGTTGCTGCAGTAGGTAGAATGAGCAGCCATCACCAGTCATTGAGACAAAAGATTCACTCCTTACTCATACCCTTCCCACATGACTAAAATGCTCCCCCCCATCAAAGATAACTGCAATGTATGAATGGAATGGCAAAATGGGGGGGGGGCACTTCTCAAGGGAAATACAAGTTAGAACCATGGCCAACCAGCTTTCCATGGCTAAGTTTAAAAAACAATATAGCAACTGCTGAGTCACTCAGCCCCTGCCCACAGCAATCTGAGGATAGCAAAGCTGTCAATCAGTTATGGCAAGAGTGGTTCACTCGTTCAGTCTTTGCTGAATGAGCAGCAGGGAGCTGGGGTTAGGAGGAAGCAACTTAGGTGCCTTCCTGCGAAGGGTCTGCAGGACTTTTCCAGGCAGGGGGAGAAATGTGAGAACAAACAAAACAAGAACAAAACAACAGAGCACTTTTGGACACCAAGCATTTAACTGAAGAATGCTTCTAGAACTTGAATATCAGGAAAAAGAAGAGGGAAATCTCATTCAAACTAGTAAGGGCTCTTCTGGACACAACAGAAGGAGGCAGAAGGGGAAGCCTCACAGCAATTGCGTGCCAAACTAGGATCTCAAGATAGAAGAATTCACACATTTGCCCCACTGACAGCTAATTCAATTCAGTGCTGGGGAGATTGGAGTTCCCTCTTCACATATTTACAGCAAGAGTGCAGAAAGTGGCACAAGCCCACCCACTTCTCTAATATGAGCAAGAGCTCTTTCATAGCAATTCTATAGTCATCGGGGGATGCTTGTTTGGCAGTGAAAACACTAGGGATATAACATTAACTACAGACAGCAGCTAGTTGTGCATATGTGCATATATTCCAACTAACATAACCAACTGAACTTCTTGCATTTATTGCATGTATTCCAAAGTTACTGGCATAAGGAGTGGTTGCAACATTTTTCTAAAAGCACAGGCCACATTTGCTGCCACTGGATGCCGCCGATGTCAGTAGAAATCCAAGGCTCCCATAGCCCCTTGCGGTCGCAGTATGTCTCAAATGACCAATCATTCACAGTGTTTATCTCTAATTAAGAGGTGCTGCAGGAGCAGAATCCAAACAAACCAAGGTCAAGCACAGAAAATTTGCCAAAGTCCAAACATGTTCCAGAGGCAAAGCTAAGAGTCCAGAGTTAACATCACTAGGAGCCAAGCAACAAGGAGTCAGAGAGCTGGAGGGTGCCTAGTTCATCCTCTTGGCTGTCAGTAGGGATAACAGAATTCCACCCCATCAGCTGTTTCCTTTCCGCTACAGTATCCTTTCCTTATAAACCAATGCTACTCATCTTGCTATCCACTATGGCTGAAACTAATGTAATTGAGTTCCGCAAAAGCGAAACATCAAAAACAATGCAGAAAATAATGGAGTTACTTATGTAATGTCTGCAGGCTAAAAAATAACAGTAGCAAATACCGCTCATATTCACTTTAATGATGTCTGTTCCTGACTTTGAACAAACATGCACACTGCAGCAATTTTGACTCTTGTTTCTGACAGAATTCTTTGAAATCCCTAACCGCCAGTACACTGAAGTTTGGCCAGGGCAGATATTGGGTGACTTTTGAAATTCTCATCCCATGCTAAAATTTAGCTCAATTAGATTACACACATTTTGTAAAACACACCCTACTTCTACCAGCATGCTTTTCTAACTAATGCTATCCCCTTTTGTAAGTTCCTACAATAATCACATCCTGTGTGATACAAAAATGCATAGTTGCTTCTTGAATAAGTCAATGAGTCCATCAGAAGCAACATAGATTTTATATACTTGTAGAATATAAATTGGGAAGCATGTAAATCAACAAGCTTGCATTCTATTAACTGACACAAAACCTTTCCAGTCAAAATGCCAAAAGACTGTTTGGTTCCAATGCCAGCAACCATTCAAAGCAACTTAGAAGCAGCACATAACAAACCATAATCTATTGAAATTAATAGTATTCTTCATAGCTTAATTAAGACCACACGTTAAAAGTGGCTTTAAATTGCATGTTTCCAACAAGACACTGAATTTGGAAGACAGGAAAAGAACTCCACACCCCCCCTCCAGAAGAAATAAATTCACATGGCTTTAATTATGGTTGGAGAATAATATTTTAATATGTTGCCTTAAGATCCCTCTTCAGTTAATTTGGCCTCCTTAAAACATCAAAAGTTAAGCTAAATTTCGAACTGTGACACTGTATGTTGCAGCTGTCCATAGTAGCAAGCAATGTCCAGGTTTTCTGGTACACTTTTCTGTGCCTTGTTGCAATTTTGTATTGCTATCCATGCCATTCTTCAGGGTTCAAGCAATCTCCTCAGAGTCTGTAGAAGTAAATCGCTGACTGTGGCTGAATACACATTGTGTCTTGAAGTTAACATTCATGAGCAAATATTCATTTATCATTTCCATACAGAAAACACAATTCTTTGTACTGCTGTACAAGAATCCTCTAGACTTCAACAGGACTTAACCCCAAGTAAATGCAGATGTGATTGCCATGTAGGGCAAAGGCTGCCATTTTGTTCAAAGATTATAGCCTCCTGTGTGTGCTAGTCAGGTGAACAGAACTCTCCACAATTAAGGGGAAGTGGGGTTGCCCCTCTTCTATGCTGAATGCATGGATATGGGGAGACAGAGCTTGATGCCAATGCTACCCCAATCTCTGAGAGGTGTGAGATTATAGGGGTTCTAGGCGCTTACCCAGGGTTTGTGGATTTGTTTGTTTTTTAAATGAGGCACAGTGGAGAATGTGGTGTTTTTATGATATTTGGTTTATTTACACACATATATATACAACTTGTGCCCATGATGGAGAGGTTAATAGCATGAACACCCCAAAAGGGTCTTGTTTCTCCCATAACTGCAGCCTTGGAGTCAAACAGAAATCAGGCATGGCTCTGGCTCTCTGGCTTCTCCCAGCTTGCTGCTTTACATTTGGCACACTTCACCGCAACTCTCTGCCCTTAATTCCAGTCTCCTCTACTGAGGGAGGGGGTGACACTCATTTGCCTTCTCACACAGAGTCTCTTTCCTTTGTTCCTGTTAAAGGCTCATCACCCAGGCTATCACCTCACCAGGAACCTAGTCCAGGAATTAGAAGCCTTGATCAAATTTCCAACACTTGCTGGATCCAGGGATTAGAGGGGTCTGGAACACAGTTAACACCCCAAACTCATAACAATATATTCAGCCCAAAGCACTATCTTGACTTTTTTTAAAAATTCATTTCATTTTTGACATACCAACACAATATAAAATTTCCCATAATAAGCAACAAAACTACTATTTGTTATGTTACATTTTCAAAGCAGATCACAATTCCTGCCAACTATAATTAGTTAATATTTATCTTAGTTTCTTTTCAAATTTATCTTATAAAGTCTCTCCAAAGAAGTATATGCATGGATGGCCACATCTGAGTTTTGAGCAGACTACGGGCTTATCCACAGCTACTTTTCCTCCATGCTTTCCCATGGATTTTAAGGCTCCGTGTCGGAGCCCTCTTTTTTTTTTTTTTTTTTTGCTCTGGAGCTTTCCCCACAGAAACCCACTCTTTACCACCAAATTGGAGCAAATAGCAATTTGCAGAAAACCCAAATTGCCATTTGTTGTGCTTCAGCTTTAAACAGCAAATGAATGCCACATTCAGCTCATAAAAGAGCATGACTTTTAGTACTAAGCAAGGGACAAGGGTTGCCCATTGAACTCAGGCAAGAAAAAAGAAGCCCTAGAGCACTGTCTCAACTCTCAACTATATATCTGATGTGTTTTTAGAACGACATAAGCAAATTTGAGGAAACTGCGTATGGGAGTTTAAAGAAAACCCCAGTTCACATCATAACAAATTAAGTTTATTATAAGCTCTTTTATCTCTCAGGAGCATATCTGGTATCTTGTTCCGGGACCAGTTGCTTGGATACAAAGTAATCAGAGTAACAAGGTAAGTCAAATTATCAATAATGCACACATTTGCATCCAATTATTGGGAGAATCAACTGGCACAATTTTAGAATGGCATATTTATTTTAAAACCTTACCAGGGAATAAAATATGCCTGTTAACTTGATTAAACAAACATAAGCACACATTTGAAGCTTACAGTGTAAATAAATTAGAAACTATGAACTGGGCTGTTTAGAGAGACAAAATCCAATACTTTAGTGTGCAATACCTAAGAATTGGTGTACTGGCCCAATAGATGCTTCAGTTTATTGTCCTGCCATCCAAGGCTCACATAACAACCAGAACAATGAAAATAGTAACCACTGGCACAACCAGGAAAAAAACACTGCATGGTGCAGGAAGGCTGAGAATAGCTGGGAAGGTCATGTAAAATCTGCAGTAGAAATTCATCATTATAGTACTGAATCTGGCATCAAAATTCAGCTGTGTTTTTTCCACCTATGCAAGGGAATGACTCCCAGTTGGGTAGATGAATGAAGTTAGTACAACATTTACTAAATGCTATTGCAAGTCAGCTGTCAGATATTGTCAAATCTTCACTGCTTCTGAAAAGCTAGAGTATGTCAAATGCTGATGTTAATATCAAATATTTTTTAAAAGGTAGTGGTGGGGATCTGCTTTCAGAATCCAGATGACAGTTTTAGAATGTTTCAAGGTACATGTGAGTCTTATCTAATTTGAGATTGTCATGGCAAAAGCTTCCGTTACATGTGACATCAGTTTGCTTCACATCTTCCTCTGCTCCAGCCACTAAAGCTGGACAGAACTTCTGATGTCTATTGTAATACTAACTTTACTAACTGGCCAATGTGCAACATGAGTGAAGAGCTATAGTGCAGGGAACACTGGAAAGAGCACCATGTACCATCTCTAGTGGGTCCCTGTCACTGGGAGACAGAGCTGCATTCCACCACAATAGTTTCTCTAAGCACAGAGGTTTATCTCCCACCCTAATAGCAAAGGTAAAGGAGGGAATTCAGGGACGCCTCTTGCTTGATGCACTTTTATGAAAGTTCAGGTCATAAATACTTCAATAAATAAAAATAAACAAATAGCATATCGAAACCAGCACTATATAATCCAAGAATGCTGAACAAACAAGCTTTTTAAAACCCCCAAAATTAAAGAAAGCAAACTAACAGAATGACTGTACTTATGATGCATATACACCACCAGTTAAAGCAGTGATCAATAAATATTTGCTTCTGTTTAAGAATGAGCGCTTGCACACTAGTGAGTCTAGGAAACCCACTGATGTAACTTCATAGCTACAATACAATAGTTACCATCCAGTGCACCCACAACATACCTCATTATTAGGAAGTTATTTTAACAGTTACACATATTTTCCCTAAAACCTACAAATAAGCCACTTGCCACACAGCCATGATTTAATAAGCCACCATCATTCCCCGAGAAGTGGTGCTCAGGTGATGGTTTACAGCACCATTACTCTGCAGCAATTTCATTTCAAGCATAAAACCTTGCTTGGCGCGATTACTTTTGCCCTCCCAACCACAAGCCATCATCAAACTGTCTCCTGTCTTTGACTGACACTTTGAGTAGTACTAATGATTGACAGTTTTGGCAAATACGTTCGCTCCAAATGTAATATAAGCGGAGTTCTCACTTTTGCATAGCCATTATCACTTGTGCATATTTCTAATCTTCTAAAAATATGAAGAGCAGCATGAGGCAGAAGCACATTTGCCATGCACACCCTCTGCAATTCTAGACTCCTCTCAGTAGCACTGCCTGCATATATCACCTTCATTAACACAAATCTTCCTCTATGCTTATTTTTTTCATTCTTGGGCACTAAAATGAGCTGTGCACAAAACTAATTAGCACTGTCTCCTACCACTTTGAGGTTGACAAAATATAATTCTCAGGCATATCAGAAGGTATTCAAATCATTCACAGTGTTTATCTCTAATTAAGAGGTGCTGCAGGGGCTTGGCCAAAAGCGAGAGGTAGAGGGAGAAGCTAGAGAAAGTACCAATGCTGCACATAGGGCTGGATCCAGGCAAACTTAGTTTCACATTAGATCCCAAAGTGGGACAAAAGCATTAACACATTGAGAGTGAGGGCAAGGAGCAATGCCCTCACTCTGATATGATTAGGAAGCATACAGTCCCAACTGGTTAGGACTATTTAGCCAGAATTCTGAGCTTAAACATTGGCCAGAGGCAGCTACTAAAGGGGGCTTTGAAAGGAAGGAGCCACTCTTAGAAAATTGCTCCCTCAAAATATTTTTTTCACCTTTGACAGTTTGACACAGGCAGTTTAAGCAGCCAAACAAAACAAAACAAAAATCACAAGACGTATTGGATACACAAAAAATAAATAAATAACAGTTATCTGAAAGTACTGTAATGTTTTCCAATAATAATAATAATAATAATAATAATAATAATAATAATAATAATAGCCTTCCAAGTTCACAGCTCTTTTAAAAGGTAGGGCACACAGGAGCAAGCACTGTTCTTCAAAAGCGATGTATCACAAAGGCAGTGCAAACTTCACTGAGTCAAAGATACAAATTGTTCCTGTTCTCCCTGATCTTCAAATGACTGACGGATTAAAAGGCTCCTGCAGCATCAGCGAAGTACTTGGGACCTTATTGAGTTCTAGCTTGAAGGCCAAGATGTACTCTAAAGCAGCAGCTTTTCCGTTGAGGGACTAGAGTGATTAGTGATGAACTTGGAGTGACAGGAAGAATTGATGTAGAAGTACGGTGTGAAATGCTGCTTTATACTTTGTCTGTTTGTGCAGGATGTGTCACCCCCCCTCCCCCTCCCCAAAGACTCCTTGAGTGGAATCATGATTTTGTTCTACAAATATATAGTGACCGAAGGAATGAGAGAAGGGAAACTCATGCACACCTTGGAATTTCTGAGAGACTTGAAAAAACAATAATGATTGAACATCATTAAAAAAAAATACAAATCTATTGTCAGGTCCCATTAATATGCTCTAATAAAATTTATTCTCGGCTCCCATTAATATTCTTATGCTCTAAGAAAAGGTAGCATATGCAGAACGATCATTTGCCCCACTGAAAATATTTGGGACTCCTCCAATTCACATATCACCCTGATCTCCAGCCAGATCAGCATGTAGCCTAGACTCTCAGGAAAAATTGCTAAACAGCAAGATGTTGCTACTAAGTATTGAAAGTATTGTGGAACACAGGATCTGGAGGGCCAGTTCTGCCAGTCCATAAGTCCAGCTCTTATTCTTCCCATTCTCAAGGAGAAAAAAGACATAATAGTGGTGGTAAAATGTAAGCTACATGGAAGTTTCATTCCCCTCTCCAACTTAATCATAATCTTGGTCATTTGCTCTTCCTCCTTGCTTGGAGAGTGTCGTTATGACTGTGGCTGAAGAGACATTAGTACTATAACCTCCATCAATTCTTTGCATCATCGTTCCTTCCCATCCTGTAATGGACACAATAGTCATTTTGATCTAATGGACAAATTGAAAGAATTCAATCACTATGTAAGATTGCTAAACTGCCCAGATTACTTCATTCTCTCATGATTTCACTATCATATATATATATATATATATATATATATATATATATATATGATAGTGAAAGCAGAAATGGAACAAAAGAAGCAAGCAAATTGTTTCATCTTTGTCAATCAAGTTCTATTCAGTGGCAAGAAATGTCTGTCCTCTAGAAAGAGTGATAAGAATGCATCTCGTTGAGCAAAATATAAGCAGCGATGAAGCAATTTTAGTTCTGAACAGTTTAAACAACCTCCCCTCCCAATAACAGCATTATTAGTAAGTAGTGTAGAAAGCCAAGGACATCAAATTAATTACCTGTTAAAGACCAATCTAGGATATGATGAGACTCAGACACGGCCACCCATGAAATTCAGACTCAACAGTATTGCATTGCAAAATGATAAGATAGATAGATAGACCGTCAGAAAGATTCTGGAGTATTTTCCTGCTAACAGCTTTCTTTTTTAAAGCATGCATAACCTCAATTTACAAGATTGCAGAAGCAGCTCCTTCAGTTCCAATACTACCTAATTCTTCAGACAGTCCCTTAAACTCTAGAAACCCTGGCTAAGGCCATGGGACTAGTGATGTTTTCAGACATAAAAGATAAATTAGGGCATATTCAGAGCCTCTGGGACAAGGCATAAAGAGTATGCTTAATATATGCATGTTCTGAAGAAAACAAGAATTACCAATAAATAAATAAAATGAAGCAAATGAAAGACCTTAATCCTTTGGGTTGGACCCTGTGGCATGGGGAGCTGCAGAGGGAACTGAGAACTGGCGGGAACTGCATTACTCCCAATTCTTCAGTGCTAAGGATACCACTAGAAATATTGGCTTTTCAATATAAAGAAAGCCAGGGCCTCGATTTACCATCTTCCTGCCCCCTCCTTCAGAGTCCAAAAAGGGCAGGAAAATTCGGAGTGGGGCCTTCAGGTTATATGTCCCAACCTTGGCCTTAAAAGTGGACTTCAAAGCTGGTGTCCCCCTCAAAAAATACTTTTGTGCTCCCCCAAAGGACGCCCACTACTTTAGTCCCAGAGATGTTTCCTCTGCCCCATAAATTCCCATTTAGCAAGCAGGCTGTTATTGGGGGTGGGGGTGGAGGGCAGTGCAGCTCCAGTTAAAAGACAGTTTACTTTAGACTACCTACCACACAAAATGAGGGGGGAGGAGCCATGACAAAGCAGAAAAATGCAACTGCCCATTCAATAGCAAGCCCAGTGTGTGTGAACTGAGCCTACCACTCTACACTTTTGAATTGTCTCCAGCAAGCAGGGAATACAGTCATGTTTTTGCTCTTCTTCCCTCTTCTTGGAGAGAGCAACTGAGGTGCTACTGGTGATGGGAATTCCTTCAACTCCCCTCCCCCATGCCCACTTTCTTATCATGACCTTCTCTGGACAACCTATCCACTCCTTCCTTAGAATCATAGGATTTTAGAGCTGGAAGTGTCATCTAGTCCAACTTTGCAATGCAGGAATCACAGCTCAGTAACCCCTGACAGGTGGCTGCCCAACCTTTGCTTAAAAACCTCCAACAAAGGAGAGTCCACCACCTTCCAAGGTCATAGCATCCCCAAGGATTTCAAATTAGCTCTGCTTTACAGATAACAAGAACCATATGCAAGGAGGACAGGTAGCAATTTCTAACCAGCTCTGGTGATTGCGGGAGTCTATAAAGTATTTAAATTTCATATACGCAGAAGTTAAAATTAGTTCTGCAGGAAATTAAATTTTGCTAGGATTTCATATCTAACAAAGAGAAAGACAGTGTCAACACTAAGATTTCTCCTGGCAGGCGATTTAGCTAATGCTACTTACAATTTGGGGAAGGGCTCTGAACAGGATGAGCCATTTGAAATGGGAAAATGAATGAATTATTGCTGGGTATGTATAAATATAAAAGCTCAAAAAGGAGAAACAGCAAAGAGAGACTGAACGGGTCAGCAAATCCCCTCCACAACAGTAATTGTGGGGCTAAGAAAGACTAAGCCCCCCCTTCCCCCCCGGAGTGGCCACCAGAGCGGTCGAATGAGTTCAGAAGAAATGTGCCTCTTGGCACACTGTCTCTATGCCCAAATCCCACCACCACTGATCAGCTTGGGGATAAATGGAGGCTGAGCTTTCTGTTCCCCCTGTAAAATGATGTCAGAGAATAGGCAGGACACAAACCATAAACCCCTCCTCCTCAGCACCCACATTTCTATAATTTTATGATTCCACACACACATAGGTTTGTTTGTTTTAAACCATAAAAAATGTACTGAAACAGATAATGAACACTGGGAATGCCATATAAGATGAAGCACACACACTGAATTTTAAAGAGTATCAGGAATACCAAAAAGAAAGGAAAAAGACTGCAGTATTTGCCAGGAGTCAGACTATAAGTCAAAATGCCCTATAATAGCTCCAATAAAAGTTTAATATGAAATCTACTTAAGATCAAAGGATAAATGTACTTGGCATTTGGCACCAAGGGCAATAATGGTTTGGAAGCAACAAAATAAAGTTTGCAGGATCAACAGCTATACCTTCAGATGTGCATGCTCCATTCTACCAATTTCTTCCCAGAAATAATCTTAAGTATTATCCTAGGGTTGCCTTCCACCAGCCTGATGATATGCAAATGTCCTGGACTATAATTCCTACCATCCTTGGCCATTGGCAACACTGGATGTAGCTGATGGGAGTGTTCAGTCCAACCAACATATGGAGCTAGGGGAAGGCTGGCCCAGGGCTTTGTCCTGAAGTATCAGTGTACTTAGAGATCTGTCTTTGACTCCTTGACAGTACATTATTTATCATTTTAGTTTGTCCACTTGGAAAAGAAACAACAGTTCCCACAGAATGGACAGAATCAACTTCTTTTACAATAAGAAGAAAGGAAACCCCCCATGAGCTCATTCACATTTCAGCTTGCCCTGTGCCTAGAAAGCACGGATCCAAGCCTTTCCCAGGGAAAACCCAGTCTTTAGTGCTAATTGGAGCAAGCGTCAATCTGGAGAAAACCCAAATTGCCGTTTGCTCCGACTGAGCGCTAAAGAGCAGTTTTCCCTGGGAGAAAGCAGTGGGAGAAGAGGAAGTGTGGATAAGCCTTACATTTATAAATGGTATGACACACATTTACTCTTTTGCCCTAAAGGGTTGGCCGTGGTGGATTTGGATTCAGGCAGCAAAACATTCTGCACCACCCAAACCGTATGCCTACCCCTTGTTTTTTATGGAAATAAAAACAGGAGGAAATGCATAAACAAGTAGTGCAGTTAAAAACAGAAGACACAGCCATGAGAGCAGCTGGGAATTTTTTTCCTTAGCAGTCGATAGCTGAGACTTTATGCCAGCTAACAGTAAGTAGCAGCTTTGCTACTGTGACTTACCAGGGAAATCCTCACTTCCTCAGCTACGTGGGCCTTTTAACAGTCTGACATTTTGCAATTTGGCAGCCTCTTACAACTCGTGTTGTCTGGCATTTGATGGACCCAGGCATACTGAATGTAAGCACACACCGAAAACAATTTTGAGGTAGACTACAATCAACAGCAGAAATAGCTTGTTCAAAATAGTGTCACATATACTGGGTTAGCCCATCCTAAACCTGAAGCAATATGACAACACCCCTCCTACCTATTTGTCCCCAGGCAGAAACATTACAAACAGAATAATTAAGAGCTAGAAACAAAGGTAGAGGCTTGAAACTGTTGCATAACTTTTTGTTGTTGTTGTTCTGGGCTGAATCTAGATGCATCAAAGAAGTGATTCAGTTAAATGCATTGTAAACTTCATACAGGGAAATCCCATTGGTGAAAAACAGGACCCCACAGCGCCATCTAGTGTCACAGTGTTATAACGCATATAAAGCACTTTATCTTTACAAATGTAGCTAAGTCCTTGGGTTTGCCTTGTAAGACAGGTCCAAGAGCATATCACTGGACTGTTGGACCAGATCTCCATTCAGATTTGCATTCACTGGAGATCAGTTTCGCAGCCATGATTAACTCTTTGAAATGTAGGGAACTGGGCCTGTGCATCTTAGTGACATCACGTAAAAAACTGTGGAATAAACAGTGGTTTGTAAGAGCTTGCTGGTAAAGGAACAGATTATCCTTTAATTAAATCTAGATGCAGGTGCCTAAGATGCCAAGGAATCAGCGCTTTGTTCTTTGTTTATAGTGTTTGTACGTATCACTGCAAGTGAGGAAGAGTCTAGTTAAATAGAGAGGTTTTTTTCTTGGTTAATATCCAGCGCAAGAGCTATGATGCATTTGCTTGGATTTTTTTCTGAAGAAAGAGGAGAAGGCAGTGAAATTACAAGAAAGATACTGGAAAATCATTGGGAAGGAAAGGGTTCAACATATTTTGCAAAAAAAAAAAAAAAAGCACATGCAAAGGCTATGTCTTCCATTAGTTTTGCTTAGGAAGTTCTTCCACTACACCTTTAAAAGTGCAGTTAAGACTAACTGGAAGCAATCTTGGATGGCCAAAACAGATGTTTTAATAAAAAAGCAGTATAGTTAAACAAATGGGTTTTGATCTACAGCATTTTACGGTCACCCAACAGGCTATAGAATCTCAGCAATATTGCTTTAGCCGTGAATAGTAATATTTACACAAACCGATGAAAGTGTCACAGAATACGTATTGTCCCTATTCTTTTATGCTCACTAACACAACAAACAGAAGTTTGCATCAGCCCATATTAGGTGCTATAAAATGCTGGAGTGGGGCACTATAGCCAGAACCCTGTAATCATACTAAGTGCTTAACATGGTGGCTCATTAATAACACATCATTCCAGAACTAATGTTTCGCACTACTGTAGCTCCCTGCTAAAATGGGCCAATGATGCATGTTTGTGATAAAGTAAAGCTAATAATAATAATAATAATAATAATAATAATAATAAACACACACACACCCATTGTGAATTCTCAAGACACAAGTGGGAGGTCTTTCTGGTTGGTTTTCATAACTAATATGTAGAGTTGCACTTTCCAGAGAAGAAAAAGAAACCTAACTTTTGCTTATTTTAATAGAGGTTTCTGTGTTTGAATGAAGCAAACCTAACACTTCCTCTATGGCTAACTATAAGGCTGCACTTACTAAAGGCTGGTTAGGAGGAATTAGCTGGTTTGACTTGCTTTATGGCACAGGTCAGTTGGCAACCACAACTGTTTTTCAAGGCCAGTTTAGATGTGGCTATTGGCTCACTGCCACCCCATTTCACCCAAATATGTGCAGAGTCCAGCAGACAGGTCATCATGGAAGAGAGATCTAGGACAGTCAGGTAAATTGAAAATGGGGGAAGAATTAATCTTGCAATAAATGAGCAACAGTTGTTGGCGTTTCCAATAAACTAGCCTGGTGCCACAAAGTTTTTTATGTATTGTAAAGCCCTTGGAAGAGACTTATTGCAATTGTCTGCAAAATTAGTGAGCGAGAGAAGCAACCTAAAAGCTATTTTGGCAAAGGCCAAGTAGTCCATAAATCCATTAGCTCTGGAGAAACTTTATGTATCTATTATCTGCTTGCTATGATAATTTCATGCTTTTAAGGCAAGCCTCTTTTTCTCTTGTTAGCCTATTGACAGAGTCCTCTTTCTTAAGTAGATATTTAATGAAGCTGATCTTTGAAGTAAGAAAGCTTTTAAGCCAGCATTAAATATTTAAACTGGTTGTGAAAATAGTTACCAGAAAACTTTCCAGATCTATAGATTTGTTTCTTTATTTTTCTAATGTTTTCCAGAGAGAGTTATTAAAACCACAGTGTGTATAATGCTATGCTGGGCCATCTCTTCTATTGTCTCACTAAATCAGTAAAGTACTAGCCTCAGCCAATTCCATTTTCAATGATGTCTCCGTGTTGTTTTGAAATGCAACTTTTGTCCGTTTCCTCGCCAAAAAAACTAAGGGTGGGATTCCACTCTGTTCAGTGACCAAAATAAATTGGTCAAAATAAATTGGTCACAATTTATTTTGGTTCAGTGACCAAAATAAATTGGTCACAAAATAAATTCAGGGGTGGGATTCACCTAATGAGACATGATTTTCAAACTCACATATGAACCAGTTTTAAGGGAAGCCAACAAACCTAGTATATATACCATTAATGTTCCCCAAACCTAACACTATACTGCTGCTTGACTTTTGTGAGTTTAAACTCTGCTACTGAGGGCTCTCTCTTGTTGGAGAGTAAGTTTAGTTGCACATTTTGAATCCAGGCACCCAGCCGATTCTTTTTGTTATTTACCCCACACACGTGGGTCACAGGGATTCACATTCCCCCTCCCCAAATCTCAAAGGTACACATAACATAGGTTTCTGATGAAGGCATCTCTCAACTTTGTTGGTATGTGCACTTTTATATACAGAGTTATTGCAAAAATAAACCTTCCGTAAACAACAAAAATAAACCTTCCTATCTCCAAAGATTTTTGAGTACATGAGGAATACAGCATAAATATGAATTCATGTACTAAAGATCCATTTATATTCAGATAACCAAATGGACAAAATAAACTAAATCCTCTGTGTTGCGGAGAATCATCTGATCCTATTTAATGCCAGGCAATCATAAGACTGTGGATAAACAACAGCTGACTATTAACATTATATGGGGGGGGGGAAGTAATTTTGCTCTACTATCAAAAAGCTTTTCTGATAAATACAAAGTGTACAGGACATCCAACAGTTCTATTTTGTAACAGTGTATAAACCATTACAAAATGAATTATTTCCTCTTCTTATCCTTCAAGACTGCATAGAATGGTGATATTTTTGAAATCAATCTTAGGATTCATGCACACAGAAAAACACCCCCCCCCCAAGTTCCTAAATAGTCAGTGGCATGAACACTTGGGTACACGAAATCAATCGTAAGAAGAGAGGTTATTGCATACAGCCAAATAAAGGACACTTGTTAGATCTCTGGGTTTCATGATTTGACACTCCATGTTCCAAAGGGAAGCAGTTAAATCATCAGGTTAAGCAGTTAAATCATTTCATCAATATGCAATGCAGGCTTCTTTTGGATCCAGTGCACACATGTGCATTATACATGTACACTAGACAGGGATTTCCCGTAAACGCGAGGCACACAGCAAAGGGAGCCTAATACTATTGTGCTGAATTTGAGCTGGGTAATTATTCTGCAGTGCAACAGCAGGACTAGCTGGAAGCCTTTTCCTTCTTTGTGTAGTGTACAAGCTTAGAGATGGAGACCATGCTGTGAGAGTCAGCTTTTTGTTTCTTTTTCTTGCAGGAATCTACAGGACCTAAAGATGCAATTTGATGTCAGATTTGAATGTGGCACGGGCAGCCCCAGAGAACTTATCCATGCAGCTCTGCACACACTTGAGATCACCATCAATTGGACAACCATTAGTCACTCCAGAAGGGTTTATTACTGATGCCTGAATCTTTGACATACTAGCTGACCTCTCTTGCTAGGTTGTAGCAGCAGCATAGCTGGATGAGGGATGGATGAGGGCCAATAAACAGACTGCATCGAGGTGCTGTCTTGGGCCACACTTCTTCTAAAGGAGAATGTGGGTGTATTCTTAGATCCAGTGTTGTCACTGGAGGCTCAAGTGGCCTTGGTGGCTCTTGCCCAGCTTTGGGCAAATGTCATGACAATTATTGCACAGGGATCACCAGTAGTCCATGTTTTGGTGAGCTCTTGACTGGCTTACTGTAACACACTCAATGTGGGGCCGCTCTTGGTGAGGATGTGGAAACTTCAGTACTGCCATGCGGAACATGGCAGTAAGGCTCCTTAGTGGAACAACCTAAAGGAGCAATATAATATCAGTTCTAAAGGAACTGCACTGGCTGGCATGTCACTTCTAGTCTGATTTCAAGGTACTGTATTAGTAAAAGGGGTAAAGGTAAAGGACCCCTGACAGGTAAGTCCAGTTGTGAACGACTCTGGGGTTGCGGTGCTCATCTCGCTTTACTGGCCGAGCGAGCCAACGTTTGTCCGCAGACAGTTTTCCTGGGTCATGTGGCCAGCATGACTAAGCCACTTCTAACTGCTAGCTGGATCCAACTATAGTTTCATTCCAGAAATACCTGATTGTTTCCTCAGGTATTTGGTTTGCAGCTCAGTGCTGTGATCTGCTCTGTAGTTTTATGGTTTGTGGCTGACCTATTATGGCTTTGTTGTGCACTATATATGCTGAATTGCTATTTTATATGAAATGCATTCTGCCACGAGATCAACTGATACAGGATAGGTTATAAATATTTTAATAAATAAAAATATTTAGGCCAGCCCCTTCTTTGGTGTGTGCCCCTGGAGGTGGCAGAGACTGCTGCTTCCAGAACTTGGGAAGACCAGGAGCATTCAAAAGTCATTACCATCTGTCAGGGCAGCCTGCCAAGAGCTTCCACAAATTCTTGCTTGACATCTTCTTTATATCAGACCATCAGCTGCTGTGTACACAATATAAGCATACTAGCACATTATGCATTCAGAGAATGGATTCCTGGCATGCTCAGTACATGCAGAGTAGCCGAGAACCTGATTTAAATACAATGCCATGCACATGCACCATAATCTCTACTTGCCCGCCTGGATCACTCTTAAATTGAGCCTAAGCCATAGACACTAGAGATGTTCCATTTACTTGAATGACATTATGCCAGAGCATATTGTCTTCTGTCATGCTGGGCAAATCCTCATGGGCTCAGTTCACACAGCTATTTTCTTTAAGGGTGGGAATGCAGTTTGGTGATTTCCATGTGCAATTTACAATGGTGCCACCCCAGTTATGGAATGCCCTCACCACCACCACCCCTCAGTTTATCTGAATACTGATTTTCCATGGTATATCATATTCAAAGTGGCTCACAACTTCAGAAAAGTTTACATAATAAAAATGCAGCAGCCACATCAAGGCCAACCTGAAACATAATGCTGCTTGTGGAGATGGTTCCACCTCCCATTCCATGTACAAAAGCTGGCTTGATTCAATATTGTCACTGAAGGCTCAGGCTTTTTCCAGCTATGTTCCATGCAGAACGCTCTAGGAGCATACAAAAGTAATTGCTACTTACTTTTCCTCCAAGTAAGATAGTTTTAAATGAAGAGTGATACATGCAGAGCATCATTGTGGGGTCTTTTCTGAAGGCCAGCAGGAGATTTCTCAAAGGCTTCAAACATATCCAGAACATGTTACAACTATGGATGGGTGAACTTGCTGCATTAGAATCATAATTTACCAACATTTTGGCTGAACATTTGCCATTTCCCAAGATCCCATAACTATATTCAATTTTTGCACATGCACATTTAACAATGGGACCTTGGACCATGTTTTGCATATTCTACAATTATGACATGAACCACTAAAATTTACTCCAGCTGGCTAGTTTTATGTGTTTACACCAGACATTTTTTAATATTTTTTTTAATTGTTGGGATGGCTCCAAAGCTGCAACCAAGACCAAAACACCAACACGGCTTGCAAATATAAATAACAATTTTACTTGAGTAAACGCACTAAAGTGCAACGTGCATGTCAAAGCCTGGAGATACTTATAGACAGTCAACTAATGGCACAACTCTGCCAATAATGTATATAATAATAACGTCATAGCACAGTACAAACACGCATTAGTTGACTGTCAACTTTAGTGTGTTTAATCAAGTAAAATTGTTCTTTATATTTGCAAGCCGTGTTGGTGTTTTGGTCTTGGTGTATCATAATCGGTTTAACACCTGATACTTTCTTTGTATATCCAAAGCTGCAACCAGCACAGGAGGAGGAGGAGGCAGCAGCACCACAGGAAGTGTTGTGGTGGATCCTTGCTATATAGAGTTACTTGTAAGTAAGTTCCATTGAATGCAAAGGGCCTTGCTTCTTAGTAGATCTGTAGAGGAAGGGTTACACTGTGAAAATGGGCCAATATCTGCTCATCAAGTAATGGCTTATAGCAATCACCATCTGAACATGTGCTAAGAAGGCAGTGATTTATGCTTAAGCATGCTGCATCATGCACACAAGCTACAAATTAACCCATAAATCAAGATCATATTGGATTATGAGAATATTATGGTTCGGCAGAGAGACAATCAGGCCCGGAGCACATCCAATCATTTAAAAAGGTATCAGCTTCCACCTCAAAACTCACCAATTACTAGTTTCAGTGGTATCACTAAGTTACAGCAGCTTTAGCAGTGGGGCACTAAGCACACCAATCAGTGCCCACTTTCAGCATGTTTTAAACATGGGATATCTCATGTCCCATGCTGACTGAATTAAGACAAGTGGCAATATATTTCATGATTGATAATGAGCTATAGAAATCTCTGATGTATAATATTTGCTTAAGGAAGTGGGGGAATCAAAAGTTAGAATTATTTTAAAGAGGTAAGTATACTTGAAGTACAAAACCACAAAACTTGCACTTTAAAAGTTGCACTGCAACCAATACTTTCAGTAAGCAGATGCTGCTCTTCTCTTTCCTGGAACATAATTCAATCCTATAATGCACTTTTATATCAATAATGTAATCTAGGGCACATCCTGCCTGCTGTTTCAGCTGAGCTAGAGTGTGTGTAAAAGGATGTGTGGGAAATATCCAGGAGAAAGGCAAGTATATTCTACTCCCCAGGAAGCAAGAGAACACATTGCACAGCCCATCCTATTGCCAAAATGCACACTGCCGACAATGTACCCCCTTCATCTAGATTTTAGGAATTCAGAGTGCTCAAACGCCACATCCAGTCTCCAGAACTACAGATGTCAAGCCTCCTATTTCAAGCTGTCTGAATAGTAAATGGAGGACCACATGCAAGCTAAACTCCTCAGAGGGAAATGGCTGTAGTTCCGTACTTGAACACATGCTTTTCATTTAAATGATCAGATCATATTTACAAAGAAATCTTCTTTCCTCACAGTGGCAGGAAAAGTCTTTTTTTTTTTCTTTAGAAGTTTCATAACCCACATATCCATTGAATGATTCTCAGACACGTCAGGGATGGGGAACTGGTGTGACCCTCCTAGTATTGTTGCACCACAACTCCCTCACTGTTGGTCAGGCTGGATGGAGCTGCTGGGAGCCAGAGGACAACATCTGGAGGGCTACAGATGGCTGAAGTTACTTGAGTTTTTAAGACCTTTAAAAGAGGGGACTCCCTATGACCTCCCTATGACCATTCCTTCCACCTCCACTTCCTAGAAAGGCTTGAGCTCCAGAGCCATTCCAGGCAGTGTGGCAAGAGGGAGGAAAGAGGACCAGCTGTGCAGGACCCAGCTTGCAAGGCTGGAAGGGGAGAGAAGGGAAATTTCCCAGAGCAAGTTTAATCGTGCCAGAACCTGATAATATTTTCGCCACTTGTGAAATCAACCTAATGGAAGCCAGCTTTTAGATAAAATGAATTACGAATTCTAAATGCAGTCCCAAAGCCACACAATTATCCTATTTTACCCACTAGACTTTCACATATAATTCATTTGGGGGGGAAATACGTTAACACGGCACAGAAAGGAACTCTTTGGAAGAGAAAAATCATTACCCTTTCCTGACCAGATAATGCATTCAGGTGAAACTGGGCGAGGGGGGAAGAGAACGTGATGGTGAACTGCAATATAGATGTATTTTCTGCTGTTGAACAGTGGACACAATTCAGTCCAAACTGCAGAACCCAGAGTGAGGAAGTCTCTTTCGTGATGTGTGCACAAAGCAAAACAGAGCTCATCTCTTCCTGGCCTTGCCCTGTTCTGCTCCTATCCCTCATGCCAACTGATACTTTTCTGCTGGGTGTCTTCTCAGACTCATCCAGATGTTGTTATAGTAAACTCCATATTTCTTGATCTCTATAAAAAATAAAGTTTCTAGAGAGGTATATACCCTACAATCCATTTTGTCAAGGAATTCATAATGGTTGTGATACGGCAATGGAGTTACTTGTCAATTGGCCTCCTTGCTTTGCGCAGATACCCACCCACCCACAATCACAAGCTGCAGGACATATGACTAAAAAGGGTTTTATAGCAACAGTTCTTAACCTTTGACATACTGCCTGCCATTCACTGCATATCCAGGGACAGTTCTTCCTGTTTCGCCACTTGAGGCAAAATGGGAATGGCTGCCTTTCCCTGCCCTGTCACACACGCTGCTGCCACCATATCTGTTGCCACCAGCTCTTCTCTGCCTGCTCTTCTACTTCCGCAGCTGGTGGAGAAGTGGTGCTGGCATCAGTGCCAATTTCAGGACTGATACCAGCTGATTTCAGCTGACGCAGTGCTACTTCTGCAGAGGTGTTTGGCGCCCATAAGGCTGCTGCCTTGGGGGCTTCTGCCAACTGAGGCAGCTGCTTCAGTTTGCCTAGTGGCAGAGCCACCTCTGTATTTTTCTACCACAGGGGTAGCTAACCTGTGGCCCTCCTCTTGTTGTTGGACTATAACTGCCATTCTCCCAGGCCACACTGGTGAAATATTTAGCCCAACTCTGCTGTTTTTATTGGTTCTCACCGGCTCTCTCTATATATAGATAGATATATCTATAGATCGATATATAGATATATATATAATGCCTTGAACCAATATGGAAATGTCAGTTTTGCAGTGCTTTTGAGTTTCCAAATAGAGCCGGTGAGAACCAATAAAAACAGCAGAGTTGGGCTAAATATTTCACCAGTGAACTGGTGTATATATATATACACACACACACACACACATTTTATACCACTTTTCAAGGCTCAAACAGATCTCTCAAGGCAATTCAAAGCATGAAATTACCATTAAAAGTAACTTTACAATGAAATACAAAATTCATAATGCAAATCCCATAAACACAATGAAGTTCAAAGGCTGCAGTAAAAACAGCAGCAATGGGAAAAATCCAATATAAAAACCGAAGACTAACACTGCTATTCAATTGAAAGCAGGTGTAAGCAACCAGGTCTTTAGACCTACTTGGATCTAAAGGTCTTCAGGCCTATTTGAAACCCATCATGAGGAGCCTACCATGCTTCTGTGGGGCCAATAGAAGGGGGGAGGGTGCATTGCCAAAAAAAGAGAGAGAGAAACAATTGCCATTATTTAATAGAATTACAGTACATATCACTATAGTGGGGAAGCTACAGATGACTTGACCCAGTGCTAATTGCTGGTGGGCAACTTCAATGCCCCTGCTCTCCTATCTTTATTTTTAAGCGGGGAATGGACTGAGCAGCCCTTCAAATACAGTATGACTAATGGTCACCCTGGGGCCTATGAAGGGTAGCAGATTAAAAGTTGGGTTGTTGTTGTTTTTTAAAAAAGAGAACACCTAGCTACTTTGAATGAATTCAAATCTCCACAGCCTAATAAACTGCACCCAAGGGTACTAAAGTTGCAAGAAAGGAGATTCCGACTAAACATCTGGAAAAAACTTTCTGACAGTAAGAGCTCTTTGGCAGTGGAACAGACTCCCGTGAGAGGTTGTGGACTCTCCTTCCTTGGAGGTTTTTAAACGGAGGTCGGATGGCCATCTGTCATGGATGCTTTAGTTGAGATTCCTGCATTGCAGGGGGTTGGACTAGATGACCCTTGGGTCCCTTCCAACTCTAAGATTCTATGATTCCTGAGTAGCAAGTGAGAAGTATCTCCAACATTCACCCATTTCCTAAACTGGTTGTTATAGGACAAGGCTATATTGCTCCCCCTACCAAAAAAAAGAGAGGCAATTTAGGAAGGCAACTTTTTCTTCTCAGGACACTTTGCGACAATTGCGTTGTTCCTTGTTTGATGCAACAAAGCTAGGAACTGTTGTAAACTAACAACAAATGTTTGAGGAATTCAGCAGTGGAAAAGGGCTACTGAAGGCTACTTACTAACTATGATGGCTATGCTCTGTCTCCACAATTCAAAGTAATAACGCATGTGAATAGGAGTTGCTGGAAACCACAGGAAGGGAGAGTGTTCTTGTGCTTGAATCCTACTTGCGAGTTTTCCATAGGCATCTGGTTGGCACTGTGAGAATGGAAGTCTGGACTAGATGGGCTATTGTCTTCTTCTTGTGTTAATGCAAGAGACCTCGATCATAATTACCCTTCCAGCTTGCACTCTTCCACTCCTGTTCAACAGTTGGCCTGATCCCTCCACTCCTTGTTCTTTCTAGCCCAACTCTTACAAAAGGCTTACTTTCGCCACGGTGAGGAGTGTCAATAGGTAGAACACAATAGGTAGAACACTCCTGTTTCTATAGCTCTTCCAGCTGACTATGGGATATGTTATATTTGTTTTCTTGTTAAGCATTTTAGGAGGGGAGGGGAGCAATGCAGGTAAAATGAATTATTTCAGTTCAGTGTACTCTTTGAACTCCACACTTGCACTCTCTCTTGGCCTCATTGCGACTTTGGACAGAGGTGTTGGTATGCATATAAAAAGGTGCTGCTCAATAATACGAGACTGGAGTAAAACCTTCCAGTTACTTCCAACTGTTGACATTTTGCTTTGTTTTTATGTTTGTGGTCTCTAGAGAGTTGACACAAGATTTTGTGCAATGAAAGTTTTTAAGCCACTGAGAACTCGGCAAATAGTCTGCAGGCTATTCAGTAGAAAAAGGCAGCTTCTGACCACTGTCAGATTATATTCCAAGTTTTATTTAGCAACATGTACTATAACCTCTCATTTGATTTATGTATGAAGAGCGGGTAACATTTAGCGCTCAATGTATGTTGTCAAGGAAACATCATACAGAAAATGACAGGTCATGGAAATGCAGATTGTTCAACAGCAGGCTACCTGGTCTCTTAATAGCACGTTTACCTCAAAGCTATTTTAGTTGATCTGTCCTGCCTTCAAAAGAAAGAAAACAGATATAAACTCCTAAGTGAATGTAATTCATGGGGGAAAAGAGTTTTGTTTTGCCATGTTTTATACAGATTCCCAAGACATACCTATTTTCATAATGTAGTGATGTGAGGGCAGACCCCATCAAATCGTTTGCACCTTTAGTGCTAGCTAACAAAAAAGGTCTCGTTTACAGCTCCCAATTCTGGGTAAGGGAGGTTATTATTATTATTTATTAAATTTGTATACCACTATTCATTTGAAGACCACAGGGCAGTTCACAACATAGAAATACAAAATAAGAACACAAAATACATAAAAAATAAAACCAATAACCCCCCTCCCACAAACACATTTAGGAGGCCATAGAACAGGCATAGGCAAACTCTGGCTCTCCAGATGTTTGGGACTACAATTCCCATCATCCGTAGCTAACAGGACCAGCGGTCAGGGATGATGGGAATTGTAGTCCCAAACATCTGGAGGGCCGGAGTTTGCCTATGCCTGCCATAGAATGTTAAATCAGTCAAAGGCCTGGTTAAAGAGAAATATTTTTGCCTGGCGCCTAAAGATATGTAATGAAGGCACCAGGTGAACATCCCTGGGGAGAGCATTCCACAAATGTTTTTTTGGGGGGGGGATGTTATTGGTTTGTTTTTGTTTTATTATGTATTTCGTGTTCTCATTTTGTATTTTTATGTTGTGAAAGGTGCTGTGATCTTTGGAAGAAGGGTGGTATGCAAACTTATCAAATAAATACATAAATAACAGGAAGCCACAGCAGGAAAGGTCGGTTCTCATGTTGCCACCCTCTGGAATTCTTGTGGAGGGGGCACACGAAGAAGGGCCTCAGATGATGATTGCAGGGTCTGGGTCAGTTCATATGGGAGTTTATTCACAAGTTTCTGTTGTTGCTGGTGCTTCCAGTTCAGTCTGTCCACTATGGGACCACATCCTCCAAAGACTTCTAGGTAAGAGTCAAAATCAATGCACAAGGATACAGTCTTTTGGAACTTCTGCAAAACAAAGAGCTAAATTCTCAAACAGGTATCTGAATATACACTCCCCTGATCTTTATATAAGGGATGAGATTCCCTATCTCCTCCTGCCTTTCAGCTCTATGTGCATGCATGGGGTGAGTTTGTGTGTTTAGTCTGTGTCAAGGTCTACCAGAATCTACATTTAACCTTTTATTAGCTGCATGGTGATTACAGCAAAACAAGAATAACAATCTGGTCACTGAAGTCCCTTGCCATTACTAGAATGAATCCTTTCATAGTCTTTGTGGTTAAAAGTCTACATTAGAGGAATTCAACAGCTGAAGATTACCTAAGATGATAGCTGTGTGCTGAGAATAATTAACTCTTACACAACTTCTCTGTCAAAAGGTCCAGAGCCTCTACAAGGGAAAATAAGTACAGTAGTTCTATTTGTGGTCTTGCCTTTCTGGTGCTCAGCTTCCATTTAAGGGAGTACTATAGCCTTGTCATGCTGTGGAACTTCTTCCTATAAAAAGTGACAAGACAAGCCCTCATTCCAATCTCCTCTGATTCTCAGCTTATCCATTAGGTTCTGAAACTTGGCTTGTGCACCTTCAGGAAAGAAGTGCATTCCCAGCCCAATTTCAGAAAACAGTCTTCACCTCTGAATAAGTTTTCCTCATGGAATTCTAATCTTGATTCATCAGTGCCAAAGTCACTCCCTTCTCCTTTTCATGGAAGTACTTTTTGAAGGTGATCCAGATTTCAGATGGAGTAGCATTCCTTTGGGAGTACAGTGTAGGCGGTGGAGCTTTCAGAGAAATATAAATTAAAATACCTCTTCAAAGTGGGCCACAAATGCTTTGAATGTATTGGCTTTAACGTTCTTGGACAACAAGACAGAATGGTGTACATACTGTACCGACTTGTTGGAATGCCTTTACTCATGGGTCTTATTACAGATCTTTGCCATGCCTAGGTTGGTCTGCCAACTGCATGGAGACCCACCAAGAATAAGTCAAGATAACTAGCTAAAAAAATTAGATGCCAAGCCAGTGATACATGAAACATTGCATGATTCATATTTTTGACCATTAGTGGTTTATATGCCATCATCTGGCACCTGTTTTTGACAACTGCCTTTTGTCTGAGATTAGTAACAGCTATTTGCAAGCAGATTCTTACCATTAAACTGTGAACTGCTCTGAGGTTTCCTTGGACGCTCTGTGGCATGCTAAGATACATTTCAACTAGTCGCTTTCAGTTAACCTCCAATATGTTTTTGATACTTACAGCAATATAAAGTTGTAAAGATAATCAATGCAACAGCCAAAATTATATCCACTTAGCATAGGCACAAATATCCAAATGCAACATGTGATAACTGACAAAAAAAAGTTGATGTAACCAGTGGTGTATTATGATTTAGGACCTCAGTTTTCTCTGCAAGATGAGATAAATGCAAGAGATCTATAGCTGCCAAAAAAAGCTATAGCATATTTGGACTTTCTTCTGTGCTCACTTCCCAAAGTCCACCAAGACAACAGTATATCTATAAATCAGTGTTAAAATCTAGTGCCCACTAAAATGTGCAAAACCAGGACAGTACTCTGCTTGACTGAATGCAAAGACTGTAGCAGACTACGGGGCTCAGCACCTTTAAAAAACTACTGTTTGGGGGGTTCTTGTGAGGAAGCCACAACTGTTTAAAATGGAATGATACTGCTTTAGTGCAGGTGGGCACTTCCATTCTGTGACACCCCCCCCCCCCTCACAGACCTCCGATCCCTGGAATGATTTAACAATCAATCAACTTCTTCCCAGGGAACTCCAGGAATTGTAACCGTGACTGTTTAAATTGGCGCAATAGTGATTTAAGTGTTTAGTGCAGATGGGGCCAAATATAAGAAATTTACTGTAATATCGACAGGCAACTAGGCTGGGTAGTTTGGGACAGTGACAAGTGAATTCAACCTAATGCCCACACATTAGCCTAGTAAGGACTGATGAAAAATGCATTTTTAGTAGTGAAAAAAGAAGGAAGATTTTTGAATCCCATTACTTCCTTCATAGCAAGCAGTGCAAGTTAAAGATCATATAACAAAACTATGCCAGTAAAGATTTAAAAGTGCATCTTTCTGTGCACAAATGGAAATTTCCTAGTCATATCTTTGAGTATTCACAGGCTGAAAGAAAACAAACACATATTGGAGGCTTCAGAACACTGGAGAATAACTGAACTGTTTTATGTGCTGACTCTACATTCAAGGGCAACTGAAATCTAAGCATGTGTGCTCCTCTGCACTCCATATCTTAGCTCACTGATTAAGGATGCAACCTAAAAGCCACTGTATGTAAGCAAAGTGATGGTTAACAAAAATGGGACATGAAAGTATTTTCAGTACAGGGGTGGGGTTGAATTCTAACAGCATTTAAACACCAGCATGTTACATCAGAAGAGTGCGCTACAACATGGGATTCCTTAACCCAAAGTTTAACAACTGGGAACAACCAATAGGAGTGTTTGCTTACTCTTCACCCCCCCAACTTTTTTCTCATCCCTCCCCTCTTCCCTCCCACAGTGCTTACATCATTGTTTAATAAGTATGTCACACTTAGCCACTATGTTGAACATGGGGAACTGTTGTTTAATGTCAGTTTACAGCAACATCTAGCCAGACTTGTTCATGTCCACAGAAGGGAAGATGGCAGGATCCCCAAGAACATGCTCTACGGGGAGCTGGCTTCAGATACCAGGCCCGCTGGCAGACTACAGTAACTCTGCACTACAAATATGTCTGCAAATGAGACATGAAGGCTGGCAACATCAACCCTGCTGTGTGGGAATCCCTTGCAGATTACTGCGGTGCCTGGAGACAGACTGTCAGGCCGTGCATCCACAGCAGTGCCCAGAGGAGGAATGACTGCTGAGAGGAGAAACACCATGGTGTATCTGCAGCAGCACAATTGGATGCCTTCATCTGCCCCAGCTGCAACAAAACATGTCTCTCCCATATTGGTCTCTACCGTCACAGCAGGCACTGTAACTCTCAAGGAGTTTGACTTCAACTGGCACACTCCTCCATTGTCTCCTGAGACCAACGGATGCCAACAACAAACTAACCAGGAAATGAAACCAGCTTCAAGCTGAAGTTTACGTTCCCTGGTTTATTTACTTAAAATACTTATATACTTTTTTTCAAGGTAGCCTCACAGCCTAGTTTACCATAAGCAATTAATTAGAACTATATAGCAAAACAGCAAGGACAAGCTACAAGGAGGAGGGGAAGCTTTTTGGAAAGTTAGATCTCTCCCCACCCTTAAGGCAAGATGATCCTCAGGTAGACCTTCAGAGGCAGTTGGGGAAGTAAACAGAGATTAAACTACAATTCCTTGTTTCTGAATTAAGTGCTAACTATGGTTTAATTAAAGCAGGATGTAAGCACTGAGAAAGGGAGAAGATGAGGAAGGGGAGTCTGTGGTCCAGAGACACTCATCCCCAGTTGCTAACCTATGGGTTTTGTAAGAATTGAATCATCAAACCAGACCACAGATTTTTGTCCTTGCAGACCATGGCTGCAATGCAACGAACTGGTAACTGACATTAAATCTCAAAAAAACACAACACATCTTACTTCCAACACAACAGTAGTTAGTATCGGGGGGGGGGGCAGGGGTAGCAGCAATTGTATTAAAGGTAAAGAGGGGGAAAAAGTGTGATGCAAATGAAGCCGGCCAAGTTCTGTTTAGACAACTGTTAAATGCCTATTCTTGGCCCATCAGCAAGACCTCCAGCTGAGTTATTCCAGATGCAACATAATATCTAAAGCTGCTTTCCAGACTCTTTTGACTTCAAAATAAATATTCACATTATGGCTATGCTCTGTACCAATACCCAAAGGAAAAGTGTAAAGAAGCATTTTATGTGCTTTTGGGTTCTTTTTATTAGACTACAGTTACAGAAGTAGAACAGTCATTCCCACTGACATCTACCCTAGTGTGGAGAAAGGCTTTCAGGGGGGAAACCCCCCAGAGAAATAAAGTCATATAAAAGTCAACCAAGATGCACCAGTGTTATCACCAAGATCACAACATACACAACCTGTTTATTAGTACTGGTACACCAACTATCACAACGAGGCAATGAAAGGAGGTATACAAGTTTAAAAAAAATAAAACACAACTCCCATTAGCTCCAGCCAGCAAAGGCTGTCTCAAAAGGGCCTATATTTACATTGTTTCCTATGAAATTCCTTGCAAATATGTATCACAAAGGGTTTCTGTGTATTACACTACTCATTGTAATATTAAACCACCTATTTACTGTCACCTGTAGTGACCCCAAGACTCAGCAATCCAGAGTACAATTCAGGATAGCCAACAGCAGCCCAGGAACTGCAGAATAGGGGCAGATAGAAAATGAGGAAATGCTGGGAAAATGGGTATCATAGATCCTCACTTTACTAAATACAGTACAGTACATCCTCAGTGGAAAAATCATTCAAACATGTTTCTTAAAAAAATATCAACAGTACAAGGCCATGCATACATACTCAGAAGTAAGTTCCACTCATGTCAAGCAACTTGCTTAGTACTGAAAATGCACAGACCATAAGACAAAGCTGTAAAAGGATAGGAAAATTAAAGAAAACTAAGCTGAATGAGAACTTTGGAGAGATCCTTACACCTGAATTGCATTTTTTCAGGGAACACATAAGAAGAACGGAATCAAATAAAGGTGACAAAAGATGGCGTTTTTAGGACTAATTGACAATCACGAAGTCTGAATGGCATACAGTGGAGAACTCTTAAAATTCTTTTCTGAGAGCCAAAAAGCATGAGATAAGAGGGACTTTGTAGACGTACTTAGGTTTCCAAAGAGGGTTCCTGAGTAGCTGCCAAGGGATAAGAAGACAGATCCTTGGATTAGTAATTGGTTTGAGAATGGGAAAGCCTAGGACAGATTCTCACACTGTCTGGAGAAAAGCAGTGAAGTACCCAAGGATCTGTATTGGCAGTAGTGTTACTGGAGCCAGGGATAAACAATAAGATGGGCCATGAAGTTGAGTTATTATTGCTTTTTTTAAAAACCGTTAAGATTGACCACAGTTTAGGGTTCAGACATAATGCTTAATTGTTGTTAATGGATCCAGAATTATGATTTCATCCTTGGGGTCGTGGATAGGAATTGAGAGGCTGGGCTGAGTGTGCACACTCAAGGTTCTCTGACGCTTGATAAACCGTGATTTAGCATGGTTCTTCCAGATAAACCATTGATTATCACAAGGGTGGGAACCTGTGTGACACTCTGCTGGGGACTAAACGCCTATCAGTGGAATCCAACAGCATCTGGAGAGTCACAGGTTCCCCACCCCTGGGTTCACTGTGACATAGGAACTATCTCTGTATCCAAAAGACAAAAGTGAACCAACTGTTAGGTTGCAATCTTATGCACACTTTGGGAGAGCATTCTGCAGCGAAGTCAATGAAATTTTCTTCCAAATAAACATGCACAGGATAAAGCTGTCCCACAGCTGCTATTCCTGCACATCAGCTTCTGTCTGGTGTCACATTCCTATTAAGTGGGAATAAAGAGGGTGGAACTAACCACAGGCAATGTTAAAGCAGAGAACATGAGTCACTCATTGAACAGTACATTTTCTCCAAAACAAATCCCTCAAAATGGTCCTTCAAACCATCTGCTGCTCTCTCACACTCAAACCCATATCCCCCTCCCCCATGAAGTGCTTTCAATCAAAACATTTCCAGGATGTAGTAAACTAACGTTCTGTCAAAGGGCCAAAATCCCTGCTTAGTACTACAACTTTTCACAGAATTTCTTTGTAATCCTTTCCACTTGGTAGCTACAGCAATATGTATTAGTCCTTAAAAATCAAATATTCTCAGAGGCTGCCTCAGAAGGTAGTACAATCTTGATCAGAGAACTATGCTGGAAAAGAAATCAATGGCACTCTCTTTGTCCAGCTTTTCCAACCTGCAGTGACACAGCTTCTGGTAGCAAAAGTTCTGGTTTCTGAGACTAAAAAGACATCACTCCTCTCCCATGATTTAGGACCTCTTTCACTCTTCACAGTAAGAGATAGCCTAGTTGCGAAGTCTGAGCAGGGATGAAGAGAAAGGAAATACACTTAAGAAGCTCAGATTACAAAACAGCAAAGTTTGCAAAAGCTGAGAGTTTTATTGGAACCTTGCTCCGACACCAATGCAAGACTTACCAGGTTTAAAACTTACAGCATGACACATACTTTTAAAGCCTCCAATATTGGAGACTCAGTAGCAGCAGATTCTCTGCTGCTTTTGCCCAAAACATGGAAATTCTTAATTAACCATTTGTTGCCCATTCAAAACATATCCATTCATTACACATGATTATCAGTGGCCACAATATTTTTTACAAATGATGCAAACCCCAATCTTATGCATGCTTATTGTGTAATTAAGGGCATGCACACACCAGTGGCCATTTCAAGCCTTATTTTGCATGGTGTTGTAAACATAAAAGAGGGCATGGGGATTCTTCACCCTCTACACATGACCTTTTAGGTTTCCCTGCAAGCTCCCTACGCTGCCACCTGCACATGTGTGATGACTATGTTAAATGTACACACCTGACTTAAGTATGAAGGGGAAATAGCTTAGTTTTTCTGTTTGTAGTGGATGTTGGTTTGAGGGGAGAAAGCACTAGGCATTATTTATTTTAAAAATGAATGGATCAATATCGACTGTGGCTAACATTGCGTGTATGTGTCTTCAGAAACTAGCAAGGAGAATACGCTAGATGTGGAATGAGCAGTAATGTGCACATACCCCAACTCTCATTGTGTTCAGTTACTCCTAAACGTGCACAGGACTGCAGTTTCATGAATGTTGGCTTTTCTCAACATGTTGGGAGCTTTAAAAGCCTTTGCAAAAAAGTGATGGGATGGGAGATCCTAACCCTAGAGTACCATGATAATATATCAACTATCCCACAGCCCTTGCATTCTGTAATGGTAAGGCTCAGAGCTCATTTATTTAGGATAGTGAAAGATTTCACCCCAATGAAACATCAGTAAAAGGAATGGTGCCATCACTGGTGGGTAGCATTCCCGGTTTCCCAGGTAGACTGCAAACAACCCAAGATTGGGACAGAATCACCAATAGACTCTACAGAAAAAGAAAATTGTTTAATAGTTTCACTGTAAATGGTTTACATTCAAGATAGCTTCTAAATTTTTACTGTAAACACACATCAGACATATAAGCAGGAAAGTAGAATTCCGCAGTGTAATGCAGGGTGGAGAGGGGGACCTGAAGCCTTTCTTTAGTGGGGAAGTTAATAGTACCCGAAATCCATTCCAGATGTGCTTTGGTAACTCCAGAATTTAGCAAGAAGCAAAGGCTTCCAGGAAATGTTTCACACACTGACCTGATTCTAATGTGACTCTTATACTGCACAAAAAACCCCTATCTGCGCAGCACTTCATAAGGCCAGCACCATTTCAACAAGGTCCTCCAGTGTGTTATATGCAACATGGGTGAGGCAGTCTATGACATGCTACTACTGCATGCATAAGTGAGTAACCAGACTTAATCGAAACACCAGGTATGTGCTGCCTGTTTTAATCCATATACAGAATTATGTTAAAATTAGGCTTGGGACTTGCAACCTGTAGGCTCCTTTTTATCTCCTTGGCTCCACTGATCTCAAATATACTTACATGCTAGTTGACTTTATTCCTTTCGATTTGAAATGAGAGAAGCTGCTCCCCCCAATAAAATCCAGGCATATGCCTGAGAAGGCATGACAGCCTCATTAATCTACTTTCTGTTCTATTTGTCAAGTGCATAACTTTTCAGACATAATTAAGTACCTCAGTACTCGTGTGTTTTGCCCCTTGTTTTAAAAAATGTGAATTCTGAATGAACTATAAATACTCGCGCTGCCTGTGAATTGGTTCCTTTCCAGGGATAAAGTCAGGGAGGCAGCCTAGGAAACTGAAACTTTATCCAGTAGAGAAGCATTGCAGCTGCTTCCATTTACAGCAATAGTACAGACTTTTTCCCTGTTACACAAGCGGCACCACAAAGAGTACCACAAACTTTTTGAGCTAATGAAAACCTGGAGGGTACTGTGGCGTATATGGGACGGGGCGGTGTGTGGCACAAGTCTTCTTTTCCCATGCTCAAGGTTTAATAACTTTTAAATATTCTGTTAATAATCCAAGGCAGATGCAAGCCTTCACAGAACACTAGAAATAAATTGGGCAAAATAAAAATGCTAAACAATTCCCCTGCAATCTCCTTATCACACAATATCATCGGTTGCCTTCGAGATGCACACAAGTCTTGCCCCCCCCCCCCCAGTGAAATCCAATCAAAGTATTCATTCTTAGCTTGTATAAAGCGTTTTGGCTCACATGTGTTGCCATTTATCTCTGAAATAAAGTAAATTCAAACGAAATCAGTGTAAAACAGTGCAAATGCCTTTTGACCACAGAGGCGGAACTGGAGCATAAAGAGAATACAGCTTGCCACAAATTATTGCAGACACAACACTGGTACAGTAGACAACAGCACAGTCTTCACTTGGCAGAAGAACATCTGGCTGTGACAGCAAACTTTCACAACAGTAACTTTGGAGCCAGCCTTTAGCCTTTGTGTGAATAAACTAGTCCCCAAACCATGGGAAAGTGAGGATTTTTAAAACACCAAACAATATATATTTTTATAAAATATTTTCTTAAGGGTCAAATACGTTATCCTACCAGATCTACTCTTGATAATATCATTGAACTCGTCTACTGCAGAATCTTCCTCGGGGTGTCCTGATTCAGCCATAGCCAAGGCAACGAGCCGCAAATCCTAACGGGCAGGCGCGCAAAGGCAGGGCTCGCTCAGCTCCGACTCCGCATGTTGGAACTTCCTTCAAGCAAGAAAACACACGCGCACGCACCAAAGTTTTAAAAGGAGCGGCTTCTGTTTGCTGCTGGCCAAGCGGCGGTGGGAGGAGACTGGCGACGGCTACCTCCCCAGGCGCGCCGCGTGTGAAGCGCAAAGGCGAAACTCTCCCGCTAAGCAGGCAAGGCAGAGCGCGCTGGCAGGAGAGGAGCTGTCACCCTCCGCTCCTCGGATCCGAGGGAACAGGTGCCGGCGCTTGCCTTAAAAATAGAGCCGGCCAAGCAAGGTGAAAGCGGAGGAGAAGGAATGGAGCCTGTCTATAAATCAGCAGCCAACTTGGGAGACCCCAGAGAGTCCCCTTCCGCCCTGCGCCCGATCAATGCAAACAGGAGCAATTAGAAAGCAAATTGCCCAGCGAAGAAAGGCGGAACATGAATGATTTAGCAGCAGCAGCAACAGCAGCAGCCCTCCCCCTTCCTTAAAAGCGTTTGCTTAAATAAACAGAAGTAGGATCCGTCTGACGCTCCATTCTACTGTACTTTCTATGAAGCCCCGTCACCCCTCAAGGATCTTCACCAGAATTCACATCCAAGAGTTGGGATTCAGCCCTGATGGAACTAAATGTTCACGACAGCAAATGCACTTAAGTCCCCCTTTGCGCCTTCTGTGGGAGGAATTGTTAGGATGCCTTAGGACTTTCAGCTTTATGAAAGTAACAGTGGCTTTAATCATTTGCCATTCGAATTTGGAGAGGCTTTTGTTGACTTATCGAGACTTTGGAAAAGATTCCGCCCCTCCCTTTCCATACTCAGGGAGGAAGGGCTCGAACGTCTCTGTGTAACCCGAGCCCTGCCAGGAGAATCCAGACCGGTGAGGGACAGCATCTTTCCTGTCCTGTTACATTTGCGACACGTCCAACCAGAGGAAAATGAGATGCTCACACCGGATGTCATGTCCTTGAGGAAGGGAGGGAGCCACATGTTCCAGCAACACAATATTATTTTAATGTGAAGAACCTGAACATATCTATCAATAGAAATGCCATCTTGGTGAAAGCAAGGCTCCAGGCAATAACCCCACACTTTGTGCGCAAAGAAATATTTAAAGGCCCTATTTCAACAGTGGAATTGCATACATGGAGTTACCAAATATAAGGATTGGTTAAGACTAGGAATGGATATGGGTTGATAATGTACACATGATTCTATGTTTACTCAAAAAATAAATATTGCCAAGTTCAAGGGAAGTTGCTACTGACAGAACTGCAGGCTAATCACTTTTATTAGGGCATAGGCGGGTGGCGCTGTGGGTTAAACCACAGAGCCTAGGGCTTGCCGATCAGAAGGTTGGCAGTTCGAATCCCCGTGAAGGGGTGAGCTCCCGTTGCTCGGTCCCAGCTCCTGCCAACCTAGCAATTCGAAAGCACGTCAAAGTGCAAGTAGATAAATAGGTACCGCTCTGGCGGGAAGGTAAACGGCGTTTCCGTGCACTGCTCTGGTTCGCCAGCAGCTTAGTCATGCTGGCCACATGATCTGGAAGCTGTACGCCGGCTCCCTCGGCCAATAAAGCGAGATGAGCGCCGCAACCCCAGTGTGACTGAACCTAATGGTCAGGGGTCCCTTTACGTTTAAGTCCCATTCAGCTCTGTGGGATTTGCTCCTGCTGAGAGATATATTTAATATTGTGTTGTGTCGATATTTATATGTCTTGCTCTGTATACATTTGCTGCTGGGATATATAAGGACAGATTGTAATTTATAATATTTAAAGCACCCTGCGCTCAAAACTAAGATGGGGGTTGCTTCCAGACGGTCTGCTCAATGGGCATACATTCTGACTGGTTTGCATAAAATTTGTGGGGAGCTTATCGTGTTTCTCAAAAAATAAGACATACCTAAAATATAAGCCATAGCAGGGTTTTCTAGCGGTCACAAAATATAAGTCATACCCCGAAAATAAGACGTGGTGATACCTGGTAAGGTGGGCGCATTTCCAGCTGCAGCCCCAACTAAACACCCAGCAGCGTGCGCCACGTGAAGCCCTTAGCTGGCGGGACCCAGCCGCAGCCGCAGTGCACGCCACTTGAAGCCCCGACCCATTGGGACCCAGAAGCAGCCGCAGCGCGTGCCGCTTGAAGCCCCGACCCATCGGGAGCCAGCATCAGCCGCAGCGCGCAGCGCTTGAACCCCCGATCCAGTGGGAGCCAGCAGCAGCCGCAGTGCGCAGCGAGTGAAGCCCCGATTATCGGGACCCAGCCGCAGCGTGCGGCGCTTGAACCCCCGATCCGGCGGGAGCTAGCCGCAGCACGCGGCACTTGAAGCCCCCATCCATCGGGAGTCAGCTGCAGCGCGCGGCGCTTGAAGCCCCGTTCCGGACCCAGCAGCAGCCGCAGCGCGCAGCGCTTGAACCCCCAATCCGGCTGGAGCCAGCCGCAGTGCGTGGCGCTTAAAGCCCCGATCCATCGGGAGCCAGCAGCAGCGCGCAGCGCTTGAAGCCCCGTTCCGGACCCAGCAGCAGCCGCAGCGTGCGGCGCTTGAACCCCCAATCCGGCGGGAGCCAGCAGCAGTCACAGCGCATGGCGCTTGAAGCCCCGTTCCGGACCCAGCAGCAGCCGCAGCACGCGGCGCTTGAAGCCCCGATCCATCGGGAGCCAGCCGCAGCGTGCAGTGCTTGAAGCCCTGATCCATCGTGAGCCAGCCGCAGCGTGCGGCGCTTGAAGCCCCGTTCCGGACCCAGCAGCAGCCGCAGCATGCGGCGCTTGAACCCCCGATCCGGCGGGAGCCAGCCGCAGCGTGCGGCGCTTGAAGCCCCGTTCCGGACCCAGCAGCAGTAAGCTTATCCACACTGAGCTGAAAAAACTGGAATTAAAAGTCCTAAAACTGGCTCTTTAGCTGCTCAGTATAAATCCCTGATTTCAGCCTCTTTCTCCAAATCTCATTTTACAAATAGACACATACCTTTATATCTTCATATGTGGCTACATACACACATTGTACATGCTTCTTTCTATCCAGAAGTAATGCATAGGTAGAAAATATGGTAACAAGGTCAGACTTATATTGAAGAAACAGGAGCAAAGCCAGGAAAATATGGTGACCTGGTTACCATATTTTCCTGGCTTTGCTCCTGTTTCTTCAGTATAAGTCTGACCATATTCTAGCCATGAATTGCTTACCCAAAGCACTTGTTAAATTGTTATAATGCAAACATGCAAGGTATAAGACAAGGTTGGAGAACCTGTTGCTGGACTACAACTCCCATCATCCATGGCCATTGGCTATGCCAGTGTTTCACCAACTTTTTTGGAACTACAATTCCCATCATCCCTGACTACTGGCTCTGCTAGCTAGGGATGATGGGAGTTGTAGTCCAAAACAGCTGGAGACCCAAGTTTGGGAAATACTAGGCTATGCTGACGGGTTGATGGGATACGCCCTGACATTCTCCTTCCCTAATATATAAGGAGCTATTGATTCATACATACTTGAACTGAAAATATTTATTTATAAATATTTATTTAAATCATTCTTGGCCAGGATTCTGAAACCATCCACCCAACTGTACTGAAGTTGGTGGAGACTATTACACACACACACACACACACACACACACACACACACACACAGAGAGAGAGAGAGAGAGAGAGAGAGAGGTTTGATGGTCGCAGTCCTTAGATTCTAGAAAGAACTGCATATCATCAGCTGTATACACACCCAAAGTCTCAAAATAGCTGCAGCAACTACTCTGCAGGACATTTTGGGTGGTCCAGAACATTGCTTTAATATTTGCTTGACTCACAGTGCAACATTTCTTGGCATCTGCAAACATAGTTCCACTATATTGTCTAAATATATTTGATAGGACATAGAAGGGTTGGAAAGTGAAACACAATAAAATCCCATTTCTTTTGCAGTTATTAAAAACAGTGGGAACTTTATTTTCTCTTATCAGCTTTCCACATTACTTATATTACCAGAAAATGATATTCTCATATTATTCTAATTTTTGAAACAATCATAGAATAATAGCTAGCAAATTTTCTATGAATAATCTAGCTGTACTGAGGCAACAGTAACCAGTACTGGAGCATATACAGTATTTTGCATCCATGAGGTTACGGATACTATTCCTAGCATTTCCCCTTAATTGACCTCAAATTTTAGACTGGAGACCTATCCAGACAGGATAGACAAAAAAGGATGAGATGGCTAGATCATTAGCCTGACCTTTTACAACTCCATGGGAGGCTGTGATGTATTACCTATTTCAGGTCAGATTGAATCAATTTTGCCATTACTGAAGTCCTATTACAAATGTATCCTTAATCTTTGAAATGAAAAATACACAACACAATTCCTCATTATTTATTTACAATGCCTGGAACCTGAGTAAGTGAGTTGCCCTTGGTTCCCATTGAAACAAATGGAACAGGATACGACTAACTTGTCTCAGTGATTTCAGTGGCAACTAAGTTTGACTTAGTCTGCATCCAATCTGGATCCAATCTAATATTTATATACTGCCCCAAAATGAAAGTTCTCTAGATGGTTTACAAGTAAAAAATAAAGTTATACAATATATAAATAAAAAGCAACCATAGATTGTAAATCAGAATAAAACCAGAAAAAGAAAACAACATCATTACAAAGGATGACATTCCCCAACTGGGATGCCACCATTGAAAAGGCCCCCTCTCTAGAAATCACCTGTCACCCTCTCATTGGGTGGTGGTGGGGCACCCAGAAAGGGGCATTAGAAAGTGATTTCGGCTCTCTGTACTAACTAGTTATAATGGGATGAAAGTACTTCCCATTCTGAATGAGACTGTAATGGGGTGCAAAAGGTTTGAGTCCCCTCCCCATACCACAGTCCTGATTCAGCTGAAGCCACCTCATGCATATTTATTATTATTATTATTTAAATGTACACCAGGGTTAAAGGTATGAGTAACATCTTACTATGAAATAGGACTGAGGAAAATCAGAAACTTCCTTCTGAATATGCATGCAATATTACTTGGGATTAAGGATCGTTATACTCAGTGGAACATGCTTCTGAGTAAACGTGCCCAGGATGGGGGCTTAATGTCAAAAAGTTCTTATCATGCCAATGGAAATAACCCCAAAGTACATCAAGCCACTGATTGCCCATCATTGCCAACCACTGGCCATGCTGACAGTGGATAACATCTGGAAGTCCATAAGTTCCCCACCCCTGCTGTAAAGTTTCAAAATTATAACATTCCAACTGAATGTTTTTGAAGGAAATACTTTGATCAGGTTTCCCCCCCTAAAGAAGCATCTGTAGAAGAACAAGGTTCAAGGCAAGGGTGGTGTTAGATATTTTGGAACCCTAACAAAATACTTAAATCCTCCCACACTCTGTGGATCTCTGAGTTTTCGTCCTCAGAGGCTTGTTTGCTCTGTGATGTTCCTAAGCTGTATCTGGCTAGTGCTAGAAGGAAGGTTACCAGGTTTCTTTTCATCATTTCCAACTAGAAATGCATAAAGTGCCATACGGCTTCAGGAAGGCCTACATCTGTTGAATGTTCTGTCTGTCATGTGGCATTAAGAGAGTGCCTTTGCTAAGAAAAATGGTAGTAACTGCAGCTGGAAAGAAGAAGTGAGTGCTATCCCATAAAGCAGAAAAAGAGTTGCTCTATACAGCATTTCCCAGCCTGTTGCCCTCTAGATATTTTTGACTACAACTCCCATAACCCCTGGCCAACTGCCATGGTGACTAGGGCTGACAGGTGCTACTCTGGGTACACACTGCTTCTAGTGTACCCTACTTCTTATAACAGTGGTGGAAAACAGATGTTGGACTGCCACACCCATCATGCCTGACTGGGGTTAATAGGACATTTCTTGAACCACAGGTTCCTCACCCCTGGTTTATAGGCCTCATAGGGGGTTCATTTTCCATTCAAATAGCTGAAGGAGGAAGTGATGAAGGTAGGGCATGATGGAAAAGGCTTTGGAAAATGTTCACAAATCATTGTAGGAAATAGAGCAGGCTGAAATGATTAAGGACTGAAAAAGGCATAAACATCTGCAGCTGCCAGAAGGCAAGTCCACATAACATTCTTTGTGATGCATGTGAAAGATGAATAAAAAGTATATAGGAGTCAGAAACTTTTAGGAGTGGTGAATAATATAGTGAATATTAATGACACCATTGTAGATCGGGTCTGTACAACTTGGGCTACAACAAGCCCAATGCAATTTGCTTGTGGATTGTGGCCTGCCAGGTACTCAGCCTAGGCACCTACTTGCTTTAGCTTGGTGGGTCAAAAGGTGTGTAGATGGCTCAGATACAGTACTGTTCAGTTACTGAAGCCAAACAGTAAACTCCACCCTATGTAAGATAGTCCAATAAAGTTCCTTACCAGATTCAGCGTCGAAGCTTTTTGTATGACTCCGGTTGTCAGGTCCAGATTCTAGAAGAGTTGCATTGAAATGAAAATTCCTTCAGCAACAGCTGTGCCCATCACTCCAGTGCTTTGCTAGAAACAGCTGCACCTGTGGAATTATTCAAAACAACATTAAAGGTGCAGGAGGTTTTTTTTTTGAAGGCCTGAATCTGGCAATGTTATTGATGCAAAAAACAAAAAGTGAGGCTAAAACTGTTTTTATTGAAAATCAGCTTAACCCTTAAACCAAAGAAAGAGAGAGAAAGAGAGAGAGAGAGAGAGAGAGAGAGAGAGAGAGAGAGAGAGATAGTTTAGAGTTGGTCTGCAGTCTGTCTTTAGTTGTTAATGAAGACATCATTGATTATGCTTTGACTATTTTTATTGTGCTGGGGTTTTTATTGTATTTCAGCTGATTTTACTGTGTTTTAATTGTTTTGCTATCAGCTGCTTAGGAGAGGGCTTTATATGGTGGAAGAAAATCATATAAATCCCCCCCTCCCCAGATGACCAGAAATCAACAGCATAGGTTGCTGCTATGTCTTTAACAACACACTTTCTAAAAAGCATAAAAGTAAATTTAAAGGCACATGTATAGGTTGCCTTTATAGACAGCCCTACAAGAAAAGGATCTAGATGTTTCAGCTGATCATAAGCTGAACATTAACAAGAAGTGTGATGCAGGGAGTTATTCAAAAAGCTAATGGAATCTTAGGTAGAGAAGTACAGAGCATACCCTCCAACATTTCTCTGATGAAAATAGGGAAGTCCTATTTTACTATTTATAGCCCACACATCTTACTGGGTTGCCCCAACCACTCTGAGCGGCATGCAACATACATAAAAACATAATAAAACATTAAACATTTAAAAATTTCCCTACACAGGATTGCCTTCAGATGTCTTCTATAAGCTGTATGGTTTTGGCTCAGAGGTCACATAACTCCATATCCTCTAACATTTCTCCGATGAAAATAGGGACATCCTAAGGCAGTGATGGCTAACCTTGACACCCCAGATGTTTTGGAACTACAACTCCCATAATCCCTAGCTAACAGGATCAGTGGTCAGGGATGATGGGAGTTGTAGTTCCAAAACATCTGGAGTGTCAAGGTTAGCCATCACTGTCCTAAGGAAAGGCGGTGCATTCTGGGATCAACTCAGAAACAGAGATGGCTTCTGTAGATCTGGCACTGTCCCTGGAAAATGGGAGGGTCTGCCATGTGGGACAATTTCCTGTTACCTTGAAAGGCCTGAAAAGGATTGCGGACAAAGGAAACAGTGTACTGATACAATTGTAGGGTTTCCATGCGTCCGGAATTTCCCCCACACACGAGAAATTCATCAGCCGCATCTGGGCGGAAATAGCCTGTACGCAAGGCAATCCATATCGCCAGTGCCTTAAAATAGCCCTAAAACAGCATTTGGCGATCTCACCAAAAAAAGCTCAACAACTTTTCAACAAGCAACTTTGGCAACAAGCAATAGTGCCCTCAACATTTTGGACAACAGTCATTTGTACTATCTGTCCATAGGCAAGGAATGTGCATTTAGTTCAATGTCAAATCAATATGTGAAATTAACTCCCTGCCCAACCTCACTGTGATCTGTAGATTCTGCGTCCCACTTTATCCTCTCACATTAGTTCTCCTCCCCGTGTCCCCATCATCACCACCGTATTCCTAATCTTTCCCTTCCTTCAGCTCTTCTGCTTCTACGACCCCTGACTTTTATTTTCCTTATGTTCATGAACTTCTCATGATTTTCCAGTCTTTAATGCACTCCACATAATCTCTACTATCCCTATAATCAATTATGAGGCATTAATCCCAGCCAAAGAGACAGTGTTCCCATCTCTCATAGGAACTGAATGGCAAACACTCTGTTACTGCTTTTTTCCTTCAACAACTAGAATGTTGTGGGAATTTTGTCACTCTGTAGGTGCTGTCTCTTCCATAAATCAGACTTGGCTCCTTTTGGAGTTGGGAGGGGAGAAGGTACCAGTTATACAGGTCAGTATTATCAATTCCCATTGTTGCATGCTGTGCATATATTCTGTTTTGACTCTATACCAGAAAGAAAATTTCTGAAATGATTGTGAAACGGTTTACTGCATATTCATGGACAAATGCTGGAATTAAAAACATAATTCTTTCAAAACAAGCCCTCAGAGAAGTTAGATTTTCTTGTGAGTCTTGTTCCCCAATAAATTATGTTAAACAATACATGTCCATCAGATAACATAGGTCTCGGACACTATATCTAGAATCTCCAACAGATGGGACATTCTCATTTAATTTGAATATCATTACAATAACAAGGAACTTTTCATCATTGTCTTGTGTGCAGAAAGATGAAGTGAATGTTACATTGTTTTGATTACCCAGAGTGACACTAAAATAGTTTAAATAATTATGCTTTAATGGAAGACTAATGAATAAAGCAATTGTTGAAGCTTCCAAAAAGAAAAGAAAAGGATTTTTGAAACGGATACTTCCTCAAAACAAAAGTGAAGGAAAAAGCACAGCAGGAGGTTGTTCTTGTTAGTGAAATTCTTTAGTTACCTGCAGAGTTAAGCTTTTAGCAAGACCCTATCCTGATTAACATTAACATACATTATCAAATTTCTATGAGCTCTTGTTTGGTGTAAAGACAAAAATAATGGATGATGTGTCAAATGTAAGTAATTATCCTTTGCAATAGTAAATGGATGATATACAATGTTATAGAATATATTCATTTAAAACAATGGGTCTGATTTATGATTTAGTTTGATATCAGCCCAATGTTTCATATTAGTGTGGGTATACTAATGTGTATAGATTTTGTGTTTAGTATTACATGTATATATTTACAGTTTGCAGTGTGGGTCATTTTATAACAGAGTACCAACATGTCGGGAACAAATATTTATTAGCAAAATGCAGGCATGCCTGAGTTTTACCAAAGCTTCTACTGAATTGAAGATTACTAAATTCCCTTCCGGTCGGCGATGCCGGAGGAGACGGTCGGGGGGACATGTCGCTCCTGACATTCCCCCGTCCGACTGGGAAAAGGGGACATCGCGCCAGCGCCGCGATCCTCAAAACCCCCGGGAAGGGCGTCCCGGGGTCCACAGGACCTGCACAGGCTCGGACGCCGGACCTGCTCCCCGGGAGACCGTAACAAGGGCTCCCGAGTGCGAGCGGGCGGCGGAGCCACAGGGTCCGCTAACTCCCCGTTGGGCGAAGCTGCGAGACCGACTCCTCGGAGCACGCTGATTTCTCCAAGACCTGCAAATTGGAATCGTGAGTAAAATGCAACAAAAAGGAAATTTGGACTAAATTTGGACTGGATTGGAACGCAAACACGGAGGTCCGTTCCTTTCCATTGTTACAGTGAAGCAGGAAATAGATACAGTTGCACTGAAAAGGACTGAATTGACTCTTTTGTTATATGGCTTTAAATTAACCCTTAAGCCTCCCCTGGTCCTGAGGGAAGCAGAGGGAACTGTGATAGATTTGTGGTTTATTTTTAAGCTGAAAAGTTTGTGAAGTGTTATAAGAAGAAAAAGTTGGAAAAAGTTTTTAAAGTTTTAAAAGTATAAAAACTGTGATTAAAGAAAATGGCGATGAAACCGGATATTACTTGGCAAACTGTGCTGGAGAAGATGCAGGAATACATTGCGGAACTGAGAGAGAGGAATGCGATGGGAAAGACTGTGGATGAGATAAGGCAAAACCCAAACACTGTGCCGGCTGAACCAGATGTACAAATAACTAAGGAAGTGACAGGACCCGTCAAGGCTAGACAACGAAAGATTATTTTGCCAAACATCAGCTGCAGGAAAAGATTCTACAACCGGAAAAGAAAATGTGCTGTTACCCCAAGAAGCAAGAGAAGAACCATAAGAAAAAACAGCACACTGACACCCTCTGACAAGCAGCCGAAGGAAAGCCGAGACGAACCGAAGATGAATTGGGAAGGCTGGACACAGTTTTTGGAAAAGGCCTCTCTGGAGGACGCAATGCAGGACTCATGCTGGTTCTGGGCTTCTCCACCAGCAGGAATAGGATAAGAACTGTTAAAGTATGGCCTGACTTGTGGATTTATGGTTTTTGATTTATGGACACGCCAGGGACTGCTCAAATGTCATGATATATAAGTGAAAGATAAGTATCTTTATGTTTAAGATGATAAGTATGATAAGTAGTGAACAATGCAAATAACAGCTGCGTACCCGGGGACCAGGGGAGGCAAGAGGGATGTAGATGAAGATATATAAGTGATTTAAGATATATGATGTTTAAAGATTGAAGATGGATATTAGGAAAATAATTATTTGATTATGAAATTAGGAACCTGTTAAAAATTGTTAAATGCTAGCAGATGGAAAATAATGGAGTGGGCGAGAGGAAGCATGACAATGATTGTAATACAAGTGAGCTGGCCTGAATCGGGGCCAGACAATATTGTAAAATCAATAAAAATTATTTAAAAAAAAAAAAAAAAGAAAAAAAAGAAGATTACTAAATTCCCAATCCCTACATCAAGGCTAATTCCCTTTCACACATCCTAAATATGAAATAGTATGTGTTGAAGGAAGAAGTCTGTCAGTATATTAAAAATAAACTGGGTAGTATTCTTTAGAGGTGATGAATGATCCTGCCTATACAGTGTTAGCTAATAGGATCCCCTCCAACATTTCACAGATGAAAATACATAACATTCTTTTATACTTGTAGTATCCCTTTAGCAAGACTTGTTATTCTACATGCCTGGTAATTCTATCTTTAATCGTGTTTTCCCTAAGTTTTTATAAATCACACTTGAAGCTAATGGATATGCTCCTGTCCCTCCTCTTGTTACAACGACCATTTTCACTTTTGAGCTCTTAAAAAAGTATTGGGTGGGTACCTTCGGCACCTGGTTATTTATATGTTCTGGTTTTTTTGTCAATAAAACCTAAATCATTTGCCTTAGTTCCTCAGACTTTGTTCCTGATAAAATGTCAGTAAACCCCAGAGTTTACCATAAACCACAAGATTATGCCCTGGCTATGCTCCTGTCCTTTGTTTTCCTTCTGCTTTTGTCCCCGTCTTAACATATTCTCCTCTGACCCTGCCCACCCTGGTTCAGTTCTTAACTCTCAGCTGAGGGAGGCAATCTTTTAGACATCAAAAGTTGTCAGTCCCAGCAAGCATGATCTTCATGGTGTGCTATGGTGGACTGGACTGCAGCTTTAAACACAAAATTCATAATGCATTTGGGTGTGCATACAATAAATTTTGGTTCAAGCCAGGGGCTGTACTGCTTCATCAAACACATTTCCAAAACACATTCTGTACTGGTAGATTGCAGTGTTTGGGTTGTTCTGTTCAAGTTGTTGAAACATTCAAAAAAATGGAAGAAGTTTTGTTCAGGCACACAAGTAAATCCAGCATCCTGTGGCCAACCAGATATTTGTGAGAAGCCCCCAAAGTAGACATGAGTATATTAGACATAACTCATGATATAAAGGGGATGAGGAGGGAACAGGAACTCAGGCTAATTCAGATGATTAAATCTGGAGCCAGCTGGTTATCAATAGCAGGATTTCTAAAAAAAAAAAAAAACCTTGTAGACTCTGACAGAGGGGGGAAAGGACCAAGCTCTACCCATTAAGATATTAACTTTTAGGCAAAATGGTGGTGGCATGCCTGTCAAGTGGGCAGAGTGTTTTGATATGCAGATGCATGTAAATTTTGCAAAAGGGATCCTGGGGAACTTCTTTAGAACCAAATAACAACAGAGAATTCTCCCTCAGGCAGCAAGCTAATAAGTTAGTGCCATCTTCACTATGCACCACAGGATTGTAATATGGTATGTAGCTGCATTCTTCAGCTTATTAATCTTTTATGGCTCATGTAGTCGAGCCTGTCATGTATTTCATGATGCTGGTTGCACAAACAAATACTGCTCCAGTAATGTGAAGGGTAGGGAAATAAAATAACTAGGACAAATGGAAATATTTGTTCCCTGTGTGATCTAAGCAACTGTTTGTATAAAGACAGGCCTAGCAGAACACAATGCAGTTGCTAACAGAATGTTTGTAACCACTGCCAATTTCTCCTTCTCTTAAGTTCACTGTTGGAATCTGAGGTAAAGCTCTAATAGATTCATTTTTCTTCCTCATCTGAAGATGCTTTGTCTCTTCATCTTTTTCAACTATATTTTTTTAAACAAGTCTCTTTGGTTTGGGGAAGGTGAAAATTAACTGTTAGTACCCAGTATGCCAAAAGCTTGCAATGTGAACAGTGTGGTTATGATTGTGAGAGATTTCTCGAGTCACAGCAACTCACTTCCAACTCTGCTCTGCTACCCCTGTGCAGAAGGAGGGTCACGATGGCAGTTAGAACCATTTGTATCTCCCAGGCTTGTTTGGTACCAGCAGCCCTACACAGAAAACTGAAAGAGGTCGCAGTTGCTTCGTTTCTGTGGTTTTACTTGGCTCTCCCTTTTCTGTCTTGCCTGGCTACGTATTCAGGGTCAAGCTAGAGATTCCCCACTTTGACTCTGCAAGGAGGCACCAGATTTTACTCGGAGCCTATTATCAAGCACAATTTGCATTTTAGGACATTTGTATAAAATCCCTGAAAGTATGTCACAAGTGTATTTTATCCATTGCATTGATATTCTAGGAAGCCGCTTTTCAGGGATAACAAATGCTCTGCCAAGGGGCCTTGTTACATGGGGTAGTCTTTCTGCTGTTTTTGTCAGCAAAGTTACTTAAATAATGCAGATGGAGTCCAGAGAGGGAAAAAATTCTGGTATACTTACTGGGAAAACAACAGAGAAGCTTTGTTTTCTTACTTTTGATCTTGTACATAGATGGGAGACATTCAGCTAAATATACATAAGAAAACTCATCAGAACTACACCCCAACCTGAATAAACATCATGCCACCCTGCCTGGTTGCTAAGCAACATCTCCACCTGTCCCCCCTCTTGGCTACTTGACAGCATTAACCCTTAAATCACAAACTGAATGATTCCTGCTGTTCCATCAGTTTTAATTTTCGCTCTTCCAAATCTACTGCAGAGGAGCATACAATCTCCAAGGCAGTGAAAAATGCCACAAAGCGTCCAGGTCTTCAGACCCTGCTACAAATTTCACATCATGAACACAGCCCTCCCAGCATTTCTCCTAACTCTAACAAGTAACGTTAATAGGACAGTAATACACAGTGTGCTTATAAATCTGTCTATTTCAGTAGTCATGAGTGTACCTATTACGGTATTGCATTGTGGCCCTTCTGACTAACAGTATCCCAACAGCTATGTCACACCCTCCAACGTTTCTCCAATGAAAATAGGGACGTCCTATTCCATAATAGGGAAGGGACCCAGGTGGTGCTGTGGGTTAAACCACAGAGCCTAGGGCTTGCTGATCAGAAGGTCGGTAGTTCGAATCCCTGTGACGGGGTGAGCTCCCGTTGCTCAGTCCCAGCTCCTGCCCACCTAGCAGTTCGAAAGCATGTCAAAGTGCAAGTAGATAAATAGGTACCGCTCCGGCGGGAAGGTAAACGGCATTTCCGTGTGCTGCTCTGGTTCATCAGAAGCGGCTTTGTCATGCTGGCCACATGACCTGGAAGCTGTACGCCAGCTCTCGGCCAATAAAGCGAGATGAGCGCCACAACCCCAGAGTCGGACATGACTGGACCTAATGGTCAGGGGTCCCTTTACCTTTACCTTTATTCCATAATAATAATAGTAATAATTTTATTATTTATACCCCGCCCATCTGACTGGGTTGCCCCAGCCACTCTGGGTGGCTTCCAACATATATAAAAACATAGTAAAACGTTAAACATTTAAAAAACTTCCCTACACAGGGTTGCCTTCAGATGTCTTCTAAGGGTTGTATAGTTTTGGCTCAGAAGTCACATAACTCCATACCCTCCAATATTTCTCCAATGAAAATAGGGACATCCTAAGAAAAAGTGGTGCATCAACTCAGAAACCGGGATGGCTTCTGTAGATCTGACACTGTTCCTGGAAATTAGGGACACTTGGGATTGTCAAGGATTGTGGACAAAGTAAAGAGCGTGCTGACACAATTGTAGGGTTGCTCAACAAAACTAAAAAAAAAAGCTCTACAATTTCCAAAGGGGGGGGGGGAAGCGCCACAACTTTTCTGTCTCGATTTTCATTGTTTGAAATATGGCAACCCTATAATATAGGTCATAAGGACCTTATCAGCACAATTCTGAGTGACCCACTCATACACATGAGCCATTGAGAAATGTGTATGTATACTATAAGGGCACAGACAGTGTCTTGTGTTAAACTGGTGCTCTCTCCTGAGTTACATTTATTTCAGTGGTGTTTGTGTAGGAGAAGTGCCAAGTGGATTGTGCCCACCTTTTTTAAAAATTAAATTAAAGAATGGAAGAAAAGCGATCAAGGCAGACAGCAAATTGCACTCTCTGGAATAAGCAGCACTAGTGACCTCAAAGTCATTCTATAGTCCAAGGGTATGATCTAAGGCTACATGGTCCATAAGGGGAAAATCAGCACAAACTCAACTAAGATGAAAGAGCACAGAGAGAATAAAATTAATCTGATATTTTGTGTGACAGATGAAATACATTTGAATTCTTTTTAAATATTAATGTCTCATTTTGCTTGCTCTTGAAGCATTAGGCACAATGGGTAAAATAATTAAAAACAGATTTATTGTTTTCTGTCCTTTGTGGCTCAGTGAGGATTGTTGCTGCAAGGACTGTTTTTAATTGTCTGATAAGAGTAGGGGAGATGGCATCCTGTGTTAATTCAATATGAAACGTGCCAATTTAAACATACCAAAGTACAGAAATGACAAAAAAACTTCTTTCAAGGTTGATACTGTTTACAGTATGAAGAGAGCCAATAGTGTGGTTTATGCCTAAACAACAGATTCTTGGCATAACCTGTGTGCAATTTGCCATCTTAAAGGGAAGTATGAGCCTCTTAATATTTCCATATTTGCATCAGACGTCAAACACTGAAATCCATTCAATGCCACAACAACAAACAACAACAACAATCATAATAGTAATAATATATTATTTATACCCCGCCCATCTGGCTGGGTTTCCCCAGCCACTCTGGACGGCTTCCAACAAAAGATTAAAAATACATTAAAACAATCTTGCACCAATAAGGAAACCTGGGTGATTTGACAAGTACCACCAACATCTCTAGTGGTTATGTCTCAGAGCTTGGTAGCAGAGAATGGCAGTATAAATCAGTGGTAATCTGCCCAAGGCCCAGTCTGGGGGGAAAAAGATCTCAGCAGGTTGCAATGAAGAAAACAACTCTGACCCTGAAACTTTCAGCTAAAGACTCTTCAAGCAAGGACTGGGGTAAGAGCAGTGCTAAGCAGCTGGACCACCGGAGGATGAGGGCTTACCATCATTACTCCTCCTCAGCACTTCCATTTTATGTTGGCCACAAAGTCCCCAAGTATTAGTAACACCAAGGAGATGGACCCATTTCCCAGGCTATCCTGTGCATACTCCATGACACCAGATTTCACACCTAGATCCCTAAAACCAGGGGCGTAGCAAGGGGGTGGGGGGGTGGTCCGCCCCGGGTGCCACCCTGGGGAGGGTGACAAATTGGGCATTTAAAAAAAAATTTTTTTAAAGGCTATTTTCGGCAATGCCAGGGTGGAGCCGCAGGGGCGGCCAGCGAGGAGTGGTGTCACCCCCACTTGCTGGCCGCCCCTGCGGCTCTGCCCCGGCAGCGCCAAAAATAGCCCCCCCTTCCAGCGGCTTTTCCCGCCACTGGCTTGCAGAGCCGGGGAATGGAAAGGGACGGGCCAGCGAGGAGGGGTGGCACCCCTCCTCGCTGGCCCGCCCCTCTCCCTGCCTTGACTTGCGCTCCGGGCTCCGTCGGCCGAAGCTGCCGCCCGTCCAGCAGTGCACCCCTTGGTTGTTGCAACAGCATTTTAAGTTCACCAAAAGTGTTTTATGGTATTTTTCTCCTCATAACAGCAGTAGAGCTTTGTACTCAGAAGGTCCCATTTTCAATCTCTGGCCTGAAACCTTGCAGAGCCACTGACAGTCAGTGTAGACACTACTGAGCTAGACAGAACTAATGGTCTGACTCAGTATAAGGCAGCTTCCCATGTTCTCTGTGCCTGACTATTCCTGAAGCTGGTCATTCAGATTCCTCAAGCAAGGAACTACAACACAGAATAGCTCTAACAGGGAGGTGTGATCTTTTGCAGGAGCTTTGATGGTATCAAGACCACGGCCCAACTTGTTTGTTGCCAATGGCACACTCCATAGGCAATTCACTTTTGAAATTCACTGTGAAAGTTAAGTTTAAATGATAAGGAATCTCCACTGGTGCACAGTTTCCCAGAACTCTCCAATGGAAAACATTTTTTCTTGACTCTTTGCAAGCTTTATCCTTTGAAATTAGAATTCTGTTTGTCTTCTGTATTCCCCTCCCCAGTATTCTGCAGCTTAAATCAATGGTCCCCCCCCCTTGTTGTTTATTTTACTTATGTCACTCAGAGTCCAGGCTGAACAAGAAGAGAATGTGGCAACTATTTAGATGCTTCCAAAAGAAGTGGAAGATACAACCTCCAGAAGATTGACACATAAATTGAAAAGCTGAGCAGTAAAGCAGTGGTAGATTAACGTAATTATTTATTTCTGAATGACTCTTCCTCCAGATATTCTGGGTGGGAAGCATACAAACAAGTGACTCAGAAATATCTATTCATTGATTTGTACCCTGATACTATGGAGTGACTTATAAATAAATAAAGTTGAAGCATTCCAAGTATCAACTTACCCTACTGCAGCACAAGCAGGACTATGTGCCTGGGAAGATCGATTGCCCTTTTCCTAGGGATAGGCAGACTCTTTGCAGCTTAATTTGGAATTGATTTGTCAATTATGAGTGTCATCAGAGAATGCTAGAAAAACGCACACACCTATTTTCAAGAGTTCGCTATTGACTTCTGGTTCTTTGCACATTATTTCCTGGGGCACGTGTTTGTTCTCATAAAGTGTGCTTGGGAAATGGTGTGTGTGTGAAGGCAGGATTTTGAATTATGAACAAGGGCGATTCATTCAATGCCAGTGCCCCCAAACCAGAGGATTATCCTCCCTGCTCTTTCTGATCACAAAGGAAAAAACCAGCCATAAAACAAACATGTGAATCTTACCCCTAGTGGAGCAAGAAGAGATTTGAACTCCTGACTGGTAGTGAGCTTGCTTAATTAGGCGAAGCCCGCTGTACCTGACCACCTACAAGGACCAAAGCTCCCCATGGGTGATGGGGAGGACTCTTAGGGTGACCTAATTTTATCAAACTGGAACATTCTTGGGCCAATTAATTGCTCACCACTGGAACCAAGTTATTGTTCTTATAAATCACATTCCTATTATTAAAAGTTCTAGTCAATCAAACACAGGTCCATTGGAAGTAAGGGGGTTACAGCAGAGAAGGGGAACAATTTTCATCCTGAGGACTACATTTCTGTCTGGGCAATCCTCCAAGGGTTGCATGTCAAAGACAAAAGTGGACAGAGCAACAAATGTGAATTTTACCTTTGTCCAGTGGACTAGTTTCTACACATGCAAACACATCCCTCTTTCCTTCTTCCCAGGCGTGCATTATCAGAATTCAGGGATCACTGTTCCAGCAAGACAAAAACACTCAAGGAAGGGGCATACCAGGGCCACTGAATGCATATGGGCTGGGGAGAAGCTGGGGAGAGCTGGGACCAAATAAGAGAGGACTGGAGAACTACTTTTGGCCCCTGAGCCTGCCTCTCCTGGGTTAAAATGATCAACAAAGAACATGGGCATACCCAGGGGGGCATGGGGGGCAGCTGCCCCCCCTAGAAGCAAAAATGATCAGCGTCTGTTCAAAGCAAACCTGAACGACCATGGCTTGCCCCCCCCCCCCCTAGTTTTGATCCTGGGTACGCCCCTGACAAAGAATGTTAGGTCAAGAGAGCACCCTTCAAGATGCAGAGCATATATCCTGTGCATTCATAGTCCATAGTCCATAGTCCAGGATTCCCTGTAGGGAACAATCATGACTTGGGATAACTCAGTTGGTAGAAGATGAGACTCTTAATCTCAGGGTTGTGGGTTTGAGTTGGAGACAAACATTCCTGCATTGCAATGTATTGGGCTAGATGACTCTTGTGGTCCCTTCCAACTGTACAATTCTGTTCTGTTTAGAGAACTCTGCTGCTTCTGGAGACACATTGTGTTCTGAAGTGCACAGCAGATACTACATTTCTCAAATTTGAGGACAAATACACTGATCAGGTGAAGGTCACATCTAGCAATGGACAAATCTTAATTTCAGTTGCTTTCATTTCTCAGTTTTTCACATTAATGTCTCAGTTTCTGAGGTCTTTTTATATAAAATTCCTTATTAAAATTCATTAGTATTTTAGTGTGCATTTCTCCTAATATATACGTTGTGTATACCATTTTGCTTAATATACACATTTTTAGGCACACTCTCCCATAATATACAGATTTTTTCATTAGAGAACTGCACCACAAAATTCTGAGAAGTATGCATTTCAAATGATAGTTTCTTTGTATGTATTTTTTCATAAAGTGAAAATTAGGTAGGTTCACATTAAAATGCAAACCAGCCACACCTCTCCAAAGTCAGTCAAGAAATGTACTGCTTTAGCAGTATAAATGGACCTTCCACCTGCTGTTGTATATATCATGTGAAGCTGGTAGTTAGCAACCTTTAAGGATTCCTGATTTGTACTTAAATTTTAAAATTTACAGCAAGGGGAGTGGGTTATGGGATGAATGTTGGGGTTAGAAAATGGAGAATGATAAAGAGAAGTCAAGCAGGTGTCTTAGAAGGCAGTAAATAAGTTGAAGACCAATTAGGAAAGAAGAAAGCATGGGAATTGATTTGATCACTTGTTATCCAAAGCAGTGACTTAGGGTTGAGCTGTTAGAGGTCAAAATGGTAGGAGTTCTTATAAATCACACACATGAATGTACGTAGGAGTGTCTGCAATGCCACTGAGAACAATTAGTGCTTCAAGAGTAAAACTGGACTCAGTGAGGAAGGTCAAGCACTGATAATAAGCCTATTAACTTGTGTATTAAGTGCCTGTGACAGTGGCATTTCTTCATAACATTTTCATTGCAGAGATTTCCCAAGTACTTGGAAAGGCTGTATGTGTGTCAGTAGTTTTATTAAATGAACACATACGAATTGGCAGCTCTTATTAATATGTGTGCTCCTAAAAGAGAAAGACAAGTAAGAAAACAATTATTGCACAGGGCTCAATAAGCTCAGAGCTAACAAAAGAATAGCACAATGTGCAAGGAAGAGTTACAATATCACCAAAGATGGCTCAGTAACATGAGCAAAACAGATTTGTAGCCCAGAACTGAACAGAGATGGACTGTAGCATGGCGAGACCAGTAGGACTGTGGTCCCTGTTTTGTTTTGTTTTAAGACATGTTGTTTGTGTCCTCCAAGAGGCTTTACAGGCCTCCCCATGGCCCTTTACAGATCTACAATAGACCTTACATTGTGCACTTTTCTAGAAGGCTGCCTGTGGAGTTCTAAAGAGCTCCGGGTTTTGTTTTCTGTTTTGTTAAAGCAGAGCAATGTAGATTTTTTTAAAAACAACAACAACACCACCTTAAATCAAGTGTTTAGGTTTTTTTTAAAAAATAACCACCCTCAGCTGCTGTGTTTTAACATAAAACAATCCAGAGCACTTCAGCATTCCACAGGCAACATTTTTGACAGCCTCAATTCTTATTATTTATTGCATTTCTTACAAAGCCCATGGACAGAAAAGCAGAGAAGCAGAGCAACAGAGCACCCTGTGACTTTGCAAGGTCCCAACATCTGACTCAGGGATGGGGACATTATTGGAATTGCATTTCGACTTGGGGACAGGGGAGACCCCCCAAATCACCCTGATTCAGCTTGTTCCTCAGTTCCACACAGCCGATGCACAACCTAATAGATACCATATGTGATGGTACAGAAGATGCTTTTCTATCTGACATGCTTTTTACACTGCCAGATGACTCTTATGCATACCATTTTCAGTCCCTCAGTTTTACTCCCATCTTGGACTTTACCAGGTGAACATATGGCTTGAATCATATGGCTTGAATCATCTGCAGGCGGCTTGTCTCCCCAAATCAGCATTTACTTCAGTTGCATTCACACAGCAGTTTGTTCCATTGCCCCCACATTTCTGAAACTCTTAACTTCCACATTACATTTGAGTTTTCACATGATGTAAAAGCTGCTTCCATAAAAAATATACAATACAACCCAAGGTTACTACTCATTTCTGTGTTATTTGATTCCAGAAAAAAAATCCTTAACCTGGAAAATTGTGGGAGTAAAGTGACCAAATCTGGAACCCTATACAGTTCTTTCCTCCTGTTTCCATGGGCAAATCATGGAGGAACAGAAGCACGCATGCGCAGAAAGGATGAGGGAGTGGCAACATTGTCCAATGACAGTGTGACATGCCGGTATATTGGTCAAAAAGCCACAGTTCAATAACACAGCAGGGGCTGCAGTTTGAAAGGAGCATTAGAAAATGAGACAGAGGAAAAGTAACACAATATTCCTCATGACTGAGTGCACTCTTTCTTTCTCTTGGGCAAATGATGATTTGTCAGGGATTTCCTCTTCAGTGTAACCCCTTAAAATGTCCCACTGGAAACTTTATTGGAATAAAACACTTCTTAGATGATTAATAATGCCTTGACCTCTAGTGCAAGAAAATGAAGAAGTGTAATTGGTGTGCAGCCTCTTTTTCCTTAGCTTAGTGATAACTTGCTTCAAGCCTGATGATTAGTTGTTTTTGAAATTTGAGCAGACACTGCCTCTTAACATATTGTGGGTAAGCTAATGAACGATCTGATTACTGGAATGAAGATTTGTTATTAGATCAAGGAAACCAGGATTTCACATTCATGAATCCAGACTGTTTTTCAGCTCGAGCTTCTTAACAAGCAGCACATCAAAAAGCCAGCCATACTGCACTCGGAAGAAAAAGAAAAGATTTCACTCATGCATTCATTTTAAAAATCCACTTCTCTCCATCACTATTTTGGCTGAAACAGAGAAGGGCGGGGGAAGAATGCTAATGCTTTGGAATCAAAGAAATGCTTTCATCAGAGCCTTTATTTTGAAGATCACAACACGACTGATATTGAACTGGATCACTCGGTTCCACAAATGCACCCAAAGGCCAGGGACTGAGTGAGAAGAACATTCCCACATCTCCTGAAGGAATTCTTCTATCGTTTTCTATGTTAGACTTCCCTGCTGGAAATAACAGATGACAAGTTTTGCTTACAAATTTCTCCTTTCCATGGGAGAGACAAGGGCAATAGGTTTCTCATTTCAGATTGCATATATTTAGACTCCTAGTACTAGTAAGCTGAAATGAAAGGGGCTCCTTTCACATAGGTTTTCAGTCTTATGGAACAAGCTTCCTTCTTGTAATTAATGCACTGCTATCTGAAAGAGTGAGAGACTGTGAAGGGGAGCAGGGAGAAGGAATGTGTCCCTTTTGCTGAGATAACTGGGCCAATCTTCCCTTCCCTCACCCTAATCCAGCTGTGATTGTGTGGGGCAAAATATGGATTGAGATGTGCACTTAGATGACCATCTGAATGTGCATTCCATAAAAATAAAAGAGTGCATATGGATCACACATGCACAATGTTGCTTTCACAGGGCGTCCACCCCCATTCTGTGACAATTAATCAAGTGGTTCTGTGGGACCTGTAGTAGACTAGAGCGGGATTGAAACAAAAGCCTTGCTGATGGACAGGGAAGTTACAAAGGCAGCCTAGAAACCAGAAAACACCACTCTATTGCACATTTGAAGTGAGGGCAATGGGAGGCTTTTGTCTTTAGCCTTGCCACCATGTAGTCAAAACTTGGAGATGCAGTGGGAGGCGGCGGCGGGGGGGGGGGGGAATTCAGTGCTTACCGTTACTGTACCTGATTGGCTGGGATCATGCAATGAAAAAGCTCTTTTCTTTTGCTAAAAACAAATCTGCCAAACAGCAGCAGGTCAGGAGGGAGGAAGCACAAACATGTGCAAAATAGTGCAAGGTGGAAGAGTTGCAAATATTTATGCGCCTCTCTTGAAATGTTTAGTTTGTAGCGAACATTGGACCTAAAGAAAAAATCATGTAGCACTGGTTCCCTTGCTTGCTTTGGTAGCAATTGCTTAGTGGAATCGCCCTCCGAAATACATATTCTGAAAACTGTTTACCATTTAGTTTGGGCAAGTACTCTTGTTTGAAAGCCCAAGAGTCAATTGGGCATCAGATGTACTAATTGGAACATTAGTTCTTTTTGGTTCTTTGGAAGCCCAACGTATTGGCAACTTGCACAGAAAACATAACAGGCTCCCTAAACTTCCTTGAGCTTTTTGGCACTCATCTGGATGAGGGTTTCCCCAATATTTGACCACACCATGAAATCTTAAAGGTCTCTTCTGCAGAGGAGTCTTTGAAAGACAGGATTGGATTAGACATGACACAAAATATGTCATTTCTATACAGCAAATTAGAGGATGGCTTGAGCCAACAGTACAAAGAAGCTGGGTGGTATTACTACTTGACATTTAGGGTGCAATCCTAACCTAATTTACCTGGAAGTAAGCTTGGTTGAGTTAAATAGGGATAACTTCTGAGTAGGGATGGAGGAGATATTTGACTCAGTGTGCACTTACAGCTGAATTTAAAAGCTCTTTCTGAAACAATATGAAAACCGACAAAAGTGATCATTCAAAATTTGCATTTATCTGAATTTTGCAATGCAGTACTACACTCAATGTTTTAAAAGATGCATATATAAAGGGAAAGTTTCATAAAAAATAAATATACCGGTATTAGTGAGAATAACATGTAAAATGCATTATATTAGGGGAAATGGCTTGCAAAATATGTGTATTAGTGAAAACCACACATAAAATGTGTTTATGATAAGAAGTTCACACTAAAGTTCCAGTGAATTTCCATGAGGATTTTTAAAAAAGAAAATCACGAATTACTGAAAAATATGGAAAACTGAATTTCATATTGGAAAAATGAGAAACTGAGAACCAAAACTGACAGATCCTTCAATCCCCAATTATGAGTAGACAATATTAGGCTTGTGCTGTTAGTCTGTCTTGGCTTTGCCATATTGAGTATTTATTTTTATTCCAGATGTCACAGGGAGAGCAGAACCATGCTTTTGAACTGAAGCTACCTGTAGTTCTTAGATTTCATTTACATCAAGTATCTACTGTCCAACAGCAAGGTTTTATGAACGTTTGTTTCACTCTCTACAGTGGGTCAAGAACCACTGGTTTCAGACTCATCTCTTACTTACTCTCTTTTTTATTCCACTTTGCACACCATTATTGTCTCCTAAAGTAGCTCAGATCAATAAAGAGAGAGAGAGAGATACCCTGCTATCAAGCTTATAAACTAAAAAGAAAGACACACAAAGGAAGAAGAGTGGAGAGAAATGGTAGAGGAGGGAAATCAATTCTTTAAGACCAGAACAAAGTGGTAAACTATATGTGTTTATATCTAGTTCAGGGCAGGCTTATCTGCCCTTGCTGGTGTTTTTGCTTGAAAATGGTCTTCATATTATTGATACTGAAATCATAATATACATGATATAGCATTCCAAAGAAAATAGCTTGTCCTGCCATCACTGCTGGAAGAAGTCGAGCTACCAGTCCTGTTTCTGGCAATCAGATCAGTACATAGGTAAGAAACAGGTTACAAGGTTCAGCAGGTGCATAAGAGGCACAGATACATGGCTAAGCATAGCTAACACATTGATCCAACAAGTAACATGATCCGTGCACCTTCCTTTTGAAGACTGGGGCAGGCACAGCTCCTGCGCAAAACCAAGACAGACTATCAGTCAGTTTGTGACTTGATTTATATTCCATGGTGCATTTTGCTTTTGTTTGGTATTTCATATTCATAAACTTTATTTCTATGTGGTCCTCAGATTTTGATGTTGAAATTATAATATAAATGATATGCCATTCTAAAGAAAATAGATCAGGTCTAAAACAGTTTTATGTGTCCTAGTAATGATAATCTGCTACTCTGTTTCTTGCTGATGAAGCAAAACTAACATTTTTCCCCCTCTGTCAGCATTAGAAAAAATAATTTTTCTTTCATAGTAATTTTGCTTCAATGCTGGCACAGCAGCTTGAGAATAAGAAATTGTGCCTTCATTTTATTGGATCAAAGTAGAGAATAGATACATGGATGTAACCAGCATCAGAAATGGGTTGATATCTCATATCCTAGCCTGTTTGTTCCTAGAACAGTGCTAAACACTTGCAGCCCAAGCTATGCCCTGTTTGAATCATCATGTATGCCAGAACCTGCTTGGTTCCTTCTCACTGACCCTTTAAGTCCATTGCAGACATACATTTTGATTCAGTTCATATACAGTATGCGGTTGTGGGGATTGTGATTGTAGTGGCAGAAGTTCCTCCCTTACCTGCATCTAATTTCCACACATGGGTGAGAATGCATGTGCATAGTGGCCTTCAAATCTGATTGTCCTAGTTTAGATGAGGCTTCCAACAACAATGAAAATGGGTACCACTACTCATGGGCTATGACCACCCAACCACATAGCTGTTTTTGATCATCACTCTCTACTTGCATGATCAAGGAACATCTCAATAAATGAACCACCTGGACTCACTGACAACACATAACTCACTTTCAAAATATGCTTCGTGGCTAAGTCTAGATTTGGCCTTCTTGCCTGAAAACCCACCTGCTCACTAGGAAGGGGAGCTGAACAATATAACACAACAGGATGGCCAATAACAATGGCACTAAACACTATTTATAGACTAATACAAATGATCAGAAATTACAACCAAAGTCTCTAAATAATCTTCACCAGTCACCGTAGAATAATTCAGAAGTTCAATGTATACATAATCAGTCACCAAATATGGCCGGAATAGAGTTTCCGGATGACCAATTTGTTTCATTCAATTCTTCATCAGCCAGACTTGTAAGAAATAATATGAGAAGGATGCAGTTCAATTTCTTAACAAGCTGAAATTACAATATACATGCGATGAAACCTGCGTCTGTATAAAATAAATTGCATAATACAATATATACAACTAAAATACATACCCAATCTTACATGCAAGCAAATATAAACTCATAGGAGTATGGTCAAGGCCATCTCCTTTACAATCACCATACAACATAATAAGCATCTGCTGAACCAAACCAATGGCCTATCTAGTCCAGCATCCTGTTTTCACAGTGGCCAACCAGATACCTGTGGGAAGCCCATAGGTAGGACACTCTGCCCACCTGTGATTCCCAACAACTGGTATTCAGAGAATATTGCTTCTGACAGTGGAGGTAGAACATAGCTTCATGGCTAGTAGCTGTTGATAGTTTTGTCCTCCATGAATTTATCTAATCCTCTTTTAAAGTCATCCAAGTTGATAGCCATCACCAACTTTCATTGACTCCTTCCTCACCCTTGATGGTACAGCAAGGGCCAACTTCTCCCATTTAAGCCTATTCACTGGGACAATTTTGCTCTGGGTTCCCTTGTCTGCTGAGGTTAGGTGGGTAGTGACCAGAGACTCATGATGCCTTTTTAAATATGGAGGTTCCCCAATTGTAGACCATCCCAAATGGAAATATCATTCATGCCCTTCCTTCTTCGTTTAGACACCGAGCTTCATGGTTTTATTATTCCAAGTTTTTGTGAGCACACAATGACATTGCTTTTTTAATATTCTACTTCTGTTGCTAGTAGTTCTGTATCATGTTTTACACTAACTAGTTTTTCATTGGATTTCATTGGATTCATTGTAAACTGCTTTGAAGACACACCCATACCCATACACCAGCAGCTCACCTAAGTGCTCTGAGCTTTGTCTTGAAATTATGGCTCTTATGAAAGATCCATTTTCTTAGGTGGTTCCAGTTTCACTGGGGAATGCTAGTTTTGTGCGGTGGGGAGGGGGAGGGCGGGAGTGTCTGTTCCTGTGTGTACCCCTCTCTCTTTGGATTGAGGCTTTCGTAAATTTTATGTTAATCAATTTCTCGGTGTTTCTTATCACCCTCTCCCGTTAATGACTCCAATATTAAATAAAGTCTTAAAGAGTTTGCAAGGATATTCACTGGTGTGTCTCGCGGCAGTCTGAACGGCTGCCAGCTCTTCTGCTATTACATCTTTAAAGTCTTTAACTGTCTGAACAGCTGGATGATTGTATATAACCCTGGCAAGCAGCCACGACTCCCTCCAAATCCCAATTAAAACCATTAGAGTAGCAAAGAAAGAGAGAGAGGAAGCACAGCACTGTTTCATTGAAGATCCAATCTGTTTTTAATGCTCTCTTATTGTGGTGTGGAGTAAGAACCAGTTCTCAAAACACACTTTTCTATTCAGACTTGCTGTCGAGCAATCCGATGGCTGCAGGCTGTGTCTGCTCATTTTAGGGCATCATAATGGTCAGAAATCCAGCTGTGTTTGAAATGTTAAATTAGAAGCAGGATACAGTCCATTGTTCTTTAGTATACTTCACATTCCTGGTTGGGGGCGGGGAGCCTTGATTTTTAAATATTATTAAAGCAGTCCCACACACTTTTTAATATTGCTCGCCGGGAAGTGTGTGTAGGATTGCAGTTAGGCAGAGGGACCCTATAACTTATAGTATGATGGCGGGAGAGGTCCTGTCATTTATTACATAGTACAGGCATAGGCAAACTCAGCCCTCCAGATGTTTTGGGACTACAACTCCCATCATCCTGTTAGCTAGGGATGATGGGAGTTGTAGTCCCAAAACATCTGGAGGGCTGAGTTTGCCTATGCCTGACATAGTAGAATGACCACTGTATCTAAACCTGGGACAGGGCAAGGGAAATACAGAGACAAAGAGAAAATGGCAGACATACCTCCATAAGAAGAGCCTGCTGAATCAGGCCAATGGCCAGCTAATTAAGCATCCTGTTCTCACAGTGGCCAACCAGATGTCTGTGGGAAACCCACAAGCAGGACCTGAATACAAGAGCACTCTCCCTCAGCATCCCTCAAAACACTGCTAGCCCCACTAATCAGAGGCTGAGCCTGCAATGACATACACTTGCCTTGTTGACATGGAAAGAGTTGATTCTGCACAGTCTGAGCAGGGAGTGTGTCTGTTATGTCACAGACAGAGAAGACACTGGAATAAATGTTACCAAGAACTCTGGCCACAAGTTTTAACAAAAGAATAAGTTTACTTGTGAGTAAATTCAAATATCATATCAATCCTGTTAGGAATTACAGTCTTAAACGAAACTAATAGTTTCACAATGAAAAGTCTTTTGGAGGTTGAAGCAAGGGCTTCTGAGATGTGAATCAGATGTATGATGTGAAAACTGGAAACCAGGACAAGGCCCTGTTTCGGAGCAGATGCCTTCTTCAGCTCGTTTTTTTGAAAAGAATGTGAATAATATATAATTTCTGTTTCTTTTGAATCTTTGGTAGATGAAGCGTCTTAGATAAGTGGATCAATGTGTATCCAAGTTTTCCTGTGTTTTTCTATGCGTTTCCATACAGAGAAGAAACACAGAGAAGATGCTGAAGCAGCGGCCATAGCTGAGATAACTCCAGGGCACCCTCCTAAGCCTGGTGCTATTCAACATCTTTATAAATAACTTGCATGAACGACTAAGGGGGATTCACATCAAATTTCCAGATGACACCAAACTGGAAGGGGTAGCTAATACCTCTGAAGATAAAATCAGGATTCAAGATGAGCTTAACAGACTGGAGAACTGGACCAAAACTAACAAAAATGAATTTCAATCTGGACAAATGTAAGGTTTTAAACTTAGACAGGAATAATCAAATGCACAAATATAGGATGGTGGCCACCAGGGTTGACAACAGTACATGTGAAAAGGATCTCAGGGTCTTAGTGGACCACAAGCTTAACATGAGACAATAGTGTGATGCAGCAACAGAAGTATAGTGTCCACATGAAGGGAAGAAGTAGTACCACTCTCTTCTGCCTTGGTCAGACCACACTTGGAGTGATTTTGTGTTAATACACACACTCCTGTTCAAATAATCCATAATTCAAATCCACACATAACAATACCCACCCATTTCTTATCAGGGATTATAATTTTGTCCACTACATAATTCCATTAAAGTAGCCGGACCTCTCTTAGCAATCTGACTTGATCAGCTGGGCAAGGCTGTAACAACCAGTGCCTACCCACTTCCAAGGACACTAATAAAAAAACCCCCAAGGATAATATTTTCACAGCCTTTGGATATTGCCACAGAGCACTCAGGGCAAGAACAGAGCCCTGCCCCACCCCTGGGAAGAATGGATGAAGAGTACAGCCAAGAGTAAATGCCTCGCCTCCTGGGTTGAGTCATACACAGCCTTTCCCATTGATTGGGCAAAGCAGTCAAGAGAGAAAAACAAGTGTTTAAAAGGACAGCTTAAGCCTGGCCAGCCTCACCCAGGCAATGCACAGAAACAGTTATAGGCTGGGGACCAAACAGGAAGGAACACTTCATACTTACCTCTCCCAACTGGTATGGCTGGGAAGGAGCTCAGAAGCCAGAACATTTTTAGGCAGATTGAGTACTTGGAGCATTGGCCTCTCCATTGCTTCTGTTAATCTGTAGAAAAATGTAGACATTAATGTAAATTAATAATAATAATAAATAATAAACAATACAAATAACAATATGCATGCTACGTGTTACTTGTGTACAGCTGTAGAAATGGGATTTAAGGCACCTTTAAACCCCCTCTCTGAATTCTGGAAATTGTAGTTTACCCCTCACAGAGCTACCATTCCCAGCACCCTTAACAAGCTGTGTCAAAATTCCACCCCATGCTGTTTTCCCCACTGGAGGGTGGGTAAAAATGCAGAGTCTTCTGGATACTTTAATGATGTTGATACCAATCACCATGGTATCCTTGTGGACCACATGGACTGGGACAGGATCCAAGGAGTTAGGACCACAATGCTCCAGTGATTCCACTCCTACTTGCAGGAAAATTCCAGAAGGAGGTGCTGTGGGACTTCTGCTTGACCCCTTGGCGGTCACCCCATACTATGAATTGCTGCAAGTTTCCATTTTTTATCCCATGCTACTTGATATACCTGAAACTGCTGGAAGAGGTTGCCTGAAGGTTCAGGTTGTGATTCTGTTTGGGAGTCAATGACACCCATCTCTATCCTTTTCGTTAAATCTAGATGTGATACATATGAAGCTGGCAAGGACATGGATGATGGCTAATAAACTGAATGTCAGTTCAGGAAAGATGGAGGTGGTGTTGGTAGTGGTGTTGGTAGACTCTGGGGCTGAAAAAGCAGGAGCTATTAGCCTGGGTGGGATTATGCTTTCCATGAAGGACCAGGTTCATAGTTTGGAGGTACGTTTAGACCAGCCTTAACTTGGGCTGTCCAGATGGTATGTATAATATACAAGAGCTCATATCAGCTTTGGTTGCCAGCTCTGCCTGCTCCCCATTGGCATGAAATGATGTTACCACAGTTATCCACAGTTCAGTTATAGAATATAGTTATGGGCTGCCTCTGAAGACTGTTCAGAAACTATCTGTTTTGCAATGCAGCAGCCTGTGCTGTTGCCAGAATGAACATATTTCTCCTTATGTATTCAAAGCTCTACACTGGCTTTCAGGTTTTTTTCTGGGCAAAGTATTGGCTTTGACTCTAAATCCCTAAACAGCCTGTGTCAAATGTATCTGAAAGACCACCTGTTCCCATACAAACCTGTTCATTCTCTCAAATCATCATTGTAGGCCCTGCTCAGGTATATAAGGTAAGCCAGTGTATGAAGAACTGCCCTGAGTGTTTGACTGAAAAATGGGGTATTACATTTAAAAAGAAAGAATGAATAAATCACATAATATTGTGGGACAACAGTGATGATTTCTTACCAAACCAACTTTTGATGATTACAATTGGACAGCTCTGTTTTAGGTTTTAGGGAGACTAAAGAAGCTATACAGTAACTGGCACTAACAATAAAATGTATTCTTGGCAGCATTCTTAATTAAATTAGTATTTTGACAAAATATTAGGGTGCCATGTAGAATGAAGCAAAAAACAAACATGGCAGCATATCAATAAAGCTCAATGTGTGTCATGCCAAATTGTTGTGAATGTGGAGAGACAAAAGAGATGCCATTTATTCATACTGTGGAAAAGGTAAAGGTAAAGGTAAAGGGACCCCTGACCATTAGGTCCAGTCGCGGACGACTCTGAGCTTGCGACGTTCATCTCGCTTTACTGGCCGAGGGAGCCAGCGTACAGCTTCCGGGTCATGTGGCCAGCATGACTAAGCTGCTTCTGGCGAACCAGAGCAGCACACAGAAATGACCGTTTACCTTCCCGCCAGAGTGGTACGGTACCTATTTATCTACTTGCATTTTGATGTGCTTTTGAACTGCTAGGTTGGCAGGAGCTGGGACTGAGCAACGGGAGCTCACCCCGCCGTGGGGATTCGAACTGCCGACCTTCTGATCGGCAAGCACTAGGCCCTCTCTCTCTCTCTCTCTCTCTCTCTCTCTCTCTCTCTCACACACACACACACACACACACACGGGCTTCTGATGTACAAATGAGGTGAAAGGCAAAAGGCCAACCTTGGTTGTTGAGCAAATGTAATTGTTTGTATTGTTAAATTGCTTTGAGAAGCAATTCCTAAATGAAATATTAAATATATAAGGGACTAAACAGTGTCATTGAAAATTGTAAGTAAATGATGATGTGTCCAAAGCTAGATAAAAAAATAATGTGCATTATGGAATTTGGCAGAAAACATGGCATGCAAGAAAAAAAATTGAAATTCTTATTAGACAGAGAAGAAAAAGAAAAAGAAATAATGAATGCACAAAGTCTCATTATGTATCTGTGTTGGTTTTTTTTTTTTTTTAAATAAAAAATAGATTACATCCTAGAAGCAGTTCATAACACTTGGACATGCTATTGAATTCTTTCCATCCTAATGAGACTACGATATTGATTAAAACTAGTTAAAATTGAATGACCATAGAAACAGTTTTTTGGGCACTTACAAAAAAATATTGCTTGGGTCATCTTAACATTTGTCAAGTTTATTCTTGCCTAGAGCTGATTCAGAGGTTTAGGAAAGGACCGTTGTACTGTTCGCCATTGAACTGCACTATCAAATAATCAGTGTGGGGAGCCAAAATATGTCAAAGCAGATGCTCTTTGCATCCTTCTTTGTAGTTTTCCATATTTAGACATGCACGACTTCCACGTTCAAGGAAAAAATGGTCTGGAGTATTTTCAAAGAAACAAAGCCATGAGAGTACTGGACCACATGCTAGCTGGCACACTGGAATCAGCTCTTAGCTTTAGCAATCAAGGGAATGGCTGGTTATATTTTGGTGATTTCTAGTAATGGGCGTACCCTTCCCACTCTCGAAACATTCTGCTCTAAAATTGTTTAGGAAAACCAGCTCATTTTGCTGACAGTATGCCAGATGTTTGGCAAAATATCCCAGAGCCTGAATTGGGCACTACCTCCAGGCCCTCTTGTTGTTTCCCTTTTCTGTCTTTACTTGAGCAGCAGCGAGCACCTGCTCATCAGCCCTCCTTCCAGCACCTAATGCAGCAGGGACCCATTCATACTGGGCATCCAAGTTTCTGTGAACATTTTCTATGCTTCTCAGCAAACCTAGACACGGCTGCATGTTTTTGAAGCAGTTTCTGTAGATCCTGGGAGAGGAGGACTGATGTTTTACCCTTTGCAGTAAGCCATCTAAGAACACTGCTCTAGTGTGGCCTGCAACTACTGATAATAACAATTAAAGCAGTGCCAGTTTTAAGTCGTCTCTGCTACCTCGATAATTTAAAGGGAAGGGGAACAGGTGGGGAAAGCTTACATCCAGTAATGGAGTAGAGGCCCAAAATATATTTACCGGTAGTTAGCTCCAGGCCTGGATTCCAGAATGACTTAACAAATTGAATCTGGAGTAAATACATCAGGAGTGCAGGGGTGACCAGTCAGGAGGGGGGGGGTGCCATACACCAGGCCTTCCATCAACCATGTTGCTGTGCTTACCAGAAGAAGAAGAAGAAGAAGAAGAAGAAGAAGAAGAAGAAGAAGAAGAAGAGTTGAATTTGATACCCCGCTTTATCACTACCCGAAGGAGTCTCAAAGTGGCTAACATTCTCCTTTCCCTTCCTCCCCCACAACAAACACTCTGTGAGGTGATTGGGGCTGAGAGACTTCAAAGAAATGTGACTAGCCCAAGGTCACCCAGCAGCTGCATGTGGAGGAGTGGAGACACGAACCCAATTCACCAGATTACAAGTCTACCCCTCTTAACCACTACACCACACTGGCTCCCAGGAGGTAAGCAGAATTGGGAGACTTAAGAGAGGGGGGAGAGCAGGCAGCAGAAACTTCAATAGACAGTGTAGGAGACCTTCCATCCCCTAGGACACGACAGTCACTGAGAGTACGAAAGCGGTATACGCAGTGACGTTTGGCAACAGAAGGCTTCCGTAGGGGCCGTTGCTGTTGGGGGAGGGGAAAGGATGAGGAGGAGTCAGAGTGAGCAACTCAATCATGGCGTAAAGACTGGAATTCTTTGTCTGTTACAGCAGTGACTGAATAAATCATACTTAAAAGCTTCTTGTTTTCTCCCGGCTCCTTGAAAACATTGGGAGGGGAGGGAGAGATTCCTCAGGCCTGACATATACAATGGTAGCCTTGATCCTTCTCTAACCATGCACAACTAGTCTTGTACAATTACCAGTGCCCTAGATGTGAAATTGCATTCCTGCGATCATCAGAAGACATAGCTAGCCAGTTCAGTGAGCTATCAGGAAAGGACTAAGGATTATCCTGTAAAGAGAAGGGCCATAGCTATTGCACAGCACCTCAATGTTTAAATCAGAAAATGATGGAAAGTCCATAGCTTTCCTCTGATACAATAACTTTTGTTACTTTAACTCTGTAAGATTTATATGAGGAAGGGAAGACCTCTGAAAGTTGCCTATGCTTAGCACACTGGTTCATTTTAGTCCTCTTACTTACAACTGTAACCCTATAAGCATAGCAACTGTGGGTCCATGTTCTCTTCATTTTGTGGGATTCTGATTCCGTGTTAACATCTACTTTGGTCCTGAGAATGTTCTTGGCACCAAAATCATATTGGGTACCACTGCTAACTGGGGCCAAGGAGTTGGAGTCCCAATGACATTTGTAGGGCCAGAGCTTCTATGCACTTGATGTAGAACAAATAGTTAAAGGAGGAGGATGTGTACACATTTAATTTTCAGCTACCTCCCATCGTCGGGGTTCAATAACAATAGTTAGAATACTTGGAAACCAGTGTGATGGGACACTGTACCCTTATTGTGAGTCCACAAGCGTTTATCATCTGCATCCAACCCACTTCATCTATAGACCCATATCCCATAATTCCACCCACCCATCCTGCCTAAGCAGTGCTTGGTAGAAGAGAATGGGATTGCACAATCTGGTCTCATTTTTCCTGTTTTATCAGGTTTGTGTGTGAAATAGTGCGCTCAGTTTCAATATCTTTTTTTCCCCTCCCCCAAGACCAAAAATGTATTATAAAGCAGCTGAAGATTATTATTTTAAAATTGAATTACATGTCTTATTTTTGTCCTGTATGTCCATACATTCATTTCAGTGCTATGGTTAATATGTATGTTTCTTCTGCAAGGCAATCTTTCTGGATAGTCCCCAAACCTTCTAGACTAGATAAGTCATTGCTTCCCTTTTCATGGTGCCTTTTCATGCCCAGCAAGCATAAAAATATATATTTTTTAAAAGTTAACTCGATAAAGAAGCTTATAAGGTGCAATCTAAATTGCAGAAAAATAAGAATCTGTTAGAACTACTGACTGAAATACTTTGATCTCTCTCCCTAATTATATTTCATTCATCATGTGATTCAAACTTTACTCTTCCACCATGAAACATTTTGTCATCAGGTTGAAAAGAATAAAGTAAGCTAAACATTTATACTACACTGTCATATCTTACAAATGTCTATTTTTTGTTTGTTTTGCTGTCAGCAGGAACAGCTGATGCTGTAAGAATATATGCTAGTGACCAAAGCAGGAAGAAATAATAGTGGCCTTTACAGGTTCTATAATAAGAGTCCATTCCAGTTTAAATTTGGTTAATTTGAAATGTAATATGCACAAGAGATCACGTCTTACTAACTGTGGTAATGAACTCACTGTAGCCATATTAACAGGACACTTCCAGAGGCCTAAGGCTGTCATTTACTTATTTTTGATATTGCCATAATTATTGTCACAGGCTGTACCCTGGCTATTAATTCCATGGAGCAACAAGACTGATTTCTCTATTACTGTTATTGTGGCACCACTAGCCTAAAACCTGCTTCCGTAGCTCAAGAACCATACAAATATAATGAGTGAGGAGAGGCGGTTTTGACATGGAGGGGAGGACAGTGCTGCTGAAGGGTGAAGGGAAATTGGATCACTTTGAAAAGACAAACAATCCACCTGACAGTGCTTGTACTGGAAGGGAGGAACTCCACTGTCCAATGGAAAATTGGTTTTGAAAAGTGAGAAAAATATGCTGGAATGGCAGAGAATTAATGTGTGAGCTTGCACTCTCCAAGAGGTGCATGCACATATCAACCCAAAGCACAAATATACATCTAGGAATTCATGGATCCCCCCCCCCGCTTCTGATAGCTTGTTTACATAACAATCCCATACTCAGAAGTAAGGTAAGTGTGTAATAGGATCGCAGCCTTCACCTTTTCCAGGATACATCTTGAAATCTACGAAGCCACTATGAGCAGAGACTATGCTGGGGCAAAAACAAAACAAAAGTTGAATGTTTATTCCTCAGGCACTGATAATCCTGCAGCTCTAGGTCTTTGAGAACGAATTGACTTCACTGAACTATGTTCTCTGTTGCTTTGTGGATTGGGTATTGTGGGGAAGATTATTTATAACAGAAATATATAATACGGCTTATTTGTGAGAAAGTGGAAATGATGTGACTTGGAAGAATGAATTGCTCAAGAGGGATGCACTTGAAGAATGACAGCCCAGCTTTAAAAACACTCGTCATCTCTGCAAACATTTATTCAATCACTTCAGAAAGTGGATCCAAAACAAAGTATTGTAAGGATTCATACCCCATATATGTGTTCCATGAGTTTGTTACTACTACTTGAAAACTAATCCCATAGAGCTGTTTTACTTAACATTCTTGACAGTGTATATGTTGGATAAAAACAGTAGAAAGATTTGCAAAAATAGAAATAAAAAGCCCCACCATGAAACAAACTGCTAGGCCCAAGAAGCAGTTATGGTTTTCTGATACAGGTTATTTGTCTGAAAAAGAAAAGAAGAGGAAAGCAGATTCATAAACAATGCATTACCCTAATTAAACATGACTAATTTTTGGAGCAGCTGGAAGGAAGACCAGGAAGACCAAGGTGAGTTTAAACAGGCCACAGCTGACAGCTTTATTAAGAGTCATGGTGGGTTAAGGCAGAAAGCAGAACTACAGTGCAAGCTCTAAAGATAGCAATTTGCCCTGACTTGCAATACAACATCAACTAGTCAAGGGCATGCAGTCCCAGAGGCTGAAATTGACATCACTCCGAACTCCTCCCCTTGTAAAATGATGGTGTCCAAGACTGACAAACTGTAATGCTCTCATCCCAAAACACAAGGACAGCAGCTCTTATTCTACAGTAAGGAAGAGATTTTCATTCAGGCTAATAACAAGACAGGCCCACTAGCAAGCACTGGTCAGAAAATTCAGGATTTCAAGGTACACAGCAAAGCAAGAGATGCAGAACTGAACGGAGCAATTAAGAAGTAGCATGTAAGGGCATTGTAAGGAATACTTGATTTTATTGGGATTTAGTGTGGATTTTTGGCTATGATGCTCAAGCGAAAGGTTTAGGTGCATTTACAGATTGAATTTACCCCACTGAAGCACAGTGCTAATCTGGCATAATGGTTTTGCATTTTTAGGAATGGTAAATATGGACCTTCATTTACTATGGAATATTATTTACTTTATATTTGTCTGCACAATGCCACTTACATAATTTTAGCCTCTCCTATAATGCTGATTACCACAGACCACCATACCATTTCTCATTTGATGGTTTCAGAAAGGAAGTTTTTGCAAACTGTAAAAAGCTATTAAAGGAGCTGTACAAAGCCACATGAGCCTTTTGTAATCAGTCAAAATCCTGTATTTCTGGTGAATGGGTGATAAAAGAAGACGAAAATATAAGAGGCTTCAAGTGAGGAGGGAAATCTTTCTATCTATTTAGTAAAAAATAAAAATGTTAATGAATTTTGTTGCATGGAAGCATTATTTACCATGGATGGTTAGGCCGTGTGCTTGCACAACTAAGAGTGATAAATGAGACTCAACTACCAAATAATTGTTAGGTTATGAATGTCCTGAGAACCTATGTGCAACTTTGACACTATTAAATCTATCTCAATTTCTTATTAAATAATAAAATGAGAGACCAGAGACCTTCCATTAATTCAAAACAACATTCTCCCACTCTTACTGATGGTCTATTACAAACATAATATTTCTTAGTCTATGATGTATACTTTTAATTTCAGCTGTTTGTTAGGTTGTTCAGCTGACTGGACCCAGACCTGCTAAACCTCAGCGAGGTGGTGTCCTCGCGTACCTTCATACCATACCCTGGGACTCTGTGGACTGGGCTGGACACTGGTAGTACAGGAACTGATTCTACATGACCTCGCTATACCCTGCACTATCAGGGCAATGTGAGAAGCCCTGGGCAATGTCAGCAGAGATCAGGTTTTCATCTGCTACTGCTGAAAACCCAACAGTGTAAGACAAAAAGGGTTTCATAACAACATCAAAAATAACTTCTACCTTTCCCTGATAGCTGAATCTACCATTTTTCAAGGTAGCTGACACCTATAGTAAGCAAGTATTGTCTCATTTGTCTGTCATTGACTAATTCGTACCTGCTACTTGTACGTTTCAGTATGGTTTCTGATTAGAATGTTGGACTAAGACTGGGGAATTCTGGGTTCAAATCCTCATTCAGCCATGAAGCTCACTGGATGACTTAAGGACACTCATTTTCAGCCTAGCCTACCTCACAGGGTTGTTGCGAAGATAAAGGGAGGGTGGGGAGATACCCTGTAAGCTAGCATCCTTGAAAGATCTTCCAAGAGCTTATTGGAAGAAAGGTGGAATGGAAAAGCAAAAAAAAGAAAGAAAAGAAATGTGCATGTTTTCCATTTAAGTGATCTCTACCAGCAGAGGTTAGGTGAGTGGTGCCTGACAAAAGACCTTCTTGGTTGTGGCACCCTGTACTTGAATTTCTTCTGAGAGGACTTGCCTGGTGCCTGCTGTACACATGAACTTAACTAATTGAATGTAGGTTTCTTGGTACCCAAATGTTGCACGAAGAATTCCAAGAATACAGTTGTTCATTGCATACTACTTTCTTCAAAAATATTATCAACAAGGGTCCTTTCATGCAGCTTATGGTGATCTTCTGGACAGCTTAAAGACACATTCACCCTTTGTTTCCTATGTAAATTTCTAGCGCAGGGTGGAGAATCAATTTCATTCCGAATGCTAACAAGTGTCATTAACATATACCTTAGTCTCCTGAAACAGAAGTGTTAAAAATAAGTTCAATTTGCCTTAGGGTTAAGGAAACATCTGATGAGAAGCAGGAAACTTATAAGATATCCTGGAGTGGTTTCTGTGGTGTAGAAAAGTCTGGACATGAAGACTATAATCCTATACCCACTTGCATAGGAGTAACTACACTGAAGTCAGGGGGACTAACATCTGAGAAGACATACACAGGATTTTACTGCAACTTGTTGGTAGCTAGATGGCTGTTGTTTCTCTTAGAAAATAATTTATCTCCACCACAGTGGACTACATTATTGGATCAACAGAAACGGATGGGTGTGTGTGTTATCTTAAAGTTGTGAATTAGGGAAGCAAAGCTAAGGGGATAGAGTTGGTTTCTGACAAATATCTAATGTGAGACAGCCTAGCACTTCTCAGAACGGCTTTCCAATTTCCTGGCCCCACAATGAGTCAAAAATTGAATAAGGAAGGCTGGTGGCCATGAAAGAGGGGCTTTTAGGTTTAATTGCAGTCTATTAAGCTTATATCTCCCATCCTACAGGGAACAAGCCATTCTGTGGTAACAAAATACACTGCTAGGAAATTGACTTTATGCTCTGCTTGTTATTGTCACCTTGATGAATGCATCTCCTACACTGAATAGCCATTCCATTTTCATGTGGCTCTGCCTGTTTCTAAAGGCCAGATCCAAAAGGTGGTGCTTGGCTGCTAGGCCTTTGGCTTCAGCTTGGTTTCTAGGCCTTTGGCTTATGTAATGCCAGTGGACTCCTCAGGGCCTGCCCAAGACATTTTGGCACCTGAGACAAACCACAAAATGGCGTCTCTCACCAGGAATGAAGGGGTGACTGAAGACCTACATCAGGAACAAGAGGGCAGGAATCAAATCAACGTTACGTGACAGTTGAACTGGGAATCATAGGCCATCACCGGGGGGGGGGGGAGTTGCCCATTCTGAATCACACCAAAGGGAACCATGAAACCCCAGGAGGAAGCACCCATTTCTTTCCTGGGGCGGGAGGAGACAAGCAGTGTTTCCTATTCACTGAGAGGTTGCTGTAGAAGTGGCATGGTGGGTGGACCAGCTTCCAAGGAGGCAGCTGATCTAAACCTCCAAGAACTGTGCTACAGCAGTAACAGAGGATGCCTTTCTTGAAGTCTGGATCTGCTGCCCTGTGGATCCTAATGCCCAAGGTGATTGATTTACCTTGCCTTATGGGTGGGCTGGTCCTGATGCCCATGCTTTTCACCTTCTACATAAAACTGCTAGCAAAGTTGTCTGGAATTTTGGTCTGAAGAATAATCAGAATGCTTATGATGCCTCTCTCAGTCTTATTTTCTTCAGATTTAAGGAAGGCACCTGCTGTCTGTCAGCTGTGAGGTACTGGTGGACATAGTAAAGTTGCATTGCCTATTTTTATCCTCACAACCAGTGTTACTTTTCTAGAAAAAGAGGTGCTGGAACTTACCATGAACACCTCCCCCATTCTCCCACCTGGGAGGTACCAGAACTAAGTTCTGGTGAGTTCTGGAGGAAAAAAAAGCCCTGCTCACAACAACCTTGTGAGATAGGTAAGCCTGAGATAATAGTGACTGGTTCAAGGTTACCAAGTGAGCTAGCTACATGGCTGAGTGGAGATTTGAACCAGCGTCTCCTCAGTCCTATTCTGACACTCTGACCACTACACCACACAGTAGCATGATCTGTTGCTATTGCTATATTTATTTTATTGGGAGCATAAGCCTCCGTTGCTTCATAGATGATCAGTTTTTATTCATCAACTCTCTAGCTGAGTTTCTATAAGTTTGAAAGGCTTTACCTCTTTTGTATTAGAAACTAACAGCATATCTTTTTTTAAAAAATAATGCATTAAGAATACTGCAATGTGCCTATTATTAACTTGGCAAGTGTTAAAAAAGGAAGCAAATTTCACTCTGAGCCGACATTAAAGTGGTTGAAGACATTTTGTAAGTTGGATATCAGATGGTCACAGTAGATCTCAATGGCTGAGTGAGTTTATGATGCTCAGCGAATCTTTGAATGTGGACCCTTTCATTGTTAGCCATCAGCTCCTTATGAAAGACATAGCAGAAATTACTCAGCGGAAAGATATGGCTGGAGAAAAAAATCATTCTACAATTATTGTAAACTTAAGAGGAGGAGGAACAAGTCTGGCATCTTACAAGAGACACGTGAATCTCACTGAAAGATGGGCCTTTATGTTTTTCTTATTACAGCCATTAACTTACCAATTTGGAAGAAATGTAGCTTCTCATGGCTGATCATAAGGAAGATATTAGGGGAAAGATGATTTCACATGTCAGTAAGTTTAGGAACATTAGACTTTTAATATCATGAAGCCTATCTAATTTATTTACTGTCATATGCAAGGAATCTAACAGCGTCACCCTGTACATATCTACATAGAAGTAAGGCCCACTGATTTCAGTGAGGCTTACTCTGAGGTAAATGGTTACAGGATTGCAGCCTTAGTTGGGCATGACAGTACCTGAATGGAGGGAACACTGAAAAGGCAGAAAGAAGTGGGATGTGAATGATAATGATTGTGGAAATGAGCCTGAACAGCAGGTCCTGAAGTTGCACATATTGAAAATGCTGTCAATACAGATGAAACAGAGTGGAAATGTCAGCAAAGAAAATGAGCAACTGAAAAAAACAGGCAGCATTGTTTTTGTTTCAAAAAGCATCTCTGTAGAGTGCTGGAAAGCCATTTGTTTGGTAATACCCGCTATCCCTGATTCCCTGGGGATTGGGTGGTCATGGAAATTGCTAATTAAATTGCCACATTATTTGTGTTTATAGAGTTGAGTTGCAGGCACTGAGTCACAGAACTGTATTCCATGTTATTTACTCCACATGTCTGAGGAAGGCAGTATTAAGCAGAGAGTGATGGAAGCTATGAGCAGAAAAGTATGACTTAAAGAAGAGAAGTTTATTGTTCTGTGTTTTAGAAAGTAAAGCATAGCATCATAAGTAGATGTGTCCAATCCTGGAAACACAAAGAAAATTGAAATCTTGATTCAACCTGAGGAGACAAAGAAATCCCCTCAAGACTTTCTACATTTTCATTTAATAGCAAATTTGGTGGTCCATAGTGGGTTCCTCAGATAAGAAGGAAAATGTGACTGGAGACAAAAACCCATACAATTTTCTTGACACGAGCCATGCATATGCTAAGTCACATTATGGAAAGATATTACAGGAAGGGAGTTTATAAACCCCACTTCTTATGCTATTCTGCTCCTGTTATGTAACATCACATCATCCTCACTCATTCCCCTCAATTTCTATTTTTCAGCAGAAGCAAAATTTGTTCTGTACAGGGATACAACTGCCATTCTGGTATACAAACTGTGATGCATGTGATGAATTATTGTTTTTTATCAGTGCCAGGGAGGGTGAAAATATTAAGCAAGGGGAGAAAAGGTATGGTGGGAAAAGCAGGATAGGTTTTCTCTAAAAAATACTCCCGTTGAAATAAAGGAGCACGTTGCCATAATGGAGGAAACAAGAAACAGCTATTATTAAGGTTTCTTATTTCCTACCACCCAATTATTTCACTATTCGGGTCTATACTATAAACTATTTCTAAGGCTAGAATGGTCATTTTTCTTGTTTGAAGGCTCCCCCAGAGAGCCTGCTTATTGAACATTTATCCTTATTTTCTTGCACAAAACTTACACAGGGGTTATTTATTTATTAAATTTGTACACCCCCATTCAACTGTAGATCTCAGGGCAGTTGACAACATTAAGCTACAAGATAACACAAAATACACAACAAAAAACCCCCCAAAACTAATAACCCCCCTCCCCAATACTGGACTAGGCCCAATCTTAACTGAGCATTGATTTTCATTTGTTTGTGGGCAGCTATATAAATACGAGCATTCATTTGGATTTGATTGTGGCATTGCCATGTCTTCCCATTAATCATTTGTTCATTCCACACTTCTCCATGCATTTCCTTGTCACTTTCTTAAGCAGAAGAAGTCTATTATTTTTAAAAGTTGATTTGTTGCATTAGTGCTTCAATATAATTTCATTGCACAACCCTAAATTTCTGGTTTGCACTTGAATTTCTCCTGCAAAATAGTGATGGTCCCGAGAAATCCTGAGCGTAAAATCATGTGCAGAAAAAAATAGTATATCCATTAGATCCAGCTCTGGAATACACTGAAAATTGTCCTCATTTTGGCTGAACCTGTGTGTGATTTGATCTTCCAGATACCCAGAATAATATGCTGAGGTATGTGGCAAAACCCGTAACAAGTAACTACCTAAGATTAAACTAATCCTAAATTACAATATCCTTATCCCATTAGATCAGCACTCAATGAAGTGATGAATATGAATTTGTGACACAGAGAAATTGTATTTCAATAAATGAAATAAAAATTAGATTTTTGCCTGGCTAGCCTGGCTTCTAATAACGCTTAAAGTACCTCACATGCCGTGATAATGAATGTATAATGTGATGGTGGTAAGTTAATTAGTTGGGTGTTCCCAAGATGTCATATAAATTGCTGAGATTCTGCTCAGGTATTGCTTTAAGAAAGGCACATCTCACTTTTTCCTACAAAATAAAAGCTGTTGCTGGTTTATCTGTTGCCATTTGGAGTGTGATGTAGTAGGTTAAAAACAGTTTATAAAGTACTTGCTGTTGCATTGCTGGATATTTATGTGGCCAGCAACAAAGGTTACAGATACTCTTCCTTTGTTCTTAATGGGATATTGCATCTCTGTCTTTCTACCTATCTGTCATCTGTTTGGCAGAAGTTAAAATCATGTAGCTATAACACCACTGCTGATCTTTGTCAGTTATGTATTCATATAAAGTGAGGACCAGTGTGATGTTACATTATTCATTTTAATCTACTTCTTTTAATCGACTTACTGTATGACAGCCTCTCTTGAAAGGCATAAAAATGTGGCAGATGAAGTATTCCCACCCATCAACAGGGAGGAAGGTTGTAACAATGGTATGACAAAATGAGAAGGGTGTATTGTTTGAAATGTGATGTTTGCTCTTCCAGCACAATTCTTTTATGCATCATTACTAGATTCATTTCCTTGACTCCCTCTCTTTTCAATCTCCCTTAATCTGTCTTGTTCCTTCTCTACTTTATGCTGACCTCGCATTTTATTTTCTGTGCTTTTTAAAGTTTATATGTTCTTAGATCTTCTTCAACAATCTTCATTTCAGCACTGCACTTTATCAGTATAATGCAAGAACATCTAAACACTTACACTGAGAAATTCTCTACCCAGAAGGCCACCTTAACCCTTATAGCTTGATTATATATTTTCCTAGTGCAGGAATGTCTAAGGTTATAAGATACTACTTAAGTGAAACATTATTGCTGTAATGGGGGTGGGGGGGAGAGACATTTGCCAATAGAAAGACATATCATTATGTGTGATAAATTGGATCATAACATTACTGGTTATTTTTTTTAAAAAAAAACACACGTGTGGGTGTTATATGTGACATACTATTTGAAGACTCAGAGTTTGGTAACAGAGTGTACAAATGTGTGTTCACTTTACAACAAATGGCAAAACTTAATACTAGTTTTAATGAACAACAAAATGGCAGAAAAACTTTGCACATCTCCATTAGAATGGCAAACTGTCATGGCTTATGAAAATGTTTACAAGCATAACACATGTAGGAACACTTCCACAGTAGCATGGTAATAAGGAAAGAGTTAGTTGGGGTGGGTGCATTTCTATAATTTCTGGACATTTACAACAGACACTTTTGATTTTTGTCATTAGGCATCCACTGTCATTGGAGCAGGAACAGAAACCCGGACAACTGTGGAGCAAGTGAGCTGTGTTTGCCATTTCACCCTTGCTCTGTGCTGTTACCACACCAGTTTTCCTAGTGCTGAGTTACCCAGGAGATGACAGCAGGAGAGCCTACATCCAGTTGAATGACATATTTGGGCAGAAGTTTGACAGTGTTTGTCCCAGCACTGAGAATCCCAAGAGATGGCAACAGGAGAGGCCACCCTTGGGATCAGTGACAAGTCTTTGATATCCAGGAGTGGGGCTTTATTACCAGGCTGATGCAAGGCAGATGGATCTTCCTTTTCCAAAGAGACACAAGGCACAAGGGCCAAAACCCTAACATCATTCCTAAGCTACTTTTGATATTGTGGTACAGTTGCTCAGCAAACCCACTTCTCCAAAAGATCAGACTTTTTTTCCTTTTTTTGCAATAAGGAAAGCAATGAGAAAATGCAGAGGAAATTGTGGAAATTTGATGTAACACAATCTAACCTCCCCAACAAAGTATGAAGTGTGAACAGCTCAGGATGATCTCTCCAGACCCATGACAGCAGTGAGCTGGTCCCCACCCCCTTTGTACAGAGAGTAAACAATGGTTTCATTTCCCTTGTATTTGTTCAAAGATTCAATTTCATACAGTCATTCTAACACACTGTTTTCCTACCTTAAGTGAGAAGGGCTGAGACAAATATCTTGATCTAACCTTGCGCCTTTAGGGAAGCTAAATATTTCAAACCACTAAGTCAGAGTTCTCTGTAGATCTGAGTCTTGTTTTCTTTTTCACCATCAATTCCTGCCTGGACAGAGAAATCCAACAGCAGCTGAATATTTTCCTGTCCTTAGGTCTTTTCGATTTCTTATTACTATTCTACACATTTACACAAAATCACTGTAGAAGGCTGTTGAGCAAGATGGAGAGTCTTTCTATCCTGTCACTTGTATACTGTCACATTACCTACCTATATTGTTTTTGCATCACTTTAATTTACATGGCTTCCCTGAAGAATCTGGAGTAATTGTGATGTGGTAAAGTGCTGAGAATTCTCTGTCAGAGATCCCTAACCACCTCTTGCAGAAATAGCTTTTGCCCACAAGCTTTCCTGCAGTGGAAGAAGGAGGGGGGCGCTTTTACTATTCACAAAGTGTATGAGACTTAACTTGTAAGGTTGAATCCTTAGGAGTGTCAATTAAAACAAGCCTTTTCATAATTTGGACAACAAGGACATATTATCTGGCTTCAATCTCCCTTGTAGCTTAATGTGTATATGCATTTTTGTGTGTGTGTTTACATGTGTGTGTTTTCTGTGAACCCCAGTCGGCAGTCATCTGACAGACTCTGTCCAGGGTCCTGATAGATTGTGCCTGGCCTAGCCTGCTATATCAAATATGACTGTGCTCTCCTGGATGAGATTTTGCCCTATTGAATGTGACTCTGCTCTTCCAGCAAGTCCCCTCATGCTGAGCTAGGGCATTAAAAACACAGTCTTCAGGTTTTAGATAGGAATGTGTGGGCTTTTCAACAGGATAGTGGTTGGACTTGAGTTGGCATACAAAATTGGGTTGAGATGATGGATGTGGAAAACATGCATATTGTATACAGATTTTCCACTATTTACAATTTCTAGGAGAGTTCTGAAAATATTTTAAGGGCAGGACAAACAGGAATGCTCCAGGCTATTTTACGAGAAGGAAAGCAGAAGGATTTTACAGCTAGAGAATAGAAGGCCAAAGACAGATAGGGATCAATGAGCCAATTATGATGAGAGATAAGACAAACCACAGCAATTCCCAACAGCTGGTTTTTAGGCAAATAAATCTCAAACTTGCTACAAGGATTGGATCATATATTGGCAACTCTGTGAAACCACTGCTTTGCAGTAGGTGGAAGCCTAGTGTAGTATGTGCCTCCATGATGATATATGTTAATTCACAAGTAAGTCCCATTGAGGCCAGTGGGGCTCCTAATCCCAACTATAATGCATAGGATCTCAACTTTAAAGATAGATGCCCTTATCTGTGTTGAGATGGAGCAACTCTATTAGGAAGTAGAAAAATAGTAAAATATCACCAGGAAAGTAGCAGTTAAAAGAATGAGGTAAAATATTTATAGTGTGATCTGCCCCTCCCCCCGAAGGAAACAGAAAAAATCCACATATGGCTGTTATGTATATGAATAACCCAATCTGCATACAAATAAAGGTATCCATCTGCTAACATGGTATTTAGCATTTGTGATATGTGAAACACTTGTTTAAAAAGCATCAGCCTTCCAGCTAAAGAAGAGTACATGTGACAAAAAAGCTTGCACACAAATCTGAAAAATAATTTGCAAAAGCAACTTGGATATATACTAGGTTTCCTAGGTAGTTTTGACAACGAAATGCACTATATAACATTGATTATAATTTGAATTCATACCTCTGACATATTACGGTATTTGCCAATACTCTACTCACAAAAGTTTGATCTGATGAAGTGCACAAATATAGCCTAAACAATCACTTTAATGCAATCTCCATTTACAAACACAGTAAGAAAAATTCCAGGTCATACATTTAAAGTAATATTTTGCAAATATACTAGCATCAAATGTAGCTTTAAAAGAAACAAAAACCAACCTGATTCAAGCTCTCTTGGGTGGGCATCCTATCTTGTGGACCAGTGTGAAGAGTCATTTTCGCCTGATAAGGTCAAAGGCCTTTGTCAGGTCTATGAAGGCGATGTACATTTTATCCTGCAGCTGGCACAGTGAGAAAATCAAGCTGGCCGCTGACCTTTATTTAACATATTTCAATAAAGCCACCCAAGAACATTATTCACTGCTTTTAAAAATGCTTTAAAAAACCATTAAAAAGATATCTGAAGGTATCTGAAGAAGTGTACACGAAAGCTCGTACCAAGAACAAACTTAGTTGGTTTCTAAGGTGCAACTGGAAGGAATTTTTTTATTTTGAATTAAAAAGAACAATTTCAAACATAAAAACGTCCAATTAAAAAACTCCCAGCGCAGAGAATAAGAAGCAGATATTCTTATTCTCTCTCTCTCTCTCTTTGCCAAAACAGACATTTATATTCCCTTTCTTTCCTACATTTCTTATATTATACAGAAAAATTCTCATACGGAATTAGGTGGAATTGCTTTGGGCTTATAAAGCAACATCACCCTAAATAAGGGTATTGTGAGAAAGCATCATACATCTAGTGAGAAACTTTATTTTCCAGGTGGACATATTGTTTGGATATTGCAATTTATACAGTGCCTGCTGGAACATTTTACCATGTTTCAAAAAAAGAAACAGTAGGAGAAGGGTGGGAGGAATAAAACTTATTGCATCTGGTCCGACTCCATAGCTGTGTTATGTGAAGAGCAATACAGCCAGGGATGTCAACTGAATTATGAGCCTCTAATCCCAGTGCAACACCTCCAAGATATGAAAACTATAGTGATCTCTTGCCTGGGAAACTTCTTTATAGGTCAAGATATGTACCATCAATACTTCTTCGCACATGAGATCCCACCAAGACATAATCTGAGCCAGGATACAGTCTTGGAACCTCTTTTTAAATACTGTTTATCTTTCAGTATTAAAAATAATGAAAAATATGCATACTGTGTACATGCACAAAGATTTCCCCATACCTTTGAGTGACCACAGCCACACCATGCACAACTAAGATTAGGATGAAAGGTTTCAGTTGGTCAAAGAGTACAGTTTCCAAGTAGGTCTGAACATCAGGACATCTCATTTTTCAGAAGAATCTCTAGAATTTACAATATGAAATGAGAGCCAGTGTGGTGTAGTGGTTAAGAGCGGTGGACTCGTAATCTGGGGAACCGGGTTCGCGTCCCCGCTCCTCCACATGCTGCTGCTGGGTGACCTTGGGCTAGTCACACTTCTTTGAAGTCTCTCAGCCCCACTCACCTCACAGAGTGTTTGTTGTGGGGGAGGAAGGGAAAAGGAGATTGTTAGCCGCTTTGAGACTCCTTAAGGGGAGTGAAAGGCGGGATATCAAGTCCAAACTCCTCCTCCTCCTCCTCCTCTTCTTCTTCTTCTTCTTCTTCTTCTTCTTCTTCAAATTGTTGTTGCAGTCCTTTTCCAAATTGCCAATTCCAGTTTCTGCTGTTTGCTTAGACCATAACTTTCTGCATTCTATTTTAACTTATGCTTCCTTTCCTGGCTTCTCCTGAGCAACAGGCCCATATGATTTCAACAATGATTTATTTCTACAATTTCTATCTGTCATCTCTTAAGTACCTCCTATTGGCTTCATGATCCTCATGACCTTTAGCCTTACAACAACCCAGTAATGTAGATTATGTTTTCTAGGTGGTTAGAGAGATGGATGTACTCCTCAAAGTCCAATCCAGGGAAAAATAAAAAGAGTTTCAGACATTTTACAGATAAAGATAGCTGCCGGCACCACTTAACTTCAGGCAGGGGACACTGTGTTTTGAATCTCCAGGCAGAAGAAAAGAACTGGCTCTTTTAAAAAATCATCTATTTCAACTGGAAATTAAGGGCAACATCAATTAACTGATGGTAGAAAATCCTATCATCAAGGAAGCATGGGCTATTTTTCCACCTGCCTCTTTCTTCAAGGTCCTGTTGTTCTCTCCTCTCCTAACCTGGCATGGTGAAAAGGACTCTAGGTGAGAAGAGGTTGGGCAATAAGACTTCAGACGAAATTGATGAGAAAGATGCACGAAGTTAACCGAGATTCCATATTAGGTGTTCTGGGGCTATAGAAGAACAGTGATTCAACCAAAAATTTGAAACGACTCAGTAATTTGAGAAGAAACCGTTTCATGAAATTGCCTTCCCAACTTTGTCCTCAACTTTTACCAAATTGTCACCATCACCTATATTTGTTACCTGTCCTTCACTGTGAGATCCCAGGGTGAGTTACAGCTAAATCAAGATAACACAGCACAGTAAAACAAATAAATCAAGTCCATGCCAAAATACCATGCATATACACTTCAACAAACCAAATGATTACAAACCAACTTCAAACCAGATGATTACAAACCAGACTTCAACAAACCAACAATAGTTAAACTGTTAAAGGCTAAGGAGAAGAGATGTGTCTTCAATGACTGCCTAAGCTGTAGAGAGAGCACACTTCTAGTGAATGTCTATAGGGAGAGAATTCCATAATTTGGGAGTCATTATGGAATACTGTCTCATGGGTCATCGCCCTCTGCACCTCCAATGGACATGGCACCATAAGACCTTCTCCTGCAGACAGTAATGTGCTGACTGGGCAGAGCAACCCAAATAATAGAAAGCCGGTGTAAGTTACACTGGGATAAATTATGCCAGTGTAACAGCCCCTATGCCACACTCTGTTCAGCAGCAGGCTGAGGTGACCCAAGCATGGCAGAAGGGAAACAAGCCTTTAACACAGAGTTGCTAGGTTATATATCTGAGCTGAACTGAGTTTGGAATAAGAGCATGTCTTCCCCTTTCCTTCTCCTGCCACACCCCTGAACTTCCTTTGGCTAAACCGGTTGAGCCAGGATGGTAGACTTATGCCAACCTATCTCTGGATGCACTAGCATGTTCCAAACTCTGTTTATCCTGGTGAACTTGGGTTTCGATTGTTCTCCAAGTGATTTAGAGCTTTAAACAGCAAGCTGAGCACATTGAATTCGGCTTGGAAATGAATAGGCGACCACTGCAAGCTGTTTCAGGACTGACTCTAGGCTCATCTTGAGAGGTGTCCCAGTCAGCACCTGGGCTGCCATATTCTGAAACATTTCACTGATTTATCAGTACATTTACATGAGAGCAAGTCCCATTAAACCCAGTGGGAGTTACTTCTGATTAGTAGCACAGTCCTACTATTCATGTTTCTAATCTCTGATTTTTCCCACTGCTGGACCTCTTTTAAGCCTTCAGGTCTGCTTTTGCCATCATCTTTCTTTTATAACAAGACATTTAGTTTTGGGGTTGTTTTTTTAAAGAATAAATCCAAATGAAAAAAAAGGAAAGAAAGAAGTTCCCCCTAGTATTTCAAATTTAAAAATAGAGTTGCATGGAACAGAAAACTGATTTTTATATTTTTAACAAGCTTGCTTCAATCATTGCCTGTTCTTTGGAGGGGTATTTTAACACTGCACCGCTCAAATATAATGAGCCACCCACTCTGTAAAAGTGTGCGTTTTTCAGTATGTATTCAACTCCTACCTCTTTTAATGGTGTCCCCGCTATGGCAAAGGAGCCAGCCATTTTCTCTTGATGGCAGTAGACATTTTGAATGTCCTAAAACTCAAAAAAGCTCACCAAAACAGGACTTTCTGGGGAAAACAAGGGCAGCCACCCCATTTCTCTTTCTTCCAAAATAATTTCCCGTTACTCCTAAAGAATAGCTGAAGCAAAATGGTTGATTCCAAGACAGGTGAAACAGCTGAGAAATGGTCTGTTTCAACTTCTACAGCCCTAGTCTGGAAAAGGCAGCGTTGGCTCTGGGTTGCATATCAGTGCAATTTCACACTCGGTAACCAAAAACACACGATGGTGACACATTTACAAGGCTATTACAACATGCACCCAGTGCTGTTACAACCACTGTGTGGAATGTTATTGTATGATACCATTCCACACAGCAGTTGTGGTACCATTCCACAAAGCAGTTGTAATAGCACTGAATTTATTATTAAAATGACAGTATGTTGCCGGCAATAAGTTGTATTTTGTTCATAGCATAAGTACAACCTGAAGCCAGGGGTCCTATTTGCATTGGGGTCCCCTTTCTCTTTGCATCAGAGCATGCTGCCCTGTGCTTATTTCAAATGCACACATTTCCCCATTGGAAGAAACCTCAGCAATTACAACACGGGAAGGGTTACAATTTGAACAGGATCCCATTCGGCAGTTAACTTAGCTTTCTGTTTAATCCAGCCCCAACTGCATGGACTTATAAAGTGCTAGTCAAGGTGTGAAGCCAATAATAGCGTATGTCTCTTATGACCCATCATGAACACTTCATAAGAATGTGGAAAAAATGTTCTTGTTAATGCAGGCTATCATCTGCAAATAACATGCTTTGTTGTGGTGCCTTTTTGGAGAGAATCTGCAGTTAGCACATCCATTACTGTGGTGAAGGGAGACAGGCTTACTGCTGAGCCTTCATGGATTCCCTTTTTAATTATGAACCTCCTCATCCTAAGGCATCTGAGAGTTTTAAAAATTTCTTTTATTGAGGTCTGACTATATTGAGCCCACATACTCCTAGAGCCCTAGGATATAAACATGTTTAAATAGGATCAAATTTGAGCAGACTCAGCACTGTCTCAAATCCCCACCAATTCCCATATGAAACATTTCCCGTTTCTCATGTCTTCTGAAGCTATAATTAAGAAAGGCCAGATTCTGAAGATGACTCAGATTGAATTTATCAAAGAGGATTGAAGACTGGGGCCTTCCTTAAATGAACTAAATCTCCTTATGGTCTCTTTTAACCAGCAGGAGTTGAGAAGGACAATGTTTGTACAGTAAGCTGCTGAGGATCAGGCCAAGAGTATCTTAAAGCTCTGTGTGCATATTACCCAGTACTTAGTCAACAATTTTTTTTTGCACTTGAATAACTTTGTTCTTGTTAATGCATTTTCACTAGACTGAGCCTACTAAGAATGACAAGCATATGTGTTCTATTAGCATAAAAGCTAAAAATATTGCCTCCGTCTGAGTTATGGTGCCACTCTGTTACAGTCATGCCATCTGAGATTTGCAGGTACATAAACAACCCAGTGACTCTTGCAGTTTTAGTTTACCATGCCTCAGAGGATTTAAAACAACCATCAAACCGAAGGAAAGAGATAGAATAAAAGCATTAGAAACATGGTATCTAACAGGATATTATTTGAAACATTTCTACTCTGCCTTACCATAACATGTCCAGGCTGGCTAATCTGAATATGCTCATCATGAGAATATCTTTTTGGACATATGGCTCATACAAAAATACTTTCACCATTAACTATATGGGGGGTAGAACCATGGGGTTTCCCAACACTGCCATTGACTCTACAATTCCACTACCATATTGATCAATATAGGGAAATGTGTTTGACTGATCTACTGTATATTAATAGAGTTGTAATGGAACAAAAGCCAGTCTAGGAGTATCAGTTCAATGAGCAGTCTTCAGTGTGAACAATAAAATAAAACTTTACATTTGACTACTTTGGGAAGCTCTAACTCTTGAGCAGACACAAATAGTACAATATTCCCATCAACATATAACAACTATCAAATGCACAAAAGCTCTCATATGCATAGTAGGAACTACCCAAACATATACCAACTTTTCAAATACTCAGTAGTGCCAACTTGGGGTGGGGGGTGGGGGAGCCAACACATGAAAGGCACAGTGATTAAACGTATTAAAATATCATAAGTTGCTATGGGAGTCAAATATGCATGATTATGTAAGGAGTACTGTGATTTTGCTTATTAATGGAGAAGGACATAAGTGTTCAGTTTGCTGTAACTGTGGCTTTTCAGATAGCCCTTTCCATTTCTGTTCCAGAAACCTTTGTGATGCCCATGGATTGGGTCCAAACAAGGCACATTTCTCTATTTTGTTGTCACTGTCACCACTCAAAAGAACAGCAACAACATTCTAAATATTCTTAACTCTCACCATCAAGGCAGAGCTTTTGTTTCATTTTCAGAAATGGATTTAGTGTTCCCTGAGCTGAAACGTATTTTGTTGGGTTTCGAAACCAAACAAAGCCCTTCGAAAATGTTGTCTCTGCCTTAGTGTACAGCACACTGCCAAATCTCTCAGAAACAACCACATTGAAATGCACTTGACAAATGAGAATCCATTTTCCCAGGGTCTCATCTTGTGTGCAGTTCTGCCTAATTACTCATGAAATATGAAGACCCTACTTCTTTGACCTGGGTGGGGAGGAAATTGCTGATTTGTCTTTCCTTGAAAACCCATAACTGTCCTGCTTACTCAGACAGTTTTAGTGACAAGAAATTTGAACCTGAACCACTCTCTCCTAGTGACAAATGTCTAGTCAGCAGACTTAAATGTTCCCAAATAGGAAACAATGGAAAAACATAGACACACACACACGATGAATCACTACTTCAAATTCTGTTAGGTCAGTTAGAGGAAGAGAATGAGACAGAATACACAGGTAAGAGCTGTGAAGAAGACTGTCACATTTGAGAAGTATTTTTTTTTTTTTAATAATTTTTATTAATTTTAAAAGTTTATAAACATAGGACATTACATTTCGGTCAGGATTCATTACCCCCCACCTCTCACCATGGGGAGTTATTTAATCTTACCCTCCCTCTCACGGAGGTAAACCCATTCATTATTTCCCCTGGCCTTAAACTAAACATTATCTGGCTTCGGCCTAACCCTCTTCTCGGGTAGACCACTCTTAGTTACAAAACATAATCATAGTGACTTCCTCCGCACCTCCCCAGTGGCTGCATTAAACAAAACATAATTCTGGTTCAGGTACATAGGTATACTAAACATATCTTTAACATTATTTCAAAACATAATTCTAACTCAAATACAGTATCTTAATTCTTATTTCCCCTCATCTTCTAGTTCCAACCTCCGCGTCCTCCTCCCAAATCTTCTATAAGTTTCCTTCTGACTCCCCTTAATCTTCAGGCTCCTAACTTCGAAAGATCCTAACATAATCCTAGCTCAAAACCATGTCCGGCATAAATACTCAAAATCCGCAAATATAATCAGTCCCAGGTTACCCACCTGCCCTGCTCAGCCCTCCCCTCGCCTTTCCCCAGTCCAAGCCCAAGTGCTTGCTTGCAGTTGGGCTCCATCATCTCTTTGTCTTCTCAGCTGTTCCAACTCCCAGTTTTTAGAGAAATTCTTCTTCTCCTTCATTGGTGTCCTCTTGCGTCGAAAAGAGTAGACTTTTGTAAATGTTGTTTTCTTAATTCTTTTCTCAAGTCCAGCTATCTTGCGCCGAGAAGGAATTTTCTTGCGGCGAGGCTTGTCTTTGACCTTGAGGGGGATTTCTCCCCCTTCCATCCTTTGTGCAGCTGGCATGACATCACTGTTGTTTACGTCTCCTCTCATTCTTGCAGTCTCCGCTTGGAACTCCTTTCTCAGTTCCCAGATTTTTTCAAGGACCTTCTTCCAGCCTCCATTTTCCAAATCATCCTCCATTTTCAAAGACATAGTTGTACAAAATTCCACACCGAACCAAATCCAAAGCCAAAATCCAAATTTCCACAGCAGAATCCAACAGGTCCGATTCAGATCCTCTAGCTGTCAAAATTGTTAGTTAGTTGCCCCCCCGATCAGGGGTGTCAAAAGGATCGAATCTCTGTTGCAAAGCCAAATTCCGTTACAGTTTCAACCGCATCGGTGATAAAGTTCCTGATTTAGTGCCACAGTAGCAAGGGACGGACCTCCGTAAATTACATCCCTATACTTCAGCCAAATTAGTCCAAATTCTTCAGTACTATCCTAGTACTCACGTTTAAGGTATCCAATCTTGTCCTTTTGCGGAGAAATCAGCGCGCTCAGATGGGAAGGGCTCGCAGCTTCAGCCCGACGGGCAATAGCGATCCGAGGAGCTCCGTCTCCCCGCGTCTCGCACGGCGGCCTCTACTGTGGTCCCCGTGGGAGTTGGGGAGACGTTAAGAGCTATAGCCGGATCAGAAGGTCCCGGGATCAACCTCCCGGGAGTTTTGGGGGCTGCGTCGCTGTCGCAAGCACCCCTTTAAGCCGGTCGGGTCGGGGAATGCCAGCAGCGGCATGTCCCCCGACCTTCCCCTCCGGCGCGCCGACCGGAAGCCCGTCACATTTGAGAAGTATTGCCCCATTTTGTTTTTGTCTGCATTAGGCTTTATCATCTCCCTGTTTAGTTTTAAACTGTTGGCTTGGGTGCCTGCTTGATCTAAAAAGGCAGGGAGTTTGAAAGTGTAGGCGCCACCAAACTAAACGATCAAGTTCTTGCAAATGTGGAACGGGTATTATGTAGCACCTGTAGTAATGCCAATTCTGCCCATTGAAGTGGTTGAGTGGGCACATGTGGAGTGAAGTGATCTCGTAGGTAAACTGTGAAGTTGTGAAGAGCTTTATATACTAATAGTAACACTTTAAGCCTGGCAAGGTAGCAAATTGGCAACCAGTACAGATCTCTGAGCACAGGTGTTAGATGCTGACAAGGTCTCACTCCTGTCAGCGATCGTGGTGCAGCTAATAAATAAATAATAATAATAATACTGTGGATAATGAAATAAATTCTGCTTTATGAAGGCCTTGGGTGACTCAGGCCCATGCTGGGGGGTGGGGCGGACAAAAGAGATGGGCAGTGAAGCTCAGGAGAAGCAGATGAACAGCTGTGGAAGTCATAGGTAACTATAGTTGTGTGCAGATGTTTGTCTGAACAAGCAGACACTAGCAGTGGGTGGAAGGAAGGATGCACCACTTCCAACATCCCCATGTACATTGCCCTGTGCACTTAGTCCTTGACATTTCTTGTGTTAAGTGAAAAAGATCTACAGAAAGCTTTTACTCCATTTGCTTGAATGAAAGTGGAACACCTCATGCAGACAGGGACTCCTGCTTTATCTTGGGCAAAGTCTGGGACTGGTGTTTGTGTGTGACACATATGAGAATGTTGAAAGCAGAGGCTTATCCCTATCCACACTTGGAAAATTTGCATGTTCCTGTGAATGCCTCAACACCCTCATGTGTTCCTGGAAACTGACTGGCAGAATGATGCTACCAGTACGGAGGCCTGAAAGTCTTCTCTGGAAGGGAACAGAGTTTATAGTCTGCTCATGTGGAAGAAGCTACTCACAAGTATAAATATGGGACAAGGAATAGGACATGGGTGAAGCTTGGGCAGCTGCCTATAAGACACAGGAGGAAGAAGAGGAAGAAGCATTGCAATAAGCACCTCTTAAGATCCCTCTGAAAGGGACGCGGGTGGCACTGTGGTGTAAACCACTGAGTCTTGGGCTTGCTGATCAGAAGGTTGGTGGTTCGAACCCCCGCGACGGGGTGAGCTCCCGTTGCTCAGTCCCAGCTCCTGCCAACCTAGCAGTTCAAAAGCACACCAAAAAGTGCAAGTAGATAAATAGGTACGGCTCCGGCAGGAAGGTAAACGGCGTTTCCGTGCACTGCTCTTTTTTTGCTGGAAGTGGCTTAGTCATGCTGGCCACATGACCCAGAAAAACTGTCTGCAGACAAACGTCGGCTCCCTCGGCCAGTAAAGCGAGATGAGCGCTGCAACCCCAGAGTCGTTTGCAACTGGACTTACCTGTCAGGGGTAATTTACCTTTTTAAGATCCCTCTGAACCACAGAGAGTCAAGAGCCGAAGAGGAAAATTAAGGATCAGATGCTGCTCTCTTCCCACCTTCTTAGACCTTGGGGACCCAGTTGAGGTGATCAGGAGAGTGATAAAGATACCATCAGACGTGCAAGGTGTATCATTCCCCTCTACAAATAGCCATATGTTAAATGGACACTAATAGCTAGAGGCTGCACAAATATTCCATAGGTTAAATGGTGTATCAAGGGCAATCTCTGCAGCCATGGAACAAATGTGATTTAGCAGTGAAGCAAATCTTCCCAAACTGTACCTCAACAGCATGAACCCCGTAGTAGGGGTTAAGAGATTTTAAAGCAAACCTTATAAAAAAGCAGTCCAAAACAGGCTTAATATCACATAATCATGATATAGTTGTTTGCAATAGAGAGAGGGTGTATCTGTGACAGTTTTAGAGTCTCTAGCTATTAGTGAGGTCACATCCTGTTGCAGAACCACAGAACATTAGTGAGCATTAATCACACTGTGCACACAAAAACCACTATCTGGTGAGTGCCAGCATCTCCCCTGCCGGCCTCCGTGCTTATAATTTGTTACATCTGGAGTATTTCCCTTATGAAATCACCATGGAAACGCTGGTCTGTGTGATGATGAGACAAATAAGATAATTGGAAATTTGTCGTCACAGAATAACTTGGAGAAGAGCTAGGCTGGGCTATCTCAATGCAGGGGAAATTTGAAGGAGCCTCTGCAGGATGGTCATATCTTGAGAAGCAGCCCTGAAACTATTAAATACGAGCATTAATAGGAAACCTGCTTTATCAAAATCAGAGACATGTACACACATGGTTTGATGTACACTGGAAGGAATGAGGAAAGAATAATAATAAACAGCAATGTAAAAAGAAAACACGGTAATCATACTGTGAATAAAACAAACATCCTGATGGGACACTTTTAGTTCATTTGGTATATTTTGGAAATTGATCAAAATCCTCTGATGCTTGTGTAGATTTGGGATGTGCACACTTCTGTATCATTAAAGCATAATCTTAAGCATTTTTACACTGTGGTAAGGGCTTTCCCCTGGGACAACTCACGGTTTAGTGCTGCATCAGAGCAAATGGCAATGGTGTGGATTGCTGTTTGTTCCAATATATTGCTGAACTGCTGGTTTTCTGAGGGAAAGCGGCAGAGCAAAGCAAAACCTCTTAGAGCCGTGCTTTCTAGGCATGGGGCAAGCAGAAGGGTGGGCGAGGCTAAAGTCCCACTGCATTCATTGGGTATTACTTCCTAATGGGTGTCCATAGGATTGCAGTTTTCATCTGCTAAAGCCTAGAAAATTCTTCTACCAAGTCTGTGTCCAGATCAAAAGGGATTAAAAACATTTGTGAATTATTGCAAGCTGTACAAAGAGGTGGGTCATTCTGCTCCCCACCCCACCCCAACATCCCATCAGCTTTGTTTAAGCTTAAGAGTCAGTTTTTTATCTTTCTAGGGCTACAAGTTTTATTGATTTGCTGAAGGTTAATTTAATTGCCACTCAATTAATTTCAGAACAAATATCTTCAGGAGAATGATGTCCTGAATTAATGAGGCATTTTTGCTTTTCGTGATCCAGATTGCTTTGATGAAATGCCTCATTCTTCCTCTTCCACTACCACTTTTTCAGCCATAAATTTTCTGCTTAGGATGTGTTCCACAATGTAAAATTAGAGATAGTAGCATCCCATGTGATTAAGAATTAAGTTTGATGGGCTTTCTTGTTTGACTGACTAAAATCTATTGAGTGTCTAGTCAGCAGTTCAACATCTGCCTTCAAATAACATTAAAATAAATCAGGCTGGGAAATTATTTGGCATACTTTTAGGGATCTAACTGTGTAGTATTGGGGTTTTATTTAATTCAGAAGTAAGCGTGTTCACTGTGGCTTACTCTCAAGTAAGTACACATAGGATTGCAGCCTTATTCATTTTGAAACTAGAGTGAATTATGATTTAATCTCTCTGTATTTGTGTCATTTAGAAATCCCACAACGTCCTTCCAATTGAGTTATGGAATAAACCAGTGTAGTTTAGCAAGAAAGATACAGAGGTGGTTATTGAGGAGGTCCTTCTCCAAAACTTGACCATGAATACATTAGATGGCCTTTGCAAGCCACCATGTCTCAATAAAGCTTGTGCCAAATGTTCACTCATATTTCAAGTGCAAAAGTAGTGTGTTGTGGGGGTAGATTTGTTCCTGCAAATTCACTTTCTTACTGTCTATGTGATGGTTGATTGCTGCTTTGGCACCATCCTTTTATAACTGCATCTTCCTGGCAGCATGATCCAGGCTAAATAGGGATGAGCCTGGATAGGCCTACCTTCCCAAATTGTTGTAGGGATGACTGAAGCATTTATGTAGATTGTGTTGAACAATTAAGTTTTATTTTTATTAATTACAAGTTTTTGACTTGATGAAATGAAAGGCCACCCACTTTAATTGTAGCTGATCCAAAAAATGAATGTTGAAATCTCTCTCTCTCTCTCTCTCTCTCTCTCTCTCTCTCTCTCTCTCACACACACACACACACACACCTCTTTTAGTAAGTCAACAACTGATACAGTGGTACCTTGGTTCTTAAACGCCTTGGTACTCAAAAAACTTGGAACCCAAACACTGCAAACCCGGAAGTAAGTGTTCCAGTTTGTGAACTTTTTTCAGAAGCTGAACGTGCTCTGTTTTGAGTGTTACACTTCCGTTTTGAGTGTTATGCTGTGGTCTGCCTGTTTTTGCTATTTACTTTGCATTTTCGTTTTTGCAGCTTTTGTTTGTTTTTGTTTTTGTGACTTTGTGGAACCCAGTTCAGCTACTGATTGATTGTGTGAATGCAGTACATTGTTTATTGCTTTTGTTTTATGGATCAATGGTCTCACTAGAATTCATGTTAAATTGCTGTTTTAGGGGTTGTTTTTAAAAGTCTGGAATGGATTAATCCATTTTGCATTACTTTCTATGGGAAAGCATACCTTGGTTTTGGAACGCTTTGGTTTTGGAATGGGCTTCAGGAACAGATTAAGTTTGAGAACCAAGGTACCACTGTAGTAGTTTTGTAGTGTATTGCCTTCTCTGAATGATAGATATAAAATGCCACCTAGTATCAAACTTACACATTGCTCGTCTAGATCAGTGTTTCCCAACCTTGGGCCTCCAGCTGTTTTCGGACTACAATTACCATCATCCCTGACCACTGGTCTTGCTAGCGAGGGATGATGGGAGTTGTAGTCCAAAAACAGCTGGAGGCCCAAGGTTGGGAAACACTGGTCTAGATCATTGATATTGGCTCTAATTTTCTGTAAAAACAAAACAAAACATCCTCTCAATTAGCTCTTAAGGCCACCCCTAACAAAATTCATTAGATAGAGAATGTACCTAATATTAAGACCTTTAAAGCTGCTGCTAAAATTGACAGAAAGTGAAGTTACAGGGTAGAGAAGGGATGCATCTACTACAGTATATACATATATATGTATTTTGACACAGATGCTAACTTATCCTATGCTCTTTGTGATATTAGTCTGATATACCCTCTCAGCATATTGATGAACAAACATCAATTTACCCTGGTGGCAGTAAAGCCAAGGTACAGGTATGTTTGCATATTCAGAGAGAAATGATTTTGCTGTTGGCCTTTTGGTTTTTAAAATTTGTCTCTTTGTTAAGTAATCTAAATGTTTTGCTCTTGCTTGTTAATTTAATCTGTGTTTTGTAAAGAAGTGAATCCTCGCTCTTAGTAACTTTAATTAAAGAAACTATAACAAAATTATTTCTGTATTATTTATTTAGATCTTTTTCTTGGGATCAGTGGCCAAATCCATTAACAAGCAGCTAAAAATGGTGGAGAACGTTAAGATGAATTCTGAGATGGCGACCATTCCAGGAATTGCCTGTGGCAACTGCACAGACGTTTTTCTTCAAGATGAATTGTGATGTCACCTGGGCATCCTTATGTTCTATATTATACTCCCTTATGACAGGGCTCAAAAAGAAAAAGATCTCAACCTTGAATTTCAACCCCTGCCACCCAAGCCTTCAACTTATCTGAAGCCCAAGCAGGCCTACTAGGTATTGAATTGTTTTGGCTTATGCTCACCCCCATTTAGCAAGCCCTCCTTGCTGCTCTTTTGCCCAGCTTCTCAGACTTACCCAGCTGATGGAGATGATGCTTCAAGTATTCAAGATTAAGGTATGGAAGAATAAGATCCCCGACCTCAGTAAGCCACTTTGAGATTACACACTTTTACACACACACACACACACACACACACACACACACAAACATCCTGGTGCCCATGGACAAAACACTACATGCTCATGACAGCATCCAAGCCACAGTCCTGAGGCCTATAATTACTTGAAAACTTCTCTGTTGCTCTCCTTACTTAAAGGTAACTGCAGGAAAGGGAAGCTGGTCAGCTTCCAGGCCCCATCAAGCACCCGATGACATAATCAGGAGCCCAATGAGGTTCAATGCAGCCAGCAGGTATGATTTATTTTAGAATTGACTTAGAATTAGTTTTAAACGTTTCATCTCAAATGAGCCTTATTTAAATCACTGGTACCTTCATTTTCCAGGCAACTTGTGCTCTGCTTCTAATTTACTCTACGGGATGCTGTAGAGATGCATTCATCACCTAGGAGGTGTTAGCTTTCTCATTGCGTATTGCCTCTTTCTCTTTTTGTTTACCATTCCTATTAGTCTGCGTTGATCTGCTGCTCTAATACTGCTCCATTATCATCTGCATTAAATGATGGGCTTTAAAATACAGAGGAAAATGGAAAAGTTCATTATTAATTATGGCGAGGCCAAATTGTTATTTAACTTAACATTTCCTTTTTAAATCCCTTTGGAGTCCTCCAGTATATGGTACTTTGAAAAGCTGCCTTTTATGAAGACAAATTGAATTGCAAAATAAATTAATGAGAAAAATGGCTAGTTCTGTTCATACTGGTTTTCCTTCATTGCTTACCAAATTATGGAATGCTCTTGAGCATCTATAATGCTCAAAGTGAAGTGGGATTACAGCCTTTCCCCACCCAAAGGACTGTTTATACTGACTTACAAGAAGAAGGGGGGAAGATTGGTTGTACCCCTGAAAACAGCCCCCCCAAGGGCCTCTTGCAGTAATAAGGTCCTTGACAGGGAGGGTCATTTCACCCACCAGCCATTTTGAGCTGTGTAGTTCAACAGAGACAGCACTGATCCAATTTAACTTGCTCAGTGTAAAAGTAAAGGTTCTAAAGGTGCAGTTAAAGGTAGATAGCCGTGTTGGTCTGTCATAGTCAAAACAAAATAATAATAAAAAAAAATTCCTTCCAGTAGCACCTTAGAGACCAACTAAGTTTGTTCTTGGTATGAGCTTTCGTGTGCATGCACACTTCTTCGTATCTGAAGAAGTATGCATGCACACGAAAGCTCATACCAAGAACAAACTTAGTTGGTCTCTAAGGTGCTACTGGAAGGAATTTTTTTTATTTTATTTTGTTCTAAAGGTGGTTATATCAGAACAGCTGTCGCAGTTCCAGTGCCAGCCTTCCAAACAGCCCTTGCTTATGCTGTGAGCACAACCAGGTACTGCTCTGATAGGATATCTGGGCAACTGTCAATGTAATCTATGAAACTCTAAAGAGTGTCTGAAGCTTCTGACCCAGTCCACTTCTTCCCAAAAGACTGCTTTTGGGAAAGAAGACCTGCTTTGCTTTGGAGGAAGTCTGAACTCATCAGAAGCAGCCTGCTTGGGTTTGGTATCTGGACTTCGTTCAAACTGGATTTATATGCTTAGTAAACTGTAGATAATTATGGGTGAGGGCTCAGTAACAAATTGATTCTGTTCAATAACTATTGATTATATTTATTTTTAAAAAGAGAATATTGTAGCTACAATAACTGTTTTTTTAAGAATTCATGGTAACGTTGGACTATAGTAGTGTATTGGTGAAGACAGGAGTGCCTGGCGTGCTCTGGTCCATGGGGGTCACAAAGAGTTGGACACGACTAAACAACTAAACAACAACAAGTGTATTGGTCCTTCCAAAATCCCCCACAACATCCATTTACTTTTATTGTGTGCACTATTTTTATTCGGTATTATTGATTTTATTGTAGTCTTATGGAAGGACAACCAATACATTTTAAAATAAACAACTTTTTTTTTAACCTAACTTGCCGATATTCAGTTTGGTTTGTTTGTATGCGTGAGTTTATAGTTTATCCTTGCTTATAGACTTTGAGTTGGGATGGGCTAATGTTATGCATAAACACACACACACGCACGCACGCACGCACACACACACACACACTGCACACACACACACACACACACACACACACACACACACTGCATGAACACTAGGTACTTTGTTGCTAGAGGTTTATGTGAGCACAAATGCAGTGATTCTTTCAGAAGGCCATTAAAGTTTGACACAAGCAAGCCTGAAAAATTGTATACTTTCATGTACCTTGAAAGAGAAAAAGATACACAGTATGCAGTCATTGGCCCAAACAAGGTCAAAATTCTGACAGTGGGACTTTATAGGATGAAAATTTCCATAGATGAACTTCTTGTAACTTGCACCAGTTACAAGGTTGCCACCCCTGTTCTGCCAATATTGCTCTGGAACCAAGGTGTTGCATGCCTTATTCTATTTCTCAAGAACAGAGAGCACTCTAGTGACCTTAAAGATGGATAATGTCAAGTGAAAGGAATAGCAGCTGTGGAGATATGAAGTGAGAACAGCCTCAGACAGGGTGGAAAGAGGCAGGTGCGAATGAGCTATAGTGGTTGCAAATATATTGTTAGGAGAAGAGGGACCAAGCTGCAGGCATCTGTAGTGCCCAAAGAATTAGGTAGTGATCCTTTCTCCAAGATTATACACGGTGTAGCATTGTTTAGTACTTTGTTATTTAAAATATTGTAAAGCTCCTTCTATTTGGAAAATTGCAAGGAGGTTCACAATAATAAAAAAATCAATAAAAGGCAATAAATAAAGCAACTCTCCAAAAACAGGTATAAAACCAATAGTCAAAACCAGGCCAGAAAAGCCCTGGAAGAAAAGCTGATTCAGATGTAAAAGAGAAAATATGGCTGGGTATCATCAGCATAATTATACCACCACGGGTCCACATCTACTAACAGTTTCATATAGATGTTAAACAACACCGGGGACAAGATGATAGTAAGTGGCATCCTACAGAACAACTGCCAAGGGGTACAACAGTGTTTCCTATTCCCAACCCACTAAGCTGGTCTAGTAAGATACGACAAATGCTGAGAGATCAAGTAAGAGCAATAGGGTCACATCTTCCCCATCCCTTTCTAGGTAAAGGTCTGTTACAGTTAATGCAAACAGAATCCTTGATCTGGACCTTGTGCAGAGCAGAAATGAATGAGCTCTCCACTACAAGGAAAAAGTTTCAAAGTTTTACTGCAAACAGTCTTAAACTAGTTACAAAACAAATGTTGAAAAATACAGAGTAACACAGTGCTGTTAAACAAACTAGCAATGTCTCCTCAGGTCCCAAAAGATGAAACGGATCCCACAAAACCAACAAGGTCATCTATTGGACCCATCATTTGGAACTGTTACACTGACAGCATCTAAGTCATGCGGGAGATGTGTGATTTTATCCAAAGTGCCTTGCAAATATCTCACAACAGGTTTCCAATGTGAAACTGGAGTAGATGACAATAAATCCTTCGCTATTCAGAAAAGCTCTGCTGGGTGGCCACTTGAGCATGCAATGATGACAGCAAAGTAAGCCTTTGCTACCTCTACTGCCATGCAGGATGGATGTTAAGTAACTTTAAGGGGGTACACAGGACTCCTCAATTTATTTAATGAACATGTGCAGGAGCTGTGGGGCTGTGAAGGCTAGCCCCACCCGCTGCCATTGCCATGCAAAGCTACCACACAAATATCCATTTGATGTTCATCAGGAAGAGTCTTCAGTGCATACAAATGTTATCCTAAATAAGCATTTGTTAGGAAGAATTGCTGTGCAGTGATAGTAGGTGAATCCAGCCCATGTAGCATTGTAACCCCATCCACGTGTTCATTAAACAAATGTAGGGAGCCATATAGTTCACATTTTAAAAGGTTCCTAGCATAGCTGTCATTCTGGAAATCTGTAAAATAAATTTTTGACACCAAAAACGCTGCAATGTAAGCATCAGGCTAACTTTTTTAGGAAGAGTATTTCAAAAAAGGCTTGCACTTCCCTATATCTCTGCTGGCAGCGATTGGGGTAACCAAGGCTGCTTCAGTGTTGGAGTGAAATGGGTCAAAAGAGGGATGTGGAATCTGTGCCAGCTTTTGGGAACTGTAATACAGCAACATCTGAAGGAAAGCAGGGACCCAACCCCTGGTCTGGATAATCTGTTGCATTCTAGAGCACCTGGAATTACATGGAAGCACCCTGCTCCCAAAGGGGATGTTTACAACAGGACACTTATTGTTGCAATCTTCTGGGTTCTGCGGGAGTTTCTTAAGGAGAAGCCACAAAGCCACCTCCTCCAAGGTGTCTCAAACATTTCCCCTCTTTCACCTCCTGGACTCCTGGACAGATGGGCAAGGATTTAAGTATACAAAAAGGTGTTGGCTAAACCATTCTAAGTACTTCGTCTACATCCACCAGCAATAACTGACATTTATTCCAAGAAACCACACTAGATTGTGTTCTGGCCTGGATACCACTACTCAAACTGCTCCAACAGTAGCTTCAAGGTCAGAGGTTTAACTCTTTCTCTCTGCTTCTCCCCAGATTTTGTCCATTGTCCTAGATCACATACTAGATTGGACAAAACAAGGCCCAGATCCTGAATTTGTTCTTTGTCTCCAGTTTTTCCTCAAACTAAAATATGTGTGTGTAAATATTTCTTCTTTTCCCATAGACTTTGAAATAAGATGGGCCAATTTTTTTATATACACAGTTTCTGTTTGCCTTCATCTTTAGCCTTGATGTCAATACTCAGTTGGGTTTTCTTTTTCCCAAGTTAGTCTATTCTGGCAGCATTTTCTGCTACTTGTATCAACAGTGATAAAAAGAAATTTCTTGCTACCGACAACACAATGGAAAGGCAATGGAAAGTACACAAAGATTAAACATTTTCTACCTTAGTTGTAACATTTTCCTGTTTCTTTCTTTTATCTTCTTGGGTAATTATATACCTGTAGAAGCCGAATCATTCATGTTATATGTTCTTTATCTAATACAGTATAGAAGTTGATTGCCAAGAGACAATATAAAAATTATCTCTCCCTCTCTTTCTCTTTTATGACTACCAGGTTCAGAGCAAATATTATACTTGGTAATTTAACCCTGACCTTCCTTTATAGCTCAAATGTTTCTTTTGTCCAATCATTTGATAGCAAGCCCCACCATAGGGGCTTCCCCTTTCAAAACCCCAAATGATAGCCTGTATAAGGGAACATAAAAAAACTGTTGTTAAGCTTAGTATGATCTACTGTATATCAATGATGTGACAGCAAAACCCACAATTACACTAAAAGTGAACAATGTACTTGAGAGGGGAAATGTTTTGAGCTCTAAGAAAAAAAATACACCAGGCCAGTGCATCTTAAAGCACTTGGCTAGTTTGCATTCTCTTATTTCAAGTATACTTACAGAAATTAAATCTTGGAGCCTTTTGTTTACTTATCAATATCACACTCTTTTCCATTGGCATGAGTATTATGAGTTGGAACCAGACATAGCCACAGTCAGAGTAGACCCACAGAAATCAGTGGTCTCAGTCATGAGTAGTGTTGAGTTTTGTTGTTCTATACTAGTTGTCTTTCAATCATAACTCAAACTCAATCTACTGTGGTTCGCATTTCATTAATTTATATGAACATAGCCTTATCTGGCAGATTGCAAGAATATTGTTATTGTTTTACTCCTGATGGTATTGCAAACATCACTTACGTAATAGTGTAAAACATGACTTTTTACAGTACTGCTACTGTTATTCATTGCCCATCATCAAATAACCCCGAGGGGTACTGTGATTTGTCTGTCTTGTGATGTCACATTAATTTTCACATGTGTCATCCTTCTATATTTTTAAAGAACTTAATAAGGCTTCTACATGCTGCTGAACAAAGTACTTAGTTTTACTATTTTGCCAATTTTAAAGTTTACTCAGTCATCGATCCACAGTTGTGTTGTTGGACCCAACTATTGTTAACAACAACAACAATAGCAGCAGCAGCCTAGCAAGACTGAACAAGCAAACACCACAGAACTTACATTAAAGTTTTTATTATTGTGAAATGCTCCAATATCTCTAGACATGGGTAATTTAAGATTCATGGGTTTACTCCAAGTCAGTGGGTTTAGTCTGGTTTTGACTAAGTCTGGATTCAGCTCTGTGAGTTTATTTATTTTAAATTTCTAACTATAACACCTGCTTGATTTAAAAGATACACAATTGTAATTACAAGACTTGAAAATAAAATATAAAATGTCATGATGTAATAATGTAATCCGGAATCCTGATATCATAAAGAAAGCCTTAAAGAGCTGGGGGCCCCACCTTTTCCTTGGCGCCCTCCAGAACTGCGCCTATCACTATGGCTTATTTTCGGTGTACGGCTTATATTTCGCAAATGCGAAAAAATCCTGCTATGGCTTATTTTATGACTACGTCTTAAAATATGGGAAACAGGGTACTTAGTGCAAATTATGAGCCATCAGATTTACCAAAGTCATTCAAATGATACAAAACTTTATCTAAGACATAGGTATGTTATCCAACACTTGTAGCCTTCACATTTAACTATCAGGAATGGCAGCTGAGAGGAAAAAGACTGCTGATGGGCCCTAATTATAAAAACTGGAACGGCACCATTTCAATAGTCCCTCAATAGCAGAGCTTACATAAAAACATTAGCAGCATGAAATTACAGAATATTGGAAACAGCTTCTATGACAAAGTAACAGAAAGGGTAAATAAAAGAGAATCAGAACAGCTTTGTACATGTCAAATTGTAGGCAACTGCAGAAATTAAACAATAGAGATTATGCAAAACATTTTGATAGTTGGTCTTTTGATACCAAAATAATCACTAAACTCATTTCCCTCCTCCTCTCATTCCTCCACCTTCATAAAACCATTCTTGCTGCTTTAGTCTTAATTTTATTGTTGGAGGCAATGCTTGATGGTGTCTGCAACTCAGCCTTGGGAGCCCCAAAGAAGGCAAATTGTAGCCATTGTAGCACCGGAAATCAAAATAATTAGAATGAAGCACAGCTCTTGAGAACTAAATAGACCAAATGTTTACAGGCTTTAACAAAATCAGTGCCAACCTCAGAACTTATTCAGTTTCTCTGAAAAGGATGCAGGTGTGTGGTGCCTTGATATGTTGTGTACCGCACACGAGTTGAATAATTGATCTTCAAAGGAGAAAGTGATGTCATTAAAAATAATGAAAAGGTGCATTTTAAAAAGGCTCCCAAAGGCAGAAATTCACTTATTTGCCACAACCCTTCCTAGTTACTTTGACTGTCTAGGCAGAATGATGTCCTGTGCTGTGGAAGGCAGGCATCCTCTTAAGAATTAAAATAAACTTTACACACAATCAGCTACAAAAACACAGGAAAATACCACATTGTAAAAAAGCTAAACAAAATATCCTCTGAACACCAGGAAACAGAACATTACAAATGAAAAAGAACAAAATAGGATAAATTCCACATTTTAAAATAGCAGAGTAAAAGAAAAATCAGCCCACTCCTCCCAACCTCTGCACAGCAAATCAATCATACAATTAAGCAAGCCAATCCAATTAAACTCCAAGTCCCCTATACAACAATAAACACAACTTAACCTAACTACAGCTAAAAATACATTCTATTCAATTCCATTCAAGCACACTCTTACACAATCAACACACTCACATAAATCACTCCAAACCAATACTATATATTCAAACTATTCTATTGCCATTCTAGCCTTCCCTCAAACCACACTTTACACCCTCTTCAACCAGTCCCATAATTCAATCACACATCCTCAGTCACACATCTGCACCATAAGACCCCGACAAACCTGGACAAGTATTGACATATCAGTAAGCAAAAATATACAGTCTTACCCTGAAGTGTATGGGAACCACTTTATACAACATTCTAACAGACAGCGGGCAGTGACACCCACTCCTCTATTCTCCCCAGCAGAAGCAAATGCTATAAACTCGAGTGCTTCCTATAAATACCACTCAGTTCCCTCACCTATCTCAATATCAGGACCTCACCTTAGAAAAGGGAAGCAATCCATCCCCATGTGCACATACCTCTGATCATAGAAACTCACAAAATTTTCTCCACAAAAAGAAAGGAGGTGGCGAGGGAGAAATAAACAATGGCAGGAGCCAACAAAATTTCAAATTGGAGAGGGAGGCGTGGGAGTTAGGCCCTTTCCTAACTGACCCTGCAGTCAGTTCCAGAAGCAGTAGCAATGATCACCCTGTAGCCCAGCTGATGAGAATGAGTGAGGTAAGGAGGCTGTCAGTCACACAGCTTGTCCTTTAGCCCACCTCTTTCCAGCAAGTGCAAGGCATTACAATGATTTCTTCTGTAAGGGAGCAGGCAAAAGTTCAGCAACAGCCCTTCTGTTTTAGAGAGCTCATCCTTCCTAAGGCACACTTTCTACACCAGAGGTCAGCAAACTTTTTCAGCAGGGGCCGTCCACTGTCCCTCAGACCTTGTGGGGGGCTGGACTATATTTTTTTTGGGGGGGGGGAATGAATGAATTCCTATGCCCCACAAATAACCCAGAGATGCATTTTAAATAAAAGCACACATTCTACTCATGTAAAAACACCAGGCAGGCCCCACAAATAACTCAGAGATGCATTTTAAATAAAAGCACACATTCTACATGTAAAAACAAGCTAATTCCCAGACCATTCGCGGGCCGGATTGAGAAGGTGATTGGGCCACATCCGGCCCCCAGGCCTTAGTTTGCCTATCACCCAGTTTAGCCCAAAGTCTTAAGGGGAAATCCTGGCCAATCAGGATCCGCTCTTGTGTGGAGGTACTCTGTATGAGGAGCTAGGTCACATGGCTAACGTGTGAGAGTTATCTGCATCCTTCTTACTACACATAGTAGGTGAGTTGTTATGCTAGTATGTATAAGTAAACAGAGTCTTTTCAGGAAGGTGGTAAGGTTAATTAATAAAATACTAGTATATATATTATTTTATAAGCTGCATCTGATGAAGTAAGAAGAAAAGCTTATGTCAAAATATATTAAGTTTTTAAGGCTCCACAAAGCTTTTTGTAGTTTCTCTATTAAAGAAAATGAAGCCTGTGGCAAACTTCCCACGATTTTTTAAAGAATAGAATACAGAACACTGGAGAATCCCTGTGGCATAATTTTCATTTCGTAAACAATAGATAATTCAGAAGCCAGACTCAATACAAAAATTGTTATTTATTTGTATAAATGTATATAACTTTCAGGTGTTACATATTTAATGCATAAATTTCACACATACATAATATTTAATACATAGTATGCATGGTACTTGCAGAGGCAAGATATTGCAACACACATAAAATGAATAAAAATACAGATGTCAAACAATCCAATTTCAAGAGAGAAATTTGAATGGGGAAAATTTCAAAAACTGCCTCAAGCAAAACCTCATTTGCTCTCTGGAATACACAGCAATACATTTTGTATTCTGGTCCAGCGGAAGGGACTAATCGGCGCTGTGTGAGTGAAATAGGGTTGCGATTCAGCTAATTAGTTTAGATAGATTTGACATAGCTCATGCGCAATGCAGAGATGCTCCCCCTTGCATAGCTATATAAGCCACTGCGTTGTACTTTCTGCCAGGACCACATACTGGTCTGATCTTTTCTCCTTTGTGGAACATGTTTGACCAGCCTGCCACATATCACCACTTGACAAGAAGTAGGCATAAAGATCTATTCTGCCATTCAGTATTGGTCTAATGGCCAGCCTTAGCTTGCCTGACACTAGCTATTGTGTCCTGATTGTGATCCAGATTTTAAGGGAGGCACTCCAGCAGTCACAAAAGAAGAAAGAGCATAGCGGCCATCTACTACAACTATCAGTACACAAGGAGAATATGCAGCCCTAGTTCAAAGAATGCAACAGTCACTCCCGCTAGCCATAATTCTGGGAATTTACCATGAATATATTAACTAAAATCTGATGTCACTATCTCCTATTATCTTTATTTGGTATTTAATGAACCCATTTTGATTCATGACCTCCATAGCATCTGTAGGAGTTTTGTTTTCTTGGTGGCACTCATGGTTATCTCTCTCTATTAGTTGTTTTAAATTTCCATAATTGCTTTTATAGATCATTTTATCTCTTCATAAAGTTCTGATATACATAGTATATTGTACAATTTTTAATTAGTGTTGCAGTTAGCTCGGAGAGCATGTCATTTACAATCATTAAGTTACTTTGTGATATTGTTATCTCCTATTGCATTTCAAGCTAAAATGGTAATTGTTTTTCATATAAGATGGAAGATTTTTATTTTTTATTTTGCTAACTTTGTACTTTTTTTAGCCACGGGAAGGGCAGAACCACTGAATGGCTCTGCTCCTAGTTGCCACCCATCTGATTTCACTTGGCAACATGATTCAGAAAGCACCATCTGATGTGGATCTTAGACTTGGGTAGGTTTGTAGCAAAGGCAACCCTTCATCTACCCTGTCCATTTTGGGCTTTAAAAATTAAGGACAAAATTGAGACCAGAAATAACTATGAGCAATAGCTGTCCCACATTTCATAGACTGTGAAGACAGGACACCCAGCCTCCCATCCATTTTGAACAGAGGGAATGTGCAAGCTTGTGCAATAGCACTCTCCTTGAAATGTTCCTGAATGCCAGTTGCTGGAAATCACAAGAGGGGAGAGTGCTCTTGCACTCAGGCCCTCCTTGCAGGCTTCTCTCTCTCTTTTTTTTTTTCCCCAGTCGAGTTTCCCGCATTTGGGGAAATCGCAGGGGTCAGCACACCCGCAGTGCAATGGATGAGCCTCACCCTGGGAAAACCTCCTTCATGATCAAGGTGTCTCCCCTGCAGGCTTCTCATAGGCCATTGTGTTGGCTGCTGTGAGAACAGGCCGCTGGACTAGGTAGGTATTTGGCCTGATCCACTGGAGCTCTTAATTGATCTTCTAAAACCACCACCCGTTGACACTTTAAAGACGAACAAATACTTTGTGGAGTTCAGAGCTCATTTTGTCAAATGCACATTGTGTAACAATCTACTCCAGTATCTTCAAACCTGATGCCCTCCAAGATAATTTGGACTATAACATGGTGTGCTGACTGGGGCAGATGGGAATTGTAGTACAAAACATCTGGAGGGCGCCAGGTTGAAGAAGGCTGATCTGTGCATCTGATCTGAGTCTGTCGGCAGTGCCATTGGACTTTCAGTGGCTAAACATTGTTGCTGTTTATTTTTATTTTTCTTCTTCCAGTGACTTATCCCATTGAGAGTGCTTGTTAAAACATCCCCACTCATGTGGAACTTCGTAGCATCTTGACTTTGCCAATTCTGATAATGCTGAGAGTAGCAAATACTTGTGAGTCAAAACAGATTTGCTTCTAGTGTTTGCTCTTAACAAGGGTAAGCTTGTTGGCAACTCATATTTCTTTAGTTTTACTTTGTTCAAGTATATTGTTGAAACATTCTGATTTGGGCTGTGTTTAAGGTTTATTAAAATGGTACCTTATAGAAATAACTTAATATCTCAAGATATGGGGCAAATGAATATGCCACCTCATCTTGCAATATGCAAAGATACAGCTCCTTGGGGATATAAAGTTTCAGGCATTTCCTCCAATTTCCTTCCCACGAAATGGAGCTTGTTGTTTGTTAAACATCAGAAAATAGATTTTTGGCATGATTTTTGTTAAGCAGCCCCATCATTAATGTTAAGTGTTGTCATTTTTCAGAGCTGTACGAATGCTTTCAAGAAAATGTATTAGCTGAACAAATTCTCATATAAATAATAAGCTCAAACACATTTGCAGATAAATACATACAATGCTTTAATGTGTATAAATATTTGAAGATCGTATTTTAACATCATTTTGCTTTGCCCTGACATCTCAGCTCATGATTATGGAAGTGCTAGAGTGGGATTTAAGATTTTAAAGCAATTACTTTATGCAAACCTCGGTGCATAAAAGCTATCAGTTTCCCTGTTCAAAATAGCATTTTAAAAGGCACCCAAGGGCTTTAATTTCATGGAATCAAATGACCTTCTCCAGAGGACCTTCCTCTTTGATTTCATCTAAATCTGACAGTGCTATCGGTCTCCACAGCATAACCCAATAACTTTTATTTGTTCCCATCAAAATGTGTTCAAGCATGCAGTTTGTGCTATTTAAAATATCTGAATCAGAGTGCCAGTAGGGATTCTACAAGTCTTGAATGGATGGGTTTTGTTTGAACTTTATGTGTAAAGCATATAGAATGATGGACAAATCACTAAATAGTACATGCAGTAGATATATCCCCAGAGAAATATAGACTAACTTTCCACTGTAGTCAGTCTGAATACCTTGGACCATATTCTCCAGGATGTAAGAAAGCTAGTCTAGTACCAAACATACCCAAACATTTCTTGGAAATACTTGTAATATAGTTGCCATATAATGCCCCAACAGTCTGTACCAGCAGTTAGTCCCCACCAAATTAACAAACTCAACCTGGAATCTGCAGTAGGAATGGAAGGAAAGCATATGTGTTTTCTGCCATAGTACCGGACTACTTTTTATTTTTATTTTTAGGGAATGGTAAAATGTTTGCTTATTTATTTAACAGAACTTCTAAGCTGCTTAATATTTAAAGCATTCTAAGTGGTGAGCAGGTATACAATAGAAAGATAAAATCAACAAACCACCCTAAAAACACTGGAAATAAAATACAACACAGGCACCACAAAAATACAGCGATAAAAAATACAGGGTTCAGGCTTCAGAGTCAGGAAAGGTCTGAGAAAACAGTTTGACTTCAGGAGGAGCCTAAACCAGTTAAGTGATGGTTCCTTGTGTAGTATTACAGCGGGAAGGATATTAAAAGCTTGGATGGTGGGAATCTGATGTTTTGAAGAACCAAGTTGCGGATAGGTGGATGTAAGCTAGAGACATACTGAATCTTCCTTTCAGAGAAAAAAGGTGGGTTTCAGCCTGAAGGAAAGTTTAACCAGTATCACCCACTTTCATTTTATGCACCCTTATTAAGTCTGCAGTGCCATTAGTTTAAAACTGTGGGCTTCTTCATCAGGAGTATATATCTTAAACATGCATGCAGACACTTCAGATATGGTTAAGAGGGCAGGAAGCTGTGCCCTCACTCTAAATTGTTTTCTTTATAATACCGCTCAGGTATTGTATCACAATGGATTTGGGTAGCTATGTCATCAGGATGTCTTTGGGGAATGCAGGCAATAACTTCCTGCCCTCATTATAAATGGCTTTCAGCCCTATTCTAAATAGACATTACAGATGAATGCATTATCTATGCAGCAGGGAAGTGTATACTTTGAAGTTAATGTACTGTTTCCCTGTCTATGATGGTGTTTCTCTCACATCATATAATGCAAGTTACTTGCTTTCATGTACCAAGCATTGAATAGCATGTATCACTAATAATAATAATAATAATAATAATAATAATAATAATAATAATAATAATAATAAATTCAAGTTTGTCCTGAGCAGGTCCTGAACTTGAGACCTTGGCAATGTCCAACTGAGAGCCCAGTTGATGCACTCAGTTCTAGCCACAGTTCAAGTAGATTGGTCTGATTTACAATGTGTCATGAGCCTGTTTTCTTTTTTTTCTTTTTGAGCAGTAATAGGATTCAACTCACTGATGCTCCTTGTCATAGACTTTCCCTCCTTCCAAACCCCCAAGTTTCTTTCTGTGCCTTGACTGTGCACATTCCTGACCTTGACTGCACCTCGGAATAGCCGCCTACCTGGTCAGAAGGCGGAAGGCGGTTGCGGTCTGGTGTGGCTCCACCCCCCCCCCCCCGGAGAGTGAAATGACTTTGCCATAGCAGCCAGCTGTTGGAACGCCTCTCCGGCCAGCCACTATCCCAAAGTTCAAATTTGCCCTGTCAGGGGCAAGCTGAGGGATGGAGCCTGGGCCTCTCATTTTGTTGACACTTCACTTTATCTAGTCACATGCCTTTTCATGCCACACCAGCTTTTGTTTATAGGTGGAACTTCACTGTTAGATATGTTTATTGGGCTTGTTGACATCCTGACAACACCATGTAGCAATCAGATGCTGCCTCCCTGTGATGACATCAGTAGATCATCAAAAACAACGGGCTCTAACTCCTATCCTACTACTGAAGACATCATATATACCTAGATTTAAAAAACCTTAAGCAATAAAACTATTTTTAATTTTCTACTACCAAGAAAAAGCTTGAATATATTCTCAACTTACGGAATTTTATCTTGAAACTTCATGAAACTTTCCATTAATATTATATATCGCTTTGCTATCTGCAGCCTTGTGATACTGCTTTTTATGGGGGTGAGGGATATTTTCAACCCATGTTCAGTGTTTTCCATCATTCCTATGATTTTAACAGGGTGAATTGTTGTTCTGTGTAAACTCATGTAATTGTATCAGGACTTTCCATTCACATCATGCGAACAATTCCCTGTGTACTCAGTGTCCTGTTTCGGGGACTATAAACAATGCACTTAAGAAGCCTGTTGTCTTTAAGAAAAGGTCCACTTGACATTCCACAGTGTGTCTTCAAATAAAAAATGCTAACACTAAGGGAAAGTGAGTATAACTAAAGGCAGCAGAATAGAATATTAATTTCAAAACTATCTTCGGACAATTCTAACTGCAGGAATTACCGGTAGACTCTCTTATTCAGTGCTTCCCAGACTTGCAGTCTAGGCCTCTGGTTTGTGGTAGCTTACTATCTGGAAGCTCCTTCTGGCCCAGGATATTTTTCTGCCATATACGAAAAACAAGACATAATTTATCCCCATTCTGTGTCTCAAAACTGACCAGACTAGCAATGTGAGAGGGTCCCCCACCACACCTGATGCCAGAAGATTTGTTTAACGGGCCCTAGAAAAGCCATATGGCACATATAGCTCTATCTGCTTCCCACTGCCATATCATTGCCTGCCTGAGGGTGGCACATCATGCTGCCTAATGGTAGGGCTGTTAAAGGTGCATGTGACTGAAGAAACCTATACAGCGAGCAGCACAGATTTTTCAATCCATGCTAGAAATGATGCAGGAATGCCCCAGGGTGAGGGTAACTATCTCTACCAAACTGTAGGGGAATCTGCCAAATGGATGTGGTCTCTACTCCCACAGCAATGTATAGTAACTGCCTACTGTTAACAGATCCTTCCTTCCTTCCTTCCCAAAGAAATCATCCACAACAAAAATGACTCAACTTATAGCCAGTGTAAAATATATCTGCAAAATCTAAAGTAGTGATAGCAGGATAAAAATCACAGCATCCCAGAAAAGTACCTAAAACATTATTAGCTGAAATATTCCAGGTTGTGGTTTACCAAAAGCAGATTCTCTATATTGGACGAGCAAATATAGGTTTTTTTAAAAAGCAAACCCTGAATGAAAATATACTTTTAAAAATGCTGCATTGGTTTCTTGAACAGTAAGATTGTGATGAATACTGGACAGAAAAGGAATTTATCGGCAGCAATCATGATGTATCAAAACAAATTTTTGACATTGAATTTGATTGGATTCTCATAGAAGTCTCTCTGGAAAGTGAAAACTGCATTTCCTTCTGCTAATTCTACAATTAGTAACTATCTGCTGACAAGCTGTTGTACTTAAAAATAGATAGAAGCAAAGCATTATAGTGAAATATAGGACTATATCCTTTGCTGTGAACCTTTGTTTACTAGGCAGATTTGGCTTCAACTTTGCCATTTCTGTCTAAGCTGATACGGTTAAGTGCCTAACATATGTTGTGGTCAGTGTGAGCTTAATGGAGAATGTGCATAAAAACTGAACATTGTGGATAACATGCACAAATGAATTGCTTCACTTGGGGATCATGCATGTAGCTTCTGAATAATGTCAAAGAATGTGCAGAATATTTGGTAGTCTCACATTGTCCTGTTAACATGCATATTCTACACTTGGAGATAATGCACATTCACAGGTTAATGTGACTAATACTTGCATTGCCCAACATGACTTGGAGGTTATGTGTATGACTGGACAAATACAAAATCCTCTGTTCATCTTCCTAATTGTTCCTATTATGTCATTTGTGCATAAAAGTTGGTTTTTAATGCGCTGTCTTCATCACTATATTTCAGGGGTGGCCAACTTCCAAGAGACTGCGATCTACTCACAGAGTAAAAAACTGGCAGTGATCTACCCCCTTTTGGGGTGTTCAGGTCGAGGTTGTTCAGCTTTTTTTAGGAAGGAAAGCCATCCATGTTTTGGGGGTTTCGGGTCAAAGTTGAGATTTTTTTTTAGGAAGGAAAGCCCTGTTTTGGGGGCTTCAGGGCAAAGATGTTGAGCTTTTTTTTAAGGGGAGCCAAAGTTGCTGAGCTTCCTTGTGGGAATCCAGTGATATACCAGTGATCTACCACAGACGACCAGTGATCTACCAGTAGATCATGATCTACCTGTTGGACATGCCTGCTATATTTCATGTAGGCAGGATTGGCAAATACAAATTTATACAGTGGACCCTCGACTTATGAAGATAATCCGTTCCGACGGAATCCTCGTAAGTCGAAATCACCTTAACTCAAGTCCCCATAGGAATGCGTTGGTAGAACGCATTTGTAGGTCGAAAAAACCTTCGGGACTCGAGGAAACCGCATCTAAAGTGGCCGTGGCTTCCGATCGGAAGTCGAAAAATTTTGGAAGTGGCAGCCGCTTTGATCCCTCGCAACTCGAAAAACTCGTAAGTTGGGTCATTCGGAAGTCGAGGGATCACTGTAAATATTACTTAAGAATATTACTCTCACTATATATAAGGGTCTGGTGACTTCTGTTTCAGTGCATGCACACGAAAGCTTATACCAATAACAAACTTAGTTGGTCTCTAAGGTGCTACTGGAAGGATTTTTTTTTTTATTAAGAAAAGGTCTGGTTTGCAGACTTTTTTTGGAAGTTGAATGTGCTCCGTTTTGAGTGTTACACTTCCGATCTGAGTCCCACACTTCCGTTTTGAGTGTTATGTTGAGGTCTGTCTGTTTTTGCTATTTATTTTGTGTTTTGTTTTTGCAGCTCTTTTGTTTTTGTGACTGTGCGGAACCCAGTTCAGCTACTGATTGATTGATTGTGTGACTGCAGTATATTGTTTATTGCTTTCATTTTATGGATCAATGGTCTCGTTAGATAGTAAAATTCATGTTAAATTGCTGTTTTAGGGGTTGTTTTTAAAAGTCTGGAATGGATTAGTCCATTTTGCATTACTTTGTATGGGAAAGCGTGCCTTGGTTTTGGAACGATTTGGTTATGGAATGGACTTCCGGAACGGATTAAGTTTGAGAACCAAGGTACCACTGTACAGTAATAGAATAGACAAAAGTACAGGCACTTTTTACATTTATTAGTCTTTCATATGGCAACCCATCTGGAACTGCAAGTGGGCAATTTCAAACATTAAAACTGTTTTTCAATATTGAATGAGTACTAACTTTGAAAAGATGGATATTGTTAACCTCTCAAACTGTACCAAATTAATTCCTCTAAATATAAACTGTATAAACAGATCTCTCTTAAAGGTTAAAACAATCTTCCTCCAGGCCACAAGTTACCTTTTCATTCCTCCAGCAAGAAGGAGTAAACAAAACAAGGCAATGTTCACATTTGTCACCAAATATCACTGACATTTATATGGGACTGACTGTTCCTTATTACTTGTGGATGTGCAACGTGATGTTAGTACAAGTGGTTCTTAATAATGGTCTCAGTTTTCTGTGATAGTAAGTGATCATCAATTCACCAATCCCACATGCATCTATGCGCTATACACACAACAAAAGCTGAAACATAGAAAGCTGCCTTATATTGAGTCATCTCATTTCTCCATGTAGCTCAATATCATCTGCACAGACTGACGGAGAACTTCTAGAGATTCAGACAGAAGTCTTTCCAAAACCTACCTAACATAGTCATGTCAATTAACTTCAGTGGGTCTAGTTTGTAAAGCATGTACTCTATTATCGACTTTCATACATCTGGGCTTGGGCACTTGATAGGGTATAAGTCCTGCTCATGTCAAGTTGGGAATGCTATTGCCAAACAATGCACACACACACACAAAATATTTGGGGCCAGGTCCCTACAACAGCTCTTCTTTTGAGGATGCCTGATAAATTGTCCATGATAGGTTGGTGCCTGTTCTTATTCAGCTCGTAGCATTTGGGTGAGAATCTGCGTTTTCCAAACTGGAATACTCACGAGCAGAAAATATTAATAAAAAATGTTTTTCTCAGGTTAGATTTGAAGTTCACACTCCCTTTCCAGAGCCCCAGAGTTCCATTAACTGTGGTCTGTTCAGCCTGAAGTTTAACCATGCGCAAAACTTGCAACGAGGCCCAGAGCATACATGAGTAGGCTGTGCTCGTGTAATCCATCTGCATTTACTCACATCAATTCAAGTTGACTTTCAATGTTCCAAGTGTGAAGGAGAAAGGCCTGTGAGCTCAGGACATGCCAGACTTACATGCTTGGGCTGTGGGTGAACTAGACTTCAAAGTCTCCTTAATTCAGAAGTCACACACTGTAGCATGTTTCGAGTCAAACTTATTTAGAGGTGGAAAACTTAACATCTTTGTCCCTTCATTACACTGACTATTTGTGCCATAGCCTGCTTACCATTGGTCCCTAGATCTCTATGAGTTTGATATATATGAGTTTCTATGAGAGAAGGATTCACAGTACCACAGGAAAATCAAGCCTGTTCTTAGTGCAGGCTTCTAGTCTGGAAACATTATTTGCATTTTTAAACCAAAATGGCCCTAATGCTAGGAATGGCTCTTGTGATTGTGTATGTGTATGCCAGATAGAAACCACATACTTAAATTCAGAGACAGAGTGATTGTGTTTGCATGAGAACACTGGATTTGTACATATCTTGCAGTCCCTTCTTCAGTGTGGCCAATATGAAACTGGCAGCATGGCCACAAAACAAAATAATAGCTCCTTTTCTTGACTGGGACAATTCCCCCAATTAATTCTTTTTTCTTCAGCTAAACACAGTAGTCAACATATATTTCCCCTTTTTCCAAGGAAGATTCTCCAAATACCAGGGAATAGAAAAACAGCAGGGGATGTCAGATAAAATACAGTGCAGACCAAGAGATAGCATACTATAGTCCTTTAACATCTACCATTCCTTTCATTCATAGGAGCCAACTCCAGGTGGCCATGGGTGCTCAGGCACCCACAATAATATAATTGTGGGGGCTGGGCTCCCACAAAATCAATGAGCAAAGCTGGAGAGAGGCAGCCAGGCAGCCTCTGCAGTACTGCCTCCGAGAGAGAAGCAGTCTCTCTTCCTTTGAGTCTGAGCCCCTTCCCCAGAAAAGGGTGTCTCACTGGCTGCAGGGAGGAAGAGGAGTCACTAGACGCCACAACACTGACGTGTGATGTCACATGCAGGACTCCAAAAACGCAACGTGATGTTGCACCATGTGCAGGCGTGTGTGTGTGATGCCACATGTCTGCATTATGGCAGCAGGCACCCACAATCCTGAGGGCGAGATGGCGCTCCTGCTCTCACTTTTCTTTTAACTTTTACAATACACCATGTAGTCCTGACACAAATGGTGCTGGGGGTTTTTCTAAGCAAAAACAATCAGTGAAGGCAAAAAATGTCAAGTCCTTAGCATAGTTTTCTATTCTAGTATGTATGTGAGTGTTGCTTTTCCTTTGATAAATGGTTACCCTTCTCCTTCATAGCAATGCTATCTGGTTGACACATCACCGGACATTATCCAAGACGTATACTTTTTATTTCTCTTATTGTAACACAGTATTGCATGTTCCATACTGCTGGACGGGTTTTGCACTTGCAGTTATACAAATAAAAACCAACAGACACAAAGCAGACCACTTTTTATTCCCTACGCAATATGCAGGTGTCAGGAAATAGGAAAGAGTCTTTCCTTGTGTCAGGATGGATTTTTGTTTTATTCCATTGCAGAAATCAAGTTATAGAACTTGCTTCAAAGTCCCTAGAGTCAGATCTATTTTTATGTCAGAAACAGGGGAAGCGGAAAAGGGAATCTAAAGTAAACAGTCAATAAAAAGGTAAGAAGTCACTTTGCAGCATAAGAGCAAAAGAAACTTAGATCATCAGGGTGGAAGAATAGCATTTCTGTTTGATAGTTTGCAGTGAATGGGATATATTGCCTACTCCTACCAATTTATCAAGCATAGAGCCAACAATATCAATACAGAACTCCCCAGTAATGCTTCAGCAGTTCAAAGCTCTTTAAAATATATTTGCTAATTAATTTATCTCCTTGGCATGGTAGATAATATTATTAGTCTGTTTTGACAGATAGGGAAGTTGTAACATTTTTTCAAAAAAGCAAGGCCACATAAAACAGCTTGGCCGATTGGAATTCATTCTAGCTTGTGACTAATCTATGCAATAGTTGTTACTTACAGCTGAAATGGTGTATATATTTTCACTGACTATTGCACATGCCATAAGCACACAATTGACATCAAATCAAAATTGGGATATAATGCTGTCCAAGAAACGATTCATCACACACACACTTAACAACATTTGTCACTTAAGTACAAAATAATTTCAATGAAGGTAGACTGGATCATCCTTTGAATTGAGGTAGGGAATCTGTGCTCCTCCAGATGCTGTTGGCCAATGGTTAGGTGTATTCTAATATGCAGAAGAAAATTGTATTGCCACAGTATGAGGGCTAGCATGTTTGACCCTAGTCTTGCTTCCCACGTTCCTGTGTTTGATAGCTGTGTGGAAAGGGAATTTCAGCACGTGTAGATTGCAGTAGAACATAACCTGCTGAAATCTCTCTTCTATCTTATTTTTTCCTATCTCTTCTACATCTGTCTTGTGCATGTAGCTTCCATCTCTCACTATCAAAGAATTTGCCATCTTTCAGTCAGTATGACACAGTGGTTTGAACTGCAGTTTTTGATTCTGGATAACCGTACTGTACTTTACCTCTTTAAGCTCCTTGGAGCAACGGTGGCATATTATATGGTAGAAATGAACAGAAAGAAAAGCCTACGTCCATACATTTGCTCAGCTGGTAAACATAGCAATATTACTGTATTATGCAAATTGTTAGAGCTCTTGAAGAAATAAAATTGGGGGAAAGAGTATATTGACATGAAATAATCTAAACAAATATCTCCTCCTCACATGTCTAGTTCACTCTTCAAGGGTCTCAGGATGGGATACATTTTGACCCAGCCTCTATGTCAGTCTCCTAATTCAGCCATCGGGTCACAAAAGGAGGCTGTCAATAAACTGACCTGGACCCTGTGATCACCCATAAGAATTCCAGAGGGTGGCAACTTAAGTTCAGGCCTTTTCTGCGGTAGCTCCCCATTTGTGGAATGTTCTCTCCGGGGAGGCTCACCTGGTGCCACCATTATATACCTTTAAGCACCCAGCAAAAACTTCCCTCTATAATCAGGCCTTTAACTATCTGTGGCCTTTTAGAAGTGGGTAGGATTTTTTTTAATGTAATTCTTTTCCCTCTGGCTTTTAATGTATCTATGTGGAGGGTTTCCCCATCTATTTGGTTGTAAGTCACTTTGGGTTGTTCCAGGCAAGATAAAGCATCTAACAAATTCAATAAATGAATGAATAAATAAAACAGACCCACTACTAAAATGGTGCCAAGAAAAAGTGGGATTTGTACAAAATATATCAATAGAGACATTGTACCCTAATATTTAATACAAATCTGGCTTAGATATTGACTTAAATCAGTCTTCTAAAGACTTGCCAATCCTAAAATTAAGGAAACAAAGTATTTTCTAAATGTTTGTTAGAAAAATATAGCACTCTAGGTGCGAGTAGATCCTGAATATCCTTTTTTAGGCTGATGTTCTAGCAACATTTTTTGTGTGACTGACTATACAAGTCAACAAGACCTGGAGCTAGAGAAGTTGCACATCTCCCTAATGCTTCTGTGAGATGTGACTAGTCCTTCGTAGTTACCATGGGGATGTGATCAAGGACTATGAGAGGCATAGCAACAGTGTCCCCATTCTCTCCTTCCATAACAAGAAATGAAGACTATGTAAAGCAGAAATCTCCATTTTACATACTCAAACAAAATGTCCCCAAGTTTGGTAGCCTTCTTAGAAGATAAAAGAAAGAGTAATGGAGACAGAATCAGCACCCTTTATTTTAAACTGATGCATTAGAATATAAGATATCATATCATATATTCATGAAATTATGTGCATTAGTTTATCCTTTCAGCTGACAATTATTATTTTTTTGGAATTTGGGGGGGCGAGTATGAACCTAAAATTAGTCTCTCTAAAAGCAGGACCAAAGCAAGAAGAAAATACATTAGATGGTGGGTTTTTAAAAAAATGATGGTATAAATGATCTGAAGAGCACATTACAGAAGAATGAATGCTAATTCATTCGCCCATTCTGGTCCTCACTATCAAAAGAAGAAAAAGCAATCATTTTATAATACAAAATATATACAATTGGTACTTTCTCTCTGAGTGTGCTTTCCCCCCCACAATGCTTCAAAGAATCCGTATTTGGGCTGATACAGATTTCTAGAGAAACTAGTTTTTATGTAACAAGACAGTAATCATTGCTAGTCATCCTAAATGCTTTCCTCTCTGCAGTGATCGCAAGTAGATACTCGCAAATTCCTTATCAAGCCTGCTTGTGTGCCTGCAGTCAGGGAGTACCGGACTCACTGGACCATATTCTTTTGGACTCCCCTTTGCACAACAGACTCCACAAACAGATGCTGAGCAAGATGTTGGACCTGCGACCCACGGCTCCGAGAGAAAGCCAAATGAGGTTCCTCCTAGTGGATAGGGACAAGGACGTCACTGCCTCAGTGGCTTCCTTTTTAATCTCCATCTTACCCGAAAGGGTTCTTAATGAATTATCCCTCTAGGGAATAGACAGCGTGAAGCAGAACAATCAAGTGGCTTGTGACTCATGACAGCCTCCCTCCTGTCCCTTTTCAATCTATCCCAGTGATTGGAAATGTCAATTTATAATGCCAATAAAGGTATTTGTATTGTATTGCTAGTCATCATACCTTATTTTTTTATTTCATGTATATAATTACTATAAAAATTGTCCTTTTATTAAATTGTATTATTATATGAGAAAGAGTATACATTATATGGCAAGGAACATACATTTATTTTGAAAATTTATACACCACACCTTCATCTAAACATGGAATTCAGGATGATGTGCATAAAATTCAAACAGCAATACATACTAAGGGAAGAAAGCAATTGAGATTTAAACTTTGCTATGCATGCATATCAAACTGACAGTCTGATGTAATCTTCTCCTGACCCTTTATAATAGTTTTAAAAATGGTTATCATATTATCTTCTACCATGCAGGCTCTTTTTTAGCAGCTGCTATCACCTCTCTAAACTGGTTTTATTTCCAATATATAGACAAACGTGATAGACAAAAACTAGACATTATAATTGTAGTAATGCAGGACACCTATCAATTGGTTGTATTCTTTGTTGTCCATCAGTGCTCCCAGTTCCTGAGGCACCACTAATTGGTTTCTTAAAATCAGCTCTATTTCTTGTCTTCAAGTAGTATAGAAAGCAAAGAATGGGCATGCAGCTTAAAATAGAGAATCAGATGGTATGTGAGATTTTTTGTTTTAAAGAAAAGACAGGGTCCTGACAACAAGACCGTTGACTACATCTTATCATCTTTTTTAAAAAGTGCAGGGTGTATCAGGTCTGGGTGTCTTCAAAGAGGCAGTAAGAATGCCAAGTGTAAAAAGGAGTGCTATGATCAATCTGCTACGAAGTCATAGGGCAGTGGAATACAGTATGACGAGTTTGCAAAGCAAGCCATGCATTTTTCATCTCCTTTCTGATTAGATGCTGCTGTATAGCTCAACAAGAAGACTTTGTAACTGAATACTTCCCATCCATTGTGTGGCTGCTTCTTTACACTGTTTCCAAGATACCAGCAACAATGAAAATTCATAATATCCATAATATAAGAGCAGCAATTAAAAACAACAACACCTGTGCATTCTGGACATAAGGTCCAAATATATATGTTCCCAAACACAGTGAAAGCAGCTGAGCTACCAGTCCACATACTACTCATACCATGTTGAAATGCCCCGACCTGATTACCTGTTCCTTCTGAATGGGTAGCAAAGGTGCATCCATGCAGAATGGTGACAATGATCTGAAAAAGTGACAAGTCGGGTGCCACAGGGTTCTGCCTTGGCCTATTGTTGTTCAACATCTTTATAAACAACTTGGATGGAGGTATTGAGGGGATGCTCATCAAATTTGCACATGACACAAAACTGGGACAGGTAGCCAATATCAGGATTCAAGATGACCTTAACTGATTGTAGAACTGGAAAACTAACCAAATGAATATCAATAGGGACAAATGTAAGGTTCTACGCTTAGGTAGAAAGAAGCAGCTGCATAAATAAAACAGGGGGAAATCTTTGGCTTTCCAGTAGTACATGTGAAAAGGATATAGGTGTTTTAGAAGACCACAAGCTTAACATGAGTCAACAGTGTAATACAGCAGCATAAAAGCTAACGTTTTAAGGGCCATGAATGTTCAAATCCATCCTGTTGGTTTGTAACTTTCTGAGCTATAGGGGGGACCACACCCTATTTCCTAAAACATATAGGATTTGACCTCCCTGTCCACTACATTCATAGTAGTGTTTGAGAATGGTGACACATTTTAACACATGAAAGTTTATCTTGTTTATGGTGCCATGTGCCTTCACAGGCCTGTGTTATCACGTATATGAATGAGGAAATGTTCAAGGTGCCACAGATTAGCTTTACAAAAACAACACCACAGCAACCCCCCACCATGCTAAATTGGACAGTTTTTCTTTTGGCCCATGAGACACTTTTTAAAGCACCACTGGAGTCAGGGCACCCCTCCAATGTAACAAGTACCATAAATATTAAATATTGAAGGTCCTAAACCTTCATTAGAGAGCGATAGGCGGAAAATGTTCAAAGTGCTGCACAATGATTTAGCTGCATGAATCCCATTAATGTCAGTACTTTGAAAATTTATCTCCTGTGAACTACTTGGAGAGGGTGAAAAGGGAGGGAGGGAGGTATGACACATTCTTAAGATGAAAAGGTAAACTTTTTTTTTTTGATCTGTATTTTTTTCTATCCCTGACTGCATATTAAGACTCTAATCTTTCTCTTTCTCTTTCTCTTTTTTAAACAGCTTCAGATATTGTGGGCAAGAGAGTAGGATATGTTGGTGCATAATCTGCTGTGTTTTAATTTCTGAAGTGAGAAATGCTGGACTCACTTATGACGCTTGCCCTCTGGCCTACAAACGGTTCCACAAACAAGTCACACCTGTATGGGGTTCAATTATATGCAGTTGCTCATTAGTATAAGAAATGGTCTGGCCCATATTCATGGCCATTCTTTTGTAATCTAAATTTTCTTATTTCTTTCTTTCAGGAAGTGCATGCACTGCTTGATTGTAAAACCAAAAAACCAAAACCCTCAAAAAGATAAAACAATAACATCAAGAAAGAATTACAACCATACTTTAAAACATACCAAAGTTAAAACACTAAAACAGTTTAAAATTACCTCAACTTTCTAAGCATCTGGGTAGGCTTGTCTAAACAGGAGTGTTTTTTAGCAAGCGTAATATTGTGTCATGTGTTCCAAAGGTGTCCACACCATTAAATACCAGACTCTGCTATCCAGTGCTTTTTTTTCCTTAAAAAATGTTTAGGGGTACTCTCATATTGAGTTATGAGACACCAGTTACCAAAACTTCTCTGAAATCTCATTTTTTTCCTTTAACATAACTGTGAGTTAAATAATATTTAGTCACTCTTATAATTTTCTTACAAGATCTAGGGTATTAAGTTTCTGGTTACCTTTCTATAATTTTGTATACAGAATCCTAGCCATTGTAATGCTATATAATAGCTGCTTTTGGTGTCCTGGTCTTATGCACGTTGTTACATAAGTATGGGAATGAAAGGGAGATTAGTACTCCTTGCCCCCCTTCCCCATCACTGTTCTCTACAGGTTTACAAAAAAGCATTTGCTTTTCACCTATTACAACTTATATGTCATCTTTTGCTAAAACTGTGCAGCTAAAATATTTCTACTATTATCTTTTTCCATTATTTTGTGCACAAATATAGACATAGTGCAATTATGACCAAGTTAAATTTGTAGAGTTTGGCTTAGTCAATAGACATTGTGGAAAGAACAGTTGCACAGAGAACATGTATCATTATTAATTTTACTGTTCTGCTGAGAAAACCAAATAAGGAAAAGGAGGAAGAGAGCAACGCTTGCATGTAGATGAAGAATGAGTAAATGTATTGTAGACGATGGCTAGACTCATGTTTTGCACAGTACAATACAACTTTCTGGGCAAGGTACACAGAATTACTAATCAATTTTCTGGGCATTATTTCAAAGCACAGTACAGGTCTCTGCTGCCCTGAATGCTAGCCTTCAGCCTAAACAAACCATCTCTGTTCCAGTCTGAGGAGGGCTGTCTCATAGCCAGCCTTGTCACATTCGGCAGTTAAACAATTTTCTTCTCTCGTCTTCTTACCACTTCCGCTGTTTGACCTGTTATGCTCAGGCAGAATTGGCAAGCCAATCAGATGTGGTCCAATAGAAACAGTCTTCTCTCTCTGACCTCTAATGAAAGTAAGTTACTTCAGATGGATCTTCAGCTCCTTAGGGTATGTATGGTAAATGTGAGCTTCTTTGCAACCAGCATCTGCAGGGCAGGGAAATTCAGAGCAGAGGAAAAAATATATATGCTGGCAAAGGACAATGTCAAAAACCTTGTCAAGTTTTGAAGTTTTGGTTTTTATGCAATTTTACACAATTTTCCAAACTATGAGTCATTCCTCCACACACTGCTGCCCCTGCCCCCCTCCATAGGGAGTCATCTGTAACCACCACTCGTCTCTTCCTTCTCTGGGCAAGGGCAGGAATCGTTTTGTACACTGTGTACATTTCACTGCCACCTTAGTGTGTTCTGAGGTCTGCAACCATTGTACTTGCTCCTCTAGCCAAGAATGAGTGTCTGGGGTGAGGGCATGGAGTTGATTTTGTAGCTCCAAACACTCAGTCCTGACAGTCCTGCTTTTTTGTGTCACATTCCTCCAGAGGTTTGTCTCCTGCACTGGGTGATCTTCCTCTTCCCTGGGGGCACCCCGCCTCCATCTCTGTTCTAGGAAAGTCCATTGTGGTACATCAAAGCTTCTGTCCCCAAGTTAGTAAGTTAACACAGGTAAGCAAGTTTATGTAATTCGAACATACCATTGCAAAGAAGCCAAACTCTTGCAGGTAATGGTGTACGACCCATAAATCCACAGAGGGAAGATATGGTCCTAAAAATCCCAACCCATATTAAGTCATTTCTCCTCCTACCATTGATGGTATTGCTCCTCTGATCTCAGATAATAGAACAACTTCTAAAAGCATATCTGTGAAGGAGGAAAGCAACATTCCTAACTATAATATAAATGGAGAAGGCATGCTAGATTGAGGCAAATGGAAAGAACAAAATGTTCATGCTGTAAAAAATACAATTATGCCCTTCAAATACTGAGGAGCAAATAGCACAAGCTCTGAAAAGCACACACGAACAAGTCCTTGTGCAGGCTGATTTTCCTAAGCAGTTCTATTTTTGAATAGGAGTCAGAAGTACTTGATAAATTCACTATGTATCTTTGCATAGTGAGTTATTTCTTTAAGAATCAAAATATCAATTGCAATCCTGATTCTTGCCATGTCCAAGTAAGCAGAATAGTAAGAAATCGATGCAGGTTTGGCAATTATATATGGATAGCTTTGAATTGAAGCTAGTTCTTTGGTGGTGGCAAGTTTGAAGATGTCTTCTCAGCCTTTGAGGAATTGACTTCTTGCATAATTTTTGCTAAAGCTCATAGAAGGGGGTGGTTTGTAATGTGCATAAAATGGAAGTAGAATTTCTTTATTTTTATATCCTGCTTGATTGTAAAAAAGCAAAAATCCAACAACCTCTAAGCTGTTTCTCAAAACAGTTAACTTCTAAAGCTGATTTCTACAAATGTTCAAACACTATCTATCTTGTTTACTGTCTGTGAGTCATTGTACAGCAATAGGCAGTTGTGTTTGCTGAAGCTAGAGATTGGTGACATTTCCTGCAGGAAACTTGAGAAACTGTAAAAGGATTATCTGTATCCCTAAACACTAGGGAGTCCCGACTGACCACAATTTCTCAGTCAATGTCTACTACTGCATATTAAGATGTGTGTGCCAGTCCTTCACACTGACATGTTACTGAGGGAAACATAGGTATAATATTGATGCAGCCATGGCAAAAATATTATTATTGTATTTAGTTTTGTTGTGAAAATGGGACAGAAGCTTATAATTAGTGCAACTAGTGGCATAAACATCACGTGTGAAGGTATCTGAGGAACACTCAAGGCAATGAATGGTGAGCAAAACAATAATCTCCTGTGGGAGATTGCCAGGCCTTATCTTGTATTCTATTTTCCCAGTCCATTGGCTAATGGGAAACCATGGCTCCTGTTACATAAACAAGCTTGAACAAGCCTTAGGCCTGCAACCATCCCTGCCAGTCTCCTCTGCTTTTGGAGGGAGGGACTCAAAAGCCCCTACTTTTGAGTTGAAATTAATCATAGTTCCCAGTGATATCCAAATTCCGGGAACTATGGTTTGTTTAAAACTATGATTAGTGAAACAAGCTATGATCAGTTCATAGTTTCAGGTTTTGGATTGTTCTGAAACCACAGTGTAAATCAGGGATGGTGAATTCTGACATCCCACATGTTGCTGGACTACAATTCCCACTATCCCTTACATTTGCAGGACCATGGGTTAGACATCCCTAGTGTAAAGTAACCACAGCAAACTGTTCTTAGTTTGTTTTTGTTTATTCATGGAAGCAGAAGCTTCTTATCTTTTCCTCTGGCATGAGAGAAGATGGGGGAATGTGCAAATCTGAGGCTTATTTGCACTATGAGAAACCACAGTTTCCTGCTACAGCAATCTGTAGCAGTTTGAACAACTCAAAAACTCCGCCTCCTCTGAACACCTGTAATAGAATTGCTGCATATTATGTGAAAGAGGGAAGTGTGTCTGAAATGGGATTGCCACATAAAGTGTGAGGGGCTCGGTGACAACCCCTTTCCAGTGTAACTTCTACTTCAGTCATAGTTGTTTGTTTCTCCAAAATAGTCTGTTGGTTGCATTCCTGTTGGGCATTAACCCATGCTGTGTGGGTAGCTAAAGCCACTGAAAGGACTACCTTTCTAGAATAACACGTCACTGCAAGACAGTTTATGGTGATTTCTCTGCATAACTAGAATATACCAATTCTGGTTCTGTAGCATTCTGGGCATGATCTCAGCTAGTCCCATTGATTATAATCAGATAACTTAAGCATCTATTTAACTCCTCCATAGAAATCAATGGATTGTAATTAGTTTGAGTTTGGCTGCCCTTTGTCTTTAGTCTGTCTTTGATCCTTTCCACCATTTCCTATTTTAATTGATTTCCCTTCTGTTTCTCCCCTCTGCCTTTAAATCTGTCTGAATCTGTTGGGAATGTACATATGCATGTACTGTACAGCTAACATTATGCTTGTATGGAAAGAATCGGTGTTGTCCAAGGGAACCATGACTCTAAAAAGAGAAATGGAGGAGAGGGAGTCTTGACAGCTTAATTTTATGTGGAAAATATTTTCTACACTTCTAGAGCTTCTACTGGCACTGGGGTAATATAAAGATCTTAATGTGTCAGCTCAAAATGTCACTTTCTAAACACAAATTCATTTTCTCCCCCTTCCTCTGTTGAGCTTCCTCACCCTTCATTCTTAATGTTTAGCTACAGTTTGACATACAGTGTTTCATGAACTGTAGGCATGTCCTCAAAGGAATGTGTATATTTGTTAATCTCGATAAACTAATACCTTTTCAAAATAAGTACCTTATCAATTGTCTTTTTTATATTTGACTTTGGCATTTTACAGATATTTGGGCTTGTTCAAATTGGTATGCGGTGAACTAGGTAGAGATTCATAGGCAACATGCATTGGTTTGAAAAACAGTATTTCTATCAATACACACACATGCACATCTCGTCTCCTGTTGAAATTACTTGTCATATATACTTGTCATACATGCAGGCTGCAACTTAACTAGTGAATAGCAGAGTAATCCTATGCATGTCTCAGTGGGCCTTACTCCCAGGTAACTGTGGGTAGAACTGCAACATACATTTTATTTGCATTTAACATATACATACAGTACATAGAATAAAATAACATTTTTGGCATGAAATTAAACCTGATTTAGAAAGAGCATGAATTCCTATCCTTGCTGCCGCCTTTTGTTTTTGGGTGGGTATGTTACTGTCCAGTCACAACTACACTAAAGTCCTGGATTTCTCTATTTCTTTCAAGTATCTAATGGGTATGGCAAAGCTTACTCCATCAGAAGTGCATCTTGATTCTTTTGTCCTCCCCCTCACACCTTATATTTATCTGATGCTGTTCCTCTTTCCTGGAGTAGTGAAACAATCTCATTCATTTGTCTATAACCTTGCAGATTTAAGTCTTTGTAGGTGTTGGTTCCATACAGCTCTTATGGCAGAAAGGATCTCTATAAGATCTACTGTATAAGATCTCTATAAGATCTACTGTAACTTGCATTGCTGAGCCCATGAAAAGAGAATTGTGTAGTAGTGTTTTGTCACATTACTTTCATTCCCTGTTGTTCAAGACTATATTTACTCATCTTATGGAACAGAAAACAGTAATATGCTTACTGAATGTAGATATAGTAATCACTAATATGATTTCTACTTTTGCTGCAGTGTAAGATCTAGTTGTCCTGAGGTAGCTAAAGTAAGCTGTGGCTAAGTCCTATGGAAACCAATTTTACAAATTAGTTGACTAACAAATCCCATTGCTTTCAATAGCACATAGTCACAAATAACTTTATCTGAATGTGTTTAAAATTTAACACATAGAAAGTAGTAGGGTCATATGTGCCTAATGTTAGCAACTTAAGTTGAGTCTTTGAACTATAAAAGACAATTTGGTTATCTTATTTGTGTTAATGCCATGAACTGTCATCCTTTTTTCCTTCCCTATGACCTACGGTCTTAAATAGCAGTAAATTACTACTTCTGTCTCTTGAAGCTAAGACAGACTCTTTGCAACATTTACTGTGATAAAAACAGTACAAGTTGACACAAAGGTTGATATTTAATGAAGCATTGTACTGCCAAACAAGGACAGCTTTGAAAAAGATCTAATGCAGGCTTTGCTCTATAATTTTTGTCTCTCAGATTGATAAAATTTTTTTTAATCAAAATGTGTTCTAAATCAAATGAAAACTAAGAGCTTTTCAGCGTGGTCCTCATAGATCCAGTTTTCTGATACTAATGAGGGGGCTGGAAGGGCCATGAATCATTCCCTTGTCCCTCCCCCAACTATTATTTTTTGCATACAAAACGTTTACATGTACATTAAACATCACAACATTAAAGCATTTCAAGTCACATTGACTGACACAATTGGCATCAGAAGACCAATGCTGGGCACACAGTTTAAAATGCGCAGTTAAAAAGTTGGCTTATCCTGCATTCAATTTGTTGTTCATTTTCTGGCATTACTGCAGACAGCAAAATTTAATAGATGTTATCAGAATGACTAACTGAGTTCAAGAAAATATCTTTTACTGCTGTGCATTAACAGTCCACTTGACTGCAAGCTATTAGGGAAAGAGTAGACATAACCCACAATACTTGTATGATTTCCCAGCCTCATAAAATGGCACTTGGACCACAATAAAAACAAACACAAAACTCGTGTTCAGTTACTCAATCTGAGATTTATTGGGTATTGTTTAATTGTTACCATGCCCTTTCAGAGATCCAGAAAGCATTGTCTTCAACTGCCCCCAAAATGCCAGGACCGTCACAAAAACCCATAAGCCACCATGGCTTCTCACTTTGTCATGCAGAATTCCGAATACTACATGCAATCCTTTCCTCCCCGACCCTCTACTGATGTAGCATAGAATGTCCCAATTTTTATCTGAGGAATATAGGAGTGTATGAGGGAGGCCTGGGCAAATTCCAGCTTTTGGGCCCCCTAGCCATAATACAAATAGAAATGACAGCACCCAAAAACAAAAGAAGGAACCAAAAACAGAGTGAGGCATAATTTGGATTTTTAAAAATTATTATTAACATGCATTTCTAGCTAAGAGTGTCACATTTTATGTGCATGAAAACAAATTGTGAAGCTTACCAAATGCTAAAAAATAAGTCGAAATCTGCCCCCCCCCCCGAATTTGCCAAATGGCCCTTCTGACTACTAAATTGATATTGTGGATTGCTTAATGCTGTTTATTATGAGTTGTATTATACATATTATTAATCATCTTGAGGTTGTTTTAGTATAAAACAATATACAATTCAGTTGTTGGCATCCGTCTGTCTCAAGAGACCATGTAATAGTACACTATTGGGTGTGAAGTCAACCCTTTAGAGAATTGCAGCATCTGCTGTGGCTGTATAGACCTTAGCAGAAAAATCTAGGTATTCATATCTCTTGTCGTATGCTCTGCTGTGACAGTGGCATTATCTCAGGGTCCTTCCTTTAGTAGTGGGAACTGGTCCCATCCCCTGGGCCTGGGTGACAGAAGCTAGCAGCATTTGAGGAAAAGACATGTGCAATGGAGGCAGTGGTGTTGCTCTATTTTGTTTTTAGGCAGGTGGGGCATATTGCAAAGGGATGCTCCCACAGACCTAGCACCAGGGCAAGCAAGACTGTTGGATGGTTCTTTTGCCTCAGTGGCTCCCTTTTTCCACCAGTTGGTGTAGCTGCTGTGGCACAAGGAAAGCTTTATGCTATCAAAGTTACAACAGGGAAAAGGATTCGGCTTTAAGCAAGAAGTGAGTCATGCTGAAAAATAGGATTCATTTAACACTTTCTCCTTTTTGGTGCATTTTGATATAAAATTACGGTAGCTGAAGAGGGTGCAAAAGGGGTGTGGGCAGCAAACCCCACACTATATAACAAAACAGGATAGTGAAAAAAAGCATTAGCTGTTGTTATGCAAGCCTCTATTTGGCTACAGCATTTTGAGAAGTTGACTAGTCATTTATGCTACAGACAATTAAAGCAAAGCCTGCAGGAAGCTTCGAAGACCTTGAAACCGCTGTCTTCTTCAGCAGTCAAAACAAACAAATGAAAATAACAGGCTCTGTGTTTATTGACCTCGTGAATCTCAACAGCACAATGCCTACGAGCAGCAGAAAAATGTAAAAAATCTGTCTGGTAAATTTCCGGCACACATGCAATATGTACCCTCCAACATTCCTCAGATGAAAATAGGGACATTTCTCACTCCCCCTCCCCAACTGACCCTCCTCGACTCCCCATTTTTTTGTACCTCTCCCCCAGCAGACAATTTCCACCACCACTACACCAATAGGACACAGCACAGACACCCTCCATTGTACTCAGAAAACTCCTTAACCCTGATATTATTATTATTATTATTATTATTATTATTATTATTATTATTATTATGTCGGTTTACAAAAAGAAAAACACACACCAATATTTTTTAGAAAGGGGCAAGATTAAAAGTGGATGCACAAAAAAATCAAGATTCCTTGGGTTCCACCCCACTCCCCCTTTATTTCTGCCTAGGGTGGCCCTGCACTCTCAGAGCCGGCACATCAAGCGAGACTGGGCCTCAGAGGTGGTGGCCTCTCCTACTCCTCGCCCGCTGCCTAGCAGCTGCTATGAGTTGCCCAAGGGAGGAGGATGGCAGTGGCAGCCATGGAGAGGCAATTGGATGATCCCTCACAGCCAACACTGCCATCACTCAGGACAAGCGCCAGCTCATCCTCCTCCCTGAGCATGGTGGCAGCTGGCGGGGGAAATAGGACATTCTGGGATCAAATCAGAAGCAAGGATGGTTTTCGTAATTCGGGGATGTCTCTAGAAAATAGGGACACTTGGAGGGTATGGATACCCTTTCTTACTCTTCCTTACCATTGCAGGTGATGTCTTGAATTCCTTTGCCATTTTCTAACTTCCTCAACATAGGAAAAGTTATACATTTCTTTTTTAAAAAAAGAAGACAGATGAAAAACTGTTTCTACAGTCCAGGCTCCTTAGGCTATGACCTTAGTGGCCAAGAATAAATGTCTTAATGCCTGAGCAGAAAGTGCTGCAAACTGATGGCCAGGAATATAAATCATATTGCTTTTGGGCCTTGTCTGAAACTGATGAGTAGTGTTCAGCAAGATCCGGTTTAATTTGATAAATGAGAACTGGAAATGCAACATGATTGGATAGGAATAAAACATTGAGATGGCTGCTTAGAATTCTGTGTACAGAAGGTGCAGTATTTGCAGAGAGCTAGGTACTTCCTAGGGCAACCAATCTTCTACTGTGTTACAGCAACACCAGAAAAAAGCAGTGTGTCAAGCAACACAAGAAAAGAAAGGAGTCCTTTGCTAGGTCACAAGACTTGGGGCAATATACATCTGCATGGGTAAATGAATAGAGAAGTGGACAACAGCATTTTGAAATTGATTTAAACAGGCCACCACTTGGATCATGGAATCCCAGAATCAGTGAGGAAGGATAGTGTCAACAATCTGATTGAAACTGGAATGTACTCACCTCATCCTGAAGCTACATTGGACTGATGAATTAAACCTTTCACCTTGTAGGGAGAGGTATGTGTGATTTAGGTCCCCATCTACAATCTGGTCGGTTGTACTATACCAGGGGTCAGCAACCTTTTTCAGCTGTGGGCCGGTCTACCGTTTCTCAGACCATGTGGTGGGCCAGACTTTTTTTGGGGGGGGGTGAACAAATTCCTATGCCCCACAAATAACCCAGAGATGCATTTTAAATAAAAGCACACATTCTGCTCATGTAAAAACACGCTGATTCCCGGACTGTGCATGGGCCGGATTGAGAAGGCGATTGGGCCACATCCAGCCCCCGGGCCTTAAATTGCCTACCCCTGTACTATACCTTCACTTACTATGTTCACTCATGGGCCTTTCAGCCCTGCCCACCAGGTCAATCATAATGACTCTCCTGGGCAATTTTCATACTCCCATTACTGTAAAATTGATGCAAGTCTCTGGAAACATAAAATCCCCAAGGGCAGCCATATTTTGCTATTGAATGCCTCCAACCTGCCTTCAGAACATGCTAAGGTTCTCCTGTAATGACCTTGAATGTGGTATTCAAGTGGACCATCCAAAAGCAAAAGTCAGTCCTGTATCCAATTGGGAATTCTTCGTCAAAATAAAATATACCTCCAAACGCAAACCCAGACATCAGGATGTTCAGCAAAATAAGAAAGCCAGACTTTATGTTACATTTGTCCAAAATAACTTCAGGGGACAAAAATCTCATACTATGGCTAAGCTGTCACCAAAAATATATACACCCCTTTGCATAAATCATATGGTGGATGTCAGTATATACCACATCACAAAATCAAGAAACTCAAGATTAAAACAGCCAGGTATGATTCAACCCTGCCTTTTCACTTATTTCTTACTGGAACACATGGTCTATGTTCTGTATTGGTTTTTAATATTTTGGACATCATACAATCATAACTCCTTCCTACTGAATCTTGACCCACATATTTCTAAAGGCAATCAATGGCCACTAGCCATGGTGGCTATGCTCTACTGCCACTGTTGGAGTATGCCTCAATACCAGTTGCTGAGAATTACAAGTGGAGAGCGTGGCGTTGTAATCATATCCATATTATGGTCTTCCCATAGGCATCTGGTTGGCCCTGTGAGAACAGAATGCTGGACTATATGGGCTTGGCCACATCAGTTCCTGCAGAGAGTCATCTACTCTGCTTCTTCCTCCTTGCTCTGCTCCAATTGCTTTTCTGACCTTACTCACCCTTCAGACACAATGCATTGGAAAGATCCCCACCACACTCCCCAAAATTATACATGAGTGTACAGATGGAACTTCCCCAAGGTACTATATTACTTGTACATTTGATTTGGGATCTGTTTGCCTATCACTACCTTTGCTTGCCCAACCATTATAGCTGTGGTTATCTTTCTGCCCCATAATAGCTCTCTGGCATTACTTCAAGTCAGTCTTCTAGCTCCTCCTAGTCCCATACGAAAAGTACAAGAAAGGTCTCCATTTTCTGGCAGAGGCAAGCATATTCAAGAAATTATCTCTATTATTCAAGTAGTTTGGGAATTCTACACATCTCTCTCTCTTAAATTAATGAAATATCTGAAATATATATCCCACAATCAGTTATTCTGTTAATGTCCTACTCTTGGCACAACTTTCCACATTCAACACTCAATTCTGTCTTGACCCTTAAAATTAGACCCAGCTTGTCTAAATAGTAGGGGAAATACATCAATTTATTCATTTCCCCCAAATCCTCCCCTTGGTTCCCAGAAATCAATTACTGAGACTCCTGCATAGTAATTAGTACGGTATTATAAGACTAGTCACTACGGCCTGGAAAGGGGACATACAATGTCTCTCTGTCCATGGCTGCACACATCACCTGGCTAAATCCTGGTTAGGAATGAAGAACTCAGTCTGCCACCCACAAAGTGCCATCTGGTTACACAATGCCTATACAGTGATGGTCCTGCAGATAGACTCTAGATTCAATGGGATTTCAGATGATCCTATCAGGCTGCTTTTGCTGGATCCTTTGCTCCAGAACTTCCAATCTGTTTCCCAAATCCTGCAAATAATTAGCCATCCCCTACCTTATGTTAAGGGATGCGGGTGCGCTGTGATCTAAACCACAAAGCCTAGGGCTTGCCGATCAGAAGGTTGGCAGTTCGAATCCCCATGACGGGGACCGTTGTTTGGTCCCAGCTCCTGCCCACCTAGCAGTTCAAACGCATGTCAAGTTCAAGTAGATAAATGGGTACTGCTCCGGCGGGAAGGTAAACGGCGTTTCCATGCACTGCTCTGGTTCACCAGAAGCGACTTAGTCATGCTGGCCACATGACCCGGAAGCTGTCTGCGGACAAACGCCGGCTCCCTCGGCCTATAGAGCAAGATGAGCGTCGCAACCCCAGAGTTGTCCGCGATTGGACCTAATGGTCAGGGGTGCCTTTACCTTTACTTTATGTTAGCTTCTGAATCCTACACTTGTCAAGAACCACACACAGGTGTCCTCTGCCCTCAGGTTGCCAATGTTCCTGTTATAAGCTTTTCTATATCACAGAGGGAATCTGAAGTCATGGCCAAGCTATTATGAATGAGCTGTAGTGCTAACAAACAGGGTATACCTGTAGGATTGATATTGGATTGATTCCTGCCTTACGTTTCCCTCACAGAAGCTGCATTCTGATATGTGGGTTGTTATGTTCTGTAATGGAGATCTATCTTTCTGTTTGCAAAGTATCCACTCTCAAAGTATCCACTCGTAATGAACACATTTATATGTAACTTATGTTGAAAAAAGCTGGTGTAGGTTCACAACTGGGCACATGTTTCACTGAGACTTACACATTTTAGCATATGCAGAATTTAGCATTTACTCAGCCCTCAACCTGACTATGGGACAGCTGAAATGCTAATAATCCCATAAGGAGAGGGTGTGTTCCAGAGTGAGGAAAAAATGTGATAGGAAAAAATCTAAAACTCCTCTTTGCTACTTCACTGCACAATGAATCATTGAAAAATATATGAAGAAGAAGACTCAAACTCTCCCTTGGTTCTGCAAAATAAACAGCTTTGCACAATGGTGCCTGCTGTGGCATGATAATAAATTTGAAGCAGTGATACATTCAGTATATTCATAAAGCAGTATATTCCTTGTGCAATTCTGAATGCATACAATATGAATGGTTTTCATGCCTATTCAGTGTGTTTTCCCGCAGAAGCTTTGCCAGACGATCTTTCAGGCTGCATTTCAAATGCTTCTCAATACTGTTCTCCGGAGCACAATCAGGAGAATTTTCTCTACAGTAATGACTAACAGATGGCACAATAGTTGGACAGATTCCATTTCATATGACTGTCGCTGGCAGTGACCACTGGAAAAAGATACGGAGATGCCATGGCCTTGCATATGTTTTCAAGACAGACACATGGAGAAATTTTGACTCGGATGCTTAACCATACAACCCAGTTGCTAATCCTTTTAAGCACACATTAGCAGACAAGTCTCCCATTGCAAAAAATCCTGATAAGAAACCAACCGCAATGGAAACAAAAGCCTGAGATCAACAACAACAACTACCAAAAAGAGAAGACATTAGTGCCAATACATAGTTTTAATTCTGGGGCTAATAGCAACTTGACAGAATGTGATTTTTAAGGAGACTACGATAAAGACAAGGTTTGCCAATGTGAATTTACAATTTTAACACAAATAATTGAAAGTTGTGCCTGGGGCAGGATGAAGGAAGAGATGGTACAGCCCAATGGGAGACTTTGCCTGCCTGCCTTGCTCTCTTTCCTTCCTTGCCAAAGGGCAGATTATGTCTATTGGCCCTGAATGGTTGTGCAGGGAAAGGGATAGACTGGATGGAAGATGTCCTGATGTTGTCTTTGCCTGCCTCCTTTGCTCTCTTCTTCCTTTCCACAGGGCAGATGGTATACAGATATATATGAAAGGCAGGAATAGGAAATAACAGAGAATAAATGAGTAGAAAGAAATATATGAACGGGGAATCCAACATATGAAAAAGGGAGAGCAATGAGCCTTGCAGGCCTTCCACACAGCTAGTGCAGGTTGCATGGTGCAGCTGAATCTATCCTCCTCAGAAAAGCTTTCTGAGTGGAAAAGCCCTTGTGGAACAGCTTATAAGTTTGTTATGGTGGGTTTGCATATTTTTTCTTTTCTTTTTAAATAAACATGGTATTACAAGAGGGGGGTATTTATGAATAACTTGTTACAATAAGCAGGGTTCAGTAAGGTAAAAAAAGGTAAAGGACCCCTGGGCGGTTAAGTCCAGTCAAAGGTGACTGTGGGGGTGCGGCGCTCATCTCGCTTTCAGGCCGAGGGAGCCAGTGTTTGTCCACAAACAGCTTTCCAGGTCATGTGGCCAGCATGACTAAACCGCTTCTGGTGCAATGGAACACCGTGACGGAAACCAGAGCACACAGAAGTGCTGTTTACCTTCCCGCCGCAGCAGTACCTATTTATCCGCTTGCACTGGCGTGCTTCAGAACTGCTAGGTTAGCAGGAGCTGGGACAGAGTAACGGGAGCTCACTCCGTCGTGGGGATTCAAACCACTGACTTTCTGATCGGCAAGTCCAAGAGGCTCAGTGGTTTAGACCACAGCGCCACCTGCATCCTGTAAACTTTCAGAACCAGGTGTGGCTTGCATGGACTGTATACACTGCATATTTCCATCAGTTTAGCTGACGAGCCACACAAAGAGGCACCCTTGAGTTTTCCATGATGAAAACATACTTTGCTTCTTCTTAGCAGTGTGTTGGATAAAACTTCCCTTGTAAACAGTGTGCGGAATGAACAAAATTAATAACATTTAACATGTAGTGCCCTTTTCCAACAAGAGGACAGTAAAACTATAGAATGGAGCATGAGAGCAATTGCAATTGACTGTGTTACATGATCGTTGATAACAGAAAGGGACAACAGATATAAAACAGCCAGAGAGCCAATTAAAGAATATTATTTGTATCTTTGCTACCAGACTTCCTGACCATCATTCCCTAACAACTATTAGGAAATTTATCTCATTATTATGATGATTACAGCAGTTTCATTCGTCATACTCCACTAACCTCAACACATTATTATGGCTTCCATAAACAAACTCCCTTCTCTGTGCATGCCCAAACATGTATAGCAGATTCCATTAGAAAATGAACACCAGTACAATTCGGCATCTCCCCAAAGTTCTATAGATCTACCAGTATTTTAAAAGGTAAAGGTAAAGGGACCCCTGACCATCAGGTCCAGTCGTGTCCGACTCTGGGGTTGCGTGCTCATCTCGCTCTATAGGCCGAGGGAGCCGGCGTTTGTCCGAAGACAGCCTCCGGGTCATGTGGCCAGCATGACAAAGCTGCTTCTGGCGAACCAGAGCAGCGCACGGAAACGCCATTTACCTTCCCACTGGAGTGGTCCCTATTTATCTACTTGCACTTTAACATGCTTTCGAACTGCTAGGTGGGCAGGAGCTGGGACCGAGCAACGGGAGCTCACCCCGTCGCAGGGATTCAAACCGCTGACCTTCTGATCAGCAAGCCTGTGGTTTAACCCACAGTGCCACCTGGTCCCTACCAGTATTTTACATGCAGTTAATTTGTGAGTATGTGTAGCGCTCATCTCACTTTCAGGCCGAGGGAGCCGGCGTTTGTCCAGACTTAACTGTCCAGGGGTCCTTTACTTTTACTTTACTTTCTAACTCGACAATTCTAGGAATACACCCAATTCATCAGTCCCACAGTGCTTAATGTTATGAACAGTGTAACAGCGTTATGATCAGCATAAGTACAGAATTTGGATCAATAACTGAAGAAAGATTTCACTCTTCACATGCACAATCTTTGAAGTCACATGATAAGTTTGTCTAAGTATTGGTCCTTATTAAAGGAAATGATTGTGTGTTATATAGAAGGGTCACATTCCATTAAAATATGGAAAAAGCAATGTATTTACCATGCAAAAATAAATGTACTTCCTTCTTCATGATGACATGGTATTGAGTACAGTGGTACCTCGGTTTAAGAACAGCCCTGTTTACGAACTACTCGGTTTATGAACTCCGCAAAACTGGAAGTAGTGTCCCGGTTTGTGAAATTTACCTCGGTCTAAGAATGGAAGCCGAATGGTGGAAGGGCACCAGCGGTGGGAGGCCTCATTAGGGAAAGCGCGCCTCGGTTTAAGAACGGTTTCGGTTTAAGAACGGACGTCCAGAATGGATCAAGTTCCTAAACCGAGGTACCACTGTATTGTCCTCATGGGACTAGCCTATCCTGGCAACTGGCAATAGAGTACCCTCATGAGCAATGGGAGAAGGATGAAAAAGTCGAGGAAGAAAATGGTTGAAACATCATTGTGTAAGGATGAGAGAGACTGAAGGAGTGTCTCAAAATAATGTTCAGTCAACAGAATATGTTTATTTTTTTCTTGTACCATGATTCACTTGGAGTATCCTTGCCATTCATATGCATCAGCTGAAAAATAGATGAAATCATTCGCAAATGAACATAATTGAGAACACCAGTAGTACGGAGCTACAACATTTATACTCAGTGACCAGTACAGTAATTGGAAAATAGTAAGAAGGAATAAAGATGTCTGAAAGTCAAAGAAGGCATTGATTAAGCAACATTGTAAAACATGGAAATGTGAGAAAACAACATAGATAATGGCATATGAAACTGGGATAAAAATCTATGTAATTATGATTTTATGAGGTAATAGAAAAAAACCTATGCTTTTCAACTAAGTTTTTATTTATTTAATTTTATTTATTTATAATTCAAGTGTGCTTCTAATTATTGGTTTATGGGAGTTCCCTTTATTTCTCTTACAACTTCATGGTCTGCTCTTTAGCTCCTTCTTCCTTAGGCACTTACAAGCCACATGCAAGGCAATGATTTGCAGGAATAATCAGCCTGGTGAAATAAATGTGCTTATTCTCAACTGTGATTTATTCTCTCTTTTATTGAGAAAGATCAACACAGCAAACACATAGCGATATGAAATGAATATATTCATACAAGTAATTCATACAAGTTATTAGCAGATGTAATAACTCAGCATCTACTCTAATTCTAAGCTAATCAAGGGAAAATAAGCATATTTTTTTTATAAAAGCAATGTGACAAGTCAGGACAAACCTCATATAAACAGATAAGCACCTCTAATATAATACATAATTGTGAATCACATATCAGTGAGGTAAACTAAGCCCTCTATTAAGTTTTTGAAATGGCATGGCCATTTTGAATTCCTGGTTGTATTAAAAGACATAGTGCAATTTTCTCTTCCAGCAAAGAGGCACTGACATACTAAACAGAAGTTCAGAGAGAATGGAGATGCAATTTTAATAAATTGTCTCTTCCAAACACCCTACAGCACATCTCTACATTAATGTGGGGAAAGCAAAATCTATGTGTTAATCGTCACAGTTCATATGGATGTTTTATCACACCCCATCACTCTTTCCAGGAGGAATTGGCAAAGTGCTTTTTGCCTACATGGTCTATTGGTAATTACTGTGATAGACTTCTTAAAGCAAACAAATAAGATGAGATGTCACTTCTCTGAGGAAGCAGCATCTTGGACGTCAAGTTCTCTTTTACTTCCCATTTCAAGGAAGATTCAAATTGCATTTGTGCGGGGCAAAGTCAAATTACTGACTTTCATTATGGCAAATGAAAAAACCAAACAAACAACTTTTGTATTTTGTTTTCCTAATTTGCAGAGGTGGACAGCATTGCCCCCCCATAAATATATGTGTATAGATCAGGCATCCGCAACCTGCAGCCCTCCAGGTGTTTTGGCCTACAACTCCCATGATCCCTAGTTAACAGGACCAGTGGTCAAGGTTGATGGGAATTGTAGTCCAAAACATCTGGAGGGCCAAAGGTTGGGGATGCCTGGTATAGATACCAGCTACACAGATAGATTGTACCTACTATGTTCAACTAGGGTGACCAGGTGTTCTACCTTATAGAGGACACCTGAGGGCTGTCTAGCTAGCACCACCTGGACAACAGACTGATACCTTCCCCACTATGGTGTGCCCTGCTGTATTTATATTTAAATTACAATTATAGTCATTATTTCTAAATTTGCACCTAAACTTATAGATCACCATATGCAAATGCTTATGCAGACTGGTATCTTGTTTTGCCCAATTTTTGTGATGCAATCCTCTCTGGCAATGCATAACTGGCCACCTTATTTGCTGAATAATGAATTCTTTTAAAAATGATATGTATTATTGGCCCCTTGAAAATACTATTTTAAAGGTATACTACAAAAAGCAACAACAACTGTTCACTAACAGTTGCTAGTAGTCGATAGTACACTTCATCTCCTCTGCTCTTTCATCTAATGAGCATCACCTAATTTTACCTGCCCTCCATTAACTTACAGGCGGATGATGAAATCTCCACTCACTCTAGCACTGGATTCTTGTCAGTCGACCTGTTCTCCTTTCATGTGACTCACTCCAAGCTCCATCCATCCTTTTCTTTGCAAATATGCTTTTCTAAATAAAAGCATAAGTAAAAATACTTGTCTAATGGCCCACTTTGATACAAGTATTCAAATCATAGAGAAGAACACCAACAAAAAACCTTAATTTTGCACCTAATTATATTTGAATGAATCCACAGATAAGATGTTGCTGCAATGATTGCTATTGCTACATGCCATCCCAATGTCCGAGAGGTGAGGAGTCCCAGGGATTCCAGGCACTTTTCCAGGATTCAGTTTACTCAGATAGCGGAGACTGTGGTGTCTCTATGATATGTTGTTTATTTACACATCTTTACAACCTGATCCTATGATAGAGGGGCTCACAGCATTAATAGCCCAAGAAGCTCTTGCTTTTCCCATGGCCACAGCCTTGGATTCCTGCAGAAATTAGGCATGGCTCTCACTCTCTGGCTTCTGCCTGCTTCCAGCTTCCAGCTTCCAGCTCTCACACCTGAACTCTAGCTGTTGTCTTTATAACTAACAGGTAGTTGAGGAGGGAGGACCCGCTCATTTTCTCTTTGGCACAGAGCCACTTCCTTCATTATCTTAGGTCATTACCAAGAAACTTGCTTGCTATTCCAGCAATGGAATCCTTGTTGGGCCAAGGAATTAGAAGGGACTCAGGCATACACCCTACCCCAACACCCAAACTCACAATAATATGATATATAGAATTAGCTTTTTAATGGGGTTATCTATACAATGATGATACAAAAGCAAAGCAAAACAAAAACTCCCTTTTCCGCACACTGGTTACAAAGCTGCTATCAGGGAGAGTGAAGGAGAGGAGGAACAGACTAAATCCAGGGCTTCTCACCTGTCTCAGAATTTCTTCCCTTTATAAAAAGTATACAGACTCTTTTCCGAAGACCAAAACTTTTAAGAACATCGCAGTCCTGTTTTATTGCCATTAAAGCCCTTGTGCCAGGCTCCCTCCAGACAAATTCCCACTTCAATCTGCTTGTAGAAGTTTGAAGTTCTACAGCTCAGGTTTCAAGACAAGGAGAGTAAGAGAGAGAAAAACAAAGGGTTGTGAAAGCACAATGCATCATCCTTTTCCCCTTCCCAATTTATTATAAAAATATACTCTATATTATGACTCATATAAGGAAATGTGATTTATTCACGTTCAAATGGGAGGGGGTAAATGCTGGAGTTCTTGAGATGTAGGGAAGCAAAACTAAGCAGAGTTTTTACTCTTTCTAAAATGGTAGTCTATATACCATTATTTTTTTTATACCCAAGAGTTCTGTAAAGCAGGATAAATGATACTTAATGACCTAGCGTTGTACTGCCTCTACATTTATATCCCATCTTTCCTCCAAGGATCTCAAAGTGGCATAGATGGTTCTCCTCCTTCCCATTTTATCATCAAAACAACCCTGTGAGGTAGGTTAGGTGCACTATTTGAATTCATTACCCATGACCACTACCTGCTATCACACAGCATCATAACGTTGAACTGGACTAGGATTCATATTTGGTCTCTGAATTTATTGTTGAGGCTCTTGTCTATGACAGGAGCATTTGTTGTTGTTGTTGTTGTTGTTGTTGTTGTTTTGTCTATATCTTTATACCCCATCTTTTCTCCTGATAGGACTCAAGGCAGCTTACAGATAAAAACAAGAACCAATAAAAACATAGAAAAATCAATCATGAAAATACCATTAAACATTGTCAGCATTGAAACTATATAAATATATAAAATCTGTTCAAGGTTTACAAATAACTACAATAAAAACAGCATGGCACCAGCCCTTTCATTAAAAACAGTCAATTCCCAAATGCCTATTGGAGCAAGTAAGTCTTCACCTGCAAGTGGAACGACAGCAAGGACGGAGCCAGTCTAGCTTCTCTACGGAGGGAGTTCCAAAGTCTGGGAGAAGGCCTTCTCTTGCGTCCTCATCCAGTATTCCTGTGAGAATGGTGATACTGAGAGATGGACCTTTGCTGAAGATCTCAAATCCTTGCTGTGGTTTAGTTGTATTTGCCTTTATGCCCTGGAATGTCAGACATAACTAAAGGCAGGGGCAGCTAATGGAATGCCCTCCAGATGTTGATAGAATACAGCTGCCACCATTCCTAGTGGATGATGCTAGGAAGAGCATCATTCCAAAAATGTTTGGAGGGCATCATTTGGCTATCCCTGGTTTACTCATGACAAAGTACAAAACACACTGTAGTCCAGTGGCACTTCCATTTCAGTTAGTAAGGTTACTGGAAAAGTGGCCACACTAATGAAACAATTAATTCCAATTAAGGTGACCAGAATTTCAGCAAGTATCATATTGACTGGGTGAGATCATTTATTCTCACACAACACTGGTTTCCTCAATTATTGAGTAGAATTCTCTCACCCAAGCAGAACAAAACATACTGTAGTTATCAGGCTATGAGATACTGTACGTGTGTGTGTGTGTGTGTGTGTGTGTGTGTGTGTATACACACATAAACAGTAGTGCAATTATAGATGCTATAGTCTTAAGAAGACTATACACAGTTTATGACTGTGTTGAATATTCATTTTCTCCTGAAAACCCCAAAGCTATTCTCCTTCTTTTACTAGAAATGTAATCCAGAGGTTGAATGCTGAACCATGCTTTTTAATCAATCTGTTGTCTCCAGCTTGTGGGGAGGGGAGAAAAGGTCATCCTAGGTTATCTAAATACATTTTAAATTCCTGGACCTTATCATGCAGTATAAAAAGAAATACAAATTAATACATCAGTTACATGCATCTGAAAAGTACATACTTGATTGACATTTAGAGCTGAATATCTGAGAGGATAGAATTGCAAAATGCTTCATTATATACACAGCCCTTATTTTTCCCCTTTTCACAAGCAAGTAAATGGAAAATCTCACTATGTAATAAATATTTGAAAACGTCCTGTTGTTTGTTGAATGACAGATTGTTTTCTTTACTGTGATTAGACATGAAGTTGGCTTTGATTGATCAATGGCAAGAGCACACAGTGAAGAAGAAAAAATGGTGAAGATTTCTGGAAAGATGGTAGGTAGGTTGACCCAGGGGAAGGAGGAAATCTGAATAATCATTAGGAAATAACCTCATGCTCCTTCCTCCCCCTGCTTCTTCCTCATGCAACTGGTACCATACATCAGGCAGGCATGGTTTTCTATGTAACTTCCAGCTGGAAGGAATACCTCGAAGAAGAAGAAGAAGAAGAAGAAGAAGAAGAAGAAGAAGAAGAAGAAGAAGAAGAAGAGTTTGGATTTGATATCCCGCTTTATCACTACCCGAAGGAGTCTCAAAGCTGCTAACATTCTCCTTTTCCTTCCTCCCCCACAACAAACACTCTGTGAGGTGAGTGGGGCTGAGAGACTTCAAAGAAGTGTGACTAGCCCAAGGTCACCCAGCAGCTGCATGTGGAGGAATGGAGACGCGAACCCGGTTCCCCAGATTACGAGTCTACCGCTCTTAACCACTACACCACACTGGCTCTCTCTAAGCATGTGCAGACAAGGGACCATATTTTCATCATTGGGTAAAGGTAAAGGGACCCCTGACTGTTAGGTCCAGTCGCAGATGACTCTGGGGTTGCGGCGCTCATCTCGCTTTATTGGTCGAGGGAGCCGGCGTACAGCTTCCGGGTCATGTGGCCAGCATGACTAAGCCACTTTCTGACCAACCAGAGCAGCACACGGAAATGCTGTTTACTTTCCCACTGGAGAGGTACCTACATCATTGGGTAATTACGACCAACTCCTTGTCCAGTTGGTTTTTATTTCCAAAAAAACCTGGTATTGACAGATTGTGCCGTTTCCCCTCTTGAATCTTCCATTTCATTCCTGAATCCTCCCTTCTTGTCCCCCTGTCAATAACTAAGGACTTGTCCACACTGCCACTTGTCCCGCCATTTCCCCCCAGTGAAACCCAGTTTACCATTGAATCGAAACAAACGTCAATTGATTTTTCTGCAGATTGGTGTTTGTCCTGATTCAGTGGTAAACAGTGGGTCTTCCTGGGTGGGACCAGAGGAAAACTGCTTGGACCCATGCTTTCCAGGCACAGGATAAGCAGAAGTGTGGCCAAGCCTTAATTACTGTACACCAGTCTCAAAATGGCATTGAGGGTAATTACTGGTACTTTCCTGGTACCATTTTTGGCTGATATCTAATCTTTTGAAGGTGGTAGATGTTTTGCCACAGCCTTTTCCCTATGGCCAGGAGCTCCGTAGCTCAAGATGAGTACAGACATTTGCTCTGGAGGTATTGTGGCAGCCAACCCACCTTAGGCAGAATTTATTGATCCAGAGAAGGTCTTTTCATTTACATTTCTTCTTCTCACCCTCACATGCCTCCATTCTGTCACACTGAACTTGCACCTTATTTCCACCCATCTCCCAAGCTCCTGCTTTCCTTCATCTCTCCTCCATGGTCCTTCTACAGTCATTCCTTCCTCCTATCACAGTTTCTCTCTCTTTTCTTTTCCTTTCTATTCGCATTCAACCACTTGTGTGAACCTTTAATCTCTCTTTCTAGTCTCCTTCAGCACCTGCTCTGGCCCATTCTCCTCAGAGTAGGAAGATCTTCCTTCTCTTCTCCCAACCCCCCACCGCCCTGCTCTAAACTGTTTTGTCTCCCAGCTACCTTTACTGAGCATGCAAGGATTTGCTGATGCTGGCAGTGGCCCAACCAAAAGCCTATGGCATAGCTAGAGGATGGGACAGAAAAGTGGGAAGTCTTTGAGCAAGCTGTGACACCAAGGTCCATCTGAAATGTCCCAAGGCCCATGGTGGGTCCCAGCCTACTAATTGAGAAGCAATCCGTTAAGACAACCAATGCCCTCAGCTGGGTTGCATGCCTTCTATGGACTTGCCTTAAAATATCTTGAAAATGACAATATAAACTCTTCTGCTATATTGTTCCTAAAAAGAAAGAAAAATATCCCCCTCATCTACTGTTACTCTTGACCTTATTTATTTTCCCCCTTTTGAAAATGTCAATGTCATTCTCCAATGGCCTTGCATTTGGCAGTGCAGAATACTGAATTGCAGGCTTGAGAAATAGGCTTTTCTGTACTGACTACTTAACTGCAACAGTGAAAGATGGAACAGGGAGAATGAAACAAATAATCTGTGCAGACACGAGAAAGAGGCAAAACTGGCCCGGTTCAAAGTTCTATACTATCCAGTGGACAATAAATCTTTCTACATATCTGCAGGGGAGAATTAATCCTTGGCAGACGTCTTGAAACCTATCTCTTTACAATTCAATTTGTACTGGTGGAAATGCAGGCTTGCTCTAAGTAGCTAAAACAAATTCAATCTGAACTGTGTGCTAATAGGGAAAAAATGTTGCCGAACAAACACACATCAGAAAGAATCATTTCTGAGCTACTTTTCCTGGAGGGAAGAAGGGAAGGGGCAGCGATTTGAGCCCTTATCAAAGACCTTTACAAAGCAGGTTATCTTGGGGATGCAGAAGAACATTTCCACCACAAACAATAAAAAAATGTTATAAAAGTAAGTTGTAGAGGTACCTGAAGATGGCAAGACCTGCTCAGCTGCTTGCAAAATTTATTTTTATTTCTTCCCCAAACCCACCCCAATAGACCACCCTGTGTGAATGAGAGTGGCGCCTGCTTCAAACACTAAGTTGTCCACCTATGATCTCTGCATGTTCAGCAAAGATCTGAAGTAGGGAACCAGCTGTAATCCCAATTGTGGAAAAGCCTATGTGAGTGCAGCTGGCCCCTCTGATCTCCGTGCATTTGGCAAAGAGCAAAAGGTGGAGTCAATTCAGCTTTGCCAAATGTGCAAGAATCAGAGGGATGGAGGCAGGGAGGTGCAGGGCATGATGTTGGGACACAGAGCTAGGAGGCCTGGTCCCACGCCACTGCTATGCAATAGCCATCAAAAGCCTGATGAATGAATTTCACATTTGCAGAATCATATGGTCACATAAAATATAAAACCAGCTAAATACAGCTGTCCAGATAATTTAAGATTATCAGTAATATTGCATTACTAACCACATCCAGCATACCCTTTCTGAAAATTTACAATCAATAACAATAATTTAAACATGCTGAAAAGGAATTCTTCATTGACAGAGGAGGAATCTTCCATACCGAGAAAGAAACATGACCACATGGTTGATGTCAGTAGAGCTGGCACATTCAAGAGACACTGCAAATGGCAAGCAATGATCCACATAATTAAAATTACCAGATACATCCCAACCATTGCGATTTTTGATGAAGGGTTGTTTTTCTTTTAGTACTTTTCCAGATCAATGGCAGTTTTCAAGATGCCTTTTGGACATAATGTTCTGCTCCCTGTTATTCTTACACTCCCGCAGTGACTTCTTGTTGCTGCTGTAAACTGTGAGCAAGGCTTTGAGATTTCAACTTGCTTGCTATTTTATTATGACATTTTGGATAGTTGTGATAAAGACCTTCTTGGACACCCCCCCCAATCCCCTAGAAATGTCTCAGGAGCAAACACAAATTAAGCATTCTTCAGCTATCTGGATATAATGCACCATGGACCAAAAGTACCACAGTGCAGCTACACTGGTGAGCCCAGACACAATGCAAATATCTGATGGACCTGGTGATAGATTTGTCTTTACATAGTATTGCACACCCCAGAATGTTTGCAGTAGACCTATAGATTTCAGAAAGTTTTCAACGTAACAAGTTTGCCATAAGTGCTTTTAGGCCTACAACCTGCATCTTTCAAATAAGAAAATGGAATCCTGTGTATATAATGGGCTTTTTATTTAATATATTACCACAGACATTAGATACTACTTACCAATTATGTTATACTTAGGAAAATAGAAAGTGTCAGTGTATGGCTGATTCATTTTCTAACAAATTCCCGCACAGCTAATTTCCTGTCAGAATATGACTGATTATACCACAAAACCATCCATTGCCCACCCAAGCTAGAGAACTTACTGTGATAACATTGGGGTATGCGGTAATGGTTAAGAAACATTACCCCCCCCCCCCCCGCTCTCTGAAGTAAGATCTGCACAAATTCTATCAAGGCTAAACAAATCTTATTTTGTCCTACTTAAAGTAATTCAAAATGCTTACGCTTATGCATTACCAATTTGTCCTCCATCTCTCCTCTTGTTTCTGCATAGTCATTCTCTCTCTCTCTCTCTCTCTCTCTCTCTCTCTCACACACACACACACACACACACACACACCCCAATTTCAGACTTATCCAAAACTTGGACTATAAGAAACATTCAAATAGTAACCTAGGTAAGATGATTTCTGAAAATTCCCATACAGTTTCACAGAGCCCCCAAGGCCAAACCTGAAGACCAAAGCAAGATCCACAGTATACTGTATATGCTGCTGATTTCCAAAGAATTATGAACGAATAAATAGGAGCCTAGCATGACAGATTTCAAATATTTGAAAGGATGTGAAAAAGAAGAGGCAAATTATTCATTTCCCCCACTAGGGGCAGAGAAAAAGTTAAAGATTTAAACTAAAGAAAGCTGGAAAGATTAAGGATTTGTGTATTTACTGGAGGCTAGTGTCAAGTTCAGTTTGATTTACGTGCAGTGCGCTGCAAATCACTTGCAGCCTCCATAATGGAAACATCAAGTTGCATCTTCTACAGGAGCTAGATAGAAGTGGCCCAAGATGCATCATTTTGAAGAGGGGTAAATAGAATTGTGAAAACTTGTTATAAACATGGAGTAATGCCAGCTTAGTTCCATTTTCTCAACACACTCAATCTGCATTTTGCCTTTCACATTAGCTCCAGGCAATTCACAACATACAAAAAATTGAATAAAAACAATTAAATGGTTTAAAAAAAACTATCTCTGCACCTTAAATTCTACCTCTTGACAGCTCAAGTGGTCATATCACAATCTTCCACCCTCCCTACTGTTAAAAAAAAAATCTTTCTTAAGCCATTGGTTCATGCATAATTGCATGAAATGCCAGTGAGAGGAACAAAGAGACAGAGAAGCCCAGGGCAGAAGGCTCATTTGAGGCCCCTCCCCACCTCCTCTTTGTCATAGCACCTTGTGTCAGTGTAATTTTATGCCTCAGCTGGGAAAAGTAAGTATGCATATTGAAATATACTCGGAGTCGAGTGTGGATTTCATGCTCTTTATTCAGCTCATAGTAGCGAGGAATGAATGTTCCCCCAGAACGTCTGCTTTATATACATTATTTACACAATGGGCCCCACGTGAATGGCTAATTCCAGGATATTCCTGTAGGCCAATCAGGTTGCGGATTCACTTCCCCCTGGAGCTGGATTGGGTGGCTCCTGCGGACCAATCAGACTGCTGCATTCTGAATCCTATTGTTCTAGGACCATTCAGACTGCTGCATTCTGAATCCTATTGTTCTAGGACCAATCAGACTGCTGCATTTTTGATCCTATTCAACTCAGTACATAACACATATAATACTCTTTAAAAAACAAAACACTATGTTTGACATTAAGGGACCAGTTGAAACTTTTCCGGATGTTGCCATGGCTCCTCACTGTCCTTTATCTAATGCTGCCAGTTTTGAAAGCTGAAGGAGAAAGAGTGTTCTCCAGTTTAGCCTTTTATTAAAAATAAGTTTTGCTCCACAAAGCTACATTCAAGACTGTCATCATTATCTGTTCTTCCCATAGAATGAGATCTTCTGAGAGAAATAATTTTCAATAATCTCCTCTCCAAATTTGCTGACAAGAAAAGCAGAAAAAGAAGATACCTTTGAAACATTCTGAATGTACTTGGTCATTGTGCATATTTTCTTTAACTTTAGTTAAAGTTATAAAATCTTAACATTCTATTGAAAATCATCTTCAAGCTACTATGTGCAGTATCCTAAGATCCACCACATCCTTCAGCAGTATTTAAGCAATGACTAAATTGTTTTAGTTCAGAGCACAGAGGGATTCACATTTTACTTAGGGAAGCTCTCACTAAAGCTTCTGCATTCCTTGATTTTGGAAAAAATGGTCCAGATAGATCCAAATAGATTCACAACATCTGTGTAAGCACAGGAACACTTCTTGAATTCCTTTTGAAGTTTATCTAAGATACTGTAATTTGTTTCCACACTGTTGTGTTGTTTTGTCTTTTGTATCTCATCTCACCCCATTGATATTTTAAACTGTATGGGCGATATCTAATATTAGTGAAAGCAGAGTAGGCCCATGGACTTTTCTTTCTTATCTGTTACTGAATGGTGTTTTGCTATCCTTCTGTGATATAGCTTTCCTTTAAATCTTACCCTGTTTTGCAATTTAGGCTACTTCCTGTTTTCTAGTTCAATAAAACTAAAACAGGCCTGTTGGGTCCTTGTGAGTTATTTGGGAATTGCTTGTAAGCTCGTAAGTCTGTTGCTGTATTCATAACAGTTTTGTGGAATGAAGAAATCTGTTGCTCAAACAGAATTAAGCTTTAAATATCCCAAAGGGCATGTGATATCCTATAGGCACACCCAACGGACCTTTTTGGATCTCAGCCCCAAAACTACAAGGGTGGTAAGCAATCCAAAAGCATGCCCATGCTGTGTGGCACAAAGTTTTGGTCCAGATTTTCCTATGGGGATAGCTTGCAGATATGTTAAACTTGCAAATTAGCAGCCGCTGAGCAATAAGTTAATCAGATGTATAAAGTGATGTATCTACATAAAACTATGTTACAACAGCAGCTATTCTGCAATAAGTTGCCAAGGGAAGTTATTGAAACTGCTTGGAAGGCCTTCAAGAAAATACTGTTCTAACAGAGACCAGGACCAATTGCCATGAAGAGCTATATATAGATCCAGTTCAGACAAAATGACAAAATAACATGCCATTGATTCAGTTCACATGCAATGCTAAGTTAAACCATTGTTTTTGCTTTGTTTTATCTCAATTAACATAATATTTTTTTAAGAAAAAAAACTGCTTGATTGTAATAAAACTTCTAAGAGGTTTACAAGAAATACTAAAATTATAAATAAAAAACAGCTTTAAAAATGAGTAATTAAAATTTACAGCTTGTGGTTGTAGCAGAAAAACCACAAGCCCAAACTGAGATGATGTATTAAGCTAAAACATGGCTTAGCTCACAGCAGTGCAGTACCAGCAAGACCAGAAGAGGAGCAAAGCGACTATAATCATCTATCTGGGGACCTGAACATTCTCATGTTTGCACTAAACCATGATTTGGCCTAGTCTTGCATGCAGACTAAGCCATTGTGAGACTCATTCTGAGATGCTCCCCTTTACCCCTTCTTCATGTGTGAGGAAAGCTTATAATACTTCTATTAGAATGACAATACTTCTCAACAGAGTTGATGATCTGTGTGCCTTCTTAGTTTGCTGCCCAGGTGCTAAATGTTGATGAGCATCTTCAAGGTCCCTGCCCTCGATTCTTAAGGTTACACTAGACAGGTCTCAGAGGTGGATTATGGGGAGTGAGACTGGTTTGCCCAAACTGGGCACTGAGCCGAGAGGGTACTGCATGGGATGCTACAACAATTAATTAAAATGGAAGGCGAGAGGTGGGGGCCGATGACTGAATTTCAGTGTCTCCAAGGGCGTCACTGAAATTTGAAAGCCCAAAGCCCACCACACAGAAGAGGCATGCAAAGAGAAGACAGCTTTTCAAATAAATAACACTCCTCTAGAACAAGAAACATTTCCATCCTACTTCAATCATTAGCCTATTAGCCTGACAGGAAGCATCTGCTGTGTTGCAGTAGAACCATACTTTGCTTAGACTGTTTTTGAGTTTTCCTGACCCTTGAAAAACCTTAGAGCACCCATTGTCACCAATGCTAGTTGAAAGAAGAAGAAAGAATCCTTCAATGTGGTTTGATAGACCCATATAGGTGGCAGGAGTTTAATTGTACAGGTAGATGTTCCTTCATTAAGATGATGACCTATGAATTGGCTGTTAATCAGCACAAAATCTGACCAGGTGATTGGTGCCTTCAACATTGCCGGTGCAGCCAGTGCAGTGCAAATATTAACAACAACAACAACAACAACAACAACAACAACAACAACAACAACAACAACAAATGTGAGTAGCTACTTTGAAGAAAATGATAACAAATGAGCTATGCCCGACTAAATGTCGCAGATATTATACCATGTGTTTCACATCTTACACTAATTCAATTAATTTCCAAGAGGAAGCTTTAGATAACTCACTTATTTCCTAACCAAAACATTGAAAACAAGACTTTTCTCTTTGATACTTGGCAGCAGAGTCTCTGTGGTGCCACATTTTGCATGTCCCTTGCAGGGCCCTTTCAGCAAGCACTACATCTCCATGTATAGTTAAGTGACCTGGGAATTTCTTCCTGTGTACTGGCTTCTGATTAAGGAAATTAAAGAGCTAACAGTTAGAGGAAAGCATTTCTGATTTAATTTGCTTTCTTGAACAGCACCATTATTCAGTCAATTTCTGAGAGTTCCTTACTAGAATAAGAATTCTGTCGACCTTTAACTGAACTTGGTGAAAAAAGGACAGAGGTCCCCAGTGTGTGTTTGATCATTTTAATATAGAACACTATGAATTAATGGAAATGATTATTTTATTTTATTTATGCCATGCTTGCATGATACACTAAAAAATTCTTGTTTTTGATTCCAAAGCCTTTTGAAAGCAATAAAATGGCTTCACACAGTATAACAACCACACTTGAATTGTTAATAATAAAGGAAATGAGAAATTAAATGCCAGTCTCCATATGTTGGGCAGATTTAATGTAATGTACTCTAAGCATAGCCTTATGTGGTACTGTATTTTTTCCCTAAATAAAGAAATTGCAAAGGACAATAAGGCTGCATACACAACATATATTTAACTCACGTATACATCCTGCCCCTGGGACAATCCTGGAAATGTAATTTGTTAAAGTTCCTGGGAATTAGAGCTCTGGGAGGGATAAACAGAAAATCGCATACAAAAATGTGCATGTTACCAAAAATGCACACTTAAATGTTAACAAATTTTTATATGGACATTTATATTAAAAAATTGCAAGCTGACGTGGAAAGTAAATAATAATCTAATTTTAAATTTGAAAAATGATAAATTCAGAGTAAATAAAGTTGCCAAATTCATCCATCACTGTCTCTGTCCCTCCCCTTAATAGTCAAACTAGTGAGTGAATGTTTAAGAAATATGAACATCTGACTCAGGCTTCAGTTTTTCCAGATACATAAAGCCTAAGGAAGAAAACAAAAGTTAATGAGAAACACTCTCCGGTTATTGCTGCTATGTAGAGAAAAGAAACTCCTTTTGGGAAAATCGATTGAGTTCTTTCACCTTTAATTCTCATAGACCGGGCTTTTTTTCAGCCGAAACTCAGTTCCGGCACCTCTTAGATTGGTGCCATTGCCGAACAAGGGAGGCATTCATGATGAGTTCCGGCCCTTCTTTTCCTAGAAATATAGCACTGCACAGACCTCTGTGCTTTGTGTCATAGTTCCAGAGAAAATGACATTGTCTTTATGTGAAAGCTCCATTTTCTCCTTGCTGTACTGTGTGTGAGGCAGTTTTACCTGACTATCTCTCAGGACCGAGGGATTACCTCAGCCTGTCTGTTGGTAGAGAGATTTTTTCCAATTGGTGCCATCTCTAGAGAAATGGGTCTTTCTGCTACATGTCTAAAAATTCTCAGAGAAAAGCTTCAGCTGGGATGTAAACTGCAGTTGCCACAATAACAGTTGTGTTTGACATTGTTACCAACCTCGGTCAAAAACATTGAATAAATATATATTGTTTACCTCCTCCTCTCTGTGTTATACAGCTTTTGCGGTGTCGAGGGCGAAAATTAAATTTAACAACTTGCTTTGGATTTATTTCCTCCATCAAAGATTTATTGGATACCTCATTGGATTAGCTTTTCTTCCTGATTTATGGGCCTGTTATAAAGACCTACGAGTGTAGTTTTATTTTGAGATAATTAATATTACTTGAATGCATTGTAAGATTTTAACAGCATGGGAGGGGTGTTTCCAGCTACCCCAACCTTTGCCCTTGGAAACCTTGCAAGTGGCTGCAGGAGGGGGGCTGTTTTTGCTTTTGGATGCTGCATATTGCTATATTTATAGTATTGGAAGGTGGTCTTTTGTATGTTACTATATTTGCTATTGTTTATTGCTATGTTATGAAATTGTTATTGTTTTGCTATATTATGAAAATGGTTCTATGCTATTATGCAATTTTTTTGTAGTTGTGATGTATGGGCTGCTAGTGGAGGGGTGGTATCTCTGGTGGGGGGGGCATCATGCTCCTTCTGGGGAAGTTTGTCCACCTTTGGTCCCCACCCAGCATCCTACTCTCACCTGTGGCTCATAGAAGCTGTCAGCATGTGAAAGCTGCCACATGCCAGGAAACGGCTTTGATTGGCCAGCTAAACTAGGTGAGGGTAGCAGATGGTCTCAAACCTTCAGTTAGTTAGGGACTTCCCCTGCATGTGAAGATGGGCTCTGGCGGGTTGAGCAGACAAGACTAATAGTGGGTCCAACAGTTAAGAAGGTGGTTTCTGCACATGCTCATCAACCTGGGAAAGTAGCCCATCTAGGAGAAGGAAAACTCTGATCCTGAACCTCCGCTGCCTTGTGGGATAGCTTCAGAAGAAGAAAAGGCTAAGGAGTACACTCCACACAAATCTGGAGTTGAGTCCCTAAGATTGTTGGCCTTGTACACCTCCTTCTGGCAACTCCTGCAGCCAAGCTGGTACCAAACATATTGCTCTGCTTTCCTTTGGACCACATCAGTGAGGCCGAGAGGGAGGGTCTTGTTGTCTGGATAGCCCAGAATCTCCCCACACTGCCCAGGCTTATGCCCTGGGGAGGTTTCTTTGGTGCTGCTAACACAGCAGTTTGACTTCACCCCTGGAGGTGCACTCCATTGTTTCTCGGGACAGACAGATGCCAACATGTGTTTGTTTGAAATGCATCCCTGTTTATTTGTTGTAAGCTGCTTTCAGCAGGATTTTGTGTGGGTGGGAAAGTAGCATACAAATAAAATGAATGAATGGATAATTTATTTATCCTATGTTTTTAGTTCCATAGGTTCAAGCCAATCTATATGGGTTTTAATATTATCATGAATGTGTGTGAAGAAACACAAAGCACATCAATGTGAATGGGCTTAAGTATATATTTTTAACATATACAGTATGTCTTCACTTGTTCCTATCTCACTGTCCCTGGGTGACACTGATGTAAAAAGCTAATGCAAGTGAGCCATGAAGCATTGTATTAATCTGTAATACACACTGGAGAAAGCAGGGATTGAAACCATGTTTAACTTGCTGGTTGCAACTGTGCGATGCTAAGCAGCAGGCAGGTGGACAACAATAATGTTAATATTCATGTTTAATTTCATTAGCATTTAGGTGACCACTGCCTTGTTCCTGATCTGATCTGAAATTGTCTAACTATGCTCTCCCATCAATATTACAATAAATGTTTAAAAGCATAATATTTTTAATATGATTTCATTTATTGTCAGTAAACCTCTTCCCAAGAAAAAATAGGCTAATACTGTGGAACAGTAGTGACTCCCATAAGAAAGTACCATGCTAATGGTCAGCCATAAAGCACTTTCTATAAGGCTATGACAGTTGAAGAAGATGAGTATTGATGACATATGTTCACAAATTTAGAGAATAGCATAAATAAATCAGAGAATCCAGGACTTAAGCACAAATCAGATTTCCTGTATGACAGATATAGGGGGAAGGGGAAGCCAAACCGAAAATAGATCTTCCAGAAGAAAACAGACATGCTTTTCATCTAAAACTCCATACGTTCGAGCCAGGCTCTGAAGTGATTAAAGGCGTATGCTCTTCAAATGATGTTTTCCAAACTATTAACATCTTAAATTTCATCTCTTGGACAGAATGAAAAATTGCCTAACCTTCTAAATCATGCTCCTATAATACATTTAGATTTATCTGAAAAAGGAATAGATTTTCATCTCTCTGAGTATCAGTAATACTGCTAAGAAGTAGGCTTATCTTTTAACAAAATATTATTTGCTTAGAAACATGAGGCAAATATTACAAAACTAGCATTAGAGTAATATAGTGTTAAATTTGTAGGTGAATGAGATGTATTGCTTTTGGTAGCATCCCAGTTAATAATTTCGAAAGAAGCCCAGGTTTCCCCCAAGTGCTTTGGCAATGGGTCGTTGTTTTTTTTACTTAGGACATTTTCCTTGGAAATGGTAAATGCAGATAAAATTGGGGGGCAGAGGGATTGGGCTGGATTTGATGCAAACAGCACTGTGAAGACACTTCCATTTTTTAATTTAAAGATGCATGCATGAGAAGCAACCACCCCAAAATAAATTAAACACCTGTCTGGAAGCACTCAGAGGCAAAAAATAAAAATGAAGAGGTAAAGTTTACTATAATTCAAGTCAGTTGTTTTGTAGTAAATCTAATTGGTTTCATGAAAACAACTACTATTTGTAGACTGCATCATTTAGATGCTTGGAGCTATAAAAAAAACCCCATTTGTTGCAACAGTGTTGTTCAAGCATTCGGCATATTTTTGCTCAACATGCAAGGGGAGATGGTGAGGGCAAGGATACTAGCTTCACCCTCCCTGTTATTGTCTCCATCACTTTGAGGGATAATTTCTGCAACAAGGAACCTTTTCTTCCCATGTAGGCCTCCCACGGAAAGTAGAGTCCTAGTTTTCCAAAGGAGCTTACACTGTAGAGAAAGCTCTCTGCTGAAGTTATCCCTTCAAGTCATGGAAGAAGATGGAGATGCTGATGTGGAACAGGGGACTTAGCATGTCCATCCTCACTCTCTCCCCTTGTGCACTAAGTAGCTATAGAAGCAGAATGCTGGGAAAGGTTTATTGTCTCTTGCCATTCTGTCACTAGTGCATGATTGAATGGCATCTCCTTATTCAGGTTCTCATATGGGAATCTACATCTTCCATTGAATGGAAAGAACATTCCCACTCCCTCCTTTTAAATTTAGCATGCCAGCATACAGCAGGCAACTGGGCCTTCTGGAAACAATTGAAGACCTTTGTATACTGAGAAGCTTCCCTGTCTGGATAAATAGTGCTCTGCTACAGGTGCCCGTTTTGTATTGTTTCTAACACTTATATTCTGTTGACTTTTGTGTTGTGATTAACTGCTTTTAAGTTACTTTTATTATATTTTGTATGGCACTGAGAGCTATATATGTAAAAGACGATTAATAAATAATGACAATGTAGAAATAAAAACTACTCCATTGTGCATTGTACTGCCTGATCATTTGGCTTCCCAGACCAGCAACTCACAGACTAATCTTGCAGTTTTAGTTGTTGATGTGTTTTGCAAGGGTGGCTGGGAGCTACAAAAGAGGTACAGCTGTCCCTGAATAGCAGCCAAGGGGGAGGGAAAAGAGAGGGGGCATGTCTTTACAAAATTGGATCAGCAATGGCAGCTCTGTCAACAATGTTACAGATAAGGGGTGGACTGATTTGCCCCCATTTCATAGATATGAGACACTGGGCAGGAGTATGAACTCCGACTATTTTCTTATACCAAAATAGTTCCCCCCTGACTTTGGCAGTTTTACATTGATGGTGACTTCCATTATTTGGCTTGCAAAAATTGTGTGCCACACCTCTAACGAGGCAGATCAACACCTCTCTGTAAAGTTGTGTCCATTGTGTCGGAGCCCAGAGGCGAATGCAGAAGGTTTCGCCGGTTTTCTTGCAGCCAAGGTTTTTAGGAGAAAACACATGGTGAATCAAACAAGGCAATGTGGATAAGGCAAAGTGTGTGAGAACAAAATACCATACCAGTACACATAATTTAAGCACTGTGTTTTTTTATGGGACAATATAAACGTTTTTCAAACACAGAGCTTTAACAACAGAACTGCTTGCTCTTTTACAAGCCAAATATGCCAGCAAAAAACAAGACAGAACAAAATCTCCTCCATTACCAGAGAAGACAAACTTTTCTTTAAAATGCTTAAACAAAACTTTGCTTTGCATTCATGTTCACAACTGTGTGGCTGGGGCTTGGATTGGGATTTGAGTGTAATGTGGGAAAGCATGGCAAAAACTCAGAGTTGGTACTAGCTTGCATAGACAGTGCTTCAGTTATTTATTTGTGTGGGGAAAGCATTTTATCTTACAAAGACATGTGTGTTTGAGCAAAGGTTATTTTAGCTAAGTGTGTTTGGTGGAAAGTGTTCTTAAGCCTTCAGGTGGTTATTTAAAGATAGATGTTCTATTGCACCTGCCTGTGCAGATAGCTGCACATTCACAACCTGGTTCACAGGCTTCAAAGACCTTCCACTGAAGACACGTTGAAAGAGGTGCTTGCAGATTTTGCAAGCCAAATAGCTGAAGAGTAGGCAGCTTCAAGGCATAACTAGCAAAGTAAAAAGGGGGGGGGGAACCTTGTAAACCCATGAGCCGCATAGTAAGTGAATTTGCTTTTTGCCTTTCTTGACCCTCTTTAACAACAAAGACGACGCTCACAAACTGCCAGCGCCCAAATGTCAATCAAAGTCCTACAAGTGTTAAATGTAACTGCTTGTCCTCAGTGATCGGACTGTAAGATTGGGAACCTAGGCCAGGAAACTGAATTTAGAAAGCCAATTGCAGGCAACAGGTTTCTTAGTTAAGGTTCATTCAGCCCAATTTTTCTAACTTGCTGACAGTTTATTACCATGACACTCATTTAGTCACAGCAAGGAAAGGAAAGATTGACTGAATGTGCTAGAGGCAAAAAAAGAGGTCAGGTGCCATTATAATATGTTCAAGTGTAAGCATTGTCATGTGAGACTATTTGGAAGTTTGTGTGTATGGATACACTCGATATGTTTCCCTATTTTTTGTTCCAGGTGGAATAAAAGCAGGAAAAGGGTCTCTGTGAACTCAATGAATCTTTTTCAAAATAAGGAAAACCTGTGTTCTTTCCCCTCTTGTTCAGGTAAAAGCTCAAATTATAATCAGACATTATTTGGAATTCATGCATCTTACCCTTACATCTGTGCATCTTGCAGTGAGGGCTGATCAACTGGGAATTTACCAGAAATTTGCCAAAAATGCAGGCATGGTTATGCGATAATATGTGGCACCAGACAACAGCAGTCAGGTAAATGATGTGTCTTTCTGATTTGAGATGCTATCAGAGCTCACTAATTTATTATTGAACTGAAAGTAAAGGAACCCGCACATCCCATCTCATGCTTGCGTATATGATCAAAGGTTAGATATATTGTTGTTGTTGTTTAGTTGTTTAGTCATGTCCGACTCTTCGTGACCCCATGGACCAGAGCACACCAGGCACTCCTGTCTTCCACTGCCTCCCACAGTTTGGTCAGACTCATGTTGGTAGCTTCGAGAACACTGTCCAACCATCTCGTCCTCTGTCGTCCCCTTCTCCTTGTGCCCTCAATATTTCCCAACAGCAGGGTCTTTTCCAGGGAGTCTTCTTTTCTCATGAGGTGACCAAAGTATTGGAGCCTCAGCTTCAGGATCTGTCCTTCCAGTGAGCACTCAGGGCTGATTTCCTTCAGAATGGATAGGTTTGATCTTCTTGTAGTCCATGGGACTCTCAAGAGTCTCCTCCAGCACCACAATTCAAAAGCATCAATTCTACGGCAATCAGACTTCTTTATGGTCCAGCTCTCGCTTCCATACATCATTACTGGGAAAATCATAGCTTTAACTATACGGGCCTTTGTCCTATATCTATTATGTAGATATAATTATTCCTCTGCAATGAAGTATGTACTTGCAATATTCAGGGGCCCCATATTTACATTGCCATTTAATTGTGTTATTCGTTGGCCATGCAGATGAGGCTTGTTCATTGCTAGCTATATGAAACAACAGGCGATACTAGTTATACTTCCTTCCTTTCCCCAAAGTGCCCAAAGCCATCCTGTCAAGCTGAGGAATAATGCATTACAGATGGCTACCTGATAAACTTCATAAGTGACTGGGGAATGTGAACCAGTATTCCAGCATCCAAATGATGTACTCTAGCCATTACATCAATCTAACCCCATGAATTTGTGGAACTTCATCTATCCAGGCTGGCAATGAGAAGCTATTGAGCATGCAGACCGCTGAACTGACATTTCAGCCATTAATTGAAAAGAAAAATGTGATACCATTTCTGAATCAGAGTTGATTTCCCTCCTTTTGTTTTACAAATAGCAAATCCCTCAAATAGATTAAGTTAAAATAAATCAGATTGTCTACCTTCTTAAAGCCATTTCTGCCCCTAAAGAATTTGTTCACTGAAGATACCATTGAAGAAAGCTCTCTAGCATTTGTTTAAGTGAGTTTTTGAACTGGGATTATAACACCATAAATCATCAGTGTTCATAAAAATACCAGACTTAAATAAAAGATTGTGCAAAATGCACGTTTGTTTTTGATCAGCACAAATTCAAAGCAAACTTCCAGTCTGAATAACAGAACACATAATGGCATTTGCAATCTTGGTGGGAGCTGCTTTTGAGTAATGTTGAGGTCACTTGTGGGAAAGAAAAATGCAGTCTTGTCACTATGTTTTAATCTAAATTATTCTTATTATTTTTTTTAAAAAATAATTTGTTTTAATTCACTTTGGTCTTATTGCTATGGCATTTCAGATTATATACTCCAAATACATTTAGAACTTGTCAAAATACCTTTTAAAATGTTGCTTAGCCCCCCCCCCCCCAGAAAACATATTATTGACCTTCTCCAATCATGTATGGGAAAGAATCTTTAAATGCTTATTCAAAAGGAGATGCATTATTGAAGACTGATATGAAAACTACACAAGTGTTGTTTGTTTAAAGGTCATTTTCCTCTTGTTTTCCCTGTGGCTATCAGAATACAGAACACTTTACATCTCAGAAATAATTACAAAGGAAGACAAAGTGCACTTAAGTTCTAGATGCCGGGAATCAGGCCTTTGGAGACTTACTTTCTTCACTATATTAATTCATGGAAAGTAGTTTTACAGAAAAGTTATCATGGTTATTTCTTTAATATGGGACTGTTTGGTTCACTTGCTTATGAAAACAGCATTTTCTTTACATTCACATGTGCCTTTTTGGATTTTTGTCTTTAAATATGCAAGAAGGCCAGTGTGATATGCACTTCAAACCAGAGTGGTAATTCAGTCTTTCTAGTACTTTTGTAGATTTTTCAGCCCATAGAAATAATGGGTATTTTGAAACACAATACCATAGAAAGCTTACCTGCTTTCAGCAATAGGGGTCGCTGTTTGGTAGTACCCGATTGGTTAGCTGTCAGATTCTAGAGCTCCCTATTGGTGGCTCTTAGGTAATTCCAAAAATAAAACACAGTGTTCATTCATAAAGCAGTAACATAAATCTCCATTGCTACATATTGGGTGTGTATTTCAGCGGTTGAACGTGCAGGTTTATGGCCATGCTGTAGTGTAGTGCTTATGTGACTGTGAATAAAAGGTGGCTGGGCTCATTGTCCCGGGGTTGGGGGGGGAGAGGCGACAAAACTGATTTTCAATAAGTGCCCCCCCTTTATTTCCATAACAACTCCTTGAGTCTGTACTCTGAATAGTGACACCAGGGACCAAGAAGGTGCAGGGCTTGTCAGTCCAACCCCTGCACAGTCTCATCAGGACTGACCTTAAGGCAATTGGAGCAATTTGGCCAAATTGGGCCCCGTGGGCCACTCCTAAGGGGGCCCCCGCACCAGGGCAACCTAGATGGATTTTATTTATATCTATAAGATTTTGCAGACTTTGGCTGTGAACTGGGGCCCTACAAAAAAAACCCAAAAAACTAAAGTTGGGCCCCACTATCTCCGTCCAACATGGTTCCACAAAATAATCAATATAATTAGCATTTCACTATCAGAGAACAGTTGCTTAATTGACAGGTACATCCAATGCAAATGCCTCCATTTAAATCACTCAAGTGAGATAAAGCACACTTTAAAAGCGAAGGCAAGTAACACACAAACACAGTGAGTTTGATGGAGGAAAGATGGCATCACATATACATGCTGATAAGTGAGGACCCAGGTGTGAGCACATGGCATCTAGCCTGGTTAAGCTAGAATATAGGGAATGTCTCTGGAGACTGCTGAAAAATGATGTGCATGAGTTGTGATTTGAGTTCTGCTCACTAACAGAAAGAGAAACCACGTTTGTGAGATTTACCACTTTCTTTTGTTAACAAATGCAACGAAAGTGTTGAAAAGTAACTGAAAGCTAACAAATGGGCAGCATTCCAGAAATTCACTCTGTCATTTTATAAAGTGAAATCTTTTCCGGCAGAATCACCTCATTAGTGGCATTATAGTCAGGCCTTGCCTCCTCTGCTTTCCCCAAAAACAGCGTAGCATAGCAAAACCTGATTACCCCTGCCCAATTTGTATGAAAATTAATGAACTGGATCTACAGTAAAAAGTCACCTTTCTTGGCAAAGTACATATTTCCGTTTTAAAATCTGGCCATATGTCACCTTTCAACAAGGCATAAACATTCTAACAAGCATTTTCCTCAGGTAAACAATTGCAGCTTCAAAGCAAAATCAGGGTTATGGCTGCCAAATAATGCTCTTTTATTTTTGTGAGAGCAGTTGAACAAATTGAATGGAAGCTATTTGCCTCACAAATGTATGTATGATTCTCACAAATATGTGGAATGTTACTACTTAAGTAATGTAGCTGACTATCTCAGTAAGACTACAGTGACAAGACTGACATTTTGGATTGAATCCAAGAACCACAGGAAGAATCCTCTTGAGTCAGGTAGACGTGGACCAAATGGTTGATAAACGATTACAGAATGCAAACTCTAGCTGCCTTCAGGCATTCTACTCACTTGTAGAACCAATACAAGAATAGGTAAGAGTAGGCTAAATTCTACCCTCCCATTGCTGTCTCCATCACCCTCCTTGACTTGAGGGATGAACTGCTGGATCAGGGAGCCTCTTGTACACATGGAGACTCCCTATGTGATCATTAGAGCCCTGGAAGATCCAGGTTCTGAATCATGGGGAGAACTTCCATGAGTACAGGAGGTTCCCCACGTCAGAAGTTCATAAAGAACTTTTGAGAAGAGGAAGGTGATGTGCCTTGTGTGATTGTCTTTTCATAAGCAAAGAATGAGAAGAGATGCAAGAGCCGAGGAGAGAAAAAGGACTCAGTTACCCTCCAGTGGAATCTTTGTGTACGCCATGCAGTGAGGGAGTACTTGACATAGGTGTCCATGCATATGGAGGCCTGCATATGCACTCTGCACTTTATCAATGCCATTTAGAAAGTCCAAGCATACCAGGCTTCCTCAAACTTGGCCCTCCAGATGTTTTTGGCCTACAACTCCCATGATCCCTAGCTAGCATGGCCAGTGGTCAGGGATGAAAGGGACTGTAGTCTCAAAATATCTGGAGGGCTGAGTTTGAGGAAGCCTGAAGTATACAATGCCTTTTGAAACATAGTTGACAAACAGTAAATTTTTGCTTAATTTGTCTATTATTTCAGATAAGTGTTGTAAAAGAAAAGTTTTTGTTCCTCGCTTATTATAGGAAAGAAAGAAAAAAGTCAACACATTGTGACACACTGTAATTTTTTCTTTCACAGATAAGAGACAGAAAAGTGGTTTATTCCTGGCAATGGCATCCTTACTTACTCTCTTTTCAAGTTCAGTGATATCCCCTTGGTGCACATATACCGCCAATGAAGCAGAGTGTCCATAAAATACTGATAATTTTAGGTGGTTCACATGCCAATTATTTGGCAATTCAGGTCACCTATTACACAGGAGAGCTTGGTTGTTCTGTTCAAACCCAGCCAACATTGTGTCATAGCAATTTCTGAATTGCCTTTCCTGTTGTTTTATAGGTGACTCTTCCTGTAGTAACTCCTTAAATTCTGACAAAACCTTTGCCAGGAGCTAAAGGGTCTGTTGTAAATAAGGTCCAACCATTCTGACTTCTCTCCACTTTTGTATTTCATTGTGTTTTGTTCTACTTTTTCCTGGGCACTCAGGATGTACTTTGTGAAGTGTTCATTTTGATCTAGAGAGCAAAGCCAAATGCCACTTGAAATGGTTTAGAGCTATTTCTTGCAAGTACATAGTAGGTGACCACTTGGTACGACTGCATTGTTACAAATAACAAAACCTGTGGTCATTCCTGAATGACTGTTTTTAGACCAGTTACCACTGTTGCTAAACATTGTGGTGACCATAGTGAGTGCATTGCCAAAAGTTATTCACTTACACCAAGGTAGTTTTGGTATCAAAACAAAGCCAAAAATGAGACTCATGTGACCTGTCCAGTTCCCTTTACCATTTCATAATTCCCAAAATGAGATGTGTGTATTTGTGTTTGTGTGAGAGAGAAATGTTCTAACATACATGTCAGGTTCCCTTAACGGTTGCTCAAGAGTAAAGACCAAGTCCTTCTTGTCTTTCTATCATTTTATTGTGCAAAGTATGTACAGTGCAGAGCTAATCCTAAACATGACCGTCTAGTCGCTAGCGGAATCTGGAAGTGCCCCCCTCCTGTTATGGCACCAACACCAGAGTCTCGGCACTCTAAATTGCCGCCTTCTCCTTCTGCGTAATGCTGGCGCCGGAAATGGCGTCTCTTCCTCCGAGTGGGTCTGCTGAGTGGTGTTAGGTCTCTCTGCATCTTCCTGGAGACCTCTCCCCACCTGGCTCCCTCCTGGTAACTGCTCCTCCCCCGAGAAGGGGCTGGTAGAGTCACTGGAAGACGAGTCCGTCGACAACAGAGACTGAGGCTGCCTGTAGCCACTCAGTGCCGGACTGGCAGGGGTGGGCACATCCCTGACAATACATGTTGTGTATGTCAGAATATTGTATATACAATATCTTAAGATTTATCACTAAATGCCAGCATTCACCAATATACACACACATGTGGAAGTAATGGTTTAACCCTTTGTTTTCTCTGCTCAAAATCTGTTATCCTGTATATTTTAACAATCGTATGAAAAAAGACTCTGAGGTCTTCTCTGAAGATGTTAAAGAATAAGAGAAACATAGGTTTATATTATCAGTATTGATCTTTCTGAACTCTGCTATAGCTTCCATGGGGAGGGGGAAGAAATCCATGTCTATAGATACACAGAGGGTCTGATGGACAAATTTTGTCAGCACTCACACAGATAAAGAAAATATTAAAATTAACGTTGAATAACGGAATGGCTTTCATATTGTATTTTGCTATGCTGGGCTAGTGTCGATATCCAGTCATGATTTAATGATGACTAAATGTGACTGGTGTCTAAAGCATACAAGGACATTCCGTTTTGAAAAGGTCAAGGTTTGTGTTTTGATGCTGTCATGGATAATGAAGGAGAGAATTCGATTAGAGGGAACAGATTAAGTAAGATCAAGGATTCTTTGCTTCAAACAAACATGTATGTATATGAAATATATTAAAAAATACAAGCCTAACACACCAAAACTCTTCAGAGTTTCATTATTCTCTTCCCATCCACATTTCAAGGGGGTTAAAAGACTATCAAAGAAGAGGAATTTACTTTTGTATAAAATTGCTGACTTTGTTCAGACAACCATAGTGCAGGTATAATAAAGAAATGAATAAAACCCACCACCAATTAACCCGCCCGATGTCAAAACATGGCTGTATCCTGAGCGATGAGGGTTTTCCTTAGTGAACCTTATAAAGGACAGCATATTTTGAAGGCATGAGGTTAGAAGAAAGGATACAAATGCGGCGTGGAGAACAAGGAAAGAAAAATGTGCAGAACTTTAGAGTTGGTGGAAAAGGATTTATCAACACTTTTTTATTTTAGTACAAACGAGCAACAGGGTTTTTTTTTCAAAACAAGAGGGTCATGATTAGATGGAGCATTCACTGTAGGATTTATTGAGCATTCAAAGATCACCAGCATTTAGAGAATTACCTCAGGCAGGTGAGATGGTACCGTTTCTTAGGAAAGGTAGAAAATCACCCTGAGGAGAATGGCAAATTATTACTTCAAATGGCATAACAGATTTTCCAGAGGGGGAAGGAAGGTCCAGAAGAATCCAGAAAAAACATAACAATGAGAGGTATGTTCCCAGAGAGGAATGTGTGTCATCACTCAATACATACAACTAACTAACATATTAGTAAAGTAACAAAATATTGTGGCCATCTAGCTATAGGACTGAGATTTCCATCCTTGCTTACCCCATGGTGCATAATATTCTTTGGTTGCCACCCCAGGTTCCTTCAGGAGGAAGGATGGAATATAAATTCTAATAATAATAATAATAACAAACATACTATCCACAGTTAAATATAGAAGAATTCATCAGTCACAAAACAACGTTCTTCAGTTTAGACAGGCTTCATTTAGATAGGCCTAATTAGATTTTACAGTTTCTTGGCAGATGAAAAATAAAGTAATTAGGTGTCTTCCAAAAGTATGCAGAAAATCAATGAGGCTAAATGAAAACATGTATCCCCTCATGTGCTGTACTCTTACCACACCCATGGATGCATTTTCATGTTCCCAAGCCACGTATGGATATAGCTGATAATACAATTCTCAGTCATGGACCCTTTAAAATGTCCTGGCATGATAAGGGAAATTGCTGCCAGCAAGCTGTATCTGTATCTCTGGATAACTACTGCAAGTCAATGTAGCAATACTAAGCTGGATGGACCAATGGTCTGACTCAATATAAGGCAGCTTCTTAATGTGTTAAATATGGGGCTGCCTTAAAGATGACCCAGGGGGATAAGTTAGTACAGAATCCAAGCTGGTACAGCCATGATAGCCCATATCACACTTATTTTGAAGGAATTATGTTGACCACTATTTTGCTTCTGGACCCAATTTAAAGCACTTACGTTTAAAGCCTTAAACAGACTGGAACCCAGATAACTGAGGGAGTACCTCTTCCCATATTAATCTACCTGTGTCTAAAGATTTTCTGTAGAGACCCTTCTTCAATGCACCTTCTTTAAGCATATTATGGAGTTGCAAAGGAAGGGGGTAGTCTTTGTAGTGACACCCTGACTTTTGAATGTTCTCCATAAGAAGACGTATCTGGTGCTAATATTACAATTATTTTTCCACCATCTTAAAAAACCCCAATTTGCTCAGGCATTTTAGATGGAATTTTAGAACTGCCTTAGTTATCTAGTTTTATTCTTTGGGGCTTGATTATTATTACTGTTTATTAAAATTATATTACGCTGCGTGAATTGTTCTCTTATGCCCCGGAATTTCTGACGGTGATTTTTTTTTTTTTTAAAGAATGAACCCACCTACTCTCAGCAGCCAGAAACATCATAGCTTTAAGAAATCATTCTAAGATTTGAAGATCGGAAAAAAGTTGGAATAAATGAGAGACTGCAGAATAAAAAGATAGTTAGAAACAATAATGATAGATGATAGAGGTTAAGATTGTTGATTAAGGAAAGAACATAAATGAAAAGTTTAAATGATATTTAAAGATGTCAAGAGATTACTAAGAGGATTCAAAATGAAACACAGAGAAAGGGACGTGAGGAAGTCACACCACAGATGTTTAAAGAAAATAGAAGGGAAAATAAGATTTATGTTGTGTTTATATTTTGTGATCAAATACTAGACAATATGTTAGAAATGAAGATTCTCTTTTTTGTTTGTTTGTTTATTGTAAGGTAACTGTTTGTTTAATTGAAAAACCTAATAAAAATCTTTTTTTAAAAAACAAACAGAAACATCATAGCCAGACACTGGAAAGACCTGTCAGGAGTAAGCATGGTATCAAATAGTATGGGCAACAGCCTTATTAGAAAAACTAACCAATAAACTGAAACTGACACGAGGACAAATAGAAGAAGACGCCTTCACCCCGGTATGGCTCACTTTCACCACATACACAGCCCAACAAGACAACGACAAGAATCCGCCAACAGCATTCCAATCAATCTGGCTAACCTGATCCAAAAATGCACACACACCCCACTCACACACAAAAACAAATTTCACTACAGCCAATCAAAGACACCAACCACACCCTAGCCTAGGCCACCCCAACCTCTCTCACCACCAAAGAAATACAAGAGAATAGTAAAGAGAACCCACACAAGTGACGCTGACACAAAACTCCACACATACACTAAGTAGAACAGAAGCATTGCCACCCGACCCCACCCCACTCACCATTCCCCCCTCCACCTGTTTCCCCCTTTTCTTCCTAATGTAACACTAATGTCTCAACAAATGAAACTGATCTGTAGAAAATGTAACTTGAAAAAAGAGACATTGCACATAAAAACAAAGAATGAAAAATATTGTAAAATAACAAATAAAATAGATCGCATGGGTAATCTTTCTGGACCAACTCTGAGCATTGTGAAGATAAAATGTACAGTAAGGTGTTGTTATGGTAACCAATGCACTTCTAGACTTCTGCTCCTTGTTTGTTTGTTTGTTTGTTTTATTCATGCTAATGAATTTTAAAGGCAAACATAGAACTATATTCATAAATTCATATATCAAGATTCATACAAATATAATGTAAGAGAAATAAGCACATGAAGTTTTCTTTCTACCTCTCACACAGCTTCTCACACAGCTTCTGCCATTTTGCTAAACATGTTATTTTATGGAGAAAATGATTTTAATATCAGGTTGCAATTCTAAACACGTCTACTCAGAAGTAAGTCCTATTGAATTCAACAGGGCTTACTCCTAGGTAAGTTGGGTTGGGATTGCAGCCTTAGTCTTATTTGGAGGCTGCAACCCTATAGTCTCTTCCCTAGAAGTATGTTTCACTATTTTTAATAGGGCTTACTTCTCAGGTGACCTGCATAGGCCTGTGCTGTAAGCTGTAAATCTGTGCAGTGATATATTTAAAAACAGCATCTGAAGCAGACCTTCTTTTCAAAAATCTTGTAAAGAAGCTCAACCCTGTGCAAAGAAATTCACAAGAGGGGGGCGGGGGCGGGGAGAATCCAGGAGTTTAAATGGTGTGGTAATTTAGTGGAGCATGAATATTCACTCCAGTTTGAGCTCAAGCTTCATAGATTTTTACTTGGCTCTTTTTTTATATGCTGATTTTGTATTTTCTGTAAGAAGCAATTTATTTTTCAGAGTACAGATTTCAGACATATGTCAGCAAGTCAAACTAATATTACTTTGGCATGTGCTCCTGATGAGTCTTTATTTTACATTTAATGTCACAAAGGATGATTTAAATTGTAACAATGGATTTCTATTTTGCCTTTTAGCTTGAAGTCGTGTTGTCTTCCATAAACTAACAAAGATAGGACCGAACAAGTCCTATAAAAATCGAGTAAATAAAACAATAAAACTCGCCCAAACACCGGCTTGTTTCTTTCAAAGTCATTAGTAAGCCAATATCCTAAATGATATAGAGCCTCAGAAGCTAAAAGTATCATTATTCAAATAAGGCATAAAATTAAAGCCACCATCAACTACACTTATTAAAGATTCAAACTATAATTTGGAGGGATATTAACTAAAGTCCCAGCAGAAAGGTTGGCTTCTAGGATATGTTTATGCCCCTATCAAACAATCCCTCAGAATGAGTCACATAGATAGATCAGTTTTAGTCTGTTGGTGGGAGGCGGTTTCAAGGCTGGAAGGTTTTTTGCTCTTGAAGAGGCCATTTTTCATCTTCAGGCCAAAAATGTATTCGTTGTTGTGTTGCTGGGGAAACAAAGTACTTACAATTCAAATGTGACTTCACCTGTTTATGTATTATATAGTATGACTAATAAGCATTTATCAAGATCACAAAGAATCTCCAAGATATTAAAACTGCCAGTGCTAGTCCCGGCAAAAATAAATTTTGTCACCTTCTTTAAAAAAGAAAAGAGTAACAGAAAGAAACACAAAAAATAGCTGTTCAGATACTTCAAAACTGGAACATATAATTTCTGTTCTAGAATTCTGGACTTACTAACCATAACCATGTAATAAGGCTTCAACAGGACATATTTCCAAGTAAGGAGCATTAGACAATTATAGCTCAGTTGGTTAGATATCATCATAGTGCTGATAACGCCAAGGTTGCAGGTTCGATTCCCCCATATGGGGCAGCTGCATATTTCTGCATTGCAGGGAGTTGGACTAGATCAGTGTTTCTCAACCTCCTTGGGGCAACGGCACAGCTGCCCCACGAAAAAACATCTCGCGGCACACCACGACCCGGGGGCGGGGTGTCCGCGCGCCCTGGCGGGAGGGAGGGGCGAAAACGGAGCGGGAGATCGGCGGGCCAGGTGCCCGCCCCCCTCCCGCGCCCAGCCCCCCGGCAGCACCTCCACCCGGCCCCGAGCGAGCCCGGGACGACGGCGGGCGGGTCGAGTCTACCCAGTCGCACGAGAACCGGCCGCTGTCGAGGAGAGAAGGAGCCGGAGCCCGCTCGCCCGCCGTGCAGGACAGCTGCTGCTGCTGCTGCTTCTACGGCCGCCTCACTGACCTCCCGCCCGTCCCCGACCGCGACCGGGGCGGCAGAGGCAGCGGGCGAAGCGCCCGGCAGCCCTGGCGAAGGCGGCGGTCGGCGAGCGGGAAGCGCAGCCGAGGCGACGCCAGCCGCCCTGACCGCCCCGGAAGCGGAAGGGCGGCACAGCAGCTGGTGTCTTCCCCTTCCCGCGGCACAGCAGCCGGTGTCTTGCGGCACACTCCTGTGCTGCGGAACACCGGTTGAAGAACGCTGGACTAGATGATCCTCAGGGCCCCTTCCAACTCTACAATTCTATGATTCTATGATTCTATATCCACACAGAATTCTCCATAAAATAATATTAAAAGCATATCTAAATAGTAAGTTTTCAAGTAGTGGGTTCTGAACTACTGATGGGAGGAAGGAAGGAGTTTGGATTTGATATCCCGCTTTATCACTACCCGAAGGAGTCTCAAAGCGGCTAACATTCTCCTTTCCCTTCCTTCCCCACAACAAACACTCTGTGAGGTGAGTGGGGCTGAGAGACTTCAAAGAAGTGTGACTAGCCCAAGGTCACCCAGCAGCTGCATGTGGAGGAGCGGAGACGCGAACCCGGTTCACCAGATTACGAGTCTACCGCTCTTAACCACTACACCACACTGGCTCTCAGGAGTGGGGGAGGTGTTCTAAAAATACCCAAGGTAGCTGCTCTTCACCTTGACTTTGGATATGTTCTGCCTATCTGGCCCATACCCAAGAATGAACTTTGGTTCAAAACTACTGCAAAAGTCTCCCAGGGGCATTTCCTTGAGTGCAACACGCAAAAATAATCAACGGCTCCTTTATCAGGCTCCCACCACACACACAAAAATCACAGATGCCAGGGAATAGGGCAGAACGTCTACTTATATGATCTACCTGACAAAAGGCACCACAAAAAATAGGACAAAAGGGGATACAAATTGGCATAAAACTTGCATATTATTATTGTTGTTATTATTATTAGTCTGCCCTTCACTCTATGATCCCAGGGCAGGTTACAACATTTCAGCACCACAATGCAACACAATATTGTGCAGCCGCTGCCAAATAAGCTAATGCTCTTCTAGGCTGCATAAACAGAAGTACAGTGTCTCGATCAAGGGAAGTCATAGTCCCACTCTATCCTGCCTTGGTCAGACCACACCTGGAGCACTGTGTCCAGTTCTGGGCACCACAATTTAAGAAGGATATTGACAAGTTGGAACATTTGCAGAGGAGGGCAACCACGATGAGGAATGGTTGAGGGAGTTGGATAGCTTTAGTCTGGAGAAGACTTAGAGGACTCAAGTTCTGACTAAACACCAGGAAGAACTTTCTGATGGTAAGTTTCTGTTCGGCAGTGAAATGGGCTCCATTGGAAGGTGGTGGGCTCACATTCATTGAGGTTTTAAAGCAAAGATTGGGTGGTCACCTATCACGGATGCTTTAGTTGAGATTCCTGCATTGCAGGCGATTGGACTAAATGACCCTTGGGGTCCCTTCCAACTCGACAATTCTGTGATTCTATGAAATTTAGAAATCATTTAAAGAGACATACAATATATCTCATTATTGTGGGAAGACACCAGGTGACTTGTGTGCCTGCTCAGTGTGATGACCATGTGATGCTAACTTCAGGGTTCCTGCTCTCTTTATTTATGGCTCCTTTAAATCAGACTTGCTAGACGGTCCTCAAATAGTGCCTCTGGCAGCCCTTCAGATGAGATGAATGTCCTTTCTAAAGTAGGTCACTAGCAATATCTGTTGAGGAAAAATGAAGTCCAGTAATGGTGTACCTGGAGATTATTTAAAAAATCATTTTGGCTATGCTGATGGACAACACCTCTTCAGGGCAGAGTTCTTCTGCATCAACTGCCCTCTAATCCTTTTACATGAGCGGCCCCCAATGGTGCAGAGAAGAGGACAAACTGTCGCAGGTCTCCACCAAGCTTGAGGCCCTTAGCATAGGATGTCAGCCAACTGATGTAGATGAAGAAGCCATTGTGACCTGCCCTCAGTTACCATAGTAATGTGCAAAGAGCTTCAGCTTTCATTAAAATTTAAAAGGAATCCAGATTGTGTGGCAACCGTGCCAAAAACTGCACAATGATTGCCCTGAAGCAAATTACACCAAATGCTTGCAGAATCTATTTTCACAAATATGTGTTGCCTTAAGTATGCATCCCTGTAGCATGTTGTATGTGAATGTGCTGAAACTAGCAGAGCATGTGTGCGGAAGCTGTAGAGGTCAATGGAGGTGGGGGCTGAGGGTGAGCAGAGCCAGAGCTCAGAGTTTGCAGAACTTCTCCTCTTTCTCACACACAAACACTCTATGCCACCCTCTTCTCTCTCTCTCTCCCTTTTTGTGGTATCCAGGGCACAAATATGTCTCAAGAGCTGGGAGCTTATCCCCAACCGCATGCTGCATCTTAGAGACATGGAACAAAGTTGGAGATGAAAGGAAGCCCTGTTGCCTTCTCCTCTCCTGTCCAGAGCTGGTGAGGAGTGGTGAAGCTAGGACAGCTTTCTCTGTGGTTGGAGCTCCAAGACAAAGGTCGAGTGGGCATGTGCCCAAGTGGAAAACTCTGTGGGCTTCAGGCCAGTGGGCTCCCTGGATGCCGTGGGCATGCATGGGCTGGATCCTCATCAATGATGACCTAAGGTCTTACCCAGCACATTGCCTTGTTGTGCTCTCCCCAAAAAGTAAGCTTGCTGGGCAAATCTCTTTTGACAATTTAAAAGATCGATTCACCAAAATGAAAACAAGAAATGCACTTCAACTGTTTATGCATTAGGTGATTTGTTAAGTATTGCAATAAAGGGTTTTCGTTATAATTATGTGGATGTTTGATCATTTATGCTTTAAATTTTCATATAATTGTAATAGTTACAGTGAGGACCTGGAATTTCCTGTGATGGCAAGATACTCCTTTTGCATACCTGTAAAACAGGGTAGATAAAATAAATCAAATTATTAAAAACTATGCATGCCAATTCACATGCCAGGGAAATCCATTGAGGTGTGCTATATTTAGGCTGCAGCCCTAAACACAGTTGAACATACACAAGCTTACTTCTGGGTAAATATGCATAGATTGTGCTATAATTTGCATATTATACAGTTCCGAATAACTAAACGGAGTTCCCCTTAAACAACCAAGCATAAAACCATAAAACCCAATGCAGAATACAGCTGGAAAACGTAGTGTAAATTTTAGGTGAAGTGGCGCTGTGGGTTAAACCACAGAGCCTAGGGCTTGCCGATCAGAAGGTCGGTGGTTCGAATCCCCGCGACGGGGTGAGCTCCCGTTGCTTGGTCCCTGCTCCTGCCAACCTAGCAGTTCGAAAGCACATCAAAGTGCAAGTAGATAAATAGGTACCGCTGCAGCGGGAAGGTAAACGGCATTTCCATGTGCTGCTCTGGTTCGCCAGAAGTGGCTTTGTCATGCTGGCCACATGACCTGGAAGCTGTACGCCGGCTCCCTCGGCCAATGATGCGAGATGAGCGCAGCAACCCCAGAGTCAGTCACAACTGGACCTAATGGTCAGGGGTCCCTTTACCCTTTTAAGTCAAAATGGAGAGACAACCAGATCTGAAGTAGTTGTAGTAGTTAAGAGCGGTGGACTCGTAATCTGGTGAACCGGGTTCGCGTCCCCGCTCCTCCACATGCAGCTGCTGGGTGACCTTGGGCTAGTCACACTTCTCTGAGGTCTCTCAGCCTCACTCACCTCACAGAGTGTTTGTTGTGGGGGAGGAAGGGAAAATGAGATTGTAAGCCACTTTGAGACTCCTTAAGGGGAGTGAAAGGCAGGATATCAAGTCCAAACTCTTCTTCTTATTCTGCTAAACAGGAAGGGAAAGCTAAGGACCAGACACATAGATGGAGACACACACCCTCATAAACTTTCATGGGGAAAAATGTTTTAAAAGACAACTAAGTTAAACAAGCACATTTTCCCTAAGTATTTGCACTTGTATATAGTTTTGTCACCCTAATTCAGAAGGCATCTTTGTATAATATAGTTACTGCAACCTATTTCAGTTCAACTCCCTTGAGTGTATCTTTGGCAAATGACTATCCCTGAGCTTCAGCCTCCACCCCAAACTGTAATATATAATGACCAACCTTGTTCTACCTTGCAGGGTTGTAGTAAGAATTATTGAAAACATTTATGGGAAGAACACTTATTCCTATTTTCCAGTCACTGATTTTTAGAATATGTGAACTGCCACCTAATCTATAACTTGAAGAGGAAATGCGAAACCGAATCACTTCATCCAAGAATGACATATCCACCCTATATTCCAAGAGTACAATCATTAGAAGGGTCCATCTCAGAAGACTGCCAATGCTCTGAGTTGAATTTTAATATTACTTAAAATAGGTCTTTGAAGGCATTTCAAATATGTGCATGAAGAAAGGCATATTGTCAACATGATGACAACGGAAAGAAAAGTGAAGCAGGTTTTTTATATTATTATGGGGAGGCTCTATACTGTCACTTAGATGGATGGAAATCTATTCCGTCACATCATCACTTGGAGCCAGTATTTTTGACATTGAAAATCAGGTATAAAAAATCACGCAGTGGGTAAAAAGCATCCCAGCAACCAGGAGAGAAAGGATCCTGTTGCCTGTGTAATAAACGTGATGAAACCATCCATCATATCGCTACTACTGGGGCCAATACATCATGTATGTAGTGGCATAACAACTTAATCAAATACATTCATTGGGCTCCAAGGATCATTTCCAAGAAGTATGCATGGAGACAGGAGTTTCAATAGCATCAACGCATTCAGGATAATTGTGGTCATTCCATAAGAGCACATGTGCGGTACTTTCTAAATTATTATTATTGTGCATAATCCAGATGTCTTTCTCACATCCAGTGGGAAGGGCGGGCTTCCCCACACTGGCCCCTCCCATTTTCAGGCATGGGGGAGAAACTCAATTCTCATTTAAAGGCAAACCTACCTATTTTGCTCTTCCTGAAACAATACAAGAGCTGAAACATCCTCCATCCTTCGAAATTCACACTTCCTCTAGTTTTGCAGTTAAGTAATGTGTATAAAAATGCAAACACTTGGGCAAAGCACAGATAAAATAGAAATGGCATACAAAAATGCATTGTATCATGGGAAACTGCTTTGCAAAAATGGGTCTACCTGCAAGATACATGTATGTATGTATGTGTTTGTTTGTTTGTTGCCAGAGTGTTTCTATACTGCCATATCAAAAATATCAGGGTGGTGTGCAATGTCAAAACATAAAATACCATTCAGACAAACATAAAATACCATTCAAACAATGCATACAATCATTAAAGTGACTGGCTAATCAAATATTTTTTTAATACATATTTTTAAACCCAAACAGCTACAAACACCTGTTGGCATAATTACTAATAGATTTTAAGAACTTTTTTTTTTTTTAAAAAAAAAAATGCCTTTGGTTCATAAAATGGATAAGATTGTGAGGAATCTGATGGCCTGGAAGGGCAGAGGTGGATAAAAAAAGAGGGTTTGGTAAGGAAGTGGATCTTGAGAAGTGACTCAAAGTGGGGAGAAATCAGAACTGCATTATAAAGTCAAACTAATTTAAACCAGGTAGTCTGATGGATTCACAAATCACTTTCCTAAAGGGAGAATGTTCAGCAAAAATGCCTTTAAGTGCCGTAGTGAATCAACTCTACAGAATATATTTAAAGGTTCGCTGGGGGAAACTAACCCCAGCTATGGAAGGCCATGATTTTTTGTCTCTCTTTAACTCCAATGACATTTACAATGTTACTGAGACCATTAGTGTCTTTGCTAGAAGTTTAGGACTAAGATTAATATACTTAGACAATATCTTAATAAGTGTGAAGCCACAAGAGATTCTCTCTTTTCATATTCAGTCTGTTCAGCATTTGCTCTCTATCTTGGGGGTTTAATGTGCATTTAGAGAAGTCATTTCTTTGCCTAGCACAACACTTGGAGTTGAAGCAAGGAAGCATGGATGGGAGTAATTGGAAGATGTGTCGATTAAGTCTTTCATCACAGATTAAAAACTGTGGCTTTTGTATTGGATTTTAATTGGAGCCATCCCTTGTGCAGTGAAGCTTGTGTGCTGAATAATATGCAACACGTGAAATTATTTTCAAAGAGAACATTGCTTGCCTGTTTCGAAGCCTGACCCTTAAGTTAGACAACAAGTCCAAAAATAAACTTGGGAAGGAGGGAACAGCAGCAGTACTATAAGGTTTCTTCAAAGCCCCAAGTCTACCATTTAATTTAGAAGAGATCTGGTAAGTTCTTTATTCCCTTACCAAGGAAGTCTGGGACTCTTTCCTTCTTAGGTCTCCTGGCAGAAACAGACAATACAGTCAAAGTAGCTCCCTCCTCCTCCAGCCAATTAAGTCATTTATCAAAGCTTATTAGTTCCTGAAACCAAAGCTCTTTCTAACTATCCAATCACTTCCTTCTTCTTCTTTCTTTGGTGATCACTCGTAGCCGAGTAAGATTGTCTTCCATAAACACGGTTTTAACAATGAGTCTGTAAGTGACTGTGGAGGCCGTTGGGAATCTCGTACTCCCAGCAGGGTCACCCAAGGCAGTAAGGTCAAAGGGAAGGAGCTAGACAAAGAATGATCCAAGAAGTCCTCAACGACAGAACAGGCAGATGATAACAAGCGGTTATCATGTTACAACGGCTGTGAAGGCGGATGAAGGCTGCAGCAGATAGGATCTACCCATTCGTCATGACTACTCATGCCATTGGAACAGAGCCCTACTGCAAAGACTGTGCATTGATCAGCGTGCACTTATCTACACACAAAACAAATTCACGCACAGGCGTCTTCCAAAAACCCAACCATCACTTCCTTACTGTCTCCCACACTGCTGGTCTCCTGTTGTAGGTGAAGTTGAGGCAAATGCGAAGGCTCTTTCTGGAACAAATGCTGTTGCTGCCTCCCTCTGGCCTGTCTGCCTTATTATGTGCTGGTTGAAGAAGCATCCAGCTCCCCACTACCCATTTTGAGTTTCTCTCAGTTTGTCATTTTTCAAATCTTACCTTCAGTTCTCCACATTTCTACATCAGTTTGTGATTTTTTTTTTAAAAAAATAGTCCTCGTGAAAATTCACCAGCATTTTAAGTGTGACTTTATCCCCAATATACACATTTTCGAATGCTATTTTGCCCAATATGCACAAGTATATTTTCCCCAATATAATGCATTTTTGTAGGCTGTTTAATTCATATATGCATTTTAATGCACACACTACCCTGGTATCTGCATTTTTGTACATGTTACTTGGCTGGAGAACTCATTGCACAATGTGGTGAAGTGCAAAGTTTGAAGGACAGCTGTGCTTCACATATTATTTTGGAAAGTGTGAATTAGTTAAACTCGGGGCTTTTTTTTAAAGCCGGAACTCACCGGAACTCAGTCCTGGCACCTCTCAGGTGGTTGCCATTGCCATTATAAGAGAACAAGGGAGACTTCATGGTGAGTTCTAGCAACTCTTTTTCTAGAAAAATAGCACTGGTTAAACTTGTCTTGAAATGTGAACTGAAGCAGATTTCTCCACCATCCTTATTCCCAGCTGGTGAGGTGCTGTAGCAGTCCAACAACTGGGTCCACTGCCAACCCCTGACAATGGGACTTCCAGTAAAGGGGCAGGTGACTCTACAGCAGAGGTCAGCAACCTTTTTCAGCCGTGGGCTGTCCCACTGTCCCTCAAACCATGTGCTGGGCCGGACTATATTTTTTTTGGGGGGGAGGGGAATGAACAAATTCCCATGCCCCACAAATAACCCACAGATGCATTTTAAATAAAAGGACACATTCTACTCATGTAAAAACACACTGATTCCCGGACCATCCGTGGGCTGGATTGAGAAGGCGATTTGGCCGCATCCGGCCCACGGGCCTTAGGTTGCCTACCCCTGCTCTACAGCATCTGCCGTCTGCATTCCCTGGACTAGCCCTGCTCCCAAGGCAGCATCACTCCATTGGAACAAGGCCCAGAAGCATTTCGGGGAGAAAAGATGGCCCCTGCTGCAGACCTGCCCATCCTATCATATCTCCTTTCAGCATGGGTCCTGAAAAGAAGGAAAAACATGTGCTGTCCCAGGACTGGACTGGCAGTTATTGGCCTCCTTCCTGTCTGCCACAAGTTGTGCCAAACCAGAATCACCAGGTAAGTTTGTGTAGGGGGCGGAAGAGGATGCTAGGCATGTATAGAATGTCTGTATATTAGATCAGCATTACTTGTTTTATCTGTGAGAGGAAGAGGGGTTATGGTTTTGTTTTGTTTTTGTTTAACTATTTGTGCTTTTATCATGTATTTTTATCTTGTGAACTGCCCTGAGATCTTTGGATGAAGGGTGGTATATTAATGATGATGATGATGATTGTCACCACCATCATCTATACTAGTTCCTTTCTCATGTGTTAATTCCAGAACAACAGCTTGCCTGTGAAGGAACCAGCAGCTGTCAATACAATTTTGTCCAGGGTTTTCATAGCATGTTACAGCACATATAAAGCTGTTGTATACCAGTTCAGCCAACTGGTCCATTTATCCTAACACAAGGGCTTGTGTAGAGATCGTTTTAAGCCCTGCCACCTAAACTCCTAGAACGGGAGATGCCAAGGTGTGACTCTGGGACTTTCTGCACACAACACATGTAGTCAACCACTCATTTATGGCCGCTCCCAAGCTATTCATATGACCAAACAATCTACTTTTTATCATTACTTCTCTCCTTGGTAAATATGGAGAAATAAAAGCACTCTGCTTTTCCTTGGACAACAGTAACTGTCATATCTGAGAATATTGATGTCAAAACAAATGAGCATCCCACTGGCCTTATGTATCACTTTTCTGAGTGTAAAATCTCATTATTGGCAAAAAAATAAAAATAAAAATAAAAATTCTCCCCCACTACCAGCAGCATGCAGTTTAAATTACTCCGTATGTAAATGTGAGTGCAGACAGCTGCCTGTTTACGATTTTGAACCTGTGATGATATCTAGATTAGAGTTTGGGACCTATTAGTAAAGCCTTCACATATACAAAACAGGTGGAAAAGTCAGCATGGACATCGTGTATGTTTAGAAAATGGAGAGGGAAGCTGTCAAAGTCACTTGTTAGCTAAGGGGCTTTCTTTACTGTCTAAAAAACCACATGTCTTCAGCAGATGCCATGTCAAATCAAAGACATAACTTTCTGTAATCAGCATATATTTAAAAGTTCTGATTCTTGGCAAAAAAAAAATTACTTAATAATCAACATGTCATTTTATAGCACAAGCTATCTTTCACTATGGAGTGACTGATTAGATATAGACATGACTTGTGAACAATAGCAAAAATTCCAGAGAACTACTTTAGGCTCTCCCAAAAGTTTAGCAATCCCTGTGGGGTTTTTATTTGAACAGCCGACTTCTGCATGCTGTTTTTGATAGTAATTTCAAGTCACTTTCAGATGTTGCTTGCCACAAGGTATGATGGGCTGCTGTTTGAAAAGCATATACCCAAATCCCTTTTGGGTGCATGGAATTAACTATGCCGTTGTTTGAATCCTGGCCAACATTTGTTATTCTCTTTCAAGGTAAATGTAATTTCAATACAGTGGTACCTCGGTTTAAGAACAGTCCGGTTTAAGAACGATTTGGTTTATGAACTCCGCAAAACCGGAAATATTGTCCCAGTTTGAGAACTTTACCTCGGTCTAAGAACGGAATCCGAACGATGGAAGGGCACCGGTGGCGGAAGGCCTCATTAGGAAAAGCGCACCTCGGTTTAAGAACAGTTTCAGTTTAAGAACGGACTTCCGGAACGGATTAAGTTCGTAAACCGAGGTACCACTGTAGTTCTTTGGACAGACCCAGTCTACACACACACACACACACACACCACACACACACACACACACACACTTCTCAAAATGAGAATAATTTCACTTTATTTTCCTAGGGGATATGATCAGATTCACAGACGGATCTGACAAATTTCTGCTCACAAGTAAGTCCCGCTGATTTCAGTTGGATTTACTTCCAAGTAAGCATGAATACAATTGCAGCCTTTGCCTTAATTGTGCACAAGTCAGATGCTGGGCATATTTTTGGGCTGCTGCAGATTCTATGTTCAAATGAAAACAGGAACTTCCAATTTGCATGATGAAGGGGCTGGGAAGAATATGCAAAACCCCGAGATCATTCTTAGTCTTGCCATGCATAGAAATAAACAGTAGTGCGGGTACTGGACCCTGGGGCAAAGTCCAGGGCCTCACAACACAGTTCCCCAAATGACCACTCAGATAGCATGAGATGATGGAGGGAGAGCAGCAAACAGGCACTTGGGCCAGCAATGGTGGCGGGGGGAGGGGGTTGGAGCTGATTGCTGCAGCATGCTTTCTTTCTTAGTCTTAAAAACATTTTTTAGGGGATGGAGACTGAGCATACACAGGTGTTCATTATTTTTTACTTTTATTATTTATTATTCTTTTTTTTTTACAACAAAATAGTTCTTTTCCCAGAAGTAAATGTGTTTAACATCAGGGCAGCAGAAGCAAACTCTGTTTTATTCTGTAGCCATGATGGCGCTATCATGATTTAAGTGAGTTTAAACTGTACATGCCCAGAGTATTTCTTTCATTCTTTTCAAATCAGGGCCGGCAAACATAGCAGGAATGTAAAAGTAGTTTTAAAGAATGGAATAGCAGTGGGAGAGAGAGCAGAGAAGTGTAAATTATGTGCTTCACAGCTGAAGTTCTATATAAACACCCTTCCCCTGCAGGACCAGAAAGGCCAGGCTCTAAAAGTACATAGTGGCTTCTCTGGGAGAAAGAGGGAAAATGTATTGTCTTACTTGGGAGCAAGTACCAATAGGTCTTACTTTTGAGTAAGCATGTATAAGAATGTACTGTAAACTCGCTGAAAATAAGACCTACTTCTGAATAAAATGCATGGAACTGGGTTACCAGTGCCTTCAAAAAAGAAGTAGAAATTTATTTACCGGTACTTGGGATTTGGAATGAGTAATTTACTACTACTACTACCATACTACTACTACTACTACTACTATTTTATTTATTAGATTTATATACTGCCCTTCATTATAGGATCTCAGGGCAGTTCACAATAATGTATTCTTTCTGCTTTTCATTCTTTCATTCTTTCTTTTATTTATTGTTAATTTGTTTCTTGTTCTATTTAAAGAAACACACCCATGAGATTTTCCAGATACATTTTTGAAATGATTGCATTAGCACCAACCATCACCAGTAAAATAAAATTGGTTCAAATGTTTGTGTTTCTATTGAAACACCAACAGCACCACCTTAATCTAGGATTCAGCATGCTCTGTGCCAGCATGCAACTGGCACTTTTGCTGGGGCTGCAGCAGTGATAAGCCATGCTGCTCCAGCAAGTAATATTTTAAAGGCTGGAGGTGGACCAAGAAGGATCTATCAGAGCAGTTCTGCCTCTAGTCCTGATAAAGCTTTCAGAAGTGTGTGCATCTTCAGAGATGTTGAAGGAAAGTGGAGCTATAATGCAATTGTTTTATCCAGCTGCCCAAGTCTAAGCAGATTTGAAACACAGCTTTATGCCATTTTTATTCCCAAATTGCATGGCAATTCTTCAGTAATGTCTAAATCATGTCATTTAGTTTCAATGATGATAAATGTTGCTGATTTTCACCCACCACGGCACCACTAGTAGGATGGCTTAATACTTTCTGGGTGGGCCATAGGAAATAAGAAAACTGAAGGAAATTAAATCTTATTATTAGCATAGACAAGATAGTTCCTGTTCTTAAATGCTTCTCGTATGTCTTGATTTTGGCCTGTGCTTTTATCTCTATGTATTACAGCAGCCAAGCCAAATTAAAATCTGAATGATTGGAGCAATATCCTTAGCCAATGTGATCAAGACATATCAAGGCTCCAATCACATTTCTGGAGTAACAATGCCTAACTCATGCATGTGTTTTTCTTCTACTGTTAATTCAATCCAGATTAATGGTTATCTGTGCTACAGCATGTCTTGGTCCAAGGAACCATGTTCAAATATATCACTTCCTCTTTAATGAAGGTAACGTTAATTTGACTTCACATGCAATCTACTGTAGTTCACACTTTTTTGAGATATGAACTATAGAATAAACACACATGCAAAGAGTGTGCAATCATTATGCAATATTTGCAAATTAAACATCTTGCAATAGTGTTAGAAAATACAATTCTAGCACACCAATTTAAAATGTTTTCTTTAACTTTTAAAAAAAGTATTGTCTCATTTTTTTTATTTTCAAGAACAACAGAGAACATTGTGGCATTTTAAGAGATTGGTGAGTTAGAGTGAGCTTAATAGGATTCTAGGGTAAATGTAATAAAATCTGTTAATCTTTAAGGTGCCACAAAACTGTTTTGGTTGTATCATATGCTAGTCCTCTCAGACTAAACCCATGGAAATTTAAGTTCCTGTCTAAATTAGGTCTATTCCTTCCAACAAATCTACTCTGAGAAGATCTTAGTTGGATACCCCTCTGGAAATGATTTTTAAGGAATGGCACTAAATAGTTCCCATTAAATTATCCTGATAACGGGAGTAAAATAATGTCATGGCATGCTTAGTGTTTAAATTTATCCTATACTTGACATCTGGAATGAGAAGTAAATAAGGCAAATTACTCTGGACTAGCCTGTATGCAAAACTAAATAAATATTATCTTTGTTAGAGAAGCACTGATATATTTGATATATCTGTTGCAGCCCTGAGAATTTGGACAAATATTCTAAAGACACCTCTTAGTGCACAGTTAAAATTACTAGTGGAGAAAATGGGATTTAAATAAGCTCAGCCATCAAGGCTGCATTTACATCTCATATAATACTTGGGAAGGACCATAGCTGAGTTGGGCAGACCATCTGCATGTAGAAGGTTTGGGGTTTATTCCCTGACATCTCTGTCTGAAACTGTGGGGAGCTGCTGCCATTCAGTGTAGACAATACTGAGTTAGATGGATCAATGAGCTGACTCAGTATAAGGCAGCTTTCTCTGTTCCAAAAAGCATATGACTTAAAATATGACCATGTTGAACGTCCAGGGGATTGGACTCTTAATTTACTACACCGTATGTATGCTTGATCCTTTCTCTTGCTGGCTGGATTTAGCACCAAACTAAACATGATGCTAAATGTGCCATCTTTCTCCAAAGGTTTAATGCATTTTTGTATGTTACTTTCAGTAACACATGCATTTGTATGCACACACCACCCTAGTATCTACACATTATGTGCTTGGAGAAGTCCATCACGAAATGCGAAGAAGCAAGCGCAAATTTCAATGGATGGCTGTGTTTCAGTTCATGGGTTGTTTCAGAAAGTAGGTTAGGTAGGTTTGCCTTCAAATATGAACTGAATTGAATTTCTCCCTCATCCTTAGTCTGAGCAGAGCAGTGCCGTCAGCATCTTTGACACCATGGGTGGGAAACTGAATTACAACTCCCATCAGCCCCAGCAGGCATGGCCAATGGTCAACAATGATGAGAGTTCAGCAACACCTGGAGGACCAAGGGTTCTTCACACCTGTCCTATACTATAACCTCCAGGTAAGCAGTTAGCAGTCATTGTCAATGGAAGCTCCAACCATGCTCTCCACCATCATTTTGCAGCAATCCTTCCACACCCAGTAAAACATGTGGATGAATTCAGGTTTTCTGCTCCCGCACTGCAAATCTCTCTCAATCCCTTGCCCTTTCGTCTTGCCAAATCTGTAGCCCCACTTCCTTGATCTCATCCTGAATTCTGATAGCTTTAAGAGGAGCTATCCTACGCCTAATCGAAGAATAAAGCAGCCATGTTTCCACCTTTGCTTGGAATTTTATTATTATTATTATTATTATTATTATTATTATTATTAAAATCACCAACAACCCAGACAAAAAAAGTGAAACCCCTCCAGGCGGCCGGTACATCAGATATACATGAATAATGAAGCATAATCAAATCAACCATATGTACAATTCTATATATATTAACAATCTGTAAAGGTTTATTGATGGGGACCAGGTGGCGCTGTGGGTTAAACCACAGGCTTGCTGATCAGAAGGTCAGCGGTTCGAATCCCTGCGACGGGGTGAGCTCCCGTTGCTCGGTCCCAGCTCCTGCCCACCTAGCAGTTCGAAAGCATGTTAAAGTGCAAGTAGATAAATAGGGACCGCTCCAGCGGGAAGGTAAATGGCATTTCCGTGCGCTGCTCTGGTTCGCCAGAAGCAGCTTTGTCATGCTGGCCACATGACCCGGAGGCTGTCTTCGGACAAACGCTGGCTCCCTTGGCCTATAGAGCGAGATGAGCACGCAACCCCAGAGTCAGACACGACTGGACCTGATGGTCAGGGGTCCCTTTACCTTTACCTTTTAAAGGTTTATTGAGCTTTTAACGTTTTGATTACCCCAAATTGTTCAAACCTACCCAAATAATTCAGTAGGTTCTCAAGCCAAACACCTTTGCTTGGAAATAACGACACACACATAGCCAGCGGTGCTGCTTATAAGGAAACTATGACGTTGTCCTCAATGCATTGTTTTAAAAGCTTCAGCTTCAGAATTATGTTCCTAAGCTACTATTGTGTAGCCTTTGGAAAAATCACTTATGTGTTTGCCCTTTAATTTAGTCATTTGTAAAATATGTATATTTTTAACTGCTGACTGCAGGTGCTGAATAGCCTGTTTAATGAATGTAAGACTTGGGGGGAATCTGTGATGAAAAGGTTCAACAGAAAGCAGAATGAAGCATTAGGAGTGGTAAATAATAAAAACAGTGAAAACAATTTTGAAGATAATAGGTTATTTTCTCAGTGGGTGGAGTATGGCTTGTTGCTTTGCATAAGACACCATATGCTCACCTGAGACAGTTGTCAGTGGAAACATCAACCTCCAGAAGTTGAGATTACTCATACTATTTTACATTAATAAAGCAACACAGGGCATCTTTCGGCAGGCATTTACATAATGCATGACATCTTTCCATCTTGAAAGGCTGCTTCTAAGGAAAACGGTGTCAAACCTCGAACAACTGTGACTCTGTAATTATTTTCTGATTCAATATTTTGCTTATGAATCCAGAGCATGTACTTTCAATAACAGGAGTGGAAAGCAAAAAGTGGTTTTGAAGATGTACATCTTTCCTTACAATGCACTCAATTTCCTCTTTTGCAGGCTATTGATGCTGTGAAATAAACTGCCTTCTGATTTGAATACCTAATCTATAAAACTGCCATTCACTTCAGCTATTTTTGGAACATGGGTTTGGATCTGGGTTTTTCATCTATCTTTTCCCCAGCAGGAATCCTAGAATTCTGAAGAGCAGAGAAATGATGCCATCCCCTTTTCGGCAGTGGCAAGAACCCCCATCCTGCTATTTAGATGCTTTCTTTCTTTCTTTCTTTCTTTCTTTCTTTCTTTCTTTCTTTCTTTTAGCAAACTGTTTAGAGAAATGGAGAAATGTTAAAACATGTGCTGTGTTTGGGCTCCACGATTTCAGATAAAGGGGGTGACTGTGAAGAATAGACAAGAACTCATATTGTATGCCCAAAGGACTAGATCATACCTACTTTTTGTTTATTGCCACACACAGGCATTTATGTCTGGGAAATGATGTATCTAGAACAAAAGCTGCAATCCACTTATCTGGTATTGGGGATGTCAGAGGACTTCATCAGAAATGGAAACTGGAGTAGAAATTGGTGCAATTTTCATGTTTGTCCAAGGTCAGGAAAAGAAACCACACTAGTGACTATGAGTGGTATTGACTATCTTTTAGTGCCTAAATATTATGTAAATGTTTATGTTGTTTTGTGCACTGCGTTTGACATTTCCATTTCGCTGAAATGCATTGAAGATGATTATGTAATTCATTATGTGATTCAGTACATTGGTTTCAGCTATCACAGATAGTGAAATTAATAACATAGGCTTTAGTGGAAGCTGAACTGTAGCAGAACAGAAATAATGCTGATTGCAATGAACACAGAAATGATGGCCTCCTTACATACCTACCTGGGAGTAAGTAAGGGTGGGTGAATATATTTATTTCGGTTTCTCTCAGATTTTCATTTCCCCAATCTTAAATTCAGTTTTCTTATGTTTGCATTAAAAAGAAAAGTTCCCATGAAAATTCACTAGAATTTTAGAATGAATTTATCCTAATATGCACATTTTTGTATGCAATTGTACCTAATCTATGATTTTTGGAAAGCAATTTTGTCTAATGAATTTTTGCATATTGTTTTCATCCATTTCTCCCATTATAAACTGACCTGGACCCACGATCATCATCTGAGGCCCTTCTTTGTGTGCATCCTAATGAGAGGTCTGGAGAGTGGCAACATGAAAACAGGCCTTTTCTGCAGTGGCTCCCTGCTTGTGGAATGCTCTCCTCAGGGAGGCTCAGCTGGCACTTTCATTACATATCTTTAGGTACCAGGTAGAAATGTTCCTCTTTAACTAGGTTTTTGGCTAATTAACATTCTATGTCATTTAATTTTTTTGTGGGGGAGGGCCTTTGTTGGTTTGCTTTTATTTTTGCCTTTTTTATTATGTATTTCTGTTCCCGTTTTCTATTTTTATGTTATGAACCACCCTGCTATCTTTGGATGAAGGGCGGTATATAAACCTGATGATGATGATGACAAAGAAGAAGAAGAAGATCATTTTTATGCAGTTTACCTCAGTATATTGAATTTCTGTTCATATTACTTGCCTGGAGAATGACATTGCAAAATTCAGAGAAGTATAATTTTGAAGGATGGCTCTGTTTCGGTTCTCATATTGTTTCAGAAGCTGCAGATTAGGTAGGTTCACCTTTGAAATATATATAACATCACACATCTTGCATTTTGGTCATCAAAAGTCAACCAAAACAAGTAACTTCCAGATGACATTCAGGCTTGGACTGCAATAAAATGCTAGATAAAGAATGAATAACACCAAGGCAAGGGAATCCTGGCTTTCTCTCTCATCTAGGAAAGTTTAATGCCACAATACTGCTTTAGAGTGGAAATGCTATAGACAGGCTGGCTTTTGAAGAAATCCTGAGAAACCAATCTAATATCTTGCACCAAGAAAACAGTGGCATGGATTGTAAGTTATTTTAAGGACATTCCTCTCCTCTGTAATCTCTTGTACCCCCTGAAAAGCCTTTGCTTCCTGAACAATGTTAGATGAGACACAGGGGAATGGGCAGGAGGGGAAACATGAAGGATAAAAGCTCATGGTCCTAAAATACGATAAGGATTTTTTAAATATATATTTTGGTCTTCTAGTGCCAGCTCATTACCTTTCAGCACCATAATTACAGTAAAAAATTTAGCCTGTGGTGAGCAGTGCCAGCAGTGCACCCTATACTTTCTTCTTCTTTGATACTTGAAGCAAAGCCCTAAGGATGCCATCACTTCTGATCTTCGTATATTATTCGGCTGCCTTCCCACTTACTGAATCTGTGCAGCTGAACATGAAAATTAACACTGGCTAAGCTATACCAATTTAATGGCTTTTCCTAAGCAACCTCTAGTTCCAACTCTAGATGGCAACCGATTATTCTAGCAGCGGCTGTTGACATGGGGTATTCATCAGGAAGAGGTCACAGTGGCTAAGCAGTGGTGGAAAGCAAGGGGATCCTTGGGGCATCTGCTTGGGCAGCCTAAGCAGTGGCTACTTTAGGAAGCAATTGTGGTTCCATGCTGCTGGCAAATGACCATTAGATGGTGGGGCTTGCTGACAACATAAGCCTGTACTAGATGCTATTAGCCTAGTAGGGCATAGGTGCAGTGCTAACATATGGTGCCACTGACAGCGACATACTAGCAGGGAACACAGGGCTGCTCTTCTTGATCACCACTCAGGGGTTCTGGCCATTGCCAGCTTTCCCTTCCACTTCCCCAGGTTGCTGCATCCTTTTTACTAATTCCCTTTCAAAATGCCTATATAATATTTTCCTATTATAAAAGTATAGCATGATGCTAGGACACCTAGTGAGAAATTCCATGAGTTTAATTTGTATCCACGTTGGAAGAAAACAGATAATGCCAGGCAGTTGTTGTTTTTAATTACGGGTTGCTGTAGAAGTGGAAACCAGTTGAGAAAGGCCAATGGCTTCTACTGGGAAAGGCCAATGACTTCTACTACAAAGTTCCTAGTACTACGTTTGGACTCCCACTTCTCTCAAGTACTCATGTCAGTAGCAGCCTTTGCTCCTTTGATACACAGAAGGTGTAAACAAACGTAGAGCCATACTGTCAACTGAATTCTTTTTTTCACAATAAAAAGGTGATCCATGAAATATCTCTTTTGAAATTATGTATTTCCTTTTATGGTTTTTGAAGGATTCCTACTGTGTTAATGTTATGAAATGTATTATTTTCTATCATAGATACGATATATTTATCAGGCACATGGATGCTTTTGTTTCACTTCTAATCTTCCCTACTACTCAATCATGCACTGCACATTGGGGATTTGAGTTTGGATTTCATATTTGGGTTCTCCTCCTCCCACATAATTCAACAAGGAAGGATATGCAAATATGAAGTTACTAATTGACCATTATTGTTTAATTAGCAATTTAAATACTGAGCCTCAGTTTATGAGGGAGATATAGCCAAGGGGGAGAAGGAGCTACACAATCTTTCTGGGGGAAAACCAAATAAAAGTGACAGTATAGAAAGTACTGCAAAAAAAAAATCATATGATGCTGACTTAAAGATACTCTCGATAGAAGGTTGGTTGGTTGGTTGGTTGGTTGGTTGGTTGGTTGGTTGGTAAAATGAGGGATGAATTGACCATTTCTGCTACAGGGGAGCCTAATTCTGTCCAGAACAGGCTTCTCAACTTTTCAACTCAAGAATTGGAACATGTGACACTTCTGTCTTTTCAGAATTCAACTTCATGGCCAATGTATTTTTTACATGAAAACTCCTCCACAACATAACAGAAGTCAGGTATAACTATTTTTTAATTACTTAATGATCATTCCTTATGATCAATTGCAGTGGGATGAAAAACATGCTGTGGAAGGAAAAGGAGGAGGCCTGTTAAGAAGCTTCTATAGAGTTTTTTCATGCTCCCACACATTTGCTTCTATTGTGAATGTTGCCTTCTTGTATTTGTTTTACATCCTCATTGGGATATTTTCATTGGTTAAATACTTTTGTGTGGCTAATCCAAACACAAACTATCAGGCTGGGCAGAGCTGGGGATGGAAATAAATGTTTTGTGATCATTTCCACATAGCAGCTGCCTGTGGGAGGTGACATGACTGCAAAATGGCATGTTTAAGCTCATACAAATGATAATAAATCAAATGAAAAGAAATCATGGTGCAGACCGAGTCCCTGCTGCCTCTGATCTCAGCAGGAATCAGCTTTGGAAACAGGAAATATAGAGCAATCAGTCCAAAGCTGCCCAAGGTAAAGCTAAAGCTATGCAACAAGGCGCAGAAACACATGAGAGCACAGTTATTATAGCGCTCTCTCTCTCTCTCTCTCTCTCTCTCTCTCTCTCTCTCTCTCTCTCTGTGCCAGAAGAACCCACTGCAGATTGACCCTGTGAAATTGACTTCAGCACGTCAGTGGTGATAACTGTGTATGATCCTTCTTCCAAGTTAGCAGCGGTTCCCAATAATTTAACACAGATTTTACTCTAGGTGTTCTTTAATAATAATAATAATAATAATAATAATAATAATAATAATATGGATACATTTATTGATTGTTGCTTTTAAAATCCAGCCGACCTTGCCTGTTCTTGCAGGCTTCCACACTGAACAAACTTCATACCTCAATTACATTATTCTTATGCATTCCCCTGTCATGTATGTTAGCTTAAACCAATACTACCTACTGCTTTCCAGTAACACTTTCCTCAGTTAATGAGGCAATTTCACTAGAGATGGTTGCTAGGATTACATTCTTCTGCTGGAGGCAGGATTCCCAAATGATTAGATTCAGAGGCATCTAAAATGAACATTTTAAAAAAATGAAATGCCCAGTGTCTACACACTCTAGTAGCTTGATCCAATATTCATTAAAGTTCCATGTTTGCTATGCTTTGGAACAGGTTACGCAAACGCTGTCATCACTAACTCATTCAATGTGCGATAATATGCTAATATGATTTTTTCAGAAACATACCAGGAACTGCACAGATTTTGCAAACCAAACATTTTCACAAGATTTGTCTTGACAATTTAGGGCCATGCTATGAGAATCTACTAATTAGGTCTTTCAAAATCCAGATTAGGACTTTCTGTGCTACAGACTACCATACAAAATTTGGCTGTAATGAAGGACAAATCCCTATATAAACAAACCAGTGAAATCCACCAGATCCTTTGTATGTTCTGCCATCTGGTGGTGAACACTTCAATAATAAATTCAAAATAGTAACGAGATTACAAAAATAAAATAAAAAAATGACACAATATCAGACCTTGGGCTTTAAGGCTGCTACCCTAACCCCAATTACTTGGGAGTAAGCACCACTGAATGCAGTAGGATTTACTTTAGAGTATACATGCTTAGGATTGTAGGCTAAATCAGTAATCCCTGGCGTTTAAAATAAACTAGTGAAATAAACAAAGTTTAAGCATGTTGAGAAAGTGTTTATATAAGCATGTTCTTCTCATCAGGTTGTATTTCTCTGGGTTACTCAGTCAAACATTATTATGAGTTTATTGAGTTTTTAATATTGCATCCAGACTCTACTCACATGATGCAGTCAAGCCCAAGTCAGAAAACCAGAACTCCATAACTCTTGATAGTCTCCCTTGCATGTCTGATGCTTTTATGACAATGATGTAATAGGTCTCACTCTCACAGAAGTGGAAAACCTGAATCAGGGTTGCAAGGAATATTCCATGGTGTGACCACCAACACATGTGGTACTGAAGTTATGGCATTAGTTTGTGGAGTCCTTCCCTGGCTGGGAGGTACTGTGAATCGGGAAGTGGCTTGCATTTTCATCATCATCATGGTTTCGAAATCAACTGTATCCTCAGGGTTCAGTGCGTGAATGCACAACATACAGTAACATGCAACCTGGAAATTCCATGTATGCATTGGGTTAAGTCAAGGGCAAGGCATGCTTGGCAAATCCACACCATGATCAACTCCCACCCAGAAACCAATGTCTCCACTGTGGAAGGACGTGTGGATCCAGAATTGGCCTCCACAGTCACTTATGGACTCATTGTTAAAACTGTGTTTATGGAAGATAATCTTACTCGGCTACGAGTGATCGCCAAAGAAGAAAAAGAACCAAGGTGGTGCCATCTAGCTGTTGCTAGACTACAATCCCCAACCTGATCCTGGAGAAAATGCTTGCCCTGATCAAGACTTTGCACACACCATCTCACATGCAGCTTGCTAATGGCACACATTACTTTTATTTGTGGAGGAAGTGCATTTTCAATCTCCACCACACTGAGATAGTTATCCACCAGGTAATTGCATCAATTGACAGAGAGCCATCACTGTGCTTAACCATTACATTCAAATTAGATTTCTTTTGGGCTGCTCTGTGTCTCGTAATCTCTCAATAGGACAAAAAGAGGAAGTGTGACTCATCCATAGTTCTTGGTAACATGCCTAGTTGTCCATGCTCGATCATGTTTTCCCATCTGTGATGATTTTGAACTGGTAGCCATGAAAGCCACTGGGCATTCTAAAATTCAGCCTTGAGAATCTGAGTTTCTGTATGTAGATTTCTTATCCACTTGCTCCCTTCTGGAAGAGATTGGAAGATCCCAGGTTTCTCTGTTGGACTTAAAGCATGTCTTCTTATGTTTACCAGGATTTCCAGAGTTCAGAAAAATTCTTCTCTTAAGATCTCGACACACATGTGGGATTATCTTGAGGACTGCACTAGGGATTTTCCTATTTCTATATTGAATTACAGTTTTAAATAAATACACTTTAAAAGATACATGGGAAACAAAGAAGCCACTGTATCTGTCAAGAGTCTCGTCTACCTATAGTGCCTAATTTTTGTAACCCTAGCTAAATCTCCTGCACTCCTCTCCTCAGCTATACTCCCATGGAAAGCCTTTTGCCACCCTGCAAACTGGAAATCACAAGGGATGTAAGCAGCATTTGTTTGCTTTGAGTGCTACTGAGAAGGCAGGTGTTGAAACCACATGAATGGAAAGTGAATCTAGCCATCAGAATGACCTGCATCAACTCAAATGCCAATATAGCTTCTGCTCCCTCCACCCCCTACCCACCGTGAAGACCGCTGAAAGCTGCTTCTTTCTTTTGCTTAATATTATAGGCTTTACTGAAGAGTTGCAAAGATACTTTGTCAGGCAGAAATAAAGCTATATATGATTTTGCTTCGCAGCCGATGGTTCAATGGGTGCTTTTTATTTGTCCAGTGAATTCCAATTTGACTTCCTGTTTTCCTGCCACGTTGTCTGCGCACAGACAAAAGAGAGCCAATGCTGGGAGAGCGCGGGTTCATTGCCAAAGAAAGATTAGGCCATGGGCTTGTAGAACATGGAGAAAACACTACATTATTTGTCATGGCTGAGCACAACAAGCAGAGATTATCAGAAGGTTCAGGGTTTAAAATGTGGCAGATGGATGCCGGCAAGCAGCCGCCAGGAACAAAGAGGCTGCTTTGACAGAAAAGGTGTGTGCAGCTTTTGGAAAGAAAATTCATCTGTCAGCTGGAGATGGCGACGCTAATCTTATTTACATTTTTCATATGAGTAACATGAATCTCTCATGCTCACAGTCTCCAAACCCTTTGCTAGTAATGCTTTTTCTCGGTAAGCTAGCCCGAGTTTCTTTGTCTCTCTCCAAATTGCAGAAAACTTCTCAGATGCCCTTGAAAATGCATCTTGTGTGCACGTAGAGATGGTGTATATGACTGTTGCAAAATCTGATGCTTAAAAAGAACACCCAGTCCTCTTGTCTGTTTAACTCCAGTGAGGCAAAGGATCCCATTCCCTTGTACTCGTGAAGAATCCATTCTTTAAACAGGTGCACTAGCATCATTTGCTGAAAGTGAAACATCTGGGTTTTCTTCGGGGCATAGGATTTCTAAAAATTTAAACACTGTGGCATGTGTAGATATAGAAGGGTGCTATTTTTTTTTAAGGACAACTATGTGAATATTAATATCTGTACTTGTGAAGCATTAGCAGGGATGTGGGAGGAAAATGAGCGTCTCTTCTGGAAGTGCTCTAACATGAGTGCCCACACTGCCACTTGTTTCAATGCACTGGGATTTATTTTAACAGGCAGCTCTTCTGCTGTTAGATGACCAAACTAAACAGTTTAGGAAGAGTGTGCAATGCTGATGCCATTCTGAGGTTTTGGATACAAAAAGCTGATGTTTGATTTGGATCACCACTAGACTATCTGTAGAATGTTTTGAAAGGAATCACAGAATTGTTAGACCAGCGCATGGAGGACAAAGGCTATCAACAGCCTACTAGCCAGGATGGCTATTTTCTGCCTCCACCACCAGAGGCAGTGTGCCTCAGAATGCTGGTTGCTGGGAATCACAAGGGGGAAGAGAGTGCTGTTGTGCTCATGTTCTGCTTGCAGGCTACCCACAGGCATCTGGTTGGTCACTGTGTGAACAGGATGCTGGATGAGATGCGCCATTGCCCTGATCCAGGATGCCCTTCAAGATTTCATGGGGAAACAGGTGGAGAAAGCCACTTTCACTTTCTGCCCTAGCAACACAGCTTAGGGGGCAATGGTTCTCTTTGCCCATACATGCTATTACAAGGGATTAATACTGAGCACAAACAGAGAACAATCATTCTTAATGATCAGCATATGAAGCCCTGTATAACCTTTGCCTAATTGTGGAAACTATATGAGATAGGTCTTCGAACTCTTGACATGCTGAAGGTGAGCTGGAATCAGAAATCTAGGGCTGCCATACATCCAGAATTTCCCGGACATAGCTGGGATTCATCTGTTAAAAATGGCGTCTGGGCGGAATTGTCGAAAGCAGTGAAAATGTACGGAAAAACCCGCACGTATGTACATATCAGAAGCAGAGTTTAAAAAATAGGTATAAAACATCTTTTTTGAGATCTTGTCAAAAAGAAAAAAAGCTCAATAAGTTTGCCAATATTACCAACTCTTCAAAAGATTTAAAGTTGATATAAAAGTAGGCTTTGAAAAGGAACCCTCCAAATTTGAATCAGAAGTAATCAACTCAAAAATCAAAACTCTATCGAAGGCTTACCGTCTTTTACTAGATTGGTCTGTAATGGAGGAGGAGGTTAAGACGGTAATGGTCCGCTGGGCGCAAGATGTGGGGCACAACATCTTATTGGTAAGATGGGAGAAACTTTGGAAAGAAAGCTGGAATTTCACCTCTAGTATTGCAATTAGAGAAAATCTGTTAAAAATGTTCTATAGGTGGCATATAACTCCACATAAAATCTCCAGGATGTATAAGAACGCTCCGAACACCTGTTGGAGATGTGAGGAGGTGGGAGACTTTTACCACATTTGGTGGAAATGTGATAAAATTAAAGCGTTTTGGAATGAGATCCACTCAGAACTGGAAGTCATCTTAGCAATTAAATTTCCGAAATCCCCCGAAACCTACCTATTAGGGATTACAGTGCCAGATATACCCAATAAATTTAAGACCTTCTTTTTATACTCCTCCTCCGCAGCAAGGATTTTGGTGGCCTCATATTGGAAGTGTGACAAACTCCCAAGTAAGAAAGAATGGCTTCTAAAAACTATAGAATATATTGAGCTGGCTTACCTATCAGAAAATCTAAAGGATAGTCCGAGAAGCAAATTTATTGAAGAGTGGAACGGTTTTTTATGCTATTTAAAAAAGAGGTGTGACATGATCACGGTTCACGTTCTGGACTAACTCTTGTATTACAATCATAAAAAATATAGTGATATAATAATGAATAAGATTAGAGTGTTACAGATTTGTGGCAGATTAAGAGGTGTCAGAGTTAAGGCTGATTAATAAAATTTCGTTATTCTGAATCATAGGAGAGATGGATTAGGGAAGTTGATATTTATATTTAATTAAGTTCGGGTTTTTTCTTTTTTTCTTTTTTCTTTTACAATTGTATTGGTAATAATTGTATCTTTTCTGTATTCTCGTTTCTTAATTGTTTTAGTTAAGAAGTAGTAGAATTTATGTACTATGTGAAGAAATGTTTGAAGATAGTATGAATTCTGTGTGTTTGTTTGTTGTTGTTTGTTCTCTTATGTGTTTTGTATTGTTAATTATGAATGAAAATAAAGTATATTTTTTCCAAAAAAAAAAGTTTGCCAGAAGAAGCTCAACAACTTTTGTGTCTGGTTTTTCACTTTTTGAAATATGGCAACCCTAAGAAATCTAAAACCAGAACTCTTGGATCTCAAACTGCACATCTACTAGGCCACACAATTTCCTTAAAATCGGTACACATGCACATCACTGGCTATGATGGGCATGAATGTCATCACATCTTAAATTCAAAAAGGCAAGCTATTTACAGACAAAACTCTCTATGATGGAAGCATTTCCAAAAGGAGAGGTGTGTATAGGTAAGGTCTTAGCCATGTCTGTTTTATTACTTTCTCTCTTCTTGGTTTCCATGGAGCCATACACATAATGGTAGCACTAACTGTAATATGGCACCATAAAAAATTAGATAAGCATTTAAGAGCATCGTTCAGTTAATGTTTATTTTATATACACAAAGTTTGCTGGCACTTACTCTAATGCTTCCTGCAATAAAGCGAGCCCTGGGCTGCTATATTTTCTCTCCCATGGCCTGTTAGCTGGAGCACTATAAGAGGTAGGTTTTGAATCATGCTGTTCATTTTTGCATCAGCACCATTATATGCCCCCCTCCCCTTGCATTTTTGGATAAATACTTTCATCTCCTACTTAGAAACAAACAAATGATCCAGATTAAAAAACAGTAAGCTTTGGTGATTGCCAAGAACACAGTTTATACACTTAACATTGCTCCAGAGACTTTGGTTCAGTTCCTGGCATCACTAATAAGGTCAGGGATCTCAAGCAGAGTAATAAGAAATGAGCATTTGGGTTTTATTAGCCTTACCATGACATTATTTCTTCTGGCAGCTGTTCCAGGGAGAAGGAATTAAGGAAGCAGATCCGTGCAGTGAATATGGCTAACCCTACAGGAGAGAGAGCAGATTGGAACTGACACTGCTTATTTAGGCAGGCAGGAGGTCAGAGTGCTACCCCTACCATCGCTTCTTCAACTTTACCAAGAGTCATCACAAATACCACCCAACGCAAAATGGGAAGAAGAATGGAAATTTGAATTTTAGGACTTTCCTGCCCCCGTCAGTGTGTGTGTAATAGTAAATAAAATACTGACTAGTTGCAAAGGTGCCATGGCTAGGTTAGCTGCCCGCCCCCAAGAAAACCTTATCTAAAGTGAATTATATCCAACCCAGGGTCTCCAGAGACAATTAAAGATGCCACAAGGAAGAATGTGAGGGGTTTGATTCTGTTTCACATTCAGGGGCACAAAACCAGGTTCCTAGTATTTATACCTGACTCAGCTAACCCAGAAAATGAATTCTCCTTGCTTGCCAATGTTGGGAATCCCTATGTCCTCTTGTGCCTAAAGAATATGGATGTTGAAGCTTTGCTATCTAAATGTTTATTGCCTGACCCCTTAGACAAACGGTGCAACCAGAACGTGAGACATGGCACATCCATCTGATTTTTGTCAAAGGCAGGTGGAAATTTGTTAGCTAATTACAAATCTCCTAGTGGCTAATTCTCCAGCATATCAAAAGACAATGTAGGCTTCTATACAAAAACTAATAGGATAGTATTGTCAGAATGGTCACTACCCGTTCTGCGGTCAGATGCTTAGGGAACATTTGCATATCATAACCTAGCTTCTGGTCCCTAGGATGTAGAGTTCAAAGGTGAACAGCATTAATTTAATATCCTGGCTCTGGTTCAACACCACCATAATATTCTGTAAGTTCTTAATGTTCAGGAAAAGGGTTAAGTTGTTGATTAGGTATTTTGAGTTGTACTGCTAGCTCACAATATCACTAAACAAGCATTTTACTGGACCTTAACCCTAGAATGCTTTCCTTGCTATCTGAACAAGATCAAGTATTCCAGCAAGTGTAAATAAACCATAGATCATAAAGACACCACAGTCTCTACTGTGCCTCATTTCCAAAAGGAAATACGAACTCTGAGTAAGAGCCTGGAGCCCTGGAATCTGTTGTTGGGATTGGGGTGGCATGTAACAATATGAAGGGGAAAATGTTTCTTTTGTTATCTGCTAAACCTAATATCATAATCCAGAATAAAGTCCTATTGAAATTAATGGAGCTGAGCTTCCAAAATGATTATTTTAGTTAGTCATTAACTATTAGAAATGTAATGTTCTTTTATACTATATATTTTTAATTGCTGAATTTATTTACATTGTATATAAAAAGGCTAACTTGTTTTAAACCCACCTGCCAATAATTTTAATGTATATTTTATTTTATGTAAAGTTTTTATTATTAAGTGGTATGCAAATTTCATTAAATAAAATAAACAAAACAAAACCACACTTATCACCTTGAGTCTGGGGAAATAATTTGTAATATAAAACCCCGAGTTTATTAATAAAAAAAAATGTTTTTTTACGCTGTCCCCTAACTTGATTAGACTGATATTTAGGTGTGAATATTTCCTGACTAATGCCTGTTTAGGGACTTCAATTTAAGAAAGTATTTGAACTTGCTTTGGATCACTGTGAAATTTAAGGAAATTGTGTCTTTAACTGTATGCCTTCATTCCCTCTGGCACCACTAGACTTTATATCCTAATTCTGGAGCTACTTCAATGATTTTAATCAGGGCCTGCAATGACTCCATTCCACTTATCCCTAATTTACCATACTAAATTTCATGCAGCTCCCCAAAAAGAAATGTATTTTCCTGACTTAATTTCATTCCATGCTTAACTAACATCACTGATTAGATTTCTGGGCAGTTGCAGCATAATGAATACTGATACGCCACATATCTTTAATAATATTTAAGCTTATTGAGTAATAGAAAATGAACAGTCACTATGAATCATTGCGATGGCAAAGGAGTAATAAAAATGGCTTCGTATTTGAATACCTTTTTTCCCCTTAACAGGGTATTGTGAAGCACTGGAATGGGTTGGCAGCTAGTGGTTGGTCGGCTAAATTTAGTGACAGATCTTCAAGCAAGAGCAGGGGGGGGGGACTTTTCAAGCATATCCATCTTTTCCCTCCACCTCCTCTTTTTGGCTTTTTTTTGACAGAGACTTCCACCTAGATGCCTTTAACAGGGTACCTTGAGATTGTACCTGCTTCAGGTTGGCGTGGTGCACCAATTCATCCCGAACCCTGGACTGAACTAAGGATTCCACCCAGTGCCTTATCTGCCACCCAAGATGGTGGCTTCCAAACCAACCTACAGCTGCAACCAATCCTTTATGCCCACATACACATCAAGCAACCTGCTCTCATTTCCAACAGGAGGAAAATGTACACCATCAAAGACTCAGTTACACATTCTGGTGCATTAAAAAGGGCTAGATTTCTCATTATGGATTTGTAATTCAGCTCTCCCAAGTGAACTATTGGTAAGAATCATAATTCATATTTCCCAGATAAACTATTCATTCACTTAACTGGAAGAAATAACCATGTATTATGCACCAACACTTCTAGGTTAATTTGGCTTGCATGCATGGTGATGAAAGAAAGAAAGAAAGAAAGAAAGAAAGAAAGAAAGAAAGAAAGAAAGAAAATGGGTAGTCAAGCAAATGTAGCTACTGGTAAAAGGTAAAGGGACCCCTGACCATTAGGTCCAGTCGTGTCCGACTCTGGGGTTGCGGCGCTCATCTCGCTTTATTGGCCAAGAGCCGGCGTACAGCTTCCGGGTCATGTGGCCAGCATGACAAAGCCGCTTCTGGTGAACCAGAGCAGTGCACGGAAACGCCATTTACCTTCCCGCCAGAGCGGTTCCTATTTATCTACTTGCACTTTGACGTGCTTTCGAACTGCTAGGTGGGCAGGAGCTGGGACCAAGCAACGGGAGCTCACCCCGTCGCAGGGATTTGAACCACCGACCTTCTGATCAGCAAGCCCTAGGCTCTGTGGTTTAACCCACAGCGCCACCTGGGTCCCTGTAGCTACCGGTACTTATCCCTATTTAGAGGAAGAGAGAAAAGGTAACACTTGCAGAAACCATTGTAGAATAATAATTCCATCTGAATCACATATCGGTCTAACACGGTTTCTCAACCTTATCTAGGGGAAATGTCTACTTTCTTCTGAAATGCTTCTTCTCACAATCATAAATCTATTCATACATTCATCTCATTCTCATAGCATAGCAACAATCATTCCAGGTGAATTTGTGCAAATGCATGCATGTACACCATTAGAATGACTAAAATTAGAATGACTAAAAGTAATTTCCTTCTTCAAAATGCGACATGTTTACCCTTTGAAAATCACTGGGGGGTTAGCCAGCTCCCATGCTAAGTGGGGAGGCTGGAGGGAGGAGACTGGAGGCCAGAACCAAGGGAAATAATTGTTGAGTGCAGCAGCAGCAGGTGGCATGGCAGAGTGGAGACTCCTACTTGACCTGCCAGCAAGTGAAACGCTGCTTATGAGGGCAAGGAGGGAGAGGGGCAAGGCAGCAGGGTGGGTGGTATGTTGCAAATGTGTAGAGCAGGTAAAATGGAATACAAATCTGTGTGTAGTGAGGTGGGGGGAATGCACTAAAAGGCTGGTGGATGTTAATGAGAACTTTTTAAAATTCACAAAATGTGGGGAACTGAAGTTAAGATTGAAGAATTGAGAAACGGAGAGAAATAGAAATTGACAATGACTGGACAATGTAAAACAACTGTTTTTGGTAGGTTTCAAATCTCAGCCTCAGCTTCTGGAGGTTTGGAGCTGTGCCATAAATCTTCCTGGAGAATTGCTGAGAGTCCAGGCTGATGAAGGACTTAAAGCTCCAAAGGGTATATTCTGACAACTGAACCTTTAAGGGAAGGGTAGGCTAAAAAGTCAAATGAATACTACATAAACTTTTTATTATTTCTATTTTAACACACACACACACACACACACACACACACACACCTTTAATCTGCATGCTTGACAGCACAAAGCTATGTTCTGTGAACTATTTGAAAATAATAAACATTTAAAGAAAGAAAGAAATCTCGGCACTCGTAACGCTTTGCTAGATTAAAAAATGTATAATTCAAAAGTGTTGTATAATCTTATCCAAACTCTTATTATTTTGTTTTTGCTTCATTTCTGTGAACTCACCATCTGAGAAATTGAGTGCATAAACCAGTTGGGTCTTTCATACTGAGAGCCCACAGCAAGAGTGTATGTCCATTATAAGCCCTCCATTCCCGCTGCTGTAGATTTGACCAAGGCTTTCATTTCAGTGCTCCACAGGCTACTAAGCAAGCACTGCGGTTCTTCCTATGCAAGCAGATTTTCCATTGTATGCTACTAATAGACGAAAATCTCCATCTTGTCCTGGAACATTGACATGTGCTGTACACAGCTATGCACAGTGACAGCTCAAACTTAAATGCAATGAAAGAAAGAACTTCTAAAAAAAAGGAAGTTGCAGATATCCATGAAGACTGTAATATCGATGTGACAAACAGCAGTATGTGCAATATCAAATGATTAGTATTTCCACTTTTTGCAAACCAGGTGCATGATTATAAACCCCCATCATATCCCTGCTTAATCACCATTTCCCCCCAAATTAAAAATGCATTAGCCTTTCACTGTAGGGAAGACTTCATTCTCTCAATCATTTAGGCTTTCACTTTGCAACATTTTTTTTAAAACTCTACAATATCTTTATGAGATGGGTTGACCAGAGCTGTATATGGGATTCCACCTCATAAATACAAATAAAGGCAATGCAATGATCGGAACTAAGTACTTGATTACTTTAACTACAGCTACAAACTACTACCTAAAATGTAGTTTTGTTAAAATGTACTTTAATAACTATTTTTGTAACTACTTTGAGCTTGTCAAGTCACCAATTATTATATGACTGCTCCCCGCAAACCCTCCTATACCAGTGAGATGTGGAGTTCAAATTTCTAATAATTCTAATGCAAATTAAATAACTTCAGATGACACTAGCAGATGTGCCAAGCAACATCCCAAATAAGTAAAAAATATGAATAGGTGACTATACTATTGAGAGAATGTTTGGGAAAATATTGGCCCTACTTGTTGTTTATATTGTTGCGAGTTTGGGGGTTAGTCTGTATGTTCTCTAAGTCCCTTCTAATTCCTGGGGTCCTGAATCCTGCAAGGGTTAAAATCTAATGGATGATTCCACTGTTGAATTAGCCAGGCAATGGTTGCAAGTACCACCTAAGTATGGTCATTTGTATAAGAAAGGAAGTTGCTCTGTGCCAGAGGGCAAGGAACCCTTGGAATCTCACACTGCTCAGAGATTGGGGTGGTGTACAACTATATGTTTATATGAAAAGGAGGTTGCACTCCAAAATAATATCTCCTAACTGGGTGAATGGATATTAAAATGGCAAATGTGATTCTTTGTAAGCAAGTGTGAACTGATGCCAAATTTGGGGGGGGGGGGAATCTTAACTTCACAAATGCGTTTACAGGATCTGAACTGGAGATTATGACGTTTGTGCCCTTTTAGCTAAAAGGCAGGCAAGTGGACACATGTTAGAGGTGTATAAAATGATGCAAGTTTGGAGAAAATGGATAGAGAGAGGTTTTTCTCTCTCAGTTGTAATGCTGGGATCGAGGGTCATTCAACAAAGCTGAATGCTGGAAAACTGAGGATGGAGAAAAGGGAGTAGTTCCTCACACAGAACGTGGTTAAAGGACTAGGAATAGTCACCAACTTGGGTGACTTTAAAAAGGAATTGGAGGATAAGGCCATCAATTGCTACTAACCAAGATGATGATAGGGACACAGGTGGCGCTGTTGTCTAAACCACTGAGTCTCTTGGGCTTGCTGATCAGAAAGTCAGCGGTTCAAATGCCCGCAACGGGGTGAGCTCCCGTTGCTCTGTCCCAGCTCCAGCCAACCTAGCAGTTTGAAAGCACGCCAAAAAAGTGCAAGTACTGGTAGATAAATACGTTCTGCTCTGTCAGGAATGTAAACGGCATTTCTGTGCGCTGCTCTGGTTTCAGTGTTCCATTGCACCAGAAGCGGCTTAGTCATGCTGGCCACATGACCCAGAAAAGCTGTCTGCGGACAAACACCAGCTCCCTCGGCCTGTAAAGCGAGATGAGCGCCGCAACCCCAGAGTCGTCTGAGACTGGACTTAACTGTCAGGGCCTTTACCTTTTTAAGATGATGATATGCCTCTGAATACCAGCTGCAAAGAAGCTCAGGCAGAGAGAGTGCTGTTGCACTCATCTCCTGCATTGGGGCTTCCGATAACATGGGCAGCTGGTTAGCCACTGTGGTGAGCCTTTGATCTGATCCCGCAGGGCTCTTCTAAAAACTTCATTTATCTTTATATTTCTGCTAGCTGCAAGCCTAAGCATAATGCTTCCCACAGATTCGGAGCAAAAGCTTTGCTCAGGTCAGGGTCTCTTTCCTCATGCCAAATGTTTTGCCCAGCTTGAGTAGGCCTTCAATAAGGGCAACAAATGAGAAATATGAGCACGGGAGCTAGACGGTCTGAATTGCACCAAATATCCACAGACAAACTCCAGAATTGCTTTTCCATGTCAGAGCTCAGCAATGCCATTATTAAAGTATTTTAGAACATGCAAATGGCATACCCTCTCAAGATCTGCAGCATCTTTCATCAAAGCAACTCAACATTTAACCATTCATTAAAAGGCGAGGGACCTGTCTCCGCTTTCATTTTTAGCACTGATGTCAACATGAATCAGTAAGTCAACAAAACAGCCCACACCAGCTGTCTTTCTGAGCCAAACTGAACAGAACTGCAAGGGGGAGGAGTCTTTCTGAACCAGATGCTCCTCAGCTCCTGTTATCTTTCCCACAGAGAACTGCAAGCTTTTGATATTGGCCGCAGTCTGCTTTCACCAAAGTTTGAGTGGAACCCGTTTCTTATATAAGCATGGTTTTTACATTAGCTGTAGTGAGGTGTGAAAAAGAGACTCTCGAGCTTGCTCTAAATGGTGAAATTGTGCAACTCCTTTAAACTTTTAATTGATTTGTTGCTAATACCTCAATGCTTCTTTGCTTTCCTGTGTTCACAGAGCTATGCTTGGCTCACAAGTTACCTCTAAATCTATGCTTGTGTTGTAGACAGAGACAGTGATGTGTGTGTATGTGAAGATGTTACTTCTTCACGAATGGCATGCTTGGATGACTTTAGAAGAATCAGAACTGTGTGCCTAAGCATTCATGCAGTCGGGAGGATAAGCAAAGCAGATGTCGCACTGCCCTCTGCTCAGTCTAGTCTGTTTGAAATTGCCTCATGGGAGAATGGTGTCAACGGTGCCTCTTGAAAACTCAAAGAAATGAGCTCTTTGGAAGAACTCCAAGCTTAGAATAAGACAGCACAGTAGCAACATTAACTCATACAGAGTCTCAAATCTCCATGAAATATAAGACATAACAAGTGCTTAAAAGGCGATGGTGGCAGGAATGTACTGCCACATTGTTTCCTGAATGTCAAGGCACTTGCCTCCTACAGATTTAACCCTTGAACTTTACAAATAGGAATTTGAAAGCAGGGTAAGAGAGCTTCCATGTGGGTAGTGCTTACGCCAACCCTAATTCTTAATCAGGCCATGTAGCAGATGTGGGAATCTGCAGGCTATGGATGAACTGTGCAGTCTGTGCGGGGAGAACAGCAAACTGGCACAAGACCTTTTGCCACATTATAATACTTTGCAGTAGTGCTAATTTCTACGGAGAACCTCAAGCATTACAGGAAAGCCAACTGGAGTTTGCCAACAAGTGTCTACTTCACAGACCTGTTATAGATGTGTGACACCTTATGGTCAATTTATACATTGCATATTACTTAAGTGCACCCTTAAAACATCTTAGGTGTCAACCTAAAAAAAAAATGGGACTGTGTGAAGTGGCCCTGCATTTTGGGATATATGTTAAATGCGGGAGATGGATCATTCAAATCTGATTGTGGCATTCATGCATTGTGATTTGGCTCTGATATGCATGAATATCTGTTCAAATGAGCAGTCTATGTGTGAGAGAATTGAGCGTCATAATGTCAAAGAAGCATACTAATGAAAGATGCAGCAGCAGTCAATGGCTGCTTTGCCGCTACAGTCAGAGGAAATAATGTTTCTGAATAACACTTGCTGGAAACCAAAGGGAGAGAGAGTGCACTTGTCTTGGGGCCCTTCATGAGGGTTTCCTAGAGGCATCTGGTTGGCCACTGTGAGAACAGGATGCTGGACTAGATGGGTCAGTGCCCTAATCCAGCAGATTATTCTTACGCTGGGCATGCTGGAGTTATGGATATGCCTATTCATAGAAGCTCCTATTGAAAGGTGTGGAATCCTGCGGCCCTCCCAATGTTGCAGGACTACTACTTCCATCAGCCGTAACCAATTGCTATACTAGCTGGGGATGATGGGCGATGGAGTCCAACAACATCACTGGGTCACAGGTTTCCCATTCCCTGTCCAATGCATCATTTAGATCATACTGCTCATATTCATAGACCGCCAGAATAATCTGACATTTGTAACTGGCTCTAAATGCTGAAAATAATAACCGCTGCAAGATTTTACAAAAAAAAGGTTGCTGGGTCGTAATTGTTCGGTAAGAATTCAAAGAATATTGTACTCAGCATTGTAGTATTAGAAGTAACAGAACAAAAGGTGGAGTCTGCCAACAATGCCTGAAAACAGTCAGGATGGTGGCAAAGTGGCAAGAACTATCAAGAGGGTTACTGAAGGACAGTGAAAAAGAAGAAAAATTGCAATGCCTGCTGGACTTGAATGACCTATGGTTGAGTGATTGACAGATGGCTGTGCACAGCGGAATCAGAAGCGGAGACCATTTGGCACCGCAAGGCGTGTATCATTTGCCACAAGAATATAATGTGGCACCCAGAAATAACACTCAGGGAGATAAGTATCTTCAACTAGTCAGTTTGTTGCCCAACTGCCTGTGAAAAACTGATGTGTAGATGCCAACTTTCCAGTCCTAGGAAGAAGGAAAAATAATGTTTTGCTGCACCCCAGTCTATTTCCCTCAAGGACAAAATAGGTGTGATGTTAATTGCACAGAACCTGCTGAAGTGGGAGAATTGCTGGGACCACATTGCACTGGAAGGTTCCTTTCTCCTGCCTACTGTCTGCCTAAAGTTGTAGTTAGTCCCAGCAGGGAAGCTCTCATCAAATACAGTGAAAATTTGGATTTCAACATGACTCTCAATATGGGCTAAGAAATGATGTTGAAATCTCCTAACAGATTTTCAGGTTGATTTACTAAAATCCATTGTGATGCCCATCTTGAAGAAAAGCCTGATGGATCAGACTAAAGTCGAATCAAGTGGTTGACAAGATGCCTATGGGAAGCCTAGAAGTAGGACCTGGGTGCATTAGCAGTTTCCCCACTTGGGATTCCCGGCAGCTGTTATTGGCTGGAGGATGGAGAGATGAGTGGGTGAAATCTCTGGCTTTTGTGTGGCTACAGACTTATGGACAATGCAGTTAATCAACTCCAATTTCTTGATGGAGGTGAGTGGCAGCCTCTATCTTGAACTCTGAACATTGAAAATTGACTATAATTATCATATTCTCTGATTCATCACTTGGAGTTCACAATCAGGGAAGACTTTTGTCCCCTATGGCAAAATCTGTAGAGCCAGTACTGGCTGGAGCCAGGGGTTGTCATCACATGAAGACCTTCTAACAAAACACCATAATATTCTCCAAAAAGACCCGCCAACAGGATGTTGAATAAAATATGCAACAAGGTTGATGTGCCTACATTTATATGCAGTTTGCTGATTGTTTCTAACTATTTCAGTGGTCCCCTCTACACCACACATTTAAAGCACTCTTATGCCACTTTAGCTGTCATGATGGCTCTCCCCAATAAATCCTGGGAACTGTCGTTTGTTAAAGTTGCTTGGAATTATAGCTCAGAGGATCTCTTAACAATCCTCAGCACTCTTAACAAACTACAGTTCCTGGGATTCTTTGGGGAAAGCATCATGGCAATTAAAGTGGTATAAAAGTGCTTTAAATGTATGTTGTGGATACAACCAATGCTATCATCATAAAGATTTGAAGGGTAGCAGCAGCAGCAATAAAATATTTACATGTTAAGAGAGCATATCATTAGATTCCATGTAAACCCTCAGCACCACTCCCAGTCAGATCATGGGAAAAATAGTTTTTGTTTTGGTCTCTTCCCTTTCCCCAGACCCTCCCCTCTCCACCACAGCCTGTAAGTACCCCCTAAAACCAGGAATTTAACCTTCCCGTAGCAGACCGCACACCTCATCACCCTGCTTATAACTGTCAGTTGGGGCAATAAACCCTTGATTTAGATAGATGTGCCTCATTAAAATGCAGAATCAGTTCAGCACACTCTGCTCTACATCTGCATGGTATTACACGCTTCATATATTGATAATGAAATATATACTACTGAATATCAAAGCCTTGTTCTGAAGTGCTGGTGGATTAAATCAAATCCATTCATTTAGTAGGATTGCTGTCCAAAAACAAAGCAAACAAACAAAAACTGTTATGCTTTGGGGCTTTCATTGATTCCTACAAACTCACTAAAACAAAATATTTAAGCAATATATACACAGGTAAACCCATACATAATTTTAATAGTATCGTTCATAAACACAACAGGACATTCTTCCAACTATTTGCATTTAAACTGCCTCATCTCACTCAAAAAAAGCTACTCCTTTTGTAATCTCTGGAAGCCAGAGAGTAAACAGGAGACGATGTTATATAAATTAGGGTTTCTCAACAAATGGACAAAAGGCTTTGTGGCATGTAAAGAGGCGGGTATATTGACACTCTGTAGCATGGGTATTAAGAGGCAGCAGCCTCCTTCATTTGAAATCCTCTGATCATGGGAAGCTGCCTTATATGTTGTCAGACTATTTGTCCATCATCCATCCCATCTTAGGCAGAGGTCTTTCACATTACTTGCTACCTGATTGATCCTTTTACCTGGATAAATTAAACCTGGGACTGTCTGCATGCAAAGAAGCTCCTCTACTACTGTACTATGATCATCCCCCCTTGTATTTCATCATATATTTCTGTCTTGTGATGTGATGTGCTAGGCGCTTGCATCTTAAACATTCTGCAGCAACAAACTAGTTAGGGCAGGGGTAGATGGCCTAGGGCCCTCCAGACGTTGTTGGATTACAACTCCCATCATCAATGATCACTTGCTGTGCTGGCAAAGACCGAAGGGAGCTAGAGTCCAGCAACATCTGGAGGGCACCATGTTGGCTATGGCATCAGCTCTGGGCAAGTTGCCAATAGCTTGACCGGTATAGGGCCCAGCGGTTCTTTGGCTAGCCCAGCTTCCCTCCCAAACTCCCCACAAAATGTCCTCTTTCAGGGGTAGGTGCCACCAACGGGGATATCACCAGCAACAACTTCCATTTGCTCGGTGGTTTAGGCAGGTGCAGATGGAAACTCTATAGTGATGGAGTCCCACCACCAGCAGACCCTGGCAAAGCTGTAGATGGAGGAGCTGTAGATGGAGGAACATCTCATCCAGCATAGCAGATGTGGGGTGGGATTGGATTGCTCTGTTAGCTAGTTTCTCTCCTTGTGGAGTGGGCATGTGTGGTGAAAAGTGAAAGGGAGAAGTATTTGTCCTCCATCTTCCCCTCGCTGCATTTGATCAGTCTTTAGATAGAAATGTCACTTAGTTTGATCGAGTGCTGTCATATGGGGATTTATCTAGCCCACATGGAGATGCTTCAGAAGCAGCATTCCCTGTGAGTTTGGTACAGTTCCATCAGTCGAGAGCTCAGAGTTCCCTTTTGGTGCTTATCTCCCCCACCCCCAACATTCACACACAAGGCTTTAATAAGTCAATTACAATGTCTGGAAGGGAAAGGCATTCTGAGAGCTAAGGATTAGACATAGTATTGTTGCAATTTGGAAAAGAAGCCTCTGATAAGAGGATAATTAATTTTGACTGTTATACTGTTACATTACAAGACAGAACCTTTTCTCCCTGTTTGTTCTTGCTGTGAGATTCTTGAAATGGCTTGGCTTAGTGGAACAACTCTAATGGATTAGGTAGGCCTTTGTGTTGGTTAACAACCTTTGCACACATCAGCCTTCAAATTTCAATTTGTTGCACATCCCAAATGAAAATGAAGAAATGGGAGAAGGTGGGCAAGCTGTATCTTTTTCTGAGCAAAAAAAGAGCACAAATAGTATACTACATACTCTCTCTTTTTGTGCTTTTATACCTTTATGTTGGTGTCTAATTTTGGTGATGCTAGAAAGCCTGGGTCACTCCAACGGCCCTCAGGTTGACATCTTCACTACAACCCCAAGGTCTCATTCTGCACTAGCTGGAGTTTCTCCATTAGGCACAAGGGCAGGGTATATTACAGTAATCCAGTCTTGAGATTACCAACACATGGACTACGGCATTAAATTATTATTATTTAACTTTGCTAGTTAAATTAAAACACAGTTTCTCGAAGACAAATTACTGTCCTCATTCTCATACATAATAAATAGGTCAATACATTGCAATCCTATATGTGTGTTATATGTTTATGTGGCTTTCTGGCCTACTCCTTGAATATTGGGATAGGGTATTGTTTATGGGGTTAACTGTTTTGAATTGGGGGGAGGGGTTGTCATTGTTATGAAGAAAGATGTGTCTGGGAGGAGATGGGTGGGGCCAACTGCAATGGTTCAGGGTAGGGGGGTATGGTGTGGGAGGTAAGGCAGGCCAGGTTGGAGGCACATGGCACAGGCAGTTAGTGACTGTGCTGTATGCCAACCCAAGGAATTGTGGTTGTCCTATCAGTCAGCCGTTTTGTCTGCTGCTGTTGCTGAATGCCAGGTTGGCTCTGAACAAGACCTTCCACATCCATGATTTTATTGTGGATGAGGAGGCTGATCTGGTCTGTATCACTCAGACCCGGGTGGGTGAAGAGTGTGGAATGGGTCTCACCCATCTGTGCCCACCTGGGTACTTGGTGCAGCATCATGGCAGACTTGCAGGTTGGGGAGGGGGAGTTGCTGTGGTCTATAAAATTCTCTTTTTCTCTCCAGGTTCTCTGTCCAGTTGAAAAGGGGATCTAGAGTGTGTGTTCCTGGCATTGGGACGCTGCTGGTTTATTGCCTAACTCACTGCCCAGCAATCTCCCTGCCTGAGCCAACAGAGCTGATCTTGAAAGTGGTGTTGAGGACTCCCAGACTACTGCTTTTGGAAGACTTCAACACCCATGCGGAAGTGATTGGGTCTGGGGTGGCTCAGGACTTCATGGCTGCCATGGTGACCATGTGGTTGTCCCAACATGTCACCAGCCCAATGCATGTGGCAAGCCACACTCTGGACCTTGCTTTCTCAACTGGGCATGAAGAGGGTGAGCTCAAAGTAGGCAGGGTTATTGACACCAGTCCCTTCTCATGGTCAGATCCCTTCATGTTGAGATTTAGGCAGAAACTTTTCTCCTATGAAAAGGCAGAGGACCTATGAGGATGGTCTCCCCTCGGAGGCTGATGGATCCAATGGGTTTCCATATGGCTCTGGGGAATCTTCCAGTTGCTCTGACTGGTGCTCCTGTCAAAGCCCCGACTGACCCCTGGAGCATCTAAATCCAGATAGGACTGAGGCACTGCTAGTGGGTGGTTCCCTAGACGGGATGGATAGGAGGTGGCTACTCTTGATGAAGTTACACTCCCTCTGAAGGAGTGGGCTCATAGCTTGAGGGTACTTTTGGATCCTTTTCTGTTGCTTGAGGCTCAGATTGACTCACTGGTGCAGAGTGCCTTCCACAGTTTTGAATGGTGGCCCAGCTGCATTCCTCTCTGGACAGTGATAACCTAACCTCTGCTCTGGTAACCTCTCGGTTAGATTTCTGCAATGCGTTATACATAGGGCTGCCTCTGAAGATGGTTCGGAAACTTCAGTCAGTGCAGAATTCAGCAGCCAGATTGCTCACCAGGACAAGATGGTTTGAACATATCACACTGATCCTGGCCCGACTTCAGTGGCTGCCAATTAGTTTCCACACCCAATTCAAAGTGCTGGTTTTGACCTATAAAGCCTTAAATGGCTCAGTACCACAATGCCTCAAGGATGTGAGTTGTGTTGCTTTAATGGTAAGAAGTAAAGGTAAAGGACCCCTGGACAGTTAAATCCAGTCAAAGGTGACTATGGGTGCATCTCGCTTTCAGGCCGAGGGAACCAGCATTTGTCCACAGACAACTTTCTGGGTCATGTGGCCAGCATGACTAAACCACTTCTGGAGCAATGGGACACTGTGGCAGAAGCCAAAACGCACAGAAAGGCTGTTTTCCTTGTATTCACACTGGTATGCTTTTGAACTGCTAGGTTGGCAGAAGCTGGGACAGAGCAATGGGAGCTCACCACCGTCGCACATATTTTACAGGTTTTCAGCCAAACCCTAACCCCCTATTTACCTTGTATATGCAAATTTAAAAATGTAAAGCTGTGGGCAGGGTCGTGATTTTTGTTGTTGAAAGTACTGTTGTATAACACTTAGTAACTTGAGTGCTCTCTAAATAATATATGTTTATGATTATATCAGACTGTATGTTGCTTTGCCAAAGAGTTATTCTCCATTCAGCCTGTAGTAACATAAATAGAAAATAATTTATGTGCTGTACTTAATGGGAATGATTGTAAATCTGTACCTATTCAACTAAAATGGCTGCTTGAGTGATGATGTAGGCAAAAATAATTACTAAATTAATCCTGACATTTCACAGGAGGAAGCCCATCAGGATAATGTATAAGGTAGAGCTGGAAACTTCCTGCATGCTGGGAGACGAGAACATTTCACCAGAGTGTATAAAATGAATATATTTTACAAATTGTATGGATATTTTAATGAAGCTTGTGGGGGTTGATGCTGCTGTTTTTTCCTATATATCAAAAAACTGTAAATGAAAGAGACCTCAGAGACTTATATACCTTGCAAATAAGCCCCTATTTCCTCTTACTCTCAAGATAAATTTCATAAACCATAAAATCATTATAGATGGTGCAGGATGACACCGTGTGGCTAATGTTTGCCCAGAGTTTCATTTTAAAAAATGCCTCAGTTGCTGTGTTGATCTCTATAACAGATTTATTCTGTGCCTTCTGTAAGATAAATATAAAAGACAAAACTGTGGGATTGAAGCCATATGTCTCTTACGTGAACAAGTGACAGGTTTGTTGGATTACAGCCTAGCTGAAGATATCATCAGTTGGTGGGACCAGTTTGTAATGATACTCTAGTGATATCTTTCAGTCTACAATTCAGAGGTGGGGTGGGAGGAATCCTGTGTTGAACTGTTTTCAAGGACTGGGGAAGCGAGTGTGTGAAAGATGATAAAAACCATTGAACTTTGAGAAAGAAAAAGATGGAAGAGCCCACATGGTAAGAATGAAGATCATATTCCTCCAGACACTGAGGGAAAACTGCATCATAGAAAGAAAGAGGGATAAGTAGCATCAGCCTTCCCTAACCTACCGTAATTCCCTCCAGATGTTTTATCTACCTATTGCACTGTTTGTGAAAAGACTGCATCCTTGTACGTAGAAAACAGATGATATAAATATATAATAGGTTAAGGGTTTAAATATCTGGGAATTCAGATCAACCAGAACCAGTAGCTGGAACTGACTGTCCATTTGAAGACAAAATGGTAATTTAAAAAATAACCTGTCATGATGCCCATGCACACAGAGAGTCACTAGCACGGCTGTAACGAAAAGACCCTTGCTTACGTCTTCTCACTACGCCCTCTCAGTTTATTAAAAGAACTAACAGGGATTGATGAGGTAAATCTAACCTCCCACTTATCCCTTTAGCCTTTTCGGTAAACCCTCTAACTCTTGTTTGTCTTCTAAAACAATAAGAGAGAGGTCCTTTCCAGCCTCAAACGTGACTAGGTACGCTATTATTCCTGAGCTATATGAGAAACTCCCCCTTGTGTCCAGTAACAGGGGTCTAACCTCTATAGAACCCCTACTGACAAGCCTGCCTCTTCCCTGAGGTAACTTAGTGACAACCTGGGTCGTTTCTCCCTTATTAGCCCTCTCAGCGACCTTCGTACTCGCTACCTTTCCGTTCCTTTTTGAGGGAAAGTATAGTCTTTTAAAAGGTTATTCCCCACCTGGGCCTTTCATGTACTTTGGCTGGATAGTAATTCAGGCGACTTTCATGTTTGGCACTTTAAAGATGTAATTTCTTTATTGTTTGAAAGCGTAATGGTTGCAGTCAGGCTTAGCGTGTACAGACTTAATTTTCAGAGTAAATATCTTTGTTTTTATACGTATAACCAATAACAATACATTTCCCTAACCTATTCCTACTCCCTCAGCTTCTTCTCCTACACCACCCCACACTCCCTCTTCCAAACCCCTTCTCAACTGAATAAACGGCTGCACCTTCTCCTCCAACAGTCAGCCGCCCCCCCTCATGGAATGTTCAGTCAGTCCAGGCTTGAGACTGAGTTAACCCTTGATTGGGTTGGGGTAAAACAAATATTTTTGTAACACACAGTGCAAAACCGTCTTAATTATACCATCACCATTCCTGACATGTATACACCGATATGCATTAAAATGGCAACATTAGTGGCTCCTTGTGTGTGAAGCAGATTCTCCAGCCAACCCATACCACCATGGCTTAGGCTCTGGAACTTCATATATAGAAACACCTAGCTTGTTGGGCTGTGTATGTGATAAAGGGTAACCATATCTCACCATTTTCCCCCTCCACCTCTTTCCCTCTTTTCTTCCTAATGTAATACTAATGTCTCAACAAATGAAACTTATCTGTAGGAAATGTAACTTGAAAAAAAGAGACATTGCACATACTTTTGTAAACCAAGAAATCTTTAATAAAAATATTTTTAAAAAGAAAGAAAGAAACACACACCTAGCTAACCGCCTCCCTGGTGATTTTCTGAAGACAAGAAAATGCATCTTTATTTAGAAAGAACTTTAGCCCCCATAAACTCACATGGAAATACGTTGTAATTTTCTAAAAGTTTTTTTTATACTAATATTTTGCCTACCTGTTTTATGTTGTTTTGTTTTTGCTGATATTCTGTTGTTTTGTGCTACTATTGGTTTGTTTTTGTTTTTTGTATTATTGTTGTTAACAACCTTGAGCACCATTTGGCAGAATACAAATGCAATAATATTAATAAAAAGAAATAAGCAGGCAGGCTGCCCTCCAGCTGTGGAGACCAACTGAGGGAAGCTTTCAGGGACTCCCAAAACTTTAGCCAGCCCTATGCACTATTTATTTATTCAATTTGTATCCTGCCCTTTCCCCAAAACAGTCTGGTGTGGCAGATATCAGTAACATAAAACATTTTTTCCCATTTTGCAATCTCTAATAAAGAAGAACTGTTACAAACATGGTGACTGCAATTGCATCATTCACTCATAAGACACCCAAAACATTTTTAAAAGCACTCTAAAATGGTTGGAAACATTCAGCCACTGATTTCAGGGTTGCCAGGTATCTTCCAGCCACCAGACATCTGGGTAAGCAGGAACATTTTTAATTTCCTCCTAAGAGTCAGGAATGAGGGAGACAAACCCACATCACCAGGTAGGTCCTGTAACGACTCAGTGCAGTCAGTGCTAACCAGGCAGCCTCCTAGTCATAGCACCACCACCAAGACTTCACCTGCTGACCATAGTGTCAGTCTGAGTCTTGCAAACAGTTGGTCAATCTTTTGAAGACAGAAAAGGGAAAGAATGAAGGGAAGTGAGGGACAGAAAGGGACAGAAAGGGAGGTCAGAACTTGCAGAGAGTAAGCAGAGAGTAAGCACCTGAAAATGGGTTCCATTAGGATTACAGGAGGATTGGAAGTGCTAAAGGCCACTCATCTAAGGAACATAAAAGCTTTCCTTTTTAGTTTTTACACTAGGAGTCGAATCTTTATAACTATTTTTCAAATGCTCCAAATGAGAGAACATTAAGAAAACTGAGGCAAAATGTATTCTGTCTAAGAGACGGGGCATGTTTTGAAAGCACTCATCTAATGATAGAAAGCATATTATGTCAAAAAATAAATAAATCCTACTTTTTATTGTGGAGTAGTACTAGTAAAAATAGTCTTGTAGAGGGTGTGGATTTAGGGGCTCCAACAATGTTTGATCCATAGGAGCATATTTGTAAAACTAGTAATCGTTTTTCATTATATCTAGATAGTAGTAAAAACTGCTGTAAAATGATGACCAGATGGTATACGTCCCCTGAAAGACTTTATAGGATAAATGGAAGCTTAGATGGTGAATGTTGGAAAGGTGGAATGAGTACTGAAAGCTTTATCCATGTATGGTGACTATGTTACGAAGCAAAGGATATTTGGTATTAAGTCAGGAATGGAATAGGGAGAATAGCCAAAGTACAATTCAGTCAAGATGCTGTCTTATTTTTATTAGCCATTTGGGTAAAGGCACAAATAATAATAATAATAATAATAATAATAATAATAATAATAATTTTTTTATTTGTACCCCGCCCATCTGGCCGGGTCTCCCCAGCCACTCTGGGCGGCTTCCAACAAATATTAAAATACATCAAAATCACAAGTTAAAAACTTCCCTAAACAGGGCTGCCTCTCATAACACAATGGGAAGCAAAAATGCATAATTATGCAGCCATGGCAAAGTTTACAAGCTATTGAAGAGTAAAAGATGGCAGGCAGAAACTTAATATGGTTAGACAGAATTGGGCACAGCTTTTGGAATGGTGACATAAAAAAACACATTCTTCTCATGATCTACCATACTTATTTCAGATTACGGTATATAATGTACGCCAAATTATGAATGTAATGCTTCAAATTTCTCTATTTTTTGTTAATTTTCTTTTTATGCATGGTTTTACCAAACCAAATCAAAATGTAAACTGAAAAAATAAATAACTAAAGGAATACGAGTTTAATATATTGGAATTTAAAATATTGTTTATATCAATGATGTGTCTGAGAGCCAGTATGGTGCAGAGGTTAGAGTGTTAGACTTGGGCCTGGGAGACCAAGGTTCAAATCCCAACGTTCCCTGGGTGATCTTGGACTAGTTTCTCAACCCAAGGTGCCCCTACAGCAGTGATGGCCAAACCTGGCCCTCCGGCTGTTTTGGGACTACAGTTCCCATCATCCCTGACCACTGGTCCTGTTAGCTAGGGGTGATGGGAGTTGTAGTCCCAAAACAGCTGGAGGGCCAAGTTTGGCCATCACTGCCCTACAGCATGGCTATGAAGATGAAATGGGGAGTGGCAGAATAATATATGCCACCTTCAGCTCCCTAGAGGAAAGTTGGATTTAATATTCTCTCATCCTTATCTATTGGTGAGAGCGATAGCTACCTCCCCAGTCACCCTCTGGGTCCCTCACATCTGAGGGAAGAGAGTTCCTAGTTACCACAAAGCACATGCCTCTTCTCAGCCCTCTCTTCTCCTTTTAAGAACTTCCTGCCATCAGGTAAAAAAAGGGGATTATTTCTACAAGGCTGCCCTTCATCTGTCAGCCTAAACATTTCCCTGGGGTTTCCCTGAAGCTTCTCAAGGTAGCACAGGCTATGGCTTCCAGGCATGAAGGTGTTTGAAATCAGCTGAGACCACACAGGCTGACGGAACAAGTTAAAGGTTTACTAAGATGTGGGGAGAGGGAGTTTTAAGAAAAATACACTGTATGTAAAAGTTACAGAAAACCAGCAAAATAATAAAAGAGTAAAATGCCACCAACTTCCCCTGCACTTAAACAATCCCTCACATCACCAGACTCTCAGAAGACGCATAGCCTTAGAGCAGCTGCCTTTTCTGAGTTGTCTCAATGCAGTCCTCCTTTGCCGCCTTTCTTTTCTAAGCTCATAAACCCTTGAGATCCTTTTTGCTCTAGCCCTCTGCAAGCTAGCTGCCTTTTTAAAGTCTTCATCTACCTGCCCTCTTATAGGGGAAACCTATTGTGGAAGAATTTTGTATTTTGAGAAGTGAGGTTAATTGGTTTGTACATTCTTCCTCCTTGCTTATTAGCACATCAAGGGTTCTTGGTTTGGTCCATTGTCTTGATTTACCCTTTGTGCTCAAGGGATAAGTACCTGCAGGTTGTGGGAAGATCCGCTACAGGATTAATTAACTATGCTGGCCTCTGTATATTGACCTAGCTCAACAGGTGGAAGAAATTTAGATATCAGGTCAGCTAGTGCATAACCACTAAGAGTCTAACGTATATAAATCTCTCTTATGTGGTCAGACCTTCAGGCTTTAACATGGGCCTTGAGTAGCAGGGTGCTGTTTACTGGCCAGCGGGAGTCTTTCTGCTATCATTCCCTGGAGCTCTCAGTAACAGAAGGTGGGTGTATTTTATCTTGCTTATACTATGTTATTGTGCTTTAAGGCTTTCCCACTGCTTTTTATTCTGTGTTCAAGCCTGCTCCTTTATAAAAGCACTTACTGCTTCCGCACTAGTGCACTTAATCCAAAAGACGTCTTACATTTGGCATAGCATCCCTGCCAATCACAGGCTCTGCTCCTCAGGGTATGGACTCCGGGAAGTTCGGAGCTTTTTGGAGTTTTGATTTTTCCTGCCCTTAAACTAGAGATGTGTGATTTCTCACATTTACAGCTGAGTTCCACTGCCTTCACATTTGAATCACAGGGCAGCCAGGTTTCTCAAATTAACCTTGTCTTGACTTCCACAAATGGACAGGTATTTGGTAGAGAACACACATTTTTATTACTGTAGGCTTTTGTTTAGTGAGAGCTAAAGAGGTTTCCTTTATGGGGTTTGATGGCTAGAAGAGGGTTGTTGAAATGTGTTGGTGTTAGCTTTAGATGCCTGGTGCATGCTTAACTAGCTAGTGGACCGATCCATGGCCAATGGTAAATGGGTACAGGATTGCAGCCTAGGCTTTGGTTTAAGCTTGTCATTGGAAGCAGGTTGTTGTGCCTTTAACAGCTGTGTGGAAGGTATGAATTCAACAGGTTAACCTTTTGTGGGGAATGTGTCACTGTCACCTATTCAGTCTGTCTGTAAAACATTGTGTGTGTACACTGATTTATTGTTCAACCCTCCACTTCAACTGCAAAAGAGGGCACAAATTTGCATATGGCACAAAGTACCAGTATATGCAAATTGGAAGCAAATCTGTGTCCCCTTTTGCAAGGAGGTTGGAGGACCCAATCCACATACAGTGCCCGAGACACAGCAAATTTGTTGGCTTCTCTGTATTTATCAAGATTTGAGTGGCTTTCATACTTGTGATTCTGGTTGTCTTCATTTCAGGAAAGCATTATTGTGCATATAGCTATAAGTGCGAAAATAACTGATTTTTCAGTGGAAAGGTATTCAGTAGCAAGTCAATTTGGCTGTCCTTTGAAAGTGCAAGCTGTGTTTATGAAAGAATCCTGTAGTACAGTGCAAAAACCTGACAATCTAAATGGGAAAGTTCTCTTCATATTGTAATTTTGTGCATTTGTTTTGAAACTGATGAATACATTCGGATATACTGATCCGAAGCAACTGCTGATCTACTCTTTAACCACTGGATGGTGCTCAAAACATGCATAAAGACATTCATGATCAAAGAAGCTATGATCCTCACACTCGTTCCCATTTTTTACAACAGCAAAATAAAGTTCATTTCTCTTAAGGTAGTTAAGTTGTTAAAAAAAAGGGTGGGGAAGCAACATTGACAGTCAACATGTGACCTTAATAACAAAAAATTACAGTAAATCAATTGTTGAAATAAGACCTTCATTTTTTTAAAATGGCATTTTGATCATAGTGCCATTATTTTCTTGTTAAACACATCAGTTTACCTGTAGAAATGAAAGGATTTATTAAGAATTATTAGAATATGCTCATCAGCAGAATTTAGGGATCTCATGGATCATGCAACAAATATGGGCAAAATGGTATTTGGAAAGACATTCTTCAGCATAACGTTCTCTCATCCAGCCCACTCCCCCCCACCCCCAAGTGTTACCTAAAAATAGCGCATACCTCTTTACTGGCATCATACCATGCAGAGATTGCAGTCAACACAGATATCAAGCTGCTGGGTGCTTTGCGGAAAAGTTGAATGGGGTTAGGACAAAAAGGTCCTTGAACACATGGGGGCGCTGTGCAGCCAGAGAAGAGAGATATCTTCAAATGAGGCAGTTCAAAGACTATAAAGACAGACATTAAAAGATGGAGCCTTTGGCCTGCCTGATGCTTGACCAGCTCCCTTTTTTGCAGTCTCAGCAGATGGCAAAACTGCTGCTTATTGAACCCCTGGCAGGCTTCCCTACATGAAAAGTTTGCTCTGTGAGTGTGTGTCAAAAGCTGAGCAAGTCTGGATTTTAGCTTTCTTTGAAATACCAGGAAAAGACATAATTATTGCTGTGCTTTTAATAATAGTAAGAAACTTTCCAGTCAATGCTGTTTTAAGGTTGGGGAAGATGTGATTGCTTTCACAGTGTTCTTGTTTTTGCTACAGGTAGGTAGCCGTGTTGGTCTGCCGTAGTCGAAACAAAATAAAAAATAAAAAATTCCTTCCAGTTGCACCTTAGAGACCAACTAAGTTTGTTATTGGTATGAGCTTTCGTGTGCATACACACTTCAGATAGCTTGTTTTTGCTGTTCTTGAGGCTTTATGCATTATAATTTTGTTGATTCACTAACTGCGAGCGTCTCTGCCGGTGTGTCCCTGACCTTGTTTCTGCATGAAGGGCTTAACATGCCATTTGATGAGATAAAGGCAGCTTGGCGGAGCTCGTCAAGTGCTTCCTTCATTGTAGATGGAATTTTGGAAGGAGAAGACAGCGAAAGCAATGTTTGCTAGCATTACTGGGTGAACTTTACACCTCTGCACTATGAACACCCACAAATAGGTACCATCTAGAATGTGCTATGCAGGCTTCATGAAATACTATGCTAAAGCATGAAGGGTGTGGTTTGAATATTTTATCGTAAGTAACTTATAGAGCTATTGACCTGTATTGCATATAATTGCAAATTGACAATTTCAGAGCAATGGCAAATTAGAAGCACCTCAGTATTACCATCTCCTTGTCACATGTGTAATATTTAGAACTCCAGAACTAGTAAAGTGTAAGTAGTTCTTCTTTTAGTTTTTCTTTAAAAAAAGTGGAAATGCAGTAAGATCAGGAGCTCAGAATGGGCCTGGGCTTAGAAATGAATTTGGCGTCTTCAAACTGAACCCAAGTTAGCTTGTTTTAAATAGAGCCTAGGAAAACTGTTCCAGTAATATTCTCCACACTCATAACAAGAAAAATCGAGGCTAATTTTTACATGGATTCGAATATATAACTTTGGGTCATTAGCTGCTTCATCAAGTCTGTTCCTTGCCGCACAAGCCTCTGTCTCGTCCGTCTAATGGAGATGAAAGCCTGCCAATGAACCGTTTCCTCCTTACTGCTGCATAAGCATTAAGGCTACTATCCTACTCTTGTTCATGCATAAGTCAACATGCCTTAACTGTGCATAACAGTTGAGATTATACTGTAATTGCTTTTTAGAAAATGTTCTAGCAGAAGTTAATGCAATCTTTGGAAGAGATATTTCTCAAATAGTTTGGAAGAAATGTAAATAATATCAAAGACAAAGAATTCAATCCTAACCAGCAGATCCAATGGCAGGAGGGGTTTTGCATGGGACAGAAGTGCTCCTCCATCAGTGGGAAGGAAATCTGCCTCCAAAGACCCTGATATTTTGATGGAAAGCTCTGCAAGTGAAGTTCTCTTACTGCTGGCATTCTGGGACATATTGGAGCTGATTATGGAGCCGATGTGGCAATAAAAGGTTTTTAAGCACAATGTCTTCTACTCGGCCCTTGCCTTTTTAAAAACAGCTGCAGCTCAGTGGCAGAATACATACTTTGCATGAGAAGATCCCAGGTTCAATCCCCAATATCTTCAAATAAGCCCGGGGAAAGACTCCTGTCTGAAACTCTGGAGAGCAACTTCCAGTTAGTATAGATAATATTGAATTAATGGACAAATGGTTTGACTCCATACAATGCGGCTTGCTATGTTCCCTAAACCCTGGATTCAGATCATATGAAACATTCAGATGGTACAAAAACCAAATAAGCATCGCCCTTGAAAGTGCATAGGGATAAGACCTAAGGATGTACTTCTTCACATAATGCATTATTAAACTATGGCATAGGCTAGCCACCAATCTAGATGGCTTTGAAAGGGGTTTCGACAAAAGCATGGAAGATGAGGCTGTCAATAGCTACTAGTCGTGAGGGCAATATATTACAGTATCGGCATCTGAATACCAAACGCTGTGGATCACAAGAGTGCTGTTGCTTACAGACTTCCCACAGGCACCTCGTAGGTCACTGTGAGAACAGGATAGACTGGAAGGGTCTTTGGTCTGATCCAGAAGGCTCTTCTTAAGAGGAATATATTTATGAGAATCAAGATTAAAATATACCTATACATCCTATGCTGCCACAAAGCACACAAGTCAGCTGCCCAAATTGTACCACCTTGTGTTTCACAGGTCAGAAAAATGTGTAACATACCTGTGGTAACCTTGCAAGAGTTCGTGCAGATCCCATGACTTCAGGTGTTGAGAATATCCTCTTTAACCAATGTGCTGTGTCCCTATGAATTTTCCTCCTGGTCCTGCAAATAGGTTTGTACAAATGTTCACCTTTATTACCAAAGAATGCCTTTGCTAGAAAGGAAGGTTGGGTAGAGTAAAGGCTGTGAAGGAAGATACTGTAGGGGATTCTCCCCCCCCCCCTCCAGTTTTCCTAATCCTGACAAACCTCCTGCAGTATCCTCTGACGGAAGCTATTCTTTAGAGATAAGAGTCTTTGAAGTTTCTGCTGCTTGCACATTTTGGTTGCTACAAAAGTAGTTGAGTTCAAAGAGCAGGAGGGAGGCAATTGTTGGAGTCTGCAGAGCTAGCAGCTGATGCACTAAAAAAAGAAAATGGTTCCAAGTTTGTTTGGATGGGTACTTCCCAACGGGATCTAGATAGAAACTGCCAGTGTATTTGCTTTCAGCCCTGACCCCCTTTAAGGTGCCTTTTAGTAAATAACTTTAAATACTTTCATAAAAATGTTTCCATGATGGTGCACTAAAACTCCTTTATGCGTCCTCTGTTTATGACAAGAGAATCCCAAAAGAATCTGCAAACTACACTTCACACTTCTCCAGATTTGCAGCACTCAGTTTTGCACTGAAATGCAGAGCCTTTTGGGGCAACATGGAGTTTTAGGGATCAGAATAATGTTTTCCTTGCCACATCTATTTGAACATTCAAATTCCTTAGGAAGGAGCTGCCTCCCTAAGAACATAAAACTTGCTTTTTTCTTACAAATAAATTCACTGCAAACTTTCAAATAACATTTCAGCCAAGTCTTTTGCAATGACAAGCTGTAAATCAGAACTAATTAAGCCATAAACCAGCACTAATTAAGCCATACTACAAAGCCCATTTTGCAATCATTTCTATATTAGACTATATTTAATACCCTAATGTTAATAGGTGAATTGCCTTGCAGTTATTAACACTGAATGTGCCCAGTGGTGAGCAGGACCGGTGCTAGGGGTTTTGGCGCCCTAGGTGAGGGGGCGGGGCACGTGACGTCATTGCGCATGACATACGGTGCCCCGCCCGCCGGGCGCCCCGCGCCGCCATGATTTTCGCCGCTGGTTGGGGCGGCACCGGGCGGCGGGGGGCGAGGGGCAGGCTGGCCAGCACCCCCTCCATTTTGGTGCCCCCGCCGCCGCGGTTTTCGTCCCAACCTGCTCGCTCTGGGGCAGGGTGGCCAGCGCCCCCTCCATTTTGGCGCTCTAGGCAACTGCCTAGTTCGCCTAAATGGAAGCGCCGGCCCTGGTGGTGAGTTTTCAAGGCACTTTGATTCACATTCAAGCTTTTCAACAATCTTTGTTCTTTTCCTGAAACAACCAGAGGGACACACACACACACACACACACACACACACACACACACTTAGGGCTGGGTGATATATCAATATATCATCCAAAACCAGTTTGCAGTTCACATCGTGATAATTGTTTCATAATATTTTAGCTGGCAATATATCACGAATCACAATGTGTGTAAGGGCTAGGTGATATCTGGTTTTCAACATCGCAATAACTTGCCAGCTAAACATCACAATAACTCACCAGCTAAACACTGCAATGTTATCAGCAGCTAAACCTCACAATATCACCGGCTAAACATTGCAATCTACCACAATGTCTGAAATAAGGATGGAACTATACAGAGGTGAACAAGACAGTGCCCTGGCAACTGTTACTACTTAGGGGTCTAAAACGGATAAATGGCAATATTACCAATAATCACACACTCAGTTTCATCGTCAGGCAAGCCAAAATGCATCCCAACAGGATTTTTGGTTTTGGGCTTGGCTACCAAATGGTGGCATTCGGGACAATCCAACTTACGACAATGAGTCATAGTGAATACAAATAAGTCTCATTTGGATGCATTTTGGCTTGCCTGCTGCTGAAAGTGACCATGAGGTGATTTATATCATCGTTTATCAGTTTTAGACCCTTAAGTAGTAGCAGTTGCCAGGACATTGTCCTGTTTGCCTTTACGTATTTCCTTATTTCAGATATCGTGATATATCAATATATTGTGATGTTTAGCTGGTAATATTGAAAACCAATTATTACCCAGCCCTAATATACATCCTATTTCCTGCACGACTTCCAAGGAGAACAGAGCAGGCATACAAAAAGTAAAAAACTGTAAAATATAACAGACTATGCAAAATAATACAATAATAAAATAAAGATTATCTTATCTTATTAGAAGATAATTGCCAGATGTGACTTTCTAAAACAAATGCATGGGGGGGGGGGGAAAGTGGCTGTTTTTTTGAAACAAATGGGAGAAAGTTAAGGTGAAATGTTAATTCTTCTCATCATTATGAGTTTGTTTTTGCTTAACCTTGATAGACCTTTTCTGTTGTGATGAGCGGAGCAAATCACTTTAGCCAAACTGTCCCAAGCAATTTTCTTTCCATTTGATGGGCTGAGGCAACGTATGAATATTTTACCACATACTTCAACACACCCCCAAAGAAAAACGCTATTTCTGCTATAAAAATAAGTGAGAAGTGAGTTTGGGGGAAAGAAGTAACTTTGTCTCTTCAAGAAAAAGGATAAAATGAGAATGGTCTGCTGCCTGAGATTAGTCTCAAGAACACCCTAGGCTTTTTGCAAGTCAGCTGGTGCATAGATTTGTGAGGAGATAATGCATATGTAATTCCCAGTGTGTGACTGTATTTGACAAGGCTAGAGGAAAGTACAGCTTGGCTGCTTCCAGGCGGGTGCCTCCTGGTGCTAATATATCATTGCTCTTCCACTGTAAGCCACAACTGAAATTGGCTTTCTACACTGCCTAGGATATTGCAACTTTCCCTATATGTTTATCTGATATACCCCATCCACACCAGAGGGCATGGCACAGCTTTTGAGTGGTTCATCCAATTCACCTGACTGGCTACTGGGTGTAGGTGGGTGGAATTCTGGGAGATTTTTCTTTATTAAAAAAAAATCAAATTACTTATCCAGCACTAAGTGCTTATCCATTTAAGTGGAATTACCTATTTCATGACATGTCAAAAAATGTAAAAACCCCTAAGAGTTTAATGTTAGTTTTAAATTAAAAATGAAGGTTGGAATTGGGGTGCGGTGAAGAAACGTGACAGTGCATTTCTTTATTTTAAAAAAGCATGTTACTGTTACAGCACTGTAGCACCTTTTCATTTAAGCAGCATTTTGCAAATGTGTTTTTTTTTTTTTAAAAAAAATTAAGCTGGAAAAGCATTTTAGGACTAATTAAAACACTGATTTAAAACATTAAGAGGGTTGTGAGATGGTGCCCACTGAAAAGGTCATATACAGTATGGTGAATGTGTGCTGAGCTGTAACTGGGCTCACCTGCCTGATATGCCACCATTAACATCAAAACCACGCCTGCTTAAAGACTAAGCCTGTCTTCTTAAGGTCTTCAAAAAGGCCTTCTCATTAGTCCACAGTTAAGTTCAGTGGACTTGGTGGCCCCGCAGCTCTTTACCAGATGATCTCCAGAAGGCTGTCTCACCTTAGTCATTCCAGAAGACTCTACGAACCTGCTTGTTTCTGGTTGCCTAAACACAAACTACATTTTTTTTTACATGATGCCATGTTTTGATTTTGTAACTGTTGGTATTGTGTAGGAAACTGTAGGAGCTTAACCTTGTTCTCATGCTTTTTGTTGTTGATATCCACACTGTGTTATGTAAGCTGCCTTGGAAAAATCTGCATTCGGAAAGCCAGTCAATGAATATTTTGTAACAAGAAATTTGTCACTTGTTAAGGTGCAGCACAAGATGCTGCAACAAACCTTTGGAAATCTCTCTTCCTGATGATTTGCAAGCCTCTGAGTAATCAATGGGGTAATCAATGAAGTGTTTTTTAATTATAAGATGTCGCAAGAAGTTACTCCTTTGGAGCAAAAACCAAGAGGAGACATTTGTCTGCTAATTTAGAATCTGGGAATGTCAAGTTTAGGCCAAGAAAAAAGAGAGAGAACTAAAAAGGAAACTGGAGACTTGTAGATCTTTGTTCCTTGACTTTTTAACTTGCAGTTCAGATTCTAAGTCCACCTCTGTTTTTATCTTATAATTATACCCACAGATTGTTTTTAAAAGGAATCATTTGGAATCCTTTCAGTCTGAAATCTCTTTGATGTGTTCCTAATTTGTGCCTCTTATCTCTTTCCATTTTTCAATGTCCAAGCAAATGAGTATTGTGTAGTTGGTGGATGCTATTACAACCCACTCAGCTTTGCAGTTTCCTGTTCAAAAATTCAACTCATCACATTGAGTTAAAGGGTGCTTCCAAATGGGGGCTTAATATTGTAAATGGGTCATTGAAAATGGTTTTAATGGGGATGGGGATCTGGCAAGCCTTCGCAGAGTGCAGGAACAGCCAGGTACATTTGCCCCGGGCCTTATAGGGCTAAGCTGGCCAGGGACTGGCTGCATTTTTGTTTTATTCCAACAAGACTCCCATCCCGGGCCTCAAACAAGTTCTGTACAGGCCTGGGATGGTACTTTTGTGACAATTGCATCATTTGAACATGGTAAAAGCTTGCTTGCATGAGGACCACCAACTGCCACAATAAACACTCTTCTGGAAATGCTCAAAATTGATTTACTTTAATACTAAGTTTTATCATTTGTTTTCCTAATACCATTACTATAAAGCTCACCTTTTCCAAGGGGTAAAATATCTTAATGTATGCTCATTACATTTTATGGTAAGTCATTAGACTTGGCAACAGAAAAAGTGCAGCCAAAGGAATCGGAAACCAAACACTACATTAAAGTAACATTTTATTGAAAATTGGATTCTTTATCCTGTTCTCAAGGCTAAGAGCAGTACTTACAAATTCTCTCAAGAAATGACCCCTCATATCAGTGATGTGCTCATTATTTAGTTAGCCTTTAACATGATGAATCTGAAGTTTGATATTTTCCTAGTTAAAACCAAATGCATTCTTGAAGTTTCAATAATACATTACAATTCAATTTTATAGTTTGCTATACAGAGAGATGCTGTTTATTTGTGTAGTGATTGAGCAATACTTTTATATCAGCAGCTTCCATGTCAGAGCTTGAATCCAGAAACAGCTTTTTGGAGATGTTGGATGCTGGCTTATACCAGTTCTGACTACTGGTCCATCTTGCTCTAAGAGATGCAGCGGTCTTTCCCCAACCTGTGTTTGTGTGTCTTTCCTCATCCTGTGAATTGTGTGTGGCGTGCCAAACATTGAACCTGAACCTTTTGCATGCATCTCTGAGCCACAGCATTTCTACTACAATCTTTAAAGAGGAATACTTGGTGTGTCATATAATCTGTACATTGTATGGAGTACAAGTCAAAGGTTTGTCTTGGAAGGAAAATGCACGTGTTGAGGGCACAGAGAAGGAGCCCTTGGAGCTCAAAATCATAACAGCAGCAATGCAATGCAAATGCTAAGGCTAGGAGATAATTGACTCATTTTCTCCAGTCTTGACTTCAGTAACTCAGTTTGCACTTCAGCTTTACCACTCCCCATTGTTCTCCAGCTGACTGTTTGAATTTAGCACATCCATTTTCTTTGCTGTTTTTCAATTGCACCTGTGGGAGACAGTCTTTTCTGTTTCATCCTTTATTTCTTTTACTGTTGATCCACCTGGCCTTGATTTGGGAGTAGTATGTGAATTAAGGAATGCCAGAAGTAGCCTTTCAGTCTTGCTTTAAGCTGTTCTCTTTTGCTACCGATAACTCAAAACGAAAGGTAGCAGCGAAGAACCCATTTTGATTTGGGGGTTGAACCTCAATTTTTTTTAAGAGGAGGCAAAATATTTACTCCCAAACCCTTGATGCTGGTCCCTTAACAGAGACTGTTCAATGTCACTCACTGCCATTGTTTCCCCTCTCTCTGTTTCTTCAGCACCAATGCTTTTAGATTATTGTGGAGGGTTTTTTTCCTACCCCACTCAAGCCCAGGCATCACACTATGACTGGATGACTACAGGTTTGGCTGCATGGCAGTGTCACACAGAGCAAATGAAGTGAATTCAAAGGGAAGGCAACACTTCTTGCATCAGTCACATGCATGACCCTAGGCAGCCAGATCACTGATTGCCCTCACTCTTCCTACGTTGCTGTAAAGCCCTCAGATTGAAAATTCCTATGGCTCCAATTTCTCGTCCAAAGCCTCATGCACACTATAGGTAAGGAGAACTAAACCAACCCATACCCTACACCAGGGGTTGTCAACCTGGTCCCTACAGCCCACTTGTGGGCATTTCAGGATTCTAGGTGGGCGGCAGGGGTTTCTACGGCACAAGCTGAATCCTCCTTCCATCAAACACTGGTGGGCGGTAAGGAAATTTTATCGAGAAAGATGCATTAGTGGGCGGTAGGTATAAAAAGGTTGACTACCCCTGCCCTACACAGAACCATTCTGCCTCAGGGCTAGTTAAGTAGTATCCTACTCACCCAGCTCCAAAGGTAAGGTGAAGTTTAAGACAGGGTGAGCAGGATATGCATTGAGCCCCAGAGTTCAGCAGTCTTCCACTATTGCAACATGCATTGGATACCCTTGGTGTTTTTCCTGGTCCTTACTTTGACTTTCTGGTTGAGACTTGGGACTTGACTACATTAGTCAAAAATGTGTTTTGAATGCGTTATAAACATGCAACATGAGATGGTGCTGTAGAACAGAAAACTTTTCTATGCAATTTTACATAGTGTTTCCCCCCCCCCTTTCGTTATGATGATTTAATTTCTGACTTACTTATAGTGGGTTTTTCCCTTTGTGTAGATCCACCCTTGACCTCTTGTCCCAGGAAAACTGTTTGCCCTTTGTGGAGGCATTCTGCTCAGGGAGATATGTGGGACTTGTGTTCTGATGTGTATGTGTGTGTAGCGATTTGGAGGATGTGCTAGGCTGTGTCACCATCATCATGAGTTCATTGGCTGCCTCTGTGGGGTAACTTTTGGATACTGGTGCCAGCACGGTGCATGACCAGTGCTTCCAGGGACACTGGGGGAACACATGCCATTTTTATACATTTCTTGTATTTTCTGGCTGCATAACATTTCTAGAACAGTGGTATAATCTGTTCTCTGGTTTATCAAAAGTTTCTTCCTCGGTAAGAAAGGCCTCCTTCTCAGGGCAATGTTTTCTTCACAATGTTGGTGTGTGCAGGGTTTTGAGGGGTTAATGTGGCCAAGGGTGGTGTGTGTGTGTTTTTATCCAGTAAACATTTATTCAACACTCTGCAGCCTCCCTGACTGCCCATGCTTCCTAATTTGAAAAATCTCCATGAGGTGAGTCAACTCATGGTTTCCTTCCTTGAGCTTTAATTGATGGGCAGGCACCTGGGGAGGCTGCAGGTGCAGAACACCGATGATATGATTTGTTGAATGAAAGATAGGACAGTCACAATCACTCCTCAGCCGGCTCAAAAGTAAAGTAAGGGCATCAAAAACTCTGCATCCACTCCATGAAAATCCCACTGCAATTTTTATCTCCCATTTGATAATTTTCAAGTGCAATTTTATTTTCTAATTTACTAATGGGGAATGATTGGGCGGAGTGGGTGGGAGGTGGGAATGCAGGAGAATTTTTTAGCACTGCACTAGTGTTTCCCCATCCTCCTTCCTGGACTGAGGCTATTCCACCTGCATAGTGACAGCAAATCTTTGGTCCCAGTATAGAATTGATTAATTGGTGTACTTAGTCATTTAGTTCATTAATTGCAGATCTCAAACATGGATTTTTAATCAGAGCTGAATATAAATGAGAGTTTTAACAGTATTATGCTTTGTAATCTGTTCATGGTGCCATATTTTGATTATCACTCTGTAGCTTTGCTAGAGCCCAGAAGCTGTACTTACTTGTTGCAATAAATTTGCTGTTGCATAGCATCCATGATGGATTTTTTAGGGGAACAGCCTGCTACTATCCTCTGTGAGCAGGTGTTCAGCAGTCTATATTTGTTTACAACATTCCATTTTAAATAGTTTTTGTCAGGCAGTTCCTTGCACTCAATCGCATAAAATTCAGAATATAACGACAACTTGTCATTCAAGGAGATGAATTTGTAATAACATCCTGGGATTACAAAATGAAAAGGATACATTGTGGCATTGTATGATGAATCTATCTATTTAAAAGTAGAATCCTTTCTAAATATATTTGGTAAAACTTTCTAAATATATTTTGGAAAAGTTGTCAGACTGGGTCTGTACACACTTACCGGAGAGTATCTCCATGGGACTTGTTTTTGAGTAGTCATGCATAGGGATTGCACTGCAAGGATTGCAAAAAAAAAAGGACACTAGCTATTACTATAAAGTAAGAATATTTGTAGAACACCTTTAAAAAAACAACAACTGATAATGAAATGCACAATAAAACATCAGAGGAAAAACATGACTTCTGTCCAAAGAGTAAACATGATTATGAGCAAATCATAGTTTTATAAACCTGAACTTTCCACAGAATATAGTTCATTTTCTTTAGAATGATGATTCCCATCCAGTTAAATAACCTTAAATAATGTACCCCTCACAGGCCATTGTTTGTCCCAGCCGTCTGCCCTCCTTTCACTTTCCACCCAACAGCAGAATAGTTGTCTTGTGATGCCATGCCACTATGCTACCCTGCTCTTTTCCCATACCCTCAAACGTTTCTCCAATGAAAATTGGGATGTCCCATTCCATAATGATGATTTTACTATTTATACCCCACGCATCCTACTGGGTTGCCCCAGCCACTCAAGGTTCTCTAAATCAGGGACATCCCTGGAAAACAGGGGCACATGGAGGGTCTGTTTTCCCCACCCTTGCTGCTGCTGCTCTTGCTTGCATTGGTGGTGGCAGCAGCAGCAGCACAGTTACTGCTCTTGTCTCCTTTGCCCACACCAAGAAATCCAGCCCCTTCTCTCTCCTTGCACCCCACAGCTGGGCAAAGACACAGCTCCTGGACAGAAGGACGACCAGACCCATTTTGCCCTCACTACTCAGTTGTCTATGTACCCCTGTTGACTCCCTCCCCCCCTCCCTCCCTCCCCCCCTCTCTCTCTCCTTTCACTGTTTGTTGGTGTGTGTCCTCTGTTTGGGCTCCATTTTCATGCAAACACCCATCCCTGAACAAAACCAAACCTTAACAGGCTCAGCCAGTGGCAAAGCTTCCCCTTGACCTGCCTGACACAAGTGAAGCCTCTGTAGCCAGGCAAACAACAAGAAATATATATTCCCTTTATATATGCATATTTTTTTTGTAAGCATTCGTTGGTTGGAGAACTGCATGCTGAAATTCGTATACTTTTGATTTTCGAAGGGTGGAAGTCATTTCCTTCTCACATTGTTTCACAAAATGTGAAATTGATCAGCTCACCAGTTTGTCCTTCATCTTTGCCACTCCAAGCCATTATCTTTGTAGAAGAAACAGAAATTTCACAATCCTTTCCACACTAGAAATACAATTGAAAATTCAAATGAACATAAAACACAAACTGCAAATGTCACAGGGCAAATAGACTGTTAATAATAATAATAATAATAATAATAATAATAATAATAATAATAATAATTTATTATTTGTACCCCGCCCATCTGGCTGGGTCTCCCCAGCCACCCTGGGCGGCTTCCAGCAAATATTAAAAAACAAAGGTTAGGTTTTGCCAATGACCAATGGGCATTCCACAAAGTCCATGAGCTTTATAATTGCTACAATGAGCTATAGTTGTAGAGAACACAAATTCCAGTCCTAATATTAAATTTGTTGAGGTGGGGAAAACACATTTATGGCATCTGTGTGGTAGTTTTAGGCTTGCAGTACACAATAGTAACATCCAGCACTCCAAACTAGGAAAAGCCTGTCCCTAATTTACAATATGTAGTGAGAAAAGACATAGAAAAGTCTCATTGAAGCCGGCCCTACTATTAGGCAATGTGAGCAGCTGCTTCAGGCAGCAGATGCTGGGAGGTAGGGAACAGTATGAGTTGTGTGCACTATAGTCTGCTCTGCACCCATTTAAGCTAGCCTGCTGTCCTTGGGTATAGGACAAGATGCTGTCCTATTGCCATGGTTGAAGTAACATTCAACTGCCCATCCAGTTCTCTTCTGTATGTGTAATGGGGTGAGAGTCTTGTCATTTGCTTCCAGCAGTAGAATGTCTTCACCCAGTCCTGACTGGATCGTACCTATTTTCTACCAGGTCCAGCATCATATTTTCATCAGTGGCCAGTCAGATGACAAACAAAATACACAAACCCGATATTAAGGCAACAGCTCTCCTGTGTTGACCCTAAAATCTGTGGGTTGTTGGGTTTTTTTATATAGATATCCTTCCTCTGAACACAAAGGCTAATAGATGAAGCCTCGTGCTGATGGCAGAGAAATCAGAATTTCATGCATGATTTCAAAAATCATATACTAAACTTGAATCTGCATCTGTGGTCCACAAGTTATTTGTCAAGTGGACAGCAGAATGTCAAGTATATGGTGCAGAATCAACAAATGCAGCCAATGGCATTTGGCATAGAAGTGCCTCATTTTTCATGCAAGACATCAGCACTAGCAAAACTATCACCGCATAAGCAAAGCTGATGCTATTAATAACCTTCCTGCCTAATAGAACACACACATCATACCCCATTGAATTCACAGTGAGGTAAGAAGACGACAATTAAAGAAAATCATCCCTTGGCACTGACTTGTTAAATAACTAATAGGGCTGTCCCCTTCTAGCACCAAACACAGGCAATCTTCCTCAGCAATCTGAAAGAAACAAAGAGTTCCTTGTTTCTTTCCTTTTCAAACTCACTTAAATTGCAGAGTATGGGCAGAGAGAAACTCCTTAATTGTTTTCATTTCGGTTGTTCTGTCTTAGACTGCCAATCTGTACACAAGAGTGGCGAAACAGCAGCCTGCTGGATAGATCTGCCTCCTCCCAACCCAAGGTGGTTGTATGGATGGGCCTTGGACCATGTAAGTTTATTTTGATTTGCCTGAGAAATTGCAGGCTCTGATCAGCTGAAGGTTCTAGCTAGTGAAGATGGGGCACCCTCCCACTATATATATAAGGGCCATACCCTTTCAGTGTATCTGAAGAAGTGTGCATGCACACGAAAGCTTATACCCAGAACAAACTTAGTTGGTCTCTAAGGTGCTACTGGACAATTTTTTATTTATTTTGACTGCATCAGACCAACACGGCTACCTACCTGAATTTTTGTAACACTAACATTCATATTTTACTCTAGTAAAAAAAATTAATGATGGGACTTAAAATCATTATTTAGAATGTTCATGACTTCGATGAGGTAATCAAATGCAAAAGTCTATGGAAGTATGTAAAATATTTTTATACCATGCTATATTGTAAAGAAAGAAGGAATATGTATATACACAAATATCTAAACTTGTGTTTATAAAATGTGGGACTGAGATACTGTTTCCCTATACTGTCTTAGCTTCTGATCAGTTTTTCATTTCATTTTCAAATGAAATAAAACTCCAAAATCCTGTAGAAATCTGATCATTCCAGGATTCATTTAAGAACTTAGTATCATTATGGATCTGGAGAGAGTTGTTGCCCTCATATATTCCCTAGTCTAGGGAAAACATAAGCAACAGAGGTCTTAAATAAAAATGGGGGAGGGGGGAACCATGGAGAAAAAGCACAGAAAATGAGCTGTGCTTTCAAAGAGACTCTGAGACTCTATAGCTTGGGGAAAGCCCTTCTCTGCTCTGTGGCTCCGGCCATGGATTACTAATGCAGGCAACCAATTTAACACATGAATAATGTGGAGAAGCTATACCACTTGGTAAGTCAGTATAGAATGGCAGTAAAGAAACACTCCAAATCCCTGGTGGAAAGCCTTACCGCTTGATAAGCTGGTCATCTGTTTTGGGCTCAAATTACTATCCGGTTTGTGCTTCTACAGTATGACTAGGCTCTTTTAGATAGAAACAGCATCTCTGGAGTATATTTAGCCAGAGGCAGTTTAGCCCGGGGGCTTCATACACACGATACATTTAAAGTGCATTCTGCCCACCTGCAAGGAATCCTGGGCACTGTAATTAATCCTAACAGAACTACAATCGCTAGAACCTTTGCAGGGAGTGGGTGAGCTTTAAATATGCTGTGGTGTGTACACAATCAGAACTTTCACCCTCTGTTTTTGTTTTTAAAGAAAGATGAGGCACTACAAATGTTCGTCATTATAATCTTTCTGATTATGAAAGTTGTATTAGGATAATACGTTAAGTCCACCAAAACGCACACAGCAGCCACAAACTCCTTGATTCTGATCAGGACCACAGTAGAGTTAAAGACTAAGGTCAAGTATGGGTGCATGGAGGTTCAGATGTAAGCAAGCACAGTTTGGGACACTGTACAACTTAATTGCTGATCATGGGTCCTATATGTGAAGGCATCACCTTCAGCTTCCATTTCCTGGCTTTGCAGAGCTTGAAGACACTGGCGTGCTCAGCCATTCACTCACTCAGCCACTCATTCATATGTGCAGCCACCCAGCCAGCAAGGCATTCAGGCTCATTCACTCAGGCAGGCAGCGATTCACTCAACCATTCACACACTTAGCCACTCATTCGCTGACACATCTCCCCCCCCCCAGTCAGTTGCTTATTCATGCAACCAATAAATGATTCACTCATCCAGTCACTCAGCTTACCTGCTCAGTCATTCATTGTGCCAGTCACTCAGCTATTCACTCATTCCATACTCGGATACCTCACTCACATACCCAGACAGCCACTCCAGCCAGCAACTCGGATTCATTGAGCCACCCAGTCAGTCATGTTCAAATAATCAGCAACTTGCTTAGCCATTCTGGTAGCCATGTACTCAGCCCCTCCATGTGTCACTTGGTCACTCACTCACTCAATTTCATTCACTCAGCTTAGTCTGACAGTGAGACATTCATTCAGACAAACTGAGCCCCCTGACAGCCACTCTGTCAGAACTTAATTTGGGGGTTACATTCCAGGTCCCAGTGAACGTAAATTAAATTGAGTAAAGTGTGGAGCACCCTCTGAAAAGCCTCTAAATGCCTATTCTCCCCAGCTCTCCTGCTCACTCTTCAATCCAGACCCAAATATCTAGAGTTGAAGCTCTGGGGCTGGCTGGAGGACATGCAGGAAAGAGGCTGTAGCTGTGCTACCCCACACATCAGCTGCTAGGTGGGGAGGCTGAGCAGCCTAAAGAAAGCCCCACTGAACCTCAGGAGCTTCCTCCATCCTCACTGATGACCTCTTCAGGCTCTGGGGGGAAGGGTCTCATGAGCCACGAGGACGCTCCAGGTCTCTCCCCCTATTTCCTCATATGGTTTATTTATTTAATTATTTCCCAGCACCATGGGGTTGATGACTGATATGAAGACTGAAAAGGAAGAAATTTTCCTCCACATTATGGTTCCTACTACACTGGAAGGAGAGGAACCTGTATCTCTACTTAGAAGTTCATTTGAGTGCAGCAGAACTTTTAATTCTAAGAGTAAAGGTGTTAATTCTAAGTAGATATATATAATATTACAATGTAAGATACCCTTCCCAAGCTGATTTTTTTCATTTGGTGGTGAGATACCCATATCACTGCTTCTGGATTTCCATTGCTTCGTTCTAACTCACCCCAACCGCATAATTTCATCCATACATGTTCCTCAATACAAAATTCTGGAACCACTTAATAATTGTCAGATGGCACTGTTAGCTAGTGGGGTGTTGCAGGGAAAGTGACATCAGATTAATAAGCCTAATTTTTCTTGCTTTGATTTAGGGACCGAGGAACAGAATGCTGGAGAAAGCAAAAATAATGTTAATGCATGGAGAGCTTTCATAGACTGATGCTTCAAGTTTGAAGAACTGTTATTAGCATTGCGGTTGAAAATTGGCAGTTTTGGGTCACTAGCCTAATCTAGCATGAAGAAAATGAGTAAGTCAGGAACTGCAGCCATGAAGTAAAAAATTAAAGCATGGAAATTTGGGACGGAGACATTGCTGCATCAAGTAGAGAAGATTAAATATCTCATTTAGTGTCACTGTTAATCTGTCACTGCATTGGGTCAATATGGGATGAGGCAATAGACAGAGGAATGGAAAATTGGGAGTAATGAGGTCTGTCCGCATTTGCCTTTCAGTAGAATATCCCCTGAAAAGGAGCCTCAACCAAAAATGACAGTTTTCTCAGTTTCCAGCAGGCCAGAGGCTTAGCCAAACATCGAATAAAGCTGATAATTGTATTCATGGCAGAAGTAGAATTTGCAAGGGGCTCACACAATTGGGCAGATCCACAATACACATTCAAAGCACATCCAATGCACATTTAAAGCACAGAATTACCCCAAACAACCCTGGGAACTAGGTTTCCCCTCAGATATAATCCCCAACACCCTTAACAAGTTAGTTCCCAGGATTCTCTGGGGAAAATGTGCTTTAATGTGTGTTGGGTGCACTTTAAATATCTGTTGTGGACCTCTTTTCCGAGTGTGTACATGGGGCAATTATCCCTGGTTTCGTTTTTCCAATAAATCCAGTAATTTAACACAGAAATCCAACCAGGAACAGTGTCATAAAAACAACTAAAGGACTAACTAAAAATCAGTTAGTGTTCAGTTGGTTTTATAAGGGCAACACTGTCGTAAAGCCAATGGAGGACTAACTAAAAAACATAAATGCAATGACCTAGCTTTTATGTTTGAAAAAACCTCTTCTTTGGGTTTAATGATAAGGGGATATTGCAGCAGGAAAGCACCTGTTAGAAATCATATTTGTAACAGGTGGAATCCCAATGTGACAACTGTGGGCACAATGACATTCTCTCTCTCTCTCTCTCTCTCTCTCTCTCTCTCTCTCACACACACACACACACACACACACACACACACACACGAGAGAGAGAGAGAGAGAGAGAGAGAGAGAGAGAGAGAGATTGGTATTACTGAGTGTGGATAGCTTGAATTAAATCAGCAAAAACAAGGTTAGTGTTAGATATGTTAGCTGAGCAATTTATCAATGCAAATGCGTACGTATGGTTTTATGCCAACCTACCTGGTCTCCAAGGAGATGATGACTCATATTTATGTGGAATTCTCAGCATTAAAGGGAGGGGGACTTCACAGATATTCTGCAGATAAAAGTGCAGGATTGCAATTTCTAGGGCTCCATTCCATGGGTAAATAAAAGAAAGACGGGAAACACCTGGGAGACTTCAGCTTCTAGTATGAACCTGGGTTAATTCCTCCCACCACCCACCACCAGGTATTTATGGGAGCTACCACCCAGACGTGTGAGCCAATGGATGGGAGCTACACCCCCAAGGCTTTCTAGTAGTGAATAATACTAAGATTGTTTTTGTCTGGGTCTTCAAAATATCTATTTTAAAGGTGCAAAGTTGAATTAGTGGATTCCAGGCAGATGATTGAAGTCATGACTTTGCAAGAGATTGCCTAGTTGCTCTGCTAATGTACTCCTTGGTGGATAGCATAAAGTGTGGCTGAAGGAAAAACAATTGACCCTAGACAGCAAGAAGCTGGAAAACTATGGTATGAGTGTCCATTGCTCGTAACCATTTCCCCTCCATGGACTACCTCTTCCATTCTTACTTCTATTCTTCCAGAACTACTTCTTGGCTCCACAATAGTCAGGTATGAAGAAGCAACTGTGTCAGATTATTTAGTGTGTATTAGTGTGTAGGAATGTGTGTGTGTCCTAAAAACAAGTCACCAAGTTCTAGCAACTCTTCAGCTCTAAATAGTTTTTCAGGGCATTTTAAAATTCTCTTCATGAGTGTTAGTTAGCATCCTGCCTAAATAGAGTGAAGTAAATGCAAGACATAAAAAGGACCCATGTTTTTCAGCACACAAACACTGTTTTTGAAAGTTATTTGTTAAAGCCTCCTAGGTATGTACCATTTCCCCCACAAAAAAAATCTTTTGACAGATGGCCTGCTTTTAAGAGCTTTTTCCTCTTCAAAACTAGAATGTCAATATTTTAGCAGTTTGAGACCCAGTTTTTACAAATAAACTTTCTGTTGAGAGGGTGAGTTCTTTAGAAATCCATGTAGTTCATCCTTTGCGTTTACTGCTGTGCATGTTTATACTGTCTGACTGTTCCTGTAAACTATCTGTTGATCTGTTTTTCTAAGAAATTTGGGTTAGCAGGTGATAACCATTTACTTGCATTCCATCGAAAGTGTAGCTGCACTTTCCCCACTTAAAAAAACATACTGTTATGAGTTTGGGGTGGGGGGAAGTAGGCTGTAAGAAGACCACCCTAAACCCTGGATCTAGCAAGTGTTAAAATATAAGCCAGTCTAGCTTCCTGTTGAGTTGATCGCCTGGGTGATGGGCCATTAAGGGAAACAAGGAAAGGGCTCTGTGTGAGTCAGCAAATGCGTTGGGTCTCTCCCACAGCTCATGGTTAGTTAGAAGGACAATGCCAGAGTTTAGTTTTTCATTAAGTAATTTCCTGTAATCTGTCTCATGGTATTTTCAAGTGAACACTCCATGGTTCAAATTTATTTTTCCTTGTGTCGTTTCCCCTTGATATCTCCTTTTGTTAACAAAACCCCTGGTTTCCTCATACAGTGAAAATTCTATTTGAATTAGGATTGCAACAGCCACCCCCCTTTTTTCAGTTCTTTCCAAGGTCAGGCCATTGCCATTTGGTGGGTCCTGGAAATCTGTCTGAAACCACTTTAAACATTGGCTCGCCATCCCATCGGAAACATTTTTTTTCATACAGATGTCGGCACCATACTGATTCTGACACCAGAGGTAAGTAGTAGGAGAAATAAATTGCACTTGTGCCTTGCTTCCAATACACAGCTGGTTGGCCACCTTTGGTACAGAAAGTTGGACTAGATGAGTCTTTGGCCTGATCCAGCAATGCTCTTGTTCAAACATAAGCATATCTCATAAATGGTTGGAATAAACAATAGTCCTTCATACTCACTGAACTGAAAGGGAAAAGCCACTAAAGGGTTAATGTATTGGGGGGGGTGTGTGTGTGTGTGTGATTATCCTGCGTTGGGAATTTAGTTTCACTTGGTTCCTCGCTTCTCGTGTAACCAGCAGTGGCTGATGTCCTTAAGTGAAAGATCCAAGCGAAAGTTTACACATTTTTCTTCCTTGAACCTATCCTTACAACATAAGCGACTGTATGGGTTAGCTTAGCAGTGGTGTATTAAACATGATCCAATGCACAGTCTGTGGCTCTTGGCAAGGGAGCCAATGCAGTGGCAGCTGTTGCTGTGGATCGCTAGGCAAAACCACTGTGCAGAGATAGGAACATTCTGGCCACATAGTCAACCACCACTGCTGACGTCACTTTGGGGTGAACATCAAACTGTACTTTTATGGTTCTGGCTTTGGTACCCCTTGCCTTTGCCACTGCTTCCTGGTGTGGAAAGGTAACTTCAAGATGGCTGCCCATCCCCCGCCAACTCATACATATACCGCTACGGTCACTGTTGATTTCACCCAGCAAATTGTCTCTGTGGCTGTCCCTGGAATCGTGTCAGTTTGCAGTGACCTATGGCTACAAGCAATTACATATTTATCACATTATTAATGTCAAAGCAGTTGTCTGCATCGCACACACACACACACACACACACACACACGGTCCTGTTTCCTTGCTTCTGAAGTTCTGTCATTTTCTGCCCAAGCCTTTCCCCTCAGAAAACACCTATTAGTTGCTCATACATTCTGAGTGGTTTAATGCGCCACCATTATTAAATGCAGATTGCTTGGAAGGTACAGAAGGGCACTCTTGTGACCTTTTAAAAGACTGGTGTCAGGAAGAAACTCAGCTGGTCACAGAGCCTTAACTGAAACTGTCACATAAATGTCTTCTGTTCTCTTCGTTTGGCTTAAAACCAATCTTATTCACCATGGCAATGGCCTGACCCAGAACTGCAGTTCTTCTTAGTACTGCAAAGCCTCAAGCTGAGCTGTATCAATGTAAGAAAATTGAACACTCAGAAAAATAGCTAAATATTCAGCCACTGATTTAAAACTGCATACATACTGTTACACAACACCCCAATCTCTGAGTAGTGTGAGATTCCAAGGCTTCCAGGCACTCACCCAGGGTTTGAGTTTATTTTGGGGACTGGGGTATCTTTGTGATATATGGTTTATTTACACACATATACAACCTGAGCCTTTGATGGAGGGCTTCACAGCATTAACACCCAAAGAGGCTCGTGTTTCTCCCATAGCCGCAGCCTTGAATTTCTAACACTTACTGGATCTAGGAATTTGGGGGAGTTGGGCACCCCTAAATTCATAACAATACATACATAATTTGTGTGCTACCATTCCACAGTTCAAACCATGTTCAAGGCAGCTTAAAACATGAAAAAATATAACAGCAACATAAAAAAGCAGTCATAAAAAGTAAACAAGACATCAAAAAGTACGCAAGTATGCTGAACAATTTCCACATAAATCACAAGGTCTAAAATAAAGATACAAGAAACCATCAGCAACAACCCTCCCCCCCAAATCCCCAGCCCAGCCCAAAACTAATTTAAAATATGACAACACACATTATGATGTAGTATCAGTACTGAAAACACCATGCCTGTTTTCCCAGTTGAGAGAAAGCTGCCATATAATCTGTTTAGACTCCATGTCCTGAAATATTATGGTGATTCACTGCGCAGTCAGATGTACATTCCATTTTCTGTGCTTTAAAACTGGAGTTAGGAGCAAGGGTAGAAGGGCCCATTGGTGCTTTCCATTTCTCATTTTCCCCATGTTAAATTCAGGATTTTTTTCTTTTTGTTTTTTTTTTAAAAAACATTTCTACAGCAATATGTGATTTTTTTAAAAAAGAAATCACATGAAAAGTTAACATTTAGTGCATATTTCTCCTAATAAACACATTTGTATGCAGTTCAGACACATTTTTGCATGCTAGTGTTATTTTCACTAATATAGTTATTTAATGCACAGTTTCTCATATGTGCATCTTTTTCAAACTTTCTGTGGCTGGAGAACTGCATTGAAAAATATGGGTAAATCCATATTCTAAAGAGTAGGTATGTTTTGTTTTGGAAAGTGCAAATTTGGTAGATTCCCTTTTCAGTGAAATTGGAATCAATTTCCCCCCTTTGTTAATGCAGAGTAACAGCCACCTGAAACCATATCATTCACAGTATATATCAAAGTATATGTAATGAATAATACTTAACGTTGGTTGAAAACTGAGTAATAAAATAAAATGAAAATAAAAACACACATATAGACACAAATGCACACGCTAAAACTTTATGATTGCATTAGGATGGTATGCAGAAATAAGAAAAGCCATTTTCCTACTAGGCAACTGCTTGAATTAATATATATTGCTGTGAATTAATGGCTTTCCGGAACTAAAACTAAAAATAGGTATGCTCTTCTCTTCATAGATTTTAACACAAATCTATGAAGCTGAGGCCACTAGTAATGGCACCATTTATGTCACTTAGACTTGGCTGTTCCAAACATACAACATCTTCAAGGAAGCTGCAACCCAAGGCTGTGATGTGTGACAGGTTGAAGCTCTGAATTAATTAACTATCCCTTGAAGACAATGCAGTTACCCTTGTGCCACACACTTCGCTTGCAGTCATCAGGGCTGCTTACAGTTTATCATGTCTTTCATGAAGCAGAAGGAAGGAGGTGGGAAAGCAAGAGCTTCCATCTAACTCAAGCTGCAGCCACAGACAAAAAGCACTTTGTGTCTCTCAGATCCATTTGCTGCTCTTCACAGCAAGATCCTTGGGGATAAGCGGACAGAATTATTATACAAATCCTAAACATATATTTCAACACCATGATAAAATGGTCTTGTAATTTTTCTTCCAAGATTACTTGCTGCTGCTTATTATGTATTTTAGGATCTACACAGCCAAACAAGATAGGAAAGTCCGATGATCCCTATCTACATATTTGGTATTCCACTTCTTTGCTGTTGAAAAGAACAACAATGCATTTACCCCTTTCTATTTTTATGTCAAGCAGATGCCATTTTGGGAGCTGAAAGGGTGTGGGTTTGAGGAGATGGTCTGAAGCCACACTAGGCCATTTCCCCCCATACAATTCCCCTGAGAGTGACTGGATGTCCCATTGCTCCCAGAGAGACTTGATGTATTGCATTCAAAGTGTGTGGTGACAAGAAGCCCATTGCGCTAGATGCTCCAGGCTGTGCATCTGTGGATTCCCTGTTTTTAAAGCTGGGGGGGGGGAGCCTTTTAGAGGAACAGAGGAAGTGCTGCAGACGTCAGGTCAATTCATAAATACATGTGTTTCTTTAACCTTTGTGCTTCCATGCAGATTTTAAGGATTTTTGCATAAAAATTTGCACAGAAACAAGATAAGGCAGACTTAATCCCATCCCAATTCACATCTGGGACTGACCAGTCTTCGGTGGCTCTGTCCATCTCCATCCTTATGTGAGATCTCTTTATTCTTCCATATTTTTAAACACCCTCACACAAAAACACAGTTGCATTTATAACTATTTTCAGTGTTGAGATTCTGCTAGTAAATTCCTTACTGGAGAGTGCCCCAGTGCACTAATCGACATAATTGCCAGGCTCCCCCCCCCCAGTGTGTGTGTGTGTGTGTGTGTGTGTGTGTGTGTGTGTGTGTCCCCACATGTGTCTGTGTGCATACAACATTTACAAATAATAAATGAGATGCCCAATTAATACCATTAAGTATTGCTACCTCATCAATGGCTACTAGCTTCTGGAATCCCTGGAATCTCGCTCCACTCAGAGATTGGGCTGGCACATAACATTACATTTTGTTTTCCTCCTCTCCCTACAATCATGGTAGGAGATGGGATTAGAATCATAACAATGAATGTTGATGGCTATTGCCATCACCTCAATTAAACAGAGTTCAAGGGAATGCACATTTCGGCAGCACAACAGATCTAACCCATGGAAATAAGGTTGCACAATTTTATTGGCCAGGTGCGATAAGTTCTAGTTGCTAGTCGGTTCGTTGTTTTTCATGACTGAAGAAATTTGCACTACTAAATATTGCTAACAGCTGCATGGAACCTGATTGGCTTGCAAAGGTTGTGAATGGCCACGAACAAGCCAATGGGGCTCCACTCTGGTGCAAGCTCAGTGATTGTGAAAATTGTCTTCGCAGTGGGGCGGACTGCCTGCCTGCAGTGAGGACTAGGAAAGGGGTCCAGCCAAGCTGCAGTGCTAATTACAGCTTCAAGTGGTGGTGCCAGTGAGTTGAAGATCTTTGCCACAGCCGCCACCACCACCACCACCACCACCACCACCACTGGTGGTTGCCCACAAGAACATTAGGGAGGTGCCACCAGAGAAGGTCTGCCAGATCTGAACCTCCTAAATCTGAAGATAACTCTGTGTGTTTCACTCCAAGGCAAGCTTCAAAATTTGATTTGGTGGTTGTAATAACACTTCTAACTATTTCCAATAGCCACTGTCTGAAAATGTTAATGTTGTGGCTAATTATGCTAACCTTTATATGTAACAGAAATATGTTGTTTTTATATGTATCGTTGTAAGGCTCTATGATTTATTGTTATGGAATATGATTAGAATAATGAAGTTTTTAGATTGGGTTGAAACAACTATTTCTGATTTGTTCTGTGCGAATCAGATTCTCACACAGAAACCCAGTTTTGAGTACAGTACTTCACTCAAAGTTTCTTCTATTTTTCCTATTTGAAATAAGAATAGTAGGATTTCAGAGGTATTTCAGCATTTATTCTTAATGCTACTTCTTTAGATATTATGCTTGGCATTTGCACAGTGATGGGCTTTATTCTGGAAATGACAATATTATTTTTCTATTACATAGTGGAAAAACCCTAAGGATGTAATAGAAATTTGGATAATTAATACAATCTCATTATAATGTCTCTTTTCCACACATTATCTCTATGAATCAACATAGTGACATGCAGATACTTTGAGGACAATATAATGATGCTCTTCAGTGCGGTTAAGATTCTACCATCTTAATTTTGTTAAGAACAGGCTGTCTACACCATTCAATATTTTCAGATGTATAACCGGATGACTCTTCTATTCGGCAGTGGTAGACACCAAGTCTCTAAGGATCTGTTCTGTTTCCAAATATGCCATAATGCATCTGCTCCCTGCCTTTTACAGAGAAGCAGTGAGCCATAGCAATGTAGTTCAAAAACAATGATTCTCAGCTCAGCTTGCCTGACTTCCCAAATAAACAATAGTACACCACTTTCTCCCATTAACCATTTAAGCCTAAGGTTTTCAGTTCTAATAACTGAATCCTGCAGCTATGTAGATAGTTTATTATGGTTGGAGACATGCATATAAAACATAGGTAAAAGGTAAAGGGACCCCTGACCATTAGGTCCAGTCGTGTCCGACTCTGGGGTTGCGGTGCTCATCTCGCTTTAATGGCCGAGAGCCGGCGTACAGCTTCCGGGTCATGTGGCCAGCATGACAAAGCTGCTTCTGGCGAACCAGAGCAGTGCACGGAAACGCCGGTTACCTTCCTGCCAGAGCGGTTCCTATTTATCTACTTGCACTTTGACGGACTTTCGAACTGCTAGGTGGGCAGGAGCTGGGACCGAGCAACGGGAGCTCACGCCGTCACAGGGATTCGAACCGCCGACCTTGTGATCAGCAAGCCCTAGGCTCTGTGGTTTAACCCACAGCGCCACCTGGGTCCCTCATATAAAACATACTTGGGGGTAAAATCCCAGCTATAAAACAAAAATTAAAAACATTATACAACAGTAAAATTAAAATGTATAGATGGGAAAAGTGTATAAACACTTAAAACTTTAAGATAAGCTCCCGCAGAAAAGTGACCCGGAATTGCCCATGGAACCGAGTTTAGGGTTTTTCCCCCACAGAATAATTTAAATCGGGGGATGGTATGCGCCTGCAGATTTGTACACAGAATCTGGTGACCATCCAGGTCATCTTCTGATCTTTATCTAACAGGAGAAGGTCGCATATTTGCTTTTCTAGAAGGTGCACAAGCCTTGCCAGCAGGGGACCAATGGTCTCATTACGTGCCTCTTCATAGAAGGGACATCTGAAAAATAAGTGTTCTGGACTTCCTATTTCCCTCAAAGAACAGGCGCAAAGTCTCTGGGCGTAAACTACCGGTATGTAGATGGATTGGGGAGTCAGCCAGATTGAAGATGTCTATGGTGTTGGGGCATTACCTTCAGTAGCTTTGGGCCTCATCAAACCTAAATCCAGCCCTGTGTTGGGGTGTGTGTGTGTGTGTGTGTGTGTGGACTACAAAGGTTAGTTGTGCTGCATATATTGTGTCTGTCTTTCCTTTTACCTTTTTAGTCAGTTTTACAAATGTAAGCATTTAAATTATGCTATTACATCAATAGAAATTTGTAAAAGAAAAATACACCCACACCCACCCCCAAGGGTGAAACTATGTATTTAACAATTCACCACAATTGTCCATGCATAGGCGGTGGATTCCAATTTGATGGATTGCCTGAAAGGTAAGTAATAAAAGAATACCATATTTCCATAAAATTGTCAGAGTCTTGGCTTCCATTTGGAGCTTTCATATATTTTGTAAGTTTATCCATTGATGCCACTGTCCATACCTTTGGTCACTATAAGGAAAGCTGCAAGTTCGCTCATTTTTCCCCAGTGTTGTATGCCCAGCTGTTGGGCTACCATAAGTAGACATTTAATTGCTTCCTAAGAAATCAGCTCCTTTTGCTCTCCGTGGAAAACAGTCAATGAACCATTATTTTACTGAATGTTCCTGTCCAAAATGTTTGAACTTTTTCACAAGTCCACTGCATATGCAGTCCTCCTGTCCCAATCTCTGTAGGCCTACTCCCTCATCAACAGAGAGGGAAGAAGATTTTTTACATTTTTTACATTTTTGTGGCATTACTTTCCAATGGTGAAGCAACTTCAAAGTATTTCCCTGGAATTTTTTGGGAGACAGTTCCGCATAGGTTGTTTGGCCTATATGTTGCATCACTCGGCTTGCCCTATCTCAATCCCAAGGTCCCAATTTGTATCTCAGTCCCAATGCCTCACTCTAGTAAGATACATTTTTGTCTAGAAGTAGACTTCGGTACATGCAGTGAATGAAGAACTTGCTTCACATCTGCATCCATACCATAATGCTCATATAGCGCTATTTGACTATGTTTGGAGGCAAGTGGTGATGCCTTTTATTTTGTATGCATTTATATGAAATTCAAACTGGATCAGGACCAACATCTCTCACTTTTCAGGACATCCTCTCTGAAATCAGGGGCTTCACAGTTGTGATCTAATGCTAATGTAGCATTGTGAAGAAGTAGCCCTGAGACTTCTGCTAATCTAAATTTACATTGCTTTCAGTGGAGCTCTACTATGTACAAGAGCCCATGTATAATCTGAGACCTCATGCACATATTTGTTGTAGCTGGTAAAGTTGCAAATAGCGTAGTGTTGGGTTTGTTTGTTTTTTAAGTGTGTTTCTTTCTTGAAGCCTTTATTGTGCAAATGCTTTTCTGTCCTCAGCCTGTGCATCATCTTCACAATAATGCTGTGAGGCAGATAGCTGTTATATGAGAAACAGAGAGGGGAATAATAAGAGGCAGACAGAGACATGCCATAGGCACTCCAGTGAGTTCCCAGCTGAATTGTGCTCAGAAAGCAAATTGCTGTGAGGAAATCCCAGACACAAGCTTCCAACAGAGAGTCATAACTAGACCCCAACCTTCTAGTGGATTGAACACCTACTTTGCCTCTGTCTTCACCCAAAATGAAAGCGATGCCCAACCTGGTGATACATTTCCAAGCACAATTCAAAGTGTTGGTGTTGACCTTTAAAGCCCTAAACGGCCTCGGCCCAGTATACCTGAAGGAGCGTCTCCACCCTCATTGTTCAGCCCGGACACTGAGGTCCAGTGCCGAGGGCCTTCTGGTGGTTCCCTCGCTGCAAGAGGCCAAGTTACAGGGAACCAGGCAGAGGGCCTTCTCGGTAATGGTGCCCGCCCTGTGGAACGCCCTCCCTGCAGATGTCAAAGAGATAAACAACTACTTGATATTTAGAAGACATCTGAAGGCAGCCCTGCTTAGGAAAGTTTTAATGATTGATGTTTTAATGTACTTTTAATCCTTTGCTGGAAGCCACCCAGAGTGGCTGGGGAAACCCAGCCAGATGGGTGGAGTAAAAATAATAAATGATTTATTTTTATTTTTATTTTTATTTTATTATTATGTAAGAAGGGAGCTGCAGCCCAAGATCGGAAAAGAGGTATTAAGGGAACACCTAGTTACTTTAAATGAATTCAAATCTCCAGGGGCTGATGAGCTGCATCCAAGGGTACTGAAAGAGCTTGCGGATGTAATTTCAGGGCCTTTGTCTATTATCTTTGAGAATTCTTGGAGAACAGGTGAGGTCCTTACAGACTGGAGGTGGGCAAATGTTGTCCCCATCTTCAAAAAGGGGAAAGAGGAAGACCCAGAGAACTACTGACTGGTGAGCTTGACATCGATTCCAGGGAAGGTCCTAGAACAGATAATTCAACTGTCGGTCTATGAACATTTAGAAAAGGATGCTGTGATTACTAAGACCCAGTGTGGGTTTCTCAAAATAAAGTCATGCCAGACCAATCTGATTTCTTTTTTTTTGATGAAATTACAAACTTGGTGGATCAGGGAAATGCTGTGGACATCATATATATTGATTTCAGTAAGGCTTTTGACAAAGTTCCCCATGATATTCTCATGAGGAAACTGATAAAATGAGGGTTGAACAAGGTAACTGTTAGGTGGATTTGTAGCTGGTTGACTGAACAAACCCAACGAGAACTCATTAATGGTTCCTCATCATCCTGGAAAAAAGTGACATTGGAGTGCTACAGGGTCCTGTCCTGAGCTCGTTGTTGTTCAATGTCTTTATAAATGACTTGGATGAAGAAATTAAGGGGATGCTCATCAAATCTGCAGATGACAATGCCGCAGAAGACAGAATCAGAATTCCAAATGACTTAAAAGATTGGAGAACTGGGCGCAAGCTAACAAAATGAATTTCAATAGGGACAAATGTAATGTTCTGCACTTAGACAAGAAGTTGACAAGCTGGAATGTGTGCAGAGGAGGGCAACCAAGATGACCAGGGGTCCGGAAACTAAGCCTTATGAGGAGTGCTTGATGGAAAAGAAGAGACTGAGAGGAGATATGATAGCCATCTTCCAATATTTTAAGGGCTATCACATGGAGGAGGGAGCATGCTTGTTTTCTCCAGCTCTCAAGGGTAGGACTCAAACCAATGGCTTCAAGTTGCAAGAAAGGAGATTCCGACTAAACATTCAAATAAAACCTTTCTGACAGTAAGAGCTGTTCAGCAGTGGAACAGACTCCAATGAGAGGGGGTAAACAGGTTTTTAAACAGAGGTTGGGTGGCCTTCTGTCATGGATGCTTTAGCTGAGATTCCTGCATTGCAGGGGGTTTGATTAGATGACCCTTGGGTCCCTTCCAGCTCTAAGATTCTATGATTCTATGAACAGTTTTTGATATTTTGCTTAGTGATGGGAAAGTGGATCTGCAAAGGAAATGGCTTGTGAATCCACAAAGGAAATGGCTTTCGAGTCCACAGCTTCTTCAAGAAAAAGTAACAGGGGAAAAAAGAGGTTTATTTAAGAACACTCTATGTTAAAAATGCATTTCTAATGCATAAATATTTACTTATTAATGTGCATTGGATCTAGTAAGGGCCCAAACTGCACTTCTTCAGAAACAAACATCCCAAAATACTCTTGAGCTATTATCTTTTAGTACCACTTATATATGCATTCTGCCTGCCAGTTTCTCAAGCTGTGTTTTCAAATTGTTTCTGCTGAGAATGGCAGAAGGAAATACTGTGATATTGTCAAATGTCCTGATGGCTACCTCCATTCTACAGTAGATTTTCAGCTAGAAACAGTTGGTTTTATTATGCTAACTCAATGCTTTGGATTTAAAATAGATTGCATGATGCTACAAGGGTGCTCCATTTGTTGAAGGTGTGAGTTGTTGACAGATTGCATCACAAGCAAGCAAATTTAAAGTGCCTGTGTGAGTTAGTCACCTGGATACGGGCCGGACTAGGATTACAGGAATAGAAAGAAAGTTGGTAGGGTGTTGAACACAGTGTCCTGAATGGGCAGAAGTATGTAAATGAATTTAGAGGGACAGGAGACAGGCAAGTAGCCTCTGTGAGAAAGCTTCCAATGTGCAGATTTGTAGAACAATAATTTTGAGTAGCTACATGAGTCCTTGATTCAATGTGATGTACGTTACTAGAGCAACGTGAAACAGAACTGCAGGGGGAAAGCAAACACAGAAACATAAGCACAGACCCTGAAACATGGATTTTCAAGAACCTCTGCAATAGAGTCAGACATAGCTGAAAATCAGGGCAGGCAGACTGAACTCTGTTTCTGTCATACTGCTAAAACTGTGATATAAATAGGTCTTCAGGTCTGAAACTGCAAGTGGAACGGTAGATGAGAGTTTGTGGCATCCATCATCTCAGGGCACCTGGTGTAAGTGTCATTTTCCTTCCCTTGAAATTAGCTCAGTTATGAATATATAGAATAAAGGAGCCTCATTTCCATAGTTAACTAAGGAAGCTTATTGCTTTAAGGTGTAATTGACCATATTGCACAGAAACATCATATGATATGTTACCCATCTGGCAATGTGTTTTGGAGTAAAGAAGTAGCTTCACGGAAAGCATAAATTTTGAACCGAGTCCAACGGAACTTCTGTTTCTGATGATTGTGGAAAGGAGGAGATGGAGATTATGACAGAGAGCTAGAGTGGAAAGGATGACAGAGATCATCTTTAAAAGAAAAGAGGGATTTGGTTCCAAGTTGCCTGGCTATCCTCTGGGCATTTTGGGTTATTTTTGCTACGGTTTCCTAATGGATAACCACCATAGTCTAATGGAAGTTTCAACATATTTTGAGATAAGCCAACACACATTGGGCAGGCATCATTCTATAGACTACAAAACAAGTATATGTCTGCAATGCAAAACATGCATGTAATTACATTCGAATGGATTAAATGATTGCTTGAATTACCATTAATAAATGTATGGATGTCAGGGACTGGCCCGAGCCAGGAGGGGTGGCGGAGGGGCCAGTGGGACCAATGGGGCACCCATGCACGGCGGAGGAGGTATTGCGGGCATGGGAAGAGGAGGAGAGAGCGCCGAGGTTGTCGCCAGAAACAGGGAAGGAGGTTTGGAGAAGTGGCAGTGAAAGGGGGTCGCCGCCTGTGCTGACGGCGGAGAAGCAGGGGGCGAAGGAACCAATAGGAGGGGAGGAGAGGATGGAGTCAGAGGTGGAACAAGGGGTTGAGGAGCTGGCGAGAGCCTCGACGGCAACCTCTAGGGAAGATGAAAGTGAAAGGGAAGGGGCCAGCGCTGGGACCAGTAGGGTCAAGAAGCGGAAGAGGAGGAGTGAGAGGAGGCGCTGGAATTTCGCTAAGCTTTTATGCTGGGGGGAAAAACGGAAGCCCTTACTCGAAGGATCTGATTCATCCGAGGAGGATGAGGAACTGTAAAGCTTGTCAGTGAAATAAACTCTTAGTTTAGTCAAACGGACTGTGGAGTGGTTTACTCTTGAGGAGGACACACCATCATCCTCACAGCATCCTTCGAGTCTTCGCAACCTCCTCAAAGAGTGAGAAGCTGCCGAGATGACTGCCCCCAAAGAAGACGGAGCCGGAGCAGCGCAGTACGTCGACTGGGAAGAGCGAGCTAGGGACCTGGCACAGAGGTACGAAGTGGCTCAAGCCCGGCTCGAGGAGGCGAGACTGCATGCTGGTGCAGGGAGAGGGGCAATGGGAGGACGAAGAATGCCTTCCCACGGCAGCAGGTTTTATGGCAGACCAGAGGAATATTTGGGGTTTAAAACGGACATGATGTACACCCTGGAATTACACAAAGAAGAATTCAGAAATGACGCTGAGCGGGTGGGGTTCGTGATTGCGCATTTTGAGGGGCCCGCTAGAGATTGGATTCGCCCCTTGATTTTGGCCAAGAATCCCGCCTTGCAGGACTTAAAGGCATTGTTTGAAGGCATGGACATTGTTTACACTTCGAGAAGCGCTCTGGACCTTGAGGCAAGAGAGCTTTTGTCGCTGAGGCAAGGGAACATGTCCGTGAGAGAGTATCAAGCTAGGTTCTCGCTTCTTGCCCATCGTTTAAATTGGGATCTGAATTCGCCGCCGCTGCTAGCGATGTTCAAAGTGGGACTGTCGGATGAAGTCCAGGATGCGCTCGCAAAAGCAGGGCCCCTGGAGGACTTAGATAGTCTAACGCAAGCAGCTTTGGCAATTGGGGTGCGTTTGGAGTGCAGAGACAAGGCGAAGCGGGAAGGAAAGCAGGGGAGGTGGTTCAGTCTTCGGTCCCCTCCCCCGGCAGAAAGGCCGGTGAACGCTCAGCCACAAGCCCAACAGGAAACGCCCATGGAGTTGGGGGGAGCCCGCGCGCGCCCTTTTTCAAGTCCAACGGTTGGGAAGGGGAGTGACACAAAGGGCGGGAGAGTCGTAAAGAAGTGTTACGCATGTGGGAGGAGCGATCACCTGGCCAAGCAGTGTGAACAAAGGAAAATCTGGCAGGGAATGGCAGGGGCGCTCCAGAGAGAAGGGGGGGAAGAAGCTGCGGTGGTGGGAAACGAAAGTGCCTGGCGGCAGGGCAAGGGGACGTGCAGCCAGGCGCAATCACAGTAAACCGTCCTCAGAGCAGCGAATCCCCAAAGGTCTCGCCCCCCCCAACCCTCACCACCACCCCCAACACACCGAAGCCAGGAATAGTGCTGGAGATCGCTCTGGAGCTGCCCAATGGCTGCGCTTTGCAAATCCCGGCTTTAATTGACAGCGGGGCCAGCACGGATTTTTTTGATAAGGACTTTGCTCTGCAGCACCAAATCCATCTTCTGGAGGTGGATTTCCCTCTCCAAGTCACCACAATAGATGGCAGAGAGCTGAAGGGAGGGGCCGTCACGCACAGCACACCTCCCATGAGAATGCAAATTGGGAGACACTCTGAAGTAGTCGCCTTCCACGTCACTACTTTGGCAGGTCCGCCCATCATTCTAGGCATGGGATGGCTCACTCAGCACGATCCTGTCATAAGCTGGAGCCAGAGATCTGTAACGTTTGGATCAGCATATTGTATGGAAAAATGTTTGCAGCAAATGCACCCCCACAGCCCAGCGGCAGCAGCGGTACTGCAAGCAGGGGGGGTGTCACTTCCTGAGGAGTATGCAGACTTCCAACAGGTGTTCAGCAAAAGAGAGGCTGACAAACTGCCCCCCCACCGCCCCTATGACTGCCAAATTGACCTGCTGCCAGGAGCGCAGTTGCCACCAGGTAAGCTCTACACTATGTCTGAGCAGGAGGTGGCAAATTTGAAGGACTTCATTGATAAGAACCTGGCCAGAGGTTTCATTCGGGAAAGCAAGGCAGTAGGGGGCAGTCCCGTGTTCTGGGTGGACAAGAAGAACACGCAAGAGAAACGCTTAATTTGTGATTTCAGAATCCTAAATTCCCTCACGGTACCAATTTCTTACCCCATGCCCAGGATTGATGACCTGCTGGCAGCGGTACGCAAGGGTAAGATTTTTACCAAGTTGGACCTAAGGGGGGCATACAATCTCATCAGGATCAGGGAGGGTGATGAGTGGAAAACAACCATGTATACACCCCTCGGAGCTTATGAGTATTTAGTCATGCCTTTCGGTTTACAGGCAGGCAGCCAATGCTTTCAGGCATTCATGCATCACGTGTTGGGGCCTCTGTTGTTCAAACACGCAGTTGTGTATCTTGATGACATCTTGGTATACTCTCAAAACCCGGAAGAACACGTGCAACACGTCAAGCAAGTCCTGCAAAGGCTACAGGAGAACCAGTTATGTGTCAAGCTGGAGAAATGCCAGTTTCATGCCACGGAGGTGGACTTTTTGGGCTACCGTCTTTCGGACAAGGGCATTGCCATGGACACCGACAAAGTGGAGGCAATCCTGCAATGGAAAAGCCCCAAAACCAAGAAGGACGTCCAACGTTTCGTCGGTTTCGCAAATTTCTATAGAAAGTTCCTACCGGCATTCGCCGACATGACAGCCCCAATCACGGACTGCTTGAAAGGCAAGAAGAAATTCCGGTGGACAGAGGAGGCTCAGCGCGCCTTCGAAACTCTCAAAGAGGCTTTTGCCTCAGAGGGGCAGTTGCTACATGTGAATTCTGCCAAGCCCATCAGGATAGAGACAGATGCCTCGGATCGGGCCATCGCAGCGGTTCTGCTCCAGCAAGATCCTGCGCAGGAATGGAGGCCGTGTGCGTTCTACTCCAGGAAACTCAGCAAGTCGGAGGCTAACTACGCTGTTTGGGACAAGGAGTTGTTAGCAGTGGTAGCGGCGTTCAAGCACTGGCGTCACTTCTTAGTGGGCGCACAGCACCAGATCCAGGTTTACACGGACCATAAGAACCTGGAATACTGGCGAACGGCCAGAATCCTCAACCAGAGACAAATGCGATGGGCGGAGTTCTTTGCGAACTTCAACTTTCACATCCAGTATGTTCCAGGTGACCAGAACGTCAGAGCAGACGCCCTATCCAGGAAGCCCGAATACCTGGAGGAACAGGGGCCTCCGGTGGCAAGAGCGATCTTCAAACCTGAACAATGGAGGTGTGGGGCGACTTTAGGGGGTCGGGAAGAGCTTGTGCGCCTCACGCAAGCCGATGACTTTGCACTGCGCAAACTGAGGGAACTCAGAGAAGGGGATCCCAAGGCAAAATGGTTTGAAGAAAAGGAGGGGTTGTTGTTGTTCAAAGGGGCACTGTATGTTCCAGGGGAGGAGATGCGGGCAAGAGTTCTCAGGCAGCTCCATGACAACCCCACGGCGGGGCACTTTGGGCAGTTCAAGACCATGGTGTTGGTCACAAGGGAGTTCTGGTGGCCCAGAGTCAGGCAGGAGGTCAAGGAATACGTCAGGGGGTGTGAGGTGTGCCAAAGAGCCAAAGGGGAGAGAGAAAAGCCTGCTGGGCTGCTGGAACCTCTTCCCACTCCCAGTAAACCGTGGGAAGCGGTCTCCCTAGACTTTGTCACAGATCTACCCCCATCCAAAGGAAAAACTGCCGTGCTGATAGTAGTTGACCTTTTGACCAAAATGGCCCATTTCATTGCCTGCCCTAAGGTAGTGTCAGCTGAGGAAACAGCCAAGCTGTTTGTACAGCATGTTTTTAAGCACCATGGCTTGCCAGAAAGGCTAATTTCGGATCGTGGAGTTCAATTTACCTCACGCTTCTGGCGTAAGCTCATGCAAATCTTGCAGGTACAGGTCAACTTGTCTTCTGCTAGACATCCCCAATCTAACGGGCAGTCAGAACGTGTGAATTCGATTCTGCAACAGTACTTGCGGTGTTATGCCTCTTAGCAACACAGCGATTGGAGCGATAGGCTGGCTCTTGCCGAGTTTGCGTACAATAATGCTCTACAGGTATCTGCAGGTATGTCTCCTTTTCAGGCAATCTACGGCAATCATCCAAGAGCCTTTCCAGCGGGGGAGGGCGAGCGGAATGAGGGGGACGTGCCAGCTGCGGAACAATTTGCGGAGGAGTTGCTCGCACTGCACCAATTGCTCACAGACAATCTAGAAAGGGCAAAGAGTGCTTACAAGAGGGCAGCTGACCAACACCGCAGGGAGGGGGAATGTATCCAAGTGGGAGACAGAGTGTGGTTGTCCACGGAGGGGTTGCCCATGCAAGGAAGGTGCAAGAAGCTGCGGCAACGCAGAATTGGGCCCTTTGAAGTAGTGGAGCAGATTAACCCCGTGGCGTTTCGGCTGCAACTGCCGGATTCCATGAGAATTCATCCTGTGTTTCACAGGTCGCTCCTTTCCAAGTTCAGAGAACCACACAGGTATCAACAGGGGCACCAGCAGGGGTCACAGGAAGTACAGCTGGTAGACATGGAGCTATTCAATGAGGCTACGGCTATCTTGGACTCCAGGTGGAGAGGGGAAGAGTTGCAGTATTTAGTAGCATGGGAGGGGGAGCCAGCGTCGGAGAACGCTTGGATTCCGGCGGAGAGTGTCACCAAAGAGTACTTAGTGTGGGAATTCCACGAGCTGTACCCCGACAAACCGAAGCCGTACAGATGGCAACTGAGAGAGGTCTTTCAACCCACAGATTCAGAAGGAGGGGACTTTTGGGGTTTTCCTCCCTCGAGTGCAGGGCACAGTGGGGTTGAAAGCGATTGGCAGGAAAGCCTGCATCCACCAAGGGGAATGAGGGAGGAGGAAGGGGACGTCGAAGCAGCAACAGATGAATTGTGGTCGGGTTATCCCTCTCCTCCCTGGTGCAGAAAGGATTGGGAGGAGGTGTTTCAATCCTCATCGTCGTCATCCAGCGCAGACACCACGGTTTTTCTGGGATTCCAGTCCTCACCTGGAACGGCAGGAGAGAGCGAAGTAGGGGAATGGGACCCCGCAGGGGATCTGGGTTATTCTTGGGAGACACCCACCGAGCCGCCTCAGGAGGGGAAGGGGGGCTTGGGAGGGGGGATGGATGTCAGGGACTGGCCCGAGCCAGGAGGGGTGGCGGAGGGGCCAGTGGGACCAATGGGGCACCCATGCACGGCGGAGGAGGTATTGCGGGCATGGGAAGAGGAGGAGAGAGCGCCGAGGTTGTCGCCAGAAACAGGGAAGGAGGTTTGGAGAAGTGGCAGTGAAAGGGGGTCGCCGCCTGTGCTGACGGCGGAGAAGCAGGGGGCGAAGGAACCAATAGGAGGGGAGGAGAGGATGGAGTCAGAGGTGGAACAAGGGGTTGAGGAGCTGGCGAGAGCCTCGACGGCAACCTCTAGGGAAGATGAAAGTGAAAGGGAAGGGGCCAGCGCTGGGACCAGTAGGGTCAAGAAGCGGAAGAGGAGGAGTGAGAGGAGGCGCTGGAATTTCGCTAAGCTTTTATGCTGGGGGGAAAAACGGAAGCCCTTACTCGAAGGATCTGATTCATCCGAGGAGGATGAGGAACTGTAAAGCTTGTCAGTGAAATAAACTCTTAGTTTAGTCAAACGGACTGTGGAGTGGTTTACTCTTGAGGAGGACACACCATCATCCTCACAATTGTCTTTGTATGTGTCCACTCATACTTCAAAATAAAGAATTTCATCTTCAATAATGTGGAGATCATTTTCTCATCTCTTTCAATTTCCCATAAGCAAAGAGCTTATTGAAGGTATTTTGATACAGGATAAAGGATTTTAAAAAACACACCATGATTATTAATCTGGTCTTCAACTATGCCCCAAGCAGGAAACATGTTTGAAATATCTCAGCAGTGAACAAGAGAACTGCTTCCTAGTTGGACAGCAGAATGTCAAAAAGCGAGAGATTGGTTTTGGAAGAAAAAAATAGGTTTAAGCATGCTTACTGGGATGCAAGTTTGAATTTTAAATAAATACATTTATGATCATGCTGCTGATCATCATGTGGTTCAGTTTCAAGCATTAGTGAGGCATTGAAAAGGACTGCTGGTGACACCAAAGTATGGGAACAGACAGAAAAGAAAAAGGGAAATCAATCTGAACATCGATAGCAATGTATAAGTGTCGGGGGGGCATTGAATAAAAAATATACGAAAAACTAAATGAGTGGTTTTTGTAGAACACTCATACACAGTTGTTTGATGAGCATCTTAGTTTACTACCCAAAGTTAATCTCCACTCATTCAGATACTATGACCTTGGAGATCAATTTTATTTATACACTTGAGAATATTCCAGTGTAGTATATCTCTTATACCAGCCTGCCAAACACTGATGAATCTTACATAATATTAGTAGTTTATATAGCATGTACAAGAATGGAGTCTCATTACCGGTAGTCATTACACCAATATTTTATTGCTAGAGGGTGCCATCACTGTAGAAAGTAAACCTTAAAGTTGCAAAATTAACATTTCAATGAGTTAGGCTAATTGATGGCTCATTGCTGGAAAGCCAAGCAGGTCCATGGCCCCTCTAAGCAGGAAGCTGATAACTGAGAAGTCAGGATCTCTGTGTTGTGGGAAGCCAGCAGAGACATCACCAGCTCAGTGTGTTGGGAGAAGGAGCTTCCAGCATAATGGTGTCTCTCTCTGGGATCAGACAGAGAAGTTCCTGGATTGTATTAAGGTACTTGAAGGACTGAACTACATTGCCTGCTACTTAAGTGCATTTTGCTCCTAGTAGCGTAGTTTTAAGACTGTTCTGCAGTAAAGCTTTGAAAGTCATCCTTTGGGTCGAGAGGTCCAGAGTAGGGATTCTGCTGAACAACTCTAATAAATATTTCTGCATTAATATTGCATAACCTAAGTAAACAAAATATTGCCAGATAGCGACTCTGGGTTAAATTGTGGTGAAAGTGAAGATGGGTCCATCTTGTTATTTTGCATTCTTTCTGGACAATTTGTAAGATTTGCTCATTGACAGGCAGTTGTACTTCAACTCAACTTTGCTCTAAAAATGCGTGTGTAAAAAGTGTTCCTTTTCAACCTGAACAGAAATGAAACATTAATGCACCCCTCATACAGGACAACTTTGCTATAATTGAAACTGGGGGATAATAGCTATAGATTTCAGAAACCAAATAAACCTCATCTCACTAACATGCAAATGCCTGATGCTCTCTGGAGTCTTTTCACAGTCAGGTTGCACAGTGCTAACAAGAAAACAGAGAAGGCCATTATTCTCGTGTCAGGGACATCTTAAAATTAAGAAGAATTCATGCAGGGTAATTAAATTTTCTGCTGTTTCCTGGGAAAGAAAATATTCTGAATCAAATCAAGCAACTAAGTTGTACATACATATCCTTTATTCGACCGATAGTCAGAAAGAAAAACATTTCTCAATACAAAATTATAAAATTATAAAACTAAAAACATCAGGGGGTACACAAATAAAATACGACATCACTACTGGACCTCATACAGATAACCCACATCCAGGCATTCGATTTTACACTTCCGACGCTTGAGCGCCAGGAAGAGGAATTTAGCCACCGATAAGGTTGTTTTCCCAGTGGGCTTATTTAGCAGATATGCTACCTGCCTTTCTCTTAATTGGGAACTAAACTGAGATAAATATGGGGCTATGAGATATTGCCTTAGGTCGTTATAAAAGGGACAGCTCAGTAGAATGTGTTCTGTGGATTCTACCTCTCCCAAAGCACAATGGCACGTTCTCTGATCATATGGAACTCCTCTAAATCTTCCCCTCAAAACCGCAGAGTCAAGAACGGTCAGTCTGGCCGCAGTGAGTAGTCTGCGGTATTCCACATAGTGGATATCCGCCAGGTAACAGGCTGGTGCAGCCCGATACACCTGCTCCCCCAGAAACATGTGAGGGCGATCTGGCTGCGACATCTGTCACCCCATTGATCGCCAGGGTTGATTCGGCTGATCTGGCTGGCTAGGCGGGTGTCCCCTTCCTCCCTCACCGCTCCATGTGCGTCCCTCCCGAAGCTGTGCGCTCGGTGGAAGAGGACGACCCTCCCAGATTGAAGGAGTGTGTACCGTTCTTCGGTCAAGGGTATACGATAGCAACTAAGTTGTCTTTCATGACCAATGGCAACATATGTTGTGCAGGATGGGTGAAAACATAAAGTAGTGTATGAGATCTTTTCATGTTTGCAAGACTATGCTACAGAAAACAAAGTAAAGGGAAATATATTTTTAAATAAATTTGTTATTCTGTGAATGATGCACACAAGCTAGGCTTATAGAAACCAAACTCCTGATTGAACTGTAATTTTGCTTGCCAAGAGTCCCAATAAAATGTGTTTACAGAAAATTAATAAGGCAATAGGGACTCACGGAGGGTAGAGAGAGAAGAATGGAAGTAAGCACTAGAAATACAAATGCAAAACTAATTGGTATAAAGGAGCAAAACCAAACCAAATCACAATTAACCCCAAATGGGACCCTTTTTGTTGGTAGAGCTGGAGCCGCATTTCTTTATTTAGAGTCAGAATCAAATTCTCATGACTAATATGTTTAAACAGTTTCATCACAGTTGGTAAGTGGCTTATGGGTTTATTTAAACAGAGAAAATGCTTATAAAAATGTGTTTCAATGGAAGCCAGATTATAATGAAGGTTTGGGTAATCAACTATTCTGTGAGTCCAACCCACCTGCTAGGATGCACACATGGAACTATGGTTCTGAATGGTTTCAACAACCCCTAGGTGAGGTTTAATTACCGGTAGATACAATCCCAATCCTTGGAGGCATGAAGTGCTTCCAGGATTGGAGGAAGGAAATGGCAAAATTTGTTTGGAATGGAAAAAAACCGCGAATAAAACATCAGATTTTGATCGACAGCAGGGAGAGGGGGGGCTTTTCCTTACCAGAGCTAGAACTATACCATGCAGCCTCAGCCCTAGTCTGGATTAAGGACTGGATCACTTTGGAGGACCCGGACCTACTTGATTTAGAGGGCCATGACAACCGGTTTGGGTGGCACGCTTACCTGGTATATGAAAAAGTAAAACAACATAAAGGGTTCTTACATCATATAGTAAGAAGATCACTTTATAACATCTGGGATAAAAATAGGAGAATACTAGAACCCAAGATACCATTATGGACCTCACCAGTAGAAGCTATAGCTGTTAAAAGGAAAAACATGGGTAACAATTGGCCAACCTATCGAATGTTATTAGAAAACATAGAAAAACAACCAACATTAAAAAAATACGAAACGATTAATGATAAAATAAACAGTTGGATTCAATATTTTCAAATAAATGCAAAGTTTAATACGGACAAAAAAGAGGGATTGGCTAGAGAGAACTCCAAATTTGAAAAAATATTAACAAATAAAAATAGAAAATATATATCACAAATCTATAGCTATCTGCTGGAGTGGGAAGTAATGGAGGAGCAGGTAAAGGGAGCCATGATCAGATGGGCCCAAGATCTCGGCCACAATATTTTAATGGCCCAATGGGAAAGGTTACTGCGGAAGGATATCAAATTTACGTTATGCAGCAATTTAAAAGAAAACATAATGAAGATGTTATACAGGTGGCACCACACCCCAGAAAAACTGGCTAAAATGTATAAAGGGGTGTCGCCAATTTGCTGGAGGTGTAGGAAAGAAAAAGGAACCTACCTCCATATGTGGTGGAGCTGCACAACGATAGCAGATTTCTGGGATAAATTATATAATGAGTTGAAAAAATTATTTAAAATAACATTCAAGAAGAAACCGGAGTTTTTTCTCTTAGGAATTATGACAGAGGAAATAAAAAATGAAATAAGACCACTGTGTATGTACGGAACAACTGCTGCCAGGATATTGATAGCTAAAAATTGGAAATCAGAAACAGCCCCAAAAATAGAGGATTGGCAAGCATTGATGATAGAATACTTGGAACTGGCAAAAATGTCAGGGAAAATAAGAGGACTATTGAACCAGAAAATTTATAAAGAATGGAATATATTTAAGATATATTTAAATACTTACTATCCAAATAACCAATTATTATCGGACCTAAAGTGAGGCCTGAAAAATGCATAAAAGGAATAAAAATTGAAATAAGGGAATAAATAAGAAGAAGAAAGAGATCGAAGTAGAGTGTGTATAAATGGAATACAAAATGACAATACAAATACAATGCAAAAAAATTGGGAGTTTTCTTTATTGTTGTTTATTTATGTTTATTAAAAATACAATGGAAATAGTACAGATAATGGAAAACTGGAAGGAAAATAGTTAGTTGTGGAAAGAAACTATTGTACAAAAGCAAAAAGGTTTTCGAATTGAATTCGATTTGTTATTGTTATTGTTTGTTTTTGTTTGTTTGTTTGTTGGTTTGTTTGTTAGTGTTACTTTGTTGTAGTTATTGTTTGTTCTTATTTGTCTACCGCTTTTAAAACCAATAAAAATTAAAAAAAATAAATAAATAAATAATTACCGGTAGATACATCCACACAGGACTTTAGCGAGCTCCAAAATAATGTATCTAGAATGCAAAGTCTCTCTGTGTGTTCACAGTCCTTGTCCCATTTATCCACATAGCAACATGGTGAGGGATATTGCTTCCTTTTGTGTGTTCAGACCCAGAAACCTGCCCCCTAAATAAATTCACACGACTCAAATTTTAGTTTGGTTTTTGGCAGAATTTAGGCCACAACTTTATTGATTACAGAAAGTGAGTGGTTCCATAGGCTCTGGTTCGACTAGCTCCCTGCACCCTTGCAGGTAGCGCTGACCCAGGGCACCAGCATAGGTCAGCCAAGGGTGAACACCTGGATAAGCGGAAAGTCTGGAACAGACTATGTCCGCCACCCAAATGTCCCCCTGGACTCAGACATGGGCACAACCCCCTCTCAGGGGTTGACCCAAACCATTTGAGTCCCTGGATTCCTTTAACGGAATGCCCTTCACATAGGGATGGCGAGACCATTCTCCCAACCCTATCACCTGAACCAGTGCCTATCCGCAACCTTACAAGTTGTGATGATTTGCTACGCAGCAGGCGAAACCCAAATGGCAACAGCCAATCAGCCAAGTGGGGAAAATTCCTGCCGTGCCCCTGTCCTAACGACAGATGACACATGACGGCATAGCAAGGTCAAGCGCAAAAGCCCTAAAAGTAGGGAGAGGTGGGTGGGTGTTCCAAATGCACACACCGAAAGAGGAAGCTCTGGGTCATGTGCATGGGTATATACAGTCCCTCGATCCATTTGGACTGCGTCCCATTGGACAGATTGAACCCAACAACGACGGACCTACCAATCGGGTGTTGTGGCTGACCAATCTTACCCACCCACAACACAGGGGATTGGTCTCCAGGTCTCACTGCATCACGTGCCCTCTTTGAGGGAGGACACCATCTAACAAATGGGGAAACAAAAGCAGAGAGAAACAGAAAGAACTATTCAGGAAGTAGAGACTAAAGCTGGATCTACACTAACCTTTTTAACGTTATTAGAACGATATTAGATATAGCGTTCTAAAACATCCCAAGGCATACTGGTAAAATAAAAACATTTCTTGCCTTGTTACCTCTGTAACAAAGCAGTTTCCCTTACTGGAGGTTCCTGGTTGCCCTGCAGTGCTCTCTGGTGTCACATTTTAATAACCCATTATTAACATTACAAGCAAAATGTAATGTGTCTACGTTATGATAGCCATTCCTTCTCCTCTTCCTCCTGCTGCAAAGGGAAAGGAGGGTTGAAGCAACTTCTGGTCTGTGGCAGCATCAAGAGGAGGAAGAGGAGCCACTGGCTATTGAAGCCCCACAGCTGCCACGTTTGGCTCTGCCCCCAGCACCTCATGACGTCCTAACATACGATGTTGGGCCCCCAATGGCCTTTGCAAGCTGGTGCCTCTGATGCACAGATTGTCTCTCTTGTACCGCCAGAGTGAGTAAAATGGAAATGTTTCATTTGCGCTTTATTTCTGAAAGGCAGACTAATCCAGATATGAGTAAGCTATGTAATTCTGTCATATGGTACTTGAATTTGTTTACACATATCATGAAACAACAGACATCCCAAAAACCACTTTGGGTAAAGTGTGTTACCTGCAAGTATGTGAACATTAGCCAAAACTACATGCAAAAATAACTGAATTCAAGATTGGAAAAATAGGAATGTGAGAGAACCAAACTGACAGATCCTTCCATCCCTACCAGTAAATAAATACACCGACTGTGTAGCGTGCATGCTGCACAAAAATAATGTGACATGAAACTAAAATAAATTTTTAAACAATATTATTGTGTGTGCAGTACCAAAATCACAGTCCTTCTTAAAGGACAACCATTTCTACCTTGAAAAGAGATTGCAAATGCATTTGTTTTTCTATAGAAATGTCTTTTCGTATGAACTCTTTCTGATGCTACAGAATGGGGCTCACATCTAAGCAGTAATGGCTGGTGATCTGATCTGCCTAGTCAACCATTAGTTTTACTGGAAGGAGGAGTTGGAACTGGAGCCCAGTCACTAACACTATTGCTCCAGATGGACTTCCAACATGTCCTAGAAGTGTAATGAACAGGTTCCCACTCTACAGTCTCCTTCACCTGTGTTGACAATTGGGAATGGGACAGGACAAGAAATGACATCCCTTGGGGTCCAATTTAACCCGAAGGCTGCCTTTGCTAGGGATTAATGGGATGCAGAACTTCCATATGCAAGCTCTGGTCACCAGCTCTCCGTCTGTGTGCGCACACGCACACACCACACTCTTTTCTTTTTGCCCTGTTGGTTCCCTTTCACCCCCAAGTTCTTCTCTTGAACATGAGTGCTCCTTGCAACCCCTTGCTTGATAAACTTAGCAGTTCCTGAACCAGAAGGTTTTCCATCAATGGGCTCCTATATCAGCAAGAGCATGAGCACATGCTATTTAAGTGGAAGTTCACATTCAAGTTGAACCTCCTCACACAGTAAAATCATTTTAGGAGGGTTCCTTCTCACATTGTCACGCGCATGCTTGGTTGGTGTGTGGCTAACAGCTGTATCAGCGGCAGGATAAGGACTAGCTCACCTCACTTTGCAAGCCCATCACATGTGAGAGGGCTTGTCTATAAGCCCATATTAGCTTCTCTCCGCATCCAGGATTGACAGTTCTAGAAGCTTACTGGCACCTATTGGAATGGCCCAGTTAATAATTATTTTTAATATGCCAGAGTTAATTAGCCCAAACCATCTTTCACATTTTATGTACCTGCTCTCTATCTCACCAAAAAAGGCAAATGAATAATTCTCAGTTGACCTTCTGTAGAAAGAAGAGTGCATAGTTTTGAATATCCTAGGGAGCACATTTTATTTCCAAGCCAAAATTAAAACAATGCAACCATTTGATTGTCTTTATTTCCAATGCTTTGTATGTGGCTTGAACAGAAAAAAACACTTATTTTTCTTCTTTGCTTTAAAAGGCTTAGGAGGCATTTTTCTTGTTATATGATATGTATCAGGTTTTATGGCTCTCAGACCTATAATTTAGAGCTTTGGAATATCTATTCCAAAAGAAGGGTAAGTGGACCGAGTGATGTAGCTGGTCTTTATTCCTACAGGGCATCGCCATAACTGCATTTTTTTTTACCTTGATTCTGCACGAGCCATAAATAATAATAATAAAAAGCCTTCACAAATTCCCTGAAATCTGCATTCTGATCTTTAGCGGAGAAGTGTCCTCTGTCCTTTCCCACATAAATGTGAGGCTCTCGGCTTTGCAACCAACTTGCTTTTTCAAGATGTTCTAAATGTGACAGCTCCAAGACTGATTGGACGTGCGGGCATGTGTGTTCACTGTGGATACGTGTCTAGGGAAACTGTTAAAAGCTTTGTACAGCTTGAAGAAGTGAATGTGAGGTAATAGGAAGCTGTGTCATGTACACTTTCATTCACTTCCTCCTAGGAAAAGGCCGAGAGGAAAGTATGCTTTTAAAACTGATGAATATTTTACAGGCAATTCAAAGAGTGTCGGGGGGGGGGGGGCAGAAGCAATGATTGAGGACAAGGCGAAGAAAAACACTAGAAACAGAATCCATTTTCCCCCACTTGAATTTTAGCAGAACTGAATATGCCTCATCTCCAGCAGCTAATGGATATTAATGATATTGAAGACACACTGAGAAACAGCCGAGGTCAAATAATTTCAATTCCAGTGCGGCACAAGTGGCCATAAAATCCCTTTGTCACAACTTTTTTTCCATGTGAACACTTACAGGGATGAAATGTGAGTAGCCATGCAGCCTTTGTTTCTGAATTTGTTGCTTTCCTATATCTTATGCTAGCAGCTTTTCCTACATGAACATGATAATAGAATCATGGAATTACAGAGTTGGAAGGTACCCAGAGGGTCATCTACTCCAGCCTCCTGCTTTTCAGGAATCTCAACTAGATCATACATGACAGGTGGCTATCCAATCAATAGTTGTGCTGTTTTGACACTTCCACCACTGCTTGGTAGTGGGGAAATCATCACACTGCAAGGCAAACTCCAGAGACTCTGGAATCTGGAGTAATGATGTAAGAGCATAAGAGCCGGTTGGATCAGACCAGTGACCCATTTAGCCCAGCATCCTGTTCTCACAGTTGCCAACCAGATGCCTGTAGGAAACTGGCATGGAGGACATGAGTACAAGAACCCCCCCCCCCATTTTAGCTTCCAGAAAATAGTGGCCAACAACCATCCATGGAAGTGGACCACAATCCTACCCCTCCCCCAGCCACAACAAAACATGTCTCTCCCATATTGGTCTCTAAAGCCACAGCTGGAGCTGTAACTCTCCAATGGTTCCACTTCACCACCAACCACCCCCCACTCTTCCATTGACTCCCAAGACAGACTGATGCCAACCACAAGGAAGTAAAAGTTCATAGACAAGGATGTGCGGGGAAGTCAGATGCCAGCTGAGTGACTGAAACCTGGGTGGGCCTCTCCTTACATACACCTGAAGCAGACATGACATAACACAGCCTCCAGTCAGTTCCACTTGGAGTCTCTGTCTTTCAAGGAGCCCAGCCTGGAAGCTGACGGGCTCCCCAAGTTTTGCCTGGTTCCCTACTTCCTGTGTGGCTGGAAAGCACACAAAGCAGGGGAACAGGTTTTCCAAAAGGCCAAAATCTCAGTCCTTTAATTTTTTATTCAACAAAGCCTAGGTTCGCCAAATTCCTGCACCCTCAAAAAGGTCATGGAATTTCTCATCCCTTTGCTCAGTTTCCATGGGGCATTACTTTTTGGCATCCCGCCCCGCAATGGTTGAAATGGCTAAAAAAATATTAGCATAGTTCTAGTCCTATGTACAGCCATTGACATACATGGACAAGTTGTCTGATGTGCCACCCTCCTCTGTACCTAATGAAGCTAAGCCCTCTTAAAGTTGTGTTGATCTCAACAGAGAAGTTTAAGTCTGAAATCACTGGGATTTAAAAGTGATTAGCTATGGTTGGATTGTGCTTCTTATCTTGTATTTCATTCTGGTAAAACAACAACAACACGAATGTTTTTTTTCCCATGTCCTTGTTATGATATACACAGGAATTACATTGTAATTTACCATAAAGTAACTTCCGTTTGCTGTATAAGGGTGCACCCATTATAGAAGGAATTACATCAACAGGGGAAAAAAGGATGATTAAGCTGAACACTGAAACAATTCCAAAAAGCAAAACATAAGAGGCACATCATCTGGAAGATCTCAAAACACCTGGACCATGAAGTCGTAAAATAATATTTCTTTTTGTGTAAGTAGTTTGTTTCCCCTCATATTGTGCTTTAAATGCTCGTGGTAGTTACTTGCCTCCTTGCATCTGACTCCCATCTGCACTTCTGTGCTGATGGCTATCTCAGGAACACAAGAGCAGATGGAAGAATACTTTTACACCCCATACAGGAAGCACCGTTATTGCAATATGGATACCCTTTATTGCAAGTGATTGTACACAGTATTTGCTTTGTGTCTGGAAAACCATGGGATTTGATCATAATGCCAACTTCTTGGCCACACAGCTACATTAATACTTCTGAATATGAAGTCATCTGCTTCTATTCAGAGATAAAAAGGCAAGCTAGATTGGTGCATTATGATTAAAAATGAATGATACTATTCGGGATATATTGCACCCTCAATACATCATTGAAGTTACAGCTGTTGTTTACCCAAATTATGTATTGCAATATTTTTCACGCTCACCCCCCCAAAAAAAACAAGGATCTGTGCTTCTCAACAGTAGCTGAATGTGTTGTTTCCTATTTGTCATTCTAACTTCCACATTGAATCCATTCTTTCCTGTCAACAGTGCTTATATCTCAAAGGCTCCTGCTGAGCACACCAGAAAACCTTAGAAGATAATAAAGTGTTTCAAAGAATCTTCTGTAGTTTTGCAGAGCAGGCAGAGACTTAAATGGATTCTCCTGCCAACCCCTTGCTACAGTTCCTGGTCAGCACAATCCTGTTATTCTGAGTACCATAGACCAGACTCCCGTGAGTGCAGGGATCTCAACTAGATCATACCTGACAGAGGGCCAACCAACGTTTGCTTAAAAACCTCCAATGAAGGACAGTTCACCACTTTCCAATGTAGACAGTTCCACTGTCAAGCAGCTCTTAATCAGAAAGGTCTTCCTGATGTTTAGTCAGAATCTCATTTCTTGTAACTTGAAGCCATTGGTTTGGTTCTACTTTCTGGAGCAGGAGAAAACAAGCTGGTTTCATCTTCCATGTGGCAGCAGTTTAGCTATTTGAAGATGGCTATCATATCTCCTCTTAATCTCTTCTTTCCCAGGCTAAACATACCCAGTTTCCCCAACTATTCCTCATAAGGCTTGGTTTCCAGTCCCCTGATCATCTTGTTTGCCCTCTTCTGCACACATTTCAACTTCTTAAACTGTGGTGCCCAGTACTAGACACAGTACTCCAAGTGTGGTCTGACCAACACAGAATAGAACAGAACTAATGCTTTCCTTGATCTGGACACTATACTTCTGTTGATGCAGTCTAGAATAGCTTTAGCATTTTTTGCTGCTATATCACACTATTGACTCATGTTAAGCTTGGGGTCTGCTAAGACCCCTAGATCCTCTTCACAAGCCAGGTGTCTCACCTATACTCACTCATAACATAGGTAGAAGAAAGGTCACCTATTCCTGAACCTTTCTCCACCAGCAGAAATTAACCAATTATTTTGGAAAGAAAGATAAATTCCATTTAGCACATTCATAGTTTGCTCATAAACAACAACTTAGGAAGTTACAAACAATGGAAGATATGTGGCCAGGTAATAACAAGAGCCAGATAGATTGCTGTGGAATTTTTCCAAAGTAACTAGACTGTTTGATCCACTGATGATTGCTTCTTTTGCTGCTGATTACTCAAGATGATTATGCAGCAATGAAAGATGATTGTACAATAATGAAAACTGCATTATAAAAAGTGTGATCTTTTTGATAAGCCACTTTATTAAAATGTGTTCTCTTAATGTAAAATAAATATAATATTTTTATATTTTAAGATTGATGTTCTGGCATGCATGAGATGCAACCTTTCTCTCCTGCTAATTCCCTCTTCATTTTCCCCACAAGCAAATAATACAGGTTTGGAATTGCAGGCTGATCTTTACATGAATTGTCCCCAGTGAAGAAGACTATACTATATTTCTTACTAATTTGAAATGGTACAAAACATGCTTAACCCCCCCCCCCCAGCTTTAGAGAAGTCAAGTCAGCAACATGTTAAAACAAACACAATGCTTAACGGTACGATCCATTGTCCTGAGGAGGTAGCTGGGATTTGCCTTAGGATTTGATGAAGCCATCTTTTCTCTCCTTCTCTCCCCAACCTTTCAATGATTGGACAGAGGCATGTACCCAGTGCAGTGCACCAGCTAGTATTCACAGGGGAAGGCTGTTGTGTGCTTCCTATACAGTAGGGGTGGCTAACCTGTGGTCCTCCACATGTTGATAGACTTCAAATCAAATCATTATAAGGGATAATGGAAGTTTGAGTCCAACAAAATCCAAAGGAGTTAGCCATCTCTGCTGTTTAGGATCCACCCATATCACTTTTTCCACAGAATACATGCCAGACTATATTTACAATGGGAGGCTTGTGATCTCTCCTGTGTAAAGATGTATCCTCCATGATGTCTGAATTGTAGCACTGACTGCAGGACAAGAGAGCAAAGGGTTTCCATAGGGCTCACTTCATATATCTACTGGCATTTAGGGATGGGTGAAAATGTCAATTTTGGTTTATCTCTGGTTCTTATTTTTCCAATCTTAAGTGAGTGGTCCACATTTCCACATCAGTTTGCACGTTGTTGTTGTTGTTTGTTTAATACTCTGCTTGAATTCCAGCAGCATTTTTATGCAAATTTCCCCTACTATATACATGTTTGAAAGAAACTCTCCTAATATACACATTTTTGCAAACCAATTTCCAATCATATCATGGATTCTTGCATGTTACTTTCATGAATATATGCATTTATTATAAGCATAATTTAGTATATGCATTTTTGTACACATTACCTGACTGGAGAGAGAACCACTTTGCAAAATTGGGATACATGAGAATTTTGAAGGATGGCTGTGTTTCAGTTCACATCTTGTTTTGGAAATTGTGAAGTAGGTAGGTTCGCCTTTAAATGTGAACTGTGTTGTGTTTCTCTGTCATCTCTACCATTTCTATTTGCAGTGATCCTCATGGCTCTATGATACAAAATATACTTAAGGATCAGAGAAAGTGTTTCTTCCCAAGCTTATGCCAACAAGATGAACAACTTCCAAAACTCATTTCATAGAGAGAAGAATGTGGTATTTTAAATTCTAGAGCAGTCTGCCGTGGCAAAATTTACTATGAATATAGTACACAGACTTACACTGCATCACCTGCCAGTAATGAAAGCTACAATAGCCTGGCCTAGACTGGACTAGAAGGCTTGAGTGATCACTAAATTTCATTAGAGTTTATTAGAGTTTATGTTATACAGAATCTGAATTGTGAGCTGGATAAGAAAAGGCATTTCATCTTAACTCCTTATGTCCAATAAAATTATTCACAAAAAGGGCATCTTTGTAAAACCTCTTTTAACACACACAAAGAGAGCCTGTCTCACTCACTACAAAAAAAGAATGTTTGGATCTTTATAAAAAGAAAATGATCTGTGAGGTTTGTGGCAAATGCAATCTTTATGGAATTAGTTTTTTTAATCAAAAGTTAATGAACTTTGAATGAGACACCTAGCTTTCAGGAACTGTTAAGTTTTTGTCCAGGTATGTGACAGAATGACATCCCATTTTTGCTTCTAGTACAAGGGCTAATTCTAGGACTTAAAAAGGAAGGAAAATAATCTGTGACAAATCAGAGGGCTCAGTCACAGAATGATATGTTATCCTGTGACATTGACATTTGGCAGTGTGGGCTCAGGAGGATATTGAGCAGCCTTCTATACAGATTTTGTTCTACAAAATCTGGCCAATGGTCTGTTGTAAATATGCAAATTCCCGTATCCAGGCTGCTCCTCCACTGCTCTGGGCAGCTGGGCAATATGGCTCCTTGCCAAGGGCACAAGAGTGCCTAGGTACACCTCTGATGGGCTATGGCTAATGTCGTGTAAAAGGTAAAGTTAAAGGGACCCCTGACGATTAGGTCCAGTTGTGACCGACTCTGGGGTTGTGGCGCTCATCTCGCATTATTAGCCGAGGGAGCTGGCGTACAGCTTCCGGGTCATGTGGCCAGCATGACTAAGACGCTTCTGGCAAACCAGAGCAGCACATGGAAACACCATTTACCTTACCGCCGGAGCGGTACCTATTTATCTACTTGCACTTTGACGTGCTTTCGATCTGCTAGGTGGGCAGGAGCTGGGATCGAACAACGGGAGCTCACCCCGTCGCGGGGATTCGAACCACCGACCTTCTGATTGGCAAGCCCTAGGCTCTGTGGTTTAACCCACAGCGCCACCCACGTCCCCAATGTCGTGTACTCTGCTTTAAATATCAGCAGTGGGAGTGCACTGGAGCTAGAGTAAACAGAAATGGGTACACCATAAATTACACCATAAATTTAAAGCACTTGCCATTGCCCAAACAATCTTGGGAACTGTACCTTACCACCCACAGAGCTATAATTTACAGAACATTCAACGAACTGCAGTTCCCAGGAGCCTTTGGGGGAAGTCTGTTGCTTTAAATTTGCTCTACATGTATGGTGTATATGCAGCCCAAGTTTACAAACAACCTAAGCTCTCTGCTTCCAGCCACTGCCACTGCACACATATAAAACTTTTGCTTTATACATTCTGGATAGCATGTAATTGTGAAATAAATTTGGTCTGATGTCCTTTATTTTCTTCAAGGTGATTTTTTTTTAAGAAAAAGGATTCTTCCACATTTTGAAAGACTGCCTCAGGATATACCCAGTTATTAAGTTATTGAAGAAAGGAGAGAGGTTAATATTTTTGTCTGTTTGCAATTGTTATCCTAGAGAAGATTTCAGAACTTAGATTAAACTTGAATAACCAGCCTTATAGCTGACGTTCCCCACAGCGAAACATCCTGGAAACTGCACTGTGGCAGACTTTGCCCTATGCCTTGAATAATTTTGTCAATAACTTTAATATGCAGGTGAATGTCAGTCCCATGTATCAGCGGCATTCAAAGGCATTGCTCAGCAATGGAAACATATTAGGCTGTGTTTTTGTTTTTGACCCAAAGAAAATGAGAGCCTATCCTTTTACAAGCTGGTTTCAATTTTCTTCCAGGGTTGAGACAGTGGCAATCCAATAAATTCTAACTCTTATTATGAAATCTAGCTTTGTAATTCTTCTTACACAGAGCTGAATTGCACAGCTACAGAAATCTTATTAAGTTCATCTTGTCTTTTTTTAATGAAAATCACAAATAAATGTAAGGGTATAATTCCCCAGAGTTTTCTAACAGCTCACATCAGAAGCAGAGAGCCAGTGCCCACAGCTCTGTAACAGTTCGCCAGCCAGATTATAGCAACCACCTTTCTGTGCCCTTGGCAGCTGCCTACTCGTGGCAAACGAGTCATCCTGATTCATTTCAGAAGAAGCTGAAATTTTGCCTGCCGCCGCAAATAGCACAATTTGTGCGGAACTGTATGTAAGCTGCTATATGGTCAGATGGTTTGTCAACTCACTTGCTGCCCAGAAGATTGTTAAGTTCAGGATTCTTGTGGGAGGGATGGGGAGCTGTTTAACTTTCAACAGATTAGGGTCAAACTACACATGATATGGAAATTGCATGGCTGGAATTGGAGCCTTGACTCAGTGAGAAGCGGGGAATCTAACCCTTTGTTCCTGTGTTCTCACGGCAAGTCAAACCTCTCTCTCACACACAAACGTAATTTGCATATACAATATATATATATATTCCTGCAGAGGGGGTGGGGAATTTATTTGCTTAAATTCACGCTTCTGCAACAATAGAAGATTCAGTGTACCATTCTGAAAGAGCTGCTTGATGCAGCCTGGACATGCTGTGATTTCTGGGAATGACTTAAAAGGCTACAACCACTTCAATACTTCCTCTGGCCTGGTGAATGAAAGACCATAAACTTTTTTTTAAAGCTGTCCAAAACCTTTACCTGCATAAAACCTAAGGTGGAGTATGATTAATGTTAGGTAAAGTACAACCTTGAAACACTCAGGGTGTGATTTGGATGGGAATATGGCTCAGGCACAAAGTTACATAATGGATTATGGATTTCCAAGAGCCATCTGCCTGGCCACTGAGGCTTGAATTTTGTTCCTAGTGCCCCCACTTTTACTTCCTTCCATAGGAGATAAGCCAATAACTATGAACAAGCAACTGCCATCAGCACAGAAAATAGTAGAGCTCCCATAAGCACTCTGGACAAACACAAGGCAACAGCTTAATCAATGGAATGCAAACTTCAGAACATGTTTTTCTCAAAGAGGAAGCAGAGGAGCCCAGAATAACGGAAGCCTATTGATTCCACGTAAACTTAAAAAGTCCACATCTATCTGGAGACAAGGAAGTACTTCCAGCTGAAATTGCTACCACCCAATCAGCCATAGCAGCCACTCCACGCAAAATGATGCATGGGTTCTTCAATCAAAGCTTCCTGAAATGGTATAATAATGAGACAAACTTGAGCCACTCCAGAGCCAATATCTGGAATCAGACTTAGCATTAACCTTCTTGCTGGGAGCAAGACATGGAAGCACTGCCTTTGGTGATGACTTCAGTAAGTCTGTGAAACGTTCAAGGCAGACTGTTAGGCTCCAGTCATCACTCACCCAATCAGTTGTGAGGGTTGAGGTCTTAATATTGTTATGAGTGTTCGAGAGTGGGGGGGGGGTAGGCTGAATGCCTGGGGCCCCATCTAATTCTTGGAATAGCCAAGCTGCTGAGGTGATAGTCTTGGTAATGGGCCATTAAGGCAGATGGCAAGTGGATGGGGGTAGTTAGAATGGCAAAGGCAGAGCTGAGAATTGAGTGATGTGAGCCTGAAGCTAGAAGAAGAAAAGCTGCAGTCTGGGGAGACAGAGAGAATCAGAGCAATGCTTGATTTCTATTTGAATCAAAGGACATGGCACTTCTTGGTGTGACAATGTTGGTATCAGACTCTGCTGACCCAGTCTTGCTTTGGTTCATTCTTCCCCTTCCAGAAGCTCTGATAACTGGACGTTTTTCAGGAAATGGCCCCTAAAGGGCTCAGCAGCTAAGAAGAAATTTGTTGTCTGCTTTGCTTACCGCAGAAGGGGCTGTGTGTGTATCATGCCTCAAGACTGAAAGTAGATGTGTTAAGGCTTGGAATTCTGTAGAATTCCAAGGAGTTAATATTCTTGTCAAATCACTTCCATCAATAACCACAATGATCTGGCTATTCCTGAAGCAGCAAATATTGAGCACTCCAGTGCAACTCTTGTATGAGAATACTTAAAGTCAACACATGCCATTGTACTTTTAAGAGTGTGTAGAAGGGATAATTTTTGCCAGAACAGTTTCTGCATTATTGTATTAAGGTAGTGGGTCTTGGCATTTGCCAGCCACTTTCCTGTTTTAGGTCTGTGATTTTGTGTTTTTCTTTTGTGCTAGACAGATGTAAACTACCAAATGTGTGGCTGTAGGAATGTGAGCAGATATGGGATATGTCAGAGATAGCAAACAGGAAGAATCAAGGTAGTTACAATATACACAAGATTAAGAAAAGATAACTCTCCACTTGTTTGGAAATCTTACTAAACTCATTAGAGGTTAAATTATACTTAGAAAAACTTGAGATCTCATCTGGTTCATGAAAGATATTAAAGTGATGACCCAAAGCATGTTTTAGAGCCACATTTTTGTTGTTGTTAAGAAAAGTGTCTTTGGAAGGAAGTGATTGAAAAGAGAAAGCCAGGCAAAGCAAAGGAGAGTGAATGCCTCTCATTTTAAGATCCTATACATTCTCAGTGCAAATACCGGTACTAGAAATAAAACCTGCCAACATTCTCCCTTCCATACTGACTTTGTAAGGTCCCATCCCATATTGTCGGAGACCAGTCCAGTCCACAATTGTGATTTATGCTTTACCTTTGCAGCTGCCAAAATATTATAGGCCTGCAGAAGGTTGTGTTGACAACACTTCCCAAGCTATAGAACTCCCTGCCCCTTTACCCACACATTTGCTGTAGTCTGCAGTCAAACGGAGATATCACTAAACTTTAATGTGACTTGGCATGGTATGAATAATTTAATGTGATGAGCTGGCTGAAATGTAGAGAAAGGGAAGCCATGCTGGTCTTGATTGGATTGCCACTTTTGATCTGTTTTCTCTGCTCCCTCTGACCTGATACAGGACAAGGTGAATGGCTGAGTGAGAAGCCTGCAGCATTTAGCAATTGGCTCATACTGAAAACATCAAGCCTAAGTGAATTATTCATTAGTGATTCAGCATATCCCTTCTGCTTGCAGGGAAGGGGAACCCCTGAACAAATGAGAATAGGCTCTTGCTTATTTTCTAACATTGAGTCGGAAACAAATCTTATTAAGATTTTTTTTAAAAAAGAAGTGGGACACAAACATAATTTACGGATGGGGTGTGTGTGTGTGTGTGTGTGTGGAGCCTATAAATAACTATGGTAAAGTAATATGTACTGATTATGTGCCTTGAAGTTATCTTAAAGGCACAGCATCCTTTCACATTAAATCTAAACTACATTATAATGCAGTTAACTGCAGGGTAGACAGCTGACCTTGCACTTCTTCACTGTATCTCCAGGGGGAAATGGCTGCAGGGAAGATTAATTCAAAAAGTATAGATAGTTTTCCAAGACAGCAAAGCACTCATAATTTGGTTAGCTTTTAAACGGATCTCTGTCCTGGGGCTTAGAGTAGGTGAAAGATCAGGACTAAACTATTGTAAAAGGAAGCCTTAACGATTAGCAGAAAGTGCCTGATGTCAGGGCCAGCCTGTTCATGAGGCAGGCTGAGGCAGCCACCTTGGGCGGTGGAGCACAGATGTGGCGCCCCCACAGGAGCTCTGCCCGCTCTGCCATCTCCACTGCTGGTGGAAAAGCAGCGGTGGCTTCCAGCGAGACCTTGCAAGAACTTAATGAGATATTGCTGGAACTTGCCTCTGCTTTGCGGGTGCCACCATGCTGTGGCGGAGGAACTCACTTCGGCACCCGGGGCAGCGCAGCCAGTATGGAGTGTGCATGTGTGGCATCCCATGCATGTGCACTCAGTACAGAATGCTGCACATGCACAGTCCACACGGAATGCCACACATGCACACTCTGTACAGGCTGCCGCTCGCGCGCTGCGGCCATACGGGCGGCATCCTGTATGGATGGAGCACGAGAACGGCAGCCCGCATGGCCCCTGCACCCTCGGCTGCTGTACAGCTGGGGGGAGGCAGGGGCCATGTTGTCACCCCTCCCAGAGTGGCACCTGGGGCAGATCGCCCCCTCCGCCTCCTTCCTACGCCACTGCTACCATGTGACCCAGGTAAGGGAGACTGCGGGGAAGGAGTTGGCAGCACATTGGTGGCAGGGTAACACCTTCCCATTTTGCCTGGTGAAATAGGATGCACCACCCCTGTGTGGTGTTGCTCAGGAAAGCTAAGAAACCAAGCGAGTCAGTGCAGTTCTGAAATCAGAGGATAAAACCAGTGCAGTTGGGAAAGGTTCCTTCCGCCATCTTGATTCAAATCGGTGCCCAGTTGTATCAAACCATAGGCAAAAATTTGCTCCTCGGTCTCAGCAATCATCATGCAAAATTAGATTATGATATCCAAAGAGGTGTCCAAATGCATAGAGGGAAGACAAAGAGACAAACAGCTCCCCCCAAAATATAGTGGGGAATCAAAAAATCTATGTCACTTTCCCATGACATTTTCCATAATTCTGCTCTATTGCATTTCTGGCTTAGTTCCAATCATTCTATTAGTCCAATCAGGTCATTTCATATAGGAATTTGCCACAATGAAGTTCCTCAGCCAAATCTAATTAGGCCAGATTAGGCCTTATGAGGCCTGTGGGCAAGATGTTCCCCACCATGGATAAACTTTGCCTCAACACTCACTCTGGCATCTACTCCTGATCCAGAAGACTATAGTTAATTACCCCCCCCCAATTATTTACTTATTTATTTCAAAAGATGGGAGCCCAGTCTGCTACAATGGGCTAGCTGCATCTAAGAGACAAGTGCAACAGGACAGACTTTCTCTCCTTCAAAGGAGCATTTTAGTTTTGCTGCTATGCCTAGCTTTTTATGCAAGAATGTTGGTGGCATCTCTTTCCCCCCTAAACTGAAATGCTTGAACATGTATTAACATGATAGGAATCTGAGTCCACCTATTTCATGCAAACTAGCCAATGCATCACCAGAATCAGCCAGCAAGCCTGGGAAAATGAGACAAAAACTGTTGTGTAGAATCAAATAAAGCACAATGACGAAGGGAAAGGAATTCAGAAGGGAAGGAAATGAATTCGTTTTTATGTTGAAGTATTGGTACCCCACAGCAGAAAGCAAAACATGCCAATTTGGCAATTGTAAGGATTATCAATGGCTCAGAGGAATCTGTTGTGCTAGATAATATGCATAGTCCCTCTGGTTTTATAGATCATTTCAATAAGCTGTATGCAGGGTATAAACCTTTTAGTAACTATATTAAGATTGATTTGTCTGGTGTTGGTTTTGTAGAGATGGAAAATAAAGCATGCAGCAAACAGAGGGTCACAAAGCAGCAAGCATGCCCTCTTAAATACCACTTTGTCCCTGTAAGCCAATGCAGCAGGGCTTGTAGATGGTCCTAGGTGAACCATTTGCATTGATTTTCCTCCACACAACATGCTAAACCATTCATCCATTGTCCAGAAAAATATATATTTGTTGCTGGGAGAACATGGTGAATGAATGCCACTAGTTTACTCACCGAAATACTATGAACAGAAGACATCCTCTGGCTTGCCATTTAAAAAAGCATCTCTTATGTGGATCTGAACATGAGACCATTTAGAATTCTCAAGAAGCACAATATGAACACTTTAAATTGCCCTCATGCACCCATTGTCCATTAACTGTGCCTTTTGAACCTCACAGATGGAAACAGGGACACCTCAGTCCTTTTACAAAGGAGCACTTCCCAAGTCACATATGCAGAGACACACTATTTCACAGGCTGAAAGCCTATGTGCCATATACTGCTTTCATTTACTTGGCTATAGCCTGCCTTTCAAAGAATTAAAACCAGGAGAGTGTTTATGGGATATAAAGGGAGGGAGAGTACCTTTGGTGGGTGACACGTCGTGCTCCTTCTGGAGTAGATCATCCACTTTTGGTTCTCATCCTGCACCCAGCTCTTACCTGTGGCTCCTAGAAGCTGTAAGCATGCAACAGTCGCCAGGAAGAGCTTTGACTGGCTGGCTAAACGAGGTGAGAGGGAGAGTCGTCAATGGGTCTCAATCCCTTGGTGAGTTAGGGACTTTCCCTGCATGTAAAGACAAGATCTGGCAGATTGAGCAGATGAGACCAATAGTGGGTCCAACAGTCAAGAAGGTGGTTTCTGCACATGCTGTGAGGAGCAGATGGAGCTCATCAACCTGGGAAGGTAGCCCGCCTTGGAGAAGGAAAACCCTGACCCTAAACCTCCACTGCCCTGTGGGATATCTTTAGGAGAAGAAAAGGTTAATGAGTAAACTACACAAATCCAGTCCAGCTGGTGCCAGTCATATTGCTCTGCTTTCCTTTGAACCGTACCAGCAAGGCTGAGGCAGGCCATGGGGTCTGGGCAGCCCAGGGACTCCATATACACTACCCAAGCTTGTGACTTGTGGAGGTCACTTCGGTGCTGCTAATACAGTCGTTTGACTTTGCCCCCATGTGGCCCTTGTCTTCATTTCATGCAGGTGGGGGTGGGGAAACAGGGCAAACAAAAAACAAAAAAAAGTCGAAGGAAGGATGAGAAGGAGAAGGCCTCTGGGGGTGTTCAGTTCTGAACTTTGCAACAGTGATCCTTTGGCAACATGGAGAAATCGGGGTGGGAGAAGGGAGGAGGAGAAAAACAGAGAGAAGGGGGTGGCCATGAAAATTGTTGGTTTTGATTCTGCCTACCACTGGCTTTGACCTCTGAGGGAATGTGCTGCTCAACAGAGAAAAAGTTCCTCATACCTTGAAGGTGAAAACACCCAGCTAATCTCTGCTTGGTATTTGTCATCTATAGACTCAGATTTCTATGTAGTGAAAAAGAAAAATTAGGATGCTCTGAAGTAAGATTTTAGTTGCCTGTTACTGTTAAGAATAATACCTTTCCCACTTACAGAAGAAAAAAATTATCTCTTTGAATAGCTATGCCTGAGCTGCATAGGGATTAATTTGAATATCCCGATTGGTTGCATGCTGTGGTTTCCTGAAAGGATTTATTCTTTCATTTGAAGGAACTCTAAACACAACTCACGTTCTGTCTACAATCCTGTGAACCTCAACTCTAACCTCAAAATTGTTATATTTGCTATGTTGGAAGGGCCAGTTAACTATGACAGAGATATGCAAAAGAGACTTGGAAAAATACTGCTTACAAAGTTGTTACAATATAGCAATGAATATCACTGCAAACCTACCATTTTCTAAGGGAGAGGGAGAATCTAATTCATATATTTTTCCATAGCATATTTATATAAAACATTAGTTTTCAAACCATCATCCATGGCTCCATTCTATTTTGTTTGCTGTTTTTTTGTGGTTTTTTTACCCAGAAACAATTGAGTTGCATCTATATATAATTTTCATATATCTTAAAGCTATGGAAGGAAATGCACTCCTATTTACAGTAAGAAGTTTGGGGCGAGGGGAGAAGAGTCTGAAGAACTTGTAAAATATGTCAAAGAAGAAAGGTTATGGGGGTGCATGGACTGCAACCTCCTTGTTACTCATCAATTACCTAACAGACAAGATTCAAGCACAAAGGGAAACCTATTTTGCATCTTTTGTTGGTTGTGGTCAGAATGATCATCTTATGGGTATCCCCCCCTCCCCAACTTCTTCCTTGATAAGTATACTGACTCTTCTTTTCTTTCTAACAAATCTAGGGGAAAAACACCAGGAACCCTGCAAGTAACTGAATCCCCTTTTGTTAGCTGAACAATGTACCCTCTATTTCAGTCCACTTTGACTTGCTTGTGTTACAATGCTACTGGAACTATTTTCTAAAGTGTGTATTGCTCATCCAAGCAGAAAAGGTAGCTGTTTCACACACATCCCACCTGATGTTAATGCAGATGTTCACAGAGCATGGTTCTGCAAGCCCCTGCATGCCAGGGTCCAATTTGTGGGTTAGTGAAGCTGACTCCAGTTATGAGGGCGGCCTGGTCTTTCCCTGGAACTTGCAAGGTCTCACATGGCCTTACAGGATCTTGGGGGAGAGATGGAGGGTCAGCCTTTTAAAGGACCTTGTCACATGCCAAACTAGGCCTTTGCTCATCGTTGAGCTCTCCCGACCTACTCTCCCTCAGTTTAGCACCTTTTACTGAGGTTTTAGGTGGTCACTGGTTTTTCAGGACCAGAAAGGAATTTTACTCTCATTCACAATTGGTTCTTTGTTGTGAAGTTTCTCCATTTCTCTCAGGGGCAAGCTGGCTTTGTCTCTACTTGGGCAGAAATGGCATCTCAAATATAGGGAGGACTCTCATATGGAGTCCTGAGGTGTTCCACCAGGTCCCAGCCATAGCTTCGGTGGTGATGTCACTCACTTCAGGTTGCCAGCTGGATCCCAGGTACATGACCTGTGCCATGTTGGGTCCTCAGCAGCTGTGCTAAGAAAGATTTTCCTTGAACAAAACATTGGATGATTGAAGTGGAAACAGATCCCTGCCACAATGCCCTGCCAAACCTCACCTACCTTGCTGTGCTTTGATGTAATACATGTATTTTGGTCTTATTGTTACCCACATCCTTGTCTCTGGAGCAGCATAATGCATCTCTCCCATAAATATCCAGTCCTGTTGAACTGGCTGGATGTACCTTTCGATGGGGATAAAATGCACAACTCTATCTAATGACCAAAGTTGGGTACGATTGAAATTGTATGTATGAGTTGTGTGTTGCTACAGCTAGATCAGGGCCTATTATTGCTGCATGCCACACAGACTGGAACTCGGGGAGGAGGAATTGCATTTGCTTGCTGTTTTGAACAATCATTCCCTACAGCAGATATTTGTATTTAGAACATATTCTAAAAACAACAACAAAACTGTCAAAAGAGTTTTCTTTATCTAAGGGGAATTCAGCAGTTTCAAAGCATGTGGTTTTGTTAAGATAAAGCTCAAAATGAAAAGAGGGGTTTTTATATATTAAAAAAGTGATAAGGAAGAGTTAAGTATTTTTCAAAACAGAAACTGGCTTCCTGCTGTAACTGCAAGTTCCTTTGTAGTGAAACAGCAGCACTAGCAGCTAAGTAACAGTTGTGTACACAGAAATAAATCTCACAGAATTCTAGCTGTTTGTGTAGCCTTAAAATAGATTAAATGTAAGCATCCATAGCACAAATCATTCAGAAGGAAAACAGGAGTAGGATACAAAGGATGGCAATTGATAAGGTATTGTTACAAATTTATGCTTCATTTCAGACATCAGAATACCAGGTAAAACAGAAGAATGACACAGTATCTTCTATTAACCCAGTTTTTCTCTTCAGTGCAAGGTATTAATTATGCATGCATGCTTCTAGATACATCCAGTTCCTACAAAAGTGAATGATAAAATTCTTCAATTTTGGGGGCCTGGGATTGCTTTCATTAAGTGAATTAATACTACCAGAAACATACCCATGGTTTCTCCATTTTGGGGTACAGAGGCTAGTACTTGTGGCTCCCTCGGGTCCATAGCTTACAATGAAGCTGAACTTTGGAAACAATTAACTAGATCTCAGTAATTTGCTGCATCTGGGGAATATCAGCATGTCTTCTGTGATGATACCAATTTAGTAATATTGTTCTGTGTCAAAAGCGGAGGAGGGGGTAGGAAGACAAACAATACATTTATTATAAAAATGTGACATTTATAAGTAAGAGAAGGGAAAGCTCAGTGTTAATGTCTAGTAATGGTATAATGCAAATAGTGGCCAAGTGCAAATGGAAACGATGATTAAAGAACATGCAAATTGTTAGATGTTTCTGTTAAGTAATCAGCTTGGTTTCAATTGTCAATGATAAATTATTTGATGCACTGATGTAGAATACTAACAGTAGTGCAAATGTTCCCAAATATGTAAATTAAAATCTAACCCTCTGCTGTATTGCATCCCCCTAACCTGTCAATGTGTTCTCAGTTGTTGCCAGTATCCTCTTTCAGTATCTTCAACCACATGAGCCTTTGAAAGAATGCATAAAGTATTGGCAGTAACACTCTGTGGCATTTCCCAATATTATATGAAACAGCCCTTTGAAAAATAGACCTTATAAAGGACCTTACAACTGGAAGTGAAAGCTGAGATTTAAAAAATCAATGAAGAGGTTAGTAGAAGATTGTGACCATGAGTGGTTTTGGAGGACATTTCTAATGTGAAAAGTAAACAAGATATGTGAGGTCATAACAAAAATTACAGAGTCACAATTTACAGGTGAGGGTGAAAGATACAGACTTTTAGGAATATGAACTACAGTATAGATAAATAACTACTGACTAACTCCAGTAACTTCCTGGCTAATTCCAGGAAGGGGCTTTTACTTTGCCTGATTTTTAATCTATAATTTTAATGTTCTTCATGCTGAGTTATTTCATTATCTTTTAAAACTATCCTATTGTCTCAATATATTGTGCTGGTTCCAGATTTTGGGGACTCCTTCGACAAGACACTTTCAGAAAAAGGAGCAGGAGAAACAGGAAGCACCAGGGATTGACAACAGCGTCCTACTGGAGCATTGGCCTCTTCAGGTATTTGACAATGTCATTATGTCATATTGACATAATGAAATATCTGACTGGGTTCTTAATACTAATATACTGTATTGCTATATTAAATGTGTTCATCTAAGTCAGTGATGGCTAACCTTGACACTCCAGATGTTTTGGAACTACAACTCCCATCATCCCTAGCTAACAGGACCAGTGGTCAGGGATGATGGGAGTTGTAGTCCCAAAACATCTGGAGTGTCAAGGTTAGCCATCACTGATCTAAGTCAAAGATTCCTAAACAGTGGTCCATAGAACTATGCATCTTTCAGGTAGACCATGGCCTGACTGCAGAGTTGTGGTGGAAGATGGGAGAGGGCACATCCATTGCATTACATTTTCATATTGATTTTCAATTGTATTTTTATTTCTTCTTTTACTTCTTGTATTGTTTATTTCTTGTATTGCAATTGAAAGCCATAAAGTGTCTAGCACAGCACATTATAATTGCTGCAACAGGCAGATAAATTGTTAAGTGGCCTTCCAAGACCCTCAACAATTTTCAAGTAGCTGGGAGGGGGGAGAAGTTTGGTAATAATTGATTGTGTTTGATTATGTGCTTATGGGGAATGAATTTATCATATTTGATTGTCATATTCCTAATAAACTTCATTAACATACACTTAGCAACCAGCAATGTACAGAAAAGTACTGTATTTTGTCCTATAGACAAAAATGAAATTTTATGTCATTGGCCAGGGGATAATTTGCAGGTACATTAGACCGTCACCATGCTGAAGCAATGCAGACCTCAAGCTCAGTGCCTAGGTGGGTGCAGGGGCGTAGGAAGTGGGGGAGCGGGGGGGCGGTCTGCCCCAGGTTCCATCATGGAGGGGGTGACAAATTATCAAGGAACAATTACTGCCCTTCTAGGGTGGTTCATAAAAGACTTTTTTTTTTTAAATGCCTGCTCCAAAGGTCTTAGCTTACTACACTAGGGATTATATAGCTATATATGAAATTTCATGCATATCAGTTAATATCTTGACCCTCCTCCACAAAAATAGCTGTTTACTTGGCTGTTTTCCTATGTCTTGAAGGCTGAAATTTCAATTCAGTGGAGCACTTACTGTTCCCAACCCTTACCCTGCGGAAAGCCATCTAATTAGACTTTAATTTGATTTTGACATGTTTTTAGGAGGTAATTTAATTATTGTTTGATTTTATATCAATGTTATGTATCTGATGTTAGCCGCCCTGAGCCCAACTGCCGGGGAGGGCAGGATATAAATAAAAGTTTATTTTTACTTATTATTATTCCTTTGTAAGAAAATATGAAATAACGTAAAACCATTTTTGCAGGCAAAATAAATAAATAAATAAAAATCAATGGTGGGGGGTGACAAGAAATTTTCCGCACTGGGTACCACCTGACCTTCCTGCGCCTCTGGGTGGGTGACCATCTGGGAATAACATCCACATTGCTTTGGGTTTCATAACAGACGAAATGTGGGATATAGCTATGAGAAAAGTACAACTCCTTTCATCCATGCTGCCTGCAGTCTAAGATTCAAGACCAGAATAAGCAGGAGAGTACATATCCATTCCTTTAATATTCACCATAGATTTAATTTAATTTGATTTTTTTTAATTTATGGCCCTCAGTATATTGTTAAAGCATGTAACAATATTCTCTACCTCTTTGCAGAGCCCCCACCCCAACCCCACTTTAATAAGGATGGTTTATGCCTCTGCTGTTTTGTTACAATTCACTTGCCATGTTCACACCAGGAAAGCAGTCTTGTTTTAGTGACAACTACATTGTGGAACAATTTGTGTATGTTTGGCATGTGCTAAACCAATAACTTGTCATCTTTATGGCATTTGACTTTGCACCAAAACATAGCCATGCTGAATCACCAAAGAAACAATGTTAACAAACTTGGTAGAAAAATGCAATTTAAAATATTGATTTCCGAACAACAACAGTAGTTCACAGGAAAGCGGGTGTTAAAAAGCCTGTTCCACAGAATTATAGAATCAAAGGGATGAAAATAACCTGGAGAGTATCCAGTCCAGTCTTGACAAGAATTAGTATTATACAGAACTTTTCAAAGGACTCAAGGCACGTCACACAACAGCTGAACAAAAATCTTTCCTCACTTCACTACCTGATTAGGTGAACATTTTTTAATTAAAAAAAGGGGGGGAAGCAAATTTGTAAAGGTTTTGTAGAGGGCAAGCTTACCACTGACTGCAATGCAGCCCCAGATTATTCTTTCTTTTTATTAATACTAAGAATGACTTCAATGAGTTTCTCTTGGTGACTACCTGTTAAGCAGCACCAGCTGCTATTTTCACCTCCCTGAGAACGTTCTGTATCAAGGCAGTTTCAGTCTCCACCCCGGACTAGAAACCAGACTGGAATGGATTCAAATAATGAGCTTATCTACACTCATTTATGAATGATTAGGAACTGAGTGGTTATGATTTATAGGTGGTATTGTACATAGGATTTTTTTGGGGGGGTATGTTATAAAATTTTATTATAAAAGGAATCTGAGCTTGCAAATGTGTAGCATAAATGTTGCCCAAACACCTGTGTTATTAGGGAGCTTGTATTCACAATGGCTATTTTCCATCTCCACTGCTGAGAGGCAGGGTGCCTCTGAATACCAGTTGTTGGGAATTGCAGGTGGGAGCATGTTGCCATGTTCAGGTCCGGACTGTGGGCTCCCTATGGGCATCTGGTTGGCCTTTGTGAGAACAAGAAGCTGGACTAGATGGGCTCTTGACTGTTCCAGCCGTTTTCTTCATATGCTTTAATGTCAAAATCAGTGGTGTATGACTGTATTGGTGAAAGTACTGGTGAAAAGTATTGGTGAGAGTATTGTGAGAGTATTGGTGAGAGTATTGGTGAAAAGGTATGCAGGCATTTCACATTTTAACATTTTGTGAACTTAGTGGGAATAGATAATGTGCTAGAGTGATTGGGGGAGAGGCCTGGGAATAATCTAAAAGAGTACTTCAGCAGGCTTAAGTCTCAAGCTGCCTTGTTAATAAAAAAAAGTTCCTCAACCATGGATAAAATTGCTGAGGCACAGCAAGGTGTATTGGAAAGTTTCTGCACTCTGCAGCAATGCAGTTATTAAAAAAGAAGTCGCAGCTGGTATTGGAAAAGGCTAGGTGAATGAAGGATAGTCATGGTTAATGTAACCAAAGATGAATAGCAGAGCCATATCTTCCTCCCTGCCTCCCAGGACATACAATTTTTTTTTTAAATGATCCCATCCAAAAAAGAGATGAAGTGTGTCTAAACAAAATGATATCACCTGTGCAATCTATATTACCTGAAGCATTTGTAAGCCACATGCATGGTGTCTTCATACTGCCAAGTTGGACACTCTGAGAGCTTGTAACTATTCATTTTGTATCTATGAAGGAAAGTGGCCTGTTGTACCAACACTGAGCCAAGTTACTGCAATATCCTACAATCTGAATTTTTTTTTTTTTAACAGAAGGGATTCTTGTAGTTCCCCCAAGGAATAAAAGTAAAGGGACCCCTGACCATTAGGTCCAGTCGTGTCCGACTCTGGGGTTGCGGTGCTCATCTCGCTTTATTGGCCGAGAGCCGGCGTACAGCTTCCGGGTCATGTGGCCAGCATGACAAAGCCGCTTCTGGCGAACCAGAGCAGCACACGGAAATGCCGTTTACCTTCCCGCCGGAGCGGTACCTATTTATCTACTTGCACTTTTACGTGCTTTCGAACTGCTAGGTGGGCAGTTCCCCCAAGGAATATGATATCTTTATTTCCTGCTAGTAAAACCCTGCAAGACAATGGCTTTAAAAGTTTCCACTAGGACATTGTAAAGAATTCTGTTCACCCAGTGTAGGTAAAGTAGCTATCAAGTGATACAATGGATTTGTAAAATGATTGGCACAGAACAGTGGCAGCAGTAAAATATTGCATTATAATCTGCATGAGAAAATAATTGCTGTGTGCTGAAGTCTTTGAAAGAAGGACGGATGTGCTCTCAAATGATGTAATGTGGCTGCAGCTGAATGCAGAATATAGGAAAGCTTTTTACCCAGTAAGATATAATATGAGGTAGTCACTTTACCTGCTGTGGCAGAAGCAGAAGCTTATGTCATTTTGATTATTCTGAAGCTTTATCTCCCACCCTTCCAACAGGTTGCTGAAATAGGAAGGGAGGTGGCCAAACAAACCCCAAGTAGCAATAATGCCCTTCTTGCCACTGTGATTGTTCCACCCTCACTATGTTTCCTTCACCACTATGACTCAACATATTGTGTCTGTGCTGGGCACAATCCAGCCCATTGTGAAGCTTTGATATGTGCAAGTCTTTTGTCTGCCTGACTGCTCTGTTTCACAAGATTGTTCCATTTGAACTAATAATAATACTAATAATAATAATACAAAATACAAGGGCCAGATAGGCCAGTGACACAAGACTAACAGGGTGATCTCTTTGCTTAAATTCTGGTGGGAACTGCAGATTTTGGATTGTCAGTAACAGACTATAGGTATGTACAGCAGGGGTGGCCCACTCCCAAGTGACTGCGATCTACTCAGAGTTAAAAACTGGCAGTGATCTACTCCCTTTTGGGGGGTTCAGGTCAAAGTTCCTTTTTTTTTTTTAGGAACGAAAGAAAGCCCTGTTATTTTGGGTTCAGGTGAAAGAGTTGTTGAGCTCTTTTTTAGGGAGGGGGAAAGCCCCATTTTTGGGGGGTGCAGGGAGAAAATGTTGAGCTTCTATAGGGGGAGCCAGTGATCTACCACAGACATCCAGTGATCTACCGGTAGATCACAATCTACCTGTTGGACGTGTCTGATGTGCAGTAATAAAAAATAAAAAAATCCCTGGGAAGAAGTATTGCGAGCCTTATTTTATTTTTCTTCAGCATTCTTGGTTACCTATCCTATTATTATTTCAACAGTTCCAGCATATGCTAAAATAGATTTTTTTTTTAAAAAAAGGAAAGTTCCAGCCTTAATTGGTAGAGGTACCTTTATAATATATATTTTATAAATGTGTGCTGTCTTTAACTGGCAAATAGTAGAGAGCTTATTCAGTATGTCTGCCAAAACTAAGGTCAGCAGCACAGACAGAGTTGGACAAAGAACACCATTTTCCAGCTTTTTTGTTAGTCTTGGCTTGAAAAGACCACACATTTCCTTTCCCGCTGAACAGTTTAGCCTTTGTTCAGTACAATTAATATGCTAGGCTGAGAGCAAAAAATGTGTGAACCTTAAGAACAGCGTATGATTGTCAGGTAATTAACAACTGGAGAAGCTATGCTTTAAGAACCACAGATAGGACTGGCTGTGGACACAGCTTTAGTTAATCTTGGTCCTTTGTATTTTTTCCTCATCTACCAAGAGTATTGTGGCTATGAGAAGCAACTGTGCTTTTCTCACATGTCAGCTGTTTGAATCCCAATACATCCAGTTAGATTAGTGCAGACCTGCATGTTGGCTTGACTGTAGAAAAATTAATTAATTTAACTGCTTTCAGGCTTCTCAATAAGTTATGAAAACTATTTTTATATAAAAAAAATAACTTGCTCAAAAGACAATTGTAAGGCTTGTTAATTATCTCTTAAGTATCTATTGTCTTGGGACACGGGTGGCACTGTGGGTTAAACCACAGAGCCTAGGGCTTGCCGATCAGGTCGGCAGTTCAAATCCCTGCGACGGAGTGAGCTCCCGTTGTTTGGTCCCTGCTCCTGCCAACCGAGCAGTTCGAAAGCACGTCAAAGTGCAAGTAGATAAATGGGCACTGCTCTGACGGGAAGGTAAACGGTGTTTCCATGCGCTGCTCTGGTTTGCCAGAAGTGGCTTAGTCATGCTGGCCACATGACCCGGAAGCTGTATGCCGGCTCCCTCGGCCAATAATGCGAGATGAGCGCCGCAACCCCAGAGTCGGTCATGACTGGATCTAATGGTCAGGAGTCCCTTTACCTTTTATCTATTGTCTTGGCACAAAAATCAAATAAAATCTGTGGATTTTTGTTTTTAATCGCTGACTATATTGCCCACACTATACTTCAAACATTTAATTTAAAAGTGCAGCATCCTGCAATGTGTGGTCAAACCACACTTCCATGTTTGCTTGCAACATACAGCCTGCTTTATTATGATAACAGTTCTTAATACTCTGGCACACTTTCAACTATTGATCCACAACATTCTGACTTGGAAACACTTGGAATTAAGATTTCAGCAAACTTCTGTGGTGCTCAGTTGGTTCAAGAATGCAACATGTAAGTCCATCAGCTTGCTACCATTTCAGTGACTTGGAGAACATATATGTCATTAGAGGTTAAGTTGGAAAAGTGATTGGAAAAGTCGCCATAAAGGAGGCTGGGAAGACAGAATTTATTGATGCCATCATGCTGCAGGTATTTATTATAATGATCATTGTTGTTACTCACTGTTGCAAAATAAACTGGTATAAATTGCTCATGAAAGGTTACTACCTACGGAAGAACATATGTTCTGTCTTGATTGCTTATCAGCTGCTTTCACTTGGTTTTCTGGAACATTTTAACAGGCTAGCCAAAGTATATGTGTAATGGTCACAATTTAGAAAACTGTTTAACTAGCTGTGATGCTGATGCTTTTTTCTAATGGCCCAATATATGTATTGTGCAAAACAGATATCCCGATAAGTTAAGTTTCTGTAGGAGCCCCTCACCTGCAAAGCACAGTGATCAATTGGGTATACAAGGAGTGAAATTATCTTTCAGGTATCCTGGTCCCAAGCTGTACACCTTGAACTTAGCTTGGTCGCTAAAGGGCAGCCAGTGCATGTTTTTTCAGCAGCTGAGTAACATGGTGGCAATACCTGGTGGTCTTCAACTAGTGGGTCAAGTCAGGAGTACCAAGTTGCAGTCTGATCTAAGGTGGGTCACACCAGCAGGTAGACTACTAGCCTAGACCATATTGAATGACAAAAAGAATTCTGAAATGTGAAAGCTTAAACTGCTGTTTAAGGAAATACATCCCATGGAAAACATTTAAGCACATCTAGGAGGTAGGAAAGTAGCACATCTAGGAGAAGGAAAACTCGGATCCTAAACCTCCACTGTATTGCAAGATATGTTCAGAAGAAAACACTGAGGAGTAAACCCAACACAAATCCAGAGTGGAGGGCCTGAGACATTTGGATTGCGCCTTGTATGCCTCCTTCCAGCAACTCCTGCAGCCAAGCTGATGCCAAATGTTTGCTCTGCTTTCCATTGGAGCACATTAGCAAGGCCAAGAGGGGGGGTCCTGTGGTCTGGGCAGCCCAGGACCTCCATACACACTGCCCAGGCTTGAACCCCAGGGTGGTCATTTTGGCATTGCCAACATAGTGGTTTGACTTCACCCCCAGAGGCACACTCCATTGTCTCTCGAAACAGACAAGATTCCAACAACATTTCCAGGCTTCTAATGTTTCATTTTAATGTAGTCTTGTGGCATAGACTGAAAGAATTGTATTGTTTCCCTGTTGTTCCCACAACAAACTACAGTAACTCAGAAAGCTTGGTATAAGAGACTGGGACTGCCATTCTCTACCACCTACCTTGGAGCAAGCCTGTTGAACTCAGTGTTACTTACTTCTGACAATTCTTAGCACTGTCTTGTGGGGAACCACTACTTTAATGGTCAGTTAATCAGATAAATAAGATGAGTGACATAGCAAGTTGCACAAGCATAGAAACTAATCAGTGCCTAGTTTCTGTTCCTTTGGCCAGGTCACCAAACTAAGTTTAGTTCATGCATTTTTAATCTCTGAGGGCCAAGGAACAAGACCATTGCCAAGCAGAACACTGCAGAGGAGAGTTCCAACCATATGGTGCTTAGCTTAATGCTATGCATTCATCTCACACATTTTATTACTCCACAGGTGCATCTAAGGAAGCTGGTAATACTTGAAATATGTACATAAGACAAACAGTGTGTTACATTTATGTATCAGGATTTTTTTTATTTGGATTACGTTTTCAACATACAACCTAATGTTAGCTACAAAAGTTGTGAAATGGTAATACTACGAACTGAAAGGGGAGGAAAAACCACCCCACCAAGTTTTGATTTCTTCTTTTTCTTTAAAAAAAGTACATTTACAGCTTTCCCCATGACTAAGATAAACCACATTTTGATGGATCATTTAATAAAACATAGCATACATTTAGAAAAAAAATAAATTATAAAAACATTAAAGAAACTAATACCATCAACAGCATGAAGAACCCTTCATTGTTCATTGTCAAGAGACAGAAATGAAATCTCTAGGCACAGTTTTAGGCATTATAGAGGACACAGAGGCAATAGGTTAGTGTGCACTGTTCTGTACAAAAATACAGTCTGAATAAATTACATTGCTAGCCATAAGATTAAACTTCACTTTATCAGTCAGTTCATTGCATGTTTAATAATATACAGTTTACATGCTAATCCATATATATATATCTATATATCTCTCACTTATGTTTCAAACACATAGTTCTCTCTATATTTATGTCTTTAAAATTTACATGTTGAGCTTACAAAAGCTGAACGTAGTTGTGCAGGAAATCCAAGAGAGGTCCTAGATAGTTATCAGCACCGGACAGAATACTTTAAGCTTTAAAAATACAAATATCTAGCCCTGGTTGCAGCTTTGCTATATATAGTTTTATGTGTGTGCACGCGCATCTGCAAGTTAAAACAATATATGTGTAGTGTGAGAATTCATCCTGTCAGTGACATAAAGCCAAATACAACTGAGTGCTAACAATTCAATACAATAATGATAATCATACATTAAAATGTGATCTTTTACACATACAATCAAACACTAAAGTGTCTAATCCTGTAGATAGAAAAGGGTATTTCTGATGTGCATTATAATTCAGTACAGAAATCCTTTACAAGGTAGAACTGTCAATGTTTCAAAGAAGGTGTAAATGAAGCATTAAAATCTGTACTGAGGTAACAGGGACAACAGGGTGGGGCAAGATGTAATCTTTTTCATTCCTTAAATTTTTTTCCCTGGATTTCTTATGGTAAAGACTCAAAAACATTGTACTCGTGCTATAGTTAATTGTTCTGATTGCTATGTTACAAAAACACAGTTAAATTACCGAGCTGTATCCAATTAAGCCATACTCAGAGTAGACCCACAGAATTTAACACACCTAAAATAGTTTGGTCAATTAATTTCAAGGGGTATTCTCTAACTTTGAATGCAATGCTATAGTACTAAAAGAATACTAATAGCAATTCTGGGTTCACATCTCATAGTGATTCATAAGGTTAACCAGTCAACCTTGTCAGCTCCAGTCACTGTCATTTCCATTTTCTTTCAATGGAAGCTGGAGTATCTAGACAAGAACACCAAACTATTTCCCCACCGATCTAAACCATGGGCACAGTAACAAACCTGTATGTAATGTGCGGTAAATCAAATCTCACAAACAGCAGGTCTCTGTGGCACAAGTTGTCAAAGGAAGGTAAACCTATGGAATAGAGTCAGGCCTTCACTTCAGCTACAATTTACCACTGTTTACTACAGCTTGAAATAAAATGAAAGCCCCACACTGGCAACTGCTTATAAAAAGATGAAGCTGCCTTTTGTACTATATTCTCTGGTGGCAGCTATCCAAACTCTTAGCCATAAATCTTTCTGAGCACTTCTAATGTTGTTGGGCCACAACCCCAATGACCCCTGGCTGAAGCTGATCACACCTGAAGTCCCACAACACCCAGAAGTCCACAGGTTTCCCATCCCTGCTGTACATGAATGAACTTATGCCTTTCATCATACAAAGCATTGTCACTGGGCTCTAGTGCAAATGGGAGTGTGCACAGAAATAGAAGTATCTTATATTATAGAATGAAAAAAATGGCACAATCATTGAAAATGGTGGCCACTACTGGGCTTACCAATGCCATAAACTCCAAATTTTATATTATCGCATATATATTTACAACTCTGCAGAGCCAAACAATAGCCTAACATCCCAGTCCAGAATATAATAATAATATGCCACCATACTTGCTAAACCCTATTCAAAATGCTTTGGCTTATTTAAGCTTCAGTCACCTGTGAATGTACATTCCAATCTCAGTTGCCAAAATCCCTTTATCCTTTGCTACCCGTGCTGCACATTCAGTGATTTTCCTTTTCATTCTAAACACCCTCTATCCTTCTTGGATGAATTTATAGCTACATACAGATAATTTTTATTTTTTTGTGTCTTATTGTACTCCATCAGCTACCTACCACCATAGTTAGCATCTGTTGCAGGATGAAGGGTAAGAGGGTGCTCTTATAAGTCGGTTCTGCCAGTGTAAGTGTAGTGTAGCAGGGGTGGGGAAACCTGTGGCCATTCAGATGTTGCTGGACTCCCAAACTCCACCCAGCATGGTCAGTGGTCAGGAATGGGGAGAGCTGTATTCCAACAACATCTGGAAGGCTGTGGTTTTTCCAGCCCTGAAGTACAGGATCACCACAGATGCACTCTTGCTGCTGAATGTGCAGGTTCTTACCGCTCCCTCTGCATCATGCACAAACCTATGTTTGCACACAGATCAGAGTACAGTTTATTTTTAATAAAACAATATTGCATTTTAATAATGGCATGGGTAAACATATTTATCATGGTTTTATGATTTATAAGACACACCTTTAATCTCTCTCTGATTCGCTGTAATTAAAATTACTTCTGAGGTCTTAACATTAAAGAACTATAGTTCTATAGTTTTGAGGACTGTGCTCTTAAAGAAAATCCATGCTAGGATATATCTTAATTTCCATTTAACAAAAATAATTGTTTCTAAATATGTATCTTAGAATTGTATACACTGTATAAAAATATTTTCAGAATTGAAAATACCCAACAAGCTGATTGTAAACAAAAATAAATGTTACGTTGTGTAAATCAATTTAAATTTTCTACCCCAGATATTAATCTTGGGTCTTAAATACTTTATATATATTTTTGCAAAATTTAAGTAAGAAATAACTTAAACAAGCTGAGATAAATGCAAATAATTGTCAGCCAATCCATTACATTTTGAGGAGAAAATACTGATACTGATACTATACTGTTAAATTATAATTTTTGAAACAGCTAGTCTCCTACAGAAAACATATGTTCACTGGATTACTTTTAAAAATAAAATATAAGTAAAACAGCAATTTGCCACATTAGTATATTTCTCTTCTTCTTCAGGAACTTTTAGTTGTGTCGTAGAAAGCATGATTTATTTTAATGATTTCATTTACCAATGAAACTCTGTAATACTTTCCCTCCATTGGGACCCACCTATCAGTATATGTTTTTTGAGCCAATCGCTACCATTTGGAAATTAGATATTTTTATTCTACTCCATCTTAATATCATATTAATTTCTATAGAAGCTTTCATTTTAAAACAATATTAAAGAAGGTATCATTACATTGGCCTTTCTATATACATAACTTTATCATTATCATAGTGCCTCTGCCAAATAGACATCATGGCTGCATTTGGACATCATGATTAACCATGGTTTATCATGATGTGAAAAAGCCAAAGTGAAGCCCTCTTGTCTGGTGTAGCTGTGATATCAGATTAACTGATATTTAACTGATATTTTGATTAACTGCACTTTAGTGTTATGTCTAACCCTAAAATGTGGTTAATTATCACTTTGATTTATTGAAATGAACCAGCTTCATAATCCACGGTTTGCAGGTTGCTTGTTTTGAACGAAACATTATTAGGATTAACTACATTTTGTTGGGTTTTAACAAGACAACAAGCCTCAGTTAATAAAAAGCCATATGAAAACATTTTAAACCACTTCATGGTGCTGAACCAGAAGAGGAGAGGGAATGGGGGTCCCCCATAAGGCTGAGGGTTGCCTACGCTCATTCCTGTTATAATAAACCATGGGTAGAATTCCATGTAGTGCTAAAGAGATTGTTCCATCAGTGAACATTTCTGCTTTCCTGATAGGACAATCTCCCATCACGTTCTGTTCTGGGGGTTCTCTCAACTATCCATAATGGATTTGGAGGAGGGACTGGAGAATGGGAAAGTCCTGTTGCATTAGCAAGAGTCCTTGTGCTGGTTTCTGCTAACAGAACAGGTAGTTGAATCCAGCTTCATCATCTAAATGAAGCCAACGCCATGTTTTCTAACTTTGCAAGCACTTGGTTCACCCCATCCTAATCTGGCACATCAAGCTTTAAATCAAGCATGTTGAGAAGAAATTAATATGGGAAAGGATTCATTAAAATATTTTGAAGACCACTCAATATTCAGAAACAGTTCTTGAAAATCTAGATTCCTTTCGAACCTTTACTGTTTCAGCCCGCTGTTCAAGAATAGGTTGAGCTGACCTATGTTCTCTCTTGATAGTAATACCAATAAACGCCTTCTATAAAAATAGTTGTTCCTTATGGAAACCTTACTGCAGTGTTTGGAAATCAAAAGATGCTCAGGACTAGCACATCTCATGCATGTATTCTCTTCTTTTTATTCTCTCATGGGAGTCAACAGATTCAGTGTCCTTCTCTGTTTATACTTGGTTACAGCCGAGACACAAAGTCCAACCGCATAATTAGAAGAATGCGCTCCAAGTTTTGACTTCCTGATGTACCACAGCTGGCTGGAAAATGTGGATTGCCAAATGTACAAACTTGTGGTGTCAGGAAATAGCTAATTAATATGTACTTTCAACTATGTTCGCTTTTCTCAGCATCCCATCATTTAGAAGTTTTTTTCAGCAAAAGTCCCAATGCACCAATATAACATAGTGGTGTAACTCAGTGACCAACAGAGAATTTGAATCATGTATAATACAAAGGAGCTTCTACTTAGGCCAACTACTCCCTTGCAGGCTACAGCAAATGCAGGTTCCATATTTTCATTCCAGCTTGTTTCTCATGATGACTTCTGCCACCTTCGTCCTTGAGTGGTACTGATCTTTGCTCTCCAAAGGTAATGTATCAGTAGCTTATAGCATCTGCCCAATGTACTGATGAACAGGTGTAATTTTTGCCATTCTTTTAAAGGGGTGTTAAAAAAGTTAATTGCAAGAGTTGTAGCCCAAAGTAAAGGCTGATAAATCAACAGGGCAGACTTCTGGACAATCTACAAAAGTTCTAAAAACACAGAGTTAGAAAAAAAACAGAACAATCCTTGTGTTATTTCTTCTTCCGCTGCTGCTTTTTAAAGTATCTCCCTTTAATAGTAGTCTTCATAGTTCTTAGGGTTTAGGCAATACAGTATGGCACCCCCAAATGAAAATATAGTTGCACCCCAAGCTAGTCCATAGCCCCAGTTGAACTCATGGTATATTCTCAAATTGACCGTTTCGATGAACTTGATTGGATAAAGGACGAGACTGCACACCTGAAGAACCACTGGGGAAAAAAGAAAAGGGAAGAAAAGTCAAATACGAGGCTTCATACATTTCGTAGAATAAATAAAATGCTAAATCACTAATCCTTTGGTGGAGTTTTGGGTGTACGCTAGGAGCATACTACATACAGGCAACTCCCCACTTAACGAGCATTTGACTCATGTGCAACCATGTATATGTGTGTGTCAGGAAATAAATAAATACCAGTAATTCAATTCGAACCTGGAAATGGCTGGAGAGACTTAGAGAGTCCTCGTGGCTCATCATGAGACCCTACCTGGAGCCTGAAGAGGATGTCAGTAAGGGTGGATGAAGCCCTGAAGAGACTGGAGGCGCAGCAGGGTTTTGTTTAGGCTGCTCAGTTTCCCTGCCTAACAGCTGATGTGTGCGGTAAAACAGCAGCAGCAGCAGTAGCTGCTGCTTTCCCACTCATCCTCCAGACTTCAGCCAGGCCCAGAGCTTCAATTCTGGTTGGTCTGAATTGGAGAGAGAGGGTGTTTAAAGGGGACTCCCCACTTCACACGATTTCATATATGCAATCAGGCTTCCAGAACGGAACCCCACGTTAAGTGGAGAGTCGCCTGCATTTAGAAATGATTGATTTCCTGCCTGGACTGTACCACTTTCAAAGTGCAATCTTGATATGATAACAATCTTGGCATGAAACAAACAAACAAACAAACAAAACACTTCTGAGAAATAGAAAGAGTTAGAAACCTGTCAGTATCATACTCCCGATTTATTTAGGGAAGCTGTATGGTTCCAGTACTTTGAATTGGCTCGGAAATGAATTGGCAGCTGGTGCAGTCAGACCAGGGTTGGTGTTATGTGCTCAAACCACCTTGCCCTGGTGAGCAACCTGGTCACTGAATTCTGCACCAGCTGAAGTTTCTGAACCATCTTCAGAGGCAGCACCACATATAATGCATTGCAGTAATCTAACCTGGAAGTTCCTGGAGGATAGACAACAGAAGTTAGGCTATCCCTGTCGAGACAGGGGCGTAGCTGGGCCACCAGCAGATGGAAGGCACTCTGTGTTTGTGCAGTTCACTGGCTCACTTGACAAGGTGGGATTCTTTAGTCATTTGTTTGCTTTATTATGAATGCTTATACCCTGTCTTTCCTCAACAAGCTCAAGGAGGCTAATGACATAAGCTACAACTGTAACTTAGTTTTACAAACTGTTGTTAAACAGCAATAAACACTATAAAACAACAGGAGGAAGAAGATGAAACAAATAGCCATAGAAATAGTATCCTGACAGCAATTAAAAAGTACTAGAAAAATAAAAGAACCACTTATGGCTCATAAATCTTCCTTTAAGTGTTATGTGTATGAGGAGAGAAAACATTCAGATATGGTTTCCTTCATCTTCCAGGTGAACTGATATGATCCAGTAAGCGCTGTAGCTGCTGATGTTTCTAAACCTGAATTTAGCTTCCAATTTATGGGCATAATGCTATTGGAAATTCTCTGAAACAAGTCCTGTTGAAATGACAGAACTAGCACAAAAGCACAGTGGCAGTCATTTCAATTCACATAAAACCGCATTTGTTTCAATAAACCTTGCACAGCATTCCTGGTGGAATGTGCAGTCCATGTAAAATATATTTAATCTAAAATTTATTGAGTCCATGCTCTGGTAACCTTCAGGTTAGACTACTGTAACGTACTATATTTAGCCCACAGAGAATATGGCAATCTAAATATAATCCTATGTATATAGACACATATTTCTGGAACAGGGCAATGGCCTGATATTTCAGGGTTCTGAAGAATAAGCCATATCAATTATCCTTTCCCCTTTTCTGCAGATCAGACTTTCTTTGCAATAACAGAAGAACACAGGTGACTAAGCTAATGGCTTCTATAAATAGATCATAAAAGAGTGGGAAAAATAAAGTAGGGGATGATGAAGATAGATAATTTAGGAAAGCTCATTTATAATTATATGACTCAATGTAATAAAGAATATAATTTATCAGCTAATTACAACAGAATTCATTTGGAATTGCACATTAAAAATACATATAACCTCCAATTAATATCTTACATTCCTGACACAGCCATATTCTTACCTTCCACACAGTGCAATAAAGCTTCCTAATAATTTGTAACATTCAAATATTTGTTTTGAACAGTAAGTACTCAATAAGAAATAGCCTTGATGTCACTTATTACCAAAGCAAAGTTGTGCAGTCGAAATTTTATCAGGTCTATGTAACTGTCTGAAAGACAAAAGTTAAACAAAGTCTATGTACCTGCACAAGTAGCAATGAGATGCCATAAGTAGAGCATTGGCTCTGGATGTGGATGACAAATGTCAGCTGACATGACTATGATTACAATTATGAATTAGAGCCTATGGAAAGGGTACCAAGTCCAACTAATAATAAGTGTGCATTAGATTATACCAGGAAGCCCTCTCTAACCCTGTAATGCAGAGGTGGCAGGGGCAGAGGAAGGGGGTGTGAGGGGTGCGGTCTGCCCCGGGTGTCACCACTGGGGTGTGTGACAAAATGTTGGGCGACACTCACCACGGGGCCTGCAGTGTGCCCGAGCCACGCATCTCTCCTGGGAGAGACGTGGTGGCTTGGGCACGCGCAGGCTCCACAATACCCAAACGGTCAGCCCGCTGCCTCCCCCCCCCCAGCTGTAGGGCAGCTGAGTGGGAGGAGGCAGGCAGACTCCGGAGGCCCCGCGGTGTGCCCTGCCCCTATGGGCAGCTTGCCCCGTTCCTGGGCGTGCTGCCCCAGGCGCCCGAGCAGCTTTCTCTGCCACTGAGGGGTGGGGGATCTTTTTGGCTCCACAGGCCAGATCCTTATCAGGATTGGCCTCACAGGCCAAATTCAATAGATGGGCAGGGCTGCCCACCTGTCAAAATCCCTTGGATGGCTTTACAAATCTCCCTAGCTCCCCTTTAACCCACGACATTAGAGAGTTCAAGGAGAGAATGGGAAGACTTGTGCAGGCTTTAAGACAACCCCTGTGCTTTTGTATGAACATCTCAGATTTTTTTTTCCCCAAAGAAGGAGCCACCCTCCTTCTCCTTTAAACATTGGAGCAAATTGCCTCTCCCCCTGCTCGCAACATCCGTTCCACAGAATCCATGCCTGCTTTATCCTTTTTCTTCTTGGCTTGTAACAGATAGCCATGAAAGGTTAGCAGCCTTGGTCTGGATTAGGACCCCTGTTGACTTGAAAAGAACAGGCACACAATACTTGATACTTGAGTGGGTGGTTGCTGAACAACTGCAGAGTTCTTGCAAACACGGAATGGGTATTAAGTGGCACCTGTAGTAGTGCCAATTCTGCCAATCGAAACAGTCAAGATAACTGTGAGCTGAGAGTTTGTTGGACCCTGGGTGAGAACCTGGAGGCTGAGTGTGTGTGTGTCAGAAGCAAAATGAATTGATACTGTGTATATATATTAGTAACTTTTAAACAATGTAACATCTTTATTTTTAAACATTTTCTTTAAGTTGTCAGTTGCTGCTTTTTTTTTGTATGCTGCTTTCAATAATCAAAACTTGGCTCAATTGGTATAGAATGCCTGGCTACTGTTAGGTGCAGGCTGGTGTGATTGTTTTATACCTCATTTAACACATCTTCATGAATCACCAGTTAGTTTCTGGACTCAACTCAAGCCACTGGTTTAAATGCTCTGAGCACTGGCTATCCCAGCAAGTGCCTTCTCTCATGTCATTCCAAACAAATTTTGAGTGCCTTGCCCCATAATTCCCAAACAAACGTCAAGATCTTCTAATGAATCGTCCCTGCTACTTGGGCAACTTGCCCATACTTGGGCAACTAAAGCAGGGCTCTGTAGTGGAAAAATGTCCTTTGTCAGTTGACTTTCGTTGTATCCTTTTTTGGAACATCTTCACTCCACCAAATTGTTAATTTATGTGTATGTTCTTTTGCTGTTTTATTTGAGTGGTTTAAGTTTTATAGCATGTTTAAAGTGATATTTTGATTGTATAGGAATCTTGTGTTCTCAAATGTGCTGTGTTGCATGCTGGGGGCAGAGAGAAGTCAGCATTGCAACAATAGGAGCACAAACATTTCTTCTTGCCAAACAGAACATTATTTCCCCCTGCCTTGTGCTGCCCTAGGGGTTCTCCCAACCCCCCAGAGTATGATGGGGAGCAGGGAGTATGGGGATGAGAGGGGGAAGCCCTGCTGGTGCATTAGTGCAGCGTTTCTCAACCGGTGTTCCGCGGCACAGTACTGTGCCGCGAGACGTCGGCTGGTGTGCCGCGGGAAAACCGTTAGGGACCCACGCCGCAAACGCGTAGCAGCGGCTCCAGTGGGGGAAAGGGAGCGCAGAAAGCCACTGCCGAGAAGAGGCACCGCGGAGAAGCTGCCGGGCTCTACCGCGCATGCGCAAGCTGGGAGCTCGCCGCCGAATTTGATTGGTTGCCAGGGACCAATAGGAAGTCAGAGGAAGGAGACGCGAGGGCTGCCGGTAGCCACCCGGTCAAAATGGCCGCCACCCTAAGGAGGAGCGCTCTGCGAGCGCTCCAACCGCCAGCCAGCCAGCTGAGAAGCCTCCCCGGCTCCACTCGCCGTCCTCACTCGCTGCCTGGGATCAGCTAAGTCTTTCCTTTCGGGTTTTCTTTCACAGTCCCAGGGGCGGGCTTTTCATACCAGTGGGGCTGCTTTGGGCGCATAACTCCGTGATTTCTGTTACCATAGCGACGTTGCCGCCGCCATTTTGTGGGTGGTGTGCCGCGAGATTTTTTCATAAAACAAGTGTGCCGTTGCCCAGAAAAGGTTGAGAAACACTGCATTAGTGGGACTCCTTGTGCTGGCTATTGCAAGCACAGCTAATCAGTTGAATCTGGCCCATGCATTTTATATTGAATATAATTTGTTCATCTAGGCTGAGATCTAGTGGCTTCCATGTTGTTGTGGAATTACACAGAAGGCAGCAACTAGAAGTGGCTGGAAAAAACAATAATAGAAGAAGGAAGCCTAGAAGACATTTTTTTAAAAAAATAAGCAAATTAAATCTCATTTTTAGTAAACCATTCTGTTGCCAGCATTGCGTCAATTATGCTAGATAAAAACAATATATTTCCTGAATCTATTTTGCAAATTTATTTGACGACTAATTGAGATATAGAATTCTGGTAGCCTAAACTCATGTGCCCTCTGCTAAACTACAGTGCCAGTTACAGATAGGTAGCCGTGTTGGTCTGCCGTAGTCGAAACAAAATAAAAAAATTCCTTCCAGTAGCACCTTAGAGACCAACTAAGTTTGTTCTTGGTATGAACTTTCGTGTGCTATCTGAAGAAGTGTGGTATCTGAAGAAGTGTGCATGCACACGGAAGCTCATACCAAGAACAAACTTAGTTGGTCTCTAAGGTGCTACTGGAAGGAATTTTTTTATTTTGTTTAAACTACAGTGGTTTAAATAAAATAATGGAAACAGCAGGGGGCAGTAGGATACTTCCCCTTATCACTATTTCAATTCTTGAAATACTAAGGACCTATCTTTCCACCTCCTTGTAAATGGATTTTTAAAAATCCATCTAGCAGAGAAGATGGCCTTGTCATTCTCTCCATTATGGGATATCATACAGGCTTACTGTTTCAGTTCCAGCACAGATATGATTGACAGAATGGAGGGATGCTGTGCCTGGAAAACTTCAGGGAGAAAAAACTGTTACTGGCTAACCCAAAGGACACTGAAGTGCATACCAAGTGGTGATTTCAATGCAGATAGTATGCACTGCATTATCCTTTGGGTTGATTTGTTTATGTGGGTCTTTCTTAAAAGTATTTCCGAGCACAAATTCTTTCCTTTGAAGCTTTGCAAAATAAAATAAAGGCTTTACAATGTGATGGCTGTTACAAAAAGTAAATCTGACACAATGAAATTGATTCTTCCTGTGAAGCATGGGGAAGATATAAACACCTTTCAGTTTAATCCTATTTATTTTCATACAGATGGTTTTGAGAGCTAGTACTTAAGGGACTTCTACAATCAAATATTTGAAAAGAATAGCATTAAGCTGAAAGAAAGAAAGAAAGAAAGAAAGAAAGAAAGAAAGAAAGAAAGACAACCATCAACACCATCAAAAGTTGCTGCATATAGGCTGCAACTTTTTCATTAAACATAGTGGGAGTTATTATCACTTAAACATACATAATTTGCACTGTTAATGGCTCTGTCCTTACAAAGGTCTGGAATGTGGACAGTGATGATTACCCTATATTATATTTCAAAACTGCAACACTACTAGGTTAAGTACCAATAGACTTCTTGTAAGAGTAATGCACCTCTGTCATATAACAGCATATAGAGTTCATTTGCTCAAGTAGCTGGACTGTGGGCTGTGAATAGTTGACAGCTCCATACAATCCTGTTCATGGATTCTTCATACTGTAGATTATTGTTATTAATATCCCACCTTTTCCCCCGACTGGGATTCAAGGTGGCTTACAGATAAAATAGAAAAAGTAAAAACAGAAAAAACAGTAATTTAAAAAGCAGTTAAAAACTAATAGAATTAAAACAGTAAAAAAAGATATATAAAATACAGGTAATAATAATAAGGGGGAAGGCCCAGAGTGGCTGGGGAAACTGAGCCAGATGGGCAGTGTACAATTATTATTATTATTATTATTATTATTATTATTATTATTATTACGATTCAGTAGAGAGCCTACGATGAATTGCAGTGCAAACATAGGGAATGAGCAGTTGTCTCCATATTCATAAGTACCGTAAAAAAGTGCAGCTATGATTACAAATCTCCACATGTTTAACTTGGTTTGTGACAGATTTTCAACTCACAGGTATGTACCCAACTGAATGGAAGAATCTGATAAGAATGAACTGACACTCTGATAATAACCCTTTAAATCATGTCAATCTCTGACTATTTTCACATATCAGGGAATGGAACAATTTGAAAAAGCCCAGTCTATGTAAAGAACTCCAGGATCACTTGATATTCTTGAGTTTTCAAATGAGAAATAAGGGATTGTTTTAAAAAAAATAGCATGATAATGCTTCAGAATGCAAGACAGGTTGAGTTAAGGAATCAATTACTGCACATGAATGCTGAGCTGTGAATGACTTGGCCATGGGTGCTAGAGATTCCTTGTCATGTAAGCAAAGGTTGATCATGCTGTATAATCAAGAACTTCTGAAATAACCTCGGGCAATGATCTGATTATTGGCTTACAGTGCAGAATGAGTCACTCTTTTCTGCACAAACGTAAAACTACAGCTAGGAAATTCTAGCATACTTCAGAGAACCAATCTGTTTGATTTACCTGCTGCAAACAGCATGACAGCAACTGGTCTGTAGAACCGCCTCCGGGATCCCACACAGATAGAAATTAATCCAACCAAGAAAGCTATAAGAATTATGGCAGCACCACCCAACAGCATAGAAAGTGTAGCGATCTGCCAGTCTGCAGAGAGAAAGAAACACAAATAATTGAAACTAGGTAGTAACTCATATAAAAAGGATGTCTATGCAGAGACAAACCAAGACTCCAGCAAACACAAAAAGGTGTTATTCATAACAGAAAATACAATTGCATTCAGACTTTTAAAAACAGCTTTTCAGGACAGTTCTCTTAGTCAGATTTAAGATGCTATCTGTATGTATTCTATTTTAGGTACTAAAGGAAAAACTGCAAGATTCTGTGTAATGCAGATAATGGGTGCTTATAATATTGACCATTTATCTCTTCACCACTTTCCTATAGTAGTTAATGGGATTCCCCTTCCTTAACTTACAGCACAATCCTATGCATATTTTCTCCTAGGAAAGTGTGATAGAACTTTAGCTTTAGTTATAAAAGGTTTACAATAGTGAGGAGCTCAATACAACTTGGTATGACTAAAGTAGAATGGGAAAACTCATAGTAAAATAATCAGAGGGCTATTTGCAAATTAACACACTCAGGAGCGTCAGCTTGGCCTTGTGACCATGGGAGCCCAGGGCTGTGGGCCCCATGCAGCATGCATGGCCCTGACACCAAACCTTTTGCGTGCCTGGCCCCTGGGAAATTGTGTGGGTTCCTGGGCACCCAGGGAGCTGGCACCTATGAACACACTTGAATTTCAACTGTTAGTTAGCTAGACTATTAATGGCCCAATAATCCTAAAGTGCATGTGAATGATGGGTGAAACATGAATACACCAAAACAAATGATACTTCTGATTCAAAAGAAACTTGATTCAGAGAAACTTGTCCAGGCTACAATTTATATTTATTTTAAAGATTTATAGCCTGTTATTCATTGGTACAAATATCAGGGCAGGATACAACATAAAAAACACAAGCAAGCAAAGTTCAAGTCAGCTAAACAGAGGAGAAGGCTAAAACGGACACCCATTAAAAACCTAAAAACAGGAACTACTCCACTTGGCACCAAAATGGCAACCATGTCAGATTATGTGCAAGGGGAGGGCATCCCACAGAGAAGAATCCATCTTGTTTCACCACCAAATGAGTCTCCTCTAACAATGGAATGCAAAGAAGAGCCCCTATGGCTAAATAAAACAGGTATTCAGGAACACAGTTCAACAGTGTGTGGAGGCCATTTACCGGTATAATATAAAATCTAATTAGTCAGCTATTTTGCAAGAAAATAGGAGCACAGGGGAATGGAATCCATTCTTACAGGCCCCGCAGTTGGATCCTTGTGGTGGGAAGGGCTGTAGCTCAGTGGCAGAGCACATGCTTTCCATGGAAAAGGTCCCACATTCTCCAGGTCGAGATGGAAGAGTCTCTTGTTTGAACTCTTGGAGATCTACAGCCAGTCAGCAGTAACAATACTGCACTATACAGGTCAATGATCTTACTCAGTTAAGATTCCTGCACTAGGGGCTGAGCTAGATGGCCCTCAGGGTCCCTTCTAACTCCATGATTCTATGATTACACACACACACACACGGATAAAAAGATAGCTGCCCCCATATGTACATTGGGGGCAGTCATATTTTTCTCTTGTTAACTACCCAGGAAGGGGTACTCTGTCATGCCATACTACATCTTCCAGTAGCTTTTTAGTGAAATGTATACAATGAGTGCAGGAAGACCACTTTCTAAATGGTTTTTACAAGAAAGAAAAAAAGTCAGGGAAGCCCTCAGACCACCTTGGACATGCTTTATAATTTTATTTTATTTTTTTAAGTATGGGGGGTTTTCTTCCTAGGTTGACTTAGGAAGGGACACCACTGGCTTCTTTGCCTCACACAGAAAAATGTATTTGTTGAGCCTAGGTAAGAACAATAATTTGCAACAAATTAGACTGCAGGATTTTGTGCTTTGTGTAGACAAAAGTTTTTTTTTTATAACTTTGGGAACTTAGTTTGCATGCTCTCCAATCCCACAGTTGTATTAATTTTAAAACAGGACTTCTCAGCAAAAGAAATAGGGCATTATGTTATATAATTGATGGCACAAAATCAGGTTAAACACAATACACCAAATAATCTTGGGCTGAGATTTTCAAAGCCAATTTAATGAGTGTGGTGAATTAAAATCCCCCAGCTAATTTAGAATTTCTTAATGCAAGAGTTCTAAAGGCTCTTCAAGCTAATGAAATGTAGCAAGAGCTTAGGCAAGGGTAGAGCTGCTCTCAAATTTAAGAGCAAATTCTGTCACACATGTGTATAATATTTATTTTACTTTAGAAAGAGAACGGCAGGTAGTTGAATGTTTTATGCAACCCTCCCCCCAAACCAAAACATTCAACAGACCAGAACAGAACAGTACTGTACTGTTAAACGGAGAGATGTAAGTAATTGAAGGCTTATGAAAGAATTCAACAAAAGCTTTCTTTGGTTCAAACAAGTCCTATTTGGATGCTCAAGTTATGTATGATTAACATCACATGAGACACCCTGCACCAGCCACTTCCCAACACTATCCAAATGTTTGGGAGGAAGTCTGTAGCAGGGCAGCATAACCAAAAGCAAGTAGGGTGTCTCTTGTGACCTCAAACCCTGGGTGCTTACCGGTAGTCTGTAATCACTTTAGGATTTGGGGGGCCCTGGGCAAGAGTCTCTAAAAGGTATGAAAGCGAGTCATGCATAAGATTTAACTTAATTCTATATGCGAAGCTGAAGCTGTAATGGAAGTGTGGATAATTGTGTAATGATACATTCAATGTGGTCAATTTTTATTACAACTGGAGTGGAGAAAATTACCTAATACATTATATCAATACCACACTGTTAATACATGAATACAAGTCGTAAATAGAAAGAAACAAGCCATTACCTTTGACATGTGATGGTCTTACATAAACAGATATAGATCCCCCAACTCCCCCACCCAAAAAAAAGAAAAGAAAAAAGCTTATTGAATGATATCATGGTAGGAGGGACATATGGTGAATTGGTGATAGCCAGTTCACGGATAAATGATTAATCACTATACCTTCAGATACTTCTTCAGGTATCTGAAGAAGTGTGCATGCACACGAAAGCTCATACCAAGAACAAACTTAGTTGGTCTCTAAGGTGCTATTGGAAGGAATTTTTAAATTTTGTTTTCACTATACCTTTGTTTAAGAGTCAATTCTCTAGTATCCCATTAAATGAAACGGACTTTTTCACACCTGCTTGTAAGAAAAGTCCTCAGTCAAATCACTGTACTCCTAACCTTCATGGACAGTGTTGGAAACAACACATTGTCCCCAGTCTCTAGATAGCATTGGGGAGGGGCCTGTCTGAGTCATAATGGTAGGGATACATTTAGTGAAAATGACCCTGCTCTCTTGCCTCATAACTGAATGGCAAAATAGGTCTACAGTAGCACAGGAATGCACTGTATATGAAATGTATACTGAGTAAGGTCACTGCATGCAGGCCACATTTCCTGTGGCAGCTGATTTAAACTATCTTCACACTGTGTCCCTATGTGTACCTACAGACTCTTTTTGTAGTTTTGTGGCAGTGCAATGAGTTAATACACAAGAATGTATCATGCATACCACCCCTAACTATGGAAGATATCTGGATTGTGGCTCAGATAGAACAGATCTAGTTTATGTCACAATTAACTTTCTTTTATTCTTTTAATTTATTTCCCCCCCCCCTTTTTCTTCAGCTAGGGAACCTTAGAGCAGATAACGAAAGATTTAAAAATACAATAAAATAACATTAAAACTGCAGACTATAAAACAGCTTTTGAAATAGGTTAGTGACAGCTCGGTTGAAATGCAATAGAAAACTACAATATGGAAAATGCCTGAGCAAAGAAAAATGTTACACCAGACTCTGAAATGACATCAAACGTGACACGAGGAAAGTCTATCTGGGGAGAGATCTCTACAACTTAAAAAAGGTCCTGGTTCTAGGTCACTATCTGCCTTATCTCTCATGGCAGATGCACTCAAAGGAGAGTCTCGTGAAAAGATTTCAGTGTCCTGGCACAAGACAGTCCTTGTAGCCTTTAAATGTAAGAACCAGAACTCTGAATGGTGCCTTGAAGTAGCCTGGGAGCCAATACTGTTATTTAAGACTAGCAAGATCTGTTCCAAATACCCAGTTTCAAGTCTGCACTCTAACAATTGTTTTGCACCAACTGAACCTTCTGAGAAGTCTTCAAAGGCATGTACAATGCACCGCAGTAATTCCTAACAGGAATTGCTCTGCAACTGCTATTATCATTTATACTTACAACAGCCATGTAAGATAGATGAATTAAAAAAGGTAGAACTAATTCATTTTTACACAAATCCAAAGAAATTATGATCCAATTATTAATGGGATCTATTAGTCACAACGAACTTGTCCTATTGATTTCAACAAGTCATAAGCACAGAATTCTCTCCTTTTGGACCAATATATTTTTAGCACAAAGTTATGTAGGTTATCGGATGAAAGTTAAGTATTGAATGTACAGCAATAGACTCTTGTTCCATTTGTTTCATTATCTAGTAAGATCACAACTAACTGTACATCTGATAAGCTTCTTAAACTGGACTGAATGATGGCACTGCAATATAATGGGAGTTTGTGATGAAGCAAACAGTCTTCCCAAGGCTTCAGCAATAACTCAATAACACACACTTCATTATGTTAAAGCAGATTAGACAGGAGTTTGTTACACCCATACACAGTGAGTTTACAATCCCTGATTCAGTTTCAAAATTTCAGAACAAGTGGTTTTAATATCTACATTTTGACCACACTGAAGCATCAGAGCCCTACAAAGCAAACTGTCTGCTTTACAAATATTTACAAGAACTTGTTCCAAACTTCAGAAATACAGATTACCATTGCTGTCAGTGACAACTCTCTAAACATGTAGGCAATCCCAATGCAAGAAATATATAAATCTGTCTTTGTGCTATGAAACAGAGTGAAGCCACTAATTTTTAGAAGCTGTGTACATAAAGGACTCGCTCAGATGGCCATTCCTTAATGTAAGACACTATGACCCTTTTGTGAAAAGGCCCATGTGATTAACAGGGCAGCAGGTCTGTGTTGTTCACAACCCCAAGGTTGCGCAGCTCCTTGGCTTTGTCCCTGATACCCACACATTAAATGGAAAATTCTGACCAATGGGTCTAATTAGCCCACCCCAGTTGGCCCATGAATCTGCCTTGGCCAAAATGTGCCCATCTGCCCTATACATGGTATCACATATAATGTAATGTGTGGAGCAGGTGAAGATGCTTCTGGGCCAAAGGGGCTTGCTGATCACTGATGCAGACATAAATAGGTTATCATGGGACATCATTATGATGGATAGTTGGGCAAACACAGCCACCTGTCAAGCCACAGGGGATAGGAAAGATAAGGTTCTGGCCCACAGACCACATTCAGTTCCCCACTTCATGTCTACATGTTTGGATCTTTACATATTCACTTCTCAGACAGGGAGGAATCCGACCCTAAAGCGCAGGTACTGCTGCATGGGCCTACTTTAATTGGGGACAGACATTGTGTTTAACATATGAAGGGACTTTTCTGAGATGACTTTTCCACTTAGTTTTTGTGCAGGGAAATAGTTTACCCAAACACCAACATATGGTAAGATCATCCAGGAAATTGGTATTTAGGCTGGAATCCTGACCTGTCAGTAAGTCCCACTGAACGCAATGGGAATTAGGCATGCATAGAATTACATTGCCAGTGACTTAAAAAAAAATCTCTGCCGGTTATGTGAAGAAAATATTTTGCTGATTTAAAAAAGGGGGTGATGACTTACATAGGTCTTTTCTGTTTTAAAATGCAGTCACAGCCTGATTCCGTACATCACTACCCAGTGTGATTTTCACAGTTGAACATAGTAGTTATTACATCACTTGTCAGACTTTCCAGCACACTAGAGTATACAAACCTTTGCAATTTAAAATATAATGCTGCTTTAGCACCAGACCAAAATATAATTTTTAGAACTATTTCTATTGATCTTCTATGTTTCAGCAGAAGATGATTTCTTGGGTAAATACATTTTCCCACTAAGTGGTTGAATCTAAAGTATAATAACACTAAGAAACATAAGTTCCATGAAAGTGTACTTATGATGCTTCAGTTCTTTCCTAGAATGAGAAAATTGTGGTTTTTTCCTGTATGGAACTGAAAATAAAACATGATAATCTATGGCAACTATTTCAAAAAACTGATGCAAACCTAGTTAATTCTTTTGGATAGCCACAAATGCTTTAAGCCGAGAAATGGAAAACTAGCATGGCCAAAGGTCGGGGTGATGGAAGTTAGAGGCCAACATCTGGATTGTGATGGCCATCAACTTGAATGGCTTTAAAAGAGGATTAGACAAATCATGGAGGATATGGTTGTCACTGGCTACAAGCCCTACCTTCACTGTCAGAGGCTGCATGCTTCTGAATACCAATTGCTGGAAACCACAGGAGGGAAGAGTGCTGTTATGCTTAGGTCCTGCTTGTAGGTTTCCCATAGGCATCTGGTCAGCCATTATGGGAACGGGATGCTGGACTAGATGGGCCAATAGTCAGATCCAGCAGGCTCTTCTTATATTCTTATGGAAGGCCACAGTTTTCTCACTCCTGTTTTATTTTATGCAATATCTGTCTTCCCATTGTGCACTTCACTTACATGGGATAAATTGGGATAAGCGAAAGTATCTTTTTTTCTGTGACAGTGTCAATGAACAATCATTATTTTCCTAGTTAGGATTCAGAAGATTAGCCAGGATAGTCTGAATAAAGGCAGGCTCAGAAAATACTGTGGTATCCTTGAAAATAAATTCACCACCACCACTGAAGAAATGTTCACCTGCAAAAGGGTTTTATTGCAACACCTTAACAATGCTTGCAATCCTCCTGAATGGCATCATACAGGTATAAAATAGTATCACCATCTTCAGAGACTGAATTACAACAACTTAAAGTAGAACAGTAAAATTAAAAGAATGTTTCACATGATGTACAACAGATTTATTATCATGCTTGCAGAAGGGTAATCAAATTTCCTGAGCAAGGTCAGTATTTGGGGGGTAGGAAGAAAGGAAATATTTCATCCCCTTGTACCACAATTTCAGACCTTCTTTCCCTTTCTCATGCCACTATATCCACCTCATATCAGTACAACAGTTGCCCATTCTCTCCTTCACAGGATAAAAGAGTATTCATAGTGATGTTGGTGGCTATAACAACCTCAGTGATTCCCCATTGTGTTGCCTTGTTTTGTAAGATTAGATTCTCCAAGTGCAAAATAAAAGGGCCTGGTTCGCACAAAACACTAAGACAAGTTAACCAATTAGTTGCTACCTCAGACATTCACGGATTGTTTCTCCAAACTTTGATTTGTTTCCCAGCTGCTCTTGCCTTGTGCCTTTGTACTTTGGTGAGAGTTTGAGGTGGAGTAGTTTATGTTTAAGGAAGGATGCTGGATATTTAGAACAGCCAAGGTTTGTAAGCAAACAGTACATGACTTCCCATTATGCTGGCAGTAAACAAACCATATGTAAGCTGCTGGAGTGCATTCAATAAACCTTCATGCTATATTGAACTTCCACAACAAATCAGTTTAATCTAAGCAAAATATCACAATATCCTACCTTTCACCCCAGAGTGTTGTTTCTTACTTCTTTGTGTACTTCTACACAGACAATAGAAACCTCCACTTTCCACAACAGTCCTATACCACCCTGGGCTTCTTTAGGAGGAAGGGGGATATAAAATGAAACAACAATAATAATGCCTCCTTCTGCACCTCTTTGTTACTGCCCTCTACCAATCACCTCCTTAGACAAAAAGCTGAAAGTAACCAGATAACTGTCATTTAAGAGAAGGCTGACAATTAAACCATATTAATATACCCAAAGTAAAACACACAACTGTACTATGTACCGTAAATACCCTAAAATCTGAGGCACTCCTTATTCTCAGAAAGTGGGGTGGGGACACTGTGTTTCTCCTATAATACAGTATAGAAGGAACAAATCAAGAAACCCAAACTATTATATAAAAGTTTGGAAACTTCAAGCGACATAGCATGCATTATTTTCACTGCTGCCTTGTGTGTTCATATGGGAGTCTGTTAAGGTAGCATAATAATGTGTGGAGGGAAAGGCACTTTTTATTTATTTTTTTAAAAATAATTTTTATTAAGTTTTACGACATAAAACCACATATAAACAACTACAATAACATACAAAAAAAGAAAAAACAAACATATAAAAATACACAACAACCAAAATAACTTCTGTCTCAATCTAATTTCTTATCTTGTTGAATGGACTTCCTCCGCCTCCCACCACTGCGTTTCTTATTCCTAGTATATGTTCACAGATACTTATCATTATCTTCTTTATATCAATGATTATCTCTAATACTTTAAATCTTATCCTTGATTTGTTTACTCTTTATCTTAAACTTATATTCTATCTTAAACTATGTTTAGCAATATAATTCCCAACAACTCTTATCTTATACTCAGCTATAACAATAACAACTAACTTCAACTTTATCTAGTTTCTAATTTTGCAACACTTATTAATATAAGTCTTGAATTTCTTCCATTCCTGTTCGGTCGCCTCTTCCCTCTGGTCTCGGAGTCTCGAGGTCAGCTCAGCAAGTTCCATGTAGTCCATCATTTTCATCTGCCATTCCTCCAATTTTGGTAAGTCCTTCGTTTTCCAGTATTTAGCAATCAGAATTCTAGCTGCTGTGGTGGCATACATGAAGAAAGTGTGGTCTGCTCTAGGTATTTCGTGGTTGACCATTCCAAGCAGAAATGCCTCTGGTTTCTTGGTGAATGTGTTTTTCAACACCTTTTTAATTTCATTATAGATTATCTCCCAGAAGGCACTCGTGCTCGGGCAGGTCCACCACATATGATAAAATGTTCCATCTGCCTTTCCACACTTCCAGCATTTATTGTCATGCAAATGATAGATTTTTGCTAGCTTGACTGGGGTTAGGTACCATCTATATATCATTTTCATTATGTTCTCTTTCAACAAAGTACATGCTGTAAAGTTAATACCTTTTCTCCATAGTCTCTCCCAGTCCGCCATCATAATATTATGTCCCACATCTCTAGCCCACTCTATCATTGCCGATTTAACCAGCTCATCTTGTGTATGCCATTCGAGCAGCAATTGGTACATTCTGGATAAATTTTGGGTTTTTGGCTCTAGTAACTCCGTTTCCAACTTCGACTTTTCCAACTGAAAGCCAAGTTTTTTGTCCATTTTAAAAAGTTCATTAATCTGATGGTACTGCAACCAATTCGTGACTTTATCTCTCATTTGTTCGTAGGGTTTCAACCTGACGCTTTCTCCTTCTTGCACAAGGATGTCCATGTATCTAGGCCAATTTCCTTTCGAAAAAGGTCTTTTATCGGCCTTTGCTTCTAGTGGGGATATCCATCTAGGTGTTTTCTTTTCTAACAAATCTTTATATTTCATCCACACTCTAAACAATGATTTCCTGACTATATGTTGTTTAAAGCCCCTGTGGGCCTTAACTTTTTCGTACCATAGATATGCATGCCATCCAAACACATTATCACATCCTTCCAGATCTAACACATCAGTATTTTCTAGAAGGAACCAATCCTTCAGCCAGCAGAAGGCTGCAGCTTCGAAATATATTCTCAAATCCGGCAGGGAAAAGCCCCCTCTTTTTTTATCATCTGTCAAAATCTTAAATTTAATTCTGGGTTTTTTCCCCTGCCATACAAATTTAGAGATTACCTTCTGCCAGCTTTGGAAGGGCTCCATTCTATCCACTATTGGCAATGCCTGGAACAAGAAAAGTAGCTTAGGCAATACATTCATCTTAATCACCGCAATCCGGCCCAACAGGGACAATTTCAGTCTAGTCCATATTTCCAGGTCTCTCTTAATTTCAGACCATACTTTTTCATAATTGTTTTTGTATAAATTCGAATTTTTGATAGTCATATTCACTCCTAGATACTTAACTTTCTTAACAAATGTAAGTCCTGTTTTTTCCTGTATACTCTCTTTTTCTTCTTGCGTCAGGTTTTTCCCTAATACTTTAGTCTTGGCTTTATTCAATTTAAAGCCAGCTACCTGTCCAAAGTCTTGTATAATGTCCAGCGCCCTAATTGCACTGGATTCAGGTTCTTCCAGGGTCAACACCAAATCATCTGCAAAGGCTTTAAGTTTATATTCCTTGGCTCCTACTCTCACACCCTTAACTTTTTCATCCTTTCTAAGCATGTTCAAAAGGACTTCGAGGACCGTTATAAACAATAGTGGGGACAGTGGGCACCCCTGTCTTGTTCCTTTTTCAATCCAAATTTCTTCTGATACTACATTATTCACTATTATCTTGGCTCTTTGTTCAGTATATATTGCTTCCAAACCATTCAAGAAACCCCCTCCCACCTCCATTTCTCCAAAGTTTTTCTTCATGAAGCTCCAAGATACGTTATCAAAGGCCTTTTCGGCATCAATGAACATCAAAATTGCTTTCGAATTTCTTTCTGGTTCTAACTTTTCTAGAATATCCACAATGTTCCTTATGTTGCCATTTAGATGTCTTTCTGGCAAAAAGCCTGCTTGGTCCTTGTGGATAATCTCCATTAATACTTTCTTCAATCTACTGGCCATTATATTTGCAAAGATTTTGTAATCCACATTTAGGAGGGAGATTGGTCTGTAATTTTTCATCTGAGTAGCATCAGTATCTTGCTTAGGTATTAAAGTTATATATGCATCTTTCCATGATTCAGGTGCCTTACTGGAGGGAAAGGCACTTTTTATTTGGGAGCCAACTTTAAGCAACACCTATTTTCTTTGATAGCCAAAGCCCAGTATCTTTCCCCAGACTCAGCCAATAAGAATACTGAAGGTGTGTGGATCACTGTAGCCCTACCTAAACCCCTCAATTCTATTCTTCGTCAGCTGTCTTTGGCTGTCGCACTTTGTTGCTCCTGCCTTTCCGCCAGTGATGTGGGCCTGAGGAAAACATCTCCTCTGAGTTGGGTATTTGTATGGGGAGAAAACACTGCATTAGCAACAATGTAAATATCATGCCTGATGCAAACTCATTAATGATGACTTTTGTCCCCAGCAGATGTGATTTGCTTTAAAAACAAAACCCTGCATATTAAATTTAATATGCCACATTTAATATCACATCTAGTTTGGCCCTTATAACTGTGTGGAGTATCAATTCCATAGTCAGGTTTTCCTATCATTGCACTGAATGAAGGCATTTTGGGTCAACTTTATTCATGCCTTAGTAACTTCCATGATCTCTTTCAGCTATTTAGTTTTATCTCATTGATTTCATGTGTTGTGTTTGTCTGCCCTCCAGCTCTTTCCCTCTCCCCCTCCCCCCCGATTTGCTGCTTCTTTTTCTTGTTACTGTGCCTCTATTTTCATAGTTACTGCTCTTGAAAATCAACTGTAGCCACATTTCAAAATATTCAACATAAATAGTTTCTGTCAAAATTTTATGTTTACTTGTCTTAAATAACATTTTATTTATTTCCAAGTGTCATAACTAGGCATCGGGCAAACCAAGCATCATAACCAAAGTGGCACTTGAACTGTGTACAATAGATACAATGCATGGATATACCCTCTTTGCACACACTGGCCTCACAAGCTAGGGAGCTGAATCTTGAGAGTTACAGGATAAGTTGGCCATACACTGTTGGCAAAGCCCATCACCAAAGACTTATGAGTAAACTTAGCCATGGGGATAAGAGAACAGGTCCTCTTACAGACTGGAAATGGATTAAAGAACAGGAAGCAGACAGAAGGAATAAATGGATAGTTCTCACAAGGTAAGGTATAATAAGTTGGATTCCCCAAGGGTCTATATTGGGTTTTAACTTGCTCATTAATGACTTTTAGTTTGGGGTGAGCAGTGAGGTGGAAGAGTTTACTGACAACACCGAATTATTCAGGGGGTAAAAACAAAAAGGGATTGGAAAGAGCACCAAAAGGTTTTATCCAAACAGAGTAAATGGGCAATAACCTAGCAAACACACATTAATAGAAGTATAAATTGACGCACACTGGACAAAAAAAATACACTGATGGGGTCTGAACTGGCAGTGACTGACTAGGAAAGGGATTTTGGAGTTGTGGTGGATAGCTCAGTGAAAATGATCACCAAGCACACAGCTTTTGTGAAAATGGTTATTTCCATAATAGAGATCATTAAAGAAAGGATTAAAAATAAAACTGCCTGTATTGTAATGCCTTTATACAAATCTATGGTATGATCACACCTCAAATACCATGTACTGTTCTGGTCACCTCATCCTAAAAATAATATTGTAGAACTAGAAAAAGTGAACGGGAACAGCAATCGATACTGTCAGGAGGCTGGAGCAGTTAACTTTTGATGAACGGTTGCAATGTTCGGAACTTCTTATTTAATTAAGGGGACATGTGATAAAGGTGTACAAATTATTCATGGTGTTGAAGAATGTGAACAAAGGTATGTTTTTCTCCCTGTCACATCGTGCTGGAACTTGGGGTCATCCAATGAAGCTGGGTAGTGAGAGAAAATTAAACTATAGAATTCTCTACCATAAAATATTGTTATCTTGTGCTCTGTAGCATTTGCAGTTCTCTCTAGTTCTCTAGCACTGCAAACTTGGAGAACGGTTCAGCAAGTGGTCATTCTCATTTATTCCAATGGAAGAGAGCTGGCCATGTGGGCTCACTTTTCCACTGAAATGTATAAAGTGCTAACTTTGGCTGGTTTGTGTCCTAACTTCTATACTCTCCATTTCTCCATCAGAGTCAGTAATGATATGTTGACAGCACTAAACTGAAGGGGTTCCTGTGGAATGCCACCTGTTACTGTTTTTCATTTTGACAGTGATCCAATAATTACTATTCCTTATATCAGTGCTTTTTTTCAGGGGAATTCAAGGGTACAGAGTACCAGCACCTTGTTGTTGTTAAAAAGTGTGGCACTTATTGTAACAATTTCATGGTGAGTACCAGCATCTATTTTTCAAGGAAAAAACCACTGCCTTATATTAAATGAAGAAGTCAATATTCCATAAGCTAGCACCTACCTCCTCCCACTGATTATGAATATGAATCCTACCGCATCATCTTTTGCAACTGAGTATGAGTCAAGGTTACAGTCCACTTGGTTCTAAATATAAACCTCATAAAATATTTAGACTACTTATATTATCACTAGCAGTAAAAGCATCCTTTAACTTCCAGAAGCCCAATTAAAAATATTTAAAGGAGAAGCAGGCATTAAAATTTTAAATGCTGCAATATACAAAAGCAGTAGCAGCAAGATAAAGTAGTTTAGGATACACTTCACTAGAGATTTCTTCCATGCTTAAAATAAAACGAAGCTGAATACAACAGTTGGCTTATACATGATGTGGTCCAAGCACAAACTTCCCAGAAAGATCTAGAAGAGTTTTGAGAGATACAGAGAAATGGGCTATAACTCAGTGGAAGGCCCAAGCCTATCCCCAGCATCTCCACATAGGACTGGAAAAATACTCATTTGAAACGTGGAAGAGCCACTGCCTGTCAGTCTGCATTTATTCCTGTTGTGTCTAAAACACAAGATGGGTGTGTAGCCTTTTCGGCATAAGTTAATCAAGGTAACCTGCACAGCTATGTCTATCCTCTAAAAACTGACCAATAGGGGTTGATTTGAATGGGGTTGGGGCTCACTTATGTTCTTTTTCTGGGAGATCTTAAGCGTCTGTTGCTCTGTTTGCTTTTCCTCCCTTTTCTAGGCCATCCACCATATATGCCATCAGTATTTCCTCCCTGATTTGAGTGACATCTCAGGCATGATAAGGAACTTTTGCTCACATGATTCTTAAGGTGCAAGAACACGAAGAGGCAGTTAGTAAGCTGTGGAAGCTGCTCCCTGACACCCCATTCCTGTGTGTGTTAGTGTCTCTTCACAGGACCAAGTGATAATGTGCAGACTCACAACTAGGTCATAATCAAAGAAACACAGGTTGCTGTGTGTCTTTCCTGATATTGTGTTGGCACACAATGCTAAAGGCAAATGAGCAACCTTTCCTAGAAGTGCAATCCTATATATAGACTTTCCTGGGAGCAATCTACATTTGGTTTACTTCTACATAGACACCTATAGGACTACCTGCAAGATGCACAAAGATTTCAAGTGGACCTGACTAGCTCTTCTTTGACTAGAGGCAAGTACAGGCATTGATGTTGCTGACTACATAAGGAAATGTATGGCACTGGTGAAACATTGCTATAGTGCTGGTGATGTGACCCTATGGAGCATAGGAACATGCACTGACCTTTTCATTCCTAGACAGGGATCCAGTGTGGTGCAGGGGTTAAAGTGCTGGACTGGACCCAGGTTTCAAGTCCCCACTCAGCCATGAAGCTCACTGGGTGACTTTGGGCCACTCACTGTCAGCCTAAACTACCTCACAGAGTTGTTGTCAAGATAAACTGGGAAGGGTCAGAACCATGTACGCCACCCTTACCTCCTTGGAGATACATGTAATAAATAAATGAATGGAATACCAATGATGGCATACTTTTGCCATACAGAAACATTCTTCTTATGAACTGGCCACTAGGGCGGTTGTAGAACAGGTGCAGAAATACAAAGCCTGGACAAACTAGACCCCATCTTGCCACCTGCAAATCATATTGAATGCATTTCAGAATAATCCGGCTGGGAATGAATGAGCACAACCCAGAACAACTTTAATGGCAGCAGTGCTTATACAAAGCCACAGTGGTTTTGCCACACTTGCAAGGAACAGAACAATGCTTTAGCCGTGGTGGCACTGTTCCTTTATTTTCTTCATAGTCCAGAACATCAATAAAATCAGGTCACGCATTATCTGGGCAGGTTACTAAGGAGGCGGATGGGGCCATCGAAACACCTAACTTTGATTCAAAGATTTTCAGGTGAAATATTAACAAAGCACAGATTCATGTGAAGTAGTGATCAACGCACACATTGCTGCATGCAATTACCCTTAACCATGTATTTAATGTGGGCAACCCTAGTGTTGATGCACCTTTTCCTTTAAGAACATAAGATGAGCCTGGTGGATCAGGCCAATGCCTATTTGGCGTGGCATCCTGTTGTCACAGTGGCTGGCCAGATGCCTGTGTGCAGCCTGCAATCAGGACATGACTGCAACCACACTTGGCCACCTGCAGTTTCCAGCAACTGGTATTCAGAGTCCTTATGCCCCTGACAGTGGACAAATAACAGAATAATGGCTAGTAACTGCTGATAGCCTTGTCCTCCATGAATCTTTTAAAGCCGCCCATGTTTGTCCATGACTTTGCCATCTGTCTAGGGCTATGTGGCTGACAGGAGGGCGCTTCTTGTGGTCCCTTCAATGGGCTTGGTCCACCACATGGTGGTGCATGACAGGGCTTTCTCTGGTGTGGCCCCTGACTTTGAAAGTCACCTCCTCTGGAAGTCCAAATAATGGAGACTCTTATGGGCTTCTGCTGGCAGGTAAAGATAACATGGGCTTTTGGAGCTAACCAGCAACCACTAGTTACCCTATTACTATTCATGCTTTATGCTGTTACCCTATTATTACTATTTTGTTAAATGCATTGTTTCAACATTTGTTTTTTGCTTATTTTGTGTGTGTGTATGTGCATGTGAATTGATGGAAACCACTCTGAGATCGTATTGAAGTGATGAAGGGCAGTCTATAAATCTGTAGAAATTAATAAACAATACTATAGAATCCATTGAAATGGATAAGGATTTCTGAATTGGAAGTGTCAGAGATTTTGATGTGCTTGCTTTTTAGAATCTGATTTTGCACGTTTCTATCCAATTCCTCACAGTAACTACCATCTATTTCGTGGTATGGCTTCAGGTGAGGACCATTTAGACACCCCCAGTTGCTGCATGCCTTGCTAGCAGAGAAGAAAATATTTAGAGGAATCATAGAATAGTAGAATTGTAGAGTTGGAAGGGAAGGGTCATCTAGTCCACCCCTGCAATACAGGAATATGCAGGTGGCCCTTAAGGGGACTGAACCCGCAACCTTGGTGTTATCAACTCCACACTCTATGTAGCTTAGCCTTCCTGGATTGCAGAGGCAGAGGAAGCATCTTGAAGTTATAGAAATAGTTCAAAATGGGGAGGGGTTCCACCACAGATTCAAGGATGTTGTGAAGATTTGAATTCCTATACAATATATCACAGTTACTCCTTTGGGAAAAGAGGGTACATTCTGGAAAGCTTTAAAACAAAGCCTTCTTTAAAATCCATCTTCTAGTTATGTTTCAGAGTAAGACATGAATTTGCCCTTTATACAGCTTGTTGGCCATGGCGTCTGTAAAACTTTTTATGTTAACAATTGCTTTTTCCATTCTACTTAGCTGTTATTTTTTAGTTTTAAGAAAACATTTCCAGTAAGCCAGGAAAGAACAGTGTGTTGTGACTATCAGTCTTGCTGAGCTATTTGCAAATATCCATCACTATCAACTCAGTTAAAGCCATGATCTACATATTCCCAGGAGGAAGCTGCTTTTGAGCTGTCAATTCTGCTTGGAACAGCTGCTCTCATGCAAAATAAGCAGACACACAAACTATGACTGTTAAAACATAGGTTAGTTAGTAGATAATAGATTTAAAATGAGATATTGCAATATTTCGGTAAAGCTAGATCTCACTTCATTTTCCCCTCCAAAACAAAGAACAAACCCCAGAAGCTATAAATTCAACTTTACCTCTTAAAATAACAATTCGATTGGGCTGAATTTTGAACCTCCAATATTCTAAATGCAATGTGAAAATAAAGAAGTAATTCATTTCCATTAAATTTTTAACAATACATTTAAAGATCCTAGATGAAACTAGTAAGTATTTAGTCCTATAGATTCCCAAAAGTTATAAGGAACACATCTGAATGCTGCTGTATAAACATTATGATACATGTTTCACCAGAGAGAACAATAATATCATGTAAAGAAGAAAGCTTTATAATGTTTGTTTATGTTTTTCTCAGTGTAATATCATTTTGATGATTCAGACTCCCAAAAGGCATTTTTTGTATAAATGCATGTGTATGTGCTTAAGCAAAAATACACATTTTCTAGAAAGACCATATCTCAAAGTGCCACTTAATTTTGCCAATACTACAAAGGTAGTATGCCTGATCTGTAATAAACAACATAGTATGTCAAGCATCATACGATTCTACAGCAAAGGCTCTGAAAACCTAATGCAGTGTGCCATACATGTGGGCTACATTCTTCACACGTTAAGTGCCATAAGAAAATACAGTATGCATGCACTTACACATAGCTCTGTTGTAAGAATAAGCCATGTTGCTATTTTAAATGGCCTAATCTACATCAAAACAACAATGTCAGACTTCCAAGCTATGACTCTTCACAATTTTACTTCCATGTAGCTCCAGAGAAATCAACAGGGCTGCCCAGGAGTCTGGGATCTTAGCTGAAATCTACCAAATTATTTTAAAATGCCATGATCAAAACATCCATTTTTTATCAAATCATCTGCACAGATGGGGGACAACTGCACATCTAGTTTATTATCAGGCAAATATAACATGGCTGGATGCCTCCTGAAATATTTAAAATATATACACAGCCCTCTCTCCCACTTTGGTATTAGCAGTGTTAGCAGAAACATGTTGGTGCTCAGTTAGTGTTACAGCTATATAGCACATTATATAGTTAACAAGGGATATGCTGGCCGTTAGCAAAACTGGACAAAGAGACTGTTTTCCGGTAATTGCACAGAGGATGTTCCTTGCTGCAGATACAACCAAATGTGCCCTCTCTGAGAGCAGTCAGGACCTAGAGTCTAATTAAGACAAAGGTTTTTAATTAAACCCTGGATATGCTTTAGCAGGCTCCGGTGTGTGGCTGCCCTTGATTGTGCCACTTGAGGTGCTCTCCTTCAAGGGACAATGAAGCAAATGTTTTAAGACGGTGGAGGGAGATGCCTTGTGCCTCTGGCTCCTTCTGTTTCTCCAGTGACAATGCTCTTTGCTCTGGTGTCATAATTAAAAAGTCTTCCTAAAGGAAGCTCTTTCTGCTTATTTCCAGTATATCCCAATTATTTCACACCTTAAAAGCCTTGGCTGCAATGAGGGGGATAGACAGAATAGGGATATTTTGTTTTATGTAGAAGAAAAAAGGCTAAGTTCTTAACAACAAAGGGCTATTGTGAATGTAGAAAAAATCACACTATAGACTTAGGACCCAATACATTACTCAACCAAGGCAACGAGGGCCTTTTGCCAGCTTGTGCGGAGGATTTGTTTGTATCAAAGGACAAACATTTGTGCATATGCATGTCTGTAAACAGTGCACATTCTCATATTTCAGGAAAGCTTTCAAAGCTCGACTCTAGACCCAGAAACAATTAAAGGAAAGGTCTTGCCTAAAATAGCCTCAGTAGTCATTCCCAGCAGCTTGTAAAATCTGGAAAACTATTTTAAACAAACAAACAAAAAAATCAGTAAAGCTTAGTCTATGACTTCATAGAATGGGAGAGCCTTGAAATTTCCTGAAAGAGCAGGAAGGCATTCAGGAAGAAACAACAACAAATACCTGCTCTTCCCATTCATTTATTGCTTGAAAATGCAATGCGGAGCCTGCAGCTCACATCCAACCCATTCCCCTCACTCACACTTCTCCTATAGGGAAATTCTAAAAAGGGAGGTGTCTGCCAGATGCAATTGGAGAGTGCTTAGCAGTCCCCTAATGCTGATCTGTGCACTATTTAACCTTCCTAATCTGTCACACTTTTGAAGGTAATGAAATAAAGTAAAACCAGCTGAACTGGAACTTGGTCCCCCACTTCCCACCTCCACCCAATTCATCTGAAATGTCTTTATGCAATCAAGGGATATCATTTTAGAAGACAGAGAAAGGGGCAAAAGGATTCCTGTTGCTAAGGAGACACATCAAGTCAAAGCTGACATTCCTACATAAATTTCAGGGGGTGGGGTGGGAGGGGAGAAGAGATTTTTTTAAAAAATACAGCTCTGTTACAAAGTTTGTTTAGACTCCCTGGTAACGGCGCAAAGAAGCAATTCTTTAAAAAAAAAAAAAAGATTTACTTTACATGACACAATTGACAGCAAACTTCACCCAACACCAAATCTTACTTGATGGAGTGATAAAAAGTAAAAATAAATAAATAAAAGAAAGGACCTCTGCTGCAGTTTTGAAGCAAAGATCTCCAAGAACATTTTTTTTTTAATTTCAAAGAAACAAAGGCATGTAGCAAAATACACAGTAGGCAGTCAAACCAATAGGAAACCCATCTCTTATTGCACAATTTCTTAAAACACAAGGGTAATACATGATTCAGATTTGGGGCTTAGTAAGTGAAGGCTACAGTTTAACTTGTAGATGTTTCCAATAGAGATTAGAGAAGCAGCTGTGATACAGTGGAAAATAGAAGCAACTCTCACAAAAAGGATTTTTGCAGACTGAGCAAGCCACTTGATATGGGGATGGAGGGATGATTTTGAAACAATCTTGCTCATTTCAAGGGGCAATTTTTCCATTAGGGGGAGTTATTATTTTGCAGACTGGAAGAAAAAATGAAACAGGATAAATGCCAATGAGGCCAACAAGATACATGGGGGAGGGGGGAAGAGGCTGAGAGGCAAAGCTGCATATGTTGCCTAGTGAAAGTTCTCATCAGGGACAGAGAAGGAGGAGAGCACAGGAATAACAGAAAAGAGAAAGTGTCAGAATACAGTGACAGGGGAGTGTTGCTTCTTATGTTGGCTACAGATTCAATGCACTGAAAGCCACAACTTTTTATGTCAGCTTCTGCTTGAGGACAGGGAACTGGGTACTGTATAGGGTAAAATACTGATTTGAAGTTAAAAACAACATGCAAGATAATCCACAAACCACCTTCACACCACAACATGCAGGATTGAGGCTCTTTTCATGAACGAAATACGCCAATTCATTAAAAAACAACAGGGTATCCCGTGATGCAAATGCTTTGAAAAACCTAGCCCTGCTTTCTAGCCCTTGCTGTATCCTGACTTCCAAGACAAGAGAAAGGGAGTGCATAATGCTGTATGTGTGTAGATGTAAATACTTAACTGCCTGCTTCACAGATGCATCATTTAAACATATTGCTTCTCTGTCTACATGGGGCTATGAGGAGGAGGGACAGCTGGGGAAATAAGCAGGCAGACATAAAGCATAAAATTCAGCATAAGCAAGAGGGAAAGGTAGAGGATTGGAACTTAGAATGGCAGACTTGAGACTGCAGCTCATGGGGTGCTGGGAAGGAAGGGCATTGGGGGCACGCATGATGGATTGATCACAACTAAAGCAGAATGTGGCATTTGGATTTGGGCAATGAGAAAGACTATTGGGGAGGATCTGAGATGAGGTGGGAGGAAAAAAACTGGCTTAAAGGAGTAGGTTCAAATTAGGATGCAGGGATGAGTGCGCTGTGCTGTGAAGTCAGGTGGGAAAGAAAAGTGGTCAGGGATGGAGAGGCGGGTTGTGCTGGGTCCAGGTGGGCAGCAGGAGGCAATGTGAGGGCAATGAGCAATGTCCTACATGGGTAACAATGGAAGATGGGACAAAAGAGGCGTTTTGAGAACGTGAGGCTACCGCTATGGAAGCATAAGTGTTAAGGATAAGAAAAGGCGTTCTGTTAAGAGGTGGCGCTGATGGATCCTGGAGAGGAAAGCGGGGGGAAAGCGGGGGCAGAGGAGAAGTCCGGTGCTGCGGAGGAAAAGGCTAACCTGAGCGGGTGGCGGGTAAGATGCGGGTGGGGATGAGGGAAGGAGATGCTATTCTAGGGACGGGATGGGTGGGGGAAACCGGGAGGACACTCTCCGAAGAGATGTTGGGGGCGCTGCTGCAATGGGTGGGGTCAGAGGGAGAGGCGCGGGACGGGGGGGAGATTTCAAGTCAAGAAGAAGGCAGGTAAAAGGTGCCGGGCAGGTGCCCCCCCTCTCTCACCGCTGTTCAAGGTAGTTATGCAGCGCCAGGTCTCCGGGTTGTTGAGTTTCTCGCAGGACTCCCACAGGGAGAGGTAAGACTGGTGGTCGGCCGTCACCCAGGCCGGGCTCAGCACGGCTCCCAGATCCAGACACAGCGCCAGGAAGATGCACACCAGCCCCACCAGCTTGAGCGGGGTCAGCACCGAGACGCGCACCTCCTCCATGCCGCTGCCGGAGGAAGCCATGGGCGAGCGAGGAACCAGGCGCCCCTCGGCTAGCAGCGCCGCCGCCCGAGCCAGGGGAGCGAGCGGACCTCGCTGCTGCTGCTGCTGCTCTGGCTCCTGCCGGTCAGGTACGGACGAGGAAGGGGGAGGAGGCGGCGGCGGCGGCGGCGGCGGCGGCGGCAGCTCCCTCCAGTCGCCACTTCTTGGCTCGCGCAGCCCGGCTCTCCCCAGCAGCACATCACTCCTCCCCTCTTCCCTCCCCCTGTCTGGGGAAGGGGCGGGAGGAGCTGCACAGGGGCCGGCGTCGAGCCGCGCGCACGTCACTCGCAGGGCTCCCTCCAGGGAAAGAAGGCGGGAAAGGCTTTCGGCTGCCCCGGGCAGCGGCCAGCGCGCGCCCCTTTTCCCGCCCCAGCCCTTCCGCCGCGCATTCCTCGCCCTGTGGCGAGAGGAGGAGGAGGCGGGTGGGGCGGGCGGGTCGCTCGCTCTCTGCGGCCTTTGTGGCGTCCGAGAGGCTTTTAAGAAAGACGAGCGCTTCCAAGCTTTTCTCTGGAGTTTTCTCTTAGGGCTCTAGCCCATGTCAACCAACGGTTTTCAGACGGGGGAGAAAAAGTTTTTTAAAACTTAGGTTTTCTAGGGATGTGTGTCCGTTCTTCTTGGCCACCTGCCATTTCAGCTGCCTCTTGTTAGTCCCCCAGTCAGCGCCTCTTGCTTTGCTTTTGACGCAAACTCCCCGCGGGGGCTGCAAAGGTCCAGGACAAATCGAATAGAAAGCGAAGGACTGGCAGCCGCAAGCAGCCGGGCGGCGGAGGGATTTCTGGAGTGATGGGTCGATGGAGACGTGGTCCCTTTGCTCCTCAAGCCTCTCTTCGAAACCTGCTCCCTGCTTCCTTTATTTAGTGCTGAATAAATATCAAATACGAGTGCTAGTATAGAGCACTGTGTGGAGGGATAGTGGCATCTCATTCGCTACAGTGGGATGAATTGGGAGCAAAGCCCATGAATTGAATTGCCATGCCAGGATTGAAGGGCTTTTATTTATGGATGAAAATATAATAACTAGGCTGGCGTGACAGTGTTTAGGGTACAATCACAGTATTGTCTCAATAATGTCTTGAGACCAACCAACACCCCCTACAATAATGATAGTAACTTAATAAAAAATGATACGATCAATAATGAAACGTTGGAACGGCAGGGGTAACTGGCCGCAGTGAATTCGAAGCAAGGAAAATACCTCTAACTTCACCCTGGAGTAGCAAATGGTGTAAAAAATAAAACACCCGCTCATATATTTACATAGAGATCGGCAGGAAGCATTTCATTTGAAGTGACAGTGGTGAATTATAATGACATTAATTCTAATTGGGATCCTGTCTTTCTAGTCTTCATGCTGTAATTTTATGCTATTTTGATAAGTCTTTCAACAAATAAAGTCAGTCATTTTATTTATATGCAGCATTTCCCACAAATACGTTGGTTCCCAAAGCAATTCACAGAAAATAAGCAGTCTTTAAATGCAGTGATACAAGGAGAGCACAGAATAAAAACAATAATATAACCACAGCATAACCCTAATAGTTCCATATTAACAGTTTGCTTGAAATATATCAAAGAATATTCCAATGTAGACTGTTATCCCACCATTATTCCTAGCTTGATCTTCCTTCCATTTACACTGCATAGGAGTGAGCGTTGTTGCTTATGTATCCCAAATTACATCACCCTTGAAAAAGAGGAAGGTATCAGCCCACTTGGGGAAAACCCAAGATTTGTAGAAGTCCAAAAAGTATTTATGTGGGGGGATGTAAGGAGAGGAAACCCCAAAGGCACCCCGATGAGCACTGAGCATGCTCAGCAACCTTGGAATGCTGACTTGAGTCTTGGAGGAAAGGAATGGAAAGCCATGTGGAATGGAATAGACTAGAATATCTTGGGAGAGCAGAGTGCATGGCTGATACATTGCAACAGTGAACAGGAGCATTCCACACTGCAATGTTTTGTTCTTGGTACCACTCCTTTCCTCTATTTCTAATGTTTAGGCCTGAGTGATGTTGCCTGTGTAGCCATAGGTAACTGATATGGGAAGCATCGTCACCTTGCGGAAGGCCAAGGTTTGCAGAAGTACAAAACATGTTTAGTGAGCATGTTCAGTGGTTGTGGGATACTGACTGACTAATTAACAAGGGAACAGAGAACTGAGGTTTGCCTGTGAATGACTAACTGGGACAGTAAACAGGAGCACTCTGCACTGCAACTTTTTTTTTTGCAGGTCTCACTTGTACTTGTCATTCTATTGTGGGTATTGCCATTCCTTTTCAAAATCTAAAGAGAATCATTCCACCACAGGCAATTTCATTCACTCTTGATTTTTTTTTTTAAAGTTGCTTATTCCACACTAGAGTCCAGACAGCTTCGTTCCACATACATTGTACTCTAGACACCATCAATCTATCCTCATTTGCTATGCTTGTCATGCCTTTTCATCATTCCTTCTTCTTTTTTTTAATATGCCCCAGAGGCCTCTGAATCCCTAGTAGACTTAAATCAATTTTCACAGTTTTGAAATCAATCCATTTTCCAGTTCACCCCCACACTTGTTCTCTCCCCCACCCACTTCTCTTTTTAATTTGGCTGCATTCATTTCTCTAGCAATTTGTTCAGACAAAACCCAAAACCAAACACTTTCAGGAGTACGATTAAATCTGTAGTGCTTGTTTGGGAGTGATTCCAACTTGGCTGAGAGGCATGCTAGGTTTCATGTCATGTAAGCAATAAACACTTCACTGTGCAAACAGTTGCTTCCTTTGAATGTATGGCCCAGGCAGCCTTTGATAAGGGATTCTAACTCATCTTTTAAGTGTGTGATTTGACCTTCACAACACCCCTGATCACATGCAAAGAAGAAATGTCTGCTAATCAAACTGCTCAGGCTTGGCTTGTCCTAAACTCTGTATTTAGTGTTAGGTGAAAGAATCTTCCCAAAACATACTTGATCAATGCTGTGTGGTTTCTTCTTTTTTTATTATTTTAAAGGCTTGTCACAGTCTGCTTCAGTTCTGATGAACCGTTATTTCTAGGTCAATAATGAATCCTTTTGGGCAGGGGGGAGGAGAGCAAACATAAAGAATAGCGAAGAAAACAAGAGGCGAAGGAATGCGATTGAAGCCAACAGTTTCCAGCTGTTAGTCTTGATTCAAATGTAATTATTTTCCAAAAGAACTAAAGAAGAGACACGAAATTATGTTTCTGGGTCAGAGTTTGCAGTGAAGTATGCAACTAATTCATTCTAAGGCACAAACATGCTGTAGCTGTTTTCTGCACCATGGTAATATATTTTCTTCACCATGGTAATATATCACGAAAATGTATTCTGCACCACATTGCCTAGACATGTACCATATATTCGGGCAGACTGGATTATTCAAGGCCAGGACAACAGTATCATCACCACTACCTTGGGACACATCAATGAAGCACCGTCACACATTCCTAAAGTGTGCAGGAGAACTTGTATTCCTCGCATCTGTATCTTTCCCTTTCCCTGGTGAGCTCATGAGAGTGTATGTAGAGTCTTTTTATTTTATCACCACAACTGTTCTGTGAGATAAATTCCAAAGAAGGTAGCAATGTTATGTTGCACCCAAAGCAGACAAAGGTCCTGTGGCACCTTAATGACTCACAACCAATATTCAAGTAGCTACATGAAATTTGGGGTCGTAGTAGCCCCTACGGAGGGGATCAACTCTGCCAAATTTGAGATGGGTAGCTCCAGAGGTTTTCATGTTAGCCACCTTTAAAGTTGACTTTGTCCCCACCTGTTTCTCTCTTTTTTTTAAGACTGTGAATGCATATATGTTCCAGTTCATGAAGATTCTAGTAAAAGTTATCTGAATCATGCAATTGCAATTGTATAAATATTCTTTTTCTTCTTCTTCTGCATTCCTTTGCTTGTTGGTTGTCTGTAAATGGGCTGGGGATACATGATTCAGAATTTCTGTCAAATCGTGTGTGCACCACTTCAAAAATGGTGTTGTCTGTTCTGCAAATTGAACTTGAATATGGATCAGTGTTAACCTACAGAAAACTAATGCAATGGAAAAGAAAATATCTGCTCATCTCTACACTGCAAACACTTAACCACATTGTTTCTCAGTACAGACCACCTTGGTCCAAGACAAATTTCTGAATACTCTGAACCATCGGGCTTGAGGATCATGCACTGGATTTAAAATCTGGTTTAGACTTCTAATCTTCTAATACTTAGAAATGTCTTGGGGTAAAACAGCCATTTATACTCAGGAATTACCCTGTGCTGGTATTAAAAAATGCTACTTAAAAATTGAAGGTTGAAAGAAAGAAAATAAGGGCATGGGTTTATTTACTGTCTGGTAAAATTTCAATTAGTATGTTACAAGACATTGATCCATAAGCCTACCAGACTGCTGGGCTAATCTCAGCATTCATTCTACCTGATGATAATTATTAATTACAACATGAAAATATAATTAGAAAATGAGGAAGGAATTATAAAATGATAAAATATGTTCTTGGGCCCAGCTATAATATAAACAACAACCCCAGGCTACAAAGATGTCCACAGTAAAGGTTTAATGCTTCCCCTGGTTATTCTGGAAAGGGTAATAGCTAATAGCAGTAGCAATAAACCTTTCTTAGTTGAGTAGATAATAATATGGGCCCAATCTCATCTGTGCATCCCTTTAACAACTGAGGTAGCATAAGAGAAAATAAAATTTCCAGGCTGCAACCCCAACTCCCAATGCCGATGGATGGCATGGTGTGGGTTGGGGGACAGGATTCTGCACAGTGGCCTCTGCTGGTAGAGAGGACCACCAGAGGTGGGGGTTCACTATGGTGGAAGCCTGTGCTCCCCCTGAGTAGACAGAAAGCTACCGGTGACAGGTCTTCCACTTGTGGTAGCCAGTACAAAGCTCTTTATGGGGATAGAGTGCTAGAGGCTTTAAGGTCCACGGCTGGCATGGCAAAAATCTGCCCACCATCACCACCTTCAGCTCTGGCCAACAGGAGCTGGTGGGGCTTGGGATGCAGCAGTAGCTCCTCTTCTCCAAACTTGCCCAGTGTTAGTGAAGATTGCACTTCTCCATCATTTCCCCTCTGAAAATTCCATTCTGTGTTTTTTTTTTTGTAAACAGCCATATAGAACAGGAGTTGTATTTCCTGAAGGAGGTATCTCCACAGGCTAGGAGATCATCCTTCAGAGGAGAAACCAGTGCAAATGAAGCAATATTCTAGCCTGCATCTGAAAACTGGTCCAGTTAATTCCTTTGTTCAGTTAATTCCTTGTTGCTGTGAGTTTAGCTTTAACCTTTCCTGATCTGCCTAGCTGATGTGATGCCTGATATTTGCAATCCTCAGCCACCATTATAGACCAGTGGGGACACAGGCGGATGCTGCTCTGGATCGATCCTAAACTTGAAGTGTTTTTATCTAGTCCCTGCCAAAATGAGACAAGTGTATAATGCACAGCGCAGTGGAAGGCAGCAGTTGATTAAGATGCTACACATTGTGAAAATGACGGTTATCTGAGAAACAGAGATGATGGGCGGCAGATGCTGATGCATTTATCCTGCAGCAAAGAGAAGGAGCTCGTGATTATGAGGACTCTTTATTATCTACTGACATTATATTACCCCGCGCAGCCAAGTGAGTCACCACGAACCCTCCAAGCCAACGCACTTGAGGAACTGGCTTAATTTTGCTCTTTGGTGCCTGTTAGAATTCTGTTCACATTGAATCCTGGAATCTTTTCCTGAAATTGTTTCTGTTTCTATGGCTGACGGAGTGTGTTTCTTCACTCATAGTTTGAGACTTCACGCGTGCCTGGAAGCAAGCTAGAACAGGAATCCATTTGTTACTGGCGGAATTGATGTTGTTGCTGCTTTATTATTTTCATTTTTTTGCTTGTTTATGGGACCTTGAATTCATTTGTTGTGCCAATTGCTACAGATGACACAGTCTCTGAAAAGCTACCAGCTTACTTGAAGTTCCTTTTAGGCCCATAAAGTTAGTGCCTCCTAATCCTTCTAGTTTGATGGTGGTTCCAATCAATGCCATTCGAAGCACAAAATCAGCACTTTGTTGAAATGTCATTACTGGAAGGAGTGGTTTTACAGGACAAGAATAGAAACCCAAGACCTGCAACCACATTCCTACATCCCCAGACTCATTTCATGGTTCTGCCCTCGTATTCCAGCCTCTTCTTGTATAAAGGAAATGATCAAATATACACTTCCACACATAGTCTTTCCCCATCTAGTGTTCAACAGGGAGGTAGTACGTAACAATTCTTTTGAGTGCACTGCACTCCACCTCTTCTCAATGGTGGCAGACTCTCATTCACTAGAATTTTTAAAGCAGAGGTTGAATGGCTATCTATCTGTCTGGATTCCTGCATTGCAGGGGGTTGATTTACCCTTGGGATCTCTTCCAACTCTACAATTCTGTGATTCTATGTTTGAGCCAATAGGAGTAATTGCTGGACTATGGTCTGTGTGCAAGATGATGCTACCAGGCTCTTGTTATCAGGTGCAAAAGTTTTACCTTAGGCTCTACACAGATAGGCAACCGGTAGCCCTCCAGATGATTCTGGGCTCTAACTCCCTCCGCCCTAGCTAGCATGGCCAATAGTCAAAGATGATGGCAGTTGTAGGCCAGCAACATCTGGAGGGCTACAGGTTATTATTAATATTAGACTTTGTCAGGGAGGTTTTGGAGGGGCAATGGACAGAGGAGGCGGAACAGGGGCTCGGGGATGTTGAAGAGCCTTGCAACTGCCCAGAGACAGAGGAAGCGGAAGAGGGGACGGAGAGTAGCCAGGGAGAGCAGGGGCTCAGGGATGCTGAAGAACATCAGACTCAGGAAGGGAGGGGGCTTTCAAATCAGCACAGACAAGGTGGGAAATGAAACTTAAGGATCAAAGATATCTCGCGTGATTCCCACGCCTACTGTGTTGGTGCGGGAATCATAGGAAGCCACTCCCCGAATCTGACTCAACGGGTTCAGACCCGTAATTCTGAACCGTAGCTATTTCTTGTATATATGTAATAAAGACTGTAAATCCCACGCTGATTGTGCTGGGTGTTACTGTGAAGGGGAAACACCACCTTTACAGACTTAAACCCTGTACCTCTCTCCAAAGAAGCGCAGAATGGCAACTTGTCCATACTTGGACTACCTTGGACTTGGACTACTGTGTTAATAAGCTCTGGCCCACAAAAGCTTATGCCACAGTTGAAGATCAACCCCACAGTATTATAATTATAGCTATGAGAAGTTCAGTAACAAATGTATAATATTCTTCTTTATTAAGTTCAGGGCCCCTCTGCCAAGTACCCCATTCATCGTTCTTTCAAATGAGCAGGTATCTTATTATTACATTGCAGCTGCACATAGCTGTCAAAGAACCTTACGTTCATTAACTATAGTGTCAGTAATATCTAGTATATACAAGAAAAATCCTGTTATCCAATGAAGAGAGCAGTAGGCCAACGGTGTGACTAAGCAGTTTTCAGAAGTGTGGTTTTCAGAGGTTACAGCAATCACTAAATGAAAGAAAATGTTATAGGCTATATGATGGATTAAAGAAAAAATTCCTTCATTCTTTTCATTGCTTTTTTGACCGAGTGGACCTGCATATGAAGGAAACGGAGGGATATAGTGAAACATCAAAGCTCCCCCCAACTGTACTCTGTCCTAATGAGTTAAAAAACCATAGGACCCATAAGATTTCCCTTAGTTCTCAGTCTGCAGTGAATGATTGACAATGACCTCATTTCCATCATTACTGGTAAAGAACAGAATGAGAGACAATCCATGAAATTTTGTATTTCTACAGGCTGCAGAAAAATCACACCCAGCTGACAATATCTGATCCTTAGCTGAGCTGCACAAGGAAAGGTACACCAGAAATATGTGTCTGTTTCTGGCAGTGTTTGGTCATCAAGAAAGTCCTATACAGTATTTGTTAGTCTGTCTTATTTCAAAGGCTTACTGAATGTAGTAACAAGTATTAGCTAGATCTGAGCCACCATTTCTGAAAAGAGTTTTCAGCAAATTTTTTTTGATATTTTTAAAAAGAGAAACCTGGAAAATACAGAATTTTGCAGAATTTTCTTTAAATATTATCTGCTTAATTTGTTTGTTTGTGACAACTGCCATTCTACACCCACAATGCCCTGGAGCAATGCTAGGTTTGGAACACTGTGAAAGGTGCAAAATGCTGGCTGGTGGTGTCGACCCTTTTTTTCCCCTAAGGAAAAAGAAAACAAAGAGTGAGCTCGGTCCCCAGCAAACTGTTGAATAATTTATCCTCTCCATGGAAATATATAGATGAATTGGTCTACTGTAGTCTCCCCACCTTTTCCCTGTCCACAAATAGGGTGGAGAACTTCTAAAAGCCATTTACACCGAGTTCTAGAAAGAACTGTGCAACAAAGAAGAAGAAAGTATTAATGTCTTCTGTTCCACTGTAGCAAGAGTAGACGATGTGGTGTCTTCCAGATTTTGTTTGACTCTAAAGTCGTAGCCAGCATGGCCAATGGCTAGGGTTGTTAGCTATCTCTGCACTGTGCTCCAATTGGGTTTCAGACTCTTCAGTTCTTCTGAGTTATCTCAGTTGTCCAAATCATGGTAGTTCCACATGCAACCTTCATATGGAGGTACCAAGTCACACAAATCGAGTGTGTGTTACTGGAATCAGCAATGTCATTTGAATGTTTTCAAGAGACAGACATGAATCAGCTCTTAGTAAATAGCAAACATTCAATAATATGGAATTCCATCTGTACAAATCTAAAAAGATCAGGATTCCAGAGAGAGAGAGAGAGAGAGAGAGAGAGAGAGAGAGAGAGAGAGAGAGAGATGCCATACTGATGGGGAGTAAACAGGAGCAGATAAACCTATTACTAGCTTGTAAAAAAAAAGAATATGGTGTATTTGTTATTGATTTGCTTCAGATGAGAACCAGAGGGGACAAATGAAATTAAGAGTCAGTCTGACATGAACAGAAGTTGCAGGCCTTGCAAATTTCACTCAGGGGATGGATAAACATTATTAAAGTGGCCATTCTTCCATATATAATCTATGGTATTTGAGCTTGCTAGTGATAATTCCACATAAATACTTCATTAGGATTGATCAGATACTTAGGAACTTTTTATGGGTCCACAGGATAGGCCATGGTGGGCTTACTTAAAATTACAAGCTATGAGCCCAGAAAGGAGGCTATAGTTTTCTGAAAATGAATTTATATCATGTGACATTCATTTCATCACATGGAATGGGACAGACTATTAAAAAGTATTGATGGCCAGCTAAGTTCAGGTAGACTTAGCTTTTATTAAACCATTAGAAGGTCTCTTCTCTTCTTGCTTCTTTTTCTATCAATCCTCTTTAAGACCACCCCCCCCACACACACACACTGATGCTGCATAGCAGACGACTGCTAGGAATTTGTTTCTTCAACAATCTTCTCACTTGTTTTTCCCCATTTGTGTAATCCTGAAATGCATATAGTCAGAGAAACATTCTTGAGAATAGGCAAATATTACATGTTTCTTTTTTTTCTTTCTTTTTGTGCATGTGCACATCTATAGGTAGGATAGGGAGACAGGACAATACTCATCCCTTCCACCAATCATAGTTTCCTGGGACAGTTTTCAACTAAGCAGTTGCGCTAGCACAAGGATTAGTGCTGGTGCAAAAGGTTTCCCCGCTCTGACCTACAATTCTCACCCATGTGCCATCTGGGAAAACCTCAGAACTCTCTGCCTGCCTGTCTTCCTGCTTAAATCCATTCCAGGGGGTGGCACTGCCCGTGTTGCCCTTGTCGAAATCAGCAAAGAGGAGGATGGGGACAAAACTAGAATTAGCTGGCTTGCCTGTTTGTGGCTCTGGCTTAACATATTGTTGGTTACTCTGCCTTCTGCCCGACAAAACCCAATGACACCAGCTACCCACTGGGATTGGGAGAGCAGAAACAGATTAATCCTTTTGCATCTTCCCTGCATTTTGCATCTTCCCTGCATTATTACACATCCTCACATTTGTCTTTATTGGCAACCAGAGTATGGACTGTATTTTAGAAATGAGGAAAATTAGAATACTTTAATTGAATCTGGCACTCTGCTCTCTGGCATTTCCCCAGATAACATATATTTCTTCCTCTAGTAGTTTTTTCCCCTGCCTCTATCCAGTTCCACCTCATTAACCTGTCTTATATATTTTTTATTTTGAAGACTTTACTTTGCAACTTAAGGAGAAAAGAAAATATGCTGAAGGGATGTTCTTGTGCATTTTTATTAATGCACCCTTCTTTTGTTTCTATGGTTGTTGTTCTATAAAATCTTTTTTTTAAAAAAAAGGTTACACAACAAAATAAATTAGTACCTTGAAATTTTATACATTTCCTTAAAGTATCTAGAGCTGGCAGATAAAATGAGGAGGATATTATGTATATAGACCACTGATCTGATTCAGTAAGGGTTTCCTTTTTTCATTCTTGTTCCTTCTCTTTTTCTGTTTTTGAAAGAAGGCAACACTTTTTAAAAAGGAGTGTCAGACAGCATTTTAAAGTGCCTGAGGTGTTGAAGGTAGCCAAATTGTACATGTGCATGTGCATAGACATATGCAGTTATTCCTGAGTTTCCCACCAGTTTCCAGTCCTGCCCCAACCTGTCCCCTCTGAACACTTGGGATGTGGGCTTGGCAGTAACAATATAGTCTTCCCACTACACTTTGGAATGTAAATTCAGTAACACCACTGAAAAGGAAGTGTGAAGTTTTAATAATTTATCATTTGCACCCAGGAAAATGCTGTTTCTATCTAATCAAAATATCATAATCTTTTAAAAATATAATGTCTCAAGTAAAACTGAAATAAAAATTATAAATATTTTTTTATTCTTAGTGAAAATTATTTCAACCTTTGATGTTCTTTGCTCCATGTTCCATGTGACAGTCCTTCAACTATTTGAAAGTGGCTATCATATCACCCCTCAGTCTTCTTTTCTTAGCAAACACATTCTTGCCAACCGCTGTGAGGTGCAACCCATCTCTTGCCAGAAGTCTTTCTTTGTGGAAGTGGAGACAGTGGTCCAGGAAGCCAAATATTTCCTAATGATACGATCTGTTTACTTCCAGTGTTTTCCTTTCTCTTCCTGGGCAATAACCAAGGTCCTTCATCTTTCTACCCGGAGTCTCAGAGTCCCTTGCAATATAGTGAAGGCTGTGTCTGGTAGTACCCACACAGATCAGAAGGTAGAGGTAATGGTCAGTGGGCTTGGTGAGACTTGGCAGCTGAACATCACGTTTAGAAAGCATGAAGCAAAACTACTTTCCACCTTCATCTATACCAGTTTGCCCGTACTTTGAGATGAGCCTCAGTTTGTGTGCCCGCAGGTGGGCAAGAAACATAGCCCTTTTTAACTATGACCTCACACCTTTGGAACTCTTTTCTAGTTGAAATGCATCCCATCATTGCAGGCATTCTAGTAGGTTCTAAAGACCAACTTGTAAACAGCCTTTTCTTGAATGAAGATCTTATTAGTCTGTTGCGTATATGAACAGTGTTAATATCTGATTTACTTGCTAGATTGAAGCCTTGCATTTTGGTTGTATTTTTAATAGGTTTTTTTTTATGTTTTATGGTTTCTGTGCTGGTCCCAAGGGATATCCGATAGGCGAGGTCTAGTCCAGTCCAAGGTCAGTCCAAGCCAGAAGTCACAAAGCCGAAGTCACGAAGCCGAGGTCAGGAAGCCGAAGTAACAAAGCTGAGGTCAGGAACGCAGGAACCAGGAACAGGAACTAGGCAGCACCGATGTTGCTCCTGCAACTTGGGTCTGGGACTGGCTGGCTTTTATCTGCCCCGAGGCGAAGGGCGGCTCCGATCCCCAGGTGACTCGCCTCTCCTGGCTTGGAGGCGAGCACTCCTCCTGCGAGAACTTAGTTCCCTTCGCCTCTCTGCCCTTAGCCTTTGCAGCTCAGGAGAAGCTGGAGGGTTACCGGACCCAGAGGCAACCTCAGCTTCCCCTGACTGGGTGGGGAGTGGAGCACCTGTAGGCAGTAAGTCCTCCATCCCATTAGGAGCCAGATCAACCTCAGCCGACGCCTGCACCTGAGGATCCAGCACAGGTGAGTCCCCTTGCGACCCAGGCCCCAGCCCTGGCTCTGCTGTTTCTGAGGGCAGTGAATCCTGTGCAGGCTGGGATCGCTCAGGTTCAGCGTCTGAGTCCGACTCCCAGGCCATCACAGTTTCAAACTTGTATTGATTTCAAATTATGAATTTATGTGTTGAAAGCTACCTTGGGTTTGACCCTAAAAGTCAGCCCACACACATTATAAATAATTAAAAAGCAATATAATAATAAATGCATCAATGAAAACATATTTGGTTCCTTATGGGAGATGAATGGTATAGTAAGTCAATGGTTTTCAAATCCTGGTGAGCCCTAGGATTTCTCAGAAGCTTGCCAGGAATTCATCAATGAGCAGATCAATATGGCGGACAAGTTACCCAGAAAGACAGCAAACCCAATCACTACTGATATTCCCTGTGCAAAATGCAGCTGCGGTAGGTGAGTTTTAGGCATGCTTTAAAGTGAGATCATAGTCCATGGGGAGTGACTGTCATGGGGGCTACAATGAGGTCCACCAACAGGTCTGAGAACAAAGTGCAGAAATGGTTATGCTTCACCACCAGAGGCAACCACCACTTACGGTATTTCAGATTAGTTCTATAGCAATCAATAGAATTGTCCCGGGATATGTGGATTTGCAACTCAACTCTAACGGAGTATTTTTAAGCACACAATAGAACTAAAACTATACAAAGACTTGAAAGATAAATCACAGGAACATTACATAAACGTGCTAACATCAGCATCCAGTGATAATGCTGATCATACCTGACACGTCACTTCTCACTAAAATGAAACAGTGAGATTATGCCCCATATGGAGAAAAAATGCTTTTGATGGCAACTTTATAGGGAGACATAATATTATACAGGTCACATTTAAGGGCAACCTTTAATAGGGTGTGCTGGTAATGAGGGGAAGCAGCTGAACATTTTATAACAGTCTTGCTGAACGTTGCATGTATGAGACCTTATAGAAGAATTAATAAGAGATAATGGGACAGTTGAAAACACAAGGGAACTGGCTTGTCAATTCATCTTCCATAAGCCCCGATCATGCACTAATGAAAGTTGTAACTCCAGAGTGTAAAAACCATAAAGACAAAGCAATATGATTTTTTGGCAGCAGAAAAGGAGGCATCGTATCAAATTGCACAGATAAAAATTGGGGGCCGAGGAAGCATCTAAGAACAAAGCGGTGAAACTATCCTCACATTAGGATTTCTTTTTTTAACATTGGGATCATGAGCTGAGAGAGAAGAGGAGAACAGAAAATCTTTAAATCTGGCAAGGCATGAAGGCAAATAAACAGCAAGGGCAGAGTAGATGGCGTTTTGAAACAGCATGAAGGTCACCTGGAGCTAAGGAGGTGCAATATGATGGCAAGAAACTAGTGAGAAGAAAGTTTGTTTAGAGGATCTGCAGTTGAAAGCTGTCAAATCAGCATTTTTGAAAAAGGAGCTATCAGTTTATGTCTACTTGATTCCAACATGTGGTAAATATTTATTTTCCCCGCACTGCAACATAGGGCTTGTTGGATGCAGGAGGATCAAACTGTTTGAAGTAGTGAGAACATGTGCGGCTTGTGACCCTAATGGATGGACCACAATTCCTTTACTCCCTCTTCTCCCATCTAGGCTATGAAGTGAAACTTCATTTTAGCCCACAACTGGAAGCTGGCCAAAGGAGAAAGGGAGGAAGAGGAAGAGGAATAGCACAGTGGTTTCACCCTCCACCCACCTTGCCCAACTGCGTCTATGCTTTTAAAAGAGTAGGCATGATTTCCAGATTTATAGCTGGCATTCCTACCTACCTGTGACAGTCAGGCTCCAAGCACTGATGTGAGGAAGGGTCCAGGACTGCCCAGACTGGGTTGCTGCAAGCCTACTACCAGAAGGAGAAAATTATAGATGATGCTTGACCTTGACAGATTTGCCACAGTCAGACTTAAGATGTATCTGAAGAGGGTCCAGACCCTGCAGAGCGCGCACACACAAACAAACAAACAAACAAACACAGGGCGGGGGCATGCCTCACAAGCTTGCAGAAGAAACAAGGACTTGAGAACCAGAAAGGTATGTGCCAACCAATGTGACATGCTGTCTACAAGATTCCTTCTGGCATTTTCTATCTATAGGCAGAAGGAGCCAACAGGGTCTGGCAGCAAGTGGGATTGACAAGCACTATAATAATTAGAAATGTGGAAGTTGCAGAGAGAGTGGGAGTGGAGCTACTGAAATGATTTATTGACCCAGAACACAAGTAAACAAATGGGGCCTCCGGTTCTGAAAAACACCCAAATATTCCTCATAATGTTGCATACTGTGCATATTGTATTTTCATGCGGTAACCCAACCTGTGACCTTAGGGTGAAGAGTGGGTAATATAATATAATATAATTATTATTATTTATTGAATTTATGTACAATAACCCAATAATATCCCCCCCCCAAAAAGAGCCACATTTTAAAAGGGTATGGGATGTTGATCAGGTCAACCAAAGGCCTGGCTAAAAAGGAATGTTTTTGCCTGGTGCCTAAAGGTGTACAAATACAATACAATACAATACAATACAATACAATACAATACAATACAATACAATACAATACAATACAATACAATACAATACAATAATCTCTGACAAATATATTATGATACTCCTCAAACTCGCTCATAAGCCTACGGCAAGTCATCATTTGTCCAGCCTCAGATTTATATCTATAATATTGAAATAATGACAGCGTTACAGGATTGTTTTTAAAAAATATTGTATATGAAGTGATTTGAATATTGAAAAATATAGATGTAATCAGGGCTGGGTTTTTTAAGGCCGAACTCATCGGAACTCAATTCCAGCCCCTCTCAGGTGGGCGCCATTGCTGTTTTAAGAGAACAAAGGAGGAGTTCATGGTGAGTTCTGGCAACTCTTTTTCTAGAAAAATAGTACTGGATGTATTTTTTTTTAATCAGAACTTTTATTCAAAAGTTTTAAAGTTGTTACTAACAGTCATAACATAGCATACGCATAAACAAGGAATAAATGCTAAGCCTTATTATGCAACGCTGTGTAGATGAGAACAAATGCAAGGTAGGGCCACCTGCAGAGAAACAGAAACGATAATATTAAAGCAAAAAATTGCTCTTCTTTTCTCAGCTGTCACTTTTCTGTCTCAGAATCAAATACATGCTCCCTTTATAATCCAGTAAAGATTAATAGCTTTGCCTTTGGAGGACTGTTTTGATATGGTAAAATTGTAACTTGCAACCACCAGATAGACCAGCAGAAGGTATTTCTATTCTGTTAAGCTGTGCATGCCTGTCCCACCCGCTCAATTCCATTCCAAGGCAATGGAGTTTAACATGACTGCAATAACCTTGCTATATACAGAATAAATCAGATGATCCAATTTGGTGAGCATGTTGAAAAATGGCTTGCTTATACGCAAATTATATTAGATGTATTAATCTTTAATGCCCAAAACCAAGACAGCTAAAAATTGCTTATTTGGCCTGAAATTCGAAAACATGAGAGATTGTATTTATTGGAATATATTTTACGTCACAATTACATCTCCAACTCTAGGGAAGCACACCAGAGAATCTATCCTTGTGGCAGCAAATGAGTCCTACAGTCATTTCTTGGCAGCAGCTTAAAGGTAAAGGTACCCTTGACCGTTAGGTCCAGTTGCGGACGACTCTGGGGTTGAGGCGCTCATCTCGCTCTATAGGCTGAGAGAGCCGGCGTTTGTCCGCAGACAGCTTCCGGGTCATGTTGCCAGCATGACTAAGCCGCTTCTGGCGAACCAGAGCAGCGCACGGAAACACCGTTTACCTTCCCGCCGGAGCGGTACCTATTTACTTGTACTATGACGTTCTTTCGAACTGCTAGGTGGGCAGAAGCAGGGACCGAACAACGGGAGCTCACCCCGTCACAGGGATTTGAACTGCCGACCTTCTGATCGGCAAGCCCTAGGCTCTGTGGTTTAAACCACAGCACCACCCGCGCCACTGGCAGCAGCTTAGCAAGGCATATTAGAACAAACACTGAGGTTTTTAATATTAGTTTGGTGGACAATAAAATGACTTTGGGCATAATCTTGCTACCATGTGCGAAACTGTGGTAGAGCAGCAAGAAGATGTCCAGTCCTCCCACTGGAGCATCAGGACATCATAAACCCATGTGATAAACGTGCCAGGAGCAGAAGTAAGCACACCACACACATGGGCCAATGCTGCTTCCCATCCCAAGAGCACAGTGGTAGAAAGCTGCCTTGTATTGACTCAGATTGTTGGCCCATCTAGCTCAGGAGTGTCTACACTGACTGGCAGTAGCTCTTCAGAGTTTCAGGCAAGGAACATCTCCTGCCCTACCTGGAGATGGTAGAACCTGAACCAAGAACCATCTGCATGCAAAGCAGATGTGCTGCCACAGAGCTTTGGCCCTTCTTATGTCAGGCAGTTGCGTCGCATATAGCTGTGGAAAGGGAAGAAAGAATATGCTGGAGCATATCCATGACTGGATGAGCTCTTCATTAGTCATGTACTAGGATCAGTGACGTAGCGAGGGATGCCAGCACCTGGGGCTGGACGGAAGGGGTGGGTGGGAGGGAAACAAACGATGTACGCATGCACATTTGACTGCCTAATGGCACCCGCAACACCAAGGTGATTGCAGCCATAGAAATAAGAAAAGAAGAGTCATTCTGTTGTCCGGGGAGGTCACTTCCTAATTCGCATGGAAAAGCTGTTTTCAACAGAAGCACACAGCTATATTGAGGTGTTGAAATTTTGTGCCCCTAACAATTTTGCATCTAGGGCAACCACCCCTGTCTCCCCCCATGCCACACCACTGACTAGGATGACCAGATGAGTTGTCTCCTTCTTCCAGCACTGTCAATGGTACCCTCAGGGCAGGACATTGAGGCAGAGGTCCAGGGCCCCACTCAATAAAAATGAGCTGTAGAGCTGGTGAACCACCTTTTGCAGTAAGTGAAGTGATACAAATTCCTTCTTAAAGAAACACCCATTATGTCCAGAGGCTAAAATTACCCAACTGCACCACAAACCCCTGTATGCCAAATATTATGAGTCTTTCATACCAATTTACATGACTATAAAATAAATAAATCTCCCTGTTTGACTGTAGATATTGAAAGTTTCCTAGGCTACCCATACAAATGAGATTATATTCTATACTGGCCCACTGCCAGCTTTTCAATAGTATTCCGATACTCATTACCGAAGAGGGTTTTGATCTTACTGTTTAAGAAAACATGTTCCTTTTGCCGGTGTGCTAGAAACAGCATTTCAATTCTCAGTTCCACTTTGGAAGCTAACCTTGTTGTTTGCAGTTTGGAGACCCGTTTCAAGTATGCCTTTTTTTCAATGAAATTTTGCACATCTCCAGACCAAAGGAGGCAATCTAGATTCTATTTTCTGCTTCACTGTGTATTACGGATTCTATATTAGCTGGGCAGGAGTCTCAGTTAAAGCAGACCAAGACCTCATTTCTTAAAGCTGAAGGCAGACACAATATAAAAAGAGGAACCATGGCACATTTTTCAGCTGTGCTGCTGCAAATCTGATTTTGCCACTGCACTGACAGACAAGCTTATTCAATGAATCTCTTTCTCCTTTTGTTACCAGTTCTCTATTAGTTTTTAGACATTCCCAAAGACATTTAATTGTACATATTTATTTTGTGTGCTCTGCAGAAAATCAATTCACATGCTCTCCATAGAATTTAGAAAGTTAATGCAAACTCTGATGGAACATTTCTTTTTCATGTATTCAAGTTTCATTGGCAGTCTTGGGTACAAGTCAAACATTTCAAACTCTGATCACTTACAGACAACCTGTTCATTGAACACTGATACTGATTTGTTTGCAGAAAGTTTGCAGGGAAGTTATAAGGCATTGGTTGTTTATTGAACATTAGTTCTCATCTGTGTGCAGGGAGGTTTTATGATGTCACATCAAACAATTGTCATCCCACACTTTCCAGTGTATTTTCCCATCATTTTTCTCAATGCAAAATGATTTTAGTTTTGATGGAAGCACAGGAGCACAAAATCCATGGTATCCTTACTTGGCAAAGTGATTTAGCTTCTTATGCCCTATGTTGGGGGATGAGGCTTAGCTCTCTAAAGCCTCCAGATAGGTCAGTTAGAAGAGTATTTCAATAAATAATATTCGCCTCATCATTTGAGGTGATCACCCCAGCTTTTACTGTTAAATAGTTGACAAATTAGATAGTTCTTTTTGATCCATTATGACGATGTCAACTTTATGTTCCTAGAGCTGTTGAACGTTAGTGCAAATTGCACTTGTTCCAGTAACATCGCTCTGCATAGAAATACAAAGTCTGTCCCTCACCTGAGATATCTGCAAAAATTTAGTTATAAATAAGAGGTTAAGTTAATTGAGTAGCATAATTTTCACTGACATATAATGAGGAATAATTTGAAAGTCAAGGTAAGAATGTTAAAAAAAATTCCAGAATAAAATAATCTGTAAAAGCTGTTAGGAAAGGAAAAACAGAAAGACCCTGTCACCGTTATTAGAGCTGTTTTGTTGGAAACCAAGTTAGATAAATTCTTAGTTAGCTCAGAGGCAGTGCTCCATTTTGGTGACTGCACTGTTGTATCTAAAGATATTTTCTAGTTCAGCAGTCGGAGTTTTTTTAAAAAGTAGCACAAAAGACGTCAACAAAATGAACTGTGCTAATTAATTTTTGACTGCAAGGTACTGTAATTGCTAACAAAACCATAGCAGTAGTGGGGGATGACTCTTATCACTTCTCATTTTATTAGTATGCAATCCCGGCACTTCTCATATGCACTGCTGTTGATGTTACCCCACTATCTCAGAAAATAATTAACAGCAAGTAATGTGTTCCATGGCACTTGGACCAAAAAGTATCCCATTAGACTTGCTGGGATTTACTCCCAAGTAACTGTGATGAGGATTGGACCTGGGTTGCAACCCATGAATAATTCAGAGCCAATTCACACACATCACTTTTGGACTTATTTTTAGCTACGTAGCCTTTCTTTCCTGCAGGGACTCACTATGGACATACTGATAGTTTGCACTGATGCTCATGCAGTCAAGCACCACACAAGGATTAATGCAGACTGAAAGCTCACATTGGACATGTAAGCGCTTGCTTTAGATCTCTCTGAAACATCCACATCACTATCAGTGTGATATTTTCCGTCTCTGTACCTGTGAAGCTTATTATGCTGCTGGTTGTGTCAACTTTATTATAAAGCCTATGCATCCACAAGGTGGTTGAACTGTTTAGCCCTGGAGAGTCTAGTAATTCTCAAGAGTGCAGAAATCAAACATCTCTGTACCAGAGCACACACGCCACCCAAATTCTGGTAGTCCCTTGAGCATTTATGTTTCCATATGTGTCTCCATAATATGATTTCAAAGGCAAGTGTGGAGGACCAGTTGGAATGGTCCAAAGCCAGAGACTTATAAAGCCTATAGGAGTTCAGAATGCCAGGAAATTTACATGGGGTGTTAGAGATGATTTCTATAAACACCCTGTGTGGGGCTACCCTTCTTGACAACTTAGAAGCTGCAGACAGTATAGAAGCGAAAAGAGGAGCAAGAACATAGGAATCCTGTTGGAAGTAAATACAGTGGTGGTAATAATAATAATAATAATAATAATAATAATAATAATACATTAGTAATAATTTATCTGTGCAATTTATATATGCAAGGTATATACTTTAAAATCATTTATGGACTGGGATCAATTTATCTTAGACACTACCTCTCCCTGTATGATTATCTCCTTCCACTAGTGATGTTATCGGATCCCTGTTGTGTATATTTATGTTACATGAAGTAAAATATCCAACTGCTGGTTTGTGTGTTAATTCTCCAAGCCTATGTGATGACCTTTATAGGGTATTCATGAAACCTTTCTAGAATGTGTGTGTGTGTGTGTGTGTGTGTGTGTGTGTGTATTTCTGAGTAGGTTTTAGATATGGATTTGATTAATTCTTTTTGTTGCTCAACTTTATTGCTGACCACCATGCTTCATGTTAACTGTGGCTTAGAGTTGTTTTGTGCTTTTTATATGAACTGACTTCATATTAAGGAAAGTGGCGTATAAATGTTTTTGAATGAATGAACGAATATTGAAGACTAATTTCTGAGGTAATTGCCAGAGGGCTGTTCTCTGCCAATGGCTTACAGGGTGGGATAAGCACTCTAGGTGTCCAGTCATTAATTTTTCAAAGACTGGCATAATCAATGCACACAAGGGGATGTTGCTGGTGAAGCAAAAATCGATAAATGCCTCCCCGTGAGCACCTTACAATAATCTAGAACAAATGGCCAGAGAATGTGGCAGAATGTCAATGCTTTTAATTTCCGATGGCTTTTCAGGTTCATCCTCACAGCAGCATTACATGGTATGTCAGGATAGCTTAAATTTTGTGAGATGGAAAGATAGCTGAAGATGGCATAGCGAGGTAGGAATTCTCTCTAAGGATCTCAGCTATATACCCAACTTTCAAAATACATGGCCGCATTTGGTCCTACTAATGAGCCCTTCTCTTCTCTCCTGGGGGTAAAAAACATGAACTGGGTATCTCTATTTTGCTACGGACTTTTTGGGGGTGTCTAGCTGGCCTTTGTTGTAGGCAGAATGCCTGATGCACTGGATCATTATCTGATCCAACACAGGCAGTTCTTAAGCTTTCCCCCTTTAAACTGCAGAATACCTGAGAGGTTGTGAGGCTGTGCTGGACCAATGGTGTGATTTACAAGTGTGGTCATGTCACCTCCCTATTGCATTGGCACAACCTCCTTTTGGAATTATGTATCTGTGTAAATATAGATATGGAGGTCTTCTCAGAAATCCAAGATGATTTTCAAGGGTAATTATTATTTCAAATAATTCCAACATTGGAGCGGGTAGGATGAAATCCATATATAAAAATGGAGAACTGAAGTCACCTTTTTAATTGCAGATGCAAATTAGTTTTTATTAATCATATCTAACGCTTTCTCCTGATTAGCGTAGCGGTGACTGATGAACTCATAAAGTTCCTTTAAATTACATGTATAAATACGCACACAGATTATTGCACATATACGCATAACGATTACTATATTTAGATAGGCATTTTGTCCTAGGAACAACATTTTGCTGCAGAGCTGAATCTGCCCTATAACCAAGTGGAAGTGCACAAATCAAGAGGGGAAAAGAAACCATATAGTATTTGGTGATGAAAATTACCTTTCAGTGACTAATTGTGCTAATCAATCTCCCCATGTAAATGATAGTTGATAATTATAGACCCCTGTTAACATAAGTACGGGAAAGAAGAATAAACATAATAAGCGCTCTGAAAAGAAGATGTCTTTGGTAAACACTGCAGAGTTTACTTTGTTTCTGTGTCAGAAACTTGACAACGTTCAAGCATTGCCTTTAGCCTCTCAAAAGCCTGTTCCTTATGCTGAAAGAGTCTCTCAGAAAAGAAAAGTATTCAGTGTAGTATTTGCAAGTTTATAAACGATTGACAAAGATACATGGTGTAAGCATTTCTGCCATACCTTGCTCAGGAGAGCTAACAATATCTAATACAATACTTAAAACTATCAGACAACAAACCTAAATCATGTCTCACATTCCTGTCTGTGGAATCCTTGGAACATATACATTAACCATGCCAACCTGTCCTCTAAGCTATGACTGCTAGGTAGTGATTGGCAGGGGGGGGGGGTAGAAGGCCACTGCCACAGCCAACATTACACTGGGAAGAGTTGGCCATCCCAAGAAAGGAAGCTGAGTGAATTCATGATATGGTGGGATCCTAGCGTTGGTTGGGATCCTGTCCTCAGACAGAGGTAATTAATCCTGCAAAAACATGGTAGGCATGAAAATATGGTCATCAAAGGCCAAACAGAGACCCAGAGAAGTCCCTCATCTCTTCCTCTTCTTTCTCCACCTCCTCAGTGACAATGGAAGACAGTAAAAATGGCCCCTGGCACAGGGCACATTGCATAAATCATCTGAAGATTTGACACATGGGACATATGGGCAACTGATGTTGGGATATGTGGAGAAGCAGGCATGGCCTAAGAATCAAACAAAACATAAATGTTGCCAAATTGTAATCTACTGAGGCTAAGGAGTATCACGACATCATTGCTAAAATAAGAATATGTTGTGAGTGACTATCATCTCTTTAAAATGCTTCTTTGTGTTCCCAACTCTAAATTCCCTAAAGATAATTTTCTCTGCTTCCCTAACTCTCTTCATTGTCCTTCTCCTTGGCTGCCTCAACTGCACAGCAACAAATTCCTCTCAACACCCTACATATGTAAGCCATGGTAGCAGAGCTGCCCTCCTTCTCTGATGCTAATGCAGCTCCTTAATTCTTTTGTTAACCCTTTGAAAAGTGGCAAGTCAAGATTTACAATCTCCTGTCCCTGCTGGGTCCAGGAAAAAAGAGCCATCCAGATGGTGTAACAGAACCCAGCAGCTGCCCATCTCCTCCTCTGCCAAATGCAGGAATTCTGCTAAAGGCACCCAGAGCTCAACACAAGAATGTTCACAAGCCATTAGCAATGGTGCATCAAGAAGCATAATGAACAAAAGGGAGAAACGGGGACTCCACACTCGGCATCCCCTGGGCTTGTTGACAGCAGCATATGCGAGAGAAATCGGTGTCACATTTTGCATAATGAGTGCTTCTTGACAGGCCACTGTATTCAAAGAGACAAGATGGCTTTGCAGTAGAACAGCGAGAGATCAGGAATAAGGAGCCAAATCAGCAACAATAAGGCCTGGCACTGGAACTTATAAGCCATAAGCTTCAGGCTATGTTTGCTGCTAGTTTAATAAAAAGCAACAAGAATCAGCCTTATTCACTGCATGGAGAGTTAATTTCACTGCAGGGATGGGTGAATTTGCCATTTTCATTTCTTCAAGCTTCTCATTTTCCAATCTTAAGTTCAGTTCTCAATATCTCCCCATCAGTTAATGATTTTTTTAAAGAGAAATCCTCACAAAAATTCATCAGCGTTTTAGTGTGAATTTCTCCCACTATACACATTTTTGCAAACTAATTTCCCCTAATATAATACATTTTTGTATGTTATTTTCATGACTATAACGTGCTTTGACTGGATGGCTAAAACACATGACGGTAAGGTAAAAGGTAAAGGTAAAGGACCCCTGGATGGTTAAGTCCAGTCAAAGGCGACTATGGGGTTGCGGCACTGATCTCACTTTCAGGCCGGGGCAGCCAGCGTTTGTCCACAGACAGTTTTCTGGGTCATGTGGCCAGAGTCGCCAATGGGTATAAAACCCTTGGTGAGATGGGGACTTCCTCTGCAATGCAAAGACAGCCTCTGGGAGATTGAGCAGATGAGACCAATAGCAGGCCCAACAGTCAAGAAGGTGATTTTTGTCCATTTAGGGTCATTTAAATGGTTGTTTTCTTTATAAGGTTACATTATTGTCATGGATACCGGTAGCAATTGTGTAGGTGGCTTTGAGTTTTTCACTTGTGTAGCATAATGCTTTCTAAACTGAAATATATATATTAATGTACTCAGTATAATTTTGGTTGTTCCACTTTATACTCTTTTATAAAAGTGATTTTTAAGGGGGACTGCTTTTATTATATTATACTCTGTATAAATGGTTTATAATATTGTGTGTGTGTGTGTGTGTGTGTGTGTGTGTGTGTATCGGATGGTCAGCGGTTCGAATCCCTGTGACGGAGTGAGCTCCCGTTGCTCTGTCCCAGCTCCTGCCAACCTAGCAGTTTGAAAGCACACCAGTGCAAGTAGATAAATACAGTAGGTATTGCTGTAGAAGGAAGGTAAACAGTGTTTCCATGCACTCTGGTTTCTGTCACGGTGTTCCATTGCGCCAGAAGCGGTTTAGTCATGCTGGCCACATGACCTGGAAAGCTGTCTGTGGACAAACACCGGCTCCCTCGCCCTGAAAGCGAGATGAGCAAAGCAACCCCATAGTCGCCTTTGACTGGACTTAACCATCCAGGGGTCCTTTACCTTTTTACCTTATGTATATATATATTTGTTTATTGCCCTCAATAAATGTACTTCTGTGTACCTAAAGACTTTCAATTTTTTCTTGACTTAAGTTGAAGGGCCAGGTCTGCTCCATTTGGTACAATATACAACCACAGGGAAGAGTGTCCAGACCACAGACCTAATTATGTCCAACAGGTGTCCTCAGATGACCCTTGAGGTTGCTTTCCCAAAGCCATGCCTGCCTGACATCATACATCCCATCCTTATCAAAGCAGGGTTTGCTTTCAGCAGGGGTCTTCCTTGGCACACTGACTTGAGTTCTTAGCTGGATACAACCTCAAGTATGGAAGCACCTCCTTGTGTCTCATTTGTCTAAAGGGTAGAGGGTAAATCCCCCTCCTCTTGTATAAGATAGTTTGGAAGATGCAATTCTACTAATTTTGGCAACCAAGTCTTATTAAAACCAGGTTGCACTGGTCTTGCTAGAATATTTATTGGTGCATGTCAGATGGCATTGATGGCAATGTATGCTGAAATCCTATGTGCACATACCTGGGAATAAGTTCTATTGAGCTCAATGGGGGTTCCTTCAGAGTAGACATGTATAGATAGGATTGTACTGCACATGTTTAATTATCCACACATAAAAAGAACATTACAAGCATAACTGGAGAAAGGCAACATCTTTGAATCTCTGTGCAATCAGCCAACCAGCACACCTAGAGTACAACTAATGAGGTGAGATGTGCTGCATTGTGAAGGTTTTCTGTGCCTTTATTACTTCAGGTTAAACATTCTGGATTAAAAACCTTGTAGTATGTTAACAGAGAAAGCATGTGGAGCAAGGAAGGGAACTGCCTGAAATGTTTACTGAGGGCTGTTTATTACATATCTGAAAGTGATTAAGCAAGGTGCATTTTCACAATGCTATGGATCATTCAGACTGTTCCTACGACTGATTTGATCATTCCCACTGTAATGGCAGAAGAAAGCACACAACAGCTTTTCTTAACAGTTACTGTGCTGGTCCCGTGGAGTATCCAGGAAGCGAGGTCAAAGTCCGGTCCGAGGTCAGAGGTACGTGAAGGCAGTCTGAATAAACAGGAGCAGAGTCCAGGGCAAGGAGTCCGGCGAGGTCAGGAACGGCAGGATAAACAGGGAACCGAGGCAGGTCAGGAGTTCAGGCAGAACAACCGGGCAGGGAGCAAGCAGAACTCTCCAGCAACGATGTTGCTCCTGCGACTTGGGACTGGGACTGGCCGGCTTTATCTGTCCCGAGGCGAAGGGCGGCTCCGATCCCCAGGTGACTCGCCTCTCCTGGCTTGGAGGCGAGCACTCCTCCTGCGAGAACTTAGTTCCCTTCGCCTCTCTGCCCTTAGCCTTTGCAGCTCAGGAGAAGCTGGAGGGTTACCGGACCCAGAGGCAACCTCAGCTTCCCCTGACTGGGTGGGGAGTGGAGCACCTGTAGGCAGTAAGTCCTCCATCCCATTAGGAGCCAGATCAACCTCAGCCGACGCCTGCACCTGAGGATCCAGCACAGGTGAGTCCCCTTGCGACCCAGGCCCCAGCCCTGGCTCTGCTGTTTCTGAGGGCAGTGAATCCTGTGCAGGCTGGGATCGCTCAGGTTCAGCGTCTGAGTCCGACTCCCAGGCCATCACACCATCCCCCCTCCCAGGCCCCCCCCTCAACTGAGGGGCCGGACCAGGCTTGCTGGGGTAAGTCGCATGGAAATCACGGAGGCATGCAGGCGCGTGGACGTTCTCCGCTGGTTCCCACGAACGATCCTCGGGCCCATACCCCTTCCAGTCAATGAGGTATTGGAGCTTCCCCCTGTGGTATCGTGAGTCAAGAATGTGCTCCACCTCGTACTCGGGCTCCCCCTGAACCAAAACTGGCTGCGGTCGTGGATGGTCTGGGTGGAACTCATCGGGCGGGGCGACCGGACTGAGGAGGGACCGGTGGAATACCGGGTGGACCTTCAGGGTCGAGGGTAACCGGAGACGGAATGCCACTGGCGAGACCTGGTCCACGATTGGAAATGGGCCGGTGAAGCGAGCATCCAGCTTCCGCGAAGGCCGAGAGGGGTGCAGGTGGCGAGTGGAGAGCCATACCAGGTCGCCGACACGGAGTTCTGGTCCCACCTGGCGGTGGCGGTCGGCCTGGGCCTTGTAAGCGTCCTTGGCCTGGCGCAGCTGCTCCATCAATAGTTGTTGCTGAGACTGGAGCTCCTGGAGCCAGTCGGTCACTGCGGGGACAGCGGATGCTGGCAGCACGTCCGGGAACAAACGTGGATGGTAACCGTAAGTGGCCTGGAACGGGGTCTGTTGGGTGGAGGCGTTCACCGCATTGTTGTACGCGAACTCCGCCAACGCCAAGTGGTCGACCCAGTCGTCCTGCTGGAAGCTGCAATAACACCGGAGGTACTGCTCCAGAACTGCATTTGCTCGTTCTGTCTGGCCGTCAGTCTGCGGGTGGTGGGCCGACGATAGACAGACCTCCGTCCCGAGGGCCTGGTGTAAGGCTCGCCAGAAGCGGGATGTGAACTGGACGCCACGGTCGGATACCAGACGCTCGGGTAGGCCATGCAGGCGGAAGACATGCTGAAGGTACAGTCGAGCCGTTTCCTTAGCTGTGGGTACAGATGGGCAGGGGGCACAGTGCACCATCTTAGTGAAATGGTCTGTGAAAACCAGGAGGCAGGTACAGTTACGAGACGAGGGTAAGTCCACCACAAAGTCCAGCGAGACCGTGTGCCAGGGACGTGGTGGGACTGGCAATGGCTGGAGCAGGCCAGGGGGTCGCCCAGTAGGACCCTTGGCCCGCCGGCAGACGTCACAACCAGCAACGTAGCGTGCCACGTCAGCCTTCAGGCGGGGCCACCAAAACTCGCGGCTTACCAGATGGGTGGTCCGGTACCGCCCGAAGTGCCCCGCTGCCGGGGCATCGTGGGACATCCGGAGAACCTCAGCTCGCAATGGTCCTGGCGGGATGTACAGACGACCCTGGTGCAACAGTAGGCCCTGGTGCAGGGCCAGCCCTGGATATCGAGGGCATGACCCATCGGACAGTTCCTGGAGCCGTTCTTGCGCCCAAGCATCGACCCGTTGCTGTTCCCGCACCCGAGCCCGCAGTGGCTCAGCCTCCCGAGTGGCCAGGAATGCGGCTGGTGGTAAGATCGTCGTTGGTACTGCCTGCTGTACCGTGTCTGCGACGTCCTCGGGTTTCCGGGACAAGGCGTCCGCCTTCCGGTTCTGGGAGCTAGGGATGTAGCGGATCCGGAACTGGAACCGGGAAAAGAACAGCGCCCACCGGATCTGCCTTTGGTTCAACTTGCGGGTGGTCTGGAGGTACTCCAGATTCCGGTGGTCAGTTCTTACTTCCACTGGGTGTCGTGCCCCCTCAAGATGATGGCGCCAGACCTCAAAGGCCACCTTGATGGCCAGTAGTTCCCGCTCCCACACGGTATAGTTACGCTCCGCTGGAAGGAGCTGCCGGGAGTAGTAGGCGCAGGGTAACAGTGGCTCATCAGGTCCGTGTTGCTGGGACAATACGGCACCGAGAGCCGTACTGGAGGCGTCAGTCTCCACCACGAAGGGACGAGAGGGATCAGGATGCTGCAAAATTGGCGCCTTCTGGAAACAGGCTTTCAATCCCTGGAATGCCACCTCAGCCTCCTCATCCCAGGCAAAGGGCGTCTTGGGGCGCAGCAGTCGGGTCAACGGGGTGGTGTGATGAGCATAGTCCGCAATGAATGTCCGGTAATAGTTGGCGAACCCCAAAAACCGCTGTAGGTCCTTGCGGTTCCGCGGCGCCGCCCACTCTCGAACCGCAGACACCTTCCCGGGGTCCATCTGCACGCCGTCCGGGGAGAGCCGGTGTCCAAGGAAGTCCACTGACCGCTGGTGGAACTCGCACTTGCTGAGTTTAGCATACAGGCGGTGCTCCCGCAAGCGCTGCAACACGGACCGGACATGACTCTCGTGGCGAGCCGGGTCACGGGAATAAATCAAAATGTCATCTAGGTACACCACCACGTACTTGTCTAACAAGTCCTGGAACACGTGGTTGATGTACCGTTGGAACACGGCGGGCGCGTTGCATAATCCGAATGGCATGACCAGGTATTCGAACTGCCCATAACGGGTCCCGAATGCTGTCTTCCACTCATCCCCGGCACGGATTCGAATCAAGTTATAGGCCCCCCGGAGGTCTAGTTTGGTGAACATCTGCGCCCCCTGCACCCGCTCCAGCAGCTCCGCAATAAGGGGCAAGGGATACCGGTCTGGGATGGTGATCTTATTCAGGGCTCGGTAATCATGGCAGAGGCGAAGCTCCCCACACTTCTTCTTAACGAAGAGTACTGGAGCGGCCGTGGGAGAGGTAGAGGGCCTAATGAACCCGCACTCCAGGTTCTTGTGAAGGAAGTCCTGCAGGGCTTCACGCTCTGGCTCTGAAAGAGAGTATAGGCGACTCACAGGCAGGGGCGCCCCGGGCTGAAGGTCTATGCCACAGTCGAAGGACCGATGAGGAGGCAGCCGGTCTGCTCCCTGTTCCTCGAACACGTCTACGTAGTCCCGGTACACGGTGGGGACCGTTGACGTAGCCTCTCCCATGGAAGCGGCCGATAGCATCTCGGACTGAGCATTCGAACCCGAGTCTGGGAAGCGTACAGTTCGATTGACCCAATCGATCTGAACATTGTGAGACTCCAGCCAGTCCATTCCAAGCACCAGCGGAAACCGGGGCATGGTGGCAATGTCCAGGGTACGCACCTCCCGGTGCTGCTGGTGGCACAGGACCAAGGGCTGGGTCTCCCGAGTAACAGCGCCCGACCGCAGGAGACGTCCGTCAATTGCCTCCACCTGTACCGGTTCTAGCTTGTTCTGGAGCGGCACCCGATGCTGAGCCGCGAAGGCAGAGTCCATATAGGAGCGGGTTGCCCCCGAATCCACTAGAGCGTGGGTGAGAATCCAGGGCCCGCCGGGGGGGTACAGACGCACCGGGATCATGAGGTGTTGCAATTCCACCGGTGAGGGCCCATCATGTGACGCTTGGGACCCCAGGTAGCCTGGGCCATTGGCTACTGGGGTTGGCATGGTTCCCTGCGGCTGGCGTTTCTTGGGGCAGGTTCGGGCGTAGTGTCCACTCCCACCGCAGTAGAGACACAGGTTCCCCTCCCGACGCCGAGTCTTCTCCGAGGGGGAGAGGCAAGGTCGCGCTGCCCCGAGCTGCATCGGCTGCTCCGGTGACTCGGCCCTGGCTGTGGAACTGCTGGGAAGCACCGGAGCTGGGAGCCCAGAGTGCCGGCGGGCCCGGGCCTGGCGACGGTCCTCCAACCGATCGTCTATCTGCAGACTCCGATGGACGAGGGCATCCAGCGTGGCGGGGCGATCCAACGTGGCCAGCTGGTCCAGTATCTCGTCCGAGAGCCCCTCGAGATACTGGTCCCGAAGTGCGGAGTCGTTCCAGGTCAAGTCCTGCGCCAACAGACGAAATTCCGTGGCGTAGGCGGCCACTGTGGACTTGCCCTGTTTCAACCGCCGAATCGCCCGATTGGCTTGACTCCCCTTCTGGGGGTTGGCGAACGCGGTTTCCAAATGGTTGCAAAACCCCCTATAGTCTGTCAGCAAGGGGGAGTCTTGCCGGAGCAGCGGCAACGCCCACTTGGCCGCCTGGTCCTTCAGCAAGCTGATCAGGAAGTGCACCTTGGTGCGGTCGTCAGGGAAATCCTGGGCTCGCCCCTGAATATACAGCTTGGCCTGGGCGAGAAACATGGGAAAGCTGGCCGGGGACCCATCGAATTTCTCTGGCAGGGCCACTGGGTACTTGCCTGGAACTGGGGCGCCGGCACCAGGAGCCGGCAAGGCGTCCAAACGCTGCTGAAGCGCTGTAACAGCATTGCTTAGCTGCTGCACTGTGTGGGTCAAGACCTGGTTCTCCTGGGCCAATGCTACCAGCGCCGCCGCTTGGTCAGTCATGACGACAGGTTCCTCCCGAACGCATCCCAACGAAGGGGGAGTGCGGGTGTGGCAGGAGCAAACTGTGCTGGTCCCGTGGAGTATCCAGGAAGCGAGGTCAAAGTCCGGTCCGAGGTCAGAGGTACGTGAAGGCAGTCTGAATAAACAGGAGCAGAGTCCAGGGCAAGGAGTCCGGCGAGGTCAGGAACGGCAGGATAAACAGGGAACCGAGGCAGGTCAGGAGTTCAGGCAGAACAACCGGGCAGGGAGCAAGCAGAACTCTCCAGCAACGATGTTGCTCCTGCGACTTGGGACTGGGACTGGCCGGCTTTATCTGTCCCGAGGCGAAGGGCGGCTCCGATCCCCAGGTGACTCGCCTCTCCTGGCTTGGAGGTGAGCACTCCTCCTGCGAGAACTTAGTTCCCTTCGCCTCTCTGCCCTTAGCCTTTGCAGCTCAGGAGAAGCTGGAGGGTTACCGGACCCAGAGGCAACCTCAGCTTCCCCTGACTGGGTGGGGAGTGGAGCACCTGTAGGCAGTAAGTCCTCCATCCCATTAGGAGCCAGATCAACCTCAGCCGACGCCTGCACCTGAGGATCCAGCACAGGTGAGTCCCCTTGCGACCCAGGCCCCAGCCCTGGCTCTGCTGTTTCTGAGGGCAGTGAATCCTGTGCAGGCTGGGATCGCTCAGGTTCAGCGTCTGAGTCCGACTCCCAGGCCATCACAGTTACGGGCAGTGATTAGGAACATAATCCACGCCAGCATTTTCATGACTGAACATGATTAAAACCCAATTTCTTACCTTGGTTGTAAAAGCTTCAACATACGGGCTTGGAAGGTGTACACAGCTTGTTCACCTTTACTTTATGTGCCCTATATTAATGATAGTCATAAATTGCAAATATACACAGTATAGGACACAACCACCCCACTTTTTGGCTGTACCTTATTTTAACACTGAATATTAAATACTAGAAGATGCTTACTAATATAGACAGCAATTTTCCAGCTTGTGTGTTGACCCTTCATGAAAGATTAGGCCCAGGTATTTGTCTTAAACATTATCTGTGCACTGAAGCTATAATACCTAAAGTCTTGGAGAACAGAGGTATACTGTATAAAACTGGGGGTTTTCTTCCTTGGCTGTCTGGTGAAAGCTGAGAATAACAGAGCAGCAGGGAAAACATTTTCAGCAGGGTAGCTGATATTACCCTATGCAGATATGAAGGACATAATCTAAATTCCCTTTCCTGTAATATGTTGGGGCCAGACAACCTATGTGGGACAGGAGGGAACAGCCATTTAAAAAATGACAAGTGATGTTTGTCGCTCCCACAAAGGGGACAGAGGGCAGACTGTGATTCACTCCCTTTTCAGAAAATGGGCAAAACTCCAGAGTTAAAATCTTGATACTTAACATTTTTACATGGTTGCTTAACAGGGTAAAGGGCACTACAATAATTTCCTGTAATTTTCTACAAGTCGCCTAAAGTATTGCTTAATCCTATGGAGAGTGAGAGTCAATATTATTTATTTCTCAATTACTTGCTTAGGGCAACTGAGTACAGAGCAGAAGTGCAATTGTTACCAAGGTTGTCCAGCTCCATGGGTTTATTGGACCACCTCATCTGGTCATAGGGCACAAATGAAGTTCAGAAACAATGATGTCTAGACCATAGTTCACAGCAGGTTCACAGGGTGCTTTATAAAATGACCACGGCAAGGAAGAACAGCAATACGCTGTATTGGAGATCACATAGCTTAAGCTTATTCTGTTATTAAAGTATTGTTGGGGGGGGTACTCAGTAAACAGACCTTTTGGCACACAGAAATGGTCACATTATGTCTGTGCCAGAACACCTGCTCTGTTTTGCATATATTAAAGGCATAAGGGCAGCACAAGAAAGTAGTAGCTACAGACTAATTCCAGTTTACTAAGGACATCAGAAAAGACCTGCTGTATCAGGCCAATGACCCATCTAGTCTAGTATGTTGTTCTCACAGCGGCAAACCAGATGCCTATAGGAAGCCTGAAAGCAGGACCTGAGTACACTTGTGACTCCCAGAAACCAATGTACAAAGGCATCCTGCCTCAGTAGAACATAGCCATTGTGGATAGTAGTAAATGATACCCTTAGGTAAAGGGACCCCTGACCATTAGGTCCAGTCGTGTCCGACTCTGGGGTTGCGGTGCTCATCTCACTTTCCTGGCCAGCATGACAAAGCCGCTTCTGGCGAGCCAGAGCAGCGCACGGAAACACCGTTTACCTTCCCGTCAGAGTGGTTCCTATTTATCTACTTGCACTTTGACGTGCTTTCGAACTGCTAGGTGGGCAGGAGCTGGGACCGAGCAACGGGAGCTCACCCCATCACAGGGATTCAAACCGCCGACCTTCTGATCAGCAAGCCCTAGGCTCTGTGGTTTAACCCACAGTGCCACCTGGGTCCCAATGATACCCTTATCCTCCATTAATTTATCTAATGCCTCTTTCAATGCCATCCAAGTTGTTCTGTCTTAAGACTCAGTGACATGAAAATTCTGATATTTTAAATAAATTCAGATGGTCTGTTTTTATGGAGTTATCATTCTTTTGGGTTCTCTTTTTTAAAAATTCTGATGTACAGATGAGTGGAGCTCTTTGGGGGGACTGTCTGTTCTAATGTAGTTCACCTTTCAGGGGACAAAACTTAACTATTCACTTGATGTCTAGCATGCAACTGCACTTCCAGTTTTTCCTTCCAGAATTGCTGGTACACTGGGGGTGGACCTTACAGGAAAAGTAGTGTTCTTCACTCTTCAGCGTCCTGGGAGCCAAAATCTTTCACCTTTGTCCAGCCAGAATGAACACTTGGAAAGTTCCTTCCTATTGGTGTAAATAGAAAGCTTCCCACAAAACATCCTATCATCACAACAGAACAGAATATTCCTTATTCTGCCTTTAGACAGACGAAGAGTACCTCTGTCTTATCAAGATTAAGTTTCAATTTGTTCATCTTCATCCAGTCCATTACTGATGACAGACACCAGTTTAGAACTGAGACAGCTTCCTTGGATTGAGGTGCAAGGGAGAAAAAGAGCTGGGTGTCATCAGCATACTGGTGACACCAAACCCCAACATTCCAGACCAGCCCTCCCAGTGGTTTCATGTAAATGCTAAATAGTACAGGGGACATAATAGGACCCTGCATACAAATGGGCAAGGCGTTGAACAGGAGTCTCTCAGCACCACCTTCTCAGTTCATCCCTTGGTAAATAGGTGGGGGGATTGGGACCATGAGATGAGTGGGCTTTAAGTCTTTACCCCTTTGCTGTAGTCTCCATCAGAATTATCCCCTTCCCACATGCCTGTTGTTTGAAACAGGAGGAGAGCTCTCATTGGTACCAACTGAAACTTCCCTCTCATTGTGAATAATAATAATAATAATAATAATAATTTATTATTTATACCCCGCCCATCTGGCTGGGTTTCCCCAGCCACTCTGGGCGGCTTTCAACAGAACATTAAAATACAACAATCTGTTAAACATTAAAAGCCTCCCTAAACAGGGCTGCCTTCAGATGTCTTCTAAAGGTCTGGTACTTGTTGTTCTCTTTGACATCTGAAGGGAGGGCGTTCCACAGGGCGGGTGCCACTACCGAGAAGGCCCTCTGCCTGGTTCCCTGTAACTTGGCTTCTCGTAGTGAGAGAACCGCCAGAAGGCCCTCGGCACTGGACCTCAGTATCCGGGCTGAACGATGGGGGTGGAGACGCTCCTTCAGGTATACTGGACCGAAGCCAGTAAGTATATAGTAAGTATATGTATATGGGTATGTATATAGTATGTATATACTATGTATATAGTAAGTATATGTATATGGGTGGTCCAATTCTGATTTGGACCATGGCAGTGGGCTAAAGCAATTACCTCTTCCTGTGCCATGGTCCTGATTCATCCCCAGCTCTCCCACATCAGATACTTTTAAAGCGAAAAATCAGCTATTCTGCACTCAAACTATGTGACACAAATGTCTAGCAGGGTGCTTTATCTAGGAGTAAGTTCCACTGAAATCAGTGCAACTTAATTCCGAGTAAACATACAAAAGATCAGATTGCAAACCTCACCCCAGCTTTTCTGAAATGTCATACCTCAGCTGGCATAAAAGAAATAAAGTTAAGGGAAATCTCCAGTTATATGTGTATGGAAAGCATATCTACCCCAATATATGAATATTTCTTTTATCAACACAAGGCTGTGTTGAAGCAGACAAGACGCTTTGATTTGACCTTCATTTTCTTCCTCGCCCTTCTGTTTCTTCCCTTCTATCTTAATCTGCCTTCCTGTTTTCTTTGATGTTATCTGCAACCTAATCTTAACTGAATGGGAAAGGCAACTAGCCCATTTAGCAAATCGGAAAGCTGCATTACTTCAGAAATACATAAGCAGAGAAAACATCACAAATATTTAAGGGCTTTTTTCTCTTCGGGGAGTAAAAAAGTGTTGCGGAGAGAGTTATTTTTTGCGTCAAATCTCAGTGTGTGCACAACAAGGGGTATTAAAATATGGGTGTTGACCAGTAATTTATCCTCCTGAGGTCATTAATACTTTCACTCTGATAACAGTAATAACTTTCTGTTATAGTAATACTTTCACTCTGCTTTTACTGAAATCTTTAAACAGTAAAGCAGCTTAAATTCTGTTACATGCTTTTTAGAACAACACTTATGTTAACAGCATTAACAACACTACATATGGAAAGTAATTAATAGCTTTATCAAGGTTACCAGAGAACACACATTGCAACCTCATTATCCACACTAAAGAACTATCAGATAATTTAGATCTCTACAGATGCAGCCGAAGGAAACTTAACTGGAACCAAGGTGCATTTCACTTTAATCCATGTTAAGTGTCTTTAGGACTGGGGCCTGATCCTACGTCTCAAGCTACATACACACAATACCTTTAAAGCACATTTGATGCACATTTCCCCCCTCAAAAGAACTCTGGGGACTGCAGTTTGTTAAGGGTTGCTTGGAATTGTGACTTTGAGTGATAAACTACAATGCCCAGAATTCTCTGAGGGGGGAATGTGGTTTGAATGTGCTCTAAAGGTGCAGTGTATATGCAGTCTAAGAGTTGCTAAGGGGGAACCTAAGACTGGCTGTTCCAGCAAATAAACACTCATGGTGCAGAGTGTATTTGGGTTTGAGAATCCATTTTGTTCTCTTGGGTTGTTCCTTTGTGCTTGCAGGATGCTCATTGTAGACTTTATAGTTCCTGGAGAAAGAAATAGCAGCCCTTTCTCTGAAGTCTTCATAGCTTTTTCATTGGGTAACATTGGGTAACATGTGCTACATTGTGCTTCTAGTGACACAGTTGTACACCCTAAACAACTGTTTCCCAATATGCTCTCTGTTCTGGATCTCACACTTGCCCACATGGATGTCAGCTCATTACGTGAACTTCTTCGCCTGTGATTCTCCAGCAGACTTTACCAAGTTATCATTGTTACTAATTATGTATTGCTTCCTGACTATTGTTCTGTTATCTCTAAAGTCAGATCCACAAACATGGAAAGAACAGTAGGGAAGAAGTTGGTATAACACAGCAAGCACATTCAAGGCAGAGATTCAGTTCCACAAATGGCTGATTTAATAAAACATGCCATCTCAATCTAAACAACTATTTTATAGCCTGTACAAACATACAAGTACAACTGGATAAAAACCAATCCCATCAATGAACAAAAATCAAACTGTCTTTGAAGCCATCTTCATGAGGAGCTGTTGAACAACATACAATACCTCAGTTTATCATCTTCAATGTGTATTTTAAAAGAATCATTCCTATTTTCTTTGACCGTGGAATCAATTTACATCTATACAAATATTTCCCCACCACGAGTCCATTGGGAGGTGAAATTCAATGGGTGATATCTAAGGTTAGCCATACTCAGAGCAGGTACATGGAAATCAATGCTTTATGTTACTTAACTTCAGTGATTTCAGTGGGTCTACTGAGTATGACTAACATTGAATATCAGGTCCCTTCCAAGAATCAGATTTGTCAGAAAGGTACTATTATTTTGTCCTGAAAATGATTTGCAGGTTTGTCACAGTGGGCTACTGAACTGTCAGCTGTTCTCAATTCCAGACCAGATTTAATTTGCCCATTCACAACCCTAAAGAGCTTGGCTCCTTGAGAACCCCAGAAAAGTAAGTTTTTTTTCCACCTCCACCACTGCCACAAAGTAGGCACCATTATGTACTGTCATCTGTGCTGTGAGACGTGTCCCTGGCCCATAGCTGTCAACCCTCCCTTTTTTTGTGGGAAACTCCCTTATTCCAATGCCGTTTCCCGCTGCTATCCCGGATTGTTGATATCCCTTAAATTTCCCGGATTTCAAAGGAAGCAGCTCCTCTCCCTCCCTGCCTCCTCAGCTGTGTTGCTCGGCTGCCAATAAGGAGTCTGAGACCGACTGGGGGCAGAGCTTGCATGCCTTGTGCAGCCAGACCCTCACGCCCAACCAGACAGACAGCTTGCCTGCCGTCTATGCGCTCGCTCTTTCGCTCACCCGTTCGCATGCAGTCTCTGGAGCGCAGGGTGGCGAGCGCAGGGTGGCGAGCGCAGGGTGACGAGTGGGGAGATATAAAATGTTACAAACTTAGTAAGGCTGTACTGTCAAACTTGAAGAACTCTGTGGAAATGGATTAGAATTTAGTTCAATAGCTGACATCTAAAGCAAATAGCTGCTTTGGTAACTGGATTAAAAATATTGATATTTACTTTCTTTAACAAGATGGATAATAATGCATTTGTTGTAACTATCAATAACTTCTGTGACCATTTCACAGAACTTACATACTAAAAATATTGAACTAGAACCAAATATATTGGTTTTTTTATGAATAAGTAATGAAAGAATGAATAATAAAACACTAGAAAATAGAGCCTGCAAATACTGCTGGAGGGCAAAAATAAGAACATGACAGGATGAGAGCAATAGCCTCCAGTGAAGAGGCACTTAAAATGCTGTTTCCTTTCAAGAAACACCCTACGCCGTCATTCTTAAGGTTTTCATAATTTCCTGCATGCCTAAAAATGCCTTGAGATTTCTTCCTTACTATTGTCATTAGATTCTTAGTAACAATTCCCTTGTAACAAGGGAATGATGAGCAAATTGTTGTGCTTTAAGGAAAGTGAAAAATGTGCCAAATGGTTGTCTAATCCCATCTAGGCAGGACATACAGAAATGTACATCCTCGGTGCGATTATGATCTTATTTCCTGAACTTCATCACACCTCATAATTAAAAAGGCATTCCACGTCACTCACTTTTCTAATAATGTGATATGCACAGGGAAGGATCCTGGGATCTCATTAAGTGTTCAATAATACAACCAATCTCTGCATGTGATGTTATGAGGCTCCTTCTTCCTTTGTTGACAAAACTTTACAGCTGCACATATTGTATATGCATTGAAGTGAATGGAGAGCCCCCACAATTGACAATCTAAGGTGCTAGTTCCTTCCCCCAGATAAAATGATTCCAACTAAATGACTGGCCAGTGACATCACTGCACGAGCCTATAAATGCATTGTGTGTGGGAGGGGCATGGAATGAGTTTTGTAACAGCATCCTGTCATTACTATTGGTGAATTGTTATCTTTCATGCATGTCTTATGTTAGGGTATCACCATGACCCCTGGCAGGGGGACAGGGGAGAGAAAGATTGAATTATGTTGGTTTTCACAATTGTAATGTTGTCTTTTTCCCCAAATGCTATTACCAGTATGTGTTTTTGCCTTTGCTGTAGGGAAGCATAAAGATCTGCCAGTTTTGGCAGTCCAAAGCCTGGAATAGCACAAGTCATCTTAGTTGGCTTTAGGTCTGAAATGCCCATCTTGTAGTCCCATCACAGAGTATGTGTCCGTTGACATCCATTGGCATCTTAGCCCCAGCACAATCCCCTCAGATGTTTTATGGTTCTTTATTTAGTGTGACTTTTCTTTGTCCTGTCACCCTCATTTGCTTTTCATCCCCTGCCCTCCTCCAGATAATTTAAAACTCAGTAGAAGTTACTGGAGTGAACAAAGTAAGAGAAGGTTCCCTGACAACAGGGAAACATCAACATGCTAAACACCATCAATGGTCACTTGAAAATACTCAAATTATTATCATTTTTTACAGCCTCTGCCTTTTTTTTCTTTGCCAAACCAGTTTGGGAATTAACTGCCTGAAGCACAAGTTAATGTTCTAATAAACTAGTTGTTAACTGGTGTAATGATTGCTTTCACATAGCTTATTGCTATTATAAACCATTCTCAACAGTTTAGGAAATCAATACCATTATATATTTTTTCAGAAAGAAGTCGGTGCATTGAGAACAGTACCCTTGGCAAAACAGTTGTTTACTGACGATTAATGTCTGGCTTTCCCACACTTGAAATGTGTTCCTTTTTGCTTTTACAATGAAATTCTTAGTTCTGAACCACAGAACATTTGATGTCAAATTCTGTAAGTATTGCAACCAGTTTGAATTCACTCGGCTTTGAGCAATTGTAGGAAATTGCAGCAGGAGACAGGAATTTTAGCAACACAAAGAAAAAAGATGGAAAAGCTAGATTGAGACTAATTTTAAGGTTAAACAATATTCTATGCAACACCTATTTAAAGCAACATTTACAAAGAGTACAAAGATGTGTTACTTGCTAATTATCCAGGAATGTTGAACGTTTGCACTTCTTCCCCTTGTACTGCTTTAATGATATCCTGTTTATTTTGCTCAGGTTTAACTGCACTCAGAAAACCATTGCATTTCTTTTTTCCCCATTCATTTTTTTAAATGAGAACTATATTTTAGCTGTTATCAATATGCCTACTCATCTAGAGAGAGGTTGCTGCAGACAGAACAAGGATGGGTTGGAGACAGGCCAAAGGCACTGGAGTTCAAAAGAACTCAATGGCCACTTTGATGACGTAGGAACACACATTTTTCAAAGTGCTCAGCTCCCAGCTGTTGCGTTTTGCAACTAAAGTGGCTCATAGCTTTGTTCTGTCATGAATTGCTTGCAAGACTTGGTAGTTATGCTATGATTTGTATCTTATTCCAACTTTATTTATTTTTCTTGTAATATGTCAATATATTGCTATGCTAGTTTCACGGTCTGCTTCTGCTGCTATGGTACAAGTATTATAGTGTAAGCAAGTAGGACAGAACTAACTAACCAGTCATCACATTATCAAAATATTCTTTGTTTTCCATTGGTTCTAGAGAGTAGCAGCATGATATTGAACCAGCATATTATGGTATCATGGTTCAACCGTCCCTCCTTGGGGGACATAAATATATTGTAGATCTGGGGAAGTTCCAGAGGGTGAGAAGAGATTGCCTTCAAAGAGGGTTTTGAAGTCTTCTGCAAGGGAAGCCATTTTTTCCAGCTCTTCTTTGGCCTGAGAAGGTCGCATTGCTTCCATCCAGGTCTGATGACTCCAGTGCAGAAGCTCCAGTAGAGCAGCGATCTCTCCCATGCCATAGGAGCGAACAGCTGTTGACACAGGCATGGCCCCTTAAGACTTTTACCCCTGGAAGTGGACCACTCAGACTGAACTGCAACACTACTTAAGGCCTGTTACTGAAGTAACATTCTAAATTTGCTCAAACTCCACATGGAGCTGTTCATCCTGAACTGTTGCCATGCCATGCCTTGCTTTAGAATTACTCTGCCTGGCCTTGCTGTGCTTGACTCTGCTTACTGTGAATCCCCTGTTTAGACCAGAACCCTTGTTCTACTAGGCTCATCACCCGGAGCAGAACACAAGCAGCTCTTCATGAAAGCTCAAAGTGGTACTGCCCCACGTGCTTCCGGCAAACATCCCTAACACCTTGCAGAACAAAATAAAATAAAAAAATTCCTTCCAGTAGCACCTTAGAGACCAACTAAGTTTAGTGAGCACTGAACATAAAACCAACCCAGGGACAAAGAAGCTCTTGGACTGAAGTTCTATGGCAGCCTCCCCCAACCAGGTACAATCAAGATGTTTTGAACTACAACTCTCAACAGGCCCAGCTGGTATGACCAATGGTCAGGGATGCAGCCCACTAGCACCTACAGGGCATAAGGCTGGGGAAGGTTTCTCCCTTGTTGTGTAAGAGCAAAAGAAGAATCCAGCATCCGCTTCTCCTCACAAATCTAGGATAAGAGGACTGAGGGGAAAACATGGGCACAGAAGCACCCCTAAGTGACAAGGTGAGTTATGCTGTAAGGCTGGTCATGGAGGGTCTGGAGGTGGGGCCACGATAAACAGATGTTAAAATGGTACCCTACATTAGTTTAAGTGGCTCGGTTTTTGGTGCAACACTTGTCAGAAATTTAGGCTTACAATTAGTGTCTCCTTGTTTCAGCTCCTGAAATTTATGTTAACTTTACTGGAAACTTCTTTAAAAAAAACAAAACAGGTCTGCAGAAACCTGGATAAACAAATGCATAAATTAACATGGTCTCTTGTCTTGGACATTCCCGTAACAGCAATATGCTTGCCAAGACGGCCAGGAAGAAAACTAATGTTTAAAGTGGTCTCCTTACCGGTTGCTCTTATTATTTACTGTTGCTATTTATAAAGGTTCAAAGCTGCCAGCAACAAAAATGCAGATTTGCAGAATACATGGTGGCAACAGTTTCAGCTTGACAGCACTAGCTGTGGAGTGTCAGAATATATCAAGCTATCCTGCTTCTGAAGAATATAATGTAATCTTTTTGCTTCCACTGGATGAGTAGCCAGTAGGTATTTTGTGATGATATGTGAAACATCTTCCTTTGCTAGTTAGTCACAGTTATATTAATGAAGGCATTTTTGTGTGTACTACCAAGAAGGTAAGAATAAAGCATCCCCATGTCTATATGATTTCACACTTGCAGTCATGTGCACACGTACTTGGGAGTCACTCCTACTGAATATACTGGGACGTTTTTCTGACAAAATCTGAACAAGTTCTGAGGGCATTGCTGTGATACTAAAGTACACATAGTGGAAGTAAAACCCAAGTAAACATATTTCCAAGTAATATGTTAGGCTGAAACACTGTTTATAAATTATCTTAATAAGCATGATACAGTGCTCAAAATGAATTTACTGGACAGTTTCTGTTTGAAACATTTTGAAGCCACACATGTTTCCAGCTGAAAAGTGAATAAAATGGCTCAAGTTAATGAAAGTAAACCTAAACCAACACCCTGATTCTAAATATTTGTTACATCATGATGTGTGATGGTGTGTTGGCTCAGTAGATGATACTGTCTGTCCTAAACATCTCTTTTCAATAAGTCTTGCAATAATTATTCCCTGAAAAACCCACAAGCTGTTGATGTTATACATAGGCAATAAAGATATATATCATATCATATATGCAGCTGTATCTGCTTAGAAATCTAATAAAGAACAGTCATATTGTTTCATCCTATATTTGCAAGTACAGTTGCATAATCCTTACAGAAATGTTGAATTTCATTGCCAGAACTGGGAAAACTAAGCTTAAAAAAAGAAAAGAAAAGCACAGAAAACATAGTTTGCAGATTCTTTAAAGAATTAATATAGATGGTGTCTGACAAGCCCAAGATGAAGCATAGGTGCCAACTCCCTGGGGCCCTGGGTGCCTGAGCACCCACAAAATTCCTCATGAAGGGACTGGGCACCCACAAATTTTTGGTGCCAGGTCCATGCACATTGCATGGCACCCATGGCCCCGGACACCCATCTTTGTGGGGCCAAGCTTGCACTCCTGAGATGTAGCATACATGTGGCTTTACCTTGCATATGTGAATGCAATGTTTGGATATTTAAAGCTGGGTAACAGTTTTAAAAAATGGTGAGAAAATATTGTGGCCTCCAATCTCCATCTAACAAATCAGTCAATTGGGACCTCTGTCAGCATCCCTGCAGCTGGTGCAAATTAGTGCAGCTGCACTAAATTCAAGTGTGGCAAATCAATGTAGCCAAACAAATATAATCCAGCTGTAGCTCTGACCCAGAAAGTTTGATTTTCCTCAGTGCCACACATCAAATCGCTGGCAGAAGTGGAAGTATGCCTCTTTGCTCCAATCCACATTAAGAAAACAGGAGAGAAGTCAAACCAATGGATTAAAATATAACTGCAGACACTGAACTTTCTTAAGTCCCAAATTTACAGCAAGAGGAAGGAAGAGGAGGAGGAGGAGGAGATCATTGCAGATCTTCACTGCTGGAAATGGTTGAATTCATAGCTTGATTTTTTTTAGAGGAAACAATTTCAGCTAGCCTCTTGAGTTTCATATACCAGTGTTTCATTACCTCATTTTCTAATACTTTAATGAAGGACAAAACCGATCTAAAGGCCAACAACAGAAGTTTCTTTTAGAATCGCTCAATAGTACTCTCCTCATCCCTGGTGGGTGTTTCCCCATCACAAATAAAAAGTGATTAATTGTGACAATACTTGGTGGGTAGTTTAGAGTTGTGCATTTTATGGGTTGCAATTGGAGAAAATGTTAGGAAGGACACAAAAGCATTGCCCAGTTATTTGGATGCTGAAGACATGGCTGGTGCTTGAGTGTATTCTGCCTTTAGCTTGTAAGTGCTCCCTGTTATTACAGATGGAGACTTGTGATTATAAAGAAATCAAAAGAATAAAATTCTACCGGCTGCGGCAATTCATCCGAAGTGATCCCCCCTCTTCAGTGAAATAATTTCCTTATCTTTTGCAATTAGGCATTCCTCACATTTTGCAATTATAATAACTCCTGTGAAGTTGTTCCTTTTCTAACAATCTGGCCAGTGTCACCCATTCTTAAGCATAGTGAGAAATGAAGACATACACAATCATCCTTATTTTTTTATTCTTTTACAGAAGACATTTCTTACCCACTCTTCATTGCCAGGATAATCCAAGAGCAAATGACATTAAACATTATACACATGAAAACATAATAATAGAACAAAAGGTTGTAGTTCATTAACTCATCTTGTCAGCAAGCTCCCCAAATCTGCTCCAGAGACTAGGGGGAACCCTTAGAACAGATTAAGGGGGGTGTATGGGGTGGAGTTCCCTTGTGCAAGCAGAAGTATCTGCACTGATAGTACCGGTACTACATACTTGGCACTATGTCAAATATACAAGAAGCTAAAAATCAATACTATGTACATAATGCTCTAGGAGTGCAATGAATAAAGTTGTGGGCATTTTTAATCCATATCGTCTGTTTGAGTTTGCTCTATCATACCTCTCTCTACTCTCTTGCCAGAGTGGGTGGCACTGCGACTGGGACTGCAATGGATGCTCAGCCTTTCCAGATGGGTAGTAGTTGTGGCCCATCGCTCTCTGCTGCCACCCCAGCAATCAGCTTGCATGTGTTTGCTGGTCGTTTGGGAATCCCCCTGGCTGGCACAATTTCAGGGTGGGACTTCCTGTCTGAATGCCAGCTTGAAATGGACCAATCAAAGGCCCCACCTGATGGGCAGTGACTTGCTGGCTGGCCAGGCAGCTGCCATGACCAGCAACGCTTTAAAAAGCCAGCTGTGCTTGCCATTTGTAGCTCTGTTGTCTAAAAAGCAAACCCTCCCAATTGCCATTAATTGTCTTTTGCATTTCAGGTCAATTCCTTTTAAATATCACACCTCTCTCTAGTAACTTGCTGGGCTGGGGGCACTGTGACTTAGACCACAGTTGCAAAATGCTCTAACAGGGGTACTCTTCTCAGATAGTTGAACAGTGAATTACTATTCAGGGCCTGTTATCATAGGTTCAGGTCCTGCTATTCCTCAGTATGGTTGTATTCTGAAAGGTTATCCTCAAAAGGCCTCACTTTGTTTTGAGACCATTCATCAGAAGACCATTCATTGAAACTGAACCCTTTACATCAAAAAGTCTTTCATGCTAGTCATCACTTCAGTTTATGGCCATAGCATAGGCCATTTCCAGACAGCCTATTTGTTGAGCATTCATCCTGATTTGTCCACATAAAGTCTGTCAGGAGGTTATATGATGTCATGTCATTCAATTGTTATCCCACACTTTCCAGAGCATTTTCCTGTCACTTTCCTTAGCACCAAAAGTCTTCTTTTTCCCCCTTCAGGAAGTGGGTTTGTTGCAAAAGAGTTGTACAACCTGAATTTGCCAGTATGCGACTGAATCCCACCTGTAAAATGGCAGCAGTCTGGAGGAGCATAGGAAAAGGAAAAGAACAAACTAAAATATAAATATCCATAGCCTCTCCCTAAAAAAAATTTATTCAGGACAATTCTGTAAAACACATTTAGATCAAAATAACACAGCAATTATGCATAACAGGAAAAGTGTAAAAACAAAATATAAAAATATATAAATTCCTTCCAGTAGCACCTTAAAGACCAACTAAGTTTGTTCTTGGTATGAGCTTTCGTGTGCATGCACACTTCTTCAGATATCTTCAGGTATCTGAAGAAGTGTGCATGCACACGAAAGCTCATACCAAGAACAAACTTAGTTGGTCTCTAAGGTGCTACTGGAAGGAATTTATATATTTTTTAATTTTGTTTTGACTATGACAGACCAACACGGCTACCTACCTGTAACAGGAACAGTGTAAGACACCCTCTGTTTTTTAAACAAAAGAATGAGCCCATATAAGGGCTACAAAGGCTGATTTGACAAATCCTCCATCTCTGGTGTTGTAGGAACAGGTTGAAGGGTGCTCTGGCCTAGATGGTAAATGGCAAATATTTTAATCAGGCATGGTACGGTAGTTAAAGCAGTTCACAGTTATATGTGTGTGGCGTCTTCTGACTGCTTGGTTGATAAAGGTAGAAATCCTGCATTTCCTTTAAGATACTTTTGTTTCTTTAAAATATCAAATTGTGCTGTGCTTGCTGAGGCGTTCTAATTCCATAACTCTGCATTCTCTTTATTCCACTGACATGGTCCCTGTGTGTAAATAAACTTTCAAAGCTTCCCTACCCCCCATCCCCACGTCCTTTGATTCATTTGTTCCAGTGAAGCTTCATAAATGCTCAGGGATGCTGACACATAATTCTTGTACTGATTTAGTGGTACCAACAACATATTAAGGCAATCTCCTGGCCAAGGTTTGCATTGTTGTCATCTCACATATTGGGAGGAATATACATTTCTAATATTTCCCTCATTGTGCCACATCAGAGATGCATGGCTTTCTCAGGGAAGTGAGGCTAACAGCTTTGCAGATGGGATGTCTCTTGCCATTTCATTTTGGTTATATAAATGTAAATAGTACCTTTAACAATATATACTGTTATGCATGGATGACTTGAGTAGGGCTGAACATAGTGAGGTTAAATGGGGACCCCAGAGAAGCATCAGCTTCTCTTGTGTACTGTCCTTGTTGCTTTTGACACTGCAGTGCTCATACTAAAGGAGAAAGTTGTCTCTATGACTTAAATATAAAGTGTCACATAAATTACATATCGCAAGGACTAGGGCAGACATAGGAGAATATAGTTTGCTTAACAACTAGTAGCTCAAGTGGCATTTATTTGTTAATGCTATTGCTTTATATTTGGGTCGATCCTCTCTGTTAACTGATGCTCCCTATACGATAAACTGATGTAACCCCCTTGTGTTCTAGAGATATGAGGTGGCTTAGTGTTAGTCCTTTGTCTCTCTCTCTCCCCCCCCCCCACCTTTAAAATTGTTTCATCCACTACTAGTGCAATGGTAGCTTCGTGTTCTCCTCCTCACTCTTAGGAACAGGTCCTTAGTTCTAATTGAGGGGGAAAGGATTTACCATTTTAAAAAATCTGTGCAGGCACTCTCCTGAGCCACCTTACCCAGAATGCCTCACTCAGGCTCTAAGGATGGACCCCCTGCCCTTTTCTCGTAGTGGGGGAAAGAGTGCAAAACACTGTTGCTGTGTAAGCAGTGCCAAAAACAATTGTGAAGTTCAAGGGTGAAGAAGGAATATACAGAGGACTGGGGGTGAAGGAAGCAGAATAGCAATCCTTGGTTGCCTCCTAAAACACCAGGTCCCGTCTCCCCAAGTCTACTTGAAGTTGTGACTAACAGTACTGTATTAGGACCTATAATCGTGTTGCTTTAGTAGAAACAGGGAGAGAGTAGCTAACATATGATAAATATACTTCAACCTCTTATTCCATGTTTTCCTCCCATAGCTGTTTCCTAGGTTTGCAGCATTTCAGCGTGCCACAGTAGCTGTGACCTCGCCATCAACTTGGTTTGCACACATATGCAAGATGATAAAGATAATTTTGATGCTATGAAAACTTCATTGATTAATTTCTGCTTAACAAGGCACTGTAAAAGTACAAGAAAAGTAGGACATTTATTTCTGGTCATTTGGAAACACCACTAGCCCCCTACCCCATCCCATCCCACCCTACCCCTGGTCTTCAGTATTAAGTATTTTCCACTCCACAGTACTGAAACGCCTAGAAACCTATTCACTACTTTATTTATTTATTTACAGCAAATACAAGTTTAATTCAGAAATGGATTAACAAATTAAAGAGTATTACTATCAAAGTAACTAGAGGCAGTCACTATGGGGACCCAGATCTCCACGCCTTACTACAGCCCTAGAAGTACCACTGACTTTTATTCACCAGCTTATCTTCCAATGTGTTATATACTATCATCTGCCAGCAATGCCCTTCTGCAGTTTACATAGGACAAACAGGGTAGTATCTACTTGAGTAAATAAAGGGATTCAAATCGGACACCAGAAATAGCAATTTTCAGAAACAAGTGGAAGAACATTACAATCTCCTAGGACACTGCCACTGACTTTAAGATGGCTATTCTCCAACAAAAACAAAAAGGAACTTCAGAAGAAGCCTGCCACAATAAATGGCTGAATTACAATTTATACAGAGGTTGAACGCTATCACCTATGGCTTATCACTGTTTTTTAATCACACTGCATGTATTAATTCAATGTTTAATGCAGGGGTGTTTCTGTCATCTAAACTTTTTGGTTTGTAAACAATCACTGCTAATAGTATAAACAAAATAAAAAATAAAAATTCCTTCTAGTAGCACCTTAGAAACCAACTGAGTTTGTTATTGGTATGAGCTTTCGTGTGCATGCACACTTCTTCAGATACTATGCTAATAGTATAATTACCACTCTCTAGATTTTCAGCATTTCATTTTCAGCATTTAACATTTCCCCATTGACACCACATGTCTTATACCAGCGACTTAAGGGGGAAAACGTCATGCATCTGATGGACTCTAGCAGGAACAGTCAGCCTTGCAGGGTGGGGGCACTGCAAGATCAACTTCCCAACAGTTTCTGTCAAGTAAGAGCAGCAAGGTTGCAGCAAGGTAAGTGTACTGGCCAGAGCATTGAATTGGCTACACTTGCACACCTATGTGATCTTGGCCTCTTCCCCAACCTACCCTGATATGTGGCATGTCTGTTCCCTCCTGGGTTGAGCAAGATCAGCCCTGTCCCTCCAGCGACCAAAGGACAGCTGTGTTTCAATTTGCATATTGTTTCAGAAAGTGCAAGTCTGATAGAGTCACCTTTAAATGCAAACTGAATTGAATCCCCCCCACCCCTGTTAAGGGATCAGGGACTTCTGTTACATCCAGTTCATAAATGGACTATTCAGCATCTGACCAGCACAGCAATAGTGTATTCAGATTAAGGACTGGGCCCAGAAGTTTTTCCATTGGGCCCTGATCTCCTGCCTCTTTCTCTCCTCTGTCCCCTTTTAATCCTTGCTTACAGGACTGCTGGCACACTGCAAACGCTGCAATGCCGGTGATGCCCCAGCCATCCCAATATGCACAGAAGTATCTACCGGTATATACATGTGAATCAGCATGTACTAACTTGTGTCATGAGCCTGTGATCTGAGTCCTTTAAAGACCTAGCAATAGCCCAGATAGTGATGGTCTTAAAATATGCACAACACCAGAACAAAACTGCAACTAGGTTTGATACGCATCCCTAATTTAGTCACCACTATGCAACATGAACTACATAAATGAACATAAGCCCTCCTCATTGTTCCTTGGTGATTAAAATTGCACCCGACATGTCTTATCTTCTAGACTCTTCAATTTTCATGTAATTCACGCATTATTATTTTTTAAAGCAACAAAGCATTGCCATTGGCCTGCATTAAATGTACCAGTACAAATTTATGCGTCTGAACCCAGAAATGGCTGTATTTCTTTGCTTGGCTTAACAATGCTAACATTAATTAGTACCGTAGCGGCCTGATCGGATAATACTTTCTAACCCAACAGCTGACTTCTGATTCATCATTCTGATGTATAACTATGTCACCCATTCAGTACCACAAATTTCTGATTTAGTATTGCTTAGTGCTAAATTTTACAACATAAATTTGAAAAGCTGGGTGTAAATAATTTCCTGACTGCTTTATTACATAAAATAATCCATAGGAACATACAAGCAAGTTTTTTTTGCACAATTTGCTTAGGAAACCAAAAAGGGAAAGGAAATCATTTGGCTTTTCCTTTCCCTCCAACATTGTTTGATTTAGGCCAAGTGAGGACATCTTGAGCTTAAACAATCAAAACAACCCCATCTACAACCCCAAAAGAATAATTCCATTTGACAGGTTATAGAGTGGAAACCAAAATCCATTCTTTAATTCTCAAAGGCCAGGGTAAAGCGGTGCATCTTCAGCAACCAATGGAAGGTGCAAAAGGATGATGGGAGATGCACTTCCGTAGGGAGAGAGTTCTACATCCTCAGGGCCATCATCGAGAAGGCCGCCTGAGCATGATAAGGACAGCAGCTCAAGGCTGAAGTCTCAGATGGCAATCCTGTTTAAACTACTTGGAACTAAAGTTGCTATCCCATGTCACTGCCACGTCATACATTTAAAGCATGCTTGTACCACATTAACATTCATGGCTTCTGCCAAAGAATCCCAGGAACTGTAGTCTATTCTGGGTGGTAGGACTTCCTGGTGGGTCTCAACAACTCTCCACGCCCTTAACAAACAGCAGTGTCCAAGATCCTTTGGGGGAAGAAATGACAGCTAAAGGGATATAAAAGAACATTAAATGCAAGGTGTGGATGTGGCATTAAATTATCTGACAGTAGGACCTGTTGGTGTTACTTCTCAGTAAGCATTCTTAGGGTTGCACTGCTAGTCCTGCTGAATGTAAAGTGGTCTATTTCTGAGAGGACCTGCACATGGCAGAATACAAGCCTCAACTTTTTCTATTAATTTCTAGATATTTATTAAAAATATTTATAGGTCACTTTTCATTAAAACACCACTCAGGTGGAATTCCGTGTAGCCCAGTGGCATTCACTTCTGAATAAGCATGTTTACTACAGGGCTGCAATAAATACTGCATAATCTTAGTGTGATAGTGAGTTGGGAGAGCCACTGTTCAGCTTTTGGAGAAAAATATTAATTTACAGGCTTACTCCACCTACCTGAGAGGAATTATAAATATGTATTTGATTTGAAAGTGCACACTAAAATACAGATACTTGTACAGAAGGCTATTAATTGCATACCTACTGCAGTTATTTATTAATTCCCTGGCAAAATGTGGTAAGATAAGATATATGATTATCCGTTTTGTGTTCCTATCTGCTTAGTGTTAAGTTACTGCCCTCTGGCTGGGACACATTATGCTTATGGTGAATAAATATGGGATGCCAAAGCAGGTTTCAAAGAACCTGGGCAGGGATTATTCAAATAGAAAAATGATTTCATGTGGTCCCTCATCCTCAGTAAGGAGAATTTTATGGTATTCATAAATAATATAGAAATTGCAGCTGATCCTCTTTGTTTTAACATTTCCTCTCTTTTCCCTTCCTCTTCACCTGTTGAAACCAAGGAGCAGTTTCCCGTCAAAACGCTTGAGCTGCTCTTCTAAGCTAAGCCCTAAAGACATTTGGCAAACAGCAAGGGAAGGTATAGCTTTGTATTTCCCTTAAGGTCAAATCCTGGCTGTGGTGCAAATCTGTAGTTTGAGAAACTAGTCACAGAAAGTATTCAATCCAATACAAAACACATCGGAAACATAAAACAAGATGATAAAACATCACTTCTGTTGATACTATTATTATTTATTTCATTGATAAATTGTTTCTCAGGAGGCAACCCCCCCAAAAAAAATTACAATATAAGAAAAATATATATAAAACAGTTACATATATGAAACAGTTAAAATAATTGCACATATCCAAAGAAGTTTTTTTTAAGCGCACAATTATATATAAATAAACAGTTTAAAACAACAACAGCATACCTGTATACATAAAGTCAATTCAAATCCAGCACTGGTGCCGGCTGGGATAAAGATCTCCATTTAGATAAGACACCTGCCTGATATATAATGGGAGAGAATCTCAAGGTTAACTGCTACAACACTAAAGACCTGATTCTGACCTTGTACAAAGATACCTGATAGAATGGTACCTGAAGGAAGGTAGGCATTCTATTTGATCTCTGGATCCCAAGCTGTCTAGGGCTAATACCTAGCTCAGTCATTAACTGGGAGCCAGCACAATTCTTTAAGCAATATTCTGCCCCAGTGACCAGTCATGCTGCCACATCTTGCATAAGCTGCAGCTGCTGGTTGGGTTTGCAAAAAAGAGCTTCAGGGTTTTCCCCCTTCTCAAACAGCAGGCATGTGCATTGCTCATACACTTCAATTCCAGAAATACAACCCAACTAGAAAAAAAATTACAACCATTTTCTATATGCTGAAACAGTATAAGTTACAGTAGCACACTTTTAAACAGCTGTGAATTAATTTTTTCAAAAAAAATCTAGGCAGGTGAAAATTCATGCTAATGAGGAATTACTTTGAATGGGTAATTTTAGGTATATAAAGAAATACTCCAGAGTTATTTTAATTCTCCTCTCCTACCTGACTATGGTTTGCGTATATTTCCCAGACTATAACAACTGAGTTTAAAGAGTATCACAACCTCATTGCTGAAATAAGAATACACAGACAACCAGCTCTTTAAAATGCTTCTCTCTGTTTCCAACTCCAGATTTCATTCACTTGCAACAATTCACCAAAGCTGGATTCCTGTAGCTCAATAGAGCATTGTGTTCCCTAAAGGTAATTTTCTCTGCTTCCATAACTCTCCTCATTGTCCTCCTCCTTAGCTTCTTCCTTGGCTGCCCAAACTGCACAGTGACAAAATTCTCTCAACACCCTACATATGTAAGCCATGGTAGCAGAGCTGCCTTCCTCTGATGCTAATGCAGCTCCTTAATTCTTTTGTTAACCCTTTGAAAAGTGGCAAGTCAAGATTTACAATCTCCTGTCCCTGCCGGGTCCAGGAAAAAAAGAGCCATCCAGATGGTGGAACAGAACCCAGCAGCTGCCCATCTCCTCCTCTGCCAAATGCAGGAATTCTGCTAAAGGCACCCAGAGCTCAACACAAGAATGTTCACAAGCCATTAGCAATGGTGCATCAAGAAGCATAATGAACAAAAGGGAGAAACGGGGACTCCACACTTGGCATCCCCTAGGCTTGTTGACAGCAGCATATGCGAGAGAAATCGGTGTCACATTTTGCATAATGAGTGCTTCTTGACAGGCCACTGTATTCAAAGAGACAAGATGGCTTTGCAGTGGAACGGAGAGAGATCAGGAATAAGGAGCCAAATAAGCAACAATAAGGCCTGGCACTGGAACACATAAACCATATGCTTCAAACTATTATCCCCTAAGGACTCTTTACTGATTCAGCTTAATAAAATTAACACAGATGAGCTTTATGTATTGCACAGAGAGTTAATTTCTCTGCAACGCATGAACATCACAATGTAAGAAGAGCCCCGTTGAATTAGGCTAAAGGCCCATTCAGCCCAGCATCCTGTTCTCACTGTGGCCAACCGGATGCTTGTGAGAAGGCCATAAGGAAAACCTGAATGCAACAGCACTCCCTCCAGTTGTGTTTGCGAGCAACACAATTGAGGCATACTGTGACTGGTAGATGTTGACAGCCTTATCCTCCATCAATTTGTCTGTCTTTTAAAACTATCCAATCTTGTGGCCACTCTAGAGCATTTCCCCCCCAGTTTCTTTTTAAGTATAAAGAAAAGAAAAAGGAACTGCTTCCATTTGACTGATCTTTGCTGCTACTCTGGCTCCCTCCTTCGGGACCTTCTGAATGGCTCTGATATTTTGACAAGCTGACAAGGACACGCTTGAGGTGGGGTGCTAATTAGGACATACGGCAGAACCAATAATATAAGCCACGCTGCAAGAAGACAGAGGTTACTTTTGAGGGGGGAATGTATAAGTTTGCAATTGTAATTTTAATGCCAGAAGACTGTCATTTTGTTATAAATTGTAGCATTCAAAGGTTTACATCTTGGCTGTACAGATTTCTTCAGACTGAAACTTGGCACACAAGGCTCTTGCTTGAACCCAAAAGTGTACATTGCTAATTCCAAGCAGGTCCTTTAAATATATACATATACATATACATATACATATACATATACATATATGTATGTATGTATGTATGTATATATGTATGTATGTATATGTATTTATATGTATATGTGTATATATATTTGCTTTTTTTTGTTTTTGCTTTGGCATTAAGCCAATTGCTTAATGTGACTGTGATTTGGAAGACACTTTAAAATACCATATTGACCTTAACTAGTGACATTTTTTACATTCAGTGGCACTTTTCTATAACCGATAAGGCAAAGGTTGCTATCTGTTTCCTATTTGGCAAATAGTCTGTGGTTGCAAAATGAGGGGGATAAACAGGTAGGGGCAGTTGGGCTGGGTGAAAAGAAGTCTCAGACAAAGGTAGAGACAGCATGTCCTGCCCCCTCCCCCCCCAAAAAAAAAATCCTGGCTACGCCCATGTTCAGAATAATGTCTGCTATGTGCTAGGACAGAATTACAATACTGTATTTAGAAGTAGCTCTGGGCTCCGTCCACAGACATTGATAGGAAAGCCTGGAAGAAGGAGAGCCTTATAGTTACAAGGCTGGGTTTTGAAATCCAACACAAGCCACACAATTTAGGAACACTTGAGCGTTGACCACGGGGAGGGCATTGACACTCCTTGCTCAGCATGCTATTTATCGTAGGGCTGGCCTGAGTCAGGTATGTTGGGTGGGTAGACTATAACAACCCCTATTGTCCCTGTTCCTCTCTCCTCTGTGGATCTCATATGGCATTGCAGCAGTGATTGCTAGGTTCAAACACAATGCATATGCACACCATTAATGGTTGCTTGATCTGGTGTATTTTAAAAGAGAATGGGTGAATATATCAACCTACAGGGCAATGGATGGCATAGGTATTGATGGGGTTGTTTACGCCCAATGACTGGATCCACAGCTTCACCCTTTTGTACAAACTCTTTAACTAGATCAAAATTACTGAATTTTGTGGTGTGTGATCCATGATTTTGTAAATCTGTCCTGCTGGAACTAAACAAAATACCAACCTCATGGAATACATATATATGGCAACCTCAGAACTGTAAAACAGTGAACAAAATAGAATCCTTTTAGAGTGAGAGGTATATGGTTATACTCTGTCTGCATTGTAACATAACTCATCTCATAAATGGATACATGTTTATAAGCTATTACATTATACAGGCTCTTTAGAACATTGATTTATCCATGAATAATTGACTAGAGATTTGTGCTGCTTTTTTATTATTACTCTTTAGTGCAAATAGCCACTAAATGACAGAAAAGAAGCAAAAGGGGTCACGGTAAGAAACAAGCTTGTGCCAGTTACCTGCCCAGTGGTCTTGAAAAAACTGGTGATAATCGCTGCATCATAATATTGATTTGGCTCAAGATTTTTGTCTCAATCATCTCCTCTACCAACTTCCATTTTCCCTACATTTTCATCCAGTGAAAATACATTTGATTCTCTTGCTCCTCTGTCCATTTCAAGGAACTTGGGCTCACCTCCTTTTCTTCTGCTAAATGATCTGTACTTGGTTTCCTCTCTTTCCGGTTCGTTAATTCTCTGTGATTAATTCTTAGCTCCATCCTTACTTCAGGCAACTTAAAACTCCTCCTGTTTATAGAATGTACAATTTGTTGCTGGAATGGCATACACAGGATGAACTGGTGAAATCCGCGATGATAGATTGGGCCAAAGATGTCGGACATAATATTATGATGGCAGACTGGGAAAGACTATGGAAGACAGGAATAAAATTTACTGCTTGTAATTTGTTAAGAGAAAACATTATGAAAATGATATATAGATGGTATTTGACCCCAGTAAAGCTTGCCAAAATCTATTATCGGCAGGACAATAAATGTTGGAAGTGTGAGAATACGGAAGGAACATTTTACCACATGTGGTGGACCTGTCCAAGGTTGAAGGTCTTCTGGGAGATGATATATAATGAACTGAAAAGAGTGTTTAAGAACACATTTGTGAAGAAACCAGAGGCCTTCTTGCTTGGAATGGTCAACCAGGAGATACCGAAGGAAGATCACACCTTTTTTATGTATGCCACAACAGCAGCAAGAATATTGATTGCAAAATACTGGAAGACAAAGGACTTACCGACTTTGGAAGAATGGCAGATGAAACTGATGGACTATATGGAGCTCGCTGAGCTGACTGGGAGACTCCGCGACCAGAGGGAGGAAGCAGTGGAAGAAGATTGGAAAAAATTTAAAGACTATCTTAAAAAATATTATAAAGTATAAAATGATATAATGCCAAAGAAATAGTAATTTACAGAGTAAAAGTAGATAATTGAAGTAGTAGAGAAGTAGATATAGAGGTAGAAATGTTTAAGAGATTTAAGATATTTAGAATGTTTAAGATAAATATAAGAGATGTAAGCTCACTCGAAAGTAAATATAAATTAAGAATAGTAATTTAAGATAAAGAAAGTAGAGTAAGTGTAGAATTTTATGAGATAAATAAGTTAAAATAGTAAATGAAATTGCCAGTTGAAATAATGGGAAACTGAAACACAGAGGGAGAGACAGGAAGAAGTCAAATTACAATGTAAAGGGAAGTAGAAAAGGAAAGAGATTATAAATGTAGTATTGTTTATTTTTGTTTTGTTTGTTGGTATGTGAGGTTTGTTTATTGTATGTTTATGTGTATAAAATTTAATAAATATCATTTTAAAAAATAAAAAAATAAAACTCCTCCTGTTTATGCTCAAGGTTGTGTTTTTTCCCCCATCAGCTGCTTTTCATTTCTCTACCTCCGAAAGTTTTCTTTGCTTTTCATGTTTTTCTTTCTGAATTTTCCCTTCTCCTATTTTGTCCCTATTTCTGCTTGAGCCATTCATCATATTCCATCTCTCCCCACCTGCCTTTAAACAGTTTGTTAACTTGCTTCATTTTTCAAAAATATAGGAGAAACTCAACAGAGCACTATGACAATTGTTCTGTCTGTGCTTTTCAGCTTGCCTGATGCAATGATATTCCCTCTCATCCATATTTTGGGGGGCTAAAGGGGGCACACAGGAGTTGGAGAGAAGGGGAAGACCTGTTGTGCTAGTGGGAGCCCTTGAGCTGGCTTCTCCTAGTGGGACTAGTTAGTTGAATCTCACCCTAAATGTTTACTATTTCATTGGATTCTGGTTAGTTTATCTTCAAAACTACTTATTTCTGCCACTAAAACCACCCCCATACTGTTCTTCTTTGTTGGCCATGCTTGAGCATGTTATTTTCTCTGAGTGTATGGATTTTATTTTATCATTTTTTTTTCTTTTTGAGATGCTTCTCAATGCTTGTCATTCAGCAGAAACTTTCCTTAACTTTTTCTTTCTTTTTTTAGTATTGTGTCACTGCAGAATTCCATTCTTAGCCTTGGCTTACTCTCCTGTTTCGGGGTTTAATGCTTATTCCTTTCTTCTTCTTTATATAATCTTGATTTTTATGGTTCTGTCTTTTCATGGCTTTCTACTTAGCGTTCTAACTGTAACAACTCCCATTAACTTTCCATCAACAACTTTTCATTTCTTCAAGATACTGGGTTCCCCAAAGTTCTATTTCTTTATTTAACGATATTTATATATTATTTAGATATATTGCTTTTCAAAATTAGTTTACAAAATGAAAACACAACAAGGCATCTACTAAAATCAAGGTAAGCTAACTAAAATTAAATTCGTTCAGCAGCTGCATATCAGTCAATAGCCTCTTACAGTCAGTTTTTGTCGGTTTTCAAAGAGCCATCAGTGACGGGGCTGAGTTCACCTCACGAGGCTGGTCATTGCACAGTGTTGGGGCAACCTCTGAGAAGAGCCTGTTGCTGGGAGATGCCACTATAACATCAATAAATTTGAGCAGGGTCTCTCTGACATTGTGTCGGCTCTTTGCTTTCCATTCTTTGCCCTTAATCATAATAACTTTGCTGTCAATACTGAGGGCTCGTCCATACTTCTGCTTGTCCTGTGCCTAGAAAGCACAGGGCTGAGTGGTTTCCCGCTTGACCTGTATTTTCTAGAAATAGGTCAGAGCCATTTCCCCCTTGCTCTGCTCCTATCGAAGGAAAAATCTGCTCTTTAGCCATAGATTGAAACAAATGGCAATCCGGGAAAAACTCAAATTACCGTTTGCTCTGATTGAGCACTAATGAGCAGTTTTCCTGGGGGAAAGCAGCGGGACAAGAGGAAGTTTGGATGAGCCCTGAGTTGTTATTTTCTGTCCTCTTTTGCCCATTGTTCATCATGTCTTTGAGCTTCATGGCTTTCTGCTCATTTTTCGAAAATAAATTTCAAAGACAAAATGTCTTATTTTTCACCCAGATTCTTCCCTTCCCCTTCCATTTTTTAATACTGTTGCTAATCTTATAATTTCTTTTCTATAAACTAGAGAACTTGGTACTCTCTCTGTGTGTTTTTGTCCACTCCTATTTTATATTTAGCTATATCCTGCCATTTTCAGATGTAACGTATTGCTAAAAGTCTTTATTTTCTTTCCATCAATTCTGCCTATGCCTTTGGTAGGCCTTTCTTATTTTAGCCCAATTTCATTGCTGTAATGTTATTACATTCCTTTGTTGAGGATCTCCCTCATTCTGTTCCACAGCTAGTTTGGAGATTTTCATGTCCAGGAACTCTCTGTTCTGCTGATCTGCTATGATTTTCTACAGGAACTAAATTGATATTTTATCTGAAGTCTGGGAGGCAGAGCAGTGAGTGGGTGGTGCAATACAAACTCAAGGCTGAACAATTATCTCTTCCATATGTTATATATACAACATTACTTGGAGAAAACAATAACAGGTAATATTAATTATCTATCAAATTAGTAAGTACATATCAATAGTATGTCCTATATATGGGTTGAGTGCTATTTGGAGCAAGTTCTGTCTTGTCAGTGGGTGCAAAAGAATCTACAAAGCTACCTGAACATGTTTTGAATTTTGATATAATGGGAGACTGTTGTTATACAGAGGGATGCAGGGGAAAATGTGTCAACTAACAGAGACTATTCCCTCAGTGCACACACACCCCAAAACACTATCCAAACAAAGAATGCATTTCCGATAGAGATTTCATAAGGCAGAAAGCACCCATTCAGTGTTATCAAATAGAAATCTTATTAATAAATGATTGATGGTCAGCAAGTAGCATAAGAATACAGTGAGGGGAAAAGATTGAAGTTTTCTTCTTGATGAGTTCTTGATGATATCTCTGGAAAGGGTAAAACACTTTGTACTGTTCTGGAACAAAGCAGAAACACTCCTACTATTCCTTCCAGAGCAGTGAAATGCGTAGCCTGCTCGCTAGGCATAAAATCCCATTGAACTCAGTGGGACTTACTTCTGAGTAAACACACTTTGGATTGCACTATAAGCAAGGAAATAAAGAAAATAAGGGCTTTGGCTTCCATAAAGAGAACTGGATAATTATAAAAGGACATTGTGGCCTTAGAAAAAGAAATTGAACTAAGGGCTAACTTTAACAAAAATGAAGAGCCTCTGAAGATTTAAAAGGCAATAAAGTAGAGCTAAGGAGAAAAGTAGCACTGTATTGTTAATTACTTTGAAACAAGAAAAGAGGCCTCTTTGGGGAAAATCAATAAAGCCCTTAACTTCAGGTCTCTTTGCTTGCTTGCTTTCACATTCAAGATACTGTCTTTATTTGAGAATTTATCCTCAGAAATACGGTAGTTTGTTTATTTAAACATTTTAAAATTATATTGTCTGCTCTGAAATTTCACCCAGATTTGGGGCAATATTACTGCCCTCCTACCGCATCCATTCAGTAGTAACTTTGGAAAAGAGTTTGCTGTAGAGATCCAGAATGAACAATTATTAACACCTAATTTTGAGATGCGGGTGGTGCTGTGGGTTAAACCATAGAGCCTAGGGCTTGCCGATCAGAAGGTCAGCGGTTCGAATCCCCGCGACGGGGTGAGCTCCCTTTGCTTGGTCCCTGCTTCTGCCAACCTAGCAGTTCGAAAGCACATCAAAGTGCAAGTAGATAAATAGGTACCGCTCCGGCAGGAAGGTAAACGGCGTTTCTGTGCACTGCTCTGGTTTGCCAGAAGTGGCTTAGTCATGCTGGCCACATGACTTGGAAGCTGTACGCCGGCTCCCTCGGCCAATAAAGCGAGATGAGCGCCGCAACCCCAGAGTCGGTCATGACTGAACCTAATGGTCAGGGGTCCCTTTACCTTTACCTTTAATTTGGGGACAAGGAGTGGCTGAATTAATGTTTCTTCTATGTGGAATGTCTGAGAGGTCATTTCTGGACATCGATATCAACGAGGAAGAAAGTAAAAATGCTTTTCTTTAAAAAGTATTCTTATTTCTAAAGGTGTATGTCAATAGTGGTGCTGCTTGGTACTTAAAAGATCCTGGCCTCAGGCTCTTATTTGCAAATGCTAATTTATATGCATATGTGCAAATTTAGAAACAATTGCTAGAATTTACTTTTCACAGAAGGAAAGCCACTTAATTTCCCATTCAAATCACCCCAAATAAAATTTTCAATCAATTTTTACTCCATCACAGGCCACCCAAGTCAGTTCAATTAATTTTCCCCATTGCCCCCAATTAATTTCTTAGGCAGATGATCCAGGTCCTGCTCCTAAATAAATTTCTCTTCTGTTGTCCCATTCATTAATGTATTTTAATGTATTTTAAATGGGATAGTTAGTATATCTTGGCTATCGTAGATCTTTTTCTCATCCTCTTGAAATGTTATTGAACCTCTTGTAGATTCACATAGCTTGTAAAGTACTGATAGTTTTAATGCATTTTTCCATCACAAAGAACGCCTGTGAATACTAGAGTCATATGAATTGGCCACTCACATGAGCAATTTGCCTCAGCATCAGAGAGAGAGAGAGAGAGAGAGAGAGAGAGAGAGAGAGAGAGAGAGAGAGAGATGCATTGCATCATCAAAAGGAGGAGGAAAGGGGATGGGAATGTGCACATGTCAATTTATATGTACCATTGCATTTATTTTATGCAAATATAAATATGCAGCAATGTATAGAAATAATTACTGTGATTTAAACAGAAATACAGAGTCAAAGATATAGGTCCCCCAAAGAACAGTGGCAGGCAAATATTGCCATAAGCTGCAGTATATCCTGTGTGCTTTATGGATATTTCCCAACAACCTTAAAGTCTTTGCTTGCTTGCTTTCCTTATTTAGTCCACCTTTCTTGTGAGCAGACACACAAAGCACATGCTCCATTTGTCTTCTACTACACAAACACACAAATGGCCTGCCCTCCTTGCTCCTCCCCTTCCACCTTACCTGCTGCTGAATGACTCAGGGCACCACTGCATGAATGGCGGACAGATGCTTCAAGATGTCAGTGCACCTGCAAGCAAGTATTAACCATGCTGCCGCCGCCATTCTTCCTAATATATACAGTCTGTGTAAGGTACAGGGTACACTAGGTACATCAAGTTGGCAAGAAGTATCCATATCCATAATAGCTGTCTTGGGAATAAAAAGGTCTGAATAAGCCAAGGCACCTCCACAGGTCACAACAGGGAATTAAGTTTCGCTTGTACAACTTAAGCCCTCAGATGTTGCAAAATATTTGAATGAATATGTTTTGCCAATGCTCTGCAACCGCCCCCCCCAACTTCATACTTAATGTGCATTATTAAAGCAGCCTAGGCAAAATGTAGACCTTTCCTTAGCATAATAAAAAAGAATACTAAATGAAAACTTAAAAGCATTTTCAAGCAAAAATTCAAATGTAGATTTAAAAGTAAAGCAAATAAATGAATTACTGAATAAATGGCCATGCACTGCATTTAAATACAACCCTTGTTGAAATGAAATTAATTCAACAAATTACTTTTAGGCTTTCCCTTTTTTAGTTTGATTAAATTGCTTCTAAAATCTCATTAACTGAGTCTATGAGATTCCAGCTTCATGACTACTGATCTGGACGTACAAGTTTCAGGCTGTTATTCACTTAGTGTGGTCCCAAAGCAGTTTCCAACCTAAATAGAACATATCAATAAATTCACAAATTCCAGTTATAATCAACAGCACCAACTTGAATGTCTTTATTAGAGAGTCCACCTCAGTCGGAGGAGCATACTGCCGATAACGCTAAGGGTGCAGGTTTGACCCCTGTAAAGGATAGCTGCATATTCTTGCATTGCAGAGGGTTGGACCAGATGATCCTCAGGATAACTTTCAACTCTACAATTCTGTGATTCTATGAGCAATTACAAATTTGTTGAAGATAAGGCTATCAGTGACTACTAATCCAGATAGATATGTTCTACCTCCACAGTTAGAGGCACAGTGTTTCTGAATACCAGTTGCTGGAAACCACAGGACAGGGGAGGGCTGTTTTGCGGAGGTTCTGCCTGTCAGCTTTGCATGGGCAGCTGGTTCCATGCTGTGAGAACAAGATGCTGGACTAGATGAGCTGATCCAGCAGGTTTCTTCATACGTTATTAAATTAGAATGTGGGGGCTAATCTGTGTCCTCTTCTGCTTTTCTTTTTTGGTGATGTATTACCCACTTTTCTGCAATGCTTTGGTGATCACCCTACATGACAGCCAAGTAGTCCCATAGATCTCAGAACAGAATGGAAAACATCTATGGAAGTTTTACTACAGTCAGGGCCATCTTACCCATAGGCGCTAGGGGTGTGGGGTACCCGGGTGCTGGGCTCTAAGGGGCACCAGGCCGAGAGTCCAGGGCCCTAGAGTTGAGTCCGGGCCCCAAGTGTTGAGTCTGAGGAAGAGCCCGCCCATCAGTCAGAGTGCCGCGGTGGGCTCTTCTGCTGCTGTGGGTTCGGGGGCGACTGAGCCAGCGAGACACTTAGGTGGCCAGCCGGCTCCACCCTATAAAATAATAATAATAATTTATTATTTATACCCCGCCCATCTGGCTGGGTTTCCCCAGCCACTCTGGGCGGCTTCCAACAGAACATTAAAATGCAATACTCTATTAAACATTAAAAGCCTCCCTACTGCGCGCCTGGGAGTGGGCAACCGGGGTGGGTGGGGTGCCGGGTGGATCTTTGCACCCCGGTGCCGCATATGCTTAAGATATCCCTGACTACAGTTTATTTTAAAATCTGATTCTTCAGTAGGTTCCTGTAGAGATCACTCTCTTACTCAATATTTTTCCTTTTCCCTAGGCTGCTACACCTCAAGATGGTAGAAAGCCAAGACTATATTGCATTAGCAGGGCCCAAGATATAAATCACACATCATATATGCCCAGTCTATTGATATCACTGCCAGATGTTATGGTATACACATAGCTGCCCCAACTCTAGAAGTGCACCCAATATTTTAGTGAGCAACAGCACGTCACATCATATTCTTACATGTGAAAATGACTAAGGCACTGCTCTTGTCTGCTGGAAATAGGTCAGGATCTTTGCTCACTTGCTTTGTACCTGACCTCGACTACTCTGTTGAATCGGCTCTTTTCTCTGTAAAAAGAGAGTAGGAGTTGTTAACCCTGTAAGTGTGACAATGCCAATCTGTTAATGCATGCAAAGTAATCATTCTGATTCTTTTTAGATACCATTCATGAGTCATATTTGTTGCTCTGCAAGAAAGAAAATGTAGTGACTAGTTTTCCGTAGACTGTTAACTCTGAACATCTGCTCATGTTTTATGCAGAATTTTATGCTTCTCTTTATTCAGAGTTTTTCCTGAGTAAACTTAAAATAAAAACATTTCATGCAATATGCATCTTCTATGGTGAGGAATTTGAAGAAATTGGAGGAGGCAAAAATATGGAGGGATGATTAACTCTATCATATGTTACAGATGGAAGCAAAAGTGAGCTAAAAACTTTCTGCCTTCTCTATGAAGGTGATTTAATTTTGTAGGTAAAGTCTAGAGACAGTGCAAGGCTGAACTGTGTACTCACAATCTAAATGTACACATCATTGTTGAAACGGTAGCAAATAGAGCTTGATTAATGCTCTATAGGGACCCAGGTGGCGCTGTGGGTTAAACCACAGAGCCTAGGGCTTGCCGATCAGAAGGTCGGTGGTTCGAATCCCTGCGACGGGGTGAGCTCCCATTGCTCGGTCCCAGCTCCTGCCCATCTAGCAGTTCGAAAGCACGTCAAAGTGCAAGTAGATAAATAGGTACCGCTCTGGTGGGAAGGTAAACGGCGTTTCCGTGCGCTGCTCTGGTTCGCCAGAAGCAGCTTTGTCATGCTGGCCACATGACCTGGAAGCTGTATGCCAGCTCCCTCAGCCAATAAAGCAAGATGAGCGCCGCAACCCCAGAGTCGGACACGATTGGACCTAATGGTCAGAGGTCTCTTTACCTTTACCTTAATGCTCTATAGTCAGGCTTCCTCATCCTCGGCCCTCCAGATGTTTTTGGCCCACAACTCCCATGATCCCAAGCTAGTAGGACCAGTTGTCAGGGATGATGGGGATTGTAGTCTCAAAACATCTGGAGGGCCGAGGTTGAGGAAGCCTTCTCTATAGCTGATATGATGGGCATGGCAGAGATGCTTACTTGACCTTCCATCGCCTGCATCACTGCTGCTTCCTGGGAGAGGGAGGCAACACCACATGAGTGCTACTGCCCCACCCTGCTAACTTTTCCTCATCTTAAAATCTTCAAAATATTCTTCCAGTGCTCTGTGCCCCATGCATATGTGGGTGTGAAACACTGAAATAAAAGTAAGATAAAAAAAAGGCTCCCAAGTGCTCCTGGCTAGGAGGAGAATAGTTTGGGGGCAACAGTGAATACATTGATGTCCATACGTTAGACCCTCATTACGATCAGTACGTCTCACCAGTCAGATTCTCCATGCAAGGTGCAGGGACACAGATGGATAACAACCATCTTCTTACCCCATAATAAGAAACACTGAAGGCATAGAAAGGTGTCATATTAGATGAAATAGAAGTCATAGAAACTGAGAAGGCTATTGAAAAGTAATAAGAGACATAATAAAACTGCCATTATGAGTTCAAACTCAAAGCTAAAAATACATGATGCACACCCTGCACTTGTAGCCCACACACTTAGTACAGCAGTGGGCAAGTTGCAATTTAGAAAATCATGAGCAGAAATCCAGCAGATATTTCGAGAAAGGAGGCACATATACTAAAGCAGCCCACACGTTGAAGTTTGCCTGCAACCACCAAAAATCAGACCAAATAATGATAAAGGTCTAAGAATGCTTCTAGCATCTGTTCAGCCCAATTCAGGAAGACACCACACTCGCTTCTACTTCTCTTACCTCTTTGTTGCAACACTGGGCTGAGAAGTAAGTTTTGAACCCCAGCACTGCAATGGGGTGATTTGCTTTTCTGTAATGGAACCATCACCAGAAGCGCTTACTAGTCAGGAACAGGAAGGAACAATTAAGGCTTTCTAGGAGTGCCATACTGGAAGATGCACCTTTGCAGAAAGGAAAAGAAGCACCTGATTCTGGCTGGTGGGCCACTCACTGTGACTTTGCAGGTTACATCCAGCCGATGGTTTGCCACCCCAGGACCATGGAACTAATTTCTCCTTCTGTTTTGCCATAAAATAAATGGCATATTCTTTTACTCTACGTTTTGCTCTGTGGTCTGGCTGCTCATTCCCTCTTGTTTAAGTGTTGTTTGCCCTGTGGTGCAACGTGACTCAGCTAGCACATGTTCTTTCTGCTCATGTGGATGAAAATATGCAGGAGCAGGGCACTGTGGGGAATTAAAATGGCAGGCTTGCACTTAAATGGTTTTAAGTAGGGCACGGGCCTGGTTGTGACATCTCACAGGAGCAGAAGAGGGGAAGATTACAGGTTTTCAACGTGTTGGAAATGTAGGACTATAGGAAGCTGCCTTGTTCTGAGTCAGATCATTGGTCCATCTAGTTCACTGACTGGCAGTAGCTCTCCAAGAGTCTCTCCCAGATCTGACTGGAGATGCCGGGGATTGAACCTGGGACCTTCTGCATGCAAAGCAGATGTCCTATCAGAGAGCTAAAGCCCTTTTCCTATCCCAGAGAGGGTGCATCAGACAGCAGGAATGGGAGGAATCAGGCACATACTATAGATTCCCAGATTTAGATTTAGATTCAGCTATGCATAGTCAGCCAACTGGCAAGGCTGAACTTTAAGTCATATTGATGACTTGCCTGTGCACACCTTTATTTCTACCACCTTCGTTTTGTTTCCATAATATTCATAGTCTTCCAAGAAATCCATTTAACTGCTCATATGGAATCTTTTTAGTATTTGACAAATGTGCCAGTGTACATAGCATACATTATTCATGTCATTTCTGCTGCAAATTTTATATACTTTTTTGAAAAATGATTTTTATCCAAGCTTTCATTCCTTGCCCAAACAGAACTGAGAAAGCCCACCAGAGCTGTCTGAAATGACTTTAAAGTAACTGAGGCCGCCATAACATGTTAATTTGCATTTGACAACAACTCAGCCTTCATATGCAGTTTTCCAAGGTTTGTTTCTCTGGTGCCTGTATGATGCATGTGTTAATGGAAATACTCAAAGTCAAGTGCATTTTGAGCCACACAACTGGAATGGCATGGCCACGCAGCAAAAACTTATATCTTCAACATAAAACCAACCATATGGACATAAGGAGGCTAGAGCTGGGGGAGAAAATTTGCCTTGAAGTTCATGAATTGGATCTGGCATTTGTGTCCCTCAGTAGCAGCAACAAAACCCAGAATTAAGTTGTATTACCTTTAAGACATTATCTGCACCTGGTCCTTCTTTTACACTAGTTTTACACTAATTTTTCCTAGTGTGGGGTTGTTAAGTAAGTCAAGGCCTACTCTCCCATTGATCTATAGTTCCTCCTAGCAGGGGTGGCCTAGCCCCATTTTGCTTCCATGAGGGAAGTTGCTACCCTCCACCAAAGCTTTGTTTACTGGGGTTGTACAGCCATGGCAGCTTCTGGCAAGATTTCGTTGGAAGCCATCAACTGCCACTTCTCTTTGCTTCTCTGGTTGCAGATTCCATCACCCAAGGCAGCTGTCTCAGTCCACCTCATGGGTAGGCCGGCCATGCGTCCTACCTGTTGCATGTGGAGGTTGTATAACAAATCAATGGTGAGAAGCCATGAAGGAAGATGCTCCTAAAACATCTTCAGGGCAACTCTCTTCTACAGGTTTGTTGGTTCTTTACTATTTAATTAGTCTTGGAAATGTCAGTTACAGAAAATGTCAACATAACTTTATCAACTAGAATTATCATACTAGAATATATCATACTAGGATTAAGAAGAGCAACAGAAACACATTGCAGTTTTGACACAGAGAAGCCAATTAGAGAGATATTAGCTGTAAAAATAAGTTTCTTAACATAAGTTTTGCTCATTGATCTGAAGGACATGTTCTTCATACAAACGTCATGCATTAGTTTGTGAGGCAACAGGGTGTAAGGTGGAGACAAGAAACTTAATGTTTTGCAAGAAAAGTCTAGAAATACTGGAGATGGGCTATTTTGGGATGGAGAATTACGTCAACCATTTCTTTTTTCTGTCATAGCTGTTCCTTGATAAATGCAGCTGCTATCAATGTGATATTATCATAATTTACACACAGTAAAGGATCTGGGAGGATGGGGAAGGAAACACAAAGCTCAGTACAAGCATACAAAATCATGGTGGTCTTCACATATCGTTACTCATACCTCAAATCCTCTGGAAGAATTAGGCCTGCTACACATCTTTCGACCCTTTGTATAAATAATGACAATCTGTTTTAGGTTCTTTTTCCTCTCCACTCTTGCTTTTAGTGTCAAACTTAGCAGAGCAAGCTGTACTATTAAGATTTCATAAACTAATTTTGTGAAGTGCCTAGAGGTGTCTTGGTATGATAATGTACTTTAATATTAAAACCAGTGAAGTGAAGGAATATCATGTTTCTAGTTATATATCCATATTCATTTGTACCTACTAAAAGCCTTTGTTCATGCAGTGGCAATCCCACCCCACTCCTTTTTTGGGGGTGGTAAAAAGATCTCAACCCGCCCCCCACCCACCCCGGCTGAACTGGCTAACACTGAATAAAACTAATGGAGGGTTCACCTGATCCCTTTCTTGCATTGGAAAGCATGTGTGCGGCAGACTAGCCTCATCTCTGATGATGAAGCACACAGGGCTCCTCCAGTTGATGGGGAATTGTGGTTGGCAGTGTGTGCACAGGGAAACTTCATACATGGCCACCAGGTGCACACATAGTGGAGTGTGTGGTTTGGTGCATATGTCACTGAGTAGGGGTAGGCCTAACTGGTCCAACCAACCAGACAACTCACATATGGAGGCAGGAGTGTGGAGAGAGCAGCTGAATGGGGCACAGCTGTGGGCAGCCTGAGGAAATACCATCCACTTTGGTTCTGCCCATAAAAAGCAAGTCTGGCATGAGAAACAAGGATGATGTCCACTGTTTCCAGGAAATCAGTTCTGCTTCCGAGTGGGACTGGGTTGCGCTCAGGCCACTAGGCCCCACCCTTGCCTCAGCGTGGTGTAGGATAGCATCCCGTGTCACGCTGAGGGTGTCCCAGCCATGCCATTTGCCAGGCGGCCAATCAGGGCGCTGTGGGGGCGTGGCCGGGGCCCATTTAAACCCGCGGTGCAACTCTGGCAGATCCTCTTTCAGCCTCGCACCGCGGATCTCCCGCCCTCACACCCTCTTTTAGGTATGGTCACTGGCCTTGCTATGGACTTCAGTTGGTCACCATTGAGGGTCCTGGTAGGACTTTTTCCACTTGGCAAATTGGCCCCAGCCACTTGGTTTTCGTCTACCTCGTAGTAATCGTCACAACTTTGTAAGGTTTGGCGGTTAGGCATTGGAATAGTGATGTGGGGGGGAGGTGAGGTGTGGCCCCTCCATGCGTAAGGGTATTCCGTTAAAGGAATCCGGGGGTGTGGATCTCGTCCGAAGCCCGGGGAGGGGCTAGGGCCATGCCACGACCCCAGCGGGAACCCAGGGGGGCTTGAGTCAATCTGCATCGGTGGGACTCCCCCTACTGGTGGTTTACCCTTCCAAACTTCCTGCAAGGCAGGCAGGAGTCAGATATAGTCTGTTGATGCCAATGCCTAAGCCAATACCGCTCACATTCTGTAACCAATAAAGTTGTGGCCTAAATTTTGCCCATTAACATTAACCTACATTCTGTGTCCTTGTGTCTTTATTCTCCTGGGGTGGCTTGGGGGTCTTGAAGCGCAACTCTTCTCATCGCAAGACTTTTAGGGATGAGCTAAGAGTTTGTTTGGACTCTGGGTAGGGACCCAGAGGCTGAGAGGGAGAGGGTGTCAGAAGGAAAATTAATTGATACTGATTTTTATATATTTGTAGCTTTACTGTAACAGTTTTTATATGTAACTGTATTTTTGTAATATTTTGTTCGTCTATTGTTGCTTCAGTTTTCTGTACACTGCTTAGAAATGTTTTTAAATATATTAGGCGGTATAGAAATTAAACAATCAGAAAATAATCAAATGCCTAGTCTGCTTCTGGATATCAGTTTCTGGGGAGCATGTGGCAAGTGTGCAGTTGCACCCATGTCCTCCTTGAGGGCCTCCCATAGGCATCCCTTTAAGAACAGGATGTTTGACTAGATGGGCCTAAATTACTCATCCACACTTCCTTTATTTCTTCTGTTTGTGTCATGATTCCTGGGTCTGGGTCTGAGAGGTTCTTCTTTTGTCCCACTGTTTTCTCCTGGAAAACCCACGGTTTATTGCTGAATCAGAACAATCTGCAGAAAACCTGTATGACGTTTGTTCCCATTCAGTAGGGAAAGTAGCAGGACAAAACAAAAATCGCTCAGAAATCATGGGACTAACAGAAGTGTGGATGGTCCCTTAGTTTGCTCCAGCAGAGCTTTTTGTATGCTCTCCAGCTAAAAGTAACCAGAACTAGGTAGCACTAATCACAGTCCTCATTCAGAGCCACTTTCATGAGCATTGCAAAATTGTTCAAGAATATTGTAAAGTTTTTACTGAACTGACAGTTTCCATCTAAAAATGGAAGATGCAGAATAAGGTACCATCTTTCCCAATCTACTAGCTTTATTCTAAAAAGAAGGATTGTCGATTCATAGGGTTGAAAAACATGACTATACAAGCTCTCCCCCCACACACATGACATTATTTATGCCTAAAAGAATATTGGCAAGCATGGGAATAAATGCACTGCAAATGATCACAAGGGTTAAAATAAAATTTGTCAAAATAAACTTCATCAACCAAAACCAAAACCCAACATAAGAAAGGAGCAGGAAGAAAGATACAGGAAGCCGTAACTGTGATGGAGCTGGTGAGTGAGGGGGAGGGATCTCAGAAATAGTGTAGTAATGGAATGAAAAGTGTGTATATCCCTCATTGATTTCTCAGTTAAAATCCCCTGATGGGAAAATCAGCAGACTGATTCTGGGGGAAAACAAAATAAAAAATAAATAAATTCCTTCCAGTAGCACCTTAGAGACCAACTAAGTTTGTTCTTGGTATGAGCTTTTGTGTGCATGCACACTTCTTCAGATACACTGAAACAGAAGTCACCAGACCCTTATATATAGTGAGAGGGTGGGAGGGGTATTACTCAGAAGGGTGGTGGGAATGGGTGATAGGCTGATAGCTGTGGTGAACCTGTTGATGACTGTTAACTACTGCAATTAGTCTTACAGGAAAAAGCAAGGGGTGAGAAGGTTAAAAATAGCTTTGTCATGTATAATGAGATAAAAATCCAATGTCTTTATTCAGACCAGGTCTCTCCATGGTTTTAAGTTTGGTAATGAGTTGCAATTCAGCAACTTCTCTTTCCAGTCTATTTCTGAAATTCCTTTGCAATAAGACAGCTACTTTGAGCTCTTGTATAGAATGTACTGATTCTGGGAAGTTGGTTGAGGGCTAAAGACTGAAAAAGGGATATACAGGGAAAGCCTAAAGTAAGCCTCAGGCTATTGAGTGAGCTGAACAAACTTGCCTCAGAAAGTGGCCTTTTTTGTCGCAGGCTGCTTTTTGTTTTGACTTATAGTGCTTGCTGTTGTCTGAAAGGACATATCAACTGGGTTTTGTCTTGCTGCCTAACAAAAAGAATGAAGAATCAACATAAAAAATACACATTCCCCTATAAGTTGCCCAGAAGGTTTTCCTCAGGTCTTCCCCACCCTCTCAGCCTTATTTTCCCATGTGAATTTCCACTCTGTATGTAACAAGCTGAGCCATGGAGAGTTCATGACTCAGGTGAGATGTAAACAGAGGTGCTCCTTTGATTCACTATAGCTCATGGTAACTCTGATATGTGGCCAGGTAGTGTGTCCCAAGTTTATTGGGGGCTAATGGATGTATTAAAAAAACCTGCCAATGGGTAGCTCCTTAAAATGCTGGTTTATAAATGCACTATGTGGCCTTAAACTGCTATTCTCACAGTATTAGCCCCCCATCTAAGATGTGAGTCTGTTTAACAGCAATCATGCAATATCATATACGAGAAACTACCAAGCCTTTGGCAAAATAAATGAAAATAAAAGATTGTAGGGGAAACTGAAACATGAAGATTAATCAAAGGTACAAAATGCAATAGGCCTGACCTGTAAAAGTCCTGTTTAGGTTTCAGCTCAACTTACAACCAGTTTACTAACAGCAAAAAGGAATATAATATAATATATCTATATACAGTGAGGCTATCTATTCTACCATAGGGTGGCTTACACCTATATTCAGGACATAGCTTCAATACAAACATAAACTGGTTTAATGATATTTTTAAGAGCCCTCACCAACCAGCAGTACTCAGAATTCTTTGGAAGAAGCTACATTAGTTACACTGATATAAAATAAATATATGTTTCTATTGCAGATAAACTTTTAGATACACAGCATGGGAAGTTAGCAATAATCTTTTGTGTCCAAAGCAGTTTTCTCTTGGGCTTTATCTATATATAATCTTTATATTTGCATAAAATCAGATTAGAATTGCATGTTTCACCACCAGCTCCTAAATTAGAAATTGCATACGACCAAACCTGCTCTATGAAAACCCAGTTGAGCAACACATACACACTTTGTCTTGCCCTTCTTTGCTCTAGTATATTTTATGTCCCTCTTCTAGACTAGACTGGAAACTGTGTTCTCTGTTCTCTGTTCTGCTTCCTTCACTATGCCTTTAATCTGTCATTAGAGTACTTTACTCTGACCATATGGACTTGATCTTTGCCTAATTTCTGGACTGTTTGACCCACCTCTTGACTGGCACTTGCAGAATCACTTACGCAACTGATCACATGCTACACACCACTGAGGGAAGGGGAACTGCATCTGACAAGACAAGTTGTACAATGCAGAGTCAATGCATATTGATGGATCAATGTTAATTGTAATGATTGTACATGAAGTCATGAAAATCCTTTAAACTGTGCTATTTCGGCTCATTAACATTGTGTGTTATACACATCATCTCACCTGAGTGCTGTCTTTTCTATCTACATAACAATTCATTATTCTTGTAAGTAGCACTTTAATGGATGTGGTGGACCTCTTCGCTCAACTATTCCTGACATTTCAATTAAGCCCTTGTATCACATGTCTTCCAGCATCCGTGAAATATCATCATGAATAGCCACCTGAATGATTTCAAATCAACGTTAAATGAAAGTCTAAGACAGTTTTGCCCTAAAGCCCTGCACATGCACTAAGAAAAGTGGAAAACATTATCAATAAATTGCTATGTGGAAATTACAGTTTCATATAGTTTAAAAACTGAATGGCAAATGCCCTGCATGGTGAATAAAAGACTGAGATTCCACTCCAATACATTATTTTTAGTGTAAAAACTCTGCTGTTAATATGGAGTTCTCTTTCCCATACTAGCTGCCTCATACACTACAGTGGAGGAAAGGAAAGAGATGCAAATGTACATTCAATAAAAATGTAGAGCCTTGCTGGATCTAGCATCCTCCTGCCACAATAGCCACCCAGATGTCTTTCAGATGCTACGGGCAGGGCTTGAAGGCACCAGTCTCTCCTAGCATTCTCTCTCAGCAGCTGATTTTCCACAGCATACTGTCTCTGAAAATGGAGGCTCCATTGAATCATCTGAAACTTTTGGACAAGTACCGGTAAAGGTGAAATGCTAGATTGTGGGCCTTCTATTTAGCTCAGCCCTATAACTGATACAGGGAGCCACAATAGTGCAGTGGCTGGAGGGTTGAGACTTGGACAAGGGAAGACTCAGGCTCAAACCCCTCTCAGTCATGTAACTCACTGGGTGACATTAAGCCAGTGACTAACTCTTCACATAATCTACATCACAGGAGTGCTGAGGATAAAAGGGCATAACTACATGCCCAACATGGTAAAATGTTCCATTCTCCTTTGTGCACCTCCAACATTTTTTGAATATGATTTCAGGAGTTGGATAGCATCATGCTATACCTTTAAAACAATTTTCTATTACATTTGTGTTCAAATAAAATTGATGATCTTTTCTCCACAATTTCTCCCACGCCTCCATGTTTATGATTACTGTGCCCTGAGCCTACCTTATGTATAATCTTTTGCTTGTTCCTGTTTTCAGTCAGAATTTAACAACAGATGATATATCTTAGATAATTGGCATTTGCCTTTCTTTATGACATTTACCAAATTCTGTTAGTTCTCTCAGCATTACATTCTCCCTTATAAGTTTTAATACTATATTTTGCACTATGTTTTGCTTCTTTGACTACTGAAAATTGAATCATTGTTCCACCTTGAATCAGTTCTTTGTACCTGAATAAATCCTTCCTGCCCATCCAATATTACAGCACAACCCTTTGTTCTTATGTGATGCCAGGGCTCAAACGAAAGGGCTCCTGTAACCATATATCTTTTGTGAAAGGTGCCTTAACTCTAAGGTGGATAACATGACTTGTCTAAACCTGGAGGGTGTCTGGGGTTGTGGCTTGTGGCTGCATTCCCCCCCCCCCAATAATCCACGCATGGTGTGATATTAGATGTAGCATTGCTGTATGAATGACCCAGAAGTAATAGTTAGCAATCTGCCATTTAGAATGCAATTAAATTACAACTGAATACCAATAATCCAAACAGCAACATTACATCTCAGCATGTGTTAAAGAGGTATGGAGAACTCAAATGCAGTTCTTCACGTCCACACATGTAGACAAGTTCCACGGGCAACAGTGCATACATTTGATCTCATCTGGAGGAGAAAGCACTCAGGATGTGATGGTTCTTTGTAATAAAGTATTTGGTTTATTTACAAATCTATAAGTAGAACATATGTGGTGGCAAATAACATACTTCCTGCTACCAGACAGCAGACCCACTGCCTCACAAAGGATCTCCAGAGAGAAGCATCTGGCAACCGAAAATGCTTCCAGATAACTCTTAATTCTCTCTCTGTTTCTGCTTTACTCTGTCTCAAAACTGCCTCCCTAGTTGGATTGCAAAGAAGCACTGGATTGCTTCTTTGAAATACTTAGGCCACCTCTCAAGGTGGCTTACAGAATAGAAAAGTTTAAAAGCAACAATGGGTTAAGAAAAGCCAATGAATGTGATAAAATAATCAATCAGGCCACATACTGTATATTAAAATTCAATACGGAAATGCAGCTAAAAACCATCAGGCATTATTGAACAACAGCTCAAGAGAACAAATGGGTCTTTAAGGCTCTCTGCCATGCATGTGTGTGTGTGCGCGCGCACACACCTTAATATGCTGAATGGAAAAGTGCAAACCACATTTATTTTGTCCAGAAGAAAGCACTAGCTAATTTTTAAGGCTGAGTTTTCAAGGAGCTGCACATATGATACAGATCCAGCTAAAATCCTCTCCATCATGCTCTATGCATATGTGTGCCGAAAGCAGAATGCAGGATAGCTTTCCTTAGGACATAGGCAGAAACCTTCTCTTCCCTTCCTGGCTGCTGTTCCACTGGGCAAGCCACATGGGTCCCTGTGTGCTCCATCACATTACTCAGGCAGGAGCCTTTCCATGCTATGCAGGTTATGATCCAGCAGCCTGTTTCTCATTGAGTCCACCACGTGGCCCAGTGGGTTCCGTTGAGAGAGGCCTGTGCATATGTGAGCCTGAGCTGGATCATTATAAGCAGAGTGTGAAAGGGCTCTTGCCTGACAGCAGTTGGGCTATAGTCCCAGTTTCCAATTCTTTTTCCTTTTAGCATTTTTGCTGTGTTTTACCCACTTTTGATAGCGTGATTTTGATTAGTGCTCACCACAGGAACATCAACATGGAACACCAGCAGGAGTATAGGAAGGGCCTGGAAACAAATATATTGTGTTAATTAATGAATGAATGAATGAATGATGAGCCAAGATTTCTGCTGTTATATGCTGGGGTTTGTGTAGAGTTGGAAGGGACCATGAGGTTCATCTAGTTCAACCTCCTGCAATGCAGGAATCTCAACTAAGGCTTCCATGACAGATGACCATCCAACCTCTGGTTGCAAATCTCCAGGGAAGGATAGTCCACCACCTTCTGGGGAGTCCATTCCACTGTCAAACAACTCTTACCATGAGAAAGTTCTTCCTGATGTTAAGTTGGAATTTCCTTTCTGTTCCTTGAACACCGACAGACCCAGGACAGAACCCTATGGCACGCCACCTGTCACTTTTTTCCAGGATGATGAGGAACCATTAGTGAGCATTCTTTGGGTTCGGTCAGTCAACCAGCTAGAAATCTACCTAACGGTAACCTGATCCAGACCGCATTTTACCAACTTCTCCACAAGAATATCATGGGTGACTTGCTTGCACTTGTTGCAGGTGTAGTTTTGCATGTTCTCAGGCAACAGGGCACAGGCCTTGCAAGTCACTGCAGGAGCTCCTTCGCCATCCATGTCTCCCTTGCAAACATCCGAGTTTCCAAATCCTGAACTCTTGCTCACAAGCTCCCAGAAGCTGCAGTCAGCTAAACAGTACTGCTGCTGGCTGTTAACTCCACCCCCAATTCACTTTCTCCTGCAGCCTGGCTTCCTCTTGGCAGTAGGCCCTCTCCTTCATGGCCACACATTGCATATCAACTAGCCAATATGGCGGGAGATATATCGTCACACACTTTTGCCTTCAGCAGATCAACACACTTGAATACTTAGGAAAACACGGACTTGTGAAAATTCCAGAGGCTCAGCTATTAATTCTGCATGAATTATCACCTTTTCACAAATCAGCACGAGGCAAATGATAATGATTTGCAATTTATAGCTGGTAAATTTTTAGGTGCTTTATCACCACACATACTTTTGTGCTGCTTGTCACTGCAATAATCATTAATTTATTTGATATCTATGTGGATATCATAGTCTCTCCCTTGAGATTTCAACTGTAATTCAGCATTAATTAAACACATCATTAAGTATTTAGTATTCATCATCATCCTATTCATCTTAATTGATTCATTTGATATTAATGTAAATGTCGCAAACGCTTCAACAGAATTCCCAGTATAGTTCAGTAGCAGTGTGCCATTATGACAAGTGTTACGAGCACAGAGTAAGCTGGTGTGGGGCTGCATTTTATGTGGTTGGCACTGGTGTAATTAATGGACCACTTCCTTGATGTATGGCATGGCCAAGTGGTAAATAGAACAGCACAGCCATTTACTGCTGGTTATTAGAATCAGTAGTCAAATGCAAAGTTATCTATTGAAAGGGATGGCACTTAAATAAGCTGGCTTTGTACATTAATTAATTAATTTGACTTTCTTTTTCATTAGAATGACAAAAATAAGCTTGTATGGGCTTTCAAGGCAGTGATCCCATCCAACTTCTGTATTGTGAAGAGGTTATTCTTCACTTAGGTTACCTTTCACTATGTTGTGCCCAGTGGCTTTTTGTAACTAGAGATATGATATGTGTATTTTAAAGAGTCACTTCTCCCACATGCAGTTGCCATTTTTTTGTAGGTCTTCTCAGTATACATGACCCTGTCTAGATTGGGAACATATTGTGTGGAAAGGCGCTTAGCCCTTTCCCCCATGTCAGTTTGCTACCAAAAGTCCCCTAGTATTTGCCCCTGTACAAATTGCTTCTTTATCAGCTGTTCTGTTCAGTATACCTGAAGGAGCGTCTCCACCCCCATCGTTCTGCCCGGACACTGCCAGTGTCCAGTGCCGAGGGCCTTCTGGCGGTTCCCTCACTACGAGAAGCCAAGTTACAGGGAACCAGGCAGAGGGCCTTCTCGGTAGTGGCGCCCGCCCTGTGGAACGCCCTCCCACCAGATGTCAAAGAGAAAAACAACTACCAGACTTTTAGAAGACATCTGAAAGCAGCCCTGTTTAGGGAGGCTTTTAATGTTTAATAGATTATTGCATTTTAATGTTCTGTTGGAATTTGCCCAGAGTGGCTGGGGAAACCCAGCCAGATGGGCGGGGTATAAATAATAAATTGTTGTTGTTGTTGTTGTTATTCTGGTGCACCTGGAGAACCTTGATCACCACGCCAAATGAATATTCTTTAACTAGCCTCTTCCAAACTGTGCTGCTTTGTTTCTGAGTACAACATACTGATCAAGGTTATGGGTCTGATCAAGGTTATGGGTCTGATCATTATCCTGTACTGCCACTGTACATACACCCAGTGGAATTATCTTTTATCCTGTGCATGTTTTCAAGCATACCTGCTTTGTACAGTGTTGAATGTTCCTTGCAAACCCTTTATAATGAGTAATATGTAAATAAGGCTATGCCACATTCCATCTTGTGCATTTCACCCTCTATGTGAGTGTTACCCATATAGGCTCTTTATCTCCATCTCTTATGCAAGACACTCAAAACACAAACAAGCTTTAGTCAAGTGTTCTTCACTATTCTCTGCATGTACTTTATAGTGCTCTTCCAGCTTTTATTTTTCTACCTTTTTATTCTGTTACGTATGGTAAACTTCCCCCTCCCCCACATCACCAGCAAGTCAAATTTTGGAGATAGCATCCATTGCTTTACGACTTGACTTGCCACAATGACTCCATTTTCCTTTTGTCTTTGCTTTGAAATTCTGTCATTTGTGGATGGTGTTTCCATGAAGATAACTATTTTTCTTGGCTTTTGCTTAAAGTAACAGTTGACAGGAGGTGCTTCTGAATATTTTAATCTCTGAGGTCACCACAGTTCGCAAAGCCATCTGTAGATTGTCCTCAAAACTGTGGTTCTCCCCCAGCCTTTAGAGTGCATGCAGTTCCATGAGTCTCCACCCCTTATTTGTTCATTATGCTTGTAAAATCAAAGTCTCTGCAATCTCCAGGAGTTTTTGGTGTAAAATGTCCCTGCAACAAAGTCACAATTTCAGCAAGGGATTCAGAGCATGGCTTCTCCGGGTGTGTCAAACCACAAAGCAAGTACATATGGCAGTGCACTGGCTTTGTGGTTTGACACACCCAGAGAAGCCATGCAGGGACTTTGTTTTCATGTGGAGTACCATGGAGTAGGAAATGCTAGCGCTGTGCCAAAAATTTCTCCTGCATTTTTACAACCATCCCACAACAATGAATGCGAAAATAAATGCCATTCCAAAATTATGAAGGGGGAGAGAAATATTCAGTGAAATTCTCATGGGTGAGATGCGACATTTTTGTTGTGCTTCACTTACATTCCAGGTGGCCAAGGGGTGTTTATGAGTCTACAAAGCATTTCTCCAATGGTTTGCATTCCATAGACTTCATGGGACCCCACATTTCCTGAAAAACCCATAATGTTCTTGTGCTGGACTTTCCTGCAATCCAGAAATCACTTACCACATGTCTGTTTATTGTTATTTTCAAATAAAGTAATGTCTTTTTACCTTTAAAGTTATCTGTTCAGAATTTTTTTTTTCTTTAAGACTAAAAAGGACTTTACTGAAAACGAAACCATTGAGCACACTGGCCTCAGGTGCTCTGAAGCCACCACACTTCAGTTACTTCAATTTAAAAATTCATGTCATGAGGGAAAATGCCATGAAGTTAACTTCTCCCATGAGGCCTTTTGAAACCAGACTGCTCAGGGAGCTGGGCAGCTGTAGAGTGCTGGGAAAATGTTTACTGGAAAGGAAAGCAAACATCACCCAGGGATGCCTTGCAATAATAAGACAAGCTCAAGTCACACCCACCAACTGTATAAAGAAATTCTAAAGCTCCCTATGAAGAAGGCTATAAAACAGAAAAAAGACACTTCTCCTGTGAAGAATACTGTGAAATTGGAAAACAGGCTTTGGCTGAGCACTACAAAATAGTGCTCCAGACATTCAACATACCGTAAGCCAGTCTTCTACAGTAATATCAGAAGGGTCCATATACTTTTTCTGGAATATCATTTTTAAAAATATGAATCTTCATAAAGTTATTAGATGGTCACCTCACATGCCCTCCCAACTCTTCCTCCTTGAAGACTATGTTCAGGCCTAGTTTTTATAACATCCCTTAGATTCTACTGCTCTTCAACTGATAACTGTTTATGCAATTAGGTACTACAACAACAGTGGGAGTCCTTCCCTTCCCATCCTCATCACCACCACTCAGTATGTGTGCTGCGTTAATAATTTCTGGAATACAGCACTGCAACAACCTCTTGAGATCTTGGCGGTCTATGGGAGGGAAAGGCAGTATGCCTCTGAATCCCAGTTGCTGGGAATCACAGGCAGGGACAGGGTTTGGGTGCTCAAGGTCTACTTCCCAGCTTTCCATAAGCATGTGACTGCCCATTATGAGAACAGGATTCTGGACTAGTTGGGCCACTGGCCTGATCCAGTAAGTTCTTCTTATGTTTTTATGCAAATAAAGTATTTTGCTGGGGCGTGTGCAGAGTGCCCATCCAACACGCCAGCAGATTGTGCAAATGGGAAACCCAAAATCAGTGGCGGTGCGCGCGCCCTGCGCCCAGGGGTTTGGTCAGCTGCCCACGGGGCGGGGCGAGCCAGGGCAGGACGCTCCACGGGGCCTCCAAGGAGTCTGCCTGCCTCCTACTACTCAGCCGCCCTATAGCTGAGGGGGAGGCAGCAAGTGGACTGTTTGGGCAGTGCGGAGCCTGTGGGTGCTCAAGCCACCGCATCACTCCCAGGAGAGATGCATGGCTTGGGTGCACTGCAGGCCGCGCAGTGAGTGCCACCCAGCATTTTGTCACCCCTCTCAGTGATGACACCCGGGTCATGCTGCCCCCATCGCACCCCCTTCCTCTGCCCCTGCCCAGAATGGGTTTGTCAAAGAAAAACACCAGATAGTTTGGATAGGGTCAGTTCTTTTACTGAGAGGTAGTCCAAAAGCATAATGCATTTCCTCAGCTTAGCAGTTACACACAGTTGTAGCATAAAGTACCTCAGCCTGTCCCAACAGACAGCTTACAGCAAAAGTAATAAAAGGTATTCCCAGCAACTTGTCCTCCTTGCAGCGTTCCAACATAGATTAGGCAGGGGCTGAGAGAAAGTTTGCTACAAATGCAAGGGTATTCCATGGAAGCGCAGATTAATTCTGTGTCCAGGGCAGCTGTCTACCAACTCCATCTGGTGCGCAGGCTGAGACTCTACCTGCCCGCAGACTGTCTCGCCAGAGTGGTGCATGCTCTAGTTATCTCCCGCTTGGACTACTGCAATGCGCTCTATGTGGGGCTACCTTTGAAGGTGACCCGGAAACTGCAATTAATCCAGAATGCAGCAGCTAGACTGGTGACTGGGAGTGTCCGCCATGACCACATAACACCGGTCCTGAGAGAACTACATTGGCTTCCAGTACGTTTCCGAGCACAATTCAAAGTGTTGGTGCTGACCTTTAAAGCCCTAAATGGCCTCGGTCCTGTATACCTGAAGGAGCGTCTCCACCCCCACCGTTCAGCCCGGACACTGAGATCTAGCGCCGAGGGCCTTCTGGTGGTTCCCTTACTGTGAGAAGCAAAGCTACAGGGAACCAGGCAGAGGGCCTTCTCGGTAGTGGCGTCCGCCCTGTGGAACACCCTCCCATCCCATGTCAAAGAGATAAATAACTACCTGACATTTAGAAAACACCTGAAGGCAGCCCTGTTTAGTGTTTGTTGGAAGCCGCTCAGAGTGGCTGGGGGGACCCGGCCAGATGGGCGGGGTACAAATAATAAATTTTATTATTATTATTATTATTATTATTATTATTATTATTATTATTATTTATACTTTATTTATTTTTATTTATTGAATTTATATACCATCCTATACCTGGAGGTCTCAGGGCAGTTCACAGAACAAAATAAAAATATAAAACCACAATATATATATAATCAAAATAAAAACAACAATCCAATAACCCCCCCCCCCGAGTCACTCTCTGACTCAATCTCACAAGTTTGCTGACTCACAGTTAACCAGCTGCAGGTATGGGGCAAGCACACTGAAATTAATGCTTTCTTGTCCTAGTGTGTGCACAAACCCACATGCACTAACGTATAGTTGTATGCATGGTATAAAATCTTTTTGGGGAGAATACAGCACTATTCAGTTCACCCATCTATACATTAAGATCTGCAGAAAGGGATGGGAGGCGGTGAGTGGAAAGCGGCTGATTTAGATGAAAACTATAAAATGTTTGTGAAGCAGATTCTCTAACCTCTCTCTCCCCTTCTGTATGTCATCCCAGCGAAGAGATGCTCAGATTGCTTGCCAGAGGGGGAGGAATGTGACACAGAAAGTGAGAAGGATGACACGGCTGCATTTAGATTTAGGAACTGATAGATATAATGAGGCATGTTTTAGTGAGGGTGGACTTCGTTATCAGAAATAGAAAATAAGTCATCCGAGTGTGGGCATTCAAACACCTGCTTCCCAGCTGAATTGAGATGTTGATGTGCTACTTTCTATGCAAACCTCTCGCCTAAACGTTGATGCCTCTTCCCTTGCTTTTTGTCCAAGCTGTACTCCTAAATCCTTTGAGCTATTCAAAGCATTGACACTTAGAGGCTGCCCACCAGTCAGTTCAGGGTTGTGTAGTCATGCATATGCCTATATTTCCAAGTAATAATTTCACAAGTGACAAAAATGGGATTGACTGTGATAAAGGACAGATCACCGTGGAAAGGACAAATCTTCTGGACATACGTCTCCAGTGGAGTGTGAATGCCATTCACTTACCTATTTAGTTAACCATAATGTATTTAGGTCACATTTCATGATAGACTCCTCACAAGAAGTGTGAACCATAAACAATTTTGCCAATATGGCACAATTTAAGAACGTAAGAAGGGCCCTGCTGGGTCAGGTCAGGGGCCCATTACATCTAATGTTCTCTTCTCACAGTGGCTAATCAGCTATGGGAACCCCCAAGCAGAACCTGGGTGCAAAAGCACTTTCTCTACGTGTGACTCCCAGCAAATGGTATTCAGAGGCATGCTGCCTCCAACACAGGAGGAAAACATAGCCAAAAATAAAGACAAAAACAACCAAGAGCAATACCTACAGCTAATAAACCATTATAAAAACTCAGCACTTTCGGCATGCATGTGTTTCCTCTACCTTTCCATCACTCATTTCTCAGCCCCTTATTTCGCACTCATGCCTCGCTTCCATTCCCATTTTCCAAGCATCTAATGCCCATCATAACCTTTCTGAGCAAGAGAGCATGTCACTTATGTTCTGTTATCACCCTGCCTAGCACACCGTGGGCACTAAATAAAATTTAAATAGTAAGGGTAGAAGTTACTTGAGCAGTAAATCTTCCAAGCTTTTGAGCCTCACAACATTTCTCCCATAAATCAATGTAGGCTGCGTGCTCCAACGTTTTTAAAATTTCATGACAAAAAGCTCCGAAAAGGGAGACAGCAGCAATTCCAGGACGCGATCAGCCAACGCAGTTTGTTAGCAGACATATGCCTCTGTCTAGTCATGTTTGCTTCCTTGGCAGCTAGAGTCATTTGCTGTTGTACATTAGCTGGCATTTCATAAAAAGAGACAGCTTTGCAGTGCTGGATGAACAAGGACATGAAAGTGCCCAGGCTGAACCGTGTTCCAGAACTCTGACTCATATGCCACACTGTCTCTTCCATTTCATTCACCCTGAGGCAGTCACAGAGAGTTGCGAAGAACCACTTCAGCCAAACATATTGGGAACATGGTGAGCTCAGGCTAATTTTCAGTGGACTTTTTTTTTTTTTGTAAAATGGAATAATCTTATGACTATCTCCACCCCCACCGTTCAGCCCGGACACTGAGATCCAGCGCCGAGGGCCTTCTGGCGGTTCCCTCATTGCGAGAAGCAAAGCTACAGGGAACCAGGCAGAGGGCCTTCTCGGTAGTGGCGCCCGCCCTGTGGAACGCCCTCCCATCAGAAGTCAAAGGTACTAACAACTATCTGACATTTAGAAGATGCCTGAAGACAGCCCTGTTCAGGGAAGTTTTTAATCTGTAACATGTGTATGTATTTTAATGTATGTTGGAAGCCGCCTAGAGTGGCCGGGGAGACCCAGCCAGATGGGCGGGATATAAATAATAAATTATTATTATTATTATTATTATTATTATTATTATTAGGATTCATGCAGCCACCCCACTTCTGAGAAGTCGTACCTCCACATGGGCCTGTCCATGGTTTGCATGCTCACGGCAGACTTTGTGACTGTCATGGACTGAGGCAGCTGTGGGAAGGCGAAGACCTTCAGTCTCTGCAACTGCTCCATAGGGGCAACTCACAGAGAGAAGCACCTCTACTTTATACCTCTCCTCTGTTCAGAATGGATAGGAGGCTTGGTGTCCAGTCCTGGCATCCAATGAAATGTGAGCATGTTTACGGGAATGTGTTTAATATAGGGGAGGCTGAGCCAGTGCAAACAGGAATGGAGCAGGAAGAGCAAACAGCCTCTCAGGCAGCGTGACTTTTTGAGGGGTTGTTTACTGAGACCTTCTGTGGGCACCATGAGAGGTACTGGAGGGCACAGTGGGACACATAGTGGGACACATAGGATTGGTGACTCCTGCTTTAGCATGTAAGAGTGTGTCTGTGCATGCATGTGTGTGTTGCATGCACACACACACACACACACACACACACACGTCTTGCAGTGGCTTTAAGATTATGCTTTGTTATTTTCATTTTTTGAAGCACGTTTTCTAAAAGAAAGAAAAAATCAAAAGCTTTATAGCAAGCCAGATTGGTTTTTATTTTTACTTGAATATTTGTCAAAATAAATATCCCTCGGGAAACAGTTTGGGCAAGTAACTGACTACTTTAGCTGTTTATTTTCCTAATATGGATGTAATTATGGGTAATGCAGTATGTTGTTATTGCATTAATTGTGGTGGAGCTGCTTGTATTTACACAGCAAGATTCTCGGAGGCAGAGTTTGCTTTGTATTGCAGCTGGTATGGGTGTCTTCCGATTAAAATAAATGACCTTTTGAGTAATTCTTCATGTAGCATTCTGACCTAGGATAGTGCTGACTAAAACCAAATAAAAGTGATGAAAGCTTTAAATCCTTTCGAGATTAATGAAGGCTTTCCCACACAATCAGCCAAAACATCACTCAAGTGCATTTTTGACTTTTTGATGACAATAGCACAATATCCCATCTGCACAAGACAGATTCATGGAAATGGTGAGAATAGCCTTGCTGTTCTCTCCCCCCTCCACATTTTTAGATCTGGATGCATGAGCGTGAGCGGGGAGGTGCACAGCTTCAAGTATATTTTCAAAATATCCCTGTCTCCTCCATGAGTACACCACCAAACCCACATGCAGAAAATTCACAATACAGTGGAACACTTTTGAAGAAGGAGGTAGTATTGCTGATCCTTTCAGTTTGATAGATATCTATGTTGTTGTTGTTCAGTCGTTCAGTCGTGTCCGACTCTTCGTGACCCCATGGACCAGAGCACGCCAGGCACGCCTATCCTTCACTGCCTCTCGCAGTTTGGCCAAACTCATGTTAGTAGCTTCGAGAACACTGTCCAACCATCTCATCTTCTGTCGTCCCCTTCTCCTTGTGCCCTCAATCCTTCCCAACATCAGGGTCTTTTCTAGGGAGTCTTCTCTTCTCATGAGGTGGCCAAAGTACTGGAGCCTCAACTTCAGGATCTGTCCTTCTAATGAGCACTCAGGGTTGATTTCTTTAAGAATGGATAGGTTTGATCTTCTTGCAGTCCATGGGACTCTCAAGAGTCTCCTCCAGCACCATAATTCAAAAGCATCAATTCTTCGGCGATCAGCCTTCTTTATGGTCCAGCTCTCACTTCCGTACATTACTACTGGGAAAACCATAGCTTTAACTATACGGACCTTTGTTGGCAAGGTGATGTCTTTGCTTTTTAAGGTGCTGTCTAGGTTTGTCATTGCTTTTCTCCCAAGAAGCAGGCGTCTTCTAATTTCGTGACTGCTGTCACCATCTGCAGTGATCATGGAACCCAAGAAAGTGAAATCTCTCACTGCCTCCATTTCTTCCCCTTCTATTTGCCAGGAGGTGATGGGACCAGTGGCCATGATCTTAGTTTTTTTGATGTTGAGCTTCAGACCATATTTTGCGCTCTCCTCTTTCACCCTCATTAAAAGGTTCTTTAATTCCTCCTCACTTTCTGCCATCAAGGTTGTATCATCAGCATATCTGAGGTTGTTTATATTTCTTCCGGCAATCTTAATTCCGGTTTGGGATTCATCCAGTCCAGCCTTTCGCATGATGAATTCTGCATATAAGTTAAATAAGCAGGGAGACAATATACAGCCTTGTCGTACTCCTTTCCCATATAGATATCTATAGCTCCTGCCTATTCTGCACCCAGTGTGCTTGACCGTTGGTGTATACAACATGTAAGCCACAACAATATATATCCTGTAGTTCCTTAGGAAATGATGTTTTCTCCCAAACATGCTTCAACTTGAATTGAGTAAAGGTATGTCCTAGCCAGTAATGTATGCACAGCCATAAACTGGCATCATAGTCATTCTCTTGATATGATCTTTGGGGAGTCGTGATGGAGTCGTGATGGACGGTATATATGTGTATGTGTGGTTGTAAATGTAGAAATGTGTATATGTGGCTGTAAATGTGGGATGGCATTCAATTTCGTTGTACTATGTACAATGACAATAAAGTATCTATATCTATCTATCTATCTATCTATCATCTATCATCTATCTATCTATCTATCTATCTATCTATCTATCTATCTATCATCATCTATCCTCTATCTATCTATCATCTATCTATCTATCATCTATCTATCTATCTATCTATCTATCTATCTATCTATCATCATCTATCATCTCGTTCTCTGTGGAAGGGAGCAGTTAGGAAGGGACCTCTAGCAGAGAATGCTTTGCCCCCTGGCCAACCTTCAATTCCAAAGGTTCATGAGAAGTTAAACTGTTATGAGCCAATATAAGTTTGCATGGCAAAATTGTCCTACAAAATAAGTATATCATTGAATGCTTATATGCAGGAATACAGGGAGCAAACAGATTCTGAGGTTTTTTTATTGTAAAGAATATGCAATCCTTCCTCAAATAAATAGCAGCCAGGCAACAGACAACCTTAGTGATTCATTTGAAGATAATATTTGATATGCCATTCAGTGTACAATTAGTGTCAAGCTTATTATAATGACAGGGTAACTATCAATAGAAATTCTACTCAGTGGGTTATATGATTTAATGAGGCAGGCTTGGATGGCAGCCAAGGGACATATGGTGGAAAAAAAATGACCTCAGGCAGATATTAAAACATGATATTTCTTTTGTATGGATTTTATGAGATTAAAAAAAACCGCACACACACAATCTTGTATGGAATTGTTCTAATGAGTGTTTCTTGATGCCAAACACAATTTAAATAGTTTTAATGCGAAATTTCAGAGGAAGTTAGGCATGCGGTATAGTGAGAAAATATGTGTGTTACAGGAAGAAGGATCAAACTTGAATAGGCAAAAGTCCTTGCACAAATGGAATAACTTCATTGGATACAACACCTGGTCTTTCATGCCTGCAGCTGACGATCAGCAGTGTGGCTGAAGAAATGGCACAGTCATATGCATATGATCAGTTCCTGACAGCTCTTTCAATGCTATTAATATTACCATTTCTTCCCCACCCTTCACAATAAGGTCCTAGGGTAACCCCATCTGATGGGATGGGTAAGTATATTTTCTCACAACATCTATCTGTGGACAGAACTTACGTCTTTATGCGGTATGCATATAAGATTAGGAAATAATAGTTCATGTTGATGTATCCAGTAAAGAGATTTCCTTCCAATTTCGTTAGCTAGCCTGCTGTTTTCATAAAACAAAATGAAACAATAAAATGGCTCATTAGCTTAACTTTGATGCAAACTCACTGTTTGTAGTCCTATTCCTTCTCATAAAAGCATAGGTACTATATACAGGTAAATGTCAAACAAGACTCTCCTTGGAGAAAACACCAAACCCTGCATTTCAGAAACAGCCACCAAACACTGACAATGACTGACAATCTCAGAGCGTGGCATTGGGTGAGTATACTCAGTCTCTTGACAATTATGCTATGGGGTGCCATCTTATCACTAGTGCCATTTAACATCTATGTGAAGCTGCTGGGTGTAATCATTAGGAAATCTGAAACATGATGCCATAATCATGCTGACAATGCCCAACACTGTTACATCTGTGTCAGGTGCAAGTGTGCAAGGCTGAGATCAGTGCCTAGACTTAGTGGTGGGCTAGATGTGGACCAATAATCTGAATCCCAACACGGCAAAAGCCTTATGAGTCAGTTCCCTGTATATGGTCATATTGTCAACCTGTTCAGATATATAATATCCCATGCTTTAGATCAGTGTTCCCCAACCTTGGGCCTCCAGCTGTTTTTGGACTACAACTCCCATCATCCCTCGCTGGCAAGACCAGTGGTCAGGGATGATGGGAATTGTAGTCCGAAAACAGCTGGAGGCCCAAGGTTGGGGAATACTGCTTTAGATTACCATTCCAGTTTTCCTCGATGATGATGATTTGTCCTTCAGCTCCATTCTAGCTGCCATAAGGTTTCATATACATGATGTGTTTTATAGTAGCAAGAGAAGTGAACTTTGATATTCAAGTTGTACCTCTTCTTTAAACTAGTCATGGAGGCACACTAACACTCCCAGGAGGCCAAAGGAAAATTTGCTGCTGACTTTGGTGCACTTAGCCTTATGCCAGTGCTCGGAGTCTTTTACCTCACAAGAAATGGTAACCTGCCCAATGACAGAGATAAATGGCTTCAGTTAGCAGATTGATTTTCCTTGCAAGATCTTTCCCCATTTAAGCCCTGATCCTAGTGCATTAGACTGGGCTTAGCAAGCAACGGAATGTGTCTTGCCAAGATTATCCCAAGTTCCTTCTACAGAAAAAAGAAACAACAATATGCCGTCGAATGTTTTAGCGCACAAAACAAGGAGATTGAAAAATATGTGCCAGAAAATCGTTCTCAAAGCAAGGGAAATGATTTCCATGAAACATTAGTAGTAACATGTCCAGATTACTGTCGAAAGGGAGTAGTTGAATAATAAGAATTCAATGTGTACAAGTTCCAAAGGATAGGTAATAAAGTTTTTTCTTCTCTCATGCAATATGTACAATAGGATGGCCCTACAGTGTATATACTTTCTCAGCCTCAATAGTGCCATGTGCGATATGAGGGAAATAATACCAAGTTACCACTGTTGCGAAGTACTCTAAGCATGTTGAAAGTGCTGTATAGGGGCGCCAACTCTAGGGGGCCAAGCGTTTTTGGCCCCTCAATGTTCCCTGCCATCAGGGGGCAGAGGAGAAGAAGAAGAAGAAGAAGAAGAAGAAGAAGAAGGGGAGGAGGAGGAGGAGTTTGGATTTGATATCCCGCTTTATCACTACCCGAAGGAGTCTCAAAGCAGCTAACATTCGCCTTTCCCTTCCTCCCCCACAACAAACACTCTGTGAGGTGAGTGGGGCTGAGAGACTTCAGAGAAGTGTGACTAGCCCAAGGTCACCCAGCAGCTGCATGTGGAGGAGCGGAGACACGAACCCGGTTCACCAGATTACGAGTCTACCGCTCTTAACCACTACACCACACTGGCCAAGCACGGAGCCAAGCACAGCTTCAGTGGTCGGCTCCACCTCCTCCTGCCATGAAAGGCTGCCGAGTGCAAGAGGAGCTGCCGGCCCCTGCATGCAGCTCCGTCCCCTGGCTCTTCCTGAAACGGCACGCAGCATCAGTCATCGTGCGCATGACATCACACGTGCTACCCGACCCCCTCAATCTTTGGCGGAAGTTGGCACCTCTGGCGCTATGCAAATATTAGCCGTAGCAGCGGTCATGGTGGTATTCGGAAATGTATTTAAAGCAGATGTCAAGGGAAAGCTTTCTTTTAAAATGAAGTGATGAGAGGAGAAAAAGAAACCACATAGGCAGATGTAGTCTGTTAAGCTTCATTTTGTGTACCCGAATTGCTTCCACTTAAGACACCACAGGAAAAATTAGCTACTCAATATTCACTACTCAGCAGTCCGCACCGCATTTCTTGATCCTTCACTAAAAAGTGACTACACTAGGATAAAAGATACATGATTCCCCTCTTTTCTCCTTGGCTCACTTGAGCTTTTCCTGGATGAGACTTGAGCCTCCCCCGGAAACCTTAGAACCCTTTTGCCAAATGAAAGTGGCAAAAATTGCAATTTGACACCCACACAGAGAACTATATAAGTAGATTTGGAGGCTTGAACTGCCACATGCAGAATAAAGCACAGATTAATTCCATTTCTGCTTTTTGCCTTCCTTTAGAAATGTGATACAATTAATGTTGCATGCGATGGATAGATGTCAGCATTTTACAGGTAAGTAGCTTGGGGTTAATGACACATGATAATCTAGGCCATAGTATGCCAACCACATAAATGTCACAGATGGACCATAAAACATGGTTAGAACATGATTAAAATCTCAATTAGAGGCCAGATAGGTGGCTATAAAATAAGACACAATTGTTTTTTTAAAAAAAAAATCCCAGGAAAATAAAGTCAGAATGATTGAGTCAATTGCTTAAAAATGAAGTAAACATATCAGCAGCCCCGCTATAAAATGTGGCTAGTTTAAATTGTAGCAGTTGCTCCTTATCAACCCAAAAGGCTATTGGCAGCAGCTGCAGCAGCAACAACAAAAACAAGCTGCTATAGAACAATATAGTGGTGAAGAGTATGTGCTATTAATCAGGAAGGTCCCAGTTTGAATATTTTCTATTACCATGAACTCCCTAACTGGCCTTAGGCAAGCTATTATTTTTCAGCCTTAAAGCACACACACACACACACACACACACACACACACACACACTATGGGCGATAATTTAGGAGGAAAACAATGGAAGGATAATGATACAGAGTTTTTGTAAAAATAATACAGGTGGGACACTTTTAACCCTCAGAGAACTTTTTTTCACCAGTTGCTTTTCATTCTGTGTTGAGGAGAGAAGAGATAAGCTTCCTATCCCCCCCCCCGCTGTGTGCTGCCTTTTTGATAAGGCTCGCTCACCTATGCCTGTGAGGAAGAACTAGGCATGTAGCTACATGTCGTGTATCTGGTAGCAAATGTCTAGTTTGGCCCTGGGTTTTTGTTTAACTGGTTCATTTTGGCTTTGGCTGGAATCTCTCTTTCTTGTTCATCACAACTTTAGCAGAAGGACCATAAATCTGGATGTGGACAATGCCGCTAACATGCTGAGGGGAGCAAGGTCCCCAGCAGATTCAGATGAAATGGAAGATAGCAGGAAGATGCTCACGGGGCTGGAACAGCTCAAGGGAGAGGATGCTTTCCATATTTGTGAAGGTACGGTGCAACCAGCAGCTTTAGAATCTGTCTCATACCTGCCTCTCCCCACAAGTGGATTGGGTTATCACCCATCAGGCATAGGTCAGCTCAGGCTTGAGCTTAGTGGTAACAGAGAGATACTGTGACCTGCTATCTATCTATGCCAGTCTTGCTGGACCACTCTTTGGGAGGGATTATTAGAGCTATCCTAGGGACGCGGGTGGCGCTGTGGGTTAAACCACAGAGCCTAGGGCTTGCCGATCAGAAGGTCGGCGGTTCGAATCCCTGCGTCGGGGTGAGCTCCCATTGCTCGATCCCTGCTCCTGCCAACCTAGCAGTTTGAAAGCACGTCAAAGTGCAAGTAGATAAATAGGTACCGCTGCAGTGGGAAGGTAAACGGCGTTTCCGTGTGCTACTCTGGTTCGCCAGAAGCGGCTTAGTCATACTGGCCACATGACCTGGAAGCTGTACGCTGGCTCCCTCGGCCAATAATGCGAGATGAGCACGGCAACCCCAGAGTCGGTCACGACTGGACCTAATGTTCAGGGGTCCCTTTACCTACCTTTATTAGAGCTATCCTCTCCACATGGGCGGAGCTATGCCATGCTCACTCAGTACAGTTGTGTGACCTGTCTAATTCCAAATATTGGTGTCCAGCTTTTTCTCACCTTACTCCACTCTCAACTGTAGCAATGGTTTGTTGGCGACATGCTGGAAAGATCTTTCTCTTTCTCTTTCTGTAATAATCCAAAGTATAAATGCAACTGAAAGTTAGGACATACCAATAGAATCTTCCTCCTTGAAAATATAGAGGAAATCTGATGTTCCAAAGACATTCTTCATGTCAAACCAGGACACTATCCACATTGCTGTGTGACCCTTAATCCCTGGTGAAAGAAGGAAGAGACTGCCCCAGTTTTATCAAAGTGATGCAGAAAAGAATGTACTGCTGACAAGTGCAGGCATGATGCCAAACGGTGACCTGAGCACTGTGTTGATCAGAAGGCTACTTGCACATAAGATTGGAGGAAAACTAAAATGTAACATAATTTTATGATTGTGGAAACACCCCAGGCAAACTAAGTTGCCTGTTCATTCTATGTAGTCTGTAAGAAAATGAAGGCAGACCAATGAAATTTGGTCTGTATTCGTTTGAGCTGCCTTTAGATTTGCTCAACATTTTATAGCCAGTTGTGTCATGTTTTTCAGATTGGATCATGACATGGTGGCTAACAATAAAATGCATTGCCCAGACAGTCACATATTTGTGGCTTGTGAGTGCAGTGGGAATAACACCAATGTTGGATGAAATTGGGGTACAACTTTATTGATGAAACAACAGGTAAGTGAGCTTGGCATGGCAGTGGGGCAAGGATTCATTCCTCTTCCCAGTCATCCCTTGCCCATGGAATGGCATTGCACTCAGGATAGGTAAGAACTCAACCTGCCAGCATGGTAGTTGACCAGCATTGAACCCTGGTGTGGTGGAAACCAAGTGTTCAGGGTCCCACTAGGCAACCAGTGGAGAGATTCTAGCCAGGCAGAGCACCTGCCAGGGCTTAGGACATGCCTTGAGCCAATTCTCTGCCCAGGCCCCCTATGCCCTGCTTTACTATGCCGATCCTGACTAATGCCATTTTTATCATAGAACCATGGAATTGTAGAGTTGTAAGTTGCAATGCAGGAATCTTAACAAGATTGTACATGACAGATGGCCACCCAGCATCTGCTTAAAAGCATCCAAGGAAGGAGACTCCACCATCTCTTGTAGGAGTCCGTTCCACTGTCCAACAGCTCTTACTGTCAGAAAGCTCTTCCTGATGTTTAGTCAGAATCCCCTTCCTTATAACTTGAGTCCATTGGTCCCAGCTTCCAGAGCAGGAGAAAACAAACTTTCTTCATCCTCAATGTAGTAACAAAGTTCTTGCAATCACCTAACATAATGAAGCATTTCACTGAGGGAAAGGCAGGGAAAAACCCTAATCAAGGTATGTATGAGGTTGGGAGGAAATAATTCCTTTCTGGACCTGTCAACCAGTGGCCCAAGTACCTCCAGGGGTGGGGTGTATCTAAGACCAAGGTGTGTGGAAGGGAGAAAACTTGTGAGGCAAGATAGCTCCAACCACTTGTGAGCAAGGCCTTTTTAGACCTTGGCCTCTCCTCTCTCTCATGGAATCTTGTGGGACAATTGTCATCCCGTGAGATATCACTAGCTCCTGTGCCACCAGACAAAGTTGCCTCATACAGAGGGCTCATCTGGAGTGAGACATAATGCACTTGTGTTGTTATTCTGATGTTATGTCCCAAGTATGAAGACAACACGCCTGCTGTGTGTTCAGTGCTCGGTAGGATCAACTTTTGTTTACAATATTTTCTCGCCAAGATGGCCAAATAACACTACTGTATCTCCCACTGGGTACAGAACATCCAAATCTCAGCAGAGGTACAACACACTGTCCCATTTGTTATATCAAACTCCTTAGTTTTAGAACAATTAACAGTTCCTGTAGTGATTTGGCTATTAGGCTCTCTCAATTAGCACTTCGGAAGCTGCATTGGGGACCGTTACTGAGCCCATTTCCCCAGGGCTGCACAATGGAGCTTGCATGACAGACAATTCAGTGTGATGACTTTGGAGTATTGAGGCTATTTGATTGATGGCTGCTGCTTTTCCAACACTGGGACAAATCCCAGGTCCAGTAAAAGAACATAAATTTGCTAATGCCTGCTAATGCAGCACCAGAATCAAGACTATCCCTGGAAGGGCAAGACAAGACAACACAACTCATTTCAGCCAAGAGATGCACAGTGAACAGGTTAACTGCTTGCAGGTGTCTCAATCTGCTGGTAGCATTGTGACTCAATGCCCACCGGCAAAAGATCCCACCTGTTCAACTCTTGGGCATTCACATTATGCAATGCTGAATGAGTAAGTTGCTGGGGGCGGGGGGGGGGGGGGAGTAGTCACAGAGAAGCTGGAGAAAGAAAGCAGTTTAACGAAGAACAGCTTTACTTATTATGTCCAAAGCCCATGGGATAGCAGCTCCATAGGGGAAAAAGGGATTAATTCCTTCTTAGATAAGGCTATATAACTGAATATGTGGATTTCTTAAACTATGTTGTGATTTCTTTTGTCATTTATCTGATTTTAATACAGAGTTTTACTACAGGGCAATAGAAAACGCTGTCCTGATTTAAAATGTGAATAAAATCCCAGCCCATTCAAACTAATATGGATGGTTATACAGGATAACAGAAATGAACGGTTTTTTATAACTAGTGAAGAGCTGTTCAACATTCGTCCAACCAATTTACTCTAATTGTAGACGTCTACTAAAAGAAAAAGAAAAGGGCGAGCACTTTATGACAGAAGGACAAAAACAGATGATGGAATTATGAACAGACTTACAATGTGTAAGATTTTATTTTGTTAATGGGGGGCCTTTTCTTCTGTAAGTTTTTCCTGCACTGGAATGCTTTTTGTCATAATCCTATGGAGCAATAGGGCTAAGCTTGAAAGGTGAGGTTTATATCTAACAAGCCCTGCACCAGGCCTTCCATTTGCGCAACAGGGCTTCCACTCTCTCCTCCCTTATGTGGCCTCCATGACCCCAGATATTGGCTCAGGGCAGACCGGAGAACCCACAGAACAGCAGGGGGAGAGTTCCATCTGGCAAGCTGAAATACTTACGCTGTCAGTATGATCGCTTAGCTCTATGTTGAATTCATCCTATTGTCTTGGCGATTTCCCCAAAGAATCCAGAGAATGGTAGTTTGCCCCTCATGGTTCTATAATTCCCAACAGCCTTAACCCATGACATCTCCCATGATTCTTTGAGGGAAGCCATGAACTTTAAATGCATGGTGTGGATGTTTGAATTTCCAGAGGAAGTTGTGTCAATAGCTATTGATAATTCTTGCATATCATGAACACACACACATGCTGCATATTCTTATCAGATCAACTTCGCAATTGAAAATCACCAGCTAATTTTGGCATGCATGAGCCTTTTACAAAGAAAAGGGGACATTCAAGGAGACAGAATGAAATGCCAACATGTTCATATTACATTGTTCTCAAAGACATATTTTTTTTTGTTGAGTGAAAAAAAATAGATTTTCTTTGACTAGGAATGGAAAAATAGCTCCCTAATCCTTTCTTCCAGAAATAGACAAAAATGATTCAATGACAGAGGAATCTTATTCCTTTGAAAGGAGTGCACCCTTCAGCTGCAGAATTGCTCACTAAAACCAGACTGAAAACACATAAGTAATTGTAATGGTAGCTCTCTATGGTTCAGACCAATCTCATTCCTGTCAGTTTTAGTGGCTAAAATCATAGTACTTGATAAAAAGAAATCTTAGGTCACAACACACTCAGGGCTCCTTTGGCCATTGCTCGTGCGAATGCACTAGAGATAACCAGGGTACAAAGGTCTTATGTTTACAGCATGTCACAAACTCAGGTTTTTCTAGTTATGGGCCACCTCATATTTTGTGCCCTAACAGAAGAAGGCATAAATAATATATGCTAATTGATCCAGTACAAAATAAGAGCTAGTGCAATGGTCATTTCTTTGTATCAGACTCTAGAAATACAGAGGAAATCGTCAGGAAAATCAACCTTTTGAGGTGTGATTAGAGATGGGATGTGTGTTCAGTTCAGTTCAGTTCACATTTTAATGCAAATCTATGTAATTTACCTCTCCCAAAACAAAATGCTTCTAGCCTTCAAAATTCGCACCTCTCATAATTTTGTAATCCACTTATCCACCCAAACATGCATATAAGTATGCATAAAACTGCATATTACAGTGGAAGCAACAACTGAAATGCAATGCATTGGAGAAGATGGCTTGTAAAAATTAGACAAAATTGCATGCAAAAATGTGTATATTTAAAGAAATGCGCTGATGGGTTTTCATTAGGACTTGGGGGGGGGGAAACAAAGAAATTTGCAAATTGATTCAAAACTGTGACAAATTTTGGGAAAATGAGAAGCTGTGAAAAAAACTGAAAGTAACAGATTCATCCATCCCTAGCTATGATTAAAAGTAAGATGCTGAAAATTTGATTGCCTTGTACTCTCTTCTTAGCACCTTATTTACTTTTAAGAACTCCTTCACGTTCTCAGTGATGATCAGTTCTATGGAATTCAGAACCTTCCATAATCTTTCTTTGCACCAACTCATGATCCCCCCCAGCCATATCTGCAATCTGAAGTGTAAAAGTAGGCTTGGTTGTTATATTAACTGTTGTGTTAGTATTTTTCATTCAGATTTTAGATCTAGTGTGCTTCTCCTTGAAAACCATGACAAAATTTTAAGGGGGATACACTTCATGAACACACATGCACACTTCTTTCTTTTCTATCTTAAGAAAAGATAAAGTCCTTTCTTTGTGAGAAAACCTGCTGTGATCTTCAAATTGAAAGAATACTGCCACTCAATCTTTGTACAGCTGATTCTCTCAATATTAAAAGAGACAGATTTAACATCTTTTATGTTATTTTTATTTGACCTATTTGATGCTCCCAGTGGTAAAATTCCATAAGATAGAGGAAGAAAGATTTAGCAATCAATATAAACTAGCAGATAAAGCAGACTACTAAACTGTTTAATTTATAAGACATTTGCTCAGTTCAGAGGAACATGGTATGGATATTATTGGAAATGTGTCATGAGCTTTTGTCTCTCTCATCTCCTCTTATCAGTTCCCTTCTCCATAACTGAATTACTTGTGACCAAAGTTTGCCATGCCAACTGAACTGAACAACTTAGTTCAGTACTTAGCGCTTACCTCCAAACCATTGTTTACAAACCTACTTCATAACAACACTCTGAACCATAGTTCACATGTTCCTGATCAGCTTATGTCCAATTATTCATGTGCAAACACATCTTTTGTCAGCTAATCCAGCTGTCACATGAAAGGACCATTGGCATAAATTTTGTCTGGAGATTAAAGTTTGCTTCTCTAAATATTTTGTGCACTGGTGCAAAATGATTTTGTCAGATGATATAAACAGTCTTGGACCATTAATTCTATGGCCAACAATTTGGCCCTCAGTTCTATAAATTTACATACCGGTACCTATGGTGGCATGGAAAACCCTTGTTCAGAGGTGCCATGATATCCTGTTCTTGCAAACATATTGTTTCTATCTGGAACTGCTCCAAAGGTCCATCTTCCTTCCTAACCAACCTATTGTAGAAAACCTAGGTGGAGGAATCCTGAAAGTTCTAGTGACAGAACCTCCATGGTGGGTTGTCAGAACACCATTATATTTTGCTGTATGAAGAGACATGTTCACAAGTGACAAAGGTGGGTTGCACAATGCCACTTATTTCATATAGGTTACTTCTTCTTCTTGTGGGCCATCTAAACATCTTTAAGGAATATGATAACACATGTTTGATTGCTGGAAAATATTTGTCTTCTGTTTATGAAGATGAGAAAAATAGAAAAATAGAGAAATAATCCAAGAGTCAAAATAAATCACATTTATTAGTCTCCCCGCCCCCCCAAAAGTGGGATAGTTTCAAGTATACAGTATTATTCATGGATATTTTTATATACAACAGAAACCCTGTATACAGTTTTCTCCCAGACTTTCATCTAATAGTCATCTCAAGCAAACATCACAGTATTGTAACACTTCCTTTTACTGATTTATCAGTTTATTTTCCTACTTTTTCATTTTTGGTTAAGGTACAGACAGCCCTGGTTTTTCCTTGTATTCATGAAGACCTACTCTCCTTTTTGTGGTACCTTTCTGAAGTTATTTGTGAGATACTTCTGCAAGTTGATTATCTAAATTGCAAAGGCATTGAGGTTTCCAGTTCATTTCCAAAACTACTAGAGAGATTTGAAGGAATCTTATACCAAACCAAATCATTGTTCCATCTGCATCAGTACTGTCTACACCAACCAGCAATGGCTCTTTGGGGTTTCAGGCAGGAGTCTTTCCATATCTGGAGATGATGGGTATTGAACCTGGGGTTTTCTGTATACAAAGCATGAGCTACAGTCCTCCCCCAGGAGTTACTAGTACCGTTTCTTCTTTATTTAACCTTCCTCTTGAGAATGATAAACAGTGCATGGTAGGGTGCCAAGATCACAGCTTTGCATAACGGTAGCAGTAAATTAAATTTGATCCTGTATAGCACTCTCCCCGCTCCCTTTCGGTTCCCAAATCCCTGAAAAAATTGCACTTAAGACTGCAAGCCAACTAAAGAGAAGAATGACTTAAAACGAAGGCAATCTACTATTTAAAACAATGCTCCCCGTGCTTTCATGCAGTGAAACATGACTAATAATCCGTTGTGTTCCTGAAGCCGGACAAAGATGCATTGTTGTTTCTTTTTACTGGTATAACAGAAGTCTTTATCTTATGAAATCATTGGTTCCCAAACTATGGCTCCATGGCAGGCAAAGTTTGGGAACCACTGTACTAAATAATCTGATCCATAGGCAAAAATGTGTTCAACTAGTTACTTTGTAAGGTAAAGGGACCCCTGACCATTAGGTCCAGTCGTGACTGACTCTGGAGTTGCGGCGCTCATCTTCCGCGTCATGTGGCCAGCATGACTAAGCCGCTTCTGGCGAACCAGAGCAGGGCACGGAAACGCCGTTTACCTTCTCGCTGCAGCAGTACCTATTTATCTACTTGCACTTTGACGTGCTAGGTGGACAGGAGCTGGGACCGAACAACGGGAGCTCACACTGTCACGGGGATTCAAACCGCCGACCTTCTGACTGGCAAGCCCTAGGCTCTGTGGTTTAACCCACAGCGCCACCCGCGTCCCAGTTACTTTGTACTAAGCTCTTTTAAAACTGTGTTTCTCCCAGTTCTCCCTTGAGACGGTGGTGATTGAAGCTGGGACCTTCTGCATACAAAGGAGGTGCTTTACCACTGAACTTTGACCCTTCTTACCGGCAAATATGTGACAGATCCATGGAACTGAGAACACAAGGAGAAACTGTTTTAGAAACTGGTGTGTGAAGTTGGCAAGCCATAATGCTTTGGGCATCAGTTGCAAAGTGAGTCACTTAAATTGAACATATTGCTCAATAACATCTAATTTAGTAACAGTTTATAATAACATTTATTTAAACATGCTATTTCCTTCCGGAAAATAGTGAAAATGGGAGAGATCTACACCACACATTTAGAGCACATTCAATGCGCATTTAAAGCATAAACTACAGGTCGTTATTCAGGATTCACCTCTCTCACTACTACTTTATTTATCAAAATATTTTCTAAAACTTTGTTTTCAACTTTTTTAGTGCTGTGGAAACTGTGCTGAACATGCACTTCACTAAACTACTGGGATGTCCACTCTACTATTTGGCATTCACTGGCTCATTTTAGCATAACGTCCCATCCCTCCAGGAGCAAATAATTTTGAATATTAACATATAAATAAAGAAATAAGGATGTGTTTCATTAAAAAGAAGAAGAAGTTCTGAGCTATCTCAGGTTCATCAAATTTCAATTGCTTTTTTAGTTCTCATATTACTACCATCATCCTCATTGCCTCTTACACATTAAGTCAGTTTTATAATTCCCCATTGGCTTCTGTTGCTTTGTGTCATAAGTTGAGGCTGTACTTCCTGACCTACTTTCCAATTTGCATCCAGCTAATATGTTTTGCATCCTTTGCTCCCTCTTTCATTTTGTTAATATTTTTGAAGGTTAAAAGCAAAGGAAGAAAATAAGCAACCAAGACCTAGAAATGTCTGATCTCATAGATCATTAAAATAAATATTATTGTGTATGTATTAAGTGGATTTGTCTTATATCAACATGCTTAGCGTGATCAATTATTTGATAAAAATCTGACTATTTATATAACTATATTACCTTACTAGACTTTTTTCACTGCAGGGAATATTCAGCTCTATTGCTTACTACTGTTTGTAACGCCCATGGAAATGAGAGGATAGCTTCAGATTTCCTAGGCATGAAAATTAGAAACATGGCATGGGAATGGGGTGGTCCAGTGGCCCCCAATTTGCTAAGTACCGTGGACCCCCTTTTTTCAAAAGCCAAGCCACAGACCCCCTACTTTTCAAAATGTTGATATCTCTGTGCAGTGTTGTTGTTTTTTCGGATGGAACTTGCTGGAACTCAGTTTCCAGCACCTCTCAGGTGGGCGCCATTGCCGTTATAAGAGAACAAGGGAGGTGTTCATGGTGAGTTCTGGCACCTCTTTTTCTAGAAAAATTGCACTGTCTCTGTGGTAGTTTTTGTTATGTGAATCATGCCATCGTACTTTCCAACAAGCCCCAGTGCAAAACCGGGCCGTGCTACTGCATGAGTCACGTGACCCATGTGAAAGCATGGTGCAACAAAAATGCATGTCCAGCTGCGAGAGCACAATCCCTCAAAATGGGATGCCCCAGACAGTTGATGGGTATGTGCCATGGACCCCCCCCCCCATTGGGAACCACTGGTGTAATCCAAGATACTTTGGCAAGTAAAACACTCTCATTGCATGCATGCAGGCTAAACCCAATTTCCTGGAGCAAATCAATGTGCCGTGTAAATATGCCCATGAAGGGAGATAAGAAAATAAGGCTATGTTTTGTGAGGATGCATAGGCGAATGCACTTTGTGTTAGTTATCAGATCATTAATCCACTCTCTCTATGGAGGTAGCAAACCATTCTCTAAAATAAATGCTTCAGTATAATAGAATGAAACATTAACCTCTACCATGCGCCCCAAATGAGGATATTTCCCTAGCAGTTAAAGAACACTCAGAGGGTGGTGGTGCACATTTCTCCTTCCAGCAGAAGCACCTCAGGGAGAAGCACATTCAGGGAGTCTCCATCCTTTGGAAGTGACCTTTGAGGAGAATGCAAGGGGTTTCTTTTAGAAGGGGATAGATGAAAAGCCCCTGTGTGCTTGTTGTATGTATCCTTTTGAATCACAGCCATAATGCACCAGAACTCTGTGGATTCCTTAATAGTTCCCACCTGTATTTCAACTTGTGTGCTGCCTAATTTATATATATATATAAGTTTCCTTTTCAGAAGTTATTTCCACAGAGTCTCCGAATTGCTGTCAGAAATTACCCCTAAGCTCAAGGAGCAATTTGCTTAGGGATTTGGGGGAAAGAGAAACTTGGAGGAGATGCCATGTTTGTTTAAAAAAGTAGCTATGATCCCAAACTGCTTTTTGAACTGGGCCAGGGATGACGGTTTAAGTAGAAGTTTGGGTTAAGTAGAAGACGGTTCTATGGAGACAATTTCAAAACAGAAAACTCTGCAATGACACTGTACAGAAATAATGTCCCTGCATACCTCTTCAGATGGCAGCCTATATGTTTGTATTAAAGGGTAAGAAAGGACAAGGATGTGCATTTTATTCAGTGAACTTCATTATTCCAGTTTTGCTGTTTGCACTTCCACATTCTTCTTGGATTGAAATGGCCCAATTGTGTCACCAATCAATTAAACACCTATTAATGCTTCTTCCAGGGTCCCTTGACTCATTCACTATGCTGAAGGACATGTGTGGCAGGGAGGGCATGAAGTTATATACAGACCTAAGAGCAATCCCTGCTCCTTACATAGAGCATTTCAAGGGAAAAAGGCCTTGACTTTTATTAACTCAACTACGTTTAAAATGTGACGAGCCCCCAGTGGGTGAGGATATGTAATCTTTACCTAAGAATCCAAAGAGGAAATAAAGTGCCAAGGTTAAACATACTGCCTAAGGAGCAGGGTTTTATTACCAATTTGTAACAGATTTAATAAAACAGAAACTTCCAATAAATAAGTAACTTCTGTGTAATAACTCAGTGCAAAACTGCTGCTGTTAGCATATTTCATTGGGCATGCACATTCAATAGCCTAGACAAGACATACAGTTTCGGGGATGACTATGAACTAGGATGAATTTAAATTGTGAATTAAAAATAATAATAATACTAGGGAGGAAATCATATTCCAAACTGCCTCATTTGTCTCAACAGCAGTTTCATTTCATTGTATGTATGGACAATCCCTGGGAGATACTGAATGAAATTTATTTATAGCTCAAGGTGTTCTTTAAATTTATGGACGAATTTGGGGCAGGGTAGAAGCATGAAAGGAGAAGAAAATTAGTGAAGCCACATATACCAGGGTGGGTGGGTTTAGAGGCAAAAGTGAGTGAGGTGGATGTCAGTTTCACATTTGTACAGTATGCCAAACTCACTCACTCACATGCCACTCTTTATTCCATCCATCCAAACAAAAGCAATTATCAGGCTTCAATAGCACAGAGGCAAAAAGAGCCAGGGAGGGTTGTGGCCTGGGGAGAGTTCCAAGGGCAGAGGCCTGGAGGGCTGCATTCAGCCCACCCACAGAAGTTCTCCAATCCTGCGCTAATCCCTCCAGAGGCGGTTTCGGGTAGCGCAACCGGTGTGGTGACACTAGGCACCACACTTCAGGAGGCACCATGCTCTAGAACGGCGCTCAAGAGGCGGGGAACTAAAATTTTAGCATCGTACAGGACACCGCTGACATTTGAGAACCCAAGGTCTGCCACTGGTCCCTCCCTCTCAGCTCATTCCAAAACCAAACAAGGAATGTCTAAAAACATCCAAATGGTTAAATGCAGCTCCCCCTTAGACACAGGAAGACTTTATTAAACAAAGTGAGACCATTGGTCCGTCTAGCTTAGCATCGTCAACACTGACAAGAAGTTACTATCCAGGATGTCAGCCAGGAGTCATTCCCAGCCCCCTCTGGGCATGCCAGGGATTGAACTTGGGCCCAGCTTTATCAAAAGATGTCATTATTAAGGAAAATTTGCATAAGGATTTGCTTCGGCAGCATAGTTTTCAAACCAGATAAAGATTCCCCCCCCCCCAGTTTTGCTTGTATTAAATGGTAACAACTAAATTGCACTAAATTTATGTGCTTCGGCCAAGAAATGGTGGTGGCAGTGAGGGGTGGGTGCACAAAAAGAGAAATCGGTGTTTATTTTATCCAAGGACCACAATATAAAGGGCTCTGCAAATAAATTGTTTATTATTCTGTTTAACTAACTCCCATTTCCTTGGGGCTGATATAGTCATGGGTGAGATATAATGGGGCCCTTTCTCTCCTACCTTGGGCCAGGATGTCCTAGAGCAGGGACGGGGAACCTGTAGCCTTCTGAATCTTATGGCTCCCCTCACCATTGGCCACACATGCTGGGACTGATGGGAGTTGCAGTCCAACATCTGGAAGACCAAAGGTTCTCCAGCCCTGTCCTAGAGCAGTTGATACACTCCTGTTTATCACTCTTCATAGCCTAGATATCCAATGGATGGTCCATCCCCACGTACATTAACTCTGGGTCGTTGCAGAGTTAGCACCAGCACCTGACATCCTTGGGCAGCTACCAGGGATTCAGGTTTTTATTGTTCTAGTCCAGCACTCCAAGCAGCAGCTGGTGGCTGGATCTAGCCACTGTCTCTGGAAGTTAACTAGCTCTGTGAAATTAAAAGGGATTCTAGACCCAGTCACTTGGAGAACTACAACCACCAAAACCAGGCAAACCTTCCATGAACTACTGAAGGCCCACCAGAGGTCACTTTGCCCATGGCCTCTCGAATCTGGAGTGGCCCTGGGTAGGAGAGTTGGGCAGGCCCCCTATTTCTCTCAAGCCTTGATAGTCTAAAAGGGCCTCTACATGACCTCTGGATGCTCATCAATTTTCTACCTGCCCTGTCCCATAATCTATTCTGTTTTAATTATGATAGTAACTTGATTACCAGCTTCACACCTGAAGTGGAGTAGGCATTTCATTTATTTATTGAAAAGGTGCTTGCTGAAATTCCAGCTCTATTACCGGCATAACATTAAGAATTTGGTATCAAAAGTGCAAGTTCTTTCTGCACTTGTAATTTGTCCTTCATTTCTTTGGATAATATTCTCCAACCTTTGAGATCCCTTGCGTCTTGGCTATTAATACAGTGAAGTACTGATAAATAAATGTGGCAAAATGTGACCTGCATTCCCTGTAGAAATTTGACTTTGATGAGACTGGAAACTATGGCTGAAATTGAAATTAATCTGTGTGCTCTTGGGCTGATTCAGTGCTTATGTGCATAGCAGGTTTAAGAATGCAGTGGTACATAAGCAATTGGAGAAGGGATGGATTGTTGCCCTCAGAGAACTATTGATTGCTAGTAAGTATATGACAAAAATGAATGATTATTCATCTGGTTGTTGTTGTTTTTGAACTCTGAAGAGAGAAGTGAGAACAAAGCCAACTGACCTAAGTGAAAGGAAGATCAAATCTGGGCTAGTATTTTGAATTCCCTTATAACAACTAAGTCTACAGATAGATTTCTGCTCCAAGAACACTTTCATGTATACATTTAGCCAGTACCAATTCTTCAACTTCAGTTCTGTTCACACTTCACTGTTGTTTTATAGCATTCCCATTTCAATTAGTTACTCATAGTTTTCTCCATGTGTTCTACTTTTTAAAGTAATGGCTGCCCCAAAATCTTGTTGTGGCAGTGTCAGTTCTTGTGTGTTTGACTAATATGGTAGGATCTTCAAGTAAAGACAGCATCACCTCAGTTTAACATGAGAAAACATTTGCCTCAAATAGTCATAAAACATACAACACCAGAGATAAATTTCCTCTCAAGAGGGCTAAATGCTGTCCTTTTCATATAGGGGTGATTTCGGATATACATCTTTGAATGTGAAACAGAATCTTTATTGCAATCTTTATTTGCTGTATTGTACCATAGAGATATTGAGATATTAATCCTAAATCAGAAACTTATAACAACTTTCTGTAACCCCTCTTGCTAAACTCTCTCTCTCTCGTGTGTGTGAAAGCTGCTTTATACTGAGTCAGATTATTGGTCCTTCCAGCTCACTATTGTCTACATTGCATTTTTTGTTAAATTTTAGACCAATTATCATAGAATCATAGAATTGTAGACTTGGAAGGTTCATCTAGTCCAACCCCCTGCAATGCAGGAATATTTTGCCCAATGTGCGAGATTCAAAGAATTTATATTTTGTAATTTTTTATTTTTTTTAAATAATATTTATTTTCTTATCTTGGTATTGTTAAGCAATAGAACCCAGTACTATGTGAAGAAATGTATGTAGTGGTGTTTTCTCTCTCTCTTTGTTTCGTGTTTTTTTTTTCCTTTGTTTAAAAAAATGAATAAAAAAAGAATTTATATTTTGTTACCCCAACACACTTAAATCTCCAGAGTCCAATAGAATTCACAATTTAGAATAATGAACTCCAAACTCATTCCAAATTTGTAAAGAATTGAAACTTAATGTAGAGGCAGAGAAACTATTGTGGGCCTTCTTAAGGGAATCCCCACATAGGGAGAGAAAAGCACTGGCAATTTCTTTCCTTCCAGGCTGTAATCCCTATCCCTCCAAAAGGAAATGAAAACAGCATGTTACTTCCCATTGCCCAGGAAGGACTGAATGGGAGTAATAGTGGTAGAAAGAAGATAGTATGTTTCACCACCATTCATTCATCTAGCTTCCCAAACAGAACTGATTGGATGGAAAGGAAAAACACACTTCTATTGCCCTTTCCAAGTGACAACAATGGGGATTAGAAAAAAAAAACAGTCCTGGTTCAATTCACTATGGGGAAAGAGAATTATAATGCAGGAAGGAAATAGGGGCACACCTCTGCAATATACAAGAGATTCAACATAGGAATCTCCCCAAACAGGAGCCTGTGGCTCTCCAGATGTCATTGAACTTCAGCTCCCATCAGCTACAGCCAGCATGGCAAATGGTCAGGGATGATGGGAGGTGCAGTTCAACAACATCTGAAGGCCTGTAGGTTCTTCATCGCTGCCTTAGGGGGAGGCATTTCTGTCTTCTTTGCTCATGTTGCAAATTGCCTTCCTCACTTTGCAGGCAACCGTCAAAGTTTAATATCCCTTTAAAATGCTCAGAATGGCAGTCAGTAAAGGATCAAGTCCCTACATAATCTCCTAACTTAATCATTGATAACTGTGAGTCTGCATTAAACCAACAAATTGTGCTGGGGTAATCCCGAGTACCTCAGTGAGAACTGAGGCTCTAATTCAGAAATGATGAAAAACTCTGGAAGCACTGAACAGATGACATTTTGCTTCCAATTCAATATGACGAAAGCATCTCAAGAATGAATAAGAAACTTGGAATATTTCAATATTGATATTTCCGGGCTGAGAATTTCTCAGACTTTAGTTTCAGTTTATAAGAATCATGAGTCTCTAAATAGAGCTGTGTGGCTTTAGTAGAGTTTACTAAAATATTTTAGAGTACTAGAATAAACAGTATATCTGTTTGATATTCAGTAGTGAGATTTCAGGGCTGGTGGGGAGAGACGACTGTTAGCTCTGTTTTCAAAGTTCTGTAGTTCACAAAGTTAATCTTTGTAGCCCTTTTCATGTTTATACTAAAGGGATTTAGAAACTGCTATCTCATAGTTCTTATCCTGAATTGACAATCTTTCCATCCGCAAAGGAGGTGTTTCAGGGTTTTTTCAGTTATACTCTTATGCTGACATTTTGCTGCAAATTCCACCCATCAGAGACAACAATAACAGCCATGCTATTATTAACTTCTTTACTCATCCCATAGAAGGTCCCTATATTGAGCTGTTTCAACATAGGGCACCCATTTTTTATTACATGTTTTCCTCATCAGGGTACATTAGCTTCAAACACATCTAGAGCTGTCATAAAGAGCATGGAGAGCTTTTCTGTGCACAGATGAGGCAAGAAACCTTATTCATCTGCTTTTCTATCACATATTCTACCATGTAAAATAGTTAGCAACATCAGAAGGGACCTTATGGACCACCCAATCCTAGCTAACTGCCGCAGAAATGACTAATCCTACCTAGAGCTGTGAACTCTCAGTATAAATGAGAGTTCATAAATGTCAATCATGTTTCATAGATGCAACATCCATAAACTAATACCATATAATAAAACCACTTTAGAGAACACCCCCCCCATATAAGCTTCCTTGGGCAATTGTGGTCATCAGATCTGACCTCTTGGACTACAGAAAGCATAGGGTAGTAGTTGGCAAACTTATTCGCAATGTTTCCCTCTTAGCCAATGCACTTTAACATGAAAAGAAGCCATGAGAATCTCTGAAGATCATAAGCTGGTTTCTGTGCACGGTTAGAGTGTAGAACTAGCTGCCCTTTAAGCTCTGATGTGAAAACTTGTCTTAACAATTTGTATTCACAGCTGGGAAGAGAAATGCAACTGAGTTTATAATACAGAAGGCCAGATGGTGATGGGAGGCCAAGAGTCATGAGTTTGTTGAACTCTCTCTGCTCCTCTCAAATTCAGACGACTTGCTGTTGAGATTATGGCTCTTCTTGATGAGAGAGATAGGAGGCTGGAGAGCTAAACAGTTCTCATTAAGAAAAGGTCAGGGCAGCTAGTCAGAATTTACATAAAATCAATTGAACTTTGCAGACATTTTCCTGTACTCAAATTAAGGCAGAACTGTTGTTTTCATCCAAATATTGCCTGTGGATAGACAAAAGCACACAAGCATACACATGAGCAATCTCTTGTGTTTTTCACTTTATACATGTATAAATAATTATTGTGAATTTGTGTGATACACAGAGATGGGTGAATTCCCCAGACTTTATTTAGATTAGGCTCAGCAACTATGAGTAAAATTGGGGTCTTTATTTCTTTTCTCTTTCTCTTCCTCTCTTTGTTTGTATACATCACATACAACTTTCAGGTTAATCAACCTGTGTTACCTCTGCATTTTTTAAATATATCTGTCTGATTTATTTTATTGGAAGCTGGAGAGGAAGCTGAAATATTGACAGGCAATTATACATGTGTAGTCTGAGTGGAAAGTGTGATATGTGTACCATTTCTAAAGTAGAAGTCTGACAAGTGAATACTTGTAATTAATTTCTGGTCATCAGCAACCTCTTCTTCACAGTTAAGAATGACAGTCATTTAGTTCCAGGGTTTGTTTTTTTAGCCCTCTAAAAAGTCCACTATATTGTTTTTTAGCCCTCTGTGCAAGTCCACTATATTAGATGGCATGCAACATAAATTTGTCCCATTATATTCAAGAAACAGCCAATTTGTAAGACCTATGGGATGAAGATCAAAGTACTTGTTTACATCTGACCAGCAGAATCATAAGATATACATATCAAATTCTGGTTGCTGACACAGCACCATAGATCACACAGTAGATGCACTTAGCAGAAAGATGCACAATCTTTCAGGGATGCATGCACTGAGAATGTATTGCCATATATTTTATTTTATGTGTGTGTTTCTGTAGTTCATGCATGAGACATGGATACTGCTAGGGTTGCCATATTTTGAAGAGCAAAAAAGAGGACACTATGACAATTCTCGTTTTCAATACCCCTACTTTATGTAGGCTATAGAAGCTGTGATATATTGCTAAAGGGCTGAAGGGGGCAGGAGAAGAGAAGAGGAAAGTAAATCTTCAACCACCAGTTACATCTATGTCTCATCCAGAAAGTATAGCCAGAGACATTTTGGCAAATTTTTAAAAAATCCACCTGGGCAGAAATTTTACCCCTGAAAAAGAGGGCGTGTCCTGGAAAGAAAGGGCACATGGCAACCCATGCAAATGACTAGGTGCAAAACAATCTGCAGGTGAGGCAGGCTGAATGGAATTCATCATGAAGTACTTCTCTGACCACAGAAATTGTCTTGAAACCCCCTTTTCTCCAGTGATCTGATCAAGCATCTTCTAAAAGTTACTGGGTAGTTACAGAGTGCTGTGGAGCACAGGACTGAGTGGCTGGGGGATCAAACACACACAGGTTCTATAACCCATGATCTATGAACAGAACATATAATATAATGGCAATATCAGGTAGACTAATTGGAACTAATCTGCATTATTTCTTCAAATGGTGTTGCCTGAAGACTATCACTTTCATCTGTAATGATTTGTAATGCTTCAAGCAGTGTTGTTGTGGTGTGGTGTAGTGGTTAAGAGCAGTAGACTCGTAATCTGGGGAACTGGGTTCGCGTCTCCGCTCCTCCACATGCAGCTGCTGGGTGACCTTGGGCTAGTCACACTTCTCTGAAGTCTCTGAAGTGGGGGAGGAAGGGAAAGGAGAATGTTAGCCGCTTTGAGACTCCTTCGGGTAGTGTTAAAGCGGGATATCAAATCCAAACTCTTCTTCTTCTTTTAAAGGTCTGTGGGCTAGTGAAATATCTTGTGTCAGTATCACTTTGCTCTATTTCACCAGTATTAAGAGCCTGAGAAGCTGCCTTATACCCAGTCAGACCATTAGTGGTTCATCAAGCTCAGTATTATCTTTGCTGGCTTGCAGCAGGTCTCTAGTGTTTCAGAAAGACTATGGGTGATATTCAGCTAAGTTGTACTCAGAGTAGACCTATTGAAATGGCTCTTAATTTTGATGGGTCTACTCTGAATAATACCTAGTTGAATACCACCCTTTCCCAACTAGCCCCATCTAGAGCTGCCTGAGACTGAATTTGGGAATGTTTTCATGCAAAGGATTTACTCTACTACTGCTATGGTCCTTCCCCAAATAGTTCTTCCAAGGAGACGGAGCACCTAGCAACACTACTATCCAAGACAAATGAAGACTGAGAATACCCAGGAAACCTTGGTCATCTTTCTTTTGGTCACAGAGCTCCAAAGTTCCACAGCCCTGAAGCAGTACATTAGTAAATCATTTCAAATGGATTGTTTAGGAGAAAGTGATTTGAGCACTATGACCATAATCAATCAAGCTTTTGTGGCATAGATGGAAAAGGTTATTCAAGTGTCTGGCATAAGTATATATTTTAAATGGTCTACTGGAGAAGGGTGTCTGGAAACTTAACAATGGTTTGGCTAGTTCAAGATATCAGGGTTTGCTATTCCAACAGAAGCAGAAGACAGAAGCAGAGCTTTTATATTGAGTGGTTCCATTGGGAAACTGAACACTGGCCTTGTTTAAAGGGGAGAACAACTGGAAAAGTGTAGCAGTAATCTATCTTTATGTGCCTTTCAACACCATAAAATCCTTTAGATTGCAGTTTGTGCATTTCAAATATAGACATTAATAAAGCTGTACTGGAAGCTATCCATTAGAATTTATTGTCTAAATTGCACAGCACTTCTCAGCTATTGTGTTAGGCTAATTTAATAACTCCTTTATAAGGTGAAAAGATGAATCAAATGCACGTCACTTGAAGTAAATATAATCACAGCTTGACTCATCGTAAACACAAACATTATTTATAAAAAGAAATCTTGTTTCTTGGAGAATTATTTAACAAAGGTACTCTATATTTTAAACATCCACTGGGGGGGGGGAGTATTTATGGCATTCCATTTGTTTTATTTTTTTACTTAGCTAGCATAAGCTTTCCAACACCAGGCAGCTATTGGGCTGCTAACGGATTAAAAACAAGCACTCAGCAGAAGACCATGTTCATCTTCACACTAGCTGCCCCATTCGAAAAAATAAAATCAATATTTTTAATGTGCAGTCCAGGCTTACATGCATATGTACTCAGAAGTCAGTTCCACTGAGTTCAAGGAGACTTGCTCTTAGATAAAGGTGCCTAGGACTGTAGCCTTAAACAGCAACTCTATTTACATATACTCAAAAGTAAGCCCTACTGAGTTCAAGACTTGCTCCCACATAAGCGTGTTCAGGTAGAGTAATCGCAATGAAGGCACAGCGAATAAGATCCTTGGTTGCATCTGAAGCCCTGTCCGCTCAGGTGACCCAAGGTAGAAGGTGAGGACATTTTCTTTCCTTTTCTTGTTGTAGCTAGGAGCTAGAGGACTGAGCATGTTGGGGGATGTGCAGAGCTTAGAATCTAGCTGCTACAGGCATAGGCAAACTCAGCCCTCCAGGTGTTTTTGGACTAGAACTCCCATCATCCCTAGCTAACAGGACCAGTGGTCAGGGATGATGGGAGTTGTAGCCCCAAAACATCTGGAGGACCGAGTTTGCCTATGCCTGATCTAGCAGATCCCCCAAGCCTCCAGCACCTCCTACTGCTGCCACAACACCCAATTTCATGGTCATTCCACCAACTAGCACCAGTGGGTGAATCACAAACAGTAGCTTAGTGCCCACTTGGATGAACCTGGGCAGATGTCCACTGTAGCTAAGGCTCCTCCAATGTGGGATGGTCCTCTCCACCAGTGGAGTTGCAACCTTACTTATGTTGTTAGTTATGTCGCAACAACCTTAACTGTGTAGTTACATTTAATGTATATGTGAGATATATACATATATGAATAACATTTAATTTATTTTGTTTATGATTTATATTGTTTATTAATAATGAAATAGTGCAGCCAGTACTTGGTCAAACCTTACACCTTTTCCATCTGGAACCTTTCGATTCAATTACTTCAGTGGCTATCAGCCCAGAATATATTTCCACAATGTTTCATGAGTGGCGTACATGAACTTAACATGACTCAAGCATTGAACTGCCCTCACTCTGCCCAAACCATGTTATGGGGAGCTGTGAGCTCTCCTCCCTGTTACTGGGTAGTTTTAAAAAGACATGTCCTTGAAACAGCACTTTGGGAAGGCTCAGAGTAAATGTATTTGCATGCAAAAAGCCCCATGTTCATTCCTTGGAATCTATTGGCAGAGCTTGGAAAGACTCCTGTAGGAAATCATAGAGTTGGAAGGCGTCTGAAGGGTCATCTAGTCCAACTCCTTGCAATGCAGGAATCCTGCCCACAGCCATCCCTGGGTGGGCTCAAACTACCCAACCTTCAGCCTAACAGCCAGACACACTGACCCATTGCGCCACATCCTGGAGCAATGTTGCTAAGTCTACATAACCAATTCAGAGCTAGTTGGACCAAAGTTCTGGTTAAGTTCAAGGCAGCGTCCTGTGGTTCCTAATGGAGGTGATACAGGTCAGCTTAGTATTGGCACAAGACAAATCACTATTGCAATCAAGCTCACAGACCTTCAGAATCCCCCACTCAAAGCACTACAGCTCTACTGTAAAAGTAACTGCTGTGTTCTTTAGATTCAGTCCCAATACACATTTTAAGAAATGCTATCCATAAGTGTTGGGGGTTTCCTATATAGCTTCTTGAAGGTATCATGTTTTGTTCATGGGAACATGGGCCTTTTAAAACAGGTGAGCTTCCCAAAATACATCAATTTTATTTTTACCGAGTTAATAAAGAATCAAGTACACTGGTGCCAAAGGCCTCTTGCGGCTTGTTTTGTATTGACTATGAAACTTGATCAATGTCTCTATCCAACTCTGTAGAAGCTTCCTGTCTCAGTGAGAATCTCTATGATGATGTCTCTGTTTATTGACCTTTCTTTGCTACATGAAATAACATGTCTGCCAGGAATAATATGTGCCTAAGGATGCACAAAACTCTAACCATTTTACTTCCATGGATATTTTTACCTTTTTGAACATTGGCACTCCATGTTTGGAACTTTTATCTGCAAATACAGATACCCTGTTTCTGTTTTGGTTCGATATTAGCAATTAGAGAGCCCATGTGGTATAGTGGTTAGGACCTGGGAGATCAGGGTTCAAATCCACACTCAGTTCATTGGGTGTTAGGCCAGTCACTGCCTCTCCACCTAACCAACTCACAGAGCTGTTGTGGCGATTAAATGAGGAGGGAGAGAATCAAGTATGCCAGCTTGAGCTCCTTGATGAAAAATGGCAGAATATAAATATAATAGATGAATAATCATTTCAGAATATTCCGCATTCAAATGCACAAACCTAACACCAAGCTGTTGTACAGCTGCATCTTTTTTTGTGGATGCGTAAAAATTGTTCACGACCCTGTTGCTTCTTCAAGATGTTTACGCACAATGGCCCATATGCTAAAGATACTATTTGTACTTCAAGAGCACAAAATGACCAATATTCACAGCATTCCTACACCTGCACCTTTTCACTTCATTTGTATCCCTGCACACAGGCACAGCAAATAAACAAAAGGTGTGCAGACATTTGCTTCACTTTCACATATAAGATACAAGAGCATGGCACTGAATTTTGAAGTTGTTTGTTCAAGGTAATGTTAGAGCACAATGAATCCATAGCTCTCTTCAGATGATAGAGCTCCCATGTTGTTTAACACAATAATAGTTGTGTGTCCAGCACACAGGTCAGCAACATGGCCCCCTGTAGTAACAGAGCCATGCAAAATGTCCACATAATCCAGAACCCAATCAAAACAGGGTTCCAGGTTGTATGGAAGCTTTGCATGTACTGTATGTACCAAGACTCCATTTCTACAGATGCTTGCAGCAGAAGGTGGAGCTACAGAGTTCAGCTTTATTTGGTTCTTTAGTGGAAAGTACAGAATGAATGACGCAGAAAGTCCTGTGTAGAAATTCCCAAATGCTATGTGCACATAGGGGTAAAGGAAACAGGAACTATTACTGTTATTGTTGGGATTATTAATATGAAAATAATTGGGTTTTCAAGAAACCACGCAGCTTTATGCCATTAATAGAGGATAGCACTGTTAATCAATCAATTAATTCGGTGAATAATCAGTTTAAAAAGGCAGGTGAGTAAACAGTTAATGCCACCAATCTATATATGCTTACTCCAAAGTAAGTGGGTATGGATTACACCGCAAGAGTTCTTTAATTTGTTATCAGCTCCAGCCTTTACCCAGCTATAAATAACTGCAAGAATGGAAACTCTTATTTGTAGATTTATTAACTTACTCTGGAGCATTAATAATGCAAAGATAGTAGCATATAATTTATTTAGTCTATGGATCTTTATGAAAATGACTGTGAAACTCTAAGTTCCACTCTCACAGTTCTCTTCCCTAGCACCATTGTACAAGTGTACCCTTAGCCTCTGCCAGTTACTAAGCCTTATTATACTATTCTTCATGTTAAGAGGGTATTTTCTATTCCTTCCTTTAGTCTATTGTAAAATACTATCCTAGTAGGCCAGGGCAGACATCAAAATGGGCTTCTGTGAAAATGGATATAAAGTACATTGGCATAATGAAGAGAAGAAAAATGTGCTGGAGGTAAAATTTAACTTATTGTGCAGGAATTGGTGGGAACTGAAAGAAGAAGAAGAAATCTGTTTAAAAGTGTGAATCAATATAAATTTTTTATCTCTCGAAAGAATGAATTGCATTTTATTTCGGCAGCCAAATGAGGTAGCTGAGGTAAATAGGCTCCCATATTAAATGGTTCCTTGAAGGATTTCTCCACAAAGAGTCATTGAGGAAGGGGAAATGGGATCATGCCTTCACTCAGGCATAATGAATGTGCCTCAGCTGAGCTCTGCCTGAAAAGGATTAGCTTTCATACTGAAGAAACCAAGAAAGAGCTGGGCTTCTGCCAGGCCAAGCCCCCAACACCAAGGGGTCTGGAGGATAATCTCACCACTTCTGCTGGAAGAATGTGACTGACTACAAATATTTTTTTGCAATGATAGGTCTCTGGTTTGGGGATCTTTCAAATATGGCCCTTCTGTTTGATTCATGACAGCATCAAGGGTGCCTACGCATGTAGGGTCACAAGGCAATTGTTTCTTCATTCACAAACCTGAACTGCAATTTCAAAACAAAGTTGTTGTTGTTTATTTAAGGGGATAATAACCTGGAGTTTTAGCCATGCAGGGAAAACTAAAACCATAATACACAGAATTCCAGTAGAAAATTCCAGTAGAAAATTCCAGTAGGGTTATTGAGATCTGCTGTGATCTGGTTTCCTCTCACTGAGGCTCTGTGGGGCATCTTGTTTGATGCAATCCTGTTCATGTCTACTCAAAAGTTAGTCTCATTGAGTTCCATGGGACTTACTCTCAAGTCAATTGGGCACATGCTCAGGGTTCAACCTACTAAGAAATGCTTCAAATTTTATCAGACTGCTAAACATGCTTGTGAAAGAAATGTCTATAAACATCTTCCTGCCAGCTCAGCCCGCAATATCCAATCCCCGCCTTTTTGTGGGACAATTTGTTAAAGGATAAGCTTTTAGGCTGGTAAACCGAGAACTTAGTCTAGGTAATCAATCTTACTTCTCCTTGAAAATGTAATTGTCACAAATTCTCCTTGCTTTTTTTCTTAATTCGTTAAAGCCATTTAGCATGGAGGCTATTTGAAAACAGCCCGACTACTGACCCTCCCCTCATACCTTTCATTGTTCATTGGAAAATGGTGAACATCAGCGATGCATTTATCGTATGTCTCAGTATGCATTGTGCAAAATTATATACTTCCATAAAATAGGACCACAATTCAGTCATAGTTAAGCATTTGTTAGACCCGTTTCTGTCAATTCAATTGCCATTAAAAACAATGGGGCTTTAAAGTGCTTGACATTGGGCTGCATTGTAGCCTAAATACTTAAGGGCTTATTTTGACTGAAAAGCCTTTTTTATATTTCAGTAGCATTTCTGGAATAGAACATCAGTGGTGAATAGATTTCTTTTCAGGAATGACAGCACAGCTTTTCTGTGACAGGGTGAGCTACAGCAGACTTCACTATGTTAAGAAAAGAACAAGAAGTGACAAACATCAAGAATATATGTAGCACTAAGAAGAATGTTATGTTTTGAGTGACAGAAAACACACTGGACACAATCCAGGCCCCTGTTAAGTGCACAAACTCCTTGATTTCAAAAAGTTCGGGTACCAGTCTGAAGGTGGCTCAGTTGGTTAGAGCATGGTGCTGATAATGCCAAGGCTGTGAGTTAAATTGTGGTCTTTTTGTTCTCAGGGGCAGGCTTTTTGTTTTTGCTTAATGGAATATAGTTGAAAGATTCTGTTTTCTCAAAGTCACCTTCCTGTTCTTTCTAAGCCAAAACTGGTATCATTATTGCAGCAAAAGGAAACTATTAAGAACCCCCAAATAATTAACCTACCTAACCTCCATGTTTTCTACAAACACAGAGAAAAATGTGAGTTCCTTTAATGTGGAGATTCTATGTACAGGAGGAAGTCTGTGAATGTTTTGGACTTCATAAAACAGGATTAAGCTTGAGAAAACAGACGTGGAAGTGCCACAAAATATACACGTACATCTCGTTTAAAACACTTCATTGTTCATGTAAATTTATGTAGTGGCTTTTCACACCTATTTTTAAGAAGAATAAATTTGAGAGCTCTAACAGACATAAAAAAATTTTTGCTAGATAACCTATGTTCTCAAAGAAACTGAACATGAAAGCTGCACTATTGCCAAGGTAGACTGTTCATACAAACCTATGAACAACTGAATGCATAATTAAACATTTTGTATAGACTTCCATTAATTAACCAACTCCACTAAAATGCCACTAGAAAGCATTTTTGTGAGTGGATGGTGCAGAGACAGTCCTGTCTTTTGACCCTCAAGCCAAGGAGATAAGTACAATCTTTAGAAGACATATGAAGGCAGCCCTGTATAGGGAAGGTTTTGTTTAATGTTTAATGTTTTATATATGTTGGAAGCCACCCAAAGTGGCTGGGGCAACCCAGTCAGATGGGTGGGGTATTGTTATTGTTGTTGTTGTTAAATAAGACATCCCTATTTTCATCAGAGAAATGTTGGGCGGTATGGTCTTGCAGCAAGGTGAAGTAGCGTCATTTTTCAGGAAGTGTTTGAAGACTCTATGACTACAGCATCAAACAAGCTATGCCTTATAAACCAACTTAAGTTGTATTTCAAGTTCTACAGAGATCTCAGGAAACCCCCCCCCCCCCAAGCTTTCCTGGAGCTAGCAGAAGTGGGTATTGCCCTTTCTAGTTCCTGGTTCGTCTCTGGAAGCACAACCCACACAGGTTGTATCTGGTAATTCTTTCATACTGTTAGATGAAGGCAGGAATTGATGTCTGAATGATGCAGAAAGACTTTAAAAGCCCTAGGTAGGCATTTGCTATTTGAGCTGCACTTCAGGCAGTAAAATGTCTTGAGCCAGCAGTGGAGTGAATTTTGAGGATTAAACTTTTACATCTACCGACAGTGCCAAGATGTATATCATAGAAGCTCAGAGGAACTCACCAAGCTTATGAAACCCTGTGAGTCTTTAGATCTAAGACATGTACACCAGCATGCTATCTTGATTTTATTGACAACTTGTCTCAAGAAGAAGGAAATATTTTTGCTGCAAACTGGTTAACTGTGTGTGTGTATGTGTGTGTGTGTGTGTGTGTGTGTGTTGGGTAGATTCCTCCTAAATGTGCTATGATTTAGTAAAAGTTAGAATCAACTTAGGTTTGAATAGGTAAAGGTAAAGGACCCCTGGACGGTTAAGTCCAGTCAAAGGCGACTATGGGGTTGCAGTGCTCATCTCACTTTCAGGCCGAGGGAGCCGCCGTTTGTCCACAGACAGCTTTCCAGGTCATGTGGCCAGCATGACTAAGCCACTTCTGGTGCAACAGAACACTATGACAGAAACCAGAGTGCATGGAAACACTCTTCCCATCGCAGAAACCAGATTGCATGGAAACACTCTTCCCGCCCGCAGCAGTACCTATTTATCTACTTGCACTGGCATGCTTTCGAACTGCTAGGTTGGCAGGACAGAGCAACGGGAGCTCACCCCATTGTGGGGATTCCAACCGCCGACCTTCTGATCAGCAAGCCCAAGAGGCTCAGTGGTTTAGACCACAGTGCCACACTCGTCCCAGGTTTGAATAAACTCTGCTAAACACAGAAACCCCCTGGATTTAGTTATGCTAACAAGCACACTGGGCAGAACTATCTGGATGTGCCATTAGTAGGGGACAAAGGCCAGTGATGGCCCATCAAGGAAATCATCAGAGGACAAGATTGCCAGGCAAAGGGCTGCTAGTGGGCAGAGGCAAAGGCCTGGTTTAAGGTTTCAACTTTGAATGATGTAGGCTGAGGTTGGTTGGGATCCTTGGAGTCAGCAGTGAGAGGGAGAAGGAGGGGCAGAACTCCATGTGAGCTGGTGATGACAGGCTGGAACTAAGAGACCGAGGAATGCTGTTTGCTGTCCTTCAAATCCTATGCTGCCTTTAATGTGGAAGCCAGACCCACATGGGAAGTGAATGCTCTGCACTCCCTCCATCTAGGTGCAGGTTGTATACATTGGGGTCAGGGGGAAACCATGTATCATAAGGACACCACAGTTTCTTTTATGCCTCATTGTTAATTGTTCATGACCTGAGACAATGCATTTCTTTTGGGGTGCCGTTTAATAGCAACACCACTATTTCTATGAAAGTAGATGGGTGCATGTACTAAAAGACTTTCTAGCCAACCATACCTATTGAGGGCCCTGCGATACAGAATGAAACATAGGAGAACATTTTACCCAAGCCATAATAAAATTTATGATGTTTCCTGTTTTATTGGGGATGTAAAATCAGCCCAACGGAGCCATATGGTTGTTGTGTTACAAAAATGAGCACATTGCTCTAAATACCAAGTCTGACTCATTTTTTAACAAGTATAATTTTAGCACATTTAAGAGCTTGCCTGTACTAGCACGTGAAATACTATTCATTCATTTAAATATTTGTAGCCTGCCTTTTGACTAAAAGTTTTGAAGAAGCTTACAAAACATCAGTAGCAAAATAAAACCAAATGAGATGCACTATTCTCTAAAAACAGCATCATTGATCAGAGCAGCTGAAAGGGAAAAGAGGGCAGACCACATATGCTCTTGGAGATTACTTTAATAATAATAATACATAATACTGTAAATGAAATGAACTTCCTTAGGTTGAGCTTCCACAACTTTGGTACCACCACAGAGAAGACCCTGTTGTGATGACCTGGGAGTCAGACTCAGACGCTGAACCTGAGGGATCCCAGCCTGCACAGGATTCACTGCCTCCAGAACCAGCAGAGCCAGGGCTGGGGCCTGAGTCTCAAGGGGACTCACCTGTGCTGGATCCTCAGGTGCCGGCATCGGCTGAGGTTGATCTGGCTTCTAATGGGATGGAGGACTTATTGCCTGCAGGTGCTCCACTCCCCACCCAGTCAGGGGAAGCTGAGGTTGCCTCTGGGTCCGGTAACCCTCCAGCTTCTCCTGAGCTGCAAAGGCTAAGGGCAGAGAGGCGAAGGGAACTAAGTTCCCGCAGGAGGAGTGCTCGCCTCCAAGCCAGGAGAGGCGAGGCACCTGAGGATCGGAGCCGCCCTTTGCCTCGGGGCAGATAAAAGCCAGCCAGTCCCAGACCCAAGTTGCAGGAGCAACATCGGTGCTGCCTAGTTCCTGTTCCTGGTTCCTGCGTTCCTGACCTCAGCTTGGTTACTTCGGCTTCCTGACCTCGGCTTCCTGACCTCGGCTTCCTGACCTCGGCTTCCTGACCTCGGCTTCCTGACCTCGGCTTCCTGACCTCGGCTTCCTGACCTCAGCTTTGTTACTTCGGCTTCCTGACCTCGGCTTCCTGACTTCGGCTTCGTGACTTCTGGCTTGGACTGACCTTGGACTGGACTAGACCTCGCCTATCGGATATCCCTTGGGACCAGCACAGTTTGCTCCTGCCACACCCGCACTCCCCCTTCGTTGGGGTGCGTTCGGGAGGAACCTGTTGTCATGACTGACCAGGCGGCTGCGCTGGTGGCATTGGCCCAGGAGAACCAGGTCTTGACCCACACAGTGCAGCAGCTAAGCAATGCGGTTACGGCGCTTCAGCAGCGTTTGGACGCCTTGCCGGCTCCTGGTGCCGGCGCCCCAGCTCCAGGCAAGTACCCAGTGGCCCTGCCAGAAAAGTTCGATGGGTCCCCGGGCAGCTTTCCCATGTTTCTCGCCCAGGCCAAACTGTATATTCAGGGGCGAGCCCGGGATTTCCCCGACGACCGCACCAAGGTGCACTTCCTGATCAGCTTGCTGAAGGACCAGGCGGCCAAGTGGGCGTTGCCGCTGCTCCGGCAAGACTCCCCCTTGCTGGCAGACTATACGGGGTTTTGCAACCATTTTGAAACCGCGTTCGCCAACCCTCAGAAGGCGAGTCAAGCCAATCGGGCAATTCGGCGGTTGAAACAGGGCAAGTCCACAGTGGCCGCCTATGCCACGGAATTTCGGCTGTTGGCGCAGGACTTGACCTGGAACGATTCCGCACTGCGGGACCAGTATCTCGAGGGGCTTTCGGACGAGATACTGGACCAGCTGGCCACCTTGGATCGCCCCGCCACGCTGGAGGCCCTCATCCAACGGAGTCTACAGATAGACGATCGGTTGGAGGACCGGCGCCAGGCCCGGGCCCGCCAGCACTCTGGGCTCCCGACTCCAGTGCTCCCCAGCAGTTCCACGGCCAGAGCCGAGTCACTGGAGGAGCCGATGCAGCTCGGGGCAGCACGGCCTCGCCTCTCCCCTTCGGAGAAGACACGACGTCGGGAGGGAAACCTGTGTCTCTACTGCGGGGGGAGTGGACACTACGCCCGAACCTGCCCCGAGAAACGCCAGCCGCAGGGAAACCGCCAACCCCAGTAGCCAATGGCCCAGGCTATCTGGGGTCCCAAGCATCGCATGATGGGCCCTCACCAGTGGAATTGCAACACCTCATGATCCCAGTGCGTCTATACCCCCCAGGCGGGCCCTGGATTCTCACCCACGCTCTGGTGGATTCAGGGGCAACCCGCTCCTATATGGACTCTGCCTTCGCCGCTCAGCATCGGGTGCCGCTCCAGAACAAGCCAGAACCGGTGCAGGTGGAGGCAATCGACGGACGGCTCTTGCGATCAGGCGCCGTTACTCGGGAGACCCAGCCCTTGGTCCTGTGCCACCAACAGCACCGGGAGGTGCGTACCCTGGACATTGCCACCATGCCCCGGTTTCCCCTGGTGCTGGGGATGGACTGGCTGGAGTCTCACAATGTTCAGATCGATTGGGTCAATCGAACTGTACGCTTCCCAGACTCGGGTTCGATTGCTCAGTCCGAGATGCTTTCGGCCGCCTCCATGGGGGAGGCTGCGTCAACGCTCCCCGCCGTGTACCGGGACTACGTAGACGTGTTCGAGGAACAGGGGGCAGACCGGCTGCCTCCTCATCGGTCTTTTGACTGCGGCATAGACCTCCAGCCTGGGGCGCCTCTGCCTGTGAGTCGCCTATACTCTCTTTCGGAGCCAGAGCGTGAAGCCTTACAGGACTTCCTTCACAAGAACCTGGAGCGGGGGTTCATTAGGCCCTCTACCTCTCCCACCGCCGCTCCAGTACTCTTCGTTAAGAAGAAGTGTGGGGAGCTTCGCCTCTGCCATGATTACCGAGCCCTGAATAAGATCACCATCCCAGACCGGTATCCCTTGCCCCTAATTGCAGAGTTGCTGGAGCGGGTGCAAGGGGCGCAGATGTTCACCAAACTGGACCTCCGGGGGGCTTACAACTTGATTCGGAACCGTGCCGGGGATGAGTGGAAGACCGCATTCGGGACCCGTTATGGGCAGTTCGAGTACCTGGTCATGCCGTTCGGACTATGCAACGCGCCCGCCGTGTTCCAACGGTACATCAACCACGTGTTCCAGGACTTGCTCGACAAGTATGTGGTGGTGTACCTCGATGGCATTCTGATTTATTCCCGTGACCCAGCTCGCCACGAGAGTCATGTCCGGACCGTGTTGCAGCGCTTGCGGGAGCACCGCCTGTACGCTAAGCTCAGCAAGTGCGAGTTCCACCAGCGGTCAGTGGACTTCCTCGGACACCGACTCTCCCCTGACGGTGTACAGATGGACCCCGGGAAGGTGTCTGCGGTTCGAGAGTGGGCGGCGCCGCGGAACCGCAAGGACCTACAGCGGTTTTTGGGGTTCGCCAACTATTACCGGACATTCATTGCGGACTATGCTCATCGCACCACCCCGTTGACCCGACTGCTGCGCCCCAAGACGCCCTTCGCCTGGGATGAGGAGGCTGAGGTGGCATTCCAGGGATTGAAAGCCTGTTTCCAGAAGGCGCCAATTTTGCAGCATCCTGATCCCTCTCGTCCCTTCGTGGTGGAGACTGACGCCTCCAGTACGGCTCTCGGTGCCGTCTTGTCCCAGCAACACGGACCAGATGCGCCACTGTTACCCTGCGCCTACTACTCCCGGCAGCTCCTTCCGGCGGAGCGTAACTATACCGTGTGGGAGCGGGAACTACTGGCCATCAAGGTGGCCTTTGAGGTCTGGCGCCATCATCTTGAGGGGGCACGACACCCGGTGGAAGTGAGAACCAACCACCGGAATCTGGAGTACCTCCAGACCACTCGCAGGCTAAACCAGCGGCAGATCCGGTGGGCACTGTTCTTCTCCCGGTTCCAGTTCCGGATCCGCTACATCCCCAGCTCCCAAAACCAGAAGGCGGATGCACTGTCCCGGAAACCGGAGGACATTGCAGAGACGGTGCAGCAGGCGGCCCCAACAACGATCATCCCACCAGCAGCTTTCCTGGCTGTTCATGAGACTGAGTCGCTGCTGGACCGAGTGCGGAAGCAGCAACGGGTCGACGCGTGGGCTCAGGAACGGATTCAGGAATTGGCCAGTGGATCATGTCCTCGATACCCAGAACTGGTTGTGCACCAGGGTTTGCTGATGCACCGTGGTCGGTTGTACATCCCACCAGGGCCTTTGCGGGCCGAGGTACTCCAAATGTCACACGACGCCCCGGCAGCTGGCCACTTCGGGAGGTATCGGACCACCCACCTGGTCAGCCGGGAGTTCTGGTGGCCCCGCTTGAAGGCCGACGTGGCACGGTACATTGGGGGGTGCGAGGTCTGCCGGCGAGCCAAGGGATCGACCGGGAGACCTGCGGAACTGCTACAGCCACTGCCAGTTCCCCCTCGTCCATGGCACACGGTCTCATTGGATTTCGTGGTAGACCTACCCCCATCCCGTCAGTGTACCTGCCTCCTGGTATTCACAGACCACTTCACTAAAATGGTGCACTGCGCCCCGTGCCCGTCTGTACCCTCAGCCAAGGAGACGGCGCAACTGTACCTACAAAACGTCTTCCGCTTACATGGCCTATCGGAACGTTTGATCTCCGATCGTGGTGCCCAGTTCACCTCCCGGTTCTGGCGCGCTCTACATCAGGCTCTCGGGACGGAGGTCTGCCTATCTTCGGCCTACCATCCACAGACGGATGGACAGACCGAACGGGCAAACGCGGTGTTGGAACAGTACCTCCGGTGCTACTGCAGCTTCCACCAGGACGATTGGGTCGACCACCTGGCGTTGGCCGAGTTCGCATATAACAACGCAGTGCACGCTTCCACCCAACAGACCCCGTTCCAGGCAAGCTATGGGTACCACCCGCGGTTGTTTCCAAGCGTACTGCCGGCATCCGCAGTTCCCGCAGTGACAGACTGGCTACAAGAGCTCCAGTCACAGCAGCAGCTTCTGACGGAGCAACTGAGCCAGGCCAAGGACGCGTATAAGGCCCAGGCCGACCGTCACCGGCAGGAGGGGCCGGAACTCCATGTCGGAGACCTGGTATGGCTCTCCACCCGCCACCTGCACCCCTCTCGGCCTTCGCGGAAGCTGGATGCCCGCTTCACCGGCCCATTTCCGATCGTGGACCGTGTCTCACCTGTGGCATTCCGTCTCCGGTTACCCGCGACCCTGAAGGTCCACCCGGTATTCCACCGGTCCCTACTCAGTCCGGTCGCCCCGCCAGACGAGTTCCACCCAGACCATCCACGACCGCAGCCAGTTTTGGTTCAGGGGGAGCCCGAGTATGAGGTGGAGCACGTTCTTGACTCCCGATACCGCAGGGGGAAGCTCCAATACCTCATCGACTGGAAGGGGTATGGGCCCGAGGATCGGTCGTGGGAACCAGCGGAGAACGTCCACGCGCCTGTCTGCCTCCGTGATTTCCATGCGACTTACCCCAGCAAGCCTGGTCCGGCCCCTCGGTTGAGGGGGGGGCCTGGGAGGGGGGATGGTGTGATGACCTGGGAGTCAGACTCAGACGCTGAACCTGAGGGATCCCAGCCTGCACAGGATTCACTGCCTCCAGAACCAGCAGAGCCAGGGCTGGGGCCTGAGTCTCAAGGGGACTCACCTGTGCTGGATCCTCAGGTGCAGGCATCGGCTGAGGTTGATCTGGCTTCTAATGGGATGGAGGACTTATTGCCTGCAGGTGCTCCACTCCCCACCCAGTCAGGGGAAGCTGAGGTTGCCTCTGGGTCCGGTAACCCTCCAGCTTCTCCTGAGCTGCAAAGGCTAAGGGCAGAGAGGCGAAGGGAACTAAGTTCCCGCAGGAGGAGTGCTCGCCTCCAAGCCAGGAGAGGCGAGGCACCTGAGGATCGGAGCCGCCCTTTGCCTCGGGGCAGATAAAAGCCAGCCAGTCCCAGACCCAAGTTGCAGGATCAACATCGGTGCTGCCTAGTTCCTGTTCCTGGTTCCTGCGTTCCTGACCTCAGCTTGGTTACTTCGGCTTCCTGACCTCGGCTTCCTGACCTCGGCTTCCTGACCTCGGCTTCCTGACCTCGGCTTCCTGACCTCGGCTTCCTGACCTCAGCTTTGTTACTTCGGCTTCCTGACCTCGGCTTCCTGACTTCGGCTTCGTGACTTCTGGCTTGGACTGACCTTGGACTGGACTAGACCTCGCCTATCGGATATCCCTTGGGACCAGCACACCTGTCTTGTTTCACCACTGTTACACTGCTGACAGTGGCGGCATATGAAGCAGGACCGCCATTGTAGTATTGGTACTACTTTATACTATTATAGGATCAGAGTCATGTTAAGTGCGAGTTGGGTACATAACATTACAGCATTATATTAACAAATCAGAGGGGGAGCAGGTTCTATGGCTCCTAGCTGGAAAATGATTCAATAGATTGATTTTGAAACTTGGCAGTGTAGGAGTGAGCGACTCACAATTTGCTTCCATTTCAGCCCAATTTTGACTACCCCAGAGCCAAAGATTTAAATTAAATTTTTCATTGTCACAGAATCACAGAATCATAGAGTTGGAAGAGACCACAAGGGCCATCCAGTCCAACCCCCTGCCAAGCAGGAAACACCATCAAAGCATTCCTGACAGGTGGCTGTCAAGCCTCTGCTTAAAGACCTCCAAAGAAGGAGACTCCACCACACTCCTTGGCAGCAAATTCCATTGTCGAACAGCTCTTACTGTCAAGAAATTCTTCCTAATGTTTAGGTGGAATCTTCTTTCTTGTAGTTTGAATCCATTGCTCCGTGTCCGCTTCTCTGGAGCAGCAGAAAACAACCTTTCTCCCTCCTCTATATGACATCCTTTTATATATTTGAACATGGCTATCATATCACCCCTTAACCGTCTCTTCTCCAGGCTAAACATACCCAGCTCCCTAAGCCGTTCCTCATAAGGCATCGTTTCCAGGCCTTTGACCATTTTGGTTGCCCTCCTCTGGACACGTTCCAGCTTGTCAATATCCTTCTTGAACTGTGGTGCCCAGAACTGGACACAGTATTCCAGGTGGGGTCTGACCAGAGCGGAATACAGTGGTACTATTACTTCCCTTGATCTAGATGCTATACTCCTATTGATGCAGCCCAGAATTGCATTGGCTTTTTTAGCTGCTGCATCACACTGTTGACTCATGTCAAGTTTGTGGTCTACCAAGACTCCTAGATCCTTTTCACTTGTACTGCTCTCAAGCCAGGTATCACCCATCCTGTATTTGTGCCTTTCATTTTTTTTGCCCAAGTGTAGTACTTTACATTTCTCCCTGTTAAAATTCATCCTGTTTGCCTTGGCCCAGTTCTCTAATCTGTTAAGGTCATTTTGAAGTGTGATCCTGTCCTCTGGGGTATTAGCCACCCCTCCCAATTTGGTGTCATCTGCAAACTTGATCAGGATGCCCTCAAGCCCATCATCCAAGTCATTGATAAAGATGTTGAATAAGACTGGGCCCAAGACAGAACCCTGTGGCACCCCACTAGTCACTTCTCTCCAGGATGAAGAGGAGCCATTGATGAGCACCCTTTGGGTTCGGTCAGTCAGCCAGTTACAAATCCACTGAATGGTAGCATTGTCTAGCCCGCATTTTACCAGCTTCTTTACAAGAATATCATGGGGCACCTTGTCAATCAAATCAAGAAATCAAGATAGGCTACATCCACAGTGTTTCCTTCGTCTACCAGGCTTGTAATTCTGTCAAAAAATGAGATCAGATTAGTCTGACATGACTTATTTTTCAGAAACCCATGCTGACTTTTAGTGATCACAGCGTTCCTTTCTAGGTGCTCACAGACCGTTTGCTTAATGATCTGCTCTAGAATCTTTCCTGGTAAATTGTTAGATTAATTTGACCACTCTGTGCATTAAAAAAAACAAAACCTGGAGAATAGTACTGATCTTACTACCTTTACTTTTGCTGTCATTAATTGTGACACTATACTGTCAACTTATGCAAATTAACTGACAGTTTCGGATTGGTCGTGCCCATTATGAAAGCTGTGGGTGCTGCAGTGTATGATTAGGATGCTGTCATTTCGGCACAGTTACAGTCTGAATAAAGTATATTCATACAGTATGAATATAAAATGCATTCAGCCCTGTGACAGGCAGCTGTTCTTATACAACAGAAAGCTTGGGCCACGTGTGGCATTTGGGAACGGGGTTGCGCTCATACTGGTGTATCCCAAATATGCAATCCTGATCTACGGATGGGTACATGAGTCATGCTAATGGTCCCACAGACAATCTTCTTTCTCTTTGAAAGAAGAAATTCTACCTTCTTTTAGCAGTGCTTCCATTAACTGCGCCACCCAGTTTAGAATACATATGGTGATTATGCCTGCAAATGGAAAATCTTATCATTGTCTACTTCAATTATCAACTGCATGCCTCACACACTGATCGTATTTCAAAAAGCTGGCAAAGGAGGAAATGAATATTCCTCATTCATGGGCAATGTCAAGAATGTAACTTAAAAAAAATGAAATAAAATGAAAAGTGGCAGAGAGAAACCACACCCCTTCTTTTTTAAAGAAAAAGAAACAGGTTGGATAGCTGCCGTGTTGCTTTCCTTAAGTAGACTGCTAGTTACCACTAATTACTTTTTCTGAATTATTTTCTCTATGTTTGTTATTTGAAAACTCTGACATCTGATCCACAATGGACAGTCTGCACAGGGAACCTGTTTCTTGCATGAATTACCCCCTGGATCAAAAGGTACTGTATAGGGTTTAAAAATCAGTCCAGGAGAACACAGCAACCTTTTCTGGATTTAATAAAAACCTCATTCATTCCCTTTTAAGCAGGGTTTGGGTTGCAAAGTTTATTTAATCTAAACAGATTGCTGCACACTGTGCTACAAAGTAATGGACAAAGTAATAGGCAGCTTGTATAACAGTATATATTCTACCATTAAAGATGGGGAAGGCTAATGTTGTCACTACCCTAAAGGCATGAAATTCAGCCAGGCCTCACAAGTGTAGTATAAGGTAAGCATGTCAGGAGAAGTGCAAAATGGGTACATGGTGAACTAATTAGATGACTGCGTGGCTTGAAATGTGTATTTTGCCATACTGATATCACACTATTAAAAGGGTCTTGCGAATTGTCTCTAAGTAGTCATGGCAAGACTGAAAAGCTTTTCTCTTTCCCCTTCATTGCTGCTCACACAAGATCAGCTAGTTCTGCCAGAGCCATTTAATGCTTTCACAATGTAACCTATAACACACGTTAAAACTTAATAGGGTTTTGATGTAACATTTTCTGTAAAGTCCATAGAAGCTTGGGCAGATCATAATTGCTGAACTGAACTGAATAAGATCTTAAATAAAAATAAAAAACCCCTGCAGCATTAAATGTTTTTGAACAGAGTCTTTTTCATTGAAACTAATCAGAAGAGAAATGTCATTGGTAGGCTAAATTGTATAAGTGGGCAGCACTGATATAGTAAATGAAACCATTCCAAGTGTTCAGGCGGTGAGTGTTGTTGCTTTTGGAGCCAAAAATGCACAGAAACAAGAGACAGGCATCAAGCTTGAGGGAGCCTCAAGGTTTGCAGAAGAAGAACAACAAACTGGGGGGGGGCATTGAGGTGAAGACCATGGAATGCTGATTGACTGTTGTTGGGGGGGGGGCAGAATGGAAAATGGGAAGAATGTAATAAAGTGGCTGGAATCCTGAAGAGGGAGCACTCCACACTTCAACATTGGTATCAGACCTCATCTGTAATACAGATAATTGATCTCGCAGTTCCTTGACAGAACAGATCATGGCAATGTTTTCTACCTGAGCAACCATAAAGAATAATTGTTTCAATCTTTTTCGCTTACAATTCTCATAGTCGAAAACAAGCCTGGACAAAGCCAGACGATTTGCTGCATCCTTACTATGAGGGGTTAAAACATAAGCAGACCACGAGCCATACTATCACGGAAAACCATAGTTGAGATCACAAAGTTTAGTAGGACAAGGACACTAGTAGGATTAGGACAAAGATACTGAGATCTAACTTCTTTTTACATTTCAATGATCCTCACTTTGTGTTCACACTCTACAATTTTGAGTGATACCAATAATTCAGAAAATATAAACTGCCTGTGTATATATATTTCCTTCCTAGCATTAGTTGTTCTAAACCAGATACCCATCATGATGCCTATGGTGAAATAACAGTTTGAGTAGCAACCTTATCATCACACAAGAGGAGGGTATGGATTTGGAATGTGAAAATATAGAATCAAAACAAATGATGTCTCACTTTCATTTCTTCTGCTACAAGCTGCATTTCTTGCACTGGATTGATTTGCTTTATTTAGAAAAATGATATTTTCCCTTGTTTCAATTACTTCATATTGCAAGGAATCGCTGTTAGTTTTTGACTAGTTTAGAACCTTTCTGAAAATTATATTTATGGTCAAATGCATATCTGCATTGATTTCTATTTTACATACCTATTTGTTTGGAGAAGCAGAACATTAGATATGACAGGGCCTTTTTAGTGGTGATTACCTGTTTGTGACATGCTCTCCTTAGTGAGGTGTGTCTGAATCCTTCATTACTGACTTTCAGGTCAAATTAAAAAGTATTCCTGTTTACCCAGGCATTTGATCAGTGAAAGATGCTGTTCCTAGCAATCCTCAGTTCACTGGCTGAGACCGCATTTAACTTTTTAAGAATGTTTTTAACTAAAGTAAGAATATTTTAACTATTTTTAGCTTTCTAAAAATGCTTTATCATTGCTGTGTAGGCTCAGAGAGCAAGAGCAGTATATAAATCAGATGCATAATAATTAATAACAATTACTCAAGTTTGCTGTTTGTATTTTGTGAAAACAATAAGCTTGATGTTGAAGAAGTGCACATGACATTTTGAAAGTCAGGAAATATCTGGTGCAGAAATTCAGCTTAACTCCCAGGATGTATGGGTCTTCTTCCAGAACCAATGGCAGATCAATGTTGATGATGAAAACACCTGTGGCTCACTACAGCTTTTCTATACCAATTCGCACTTTTCTTCTGGCCTACCTGGTGGTAGTGCCTTGGCTAGCTCTTTCTTGGCAGCCATTACTAATATAATTAAAGAGCTTGTCACTCTTTCCCCTAGGCTGAGACCTTCTCTTTCTTACCTAGAGCAATGGGTTTTCTATTTCACACTTCAGTGCATCCCCGATAATAAGAAATCCAATCATCTAGACCACCGAGCAGGTGATGATTGTTCCTTGACATAACCTTCAAGCAGTTAAACAAATTCACAAGCCAGGTTTGGCTTGTTCCTCCTCCTCTTCTTCCCTCCATATGCATGTATTTAAATTGCAACAGCCAATAATGCAGGCATTCCAGTTTAAGCGACCTCTCCAGCAAGTTACATAAGCATGTTCATATTTTGTTTTTCAAGCACATAATTAAGCCTATGAGATTCAATCACATTACTGTGGTGTTTTGATGCATGCGAACTTACCAAACATCACTGCAAAGCTGTACTTTCTGCTGGGTTTTCAGAGGTAGAATATAGATTGCCAAGATTTTGAGTGAGCTGCCTCAGAGACCATGTCATTGGGAAGATAGCCAATGACAATCTTTTAGCATCTGGATTCTGGAGCATCTTCATTATCTCAAGAGAACATGAAACCATGCTTGAACTATTGCTGTAAAATGGTTTTTTAAAAGTCGCCACATGGACAAGCACACACGCACAGGCAGAAAGATTACAGGCGGTGTTCGGTTGGCAGCTTCATGACAGAGACCATGACCTGACTGAGTAGCGTAATTATGACTCCTGGAAGTGCTTTTACAAGGTTGAGGTACTTCAGTGTGGTAGCACAGAAAAAGGCCAATACTGAAGCTACTTGAAAAATGGAACTTAATTCTCCATAAGTGTATATCCAATACCTTATATCATTACATTCTGACGCTTATTAAGTGAAACATTCTTTGACAGCTAGCATAGGCTAACTCTTGGCAATCATGGGATAAGAGGATAGGTCCACTTATGGATCAGTAACTGGTTAAAGAATATGAAGCCAAAATTAGAAATTAATTGACATCTCATAATGGAGTGATGTAAGAGGGATGTAAGGGGTCTTCACCCCCCCCCCCGGATAAGTACAGGGTGCTGTGCTTTGTAGCATGTTTGTAATTGACCTGGGATGAAGGATGAGCAGGGCTTTTTCCCAGCCTGAACTCACTGGAACTCAGTTCTGGCACCTCTCAGATGAACGCCATTGCCATTATAAGAAAACAAGGGAGGTGTTCATCATGGTGAGTTCCAGCATCTCTATTTCTAGAATAGCATTGGGATGAGCAGTATGGTGGTTATGTTTGTGGATGACACCATGGCCTGCTTGTGGGCTTCCCAGAGGCATCTGGTTGGCCATGGTGAGAACAGCATGCTGGACTAGAGGGGCTCTTCATAAATTTGATGGTTAAGAGTAAGAAATCATGGTCTTTGATTATGAGCAATGAAACCTATATGCATTCTGCAAACCATGACCCATCTTAGCCATTTTACCTTAAAGAATGATTGTGAGGACTTTTTTTTTAAGGTATTATTGTTCATCTTAATTAATTTCTCTCTGTTGATGACACACACCTCCATTTTAATGCTGTTTCTCCTGTCTCTGTCAGATGTTTATATTATCATCTCTTCTAAATGTTTACTTGGACGTCCAAGTTACAATTATTCTTAAAAGAGAATAGTTTTCTGTTCTAAATCCTTTCTCTTTCCCATGCCCTTACCTTACTGAAGGGGGGAGGGGGAACCTATTGACAAAATAGTTACAGAAGCTTGAAACTGTCTCATATATGTTTATTGGGAATTTAGCTACCCATGTAAGTTCAAAAAGCTTCTTACAAAGCTATCTATCAAGTAGAGGGGGGGTGACAAGAAACCTGAGTCTAAACCAAAATATTTTATTTTGCCTTTGGAAGCAAGGATATTGCAAAACAGTAGGAGCAATTACTTTCCATGTGTATGGCTACTATTTAGTGCTTCTAGGGGCCTTTCAGCACATTTATAGCAGCATAGTTGCTGTTTGATCCAATGTTTTTTAAGTGAATTCATAACACATTGACACCTTGGTCACATGTTGCTGTTATTAGAGAGAGAGAGCGTGGAGTTTTCCTTTCCATGCAAATGTGCCTGAATTGAGAGAAGTTCAGTGGCTGTAGTCACCCCCTTATATACCCCCGTATTCCTCCAGCCACTAAATGTCAGAGTTATGAGCAATTGTGTGGGGACAGCCTTTTCACAGCTTTGCGTGGGTAGGTAGGGGTTATTTAATGTCTAGTATTCCAGAATTCTATTTTTGTGGGAGTGTGGGAGATTAGAAAAGGGAAAATGTGCATGCCTGAGCTATGGCGAACCCTGTTATTGTGATTAAATTTTGTCTCCTGTTAGTAACTGTTGTTATGGGCAGTACTTTGACTTGGTACTGTTCTCTACATCTGACATATCTCTTCTCTGAACTGGGCTCGCAAATCGATAGCTCAGAGGGATGTGGCACAAAACAGACATCTTTCAAACCACAAACATCAATCCCATCCAGATAGAAACAGGGGCAATGATTCTACACATGCCACACAAATGAAAATATTGAGGATCCATTCCAGATCTTTCACAAAAGTCAGCTTTTTGTGGGGTTTTGAGTACATTATTCCAGAGTGCTGGCCAAATAATGACAAAGTCAGCATACCAGAAAATCTGGAGAAAAAGCAGCAACTTTGCCACTATAAATGTTAAGTGCAGAAGGGCCCTAGGACCAGAATGGATAAGCTCATGTCCAGGGGCCAATGCAGCCCTTCAGGCCTCACTGTGTGGCCATTAGGACTCTCCTCAGGCCACACATCCTCTTTTGACTTCACCTCCTGCTTTGTTCACAGAATGGGACCTTGAGCTCTGATAATAGGCTTGCCTGAATAGAGGTGTGTGTGTGTGATTGTGGGCAGAAACTAGCCTACTGTGCAAAAGTAATATTCACATTTGTTGCTGCACACACTTTTACCTCTGGCCCAGCTCACCACTGGCATGTGGCCCCCAAAAGGCTGCCCAGAAGGGAATGTGGCCCTCAGTCTGGGGGGGGGGGAATGTTTCATCATCCCTGCTTTAGGATGATACCTTAATGAAAGCAACATTTTTTTTCTGAAAACATGAACATATATTTTGATTAGAAAAAACCATCACCTTTGTTAAATGTGATTTTTTATGTTCTTTGTACTTGTGGCATTTGTAGGCTAAATAAGATTTGCACAGAAAAGCATTTTGTTTACTTTGGAAATCCTAGGCAGCCATCTTTGTTCATTGTTCCACTAATGCTGTCTCCCAGTCTTTAAGCCAGCTTGCTTTGCCTGTTGTATGGATTTACTTGATTAAATGTTACCATATAAATAGCATTGCCTTCATTCTTTTGTTATAAATAAGCATCCTTGTCTGACGCCTGCCAAAAGACATGTTAAGAAATCTAAGTGCATTATACTAAAAAAAAAAGTGTTTCTTTTATCATTAATGTCCATAGAGCCACAAAGTGTTGGGAGGCAAGCTATAGCTTAGAACTCAACTGACACATCAGGACCATGGACCACTCACCAACAGGGGAGCAGAAAGTATCCAAAGGCCAAGCTTTGGTATTGGTCTAGAGCAGGTAAAGCAGTAAAGGATTAATAACCATAACTCAGTAACAGACATATACAGAGCTGTAAGTGCAGAATATTGACATAAACTGATAATGCCCTTTAGTAATCAATGAAGAGTCTGGAAGCACTTTGTGTTCTGGCATGATTGAAACTAAACAGATTATATAATATATGCCCAACAGGTTGCATCCTATGGTTGTGCAGGTGTAATACATCTTGTGCAACTAATCTTCTCCCCCTGCAGTTCCCAGAAACATCTCCAGAGGTCCTCCAGGAGAGCCGCCTGAACCTTATAGGCTGCGTTATTTTGGAACTGGATTGTGATAAGAGGAATTGCCTGAAACTGAGTGGAGGGATCTTGTAGCAACAGAGTCCCATTCAGTCAAGGTCCCTTCTTCCTTGCTCTATAGTCCCACATGACATAGTCCATGCGGTTCAAGAGGTCCTCTTTCCTCTGGACAAGCTTTTGGGGGCAACGAAGGGGAGGGAAAAATGGACTGTGCAAGCTGGCTGGATCTGATAGGAATTGGAATCCAAAACTTGAGAGCCCCAGGTTGGACAAGGCTGAGCTAGCCAAGCACGCCAGGATCTTTGTTAGGCTTCTGCCTCTGTTTTGTTTTGCTTTGCACCATGTACCAAGAATGTTTATTTAGTGAGGAAGATTCTTGAGGATATATTTTGATGGGTGAATTTGAAGATGTACCTAAGGATGTCCCTTTGCTGATGCAAGACATTTTTGATTCAGTGGACGCTTCTGTCAATGCTCCAGGGAGGGAAGTAATTTTCAATGAACTCTATGGGCCCCCATTTTCCCTGTCCCATTCTGTCCCAAAGCACTGGAGAATTACTTGCAACAATATGGGCAGTAATATGCAGGCTACAGGTGGGAGGGGAAATTGGCAAAAATCCCCTTCCTCTTTATTCCACTGATGGAATCCTCTGGTGGTTCAAAGAGTCTCCTATCAGCAGAGGAATACCAAACTGTATACAACCCTCAGTCAGTTCAGTTTTTGCCAAGGTAATTAAACTGAACAAGAGGTCTTATTCTGAACTGAATGTTATTTGAAGAATAATGTGTGGTTTGTGAGTATTCAAGATTAATGTGAAGTCTAATTATTTAGTTGCTTAAATTTACAACACTTTTTAAAAGGTGCAATTATCAGTCTGAGGGCAAAGGGAACAGAATTATGACATTTAAAAGAATGTTTGTACTAAATTTTGGAACTGTGTTCCAACACAGATCCTTAGAGCAGTTCTGCACAAGCTATTTCAGAAGAACAGGATTTTAAGGACTTCCCCTGAAAACTAAATGAGTGACTGTCACAATCTCAGATTTTTGGTACCCAGCTTCCTGTGCTTCAGTCGATGAGGACTTTGTAAAGTAATTTCTGCATGAGATGTTTTCAGATCAGGAAGTGCAGTCAGTCAGGAAGATTTCAGAGCACAACTGCAATGTATAATGGGAAGAAGAAGAAGAAGAAGAAGAAGAAGAAGAAGAAGAAGAAGAAGAAGAAGAGGAAGACTACTTGTAGCCACCTCACAATGATTAGGGAAATTAATCACACCCACTAAAATTTTAAAGAATTTTAGAAATGCTCTGAGAAATAGGCAGGAAAAAATGAAGTCTCTTTCCCAGGAATGAAAGAGGAAATGGGGAAGACATGTTTTGGCACAGCACTGGTTTCAAAACATCTGCCGGCCTCCAGCTCAGAATTTATTTTTCAGGGCAGAGGGTGTCCAGCAATGGCATGCTGAACCACTATGTCTGTTCTTGGGGAAGCATTCAGACGAGCACATTCTGTGGAGATTCAAATAGCAGCACAAGCAAATTTTTCGTATTGCTTTCTGTTGGCAGTTCTAAATGGTTTCAGAAGAGAGGCTCTTTTCAGTTATCTAGCTGAGAAGCAAAAAAACAAAACAAAAATCTTCAGCAAGAATAGTCAGTGCAAAACAAGCATTCTACCAGGTATAGAATATTAGACCCCTGGAGTGCAACTCCCTTTATTGTGCATCTTCTGCAATTTTTAAAAAATCTTTTATTGAAGTAAAATTGCTTCTGTGTAGAAAAGGAAAAGCTTTTGCTGTTCTCCCTGCCTGCTCTCATTTGAAATATCTAATTTTGCATGTGGCTGCAGAAGAGAGGCTTTGAGTGATGCTTGTCGGAAGCTCTTTATGTGGAGGGGGGGAGGTAATAGTGTGGAAAGAGAGCCAGAAAGAAGGCAGTGGACTTGCATAAAGGAGAGTTTCTACCAGTCTTGCAAGTCAAATCCCTGAAGATGTGTGAGCTCTGAAGGGTCCTCTTTAGAAACACATGAAAAGATATAATTCAGCATAGCAGGCACTAGCAGGAGCCAATGAATATATGATTTGCATCTGCAGGAGACACACATACTGTAGTCAAATGACCTACAGCCCACTTTGAGAGAATATTGCAAAAATAAATCTATTATAATCTGAATCTCTGATATCTTATCAGTTCTTAAACCCCCAGGTTGCCAAAGAAAGGCACTTTAAAAAACCACAGAGAGCACCAAGGCCTCTTGACTCCAAGCCCTCTGTGTGAAGAAATAAGACATGGAAGGTAACAGAACTGTGCCCTCTGGTCCCCTTCCCAAAGGGCTCTGCCCATCTACTGCACACCTGTGGAGAACCCCCCACCAAATGCAGAGGTCAGAGGGCTTCAGTCAAGCTGGGTGTTGGGAAGGTGGGTAGCAGGGTAGTGTCCCTGATCTTCCTTATTAACATGTTAGCCCTCCACATGTAAATAGAAATTCAGATTATTGGGCAAATATTTTGGCATCAGTCTGATAAAGTTTGCAAATGCCTGCCAGGAACCTGGGAAGAGGTGCGAAATTCTATGGAGAACACCAGTACAACTGGACACCTGGAAAAAACCACTATAGTCTAAAGGCACCTAGCACCTGTTTAGGGAGGCTTTTAATGTTTAATAGATTGTTGTATTTTAATGTTCTGTTGAAAGCCGCCCAGAGTGGCTGGGGAAACCCAGCCAGATGGGCGGGGTATAAATAATAAATTATTATTATTATTATTATTATTATTATTATTATTATTATTATTATTACCATAGGCATGTTGCCTCAGCCTCAGAGAATCTCTCTGATCATGTTCCAAGTCCTACCTTGCCCCTGATTCTTCCCTTCTTGGATCTCAAAGGTGGCAGCATTTAGGGATGTGTGTGTATAGATTCTAGAGGAGGAGATATTCTTCCTTCTTCACATGTGTGAGTTCAGCAGAGTGCACCCCTTTGCAGATTAAAATGGAAGCTTTGATAGGCTAGTTTTAGCCTTTTAGTTTAAGTAATCCAGGATGCTTTAAGGCAGACTGGATTCTCCTGGTATTTCCTCCTTTTCTCCCCGTTAAAACAATAATCACACAAACAGTATTGTAAAAGGTAAAAAGAGCATTTACTCACTCAGAATACTTGAAGAGTAACTGATACAGCAGCTTTGTTCAGGCGGGCTTAAAATGGTGATCCAGTTACAAAGTCATGCTTTAGTCTAGACCAAGAGTTGTCAACCTGGTCCCTACCACCCACTAGTGGGCGTTTCAGGATTCTAGGTGGGCGGTAGGGGTTTCTACGGCACAAGCTGAATCCTCCTTCCATCGAGCACTGGTGGGCAGTAAGGAAATTTTACCATCAAGAAAGATGCATTAGTGCATGGTAGGTATAAAAAGGTTGACTACCCCTGGTCTAGACAATTGTTCTCACATAGCTGGAATGAGGGGGAAAGAGGAAGCACCCTGGCCAGGTGAGGAGATTATATTGAAGAATACACCCTCTTCCTGACAGGGTACTGTGGGAACTTTTCTCAGAGTCCTCTAGAAAACTTACAGGACTCTGAGCTTCAGCATCTATCATGTGTCTATCTAGCAAGCATGCATTGTTGGCTTGACTCTATTGTAAATATCCCAAACAGCAGACCTAGTGGGAAACCAAGAGTGGAACAGGAGTTCTTCCTAGGCTGGCAGGAGGCTTTAGGGTCTCTTTGGGATGAAGAGTCTCCTCTGTAGGAGGAAGATCCCAGAGGAGATTCAGCTTTGGACAATGGCCTGGAGATGACCAGGAAAGGGAGGGGCTGGCATAAGCCTCTCTGGTTCTTTGGGGCCCTTACTGCAACAACAGTTCCAGCACTGTTCACCTGACTCTGGGCTAGGTGAAGCTATGGTATATAAGGATGCTTCATGTTTTTAGTTGTCACTAGGGAATCAGTGCCACAATTGTGCACTTGGCCCAAGAAATTTCATGTCACAATTCTGGATTTTCACTGTTTAAAACAGCTACTGTTTAAACAGCAGCAGCATAATAGCTAACAAGTTAAATGGCAGGAAAAAGTGAGAAAAGCTGCATGTAGCCACACAACAGGAGCAAAGGCATAATGGCAATCGTGTTGTTGTGTTTTCCTTAGACTAATAAGGAAGGCTGACAATGCATTCGAATGGTCTAATATTTCCTTCCCACTGTGTACTACAAAAGCTATCAAATCACTCTCTTCAAATAATATGTAAATACAAAGTTTGACAACTATGCAACAGGAAAAAGTCTCTGAAAATATAACATTTCTGTGAGCTTCTCGTGGGAAAGTGTAATATAGAACATCGACTTAGGATGATTAATTACCCCTGTCTGTCACTTTGCCTTGATTAATTTCAGCTAATGTTTATCATCAACTGGTAAAGTTTATTTCAGTTAGTTTAAAGTGCCCCAGTACTAAAACATGGTAATAGCTGACAAATCCCAAATAAGCTGTATTTAACAGACTAATTTCATGCACATTCTGCTGGCAATTGCAAGGGTGTGCCAATTTTGTGTTCAGTGATTAATAAGCAGGTTCTATATTCCACCAATGTTTTACTGGATTAATAAACAGTGCAGAGATAAATTTATCCTACAAAACTAATGCTCCCTGCACTAAAATTTACAATGTTTTACTATAGTAGCCTGTTGGGGTTAATTAACATTTCTTCTGACCCTTCAGGATAGTATTAATCTTGTTCAGTAAAACTATATGTTTTCTTCTAGTGGGAATTCAATTTGCCTGTTTAGACTATCTCCAGGGTTAAAAGCATACATGCTATAAGAAATGCCAAAAAATTGAAACAATTATTGTGAATCAATTATTAAGATTTTAAGAGGTCATCAGGAAACCTCAGAAAATTACCTCTCTCTCAAGAATTGAGTGCAACCTATTTTGGTGCACAAGACAGGCCAAGAGTTAGGGAAAACCAAGTCTCATCTGGTATCTGAAAGGAGGGTTTTATTGCCAGGGCTAATCTCTTGGATCAGGCAGTAGGGTGATATAGATAGACCAGCTAATCCCAAATAATCTCACTCAGAACCTTTAACATTTAAAAGGGCAGTTTCATTAGGAGGTAGAGAAGCAGAAAGGCTTAAGCACAGCAAAAGGAAAGGGAGGTTAAAAATCTCTTTCTCAGTTCCGTCACTTTTCTTCTTGGCCCTGCTCTCTGTTTCCTAGGTAGGCTATGATCATACTTAGGCAGAAATCTTATGCACACCTAATGAACACTGGGATGGCAGGACCTCTGAAAGGAAGCTGACTGTTCCCCAGGCAAAGCTTAAGAAGATTAGTCTGCAACTGGAAATTTACATTTTCTCAGATCTAGCAAAATTTCTTATAGAACAAGAACAAATTAATAATTTTTAAATCCAGTAAGTATGATTTCCCCTACATCAATAAAGCAAATCATTTCTAGGAATTGCTGAAAGGAGGACCATCTCTGCAAAAATCAGTTGTCATCACTGAACCTCCCTCCTTTGGTGATTTTTTGAGATGTAAGTATGTAAGGCAATAAGATGTTTCATGTGCTCAAAAGTAGCACCTTTGGTTTCATTTACTTTCAGTGATGTCATCAGTTCAGTATTCCTGATGGGCTAGGATCACCCATACAATTCATCCAGGAAGCATTACCTTTATAATATCTCCACAATGTAGACATTTTCTGGCTTGCCCGAATAAATCCTGATATTTATTAGCAACCAAATGAAAAATGGGTGGATCATGTAGCCAAGGAACTCTGCATTCTTGATACGTCAACAACCCACTCTAAAGGTATTTTTTAGGTGAGCACTGTACATCATTGATCTTATTTATAAAATATAAACTCCAATATCTTCCCAAGATGCTGCTGTAAAAACAAAACAAAACAAAACACAAAAACAAAAACACACACATGAAGGTGTGTATTTCCATTTATGATGGAAGTGTCATTCAGTGACAGCTTTTGAGGAAATGCTGTTCTGAGAAATTAATAACAAAGCAAGAATTCATGCCAACCACTTAGCTAGGCATTGCTGGGGATATGAGATGGATCAAATTTTTAACATTATTTATTTTATTTTATTTGTTTGTTTGTACCCCACCTTTTTCCCTAATGGGACTCAAGACAGCTTACAGATAAAAAATGAGAACCACTAAAAACATAGAAAAAACATTAAATTCAACATTGATAGAATTAAAACTATATGCTTATATAAATCTTACCTCCAACATTCACATATTGTCCGCATATCATCAAAATATTTGAATTAATATAGTCTCCCTGCAAGAACTGGGACTGATATATACACAGTTGCTGCAAAACAATTGATTTTAATTGAATCAAACTTTCTTTCACTTTAAAGCAACTCCATTGATCAGCACACTTCATTGGCAAGCCTGACACAAAAGGGCCTATACGGTCAATACAAAGTTCCCATTGAACAGAACTTGCAAACCAGTTGCTAACAGTTTACAGAAATGGATAAAAAATGCAGCATAATTTCCATAGGCCAGCTTTGAGCAATTTGCAGAGACGAATTAGAAAATTCTAATTTCCTACAAGTGTTTTAAATAACCTGATTTGGGAAATTTCATTGGCCATGTGGAATTGTGCTTCTTGAGTTAAGGATTTGAAAACTAAGCTATGGCAAGTTATCAAGCTACAAGTAGCAAATTATTACGTAAGAGACTCATATAAAGAAACTCATTATTTATTGAAACCCTGTAAGCAGAATGAAGCAAGTTCTCTACCTGTATTTTGTGGGCTCTGTTTTAGTTCACCTTGCTATAATCCACCCGTGTGATCCTCCTGCATGCTTGTTTTGAAAAGACACATGGCAATGTACAACCCATCTATATATATATTTAGTGTCCAGGGTCATAGTCATCCTTATTTTTGTGGAATTGAGTGTAGCAGGTTATAACTTTATGACCTAACAACAACCTTACCTGGCCTACCATAGTGCTTCTCAGTTTTCTGTTACCTTTTAATAAATAGTCTGGCTCCTTGATGCCCACTGCAGAAATTCCTCACAGCATTAATAGCTCCCCGATGTGTTTTTTGTAATTAAGTTGCTGCTGTTATTGAAATACCCAGTTCTTGAGATCAGCAACTTCTGTGCTTTTAAGTCAGCACACTCAACCCAAAATTAGTTACTCCTTGGACCCCTCTTCACTCCATCACTTTCACCCTCCTGTCTTAGAACTCTCCTTTAAAATGAATTCTGTGGTTGCCCCTGGCAACCTGTCCCTTGGATTCTGATTCTTCACCGTGGGTATTGTAGAGTTAATTGCTAAAGATTAAGCATCAATTGCCTTTGAGAAGCTTTGTCCACACTTCAGCTAAAGCTGTTTCCAGACAAAAGCCTTTCAGATGGGGCGTGGGGATCAGGCATGATTATTTTTTGTATCTGACAAACATGGCAGCCTTGCTCCCTGTTAGCCATGGGGCAAGGGAACTGCGGTACAAGAATAAGTCCAAAATGTGGCAAAGAAATAGCACATAGCTGGTACCTCTTGCATGCAATAGTTTTTTCCAGCTCAAGAAAAATCTGTGTAGCTCAAGTTTATGGACCAATGGAAAGGCATGGGCGTGGCTGGCCCTGAATCTGGATTTCACACTACAAATTGTGAACATGTAGTTTCTCCCACCTGTGCATCCCAAGGCAAGACCAAGGCACCAGTATGCAAGTTTTTTTTACGGCCAATTTTACTACAGTTTACAAAATTTAGTGGACAGCAACACTTGTGGGAACTTATCCATGTGGTGTAATCCTAAGTATGCTGACTCAGAAATAATTCCCAGAGATTGAGCCACACACCCCTAGTAAATAGATTTAGGACTGCATCCTTCATTATGTGAAGATAGAAATGCACAGGGTAGGCAGCCTTTTGTGGACTAAGGTTCATATTGAAGTGGTATCCTCATAAATAGTACTCGTCTGGATAGCCAAACCTACCCTTAATGGCCTTTCTGGAAACATTGCTTTTAACTGATGCAAACAGAAGCGGATGATATAAGTCAGGCTTGCAACCTGTGGAGATCACTTCGGGGCTGCTAATGCAGCAGTTTGACTTCACCTCCAAAGGCACACTCCATTGTCTCTCAAGACAGACGGATGCCAACAACAACAAAGGTGAGGCATATTTGTCAACTAAGCACACTTTGCTTTGCACCTTCTGCATGGTCTGTAGTTCTCTGGGAAGAAAATACCCAGAAAAGGCACACTCTATTTGTGTATAGCCCTGATGGGATTCTACGGAGTGTTTCCTACCTACAAAATACATTCCAACAGTATCAAAGACCTAACTACAAAACAATAATGACATGAAGTTCAGAACACAATGGCTTAAAGCCTATAACACCACATAAGAAACAGTTGTTAATTTCCCCTGTGGTTTTCTGTAATCTCTGACATTGTATTTATATTCTATGTAGCCTTCCAATGTGTGATAGGATCCCTGAATAGCAATATAAATGTAACATGATTCCAGAGAGTGATATTAGGATACAAGAGTTCTCCCAGACAGTGCATTAGCTATTGATAATCTTTATGAATAATTTTATTGCTTTTTATTACTACAAGATTCAGTTTTATTATAGTCTATTCTTTGCATTTTCAAATGAATTATTTTGACAGTTTTGTCAAGCAACCCTTTTCAAATGCAATTCTGGAATTGCAATTCTAGTTTGGATAAAAAATGTAATTAACATCCACTCATCACTAATGTGAAATTGAAAGTAAAAATATATCCCTGCCTTCTTGCGCTTGTCTTGCTTTTTTAGTCTCTTAGACACATGATAGTGTCTAGCTTTTCACTTTAGAATTCAGTTTGTTACTTGTAAGAAAACATTAATTGCTCAGTGCCTTATTAAAGTTAAGCATTATTTGGGCCCAAGCTGTCCAGGATGAATATGTACATTTCCATGCAAGAGAAAAGATTGTCCAGATTGTTCACTGCAATGAACATGTGCATCACCACACCTGCATTAACTTTGTATGCTGAAGGTTGTTTTATATGAGGTCCTCTCTTGCTATGGCAAGGATATGGGAGACTGTCTTTTTATGGGAGTGATATTCTAGTCCTTGTAATCTTCACACTAGTTTGAGTCTCTCTTTTTTTTTTGTTCACACTGCCTCCCCCTCCCCCACAGTTTTCCTGTTGTTGTTGTTTTGTTGTTGTTGTTGTTGTGTGTAATCTCTCTCACTCTCTTGCTACAACCAAATAAAATAAAATAAAATTTCTTCCAGTAGCACCTTAGAGACCAACTAAGTTTGTTCTTGGTATGAGCTTTCGTGTGCATGCACACTTCTTCAGATACACCCGAAGAAGTGTATCTGAAGAAGTGTGCATGCACACGAAAGCTCATACCAAGAACAAACTTAGTTGGTCTCTAAGGTGCTACTGGAAGAAAATTTTATTTATTTTATTTTGTTTTGACTATGACAGACCAACACGGCTATCTACCTTTAACTTTCTCTTGCTACAAGAAGACTTTCCTCCCTGAAAAACTTACCGGTTTCTATTGCAAGGACGCTTATATAGTTTGTAAGAATCAAGGTGCGAGACAAACTGATTTCAGGCTGGAATCCTATGTGCACTTATGCCAGAGTAAGTTCCATGGAACACAGTAGGGTTTGGTTAGGTGTAAACATGCATAGGATTGCATTTCCAATTCCCTGGGGAGGGTGTGTGTGACCTCAGCTCTGTCTTGCTGCTGGTAGTGGGTTAGTGAAGTTGAAAGGTGAAAACTAGAGCAACTCTGTGCTGCAAAGGTGCTGAGACTGATGGCACCTGTAAAAGCCAGGAACAAAGAACAATATGTAAGCTATTGCAGCTTTCAGAAGAAACTCAAGGGAGAGAAAGCACACTCACACAGATACACACCAAGAGATGAGGCAGAAATTTAGTTTACGCGTACGTTTTCCACTTTTTTGTAACAAACCTACCTGATTCACATTTCCCCAAAAAATATGCAAACCAAAATGCAGATATCATTCAAAATTCACACTTCTCTTAATTTTGTGATGCAGTTCTCCAAACAAAGGATAAGTATAAAAATGTACACACCCAGGAACAGTGTGCATGAACATGCATTTATTAGTGAAAATAGCAGATATTCGACAGATTTGTCCATCCATGTACACACCTACCTGTTTTAGGCAACATACGGTAGGAGCAATTGGGGTGTATATGCTGAATTATTTGAAACTTCTCCCTTGTTTGAAACTTCCAGATGAGAATAGTGAGGGAAATGAAACGTTAAGCACCCTACTGGGTTTGCCTGAAAAGGCAGTATATTCCAGTGTATAACATTTGCATAAGATGATTTTCTCTTTCACTGTCAGTTCAGCAGAATATTCCTGGTCCTGTTAAGGAGTATCATTTGGGAACAGAGGCATTTCCATCTTATCCTGCCCATGATTCAGTTTACACCTGATTCTTCACAATGGCTATATCTATTATTAGCTATAAAATATGTAGACACCAGATGATCCTTTATCTCACAAATAATGCATGAGCTAGACACAAAGGGGCCCATTCAGCTTTACATATTCCCTGTCAGCACCTTGGTCTCACCTGCTCTGTTCTGGATGATGAGGTCTTTAAGGTGCTAAAAGGGTCTAAACCCTAAACTAAAAACATCCTCATTACGGGAGAAGACCATGAGGCTCATCTGTAGAATCTGAATGTACTTTTAGATTGTCTAGCAAAATGTGGGCTAAGAGCATGGCAAGGTGAAGTAGGAATTTGTCAGACCTTCCCTTGAATACTTCAGGTGTGTATACAGGTAGATCAGGGGTGGCTTAACTGACAAAGCTATATGTCTTGACAACATGTTTATTCCAGCTGCTTAATTATAATGGTGCATTTCTACTGAACTTAATTAGCCAGTTTATTAACAGGCTACATGAATGTCTGCCAGCAAAGTGGAAATGGATCACAAAGCATAAACAATTAAACATACATGAAGATGACCAAAAATATATATATCCTGACTTCAAACACAGTTTAATCATTTTGTATAGCTCCTTTCTTTTGCAGCCAACATGTGACCTATCCCCATATGAAGTGGCCATGGTCCTCTCTCACATTTCTTCTGATGGCACAGTGAAATAAATTGCTTCATGTAAACGTAACACATCTGAAAGGCATGACATTTAATGATTAGGATAAAAATAATTTAAAGCCTTTATCATTGGTATTTGCCAAATCTTTCCTAAGGCAGGGGTGCAGTTGTCTTAGATCCACTGAAGTTTGACCTTCAGATATGCTTTCTATTTTCACCCTCTCCAGTGCATGCTCTAGGAATAATTTTGCAAACCTGACAGCCAGTTCTGGAAATGCCCGCTTCAATATAATTTTGCAAACCTCGTGCATTTTCTCTCTCAGAACCAACATATTTAGAAATGTAAAAGCTAGGGCTATAATCCTAAACACACTTGCTTGTGGATAAGTGCCACTGAATAGAGTGGGGCTTACTCGTAAACAAATATGACAGGCTTGTGCTATTCACCGGAATTCAGGTCAATTGGACCAGAAGGATAACTGACTATGAAAGCAGCTTTCAACAAAAATCTATATACAATAACACCATGTTAAAATTTAAAATCAGAAACCATCAACTGACTATTAAGGAAAGATATTTTCTTAACTGCTTGCACAAGCCTGGTGGAATAGAATAGTTTTCAGCAAATATTTAAATATTTAAAGAAGACACCGGCTGACTCTCTGTTGGCAGAGCATTCCACATGACTGGGGTGACGATGCTAAAGGCCTGGTTTCTTGGTGCTGTCAGATGAGCCTCACAGACTCAGGGGACAACCAATGATGTCTCTGCAGATGATCTCAGTGACTGAGATGGAATATGAGAATTTAGGCAGTCTTCATGGTACCATTGCAAGATCTACAAATATTTCCATAGGGGACAACAGTTTGCACTGCCACCCTCCTCTCCCTGATTGTGAACTCCCCAAACAAATTTTATGGGCATTTCTGTCTCTCAGCTCCTGGTGGCCCACATAGACTCCCCTCTACCTACAAATAGCATCCCTAACTGGCAGATGAGGATGTTGGCCAATCTGGATAAGATAAGAAGAATGTGATAAATAAAGACAGCCTTTCCACAAAAGTTACCAACCTACAATTTTTTTACTAGCCTGCCTCGAAACACACACCTGTGTTAGCCATTTGTAGCAGATTGACCTGAAAGAATAAAAGTATCATCTCTTTTCCATATTATGGAAATTTTCTTGCCTGGCCACATGAAGTCAGTTTCTATTTTCTTTAGACGAGGAGAAGTAATGGCTTGAATGAATGCCACATTCTTTGTTGTCCAAGTCATATATTGTTGCATGCCACCTCAGTCTCTGAGTGGTAAGGTTCCAGGGTTTGGTTTCTTTGGAATGAGGGACAGCAGAGACCGCGGTGTCCTTATGATACATGGCTTATTTACACATATCTACAACCTGAGCCTGTGATGGAGGGGCTCACAGCATTAACATCCCAGAAGGTCTTGTTTCTCCCATAGCCACAAAATTGGATCCCAGCAGAAATAAGGCCTGGCTATATCTCTCAGCTGCCCAGCCTTCTTCCTGCTTCTAGCTTCTCACTCATACTCAGGTTTTTGTCTTTCTAACTTCCAGCAGGTTGAGGGAGGGGTGCAGAGCCACTTCCTTTTTTTATCTTGATTACTCATACAAAGGCAATTCTTATGAAGCTGGCCTGGCTATCCCAGCAATGGAGTCCTCCATTTTTTAACCCTCACTGGATCAAGGAATTAGAAGGATCTCGGGTGCCAAACACACAATACTATGTAGCTTTATTTCGGGGTTGGCTATAGTTAGTTTCTGCAAGAATCCAGAATCTCCTTCTCTCCCTTCTTCCTGTTGCCTGTGCCATCTTTTTTTGTAATCTCCCAAAATATGCCTGCTTTTAGTGATGTTGAATATTCAAACTGAATATCCATTACAAATCCTACAGGAAGCAATTTGGAAGCAACATAGGAGTAAGCTTATCAATATTTTTACATTAATATTTATAAGGTTCTCTATCATGCTTCCTCATCAGTAAATGTCACATTAAAAAAAGGCTTTGGATCAAATTAAGATCCCAGTAGAGGGAATATATTTTTTGGATAATTAGCAATTGGAGGAGATAGTAATGAAGGCTTCCTGTGTTGTAAAGCTGTCTGCTTAATGTAAGAGAGAGAAGGAACAATTATTTTATAACAAATTATAACAAGGTTATGAAGAAATAACTATAAAAATTATAACAAGGTTATGAAGAAATAACTCAAATATCTTCAGCAGTTTAATTTAAAGGTTCTGTACCATTGACCTGCTCCAAAGGTTATTAAGCAAATACCTCTGTGCAACAAGACATGCGCGACCTCAGCATTGTTCCACAAGACATGCCTAACTACCACTGCCATAGGTGGTAGCTCTGTTTGTTTTTAAGGCCACAAATATAATTTTCCTTGGCTTTTTATTCCACACTAGTTTTTCTTTTTCTTTTTGATAGGATGAGAGGGAAATGTGTACTTGAGGAGTTAACTGAAGAAGAATTGTTCTGGGATTATCAGGGCTCTTAATGAATTGGGTGTGAAAATTAACTTGTGCAATTTGTGAGGGTTTTCAACTGGGAGAAATTAATCAAAGGTAAACTGATTTGGCAGAGATCTTGGTGTGATATTAATTGAGGAGTTAAATAATTGAATGGAAAATTATTTGTGGGTGAACTGGGTACATGTTAATAGGTTTGTGTGTTGTGGTCGTTGTGCTGCATTAGTAAATGTGGAACCAAAGGTAAGATTTGGTGCTTGGAAATCTTCTGGGTCTTGAACTCAACTCCTTGGGACATTGCCTATCTGTCATTCTCTCTGGTCTGTTTTCTGTGAAACTGATGCTTTGTTGCAACAACAAATGTGTGGCTAGATGTTGAAGCCATTAGGCTTTGCTGGCTAGTCCCACCAGATGTCAAAGAGAAAAACAACTACCAGACTTTTAGAAGACATCTGAAGGCAGCCCTGTTTAGGGAAGCTTTTAATGTTTGACAGACTATTGCATTTTAATATTTTGTTGGAAGCCGCCCAGAGTGGCTGGGGAAACCCAGCCAGATGGGCAGGGTATAAATAATAAATTATTATTGGTATTATTATTAGTTTTACTTGGCTTGGTGCATAGAATATAATGTGTCTTTGACTCACCAGTCATCATTTTTATGATATCATGAAGTGGAAAAAACCTGAAAACTTTATTTAACCTAGACCCTAGAGTTATTGTTGAATGTCACTTCAGCTTTCCTATGATAGCATTTATAACAGTGGATTAATGTTCAAAGATTATTCATGACATACCACGATATGCCCTGCCATATGATTACACATCTAGAATATTTATATGACTTAAATTCATTTGAAAGAGAGAAAACTTGAAGAAATCTTTTGACAGTGGCATAAAGTATTACGGCTAAGCTCTAGAAATAATATTCTCTGTCAAAAATATTAGATCTAGTGAACAAATCATGGGACACTTTTGCTATGGAGAAATTGAGAAAATGTCCATTTGAGGAATATTTTGTAAGGAGCTTGACACTATTACTAAATTAGCAGATTAGTTTATACAGGGATGATCTAGTTGCCAATGCAGACCATGTAGCAGAAGCTTTGATCAATAAAATTTTAGCAGAAGAAAGAAAGAATTAGGCCTACCAAATTCCCTTCATCTGAGAAAAAGGAGCTATTGAGGTACTTACCACAGCAGGGCTCCACTAAGTCAGTACATTATTATTAACATGTCCCTGATGCCAAAAGTGCCTTAGCCCATATACTTAGCAAACTGCATAATAAGAAGAGGATGAACACTAAAACATTGAGATATAAAAAGCACAAATATGCAGTCCACAATGCACTAAATACACTGAGGTCACGCTCCATTATGTGAAAGAGAACTAAAGCAAATGTTCTGCTATCAGACCTCCAAATATCAGTCTGATACTTAAAGTGTTAATAATTATTTTCAACCCATCAATATTTGTGTGTCTAACGTACAATGCAGTGGCATTTGGATTTCTAGGCCAAGTTTTTGAAGACAAACTTTCTTGTTTGTTTTTCTTTGCAGATGGAAGTTGGCTTAGATTTTTCCAATATGGATGGAAGAATAATTCATTCCTTGATGGCTAGCCAAGGAATAATGTAATATACACAACAGCTGCAAAGGCAGCTGCACTTGCTACCCACACAGATGGAATACAAGTGTTCCAGTGCAACTGAAAGACGAGGCAGAATGAAAATGGGGACAAAAGGAAATCATGGAAGGGTCAAACACATAATTTGGTTTCTTTGTAGGATATGAATGTACACATACATCCCTAAGATTGCTATTGTATCAAATAGCTATGAGTCCAAGAACAGAAGCCAAAAGTTGTACTGATTATCATGATAAGCTCATGTCTGTAGAAAAACAGGCTGCTTAATATATGAAAACGCTACACAAGACCCTAATGAATGGGTGAAATGGGTACTGTGTTATACTCACAAACATTGATATCTAGCATATATATGCAATTGTTACTGCCCTTAATAACTCTGTGAAGAGAAAAGGTTCAGATGGGCTGGTCATTATTTTCACTTAGATGAAAATACCTTTTGGAGACTGAGGTTTCAGGGTATGTGTGAGAGGGCTTCAACCTACAGGAATAGCTGAAATTGGAAACCTACAGAAAAAACTTCCCCTCCCAAGGAATTAGATATACAGTACCATTATATATGTATCTAGGTCTTGTGTTTGGTGTTGTGTATGTTGAAGAGGGGACTTTATTGTGCTCATATATGCAAGGCAGAGATAGATAACTTTATTGCAGCTATAAGCTCAAACATATATACATAAATAGGCACACAAATCAAGCCTCTCTTACAATCTGTTAAAAAAAGAAAAAAAATTAAAAAAAAATAAATAAATTAGATTTACATAGGACTGATGAAATAAAATATATACAATCAGTCAATGGAAATAAAAATGACATCAGCCTATGATGTCATCGGGGCTATTGACCTGGAAAGGGTGAAAATAAATTATTGAGATTCGTGTAATAGACCATTTCTCCTCTTGTGGTTCAGAACCGAAGTCAGATACCTTGCCACTTGCAAGGTTACCGTAGGGTTGGAATCCTGAAATAAAAAGGTAAGCTGCCTCTCCACTGGCAATCCAGAAATTTTTTGGACCAATGGGGTCAACAAATTTCTCCTCGCATTACTGTATAAAGGGCAACTAAAAACAATGTGCAGGAGGGATTCCCTTGACAGCTCATCACATGAACATAAATCTGATACACTTCCCCTAGAGAATCTATGTGACAGGACCCCCGAGGGAAAGGCATTAAACCTTGCCCTAATAAACGCAAAACGGTGCTTTGCAGTAATAAGGGATGAGAAGTAAGATGGAAGGTGCTGGCCCGATGTAATACCCAAATGCCGGGGAGAGCATACTCCCCCACCCAACATGTGATTATGCTGCAGCTCGATATCGTCTAGTCTCAAATTGATAAGTTTTTTGGCGGAAATTAGATCTAAATTCAGAACTTCGGAAGGAGAAATTCCAATATTTAGAAGCTTGGCATGGATCTTACTTGCCCAGGGACTAACAAATTCGTCCCGCCATAGGCATTGGGCTAGGCAGTAGTCCGGAAGTCTATGCCAGAGTGTTAACCAAAAGTTTAGAGTTCTTTTCCATATAAGTGTTTCTATTGATGAGATTTTCAATTCTAGACGTATCGCCCCGTTACTCACGCAAGGGGGGAGTTTCAAGAGACGACGCAAAAAATAATTTTGGGGCGTCTCGAGGGGTGTGAGGTTGGACATAGCAGCCCAAAGTGGTGCCGCATATGAAAGTATAGCGGCTACTTTTGCTTTGAACACCCTCAGTCCCGAGGGTACATGCAAGGCCCCATCGGAATAGTAAAACTGCAGCAGGGCATGGGACATTGTTTTAGCCTTGTTCAGAAGATACTGGATATGAGATGTCCATCGTAAGTTCTGTTGAAAATATATACCCAGGTATTGAAATTTGGCTACTTGCTCCACAGTCTCTCCATCCAACTTCCATTTATACAGTCTTCGAGATCTAGAGAAAATCATCACCTTCGATTTAGAATGGTTTATAGCCAACTGATTTGCTTGGCAATATGCAGCAAAAATCCTCAGCGCTCTAATGAGGCCAACTCGCGAGAAGGATAGAAGCACAGCGTCGTCCGCATACAAAAGTAAAGGGCAACGGTAATCCGCAATACGGGGAGCATGGATATTAACCTGGGCCTCAATTAAGGGATTTCTCATATCACTTATGAACAAATTAAACAAATAGGGTGCTAGTATGTCCCCTTGACGGACCCCCTTATTTATAGGTACCGGGTTCGTAAGTTCTCCTGCCGGGGTTAATCTTACTCTGGCAACAGAGCCCTCATGTAGTTGAATCAACAACCATAAGAGCCTTCTATCTATGCCCCAGGTCGCAAGCTTCTCCCAAAGGGTATTTCTAGGGATACTATCAAATGCTGCCCTCAGGTCGATAAATGCAGCACATAGATAGCCCCGCTTATTGGAAGAGTATTTCATAGCTAGATGGTGAAGAATTATGGCGTGGTCCGTAGTAGAACGGTTGGTTCTAAAGCCAGCCTGTTCATGGCCGATTAGATTTAACTCTTCAGACCACTGTGTCAGTTTAGACAATAGAAAGCGGGCATATATCTTCCCAATTATTGAGAGAAGACTAATATTGCGGTAGTTCCCCGGGTTCGTGGTGGAACCTTTTTTGTGGATTGGGATGATGATCGCCTCCTTCCACGATTTGGGGATGAGGCCCGTGGAGTTTATTGCATCGAAGACTTTGGCTAGGATTCCAGCCCACCATTCAGGCTGAGATTTTATGGCCTCTGCTGGAACCAGGTCTGGGCCGGGTGCCTTACCAGTCTTCAGTTGGCCTATCAAGTCTTTTATTTCTCCTGGGTCAGAAGGAGGCCATATAGGTAGATGGTTAGACAAGTACACCAAGCAGGTATAAGAAGGTTCATCTGCATGAGCAAAGCATTTCCTCAAAAACTGTTCCCATATGGGTGCTGGGATAACAGTCAAGGGATATTTTCTGTTTCCTCTGTTGATCAGTGACCAGAACTCGCGAGATCTATTCGCTTTAGATGCTGCGATTAGAGCTTGCCAGCGATTTGCTTGCCATGTGCGTTTAGCCTTTATCTGGGCCTGTTTATATGCTCGCTTGGCCTGAAAATATATAGATGGCAAGGAGGAAGCACCTGAAATCTTGTATTCATTATAGATTGAGCGCAAATGGAATCTGGCTTGTTTGCACTGCGAGTCATACCAGGGGGCGCCATAATTAAACTGAGCAGGGTTAGCAGCTTGGGCTGGTAACGTAAAGAAGGCAGAGAGATCCACCATAACATGGTTGAACAGCCCCAATAATACATTGGGGTCATGGGGAACCGCAGCTAAATGAGTTAGTTGCACACTGCTTCTTTTTTGGAAAAAATTCAAGTACATTTGGGCCTGAACCTTGGACCACCTTATTCTTCTTATATTAGACGTTGCGTTGGTTCCTAAACAGGTTGAATGGCAGTGCACAAGGGCATGCCAATCTAAATCAAACGTAGCAGCAAGTGGGAGGTGATCGCTAGATTGGATATTGTCAACCTTAAAGGAGAGAGCTTTTGAAATCAGCTCACTCGACACTAAAAGGTAATCTAATACACTATTTGATTTCACCCCTAAGTGGGTGAACTCCCCCGGTACATCAGGAGGACAGCAACCGTTCAGGGGCACTAGATTTAGGCGTATAGCCATTTGATAAAGAAATACTCCAGCCTCGTTTACTTTAGAGTCTTTTGAGACTCTCCCTAAGGCAAGTCTCAAATCATAATTATCGAGGCATGGGTCAGTCCATCATTTGGCTTTGGTTAGATCATCCCAATTAGCTGCTATCCGTGCATTAAAGTCTCCACCAATTAGATATTGGCTATTGGGGTATTTGTCTCGGCATTCTACTAAATGATCTTCTAATATTTCCCATCTGGCACGAAGTTCGAGGGACGAACCCCCTGGCGGCAGATAAACGTTAGAGATTAACATTGACCCTTTTTCCCCAGCCAACAGTCCAGTTAAGACATAAGGGGAGGCAGTCAAAACTAATGAAAGTTTGGAATGCAACTTCAATGAAATACCAATTACCAAACCACCTTTCGGCCGTCCTCCTTTCAAGGAAGGACAAGCCGGAAGTGATAGAAGTTCAAACCCATTAATTACAATATCACCCTCCTCCCAGGTTTCTTGTAATAGAATAATATGGTAGGAATTAATATACGCCTGGAATTCTGGGTCAGATTTTTTCTTACGCCAGCCAGCGATGTTCCAACAGAGGATTGATAACGGTGGTTTTCCTAGTCGTCCAGTTAGCTGTCATTTAATTTCTTGTGGGGGGCTTTTGTGTGGCATGGATGCTCCCATAAAAAAGTCTGTTATTTTCTTCTGCTGAAGGTATTCTACCTGACGTGATGAGTCATACACTCTAATAACAGCAGGTTGTAACACAGTCGGATCCTGCGATCCAGGGTTGTTTGAGGGCAGAAGGGGGTTAACATCCTGCTGTATAGTGGAGGTCTTTGGCGTTATTCTTAGCTGTCGGTCCCGAATCGGCTCTGAGGCAGCTCCTGCCAGTACATCTGAAGTCATCCTCACTGTGGGTCTAGCAGATACAGTTGTAGTGATTTGGTTTATGTGACCTACTGGGTCTTCAATCCACTCTGTGGTGCCTCTCGGCACCATACTGGCTTCCTCACACATCTGTTGGGTTATTGGGAGACGAAACTGAGCAGGAGAAGCCTGCCTTGAGGTGGCCGTTACTGGCACCGCTCCTAAGTCGTCAGCGCTATATGATGATTCCAAATCAGGCATAGAGGGGTGGGATGGCAATGATTTATCCAGGAGGGAGTTATCTTGACTTTCGATCTTAGATAGATTAATCAAGGGGGGAGCAACTAGGTCTATTAGTAGCAGAGATGAATTACCTGCTTGAAGGCAGGAAGAGGGGTCTGTATTCTGAGACGCGGCCTTCCCATTCAATGCAGAAGACAACTCACGTGGTGGAGGGCATTGAGAAGATGTTGCTTCCACCTCCATGGGGCATGGCACCGTTGGACTAGAGTGGTCGTTGTTCTTAAAAACTCCGTTACCGGTGATATTTAGCAGTTGAGCTTTGAGTAAGTCCAGCCTCTTAATAATTTCTTGTTGTTCCATCGCTGGTAGCTCTCCAAAGGAGGCGATAAGCTCTCTTTCCTCCGGAGGTGTCAATGAGTTATTGGCACAATCATAATAATTAGAAGGAGGGAAGGTATTTTGGGTCCGGCCTTGACACAAGGCCTCCAACTCATCCTTCATTTGTGGCACCGAGCAGAGAGGCCGTTCAGTCTCCTTAGTTAATCCTCCAGATAGAAGAGGTCTGATCATGGAATCCATAAAGACCCGCGTTGGGAAGATGCCGTGTGCATTCAGCAGTACTTTCTGTCTGATGATGAGGGAGGGGATTCTTGCAGAATGAAAAGCAAGCATCATTCTCTGGTGTCTGTTCAGAGGGGCTAAGGGAAGCACTGCACAGAGATCTATTTGGAATGCTTTAAGTTTTAGAAGCCCCCTGAGGAGCTCTTTAGTCCCACGGAGAGTTGACCATCTTGGGTCCCCATCCCAGATAGTTAGGCAAATTTTCCTTGATTGTAAAGTCAAAGATTGGCGATTCAGTGAGGGATTGAGATTATATTTGCAAATATCCATTCGCTCTGTGTTTAGTGTAGCATTTTGCCGACACATTGGGGCACCTACTCCCCCATCTTGAGCTGTCTGAACCGGCATGTCATCAAGTTTTTGATGGAGGCTATGCATTTGTGAGGATAGACTATCCATTCTCTTAAATATACAATTTAAGGTTCTAATTATTAGGTGGAGTTGCTCACATCCTATGCAATCGGCGGGTTCAGCCTCCAGCACATCCTTCGGACAGGGACCATCCCCGTTGGTGCTACCATTAGCGTTTTCCATTTGTGGCATGTTAAGAACCTCATCCCTAGATGTAGATTCAAGGGCTGTTAGGGGATTGAAACGATTTTTAGTCACAATCGGATAGGACCATTCCACAGGGCAACTCCCACCTTTCGGATTGAGTGAGTCTGTCCTTGATTGCTTAGTCCTCGGGGAGGCTAGTGTCTCGTCAGAGTCTCTTGGGCGTTTTCCGTGGCCCATAAATCAGTTTTACAAGGGAACTTTACAAGGGAACTGTAATGGGGAGATCCTTAAATCCTCCACCAAGACTACAGCCCCTTCCAGGAGAGTGGAAGCATAAAATTACTCACAGCAAGGCAGTAAATTCGGAGTCTCTTCCTTCCCCTCACATTGCTATATCTTATTCGAGTCTACACAACTGCAGCCGTCAGACGTCCTGAGCAGTACCCTGAGGGAACAGCTGTTCGACCAGGCTGAGGATTGAAGTCTAACTGGTATCTTTCACTCTTCTTTCCCCCTTCGGGAAGGTAGCGAGAACCTTGGCACCGAGTTCTTAGCTTTCCTCACCCTCCACCCGGAATGTCGGAGCTCCGTCAAACACGCCAAGTAGTAAAAGTAAATAAATTGCACCATAAAACAATAAAAGTCAAAACGGGAGCAACGGAAAGGTGATAGCACGCCAGAGCAGCTAGTAAATCATTCAGGCTGTAAGATAAAAGACCAAGGGGGGCTAAAACAACTTAAAATCTTCAGTGAAGGCAGGGAAAGATACTAAAAAACAGCCTCCGTCGCCATCTTGAACCCGCCATCTTCGGTACCCAAGGCAGAGAAATTAGGAGTATAAGCAATGATTGTACTGCTTTTCTGGTAGAGACACCTCGCATATCAGTTTGCAAATAGTGACCCATAATTTAGTACCACTGAAAGCTTTCTAAGTGTGCAATGAATGATGAACTCTTAGAAACATAACTGTGTTTCAACTGGCCATCAAGTTAGAAATGGGAACCTTCTTCTATACAAAATATTGGTAGTCATAAGTTCTAAGGGAACCTACTATATTTATTACCTTTATGTTTCATTTGCTTCTTTAAAATCAGCTAAACACAAACCATGCAATCAATAGTGATGTCCCAAAGGTTTGCAGTAACATTGTTTAGATTACAAATTTGTCTTGCTTGTCCTTTACAAATCTACTTTCTGTCTCCAGCTGATAGATATTTTTCCTTGCCATCATAAGCAAATATCCTAGTACAGATACTCTTTGTATTTTAGGGCTGATATTTCCCTTCAGTGTCATCACATTTATGTAATTTGTTTGTTCTTTTCTAAAATACGTATCCTGTTTTGCTGCCAAATGGTGCTCAAGACAGCAGCAATCAAATATAAAATAAAAAAATGTAGGAGCGAGGCAAGCAAATCATCAATAGCAACCAGTTAAAACCAGCTCCAACTTACAAATCAGCTTATGGGCCAAAGACCTGTCTAAATAAAAATATTTTTGCCAGTCTGCAGAAGGTCATTCTAGACAGGACTAGATGTTCTCTTTTGGCAAGAAGTTCTAGAATCTGGAAGCATCCATTGAGAAAAATATTTTTCAATAAAAATTATTTTGAAAAAAAAAAGAGAAAAATATTTTTCAGGTCTCTGCCAAATGTTGTTCAGATGTTGGTGGGACAGAAAGAAGGGCCCCTGCTGAGGCTCTTAAAACTCATGCAGGCTTCTTTGGGAGAATACACTCTTTCAGATAACCTGGTCCCAAGTTGTGTAGGACTTTGTAGATCCTAAGCAACATTTTGAATTGTGTCTGGAAACAGACCAGTCAAATGGGGTTTCATGAAAACCTATCTAATTTACACCGGGCCCAGTATACCTGAGCCTTAGCCCAGTATACCTGAAGGAGCGTCTCCACTCCCATCGTTCAGCCTGGACACTGAGGTCCTCCTCTGAGGGTTTTCTGCTGGTTCCCTCACAGCGAGAAGTGAAGTTACAGGGAACCAGGCAGAGGGCCTTCTTGGTAGTGGCACCCTCCCTGTGGAACACCTTACCTTCAGATGTCAAGGAAATAAACAACTATCTGACTTTTAGAAGACGTATGAAGGCAACCCTGTATTGGGAAGTTTTTAATGTTTGATGTTTTAATATGTTTTGATATATGCTGTAAGCTGCCCAGAGTGGCTGGGGGATGATGATGATGATGATGATGATGATACCAATGCATGAACTGAAAGACAATTATCATTTGAAATGTTCACTTCCATGAATTTTGTAACACAGCTCTCTGACCAAACAGTATTTTAAAAAACATACATTTGTAGAAATTGCATATTTTCACAGGAATTTCACTGCAAAAATGTGTGTATTAGGCAAAACTGCATACAAAAAAGGTGCATTAGGAGAAATTCATATTAAGATGCTGATGAATTTTCATGAGGATTTTTTTAAAAATCAGATTAATGTGGAAAAGTGGAGAGATGCTTTTAAGATGTGTAAATTATCTATTCAGGCCATACCCAATGTCAATCTCCCTAAATAAGAGGACAATAAAACATCAAACATATCAACAATAAGATGGGATGTTATTTAGTAAAACCATTTAAAGCAGTCTGAATTTAGGACTTCACAAGCAAAGGGCCTCAGAGCTTTTGCAAGACTTCCATTGTTGAAAAAAAAATCCCATACCTATTTTACTAAAAGCTCAAGAAATACATCTTCATTTCTAGACTGTTTCTGGAAAATGGGTAAAATGAAGATTCTGTTTTGTTGTGCATGGTATTTGATTGCACCATTAGCATGTTCTTTCCCACACAAGCAAACAAGAACCAGCACAGATGGGGTTGGAAGAGCCTGGCAAGCCCTTGTTATGTATCTTTGAAGTTTGTCTAATAACAATGAAATCTCTTTAGACAAAGAGTTGTTTCAACTTCTTTATTTTTTAGGAAAAATTTTTTAATTTTTTTTTTAAAATAAAATAACAGGTAACAAGAGTGTCTTTTACAATCAAGAAACCTTATGTAACACAGTAATGCCTCACAGGAGAACAGTCTGCATATTAACAAGTCACATATTATGCAAGTACATCATGCCATAACCAATTCTGAGAGGCAGGCAATCTCACCTCTCCATCTCTCAAATTGACAACTAATAAATATCTTTTTTCTTTTTGTAAAATTCTCTTTCTTGAGAGACTGCTGCATCATTGTGCTCAAACCAAGATGGAAGCTTTCTCGGAAATGTGATACTCCTACTTATAACTCGCCCATTATCAGTGTTAACGTGCTCCTATGAAGTGTACAATCTGCTCCTAAGAATTGCATAGCATGTGTATGTTGATTGAAGTTTATTGCCTACATTATTGTTAGCAATGTAGAATACATTCCCAACTCCTTAGCCCTATGCTTGGCATCAACGTTATTGCTTCATCTTGTTCAAGTACTCCTGGTGATTGTCTGTAACGAAAAGCTCATCTAGGTCCGTTTGATCACAAGGCCCAGGAAGGTTAGTGTGGATACCACATGACAAAAGCAATCTAACATGTGTCTCCTTTGAAGCCCTGGGCAGGGTAGATCGATATGCCATTAAGATCTTTGATAATTCTTTTTTTTCCCCCTAGTTCCTCACTTCACAGTGTGCTGCTTGCAGAGTTTTCTTCAAACAGCAATGAAAATATTTGATCTCCCCACTACTTTTGGATAATATGGGGAAGCACAGATATGTTTACTACCACAAGACTTGAAAAGCTGTTCAGTGAGACAGGCAACAAACTGTTTAGCATTGTCAGTGCCAACATCAAGAGGACATCCAAAACTGGCAAAACAAAATCTGCAGTATACTGCTGATAGTATCTGAAGAACTATTTCTTTAGCAGTTCCATTGCTTCTGGGTAAGAAGAGTAATAATCAGTGACTGTAAGCACATCTGTTTGATGTGTAGATCCCAGAATGTTGATGTCTTGGTTGTTCCAAGGAAGAATTTTAACTGAATTGGTGATCATGTAAATGTTTGGGTCTGCATGCAAGCAACACAGGTAACATACAGTTTGTCTAATTTGTATACAGCGCACTGCATCCCTGGTGATTTTCAAATATATTTTAGCCTTGGCTTGTTGATTGACATGGTTAATGGAAATATTGGCAGAGTCACCACTCTTGGAAACCATTAGGCACTTTTTTCTCGAGCCTTTCATACAGCCAGTGTCAAGTCATCCTGTAATATTTTGTGAACACATTTTCCCACCACTTGATCCATAATTATATCTGCTTCTAATGCTCCATACGCACACGATTTAGCTAGTTCCTTAAGTGCACTATCATATGCATCTATAGATTTATCAGGGATGTGTTTTCTATGTCCAGATAAGCCTTCCCATCACAACATTTCTATGTGGTATGAAATGCAGCTGTAGCTGGTGCAAAGGTGCCACTTCCTTTTGGCAAATAGCAGGAGTGGGGTAATCTATTATACTGGAGCTTCCAGTCAGTTGTTTGCTTCAGGACTGGTACTACTCACACATTCAAGTTTTTGCAGTGTTCCTATAACATTGTCGGCACCAAGATACCAGCCCATAGTTTTCCTCATTTAATCTGGGAAATACCATTTTTTGATGAAATCTAATATATTTATTTTTGCCAGTTACCTGCTTGCGATATCTCAACAACCCATTTGCAAATTAAGCTCCCAGCTGGGAGCACTCACTGTAGCTGTGTTGTAGTCATGTTGTACTTTATTTACCTTGTCCAGTTTGAATTTTGTAAATGAGTCACAGTATTAACAGTGAAGAAGAAGAGGAAGAAGAGTTTTGGATTTGATATCCTGCTTTATCACTACCCGAAGGAGTCTCAAAGCGGCTAACATTCTCCTTTCCCTTCACCCCCCACAACAAACACTCTGTGAGGTGAGTGGGGCTGAGAGACTTCAGAGAAGTGTGACTAGCCCAAGGTCACCCAGCAGCTGCATGTGGAGGAGCGGAGATGTGGACCCGGTTCACCAGATTACGAGTCTGCTGCTCTTAACCACTACACCACACTGGCCAAGCATGGAGCCAAGCACAGCTTCAGTGGTCGGCTCCACCTCCTCCTGCCACGAAAGGCTGCTGAGTGCAAGAGGAGCTGCCGGCCCCTGCATGCAGCTCCGTCCCCTGGCTCTTCCTGAAACGGCACGCAACATCAGTCATCGTGCGCATGACATCACACGTGCTACCCGACCCCCTCAATCTTTGGCATAAGTTGGCACCTCTGGCGCTATGCAAATATTAGCCGTAGCAGCGGTCATGGTGGTATTCGGAAATGTATTTAAAGCAAATGTCAAGGGAAAGTGTGACTAGCCCAAGGTCACCCAGCAGCTGCATGTGGAAGAGCGGAGACGCGAACTCGGTTCCCCAGATTACGAGTCTACCGCTCTTAACCACTATACCACACAGTGTTCCAAGATTCCACCTTCATTTCCAGATGGTTATATCCCTTTGAAGTTTGTCTAACAATGAAATCTCTTGTAGATGGTTAATTGTTTTAGCTTCTGAATTCCTCTAACAGTATTTCTAATCTCTATCTTTTTCTTAACCCTTTGCCTAGCTCCTACTTTCTGATTCCCTTTGCTTCCTATATCCCTTAACAGAGACTTCCAGGAAGTGTAGTATGGAGTATCTGTAAAATGGATAACTTGGCAACAGTCAAGCATTTGAGTGCAAGTGCTGTGTTCTTTCCCCCTGTGTGCAAGCAAAGAGTGATCTTTCTGCTTGTTGTCTTGGTTAGGAATAGTTTCCTGCCAAGCTACTGGGGTGTTTAAAGGCAAAGCACAGAGGTTCAAATTAAGAGTGCTGATCTTTTCCCTTTCTCAGTTGGGAAACTCTGGATGTGACTTGAAGTCGAGGACAAAGCAAATGTAACAAGAATGCAAAAAGGAAACAGCTACCCTGATTCAAAATTATCTATCCCAAATAGATTGAATCGAAAATACCTTTCTGAAAAGAAACAAATTAACTGAAAGTTATTTTTAAAACAAATGCAGACAGTTTGTTCAAGGATGCCACAGAGCTGGCTATCTAGATATAGAATTTACATTGTGTCCAAATGAAATGACACACCTGTCTGCATCTTCCAAACAAAATCTATAAAAGATGCTGTGCAGCAACTCTTTATGAGATGAGAGATCCTAATTAAGATAAATGTTACTCTGAGCTGTAATTATGAAAAAGTACCTACTGTGGAGGGACAATACTTTAACTTCAATAATTAATTAGTCATAGCTGGAACCTGCCTAATTCCTTAAATCAATCTTCAGTTTGAATTACTTTTTTAGTCTTCAACTTGTTGTTTCAGCTGGTTAATGACTAGCTCCCATGTATGGCTCCTTGGAAATAGATTTTGGAATTACATGTCATCCCACATTTTTCTCTCAAATAGCAAGATGTATCATTATTTTATCTTGCTCTGTTCACAATCTCACTATTTTAAATTTTCCAAAGAATCTGAATATGTAATGCAATGGCAGATGAATGTTTAGGGCATGGTACAATGACCATTGCATTGACATACTGCCACAATATGATGGCTCCTTTGGGAGGATGGAGCTAATTCTATGGTTCTTGGGTTCCTAAGGTAAAGGTAAAGGTACCCCTGACTGTTAGGTCCAGTCGCGGACTACTCTGAGGTTGCGGTGCTCATCTCACTCTATAGGCTGAGGGAGCTGGCGTTTGTCCGCAGACAGCTTCCGGGTTATGTGGTCAGCATGACTAAGCCACTTCTGGCAAACCAGAGCAGCGCACGGAAATGCCGTTTACCTTCCCGCCGGAGCGATACCTATTTATCTACTTGCACTTTGATGTGCTTTCAAACTGCTAGGTTGACAGGAGCTAGGACCGAAAATGGGAGCTCACCCGGTTGCGGTGATTGAACCGCCGACCTTCTGATCGGCAAGCCCTAGGCTCTGTGGTTTAGACCACAGCACCACCCGCATCCCCTCTTGGGTTCCTAGCACAGGTTTATTATGGTGTTCCACATGTTTAGGGAAGTTTTTAATGTCTGGTGTTTTATCGCTTTTTTATTATTATAATTAATTCTGTTTCCCCATCTGGGGAAACCCAGCCACATGGGCGGGGGTATAAATAAATAAATTATTATTATTAACAGCATTGTGCCTATAGTATCTAAAGAGTTCCTATTTTTAAAGTTCAGAATGACCTCTCAGTGTCCAGTCTCAAGTATCTCAGAACAGAATGATAAAATCAAAGAAATAATGAAATATAATGTCAACAAAAGTTGGGAGATCCTGAGAGGTATGCAGAGAGGGCTGCTGTGAGAGGGGAAAATCAGGTGGTAGCATGATCTTGCCCTACCTTCCATGTATAGAATGAACATCCAGAAGGGAGGCTATGAAATGATGTGTGGAATTGCCAGAAAAAAATCCTACGTGAAACTCATTTAGCTTCCCTCAGAATTCCTTGGACATTTTGCCCAAAGAAGAATCTTCAAACTTGCTTCACACATTTACATTTGGTCATTTAGGTACCACATGTGCAGCTCAGGAGAATGCTGTTCTTGCTCAATAGCTCTGAAGCTGATATTAATCAATGGGACAGCCAAATTAGATAACCTTTATCTTATAAATATAATCTTTCTTCATTCACAACCTTGCCGTCATCTGGGAGCCATTCTGGCACTTAAAATATCAAGTGCGAATAACCTCATTTCTTTAAAATATGGCTATTCCTCTGTTTCTTAATAGGAGAAATATTTTTTGCTTCCCCTTACTGCTGCATTTCTCTCATTATATTATATGGATCCTAACTTCCATTTTTTGAAAGAAACAAGAGTCTAAATTCATGGAACAGGTCTTTCACACCACTCCATTTCTTCCACACATCTCTGAAAAAAAATGCTTCTATGCATTGAGAGACCCTCAGGAATGATGTAAGGCAGGTATGGGGAACCTGCAGCCCTGGTATCTGGGGTAGAGTTAAGTCCAGCAACATCTGGAGGGCCACAGAATCCCATTCCCTGGTGTAGGTGATGGTCCGAGACAGTGGTCACCACCTTTTTTGGGTCTGGGGGCACATTTTGAATTTTCAGAAGATGCTGAGTGCATCAGTCAGAAATGGCTACTACCAGGAATATAACCTTTCACAAAATGGCTGCCACCTCCAAAAAAGCAGGAAAACAAAAGAGCCAGGAAGATAAAATAGTTCAATTATGGAAAAAACTATTCTTTTTGTTGTTGTTTGAAAAACTTTTTTTCCTAGGCACTTTTAAGTTGTAGGGTTCATACTATTGCAAACGTTCCATCTACAGAAGCTTTGCAGCTTGCTGGTTCGAGTGATCCCCCCATCTCCTACCCACATGGGTCAATAAAACATTTTCCTCTCTAATAATAAAATACAGGAGTAATTCATTTGCAAAGAAGGACTGAGAGGCTAACCTTATTGGTCAGGAGCCAAACATGTGCGTGCCACGATCTTCTGAGCATGCACTGGGGCCTTCCAGAGTTTCCTTTCAGGCATACTTCCTTATGCCACATCTAAGGTTGCTCCCAAAGGTCCCTTCAGTTTTGGGAGCACTTGGCCGTCTTGCATAATCCCTGCACAGCACTTCAGATGCTGACCACTGAATGTAAGCTTTTGAATTATACCTTCTTCTTTAGGCATAAATGTTCAAGGCAAATGTAAAGTAAAAAAAAAAAAAAGATGCTGGTACAACCCTAGGCTGCCATTTACCTACTGGAAAAGCCTGGTGCTGCTTAGAACAAATGAAATATGAGGCCAGAGCAGGCTGTTCTAATTAGGATGCAAATAGCCCTGCCGTACAGCCCTTGAGTTAACTGGCCTTTTAGAGTCAAAAATGAATGAAAAATGTTCAGCGAAAGAATATAATATAATATTATATATACTCTATCACTAGTTCCCTGTGGCCTTACATGATCCTTGTAAAGCAAAGAACAGTTTTACCAAAAAGAAATAGTTATTATATTAGCATGATTAATTTAGGATAGTTCACTAAATAGAGTGCTCATTTGATTTGGTTTGATGGTATGGCCTATTGATGGCAGGGTTTGGTCTCCTGTGTCTCTCAGAACAATGTCCTGTCTTTCAAAGTTGATGACCTGGTATCAACAAGAAATTAATCCACCATTAAGTTTCCTTAAAGATCTGCCTAGCTTCTTTCTGTCTCAAGACCCTGGAACAAGAGTGGAGAACCACAGGCCCATGGTCACATTATGGCCCTTGCTCTACCTGGCCCTTGAAACTTTTCTGAGGCCATACCCTCTTTCTCCAGGGTACATTTCTCAGTGGCCTTGCTTTACATTCCTCTTGAGTGTTTTTGCTAGGCTGGAATGTGTCCTTGAACTCTGATAATGACTCATGCTTGGTTCAATGGAGGATCGAGAGAGTTGTCTCTGTGTGTAGAAACTAGCCCACTGTACAAAGCTAAAATTAAATTTGTTGCTCCACCAACTTTTGCCCTTGCTCCTGCTCCTGCTCACCACTGCTATGCAGCCCCCAAAAGGTTGCCCAGAGGGAATGTGATCCTTGGGCTGAAAGCAGTTCTCTACCCCTAGCCCTAGAATGTGTAGGGTTATCCCATGAGACTGATCAAGAGAACATTCAGAACAAACCTGGAGTTCACCTATGTCCCAAAATCTGGTTTCGAACCAGAATTAAGCCAAAGTGGAACAAAATAGATGCTGGGATCCCATCACAATGACAGAATGGAACTGTTGTGTCCTGCTCATCCCGAACTGTTCATGACCAGCTGGCCAGAATTCTGGATTAGATTGTTAACAGTGCAACGTTAATAATGTTAAGGAGTGGATGAAGGAGATGGCTGTCATTCAACCTATTCACAGTGTTTGTGTGGCTTAATTACCTCCAGGGATGGAGAAGGAATGTGTATTAAATATATCTATAAACAGAATTTTACAATTCTGAACCTATCAGACTTTGCCCATATAAGACCACCGCCAGCTTTGTGGGGGTTTTTTCTATAAAAAAAAGACCAGCGAATAATTATCTGAAAAAATATACATAAATATACATATACCATACATATAAAAATCACACCTCCTATGGTACTGTACACCTGCAGCATAATTTCATAATTTCATATATAAACATTTTTATACAGTTATATGCATTGTTGTATGTATCTGTTCATGTGCTGGTTAGTTTGTGTGTAGCATACAACAGGACATTTAAAAATGTGTGTAGTAGTGCATATAACATGTGGAAATTGTTCATATATTCAGCAGAAAGAAAAACTCACTTCAAGGGGCGAAATGCAAAATAGGGAAAAATATATTATGTGATTTCTGGTTCCTTACCATTAATAACAAGATGTATTGTTGGTCTAATCCAGCAAAGCATTTATTTATTTATTACATTTATGTCCCAGGAGGCATAAATGGTCCTCACCCCCTAAAATCACCCTCACAACTACCTTGTGGGGTAGGTTAGGCTAAGAGTTGAGGATCACACAGCCTGGGATGACCCAGTGGGGACCACAGGTCTTTGTCCAATATCTGACTTCTCTTACATTACTCTTATTCTTATGTTATGTTCTTCCTTTAAGCTTCAGCTTGGAGTGTATGTGGAGATAGCTGGAAAAGGGATGAGTAGTTCTCATTTTTAAAGATGATTTTTAAATCCTCAGCTTCAAAGATAAAGCAATGTTCAGGAACGCTTTTGGATGTCTATTCTTGTTACAGTGTGAAATGACTGATCTTCTGTTTGACAGCCTTCAAAATTGAATATTACAGAGCCAAATTTGGAGACCTAAGAGAGATACTTCATTTCTGCCTACAGCTGAGGTCTGACCTTTGCTCACTTGAACTAGAGTCCAACTGCTCTCCCCCAGGTATGTTTTGGTTTGTGTTCTCCAGTCACTTGAAATTATTGCATGGGAAGTCAGTGGTAAAGTGACAGCTTTAAGATGCTACGCTGCCAGGCAGCTTGCTTGGCTGGAAGCTAGAGCTGCATTGAGAACATTTGTAAGAGAGGCAAATCTAATAGCTTCTATTAGATATAGCCAAGAGGAATATTTGGCAGAAAAGGGAATGTTCCAACATCAGGCTGATACCAACTCCTCCCTACGCCCAAGGAAACATATATACTAACAAGATACCTGGTCCCTGTGGTGAAGAAGGGTGCTCATAAAAGCCATATTTCTCCTCCCATGTTGGCATTTTTATCATTTCACTGCTGCACGACTGTAACATACTCAATATGGGGGTTCTCTTGGGATTGATCCAGAAGCTGAAGCTGGTACCAAATGCTGTGACCGGATTGTTGAGTGGGACCAAAACACAGCAGAATACCTTTGAAGCACAGGAGTACAGTCCTGCTCCTTGAGCCCTGATTGGCCAGGTGGTTCAGACACAATAGGGTCAAGGCTCGAAAAGGCAATATAAACCTTGCTTTATCACTGCTGTGAGGTGGATGCCTCTAAGGAGTCACCTCTCGGGCTTAACCAACTAATGTGATTAGTGCAGCTTCTTCTCCACCCTGGCTAGCTTGCGTCCAATTCCCAACATCCCTATCCACCCATTCAAGCAATCTCACCCACCTTTTGTGAGCTGCATAGCTTTGCCTTAGGGCTCGTGGCTCCTCCCTGTCATAGACTATCATACTCTAAATGATGTAGTTCTGACACAAACTTGTGAAGCTGGTTCTCTGAACCAGGAGGTCCTCTTGAGCTGAGGGGCCTTAGTTGCCAACTGCCTCTCTGGCTTCTCAAGCTCATGAAAAACAGCACCATTACCCTTAACCACATGCTGCAAATTTAGTGTGTGCTGTGATGCAGATAGCCTTTAAAGCCCTTGTTCTGTCTTACCACGATTAATTCCTTGCCTATCAAAGAGGTCTGGAAAGAACACCATAAGGATTATTTAGTCTCTAGTAGACTCACTGGAATGCTTCTTTCAGCTCGACGTGCATCTCTCCGCTCTATCCATCTTGCCACAAGGTTGTCGCCATTCATTATTTGTGAATACCATCTGAGTCATCATTAGCATTTCATTCTTCCTGTGCAGAAGGCCTTCTCATAGTTCACACGGGGAACTTGCCTCTGCTTTTGGGGGGTCTGAAATAAAATAATGGGAACAGCATGAGCTGTGACAGTTCAATTAGGAAGTGCTTGGAATGGCAATGTTTGCTAGAAGCAAAGAGTATCTTGGCCTTGGAAAGCTTCCTGCGAATGAGAAATGTGAGGCCTTTGGCACATTTTTGTAGTACAACACAAAAATAAATTAAGGAGTGGAATATGGGTAACCAAGTTGGAAAGCTGGAAGAGCAGCAGAAAAGCTTTGTCTAAATGACTCTCTATTGGCAGGTTTTCAGTAACAACAGCAAATGGTTGCTAAGAACTACGAAAACTATTTTCTCTCCTCGTTGCGCTTTTCTGAAAAAAACAACTTCTTTAGTTTGGTGATTTGATGTTGTTGGAGTACAACTCCCATCATCCCTGACTACTAGTTATGTTGACTGGAGCTGAAGGAAGCTGGAACCCAACAACCAATGGGGAGGGCAAAGATTCCCCAAGCCTGTCCTAAGGGTTGTTTCACACATGAATGTTCATTACTTGATCTGCAACATCACATGGAAGAATGAGTCATCATAGGTACTGTATAATGCTGCAGGTAATACTTTTCTGATCACCATATGCCACCTCATATGCAATGCTTTCCCATTGAACCAGTTCACACATTTAGCTGTCAGTCATCAAGAATAGCATTTGGAATGTGCATCATTGCATTACTGAATTTGGTTTTTAACTATCTCTGACTTTTATACAAATTGATTGTAGTAATTTGTTGCATTCTGCTGCTATTTTAATATGTTATTGGTATATTGTGTATGTTGTTTTAAATGGTCAATTTATTATTTTATCTTTGTCATTAGCTGCCTTGAGCTCTGCAGAGAAAGGATGAGGTATAAATGATTTAAATAAACTGCTTTTTCTATTTAATGAGTCACACTCAAAGCATGAAGTACTCTATTAGTATATACTGTATGATGTGCATTGAATGCAAGAGGCGTTATTATTACTTATTAAATTTGTATACTGTCCTTTATCCAGAGGCGGTTCACTTACAAAAATCGCATACAAGGTGGTTCCTGCTCCTAGGCTTATTTAGTTGATACCACCCAATGGCATTGTTCATTCAGTATCAACATGTTCTTACTTTTTACAAGTTGCATTTTACAATAAATGGACAATAATCAGAAAGACCACTCTCTTCATTTTGTGCATGTATTTGTTAGGGCTATGAAGTCTGACCAAGAAACATTACTATTTAAAAACCTGTTATTCGGAAGGATATCACCCTTGAGGAAGTAATGCTTATGATTAAAAAGTTAAAATTTGGCAGCTATTATTATGTACAGTAGTATTCAACAGGCCACATCTTCCCCTTGTGCATTAAGCAAGTAAGTTATGATGGCATTTGGGGTGCTACCTGTAAAACACCCACTAGGAAAAGTTTGATCTTTTCAGTTCTTATTTCTGCATCTCGTGTAGGTGTAAACAAACCTAAGATAGATTTATCTGCAGGAAAAATGTGAAGTCGAAGAAACCATTTCCATCACCCAGTGGGAGTCTCTGTTCAATGCCTCTTATTATGGGGCTGTTGCACATGAGTTTTTGAGCTGATCGATACTTTGAAAATTCAGGCAGACTCTGTTTTTTTTATCTTGCTTGCTGAAACACCTAAAATATTCTCTCTCTTTTGCCAACACCTGAGACAAATCAATGGCTAAGGTAATGAGATCTTATTCTTTGACATATCATGTTATTAGAAGAGTGAAATGTGGGACTTTTGTGAGATCATTTCTGTTTGAACTGAGAGTTGCAAGTTATGAAATATTGGTGGTGTGTGTATATGTGGATTCAGGTTATGCATGTAGTCCTTGGTGGGAGAGGAAAAAATGTTTTCATATCGGCAGGTTCCTTTGGAACCAGTCCTTTGGGGTTTGAATTGTTTGTCACTTTATAATATATTTCAGGTAGAAGTAGATTTCTTGTTGTAGTTACAGCTTAGACTTTTTACAATAAAATGATTTGTCATGAAGCTGAAATGAGCAGTGAAGTCAGAGTTTAATAAACTGCATATATGTGTCTAAGGCCAGTTCTCTAGTCTTCTCATGACTCAGCAGCAGCCAGAGGATTTTTGCAACCAGAAATGCCAGTTTCCTATAGTGTCTTGTGCTCCTTGGAATTTACATGGCAATAATATAAACACACACTAAATAACTCTGAATTTATTGGAAAGTGGTATTGAGCTTTGTGGAGGATAGAATATAAACCCATGAGACAGATGTTTTATCCTCATCAAGAACTTGGGAGAAATTACCTAAAATACAAACTCTATTCCATTAAAACTACCAGGATTTGTGACACTAACACACTAATGCCATTTAATGTATGAAGTATGAGCCAAAACTGATGTATTAATATAATCACAGTATAAATATGACAGTGGTCATAATCCAATCAAGGGTCTAAATTTGTTGACATTTAAAGAGATAATCCTTTAAATCACCTGGCTAATGCTCCTCTGGTTGGACATTTGAGAACAGGATACTGGACTAGATGGGACATTGCCAACAAGCTTTTCTTATGCTTTTATGATGGCTGAGAACTGCATTAGTCAAATGTGCTGTAACTGCTTAGAAAATATTAACTATGTGTTAAAATGAAGCCATTACTGAATAATTAGTTAATAGTTATAACCTCTCAAAGTTATAGTCTGGAAAGATTGTTGCACCTTGATAGACATGTTCTACAGTGGAGAAGACAGTGCATAGGCAGAATAAATAGCCATACAGTGGTACCTCCATATAAGTCCACCCCGTGCAGCGTCCATTTTGGTGGACATCCACAGGAAACCCAGAAGTACCGGAATGGGTTACTTCCAGGTTTGCAGCTCGCGCATGCACAGAAGCGCAAACTGCTCTGCACACGTGCGCAGAGTGGCGCTTTTTCGAGCGTCCTTTTCATTGAGCATCCGGGGCTCCAGAACGGATCCCAGACTCAAAACAAGGTACCACTGTACATACATGGGCTGTTATTCAACCTGTGGTAATTTACAATCTGGATTAGCACTGCTAAATAGGTCTCAATCAGGAATTATGAGAGTATAATATTGGATCTATGCTATGTCTATCATTGACTGTAAAATCTTATATGGAGATAATATTTTTCATTGATGCATCATTAAAGGTAAAGGTAAAGGGAACCCTGACCGTTAAGTCCAGTCGCGGATGACTCTGGGGTTGCGGCGCTCATCTCGCTTTACTGGCTGAGAGAGCTGGTGCTTATCCACAGACTGCTTCCGGGTCATGTGGCCAGCATGATTAAGCCACTTCTGGCAAAGCAGAGCAGCACACGGAAACGCCATTTATATTTGTTCTCAATTTAGTGAAATTTCTTGCTGAAATTTCCATATATATGAACATTTCAGCTTCATAATAAAATTAGTACTTGTGTTGGTGGTACATACTAGATTTTAATCATTTCTGACATAATATTCTCTCATCCTTGTATTTCTTTCTATTTATAATAAGATGGTGAGGTTGCCTCCAACCCATTTTGATAAGAGAGATTTTCTTTAGCATCAAATAAACAATTTGAATGACACACAAGTTTCCTAAATAGCACACGATAAAGTGGAAAGGTTGAGGTAATGATTGTTACAGATTAAGTCCCATTCCTCATCAAACTCTTCAGCCTGCTAGTCATTGCAAACATAAAAGAAAATTCTGGTTCCTGTACCAAAGGATTTAGAGCAGGGATGGGAAACCTGTGTCTTTCCAGACATTGTTGGACTTCACTTCCCATCAGCTCTGTCTATTGGCCATGGTGGCTATGGCTATGGGAGTTGACGTCCAACAACATTGAGAGAGTCACAGGTTAGCCATCTGTCCAGAGCCTTTACATAAAACAAGAGAACCCCTCTGGATGCTATGCACTACTGACAATAAGGATTCAAGAAGAATTTAAAGAAGCCCAGTGTATATAAAAATGTATATATTAAGGAAAGGGATGTATAAAAATGATTATACAGTGGTACCTCAGGTTACAAACGCTTCAGGTTACAAACTCCGCTAACCCAGAAGTAGTACCTCGGGTTAAGAACTTTACATCAGGATGAGAACAGAAATCGTGTGGCAGCAGCGGGAGGCCCCATTAGCTAAAGTGGTACCTCAGGTTAAGAACAGTTTCAGGTCAAGAACAGACCTCCAGAATGAATTAAGTTCGTAACCAGAGGTACCACTGTATAAGTGAAAATAACATTAGTATGTATTATATATATTCAAAGCCGTATACACAAAAATGGGTATATTAGTTAAAACTTCATACAAATATGTTATAGTTGGAGAAATTCACTCTAAAATGCTGGTTAATTTTCATGAGGATTCGCAAATTGCTGTGGAAATGCAGAGAACTGAATTTAAGACTGGGCACATGACAAACTGAAATGGACAGCTTTGTCCATCCCTGCTTGTAACTATGGATTGGTTGAGTCTACTTCCCTCTGGCTACAGTGCCAGTGCAGCAGCCAGAAGAACTGCTGGCAAAAATAGGGGGGGAAATACCAAGTGTATGCTGAAACATATTAGTATGTTTGCAGTAGCATGCTCAAGGTTCAATGTTTCTTAACTTCCACTTGACTAGGCAGAAGACAGATTTTAATAGCAGAGTTTCCAGCATGCAGGAAGCAACGAAAATCAGTTGGAAACTGCATCATTTTCTGCTCAGTCAGCACCAGCTCAGCCATCGCTTGCTACATCCTTTCTCCACCCATCATTTCTCAGCTATGACTGTATCAGCACTCAATTTGCAATTCATGATTCCATGGGCATCATTTCTTTAAAAAATGGGGGTGCTTCTTATTTCTCAGTGATTGTGAGGCTGAGTGAACTCTTTAAGGTATAAAAAGTCACCGACTCGTGGCCAGTAGCTTTCTCCTATATTATTCCACACAACAAATCACCACAAAAATAAAATATTTAAGACAAATAATTAAAAAACCAAGTAAGCGTGATTCAGATAGAGCCTTATCCTTCACAAATTTATCTAATCCCCTTTTAAATCCATTTAAGTTGGTGGCCATCTCCACATCTTGTGGAAACAAACCCCACAATTGCTACTGAAGTATGAAACGGATTGAGTAAGCGTTATGTCTAATCAAGTACAAGGGATTAAATGAGTTTGGTGATAAAATTGGGATTCTTTGTAGAAAAAGATTAAGACCCCCCCCCCCAAAAAAAAAGTGGGAACAGGGCAGAAGGGAAGCTGCATTGTTTCATAAATTATGCACACTAGTTTTTATATGAATAAAAGATACCAGCCTTCTGAGACAAATAGATATTAGGCTATAATCAATCATTCATGTCATTTAATCCAACCGTAGCTCCCATTACGAAATTGGACCCTAAAGCTTTACATTTTGTTTGAGTTCTTTTGGGCTTTACACCTTTTATTTTCTTTTATTTTTTGTAGCTTAGATAGCTGGATATTTAAGGCAAACAAATGCGAACTATCAAAAGTGATTAATTAATGAACAGTTTACATACACCCAGGACAGCAAAAAGCTTATTTGGGGGATTCTGACTCTTCTATGTGGGCCTCTACTGCCCTATAGAAGTGATCATAAAGCTATATGATCCTGGAATGATAATTGTGTGTTATATGAAATCGTGGGTAAAGCTAAATTGATTTAGTCTTGTGCATCTAGGGCAGGGCAATGAATACATTTTAAAAATAGCTTTGTGGGCTTTGCTACAAAGGAGAACAAAAAGAAGTCTGCACTTTTGGAGAATGTATAACCAAATGATACCTACAGCTGTGGAAAAAAATGGTCTGAACAATATTCAGAATGCATCTCCACAGAGGACTATACTTGAAAGTGCCCTTCCCTAAAGTATTACATGCATTTCAGCATTGAAAACAGAACACAAGATTGCATCTGAAGGGTTGCAATGAGCATAGGTTAAACTCATGCCATTTCCTATTCATGTTACAATCTTGGTCATGAGAAGAGATTGAGGAAAGAGCAGAGTGAGGGTTTTCTTTCTTAGCTCCCACTGTGTCCCAATAATTGATTGCCGTCTGCTGTGAATCTCAGTGTTGTTGTTTCTTCCTGAATGGGGAACAGGAGGCTATTTTCCTGCTATCTACTGTTTTTATTCCAAAGTATCTACATTCTCTGCTCTATATTTATATTCAATATTGCTCAGAAAGAGGGGCCTGAGTATCGCTAAATGCCTTAGTAGGCCATGATGTGAAACCCATACATAACACAGAATGCCCTAGAGAAGTACAATGTGTTCAGCCTAAAATTATCCTCTAAATCAAAGTGTCGGCACTAAAGGTATAATAAAAAGATACAGACTCAATTCCCCCACTCTTCTTGGTGTCTAAACTTGCCTACTATTATTTACAAAGGAGATACAAGCAATCAACATCCATGCCAAGGCAACTGGCTCTGGAGTGGCTCATGATGACTGTGGGGCTGTCCCAACATGTCACTGATCCAATGCTTATGGCAGGCCACACTCTGGACCTTGTTTTCTCAACTGGGCAGGAAGAAGGTGATCTGGAAGTAAGTGGGGTATTGATGCCAGTCCCTTGTCATGGTCAGATCACTTTCTGTTGAGATTTAGGCTTTCAGCACCTTTTATTCTCTGCACAGGCAGGGGACCTATTAGGATGCTCAGCCGTCAGACGCTTATGGATCCAGTGGGTTTCCAGATGGCTCTGTGGGATTTTCCAGCTGCTATGACAGGCACTCTTGTCAAAGCCCTGGTCAACCTATGGAACATCCAAATGGCTCAGGTCATTGACACAATCGCCCCGAGCATCCTCTCTCACTTTGTGGACCCCTTTTGGCTCCCTTGTATACTCCAGAGCTCAGGGCGAGGAAACAAGCTGTGTACATATTTGTGCATGACCATATATACGGTACTTTAGGATGTTGAAGCTGCAACCCATCTCCTTGTCATTTTGCTGAATTGATAGTGTATATAACCAGCATTTTAGAATGATCTGTGGTGGAACACTAAAAGCCCATTTGGGGTAATAAATGTAGAAGGGCATGCATGCTTTTCAGTGCATGCATGCACTAGAGTAGCTTGGAATCAACATGGCTCTTATTCTTGTGAACACCATAGTAAAACACACACACAAGAATATATATATATATTTCTCTGCATTGCTTTAAACATTTTTATTTTCTAATATATCATTTATTGTATCACTTTTATGTGTAATTTCTTCATCTTCTTCTTTTTTCTTTTTTTTTTTGGATGGTCAATCATAAATTGGTTTATACAGCAAACTTTAGCATTGCACGCCTGTGATCCCAAGCACACTTTCAGGAAAATAAATTACTTTGAAATCAATGAAACTAACTTCCCAATAAATGTTCTCAGACTAGAAAATCTGGTCGTAAGATTTCACAATGCATTGAGAAAAGGGCTTTCAATCTAAAAAAAGGAGGGTTTTTGTGCTTCTTGATCTTTCACAACCATTTCCAAATCTGGAAGAGACAGGATTCTCACCAAAGTAAGTGTGACTGAGTAGTCTGTCTCTTTAAATTTAGTGCAATGTTGCATTCTGCTTATATAGCATCACTGTTGGCGGTTGCAGTAGCTGACAAAGTGTGAATCACAAGAAGGTAACCAGAATGAGAAGGAAACAGAAAACTATAAATGGAGCAAGTCATAAGAAGGCAGAATCCACTGTAGCAATTTATTGATGACTGCTTCTTTATTTATAGTATGAGTTCAGCTGCATGGGGCTGAGTCAAAATGGCCCCTCTTTGGAGAAAGTTGGGGGACCTGTCAATAGGCACAAAATAAAGAGACAACCTACTGCCAAAAGGGATTGCCTTCCTTCTGCTGCCGGGCACATTATTTTTTACCCACCAGATTGTGGGAATAGTTCATTGTCTCTTTAAGAACTGGAGAGGAAATGTTCTTAGTCAGAAGTGGCAGACACCAGTCAGCAGGACTTTGTAACAAAGCACAAGGAAGCAAGGCCTACATTTGTAGTCTTATGTCTAGAAATGTTTTACCTTTATAAAATAAATAAATGTTTTGCTTGTAATAAAAACATTCATTACACTTTATGCACTTTATGTACTACAGTAAGCCCAAAACTTAATGGAGGTTAGAGCCCAGGGATCGTCTTTTCCACCTCGATGCGCACCTCATTTCCTCCTGTTTTATTTAATTTTTATTGCCCAGTGCGTAAAACTGAATGCACACAAGTTAAATGCACATAAGTTGTGGGCTTACTATACTTTTGTTTGCATGTACTCTCATAATGATCCTTTGAGACGGAGAAAAAGGGATCTATGCAACAGTGCCCAGTAAATCCATGGAAAACTTCTTCATCTCCTGACCATACCTAATTCAATTCCAACACAGATTTCCCTCCGCAGATTAAACCACACACATATAATTTACAGGTGGAGGAACAGCAGGGTCATACCTGTTTGCCCAGCTACTAGCAATGGTGGTCCCACTGCCTGCATCCCCCTATGTGTTGAGCAAGGGATATAAGCAAAAGTTGTCATGAGACAAAGGTTCTTGAAAGCGGAAGCAGTAAGGCCTACAAGGCCTACACAATCATTCAAGCCTAAGCCTGCTAACGGCTAACAGTAAACTGCTAAGTCACTGTGACTCATGACTCATCTTGGGTGATAACTCATTCTCCCTGTAAAAGTAGCCAGCCTCTCTATGGGCCTCCGTCAGAGAGCTGTATGGATTGTGTATGGAGTAGTCTGTGGAATAGTGCTGTTGTTGTTGCTGCTATGTAAAGCTAAGGCAGACAGAGTGGCTCCAGGACTCTAGTAAATCACTACGTGCCTCTGTGAAGAGTCAGATAGCTGCTATGAGCACTCTGTGTATGCTCTTTAACTATGCCGTTTCTGAACAAGTTTATTTTCTTCAAGTAAAAGTTTTATTCTGTTTATGAAGAAGACTCTGTGTGATTAATTTACTGTTGCGCGACAAGAGTCACCTACACATACTGTTGTAGACATATAGGTGCTCCATAACTGCATAGAGGGGAGGAGCTGGACTTTCCTTAATGAGAGCTTCAGAGCCAGCCTAGAATGTCATCACCCCACCCAATGCTCTCCTAGTTCTGCCTCTTGGAATGTGTAAGGTTTCCAAACCTTACCGAGTCCATCCCAGTTACATTCTTATTAAAACGTAAAAAAAATTGTTGTCTGTGTCTCCTCCCCCAAATTTGGGCTCAAGTTTTTTACAGCTGTGTTAAGTTTTCTGTTTCTTGTCTTTATTAGTACTTGTCACATGTGTGTGCATGCGCTGCAAGTACATTGTACACAGTCCAGGGTCGAACAGGTCTGGACTGGTCCAGACTGGATCAGGCCCATTCTGGATGTACAAACTGAAGCTCCAGTCTGTGCACAGCCCTAATAAATAACCTACATTTTGGGGTTATCATGTAAAGTGGTGTACTCTGTCAGATAAATCTTACTGGCTCTCTACTACATCAGTGATTCAAAAATGATGAGTTGGTCACTGAACGCTTGTGAGTGAAGCCCCAGGAGACCATATGCTGCAAGTGCAGGGGGGGGGAGAAGGGATCATGTCACAACTCCCAGCTATCAGACAAAGCTTCAAATTCTGTTGGTGGTATTCCTTACTGGAATATTATATAAAACAAGTCAAGGCTTCAAGAACAAACCAGGGCTGTTTTACACAATACAACAAATCCCACTTCACGAGGCAGATACACTTTCTGTAGCAATTCTTTTGCTTTCTTTTATAACATTACCTCCAGTGGTGCTGCCTGAGGTGCTTCTTTAAGTGCTGTGATGCTCTGCAGTTTGCTATTAGAGAGAGAGAGTTCAGTCAGTGTTTCCGTGTAACATGTCCCTCCATCCTACATTAATGCTACAGCAGTGACAACCAGCTAGCAGAGCGGTACTCAGCACCTGTCTGCTATCTAGCTCACGTCTTCCCATCAAACTTGTCTGCAGGAGAGAAATTAGCTAATCATTGATAGGGCATGTCGTTGAATAAATTCCAAATCGCTGCTAGTGCTTTTTATAAATAATTCAAAATAAAATGAACGCTAAAGCAAACACAGCTGTAGCTCACGCTCCATCGCCCACCTGCTGATGGTACATCTTAGCTGGCATCTGCTCATGCAAAACTTGTACGCCTTCCACGTTGTCGTCCTCCCTTCCCACATCCGTACAATGTCAGCAACCATGAATACTCTCTAGCCTTCTCAAGCAGTGCAATTTGGGTTTCAATTGGTGGCATCGGCTGACACATGAAGGCTTCATTCCTTTCCATCGACCATCATATTCTATTACTCTCAATTCAAATGTCTCTATTGATAGACATCTTTTAGAAAGAGCCTGAGGCTAGTTTGCGACATGCTCATGCAGTTGCTTTTACAGAAAAGATGTAGAAGGAAAAACCATTTGTGTTCACTATAAATAGAAAGAGATATCCTGTCATGAAGAAGACTGTTGGTCCATACAGGAACACTGAAAGTTGCCTTGTACCAGATCTTCACTTGAGATCCCTGAGATTGAAACAATGACCTTTTATACACATAGTATGTGCTCTCCTACTAAGTTATGTCTTTAGCATTTCTCCTTTTATTAAGTGGACATTTGTGTGTCTCCCATGATTCTGTTTCAGAGTTAGAGCACATAACTAGAAGCAGGAAATGTTTCTGTTGTGTATTGATTCAAAGGTTATCATATCTGTATTACTATTGTCTGTAAAGTAACTGCATCCCTGTTCCAGAAGGAACAGCTACTATTGGTTCATTCAAGCTGCTGCATTTGGATCTTCAGTCTTATTGGTTCCCACCAAAAAGCAGCAGTGTGATTGCTTGAGATTGTTCCCTCCAAAATGTATCCTTGTATAGTAAGTCTTCTGTCCCTATAAATGTAGCTTCCCTACCCTCAGTTCCCTCAGTCTTGTTTGCCTGAATAAAGAGTTGTTACATGAAGAAGCTGCCTCCTGCCTGCTATGTCAGACAGCTGAAATCACTTGCTGAAATCATTAGCCCATGCACAACAGTTTTCTCACCTGAAATTGGGATAAAAAGGGAGATCCTGAACATATAGTGTCATGACTATTCGATACAAAATAGGTTTGTATTGTGATCCCAGAAGTCTCTGTTCTAAATAACTTGTCATTAATCCTTTCTTCATGACTGGATTGCTATCTATGATCTCATTGAAATATTGAAAAACAACAAAAAATAATTCATTTTCATATTAAACTTTATCTATATAGCTAACATCTCATTGTACCAAGGTTTTGCATCTTAACTCTTGTGTTTTCTAATTAGTGTCCCCCAACAGGGTTAGATACTTACTTACCTGGTTTAAGAAGAAGGGCCTTTGCTTGCTAACATAATATGACATATATTTGGAGCTTCGAATCGGTCATATTGGGGATCACAGGTAAGCAAACTGTATCTTGGTTTCAGAAATTCATTGTTTAGTTGTAACCTGGATTTCATTGTTTAAGCAAAGAAAGCAATATTTCTGAAGTTTAAACAGGTTAATAATGAAAAAGAAAAATTAAGGTTTAAGAACTTTTTTATATATACAAAAAAAAAAGGCCTGTCGAGTAAAGGCATATAATCTTTGCTCAGTTGAGTAGCAGGTTGCTTGTGAAGGTTCAGAACTGCTCAGAACAGTATGTGTGTTTGGGGTGGGGAATTTGACAGCTACTTTTTAGTCAAGTACAATTCAACTAGGATAATAGACCAAAATGAGGGTAATTCTTAGGAGGAAAAGTATATCTTTGGTAGAAGCTATCTTTAGCAGAAGCTAGAAAGCTTGCAAATATCATTGGAACGTCTGTTAAAACACAAGCATTTCAATTACCGGTACTTATACTAGCAAATTCTGCCAGTGTTGTGAAATCAAAGATGACTTTGAAAGGTAAAAATATAGATTACAAAATACGCAGCAGGACTTGTGTTTAGATCTGTAGCTTCCAAATAGTGAGCTCAATTTGTAGTCATTTGATAGAGCTCTAGGAAATACATCCTCTTTTCCCTCTTATCAGAAGCAAAACAAGAACTCATTTCATATCTCGAGGTCCTGACTGCAGAAGCATTACTTCTTTCCACTCCAGGAATAATTATCATGTCTTAGATCCTTCACATTTTTGGCACTAATAGTCTTTTGTGCTCTAAACACACACACACAAAATCTCCTGGAATTGTACAAAGACAAGGGAAAGGGGACAGACTTTAGAAGAAGATACTGTAAAGTAGCCTATGGAATAGGGTGTACTAGGACTGCTTCAAAAACACCTTTAAAAATAGAGCCTCATTTTCTGAACTTTAAAAGGTCTCATTACTTTAAAAAGAGACCTGTGGGTTGATTAAAGAGTGGTATGTGTCAAAGAAGAGTTTCTGCAATTATATTATTCAATATTTTATTGGGTAGAATAGTTCCTGTTTTAGTAACAAGTACTGTAGGGTAATAATAAAAAAGCCCAAATGGTTATCTCTGTGAGCAGTCACAACTTCTGAAGTTGAGCATTTGCGTTGTGATGAACAGAAATGGTCCTAGAGGATGACCACCCAGTCAGAAAGAAAACTGGTGGTGAAGAAAGGCCCAGTTTGTAATAGTAGGTGGCGTGCTGGTAAATGATGTTTTTATAGAACTAATTGGCTGAAGAATGGAAAAGGAAGGAGCATGCAGGGATTCTAACAGGGTTGAATAAAACACTGGATGGCCATAACCCCTGTGATTCAGTTGCATAAAGTGGAAACGCCATGTTACAAATGACCCTGGCTGTTGGTCACATCACAATATGAGAGGGGAGGATTGGGTAAGAGCACCTCTCTCTATGCTGACCTTAGACCAGGGCTAGCTAACCTTTTTTATGCTTTGGGGCACACTCAGGAATGATTAGCTTCTGAGGGCCACATGCCACTGAAGCCACACATGTGGACAGTTAGACACACAGAGCAGAGGTCCCACCCAGTTTTCTAACTCCCACTTGCTAGAATTCCTCTTGTCTCTCCATCCTACCCCCTCTCTCATCCTCACTGTGCACATACAGCACATTCAAGCACACAGCTCTTGCACTCATTCATTCACACTCAAACCGTTTAGATAATGGCCAGACGTAGGGTGTATCCGGTTCATGTCAACTCATCCCTAAGTGTTGTCATTTAAATGGTAATTGGATTAAGCTTGGCAATGAGCACTCAGAAATCAATTGCATCTATGTAATAGAGACTAACGGGCAATTGCATACAAAACAACAACATTTAGAGAGAGGTGTGATGTAGAGGTGTTTATATAATAATGTATGTAAGCCATTCCACATTGTCCTCCTCCCTTGGTATTAAGCCAAGTCTGGATAAATAAAGTTTTTAAAAGCGGGACTGAGCTTAAGTTTCTTTAAGTTCCATTTTCATGGTAAAAAAAAAAATGTTGATGACAATCAGTTCTGTTTGTTACATCTGACTCAGGTGGGGCCATACAGGTTCTGGATCAGTGCCTGAGCAGAGTAGTGGTTTGGATAAGGGCGAATATGAAGTCAAATTCTGACCTTTTCTGTGACACTGCAAATTAGTGCTCCTGCAAAGGTTGACACAAATAGGAGGGGACAGGAAATGATAACAAAAATACCAGGAGTAGTTCTGTCACTGCACTCCAGGGAAAGAACCACAGCTCAATGGTAGCATGCATGTTTTGCATGCAAAAGGTGACAGCTTCAATCCCTGGTGTCCCCAGTTAGGACTGGGAGAAACACCAGCCTCAAACCCTGGAGAACCACTGCCAGTCATTGTTGACAATACTGAACTAGAAGCAGCTTCCTATGTTCTTGGGAAAATCCTATGCTACTGAGACTCAGGGCTGTCTTGGTTTTTTTTATTCTTAAAGTTAAAGGCCACAGCCTCCTTCCCCAACCTGTTGGATGAGTCCTCCTTACAGTCACTCTGAAGCTTGTTTTAGTAGGCAATGTAGGTGGTGGCTTAAAGGCAATGTTTACCTTGCATTCCTTCTACAGGGATGGGGGTGAATGGTGTCCCATGTGCTAAGCTGACTGCTGGACAGCTACAGCCTCTGAATGAATGATGATGATGATGATGGGGGGGGACTATTTTCACCCAAACCCATCTTGAGATTTTGTCGTTCTGAATTGCTGAGCTATCATACGCAACTGCCTAGGTACCAGGAGCACAAGTTAGTGTAATTGAAAAATAACTACTTTGTCATCTGTAGTAAGCGCCTATATTTGGCCATAAAAATGGCATCCCCAGTGCGTGATTTCTTGAGTTCTTCTAATTATATTTTATAGCTATTCTGGTTTCCGTCCAGTTGTGCTTTTCTTTTAATAGCTCCAGGAACATCCAGTAATAAACATTAAAAGAAATTGCAGAATGATCAGCCACTACTTTCCGCAAGCTGTACTGATTAAATTCCTGTAGTCTCATTTTCATAACAAAGCCCGAGACAGAAAATAGTACACTCTGAATCTTCCCTTGACAATGATTAAGATAAGGACTGAAAATAGCATGAATGAAACCAATTTCTCCATTTCATCTTTGTTAGTGTATGGCTGACTTAGTCTTTTGATCTTTGTTCACTCTGCAGGAGTCAAGACATACAACTTACAGAGATGATATTGACATGCTTTATCTTTGGTAAAGTAGGGGGTTCAATCTCTAGCAATTGCCTTTCTAAATGTCCTTGGGGGGGGGGGGAAATGCAAGATCCTGATCCTGCCGGTGCTTTCTACTTCCCCACCTCACTCAGCAATGACTTACACCCATGCCTTTGGTGAACGTAAGGTAGAGGGCAGAGGATATTTCAGCAGTACTATTAAAGAAGCAGAAGCCCTCTCCCTCTTTTACATCTTGCCATGCTAGAAACAACAGAGTTCCCAGGAGCAACATTTTACTTTGTAAGTAATATTACATTTAAGTGAATAATATCAAATTCCTCAGGACTACAAATAATACACAAGCAGGCAATCTTGATCAATTTGTGTAGATTTGAATGGTCCCCCCCCAACACACACACAGAGATTTTTTATTTTCTGACATTCCAAGAACAGATTTTTTTCCTCAAATGGAGGTAACCTGTTGCTCTCCGTTTCCACAGGGTTAATTTAAGCAGAGAGAATGTGTAGGCGAACATACTCAGTTCATTGTGATGTTCATAGCAGAACATAAATATATCCAGCTAAATGTTAAAGCTAGGATGAAGTGCTGGAACATAAAATTATTTTCACAGTTTGACCAAAGATCAACTCAAGGGATTATATTAGGAAAGAGAGGAGCTTTGTCTTTAACTAGTGGTGTGTGACCTGCAATTGATTTTGAGTTCTCAAAAGTAAGGAGGAATACAAATGCTTGCCACTTTCTCATGCGCTAAAAGGTTTCCCCTTGGAAACCACAATCTATTCTAGGTGCCTGTATTCAGGTTCTAGTAGAGCCTAATTTGAACACTGTATCTAGGTGCATATCTGGTATTTTAAATAATTTTATTATTTTCCATTACAGTATTTAATTTTGAAATATGGTTAATCTAAAATCTCCCAGTGCCATATCACTATGCAACAATTTAGGACTAGCGATGATGTGATAAACAATCTGTTTTTACTGTTGAAAATGAAGAGGGTTCAATGAGTATACACTGTGGGTTGGAAAATGTCCTCTGCCCCACATTTCAGTTGCAATGGGTTTATTCTTTCGAAGCATTTTCAGTGACTCCACAGAAATGGGTTGGATTTTTTTCTCAAGTATTCCCTGAAATATTTCAAGGACTTGGCCTATTCCGAATTCTTCTCCGTCAGTCTTTATAATCCATCCTCCATTTGTGTTCTCCCTGCTTGTGAGCATTCCTGGACCTTCCCTCTTCTCAAAATTTACCTTCCAGCAGCAATGACAGGGGAATGAAGGGATTAATTAGGTCACAATGCTTTACCAGTAATACCCAAGTCAAAGATATTTGAGAATTGCAATTTGCCATGGTTGTTGGGAATTTACTTTAAAAAAAAAAAAAAAGAAGGCCCAGAAGCCCTGTCAATTATAGGCCAGGGATCATTTCAACTCTACGATTCTATGATTTGTGTTGGGAAATTCTTGTTAGTAAAACTTCAGGGGCAAAATTGGTGCATTGGTAACTACTGTGGGGCTCTCCTTGCCCACGTCTTGCCTTCCTGCAACCCCTCCACAGACGCTTTTCTCTTTCTCAATGCAAATAACTTTCAATACTGAAGTACAAGCCATCCTTACAAATTTGCATTTTTCTGAATTTTGCAAACCTGTTCTCCAGGTAAGCAGATTGTACAAAAAAATCACATATTGGAATAAAGTGCTCATAAAAACGCATATTTGAAAGTAAAATACAAAAATGCATTATTTCAGGGAATATTGAATTGCAAAAAAATGTGTACATTAGGCAAAATTGCAAGTGAATATGACTATTGGAAGAAATTCATACTAAAATACTAGTGGATGTTCATGAAAACTTAAAAAAAACCACTGCAAACTGATGTGGAGAAGTGCAGACTGGAAAAATGAGAAATTGAAATTGACAGACCCACCAATCACTACCCATCACCCACATACTCCATTTGCTAATTCAACAGTTCGCAGGCAGGATGGAAACTGGTGCAATTCTGCTGTTATGGGAAGGGAAAATCCAAATTACAGAAAATGTCGAACCAGGTGGGAAGATCGGTGGGTATCTGTCTGTGGGAAGGAAACTAATATAAATTCTTTTTAAAAAATAGCTTTCTGAGAATGATAAATCAGAATGTGTGATGTTTCTCCTTTATTTTATTGTTGGGGAAATGAATCCTAATCTTAGTCAGACTTAAAAAAGAAGAAGTTAGAAACATACCCAAAAGCAGATTTTACAGATTAAGGGTCCAGGTTGTTCAAATTAAAAGGTATTTGATCTGTGAGTTCCAGCATGAACTCTCACTTCTGTTCAAAGCAGAGAAAAAGAGTTATAGGAGTGTTTCCATGTTTCACTGTTTCTTACTGAACTTCAAGGAGTGAACTCCATTGATACTAGTTAGAATTTATGGATGACTTGCCTGGGCAAATGCATTTTTGATAGCTCCCTTCCAATTTCATCTTCTGAGGTACAAGGTTCCTATTCCCATAAAGAATAAAAATGTAGGTTCTTTTTTGTCTGCTTTTATCCTCATGGGAGAGCCTTTAATGGCCTGCCTTTCATTCCTTGCAGCTCCTGCATAACTTTCTCCTGTGCTGTTAGAAGTATCATCACATCATCACACAAATGGGAAGCTGGGGGGAGGGGAATTCAGAGATTTGTAGCTTTGGGAAGTCTCTTGGCAACTGATCATGACAGTATCGGTTGGGTTTATCTAAATTAAAATTAATGAAAAGCAGATCTCTGAAGGATCCTTGAATAAAGGATAAATACCCTGTCCATACTAATACGTTCCCTTTTCTAAACCAAATAAATATTTTCTTGGGGTGTACATCAGATTCAGATTAATTTCTAGCCACTACTGGTTTCCTTGGAAGGATTTGGAGTCGGAGTCAAAGCAGGATCCTTACAAGGCTGCATGAATTGACAATCCAGACATCAAGAAAAGTAGCATGGCATTGGGTCCCAGGATCTGTTCATCATTCCACAAGCCCCATGTTGATGGAATAGATCTGCTGGTTTTGGACTGCTCCAAACCTGTACCATGAGAGTTGGCCATTGTTGTGGTGCAAGCCAAGCAAGCAAGGTCTTACTGGGGGACTAGGATGTAGATTCCAAACAGGCAGATACTAAACCCAAACTTAGGTTTTCTATGGTCAGTCCTCCCCTCAGGCCCTTTATGTGTCATGAATGAGCTAGCCACCAGGGAAGGTTTGCAGCCAGCTCCCAGTGAAGGGTTGCAACAAACTAAAGAAAGCTGCCAGGAACCAAGAGGGTTAACTGTCAGGCAGGATGAGCATCAGCGAGTGCCAACTCCCCTGCCCCTTGGAATGCCAGTTGATAAGAGAATGGCTGAGGTGAAGTTGGAACCCAGCCAATGGCGTGAACAGAGAAGTAAGCAGTTTGTCAGAACAGGAAGAGATTGGAGCTGAGCCAATCACTCCTAAGGACTGTTAGACCGGAAACAAGGCAAAAGGTGCAAAGTGAGAAGGTTTGATATCTTCTGTAACTGGAGGAGAAGCTCAGAAGGGTCATCATGATTGATGAGCTGGCAGCATGGTAGAGCCATCCGGTGAACTCTGGTTTTGCAATAAATCTTCCTTTTTAATTAACCACGCTTGCTGTGTTATCAAGTCAGAAAGTGGAGAATGTTCTAGAAAAAGTTCCCATTTTCTGTGTTCTAATTTATTTATAGAATGGCTCCCTTCATTATACATTTACTCTCCATAGGTCCCAAGCATCCTTACCTAATTGCTTCTGCTATTATGGCTGTTGCTTGGTCTCCCAAGCCCTAGTTTATACAAAGTAGTAGGTGAAATAGATTGGAAATAGATTCACTACTGTCATGTGTAGCTCAGTTTATTTTTAATGTAGATTTTTTAAAAAAATGAACGTATCTAGCAAAGCATACTTTTGGAGCACACTTTCTAGACAAAACTAACAAGGCAAACTCATTACTAGATGTTGTATCAACTTGACGTGTAGGCTTGGGTACTTATAATGTGTAATCATGCTGAATATTGGAAATGGTAATAGAAATCTTGGCACATATTGCTAGAGCCTTAATAGTTATTTCCCATTTCCAATACTGAAAATAGATGAGTGAGTGGTGGAATAAAGGAATGCAGTAATTTACAAAGTTTGCTTATGCCTAGGCATGGTATAATGTAGAATTCTCACAGTCAATGTCCTGCGGCAGCAATACAGAATATTCTGTTTATGGCATGGACCTTGTTGCCCATCTTTCTGTGTCAACCTATATTTTGCAACGAAGTCCAAAGCCATGCTCTGGGTAATGCATATTTTGGTTAGCTACCTACTATGGGATATGTTTCTCTGTCTTTAAAAAATAAATGTGCAGTGCACAATCCTGAATTAATTTTCTTAAATGAAGAGCTTTCTTTCAATCCCATCCTTCAAAAGATCACAACAGATGATAGATGATAGATAGATAGATGATAGATATTCCTTGTGAGTTACCCTGTGTGCATTTAACAGCTGTGCAGTAGGTAAATAGCCAACAGCTACAGCTTTTACTAGCATGAAGACTGGAGGGTGTGAGATTCATTTATTCTTATTGTGCAGCTGTTAAAGACACTGGAACTCCACTATGGAAAAACAAGAATTCACAGAATCATCTCCAGGAGGAGAATAGTAAAAACCTGCTTTTGTGGCTTATCAGCCACACACACACTACTGCTGAGGCAATACCATGAAAGTCTATACTGTTTCCCATTTGGTAGAACAGAAATAGGCAGATGATTACTTGGAGTGAGTTGCAGGTTGAACTTTATTATATTCATAGAATCATAGAATCATAGAGTTGGAAGAGACCACAAGGGCCATCCAGTCCAACCCCCTGCCAAGCAGGAAACACCATCAAAGCATTCTTGACAGATGGCTGTCAAGCCTCTGCTTAAAGACCTCCAAAGAAGGAGACTTCACCACACTCCTTGGCAGCAAATTCCACTGCCTAACAGCTCTTACTGTCAGGAAGTTCTTCCTAATGTTTAGGTGGAATCTTCTTTCTTGTAGTTTGAATCCATTGCTCCATATTCATTTCAATTATTCCCATTCTATTTATTCCTGATGTCTAATTATACAGATTTCTGTTTTATGAGGAATAAGAAGCATTCCTGGCATGGAAATCCTGACCAGTACAAGAAACTGGATTAAATTACTCCCACAATCCCTTACAAACTAACTGTTCTGTGCCATAAATAGAAATACAGTAACTCTCATAAACTCTCATTGGATTAAGTCTGAAATTTCCTGGTTTTTTTCCTGGGGGGGGGGACTTAGAGGGGAAAGAACCTGGAGGATCCAAGTTGTTCAGAGTTTTGTAAATCAATACAAGAGCCTTGAACCTATGCTTGGTAGCAGATGAGCAGCCAGTGCAGCTGTTTTAACAATGGTGGCACATGTTCTTGACCAGAAGCTCCCATCAGCAATCTGGCCACAACATTCTGCACCAACTGCACCAACCAGACCCAAGGGCAGCCCACATAGAGTGCATTCGAGTAATCTAGCCTCAAGGTTATATCCCTGTCCAGGAACAGTTGTAGTTCCCAGAATCCTTTGGGGAAAGCCATTGCAGTTTGAAGTGATATCATAGTGCTTTAAATATATGGTGTGAATATGGCCCATATAACTCTCATGTAAGAGCACATGCATGATCTTCAGTGGGCAAAATGCTAAAGAGTCTTTGACATTTATTACAGTCTGTTTTCTTACAGAATGAAATCTATGTAGGAAAATAATTTATGTGAAGTGATGCTGACACTATTAACACCGCGGGTAGAAGTGGTGAAATCTCATAAGAACATCCCTGAACATTGCATTTAATTTAGCTCACAAAATTCTTTAGTATCCATTTATAGACTGTGCAGATGAGGGAGCTATTTTCTTTTGTCTCACTTGGTGGCATAAATTTGAGGTCTCACCACATTTTTCTTTAAAGCCTAATTTTCTAAATATCAAAATAGCTTACCCAGCATGCTCTTTCTCCTGTCAGGTTTGTTGGAGATGAGGTTAGCAGCAATTTACAAGAGCCATTCTATTTTTGTACCTAATAATAGGGAGAGGCAGGCAATCTTCTGGTGCACAGATTCACCTTTTTCCCAGGGCTTTTCAGTTTGATTCACTCACAGCCTTGTGCAAATCAAGGTTCTTTTTATTAAACAGCCCAGTGCATTGTTTTACTTCAGGTTTTTTTCCCCTCCCTCACAATTGATGGCGAATCTCTGGAACTAAATGGAATGAGTGGCCTTTAAGTCAGGAAGAAGAAAAAAGTGTTTGGTGTTTGGATACATTTCTATGGCAACAGGATGAGTAAAGAATAAAAAGGAGAGTTCACAACAACAAATAACATGCCTGGTTCCCTTAGTGTGTCCAATACTGGCAGATATTGCCAAATGCAAGCATTCTGCTACAAGTGTCAGCAAACAAGAATGCGACACTTTTAAAGCTCATTGATATAGAAGAGGGGGGCAAGTTCTGTTAATTTCTCCATGATGCTTCAGACAGCTTACATTTTAACTATTTGCCTTCACATGATGGGGAATGACAAATTAGAATGGCTTCATATGTAACTTCATATGTATGTAAAAAATATGCCCCACCCAATGCTATTGCCTCTGGTAGCGCCTCTTAATTGTGCAACAATTAAGGAATATGGTGCCATAAAACGATATGGTCAGACTCTGTCTTACGACGTAACATGTGTGAGGTTCAATTGCATTGGTTATTGGGGCAGAATGGGAATGTCTCACAGGAGCACCAGCATTGTATGTGGGTTTGTAAATATTTCAAAGCACAGCTGCTAGATAGCTAATAGGCATCAACTGACAGGATCACCTCTCTCTTGTGCTGAAATAATTTCAGCCCAGTTTCTAAGCTTGGTTACATGTGCTGGTGTTTACCTTTTAATACCCTACTTATCTTGCAATCAGATATTTATTGGGCCATCTTCTACTGTACCAGTTTGTCCATTCACTGAAATCACCACTTGAGGCCCTTCTCTGGGTCCCTTACCTTCTAAAGTGGGTGAATGAAGAAGGAGCCATTTTTAGAATACCCTCCACAGGGAGGCTTGCCCCGTTACACAGAAAAGTCCTTTTTATTTTCCCAGGCTTTGAAAGCCTTTTTAAACAGTTCTGGGCAGTGTGCTTTATTTTGTGTTCTTCTGCTCTGTGGCTATTATGTGTTGTTGTCCTGTGCTTGTTTTAGTGTGCATTTCATTTTTACTATAAGGTGCCCTAGGAATGTGGTTCTGTTGGAGGGCAGAATAAAAAATGTGGAAAATAAGCAAATGCATATGCTATGGTTGCATTTTGGAGTCCCACCATATGGAAGAAATTTCTTGGGACCTACCACATAATCTGGGTAAAGTATGAATCAGGCTTGTAATACCAAAATAGAACTGCTGGATATGATGGCTTCCCTGTTTTCTTAAGTGTAAAGGACACTTTCATGTAGGGAACTCCTACATGTTTAGAACTTCTGTAGAACCTCCAAACTTCAAAGAGATTAATGGATCAAAAGAGAGAGAGACAGAGAGAATACATTGGTACCAATGTAGAGAAACAAAACTGCAATAAAATATAGAATAAAGTGCAGAGCAATAAAAGAGATGAGAAATATAATTCAGACCATGCTTCTTTCCATGAATTAACCGTGAAAGAGAAGAGGAATCCCAATTTCTTTCTGCATTGATGTCAATGCTAATTTAATGTATTTTGAAGACCAATGAAACAGCTACGCAGTTTAAATGAAGTGTTTCTACAATATTATAAATGAGATTGAGAATTTTATTAGTTGCAAGGTTGTGAAATCTGTTCCTTCTTTGCCTCAGATTAGCCAAATCCAATCTGCCAAAAAAGATTTCTATGAGCAAACAGATTCTGCTGCAAATGTTGTGCTGTCATTAGAGACAAATAAGCACCAAGATTGTGTTGTAAAGCCTCAGTGCTCATTTTACTGTTGACATGAGCTAGATTTAGGTAAAATACTCAGGGATGAAAGGCTGGGGAAATGTCTTAAGTGGCAAGCAACTAGTTTCCTTGCCCCTGCCGCATAACTCTTGCCGGTTCCACATCTCCATTTGTCATTTCTGAGTAGTACACGGTGGTTAAACCGAGCCCTGCAGCCTCCTTCAAATCTAGACAGGTTTGTTTACCACGCTGTATGTCATTGTCAGGAGCAACCTTTGTAGGCCTCAGAGGAGGCTGGCTAGTTCTTACACACAACTTCTGTTCCAATTTTCCTACCTGAAGAACAAGACGTAGTAAACATAAAGCATGGCCAAAGGGTCCAAAACCTATTCAAAGTTTATTTAGCTTCCTGGGAAAGGCAGCATTAAAAAAGGAGAAAATAATCTGTGAAAATCCTTCAACGCTGAAAATGCTGCTCCTGGGGGGGACGGGGACCAGAGACCCTCCTAGGACCTTTTCAGACAGTGAGGAAAAAAACCTGACTTTTACTCCAAGCACAAAAGTAATGCTAGCTTGAACTGTGCATTGCCATGCTTTCCTGTTCAGCCACAGCACAACAGCTTTGTTTATTTTCCTTTTTGTGTTTTGTTAAACAAGTTAGATGTTGTAGTGCTCTACAGGAGAAATGGCAGGATGCACAGCCTAGATAACAAAGGGAGGTGGATGAACTGGTGGACAATTGCTTTGGAGAATGAGAACGCCTTGCTGAGCCTTACTGGGGTATTTTCTTTGAAAAGGTTACATGAAAGCATCATTCTGAGGTGACATATGGGAATCTACATAATGCAGCATGCAAAGTCTCATGCCACCTTGTGTTTACTTTTGGGTGAACTTTCTGAAGAGCCAAATTATGGTGAGTAACCCATTCTTTCTCAATGGGTGAGGAAGGGACATAGCATACAACCATTCTGACTAATTTTGAATTAGTTAAGAGACCACTTATTCTCATCAGAGAGTTGCAATTCCCAGAATTCCCTGGGAAGAGCTTCTTCTTCTTCTTCTTTGGCAATCACTCATAGCCGAGTAAGATTGTCTTCCATAAACACAGTATTAACAATGAGTCCGTAAGTGACTGTGGAGGCCAGTTCTAGATGCACATGTCCTTCCACAGTGGGGACAATTGTGCTTCGAGCCCCAAGACACGCCCCCCAATGGAAATAAAGACAAAGTGACACAGAATTAAATTTAGAGGTTAATGGGCAATTTTTGGCCACAACTTTATTGAAAAATACACAAGTGTGACTGGTATTGGCTTAGGCATTGGTATCAAACTATATCTAGCTCCTGACCACTCAGCAGGAAGCCTGAAGGGTAAACAACCAGCAGAGGGCGCTCCATCAATGCTTATTGACTGGTGCTCACCCCTGGAGTTCCCTGGTCCTGGTATGGCCCTCACCCCTCTCGGGTTTCGGACAAGACCCAGGCCCCCAGATTCCTTTAATGGAATACCCTTTAATTGGAGGGGCAGGTGATGGCCTGACCTCCCGTCCCCAGATTCCCTTAAACCAATGCCTAACCGCTAAACCTTACAAAGTTGTGATGATTGCTAAGGAGTAGGCAAAAACCAAGTGGCCAAAGCCAATCTGCCACAATGGAAAAAATTGCTACCCGGCCCCTGTTCCAAAACAGACGACCAACCAAAGTCCAAAGCAAGGCCATAGGTGACCTAATTAATGGGTGGGTGGGCGGGTGTTCGGCAGTATGAAGCAAGATGAATGCACCACGTCGCCCTGCCGTGTTATAACCCCCAACCCCAAACATGACACCAAGGTGCCCACTGGCTAAAGGCCATTGGCATAACCCGGCACCACCGGCTGGGGAGAGTGTTCCAGGGCCGAGCACAACATGGCCCCTCTGTTAAGAGGATCCACCTTGTTTCCAGGAGGGAGTTGATCACAGTGTGGATTTGCCAAGCGTGCCTTCCTCTTAGCACGTTTCTCCCTTGCATCCTGAGTTCGAGAACAATTGATTGTTAAACTACTCCAAAATTGTAGTTCGGGGGTGGGGGACATGGGTCTCCTAACAACGTTTTGCACCCTTAACAAACTCCAGTTCACAGGATTCTTTGGAGAAGCCATGATTGTTTAAAGTGGTATTTATTTATTTAGTTTTTAAATTTATATACTCACCTTTGTCCAGAGATCACAGGGCAAACTGCATAAAAATACAAAATGAAACTACAAAATACATAACATAACAAAAACAAACAAACAGAAAAAAACCAATAATTCTCTCAAATAGACACATTTATAATCAGCCAGAGGCCTCGTTATTGAGGATCGTTTTCGCCTGGTGCCTAAAGATATGTGATGAAAGTGCCATGTGAGCCTCCTTAGGGGAAAAAATTCCACAAATGGGGAGCCACTGAAGAAGAGGCCAATTCTTGTGTTGCCCCCCTCTGGACCCACATAATTTGTCTGCCTAGCCTGGTGCTATCTATTCTGACTAGCTGTGGCTCTCCAGAGGCACAGCAGGCATTTCCTCAATCATTTCTCACCTGTTCCTTCTAACTGGAGATGCCAAGAAGTGAACATGGAACTTTCTGTATGCAGAGCATGTGCAATCCATTTGTAACATACCTTGTTAATTATTTTCCTCTTATAATAGTCTCTTGAAAAGACATAATTCATATTCATCTATCCCTTTGATATAATCTTAGGAAGACAAGTTAGAATTTTGAAGGCAGCGATGAAGAAAGTAAAGCCTGACTCATTTTCAACTGTTGACTCTTGGCATTGCCAAGCACAGTTAATGGAAATGGAGAAAAATATCCTTTGTAGGTCATCAGACTAATTAATCTTGACTAGTCACCAGTGCCTGAGGAAACTGTAGTACTGGCACAAGATCTTTCTGGATAAAACGTTGGTCTTAACCTTTGTTCTTCTAATTATGCTTTATAATAGGAACAGAATGAATATGCACTGCAAATTTATTGTCCTCAAAATAAAATATTGGAAGCATCACAAAGAAAGAGTTTTTGCAGGAGCTACTTAATTAGGGGAAGATTGTGTCCTTTCCAGTCTCTTAAGATGACCTTGTTATATAACAAATGTTTAGAGAAGTGTTTGCTGTTGATTGTCTCCCCCCACACTTCATTTATTTTCTTTTAGTGTGAAGCACACTGACCAAAAGAGCACAATCTTTCTTAGTCAGTCTCGGGGAAAGGAACCTTGTATAATTCATTTTTATTTTACGGGTTGTAAAAGCGATTTTATTTCATTGTCTGACAATAAAATCATGAAATAGCCATTTTAATATCTAGACATTCTCAGAGTACCTTTTGATGGGCAATATAGAATTGGGCAATGTCAGTTTTTCCTTCATGTGAGGGCACAGCTGACCTTCTGCATCAGGGTACAGCTGACCTTCTGCATCAGACCTTCTAGCAAGGTGTCCTGATGATGTACCTCATTCCTTATTTGTGGGTTGTACAGTGGTACCGCTGGTTACGAACACTTCTGGTTACGAATGCTTCAGGTTACGAGCTCCGCTAACCCAGAAGTAGTTAGTGTTAGAATTCAGGGGCTCTTTGGCCATGGTTTATAGGTAACCATGGATGATGCAGGTGCTCAAAAAGAAAAGAAAAATTGGATATATGTGCCCCAATGGCTGAAGTGGTATATAGGGTTGAAGATCAGCAAAGGGATTATTGGAAACCTTCACTTCCCTGTCTCTTTCTTTCAGGGCCATAGGAACACACACAAGGTAATGATGCTTATTTACTTATTTCCATCCAACCACCCTTGACATGATGTTTTATGATGAGGAAGTTTTACTTATTTTCTTTCTGGCTGAAAGACAGCTGTCAAAGGTACAAGAGCCAAGTAATGAAGAAACGGTGGGAATCTCATGTCCTACAGATTTAATAATTTTATCCTATATACCATCTTCAGTTTATCCACATGCCTGAACTTGCAAAAGTTCATCTAAGCCAGTGTGGTGTAGTGGTTAAGAGCGGTAGACTCATAATCTGGGGAACCGGGTTCGTGTCTCCGCTCCTCCACATGCAGCTGCTGGGTGACCTTGGGCTAGTCACACTTCTCTGAAGTCTCTCAGCCCCACTCACCTCACAGAGTGTTTGTTGTGGGGGAGGAAGGGAAAGGAGAATGTGAGCCGCTTTGAGACTCCTTCGGGTAGTGATAAAGCGGGATATCAAATCCAAACTCTTCTTCTTCTTCTTCTTCTTCTTCTTCTTCTTCTTCTTCTTCTTAATTTAAGTCAGATGGGTTTCAGTTGGAATTAAAATGCAATGGTATACACGTCTTCACTTGTGAGTATCTGGCTGACTCTCAGATAAGTGGGCAAGGAACAGAAGCCGTAAAGTGCTTAGCTCTGGCTACATTGTACCCTTGATTTGCACATTTTAGAGTATTCTCTGGTTCCTGAATTACTGGGAACAGGATAGAAGGTTGGTTATAATTCATGAAGAATGTGATGTGGTGTGAAACTAAAAGCTCAAGAAATTGCATACCAGGTCCAATTCACCATTAACAGGACGTTAACATTGAACACTCTGCAGTTCTTTTGTAACAATTGCTTGCTGGACCAGTTCTTCTCAAAGAACTGGCTTACTTAGAAGAATGGTCTCATTCGGCATTTTAAGAAGTGACAGTAAATTTAAGCCTCCATATTAAAAACACAAGAGCAGCCATTTTTCAGCTTATGTTTAAGAGGTACTCCTTAATGATTTCAGCTTAGTACATTAGTCTATGTTCACCAAAGGTCAGCTGTAACTAAAATCATTGGGAGCTGAGCCATTGATTTCAGCCGCAGTAGCCGAAAGTAGCTATTTTTAACAGCAGAGGAAATACAACATACTTTCTACAGTAAAAATTCCAAACATTATCTGGGTTTTAGGATGAAATGTCCTGGATTAAGTAAGGCATCAGGACATGTGATGAAGCCAAAGTAAGGCTATAAAGTCTTGGCTTTCACTGAGCTTGAAACAGAGAGCAGATCCTGGAATTAATGGCTGTTCTGCAGCAAATCCCAGACATAAAAGAGAAAGAAAAAGAATTGAGGAGATTGCATTGGAGACTAAGATTGGTGCAGAGATATTAGAAAGTAGTGCTTTACGATAAGAGAAGTCTTGCTGAAATTGAATAAAAGGAAAGGGTTTAGAAATGGGGAAAGGCATATAGATTGGCGAGTACAAACCAAATCATCTCCAGCTCAGTGATTTCAGGCAGGGAAGTAAGAAAAGAAATATTTAAATGAAGTTAAAAACAACAAAAACTTTTCTCCCAATCAAAATTCATCCTTGGTTTCCACATAGGTTATGCTAATTTCCCTAGATTTAACTAGTCAAAAAGAACAAATATTATTCAAGTCTGCAGATCTGGAGACATTCTGAAGGGAGAGATTCATTTCTTAAATGTATTTAATCTATTTTTTCCAATTCTTTTTCCTGTTTCAACTGTCCATCTTTTTGCATGCAGTACTGTCGAAAGCGAATCACCTTCCAAAATTCTATCTACCCAAGAACTATGCTCCCAAGACGAAGATTGACTGGGCTAGCTTCATTGGGAGAAGATATTAACGTTAAGATTTTTCATAACTGCTGATTAATTTACAAAGGAGGGAGCTAACGACATATTTCAGGGACAATCTATTTCTGATCACATTTGTAGCCTTTCATAATTGTTTTTCTGTGTGTTTAAACCAACTTTAAAGCAAAACAGATATCAATGACCATACTAGTATAATACTTGCAATATACTTCCTGTGCTAGATTTTGCAACTTATGAAAGTAGGCAATTCTCTACATATCCGAGATAAATGTACTAAACTGACTACATTTTACAAAATGGCATATATATTGACTTCCATGGAAGATGGAAAATTAAAATTAATTAAAATTAAAATCAGCCCATGTTGCCACAACAAAGCAACACCAAATCACAGCATACCACTACCAGTATACAAGCCCTGCACAGAAAGACGATAACTTAAATGATAGGGTAAACGACATGGGGCTTTAGCTCTCCGGCCCCATGTCCTGCTCAGAAGGTTTCTGTGTACTTGGGGAACTCCCTACTTAATTGGAAGCATATTGCTATAAGATTGGAGTTTGGACTAAATGGCCTCTTGGGATCCTTTCCAACTATGTGATTCTCTGGTTGTAAAAAGAAACTGCTGAGATGGTCAAAACCAGTTAAAGTGTTGATGGGAGGGGGGCAGGTTCCAGTCATGTTCTTTGCTTGAAATGTAGCTATTAAAACAAAATATTCTTAAACCAAATGAGTGGCTTGGCGTAATTATGTTTATAGCTATATGTAATGCTGTGTGTGTGTGTGTGTGTGTGTGTGTGTGTGTGTTCTTTGTTATTATTTATCCTTTTATTTTTCCTATATCTTATTTGATGAAACTTCTTATGTATGTTGTATAAGTCATGATGTAATTTGCCTTCTGTGTAACCTTGATGCCCTGCTGTTATCAATGCTATTATTTTATGTTCTGATGAACCATAATAATAATAATAATAATAATAATAATAATAATAATAATAATAATTTATTATTTATACCCCACCCATCTGGCTGGGTTTCCCCAGCCACTCTGGGCGGCTTTCAACAGAACATTAAAATACAATAATCTATTAAACATTAAAAGCCTCCCTAAACAGGGCTGCCTTCAGATGTCTTCTAAAGGTCTGGTAATTGTTGTTCTCTTTGACATCTGAAGGGAGGGCGTTCCACAGGGCGGGCGCCACTACCGAGAAGGCCCTCTGCCTGGTTCCCTGTAACTTGGCTTCTCATAGTGAGGGAACCGCCAGAAGGCCCTCGGCACTGGACCTCAGTGTCCGGGCTGAACGATGGGGGTGGAGACGCTCCTTCAGGTATACTGGACATAGGCATATGTGCGTTTTTTTTGTTTTGTTTTTTGTCTGACGAGGTACATTCTATTATTGTTAGGTAAACTAAGGTGATAGTTTGCCATAGGAGCTAATTGTTAGACCCACTGCCTCTGAATGGGTCTGTCCTTCTGTCCTGTAAGTTGGGCTACCATTCCAAGCCTCATCTAGCAGTTACTGGAATAAAGGCAGACTGAATAGGACAGAGAGTTGACTTTAGGGTGCTGTCTTTCACCCTCGAAAGCTGATCTGGGGGCATTAAGCACTGAGACATCTGTGAGTGTTTAATGCTGTTCCTCCACCCACATCCTGTACAATGCAATATTGAACACAATATTAGCAAACAGCATAAGCCCTCTGTTCAAGCGTGTCAGAGAATTCTGACAGCGAAGGGGGCAGAAATTGCTGCTGTTTGCATATTTCCTAGTTGTCAGGACCGGATTGAGTTCATGCAGATATCAGTGGCATGCATTGACACTGGATTTTTTTTTCCAAAGCAAGCTGCAAATATTACATAATGAATAACTTTGCTGAAGCTTGCATTTGCATTCTGAGGACTTTTATGACAAATGAAAGATTAATAAAATATACATGTTCCCTAGCTTCCCTACCATGATGATGTGGTGGTGATGGTTGAGAATGATGGTACCCTTCTGATTCCCTGTCAGCTTGCTAGGATGCTAGCTCCATTAAAACCAGTGAAACGTACTTCTGAGTAGATTTGCATAGGATTACCATGTAAATCCCATACATAAGGTTGGGTTTTGACTCCAGGCACCATCTGAGCAACTGTCTATGGTGCTGTTATCAGTGTTTTTGAAAAGTGAAGGGAATGGGAAGGCTGGGGGTGGATGTTGCATGTGTAGGATTCCCAGCTTTTTCTGGCTAGCTTTAACAGGCAAAAAATCAGCAGATTAAGTTCTCCCATTACTACAACTCCCTGCTATGATGGTTCAGAGTGCATTTCTTTGAATCTCTTACTAGGCCAGTGATGGCTAACCTTGACACTCCAGATGTTTTGGAACTACAACTCCCATCATCCCTAGCTAACAGGACCAGTGGTCAGGGATGATGGGAGTTGTAGTCCCAAAACATCTGGAGTGTCAAGGTTAGCCATCACTGTGTAACTAGGCAGTAAGCCACATAAAGCACAACGGGACTTCTGAATAAATGTGCAAAGGAATGAGGCTAGAATCCTAATCCTGGAAGCGAGCCCCATTGAATTCAGTGGGGCATTTCCTATTTCTAATGCCTCATTTAATATCCCCATCCTGTATTTCCCTGGTCAAGTCAACATCACTGAAATTGCCAAAGCAATAATACTATGGGCAGTTAGGACTGACTGGCAATGCAGTAGACCAGTAACAGTCTTCTACCGCCACAGCCAGTACTACTACCGCCACAGCCAGTACTACTACTACAGTCTACTACCGCCACAGCCAGTAAGACTTCCAAGATGATCCACCAATGATATTTTAAGGGGGGTTGAAGACAACATTCCATACCCTAACATTCTTAACACACATTGAAGCCAGCCAGCAATTAATCCCAGTGTGGCCATGGGAAGGCAACAACATTCAGAGTGCTTTGCATAAAACAAAGACATAGTAATTCAAAGAAGCTTCTGAAAAGTCATGTGGCAGGAAAGACTGCCATTTTGGACTTGAGATGCGCATTTAAAATATCTAATCAAGTGTGATTTCTCACTGATTATCTCAGAACTAATTAGGAAGAGGTTTCTTCAGCTTAATCAGAGATATCTGGAAAGAAGTTATTTGCATAACTTCAAGTCACATTATGTCATTAGGACAACCATGTTAATTTAAGCTGACGTTTACTGTAAAATTAAAATATATTGCATTCAAATAAGGAAACAAAGAGGCAGTGGGAACCTACAAATTAGAAACTAGCAAGAGCAACATTAATTGATGGAGTGCAATATCTCTGCTTCATGAAGCATATAAGTCCACGAAGCACAAGGAATGTAAATAGGCAAAGGCCAGGATGCTAACAGCAGGGAACAGCACAGGCATGAGAAATGTTGGCCACCTGAATGCCATTCCATTGCTTCTGTGGATATTTTTTGTTGTACTTGACAAAAGAGCAGAGTTCCCATGTTTAAAAAGAACATGATGCATGTGAAACGATATGGAGTTTCACAAACAAGGCTTCAGGGATGGCAGGCATGTAACAAGAGAAAGAATTTACACTTACGTTTATACAAAACTACCACAGAGAGAAAGAGAGTGAATAGGAAGAAAGAGGGAAAGTCTCCCAGAATTCACAGGAAAGTTTAATCTATTCTCAATTTCAGCAAATCTGTATGTTCTATACTTTTATTTGATAGCTCATTTGTATCTTGGTCGCCTTAGCTGCATTACAGTTCTTATCTTAGCTAAACAAAATGGAGACCTCAACAAAATGAAGTATCTGTCTGAAACTAAGAATGGCATTGAGATTAAGAGAGTGCATCCTTCTTTGATGTTTCTGGGAGACATTTCAGCCGCATATGTGGTGCTTTACAGTAAGGTTGGCTTTACTCTAAGAATATGAATTAAGTCACTACTCCTACACAAAGGGAAGTGTAATACAACCCTACCATCACATCTACCTGTTTTGATATTTTAGCAATTGTGGTTGAAACTGTGGGTTGTGGTTAAAATTGTGGCATTCCACCTATCCCTAAAGAAGAGACCAAGGAGAGAATTCACATCTGTGAGGCACATTTCTGGTTCTGGAGTCCACAATGAAGGAATGTGTGAAGGGCTTCTGGCAGGAGCAACTGGTGGGACAGGTGCTAAGCAGAATGGCAGTGCTGAACATGGTAATGTGGGCAAACCAGTGGGAATGCCAAATTGGCACCACGTCTATGCGCCTTCCTCCCCAATCCCACCACCTCCATATCCCAACCCATCCTGGTAAGTGGCAGCCGTGCCACTGTCTGGAGGCTGGTGCTGCCCTGGCAGGCACTCTTAGCCCATTGAGTTCAATGGGGCTTGCATCCAGTTAAGTATGCATAGAATTGCAAAATAAGATTGAGGCACACTACCTGGGGAAAAGCTCCATTGAACAAAGTGGAATTTGCGTCTGAGTAAACATGCAAAGGACTATGCTGTGAATATTTTGGTCTATACAAACTGACTAAGCTAGTGGTCTAGTAGTCACTTCTATAATCTAATTCCATGGGCTGAATCTGTTACCATCTTAGTTCTGGACAAAATACTTATTCAATACACTCATGTATCCTTGTTGATCAAGTTCAGGTCCTCCAGAAGTTGCTACAATGCCCATCACCTTTGACCCATTTGCCATGCTGGCTGGGGCTGAATGGGAGATTGAGTCCAACCACATTTGGAAGGCCACAGGTTTAAACCCCTGTTTGACTACATAGTTTTGTTTTGTTTTAATTATTGTGTTTTCAATATTGGTTGTAATCATTGGGTAATGTTGAGGGAAATAGGTGATAATTATATGAAGTACTCATTTTACAGCACTTTTCTTTTAAAAGCAAAAGCAGTGTCATTCTTATCTCTCTTTTCTTCACACATACTTTGAGGTACATTAGCAGAAGTTACCTGCAGAGCTACACAACTGAGCAAGTATTTTAACTTCAGCTCCCCGTATTTGATCAAATGCAACATTGTCATGCCTTGATCTAGCTAAGGAGATCTGTGCTAAATCAGGAACAATGGGGGCTTCCGGTCGGCGCGCGGGAATGGACGGTCGGGGGGACATGTCGCTCCTGACATTCCCCGATCTGACCGGGCAAAGGGGAGACAGCGACAGCGACGCTGGCCCCAAAAATCCCGGGAAGGGCGTCCCGGGAGCTTATTGATCCGGCGGAGCTCGTAACGCCTTCCCTGCTCCAAGAGAGAGAGCGGGGGGAGGCGGAGCTCATCGGATCGCAAAGCCCCGTCAGATCGCAGCTGCGAGAGACCGTCCTTCTGGATCGCGCCGATTCCTCCAAAATACAACATTTGAACTGGAGAAGTGAGTACAAATCTAATTTGGACTTAATTTGAAGAATGCCTGGGACGCTAATTACGGAGGTCCGTCCCTTGCTATTGGATTGCTAGGAGCAGGAATTTTGTAGCCGAAGCGAATGAACTGTAACTTTAAAGAGCAACTTTGAAACAGAGATTCAATCCCCCTGTTACCCCTGATTTGAAGGGCTTTCTGCTAAAAAAAATGGAATAAGAGGAAAAATTTTACAATGGGATTGAATTGAACTGTTGGATTAGAACTTGTGATCGGATTGTTTTGACTAAAAGAAGCTATGTCCTTGAACATGGCGGACAAAGAGCGCATTGTTGACTGGAAAAAAATCCTAGCTGCAGCATGGGAAGTGAGAGATGAAATTCGAGCCTTTACTGCGAAGTGGAGAGGAGAAAGTGATGTCATGTCGGCTGGAAAAGAGGAGGAGGGGGAAGTCCCCACCAAGGTCGATGAGACAGAAAAAGTAAAAAAAACATGCTGCAGGAAAAAAGTCAAGAGGCGCAGGAATATTGGAATTTGGAAAGTACAGAAGAAAAAGGTGAAGAAAAGAAAAGAACACCCCAAAAGGAAAGAACAGGAGGAGCAGAGCCGGGACAGAAGAAAACAAGAAAAAGGACTACCTTTACAAGAAGAGGAATGGACCTGGACTTTGGAAAGACAGGGAGTGGGCTGACGGATGTTATTTGACAATATTGGGACAGAATGTGGTTTTTAGACAAGGATTATGGACATGGCTGAGGATTTGAATTAGTAAAGGACATAACATGGCTAGAGGCCTGGAAATTAAGGGGAGATGGAGGGAGAATATGTAGATATATTAGAAGTAAATGCTGAGGCAAAGATTTAGTGAAGTAATGTGTATAATTGAAGATGATTTTAAATAAGAATTAGAAACCTGTTATAAGAATATGATGTGGAAATAGGGAACAATAGGGAGGACGTGAGGGAGTCACGGAAGATATGTAAGGAAATAATGATGGCCTGTCCCGGAACTTGGGACAGGCCCAAGCGAAGTTAAGATAAATGGTATTTAGGTCAGGGGTGTCAAGAATGGGTAATTCCTCTGTGAGAGGGGGGGTAAGATTTGTGCCTCCCATGGTGAGAGAGGGGGGGCGATGAAAACCTGACCGAGATGTAATGTGCTTATAAAATTGTAAAATCAATAAAAATTATTTAAAAAATAAATAAATAAATCAGGAACAATGGATATAAATAAGGTGCACAGTCAGATGTGTGGTAGAATGCATAACTGAGTGTGGTGGTTATTTTAAACTCTTCTTTTATATTTTGTTTTAATTGTTGTAACCCATCCTGGGAACTTAGGGTGAAGGGCATGTAATAAATTGTAAGGATGATGATGATGATAGTAATAATGTCTCTCCAGACTCCAACACTTTCAATACAACACCCATTCAGAGGTGCATTCTCACTTTCACTGGCACAACTAGCTGCACATATGCTCTTCTAAGTAGAACTAGAGGTGGATTGTGACATTGTTCTCCATTGTAACACACTTTAACATAAATTTGGGGAATTCTGAAACATAAGCCTCACTGGACTGACTTTCACTCAAAAGCTGCTGATCCCATAGACCGTTTTACTTCTGGTTCTCTCACATTCCCTGAGACAATCGTGACTTCACTTCTTCAGCAGAACTGCAAGGCAGGCATACTGTGCTCACCCGTATAAATGCCTTTGCTGCCTTATATTGCTTTCTTTCTGCCATTTATAGCGGGAATTTCTTGCAAGCTCGTGATAAACTACAGCTTATAACTCTAATGACTCAAGGCCTTGCCAAGAAATTCCTGTTCTTTGCACTCATAGATGGAACATCACTGTCTCGCTCCAAATTCAGTTCTGAAGAAATATCTAAATCAAATAACTTCAATTTGGTATACCTCCCAGTAGTAAGGTCGCCACTAGAGCAAAGATATTTTGATCAGGATACGTTTTTCTTTCTTACACTTTAGTCAGATAGAAAATGGCAGTGGGTTACCCAGGCCACGTTACCTGTGCTTGCATGTTTCACTAGATTAATTGTGTTTTTGTTTTTTGAGCTGAGAATCATATCATAAAATTTGGAGAAATGTGAAATCTGAAGGATGACTACATTCTGATCCATATATTATTCTGGCAGGTGCAAATTAGGCCATTCCACTTAAAGTGCAAACCAAATGAAATCTCCCCTTCCTCTCTAGTGGCTGACAAAACTAAATGCCTCCATCTTTTTGAAATATTTGATTACCATAACCAAATTGAAAGTATGGTGCCTAAGCAGGACCCACGTTACCCAGCCATCACTTTCTGAAGAGCTAACAATGAACTTAAATTCCTGTTATTATCGCACTCAATGTTAGAAGCCAACAACCAATTCTGCAGAACTCATGACGACACCTTTGACCTTTATAGGGAAGTTGCTGATGCTGCAGAATCTCATGCTGTACCATGCATAGTTATTCAGACAGGACATAACAGTGTTCAGACTTGACTATTTTCTCTCCATCCTGAAAAGAGGTCAGGCCTGGTTCACTTGCAACAACTTCCCATATGGTAGTCAATTTCATGTAACAAATTGTTTTGAGTCCTGGTTGTGACTTATCACATCATTTGTGGCTTTGCACCAAGAGTGCATGTCATTAAAAAAAGATGTATGGCAAATGGCATGTGAGACGTACACAGTTTCCTACACAAAAGTGATTTTTGTATAGAGTATTCATCTTGTATGAAGTGCTTCCAGCCTCACCAGATGAGCTGTACTTAAGCTGCTAATGCATTGTCACTCACAACCTCAGCAGGTAAACACCATCCTAGAATTTTCTCTTTTATTATTCCATCAATTTAGCTAGAACTTTCATAACCTCCACTAATCCTTTTTATAGCAATTGCTAAAAAGGATTTCAATTCAAGCATGTATTGCTTGGAACTTAAGCCCCTGTTCAGCACCCATGCTAAAGCTATGTATAAGACTATTAAGGAGACTGAATTCACTGTTAGTTTTTATAAGCTTGCATTATTAAAACTTGCCATTCCAGAACATTGCAAAACTATATATAGGTTTTGTCTGCTTTTATTTTCATACATACCAGAACTAGTTGTTTTTTATCCATCATCTGATGAACAAAGGGATATGTCTTGCTGTTAACACATTTATGCAGCTAAAACAGAAAAGTCACTTATATTTTGATGACATGAGGCAGTATATTTTACAAACATGCACCTCTTTGTTGTGCTCTTAGGCAAATAAATGTCTCTGTACAACACAACCGAAGCACTGCATGCTAGGAGATGTAATTTAACGGCACAGGAAGTAAGGGCAGGAGATCATGCTAGGCCTAGAATGAGTTAATGCAGGGACCCACAACCTTTTTGGGCCCAGGATCATATTTGGGTATCTTCAGAACTGTTGTGGGCACTACAAAATCCCAATTTCACAGAAGAAAAACTGTTGATGAACTCTCCCCACAAATCAGGCAAATCACCTACACACACCTCTTGCCCTTCCAGAAATGGGACAAAAAACAAACAGTTGACTAACAACCTCACCTTGTTGTTGTTGTTGTTCAGTCATTCAGTCGTGTCCGACTCTTCGTGACCCCATGGACCAGAGCACGCCAGGCACACCTATCCTTCACTGCCTCTCGCAGTTTGGCCAAACTCATGTTAGTAGCTTCAAGAACACTGTCCAACCATCTCATCCTCTGTCGTCCCCTTCTCCTTGTGCCCTCAACCTCACCTTAGCCACCACAGTTTTTCTTTTGCCTTCTCTAATTCTTGGTTCCTGTGTTATTGTCAAATGATTGTGATGTACCGGTATTTATTTAGTTAAGAACAGGGCATTCCAATTAGCTTCTTAAGGAGACACATTGCTGCAGCAGTCAGAATAAAGCTGCTTAGAACTTTTATTACAAGTTGTGTTTCCCAGGGAGATGGAAGTTTTCAAATCACTGCTTCCGAATCACAAATATTATTAACAAATGTGGTTTGATACTGCACCACTAGTTCTACAGTTTTAGATTGCTAAGCCATTTACACACTCTGAAAATTAGTAGTCTGTGAGACAACACTGATGCAAGTCATAAATCACTTGTGCTTTGAGTATATTTTGGAAGGTTCCCAGTTTATTTTTATCCATGAAATGCCACCTAGGAGCAAGTATGCAAAATCCTCTTTATTATTCTTGTCATTGACCAATGACCTAAATTGGTCAGAATGAGGAGATGTGTGATAACCCTTAGCCATAATTTATATCAAGGGCATGAAAGTTGTACATGGAGGAGTGAGGGTGAATAAAATATAGAACTTATATATATATACATATATATAGAGAGAGAGAGAGAGAGTGAATAACTTAGACATGCTGCTCAAAAACTATAAAATGGTTATATGGCACAACTCTCATTTCTGCTTACACAGCTAGTTAAAGAAATAAACTAAATAAAAGTTCAGAAAAACAAAATCATTTTATTTATTCTGAAGTAATGTAGTGTGACACTCCCCCCGACTTTGGCCCTCAAAGCCACACACAATACTTGGAAATTCCATGAAATAATGTCTACATTAGGAATTGCAGTTGGAAACTTTCAACAAAATCTTACGGTGTTTCTATCAATCTTTCCCACTGATTATCTGCAGTCTCGAGAAAGGACCACATTAAAGCTTTATCACAAGGCAGAGAAGTCCATTGTCACTCAATTTTATTGAACAATATAATTAGAATTAAGAAGATGATCTGCTTGGCAATCTATATTTTCTGAAATCATCAGAATAATCTCTCAACTCGGGCAGTGGCATGCAATTTTGAAGTACAAGAAAAAACTCAACCACAACCCAGGTATGTATATGGTAGAAGATCATACTGACAATAACTCCTCTTAAAAAGTGGGGAGAGCCCTCAACAACCATTGAACTTTGCTTTCAGTAAGGAGGACCTGCCTGTTCCCAAAAAAGTTGGAGCAGCAGCCATCCATGCCCTTGCATGTCCAAGGTCCATGGAGCAGTCAGCTCCATGGATGGATGGATGGATGGATGGATAGGGATTTGAACCAAGGTCTTCTCAGTCCGACTCCAACATTCTAACCAGTAGACCACACAGGTTCTTCAAGCTTCTGCTTCATTACAACAATACTACTTCATATTATAATACTAGAAGATATTTCCTTCCATTTGACAAAAGAAAAGCTTCAATCAGATATTTCATCCCTCCTTGCCTCCCATGCCTAAACCCTTGGAATGAAAAACAGCAGTAACAATAATTTTGACTGTGTCCATGTGCTTTCCTTGGTCTTTCTTGTTATAGTTCTTATCCCTTTCTCAAGAACAGCAGCTTTTCCATGGTATGATACCATATAAGAAGCTGTTATACTAAGCTGGGCCAATGGTCTGCTTAGCCAAGTACTGCCAAAGCTGCTTGGCTGCAGATCAAAAAAGAATTCCCTGAAGTCCAATACAAATCTCCTTATTACTTCACATAGTGGGAACTGAATCTGGGATTTCATACATCCAAAGCATGCACTCTGCCACTGAGCAGTGATCCTTATACTGAGGGAGTGAGTCAGATTAGTGTCTTGTGACAAGAGGTTTTAAATCAAGCTCTTCAGAGAGTATTCGATATAAGATCTTAACTGGAAGGACTTTGGATCAAATCAGGAAGCTCAAACATGCAAAAGGAAACTTAAATTCTATGAATGAAGTATTGGTCCTCTTCTGCTATGGATCATACTTTTATAATGAATACACAGAATGGGTTTTTGTGCCTCGGCTATTAAAGATTATTCACACATTGCGTGCAGCAAAGTAATATTAGACCCTAGATTTAATGCTCTTATGAGAACTCTCCATGACCATGTGTGTTATTTCATTTGTGAACAGGAATGACCTGTCAATTTTGGCTCTCTCGGTTTCTCGTTTTTCAAATCTTAAATCCAGTTTTCCACATGCCTGCAGCAATCTGAGGTTATTAAAAAAAACATTTTAAATTATCCACTGGTTAGTGCAAATTGCTCTTAATAAACACATTTTTGCAAGCAATTTTGCAGTTTTGACTAATGTACACATTTTTGCAAGCAATTCTCCCAATATTTTTCAATGTTATCGTCACTACTATACGTATTTCGTGCACACTTTCCCCTCATATATGTATTTTTGTAAAATGTGGTTGGAGAACTTCATTGCAAAATTCGGATTAGTGCAAATTTCAAAGGACAGCTGTATTTCATTTGGCATATTGGATCAAGAAGTGCAAATCGAGTGATTTCCCATTAAAGTGCAAATAAAATTGAGTTTCCCTTTTTTTCTTCTCATTTTCACATGGAATTTAATGCTTCCTCACTTACAGAAGTTTGCAATAGATGTCTTACAACATGGGCAGTGTACCTGCAGCCCTCCATATGGACTACAACGCCCATAACTCCTGACCATTGGCAAGTAGTCTGGGGCTGATGGAAGTTGGAGTCCAACAATATCTAGAGGGCCACAGGTTCCCCATCCTTCTCTGAAGAGCAAGCAGTGCTTTTTTTCTGGGGGAACTCAAGGGTATGCAGTACTGGCACATTTTTTTCTAGAAGAAAAACACCGAGAGCAAGTAAATCTGATAGTACGGTATGGGATGCTGTTCACACAATTTACCAGTCAAACTATTTTGTGTAAAAAAAGAGATATACCTGGTTTTCTTTCTAGTGTGTTTAACAGTCAGAAACTAATGTGACTCACTAAGTCTCATCAGCAAAGCAGTAAAAATCATCCCTAGCTGCTTACTACCTTGTAGTTTATTGCATGTGTAATGAGGACAGTTATTTTAATTGCCTGCCTATTAAATTATCACTTCTCAATTGTTTGAATATTTTCCTGCTGGGACTTTCTACCTCCTGCTGTTACCACTGAGGGCCACCTGAACATACCAACACTTGTATGGTTAGGCTATCAGTAATGGATATCTTTTTGTGTCCCGTTATATTAGTCTTGTGATTGGAGATAAACCAATCAACAAACACTCAATTTCTTGATTGACTGTATAGCTCAGTTGGTTAGAGTGTGGTGCTGACAATGCCTAGGTTGCAGGTTCAATCCCCATATGGGACAGCTGCATATTCCTGCAATGCAGAGGTTTGGACTAGATGATCCTCAGGGTCCCTTCCAACTGTGACTGTGCACAGAAAAATTCTAAAATTATCTGTCATATCTTACTAAAGTGACAATTTGCTCTTCTGTTCCTCAGATCATATATACCATTTTGGAATCTACCTCTTGTTTTTAGAAACAAAATGTGTCCAGTCGTAATTCCCTTCAATAGCACATTGGCTACCAGGCCAGGTCATACAGAATGTTCTTTAAGGGACTGTGTGCGTTTTGAAAAGCTTGCTGCTTATTTCCCCCTCATTAAAAGCCAATCTACTATTAATATTATAATATAGCACTTATTTAGACTCAACAATGAGGCAGTGTGCCATACTGGTGACATTTTTCCCACTTCTCACAAATATCCCATAGGAGTGGTTGAAAGAAAAAAGACATTTTGAAACTTTCTAAGCTCATTTCCTATTGAATTTGTAACCAAGTGGCTACTAATGGCTTTTGAAGCATTTACATGTGACAGGGCAAAAACAGCACAGGGTGCACTAATGCTGAATTTCACATACACTATAATGAGCAAAGGTGCATCTGCACACAGGGACTTTTCCTTGTATTTCAGTTAAGTGGTTGAACCCATTCATGAATTCATTTACATTAGTGGGTCATATTTCATCAAAGAAACAGGGCAGCTCTTAAGAGTCAGACAGATTCTGCATGCATAGAACTCATATGAACTTAAGAAGATCAGACCAAAGGTCTCTCTAGTCTAGCATCCTGTTCTCACAGAGGCCTACCACATGCCTATGGGAAGCACATGAGAGCACAATAACACTTTCCCAGTCATGTTTCCTAGCAACTAGGATTCAGAAACATGCTGCCTTTGATACTGGGGAAAATAAATAGCCACCATGATTAGTAACCATTGATTGCCTTTCCCTACCTACATGAAGTTTCTAACCCCTTCTCAAGCTATCCAAGACATCTTAGGGGAATGAATTACTTCTGTGCTCTGTGAAGAAATACTCCCTTTTGTCTATCCTCAGTCTCCCTCCTCTGAGCATCATTGGATGATCCTGGTTTCTAGTATTGTGATAAAGGCTTCCTTCTCTACCCCATTCTCTGAGCCCCCTAATGATAACTGGATCAGGAATATAATACTGAAGAAGATAATGAGGATCAATGTTTAGATGGCATACATGGTCCCACCATCAGAACAAGTAACTAGTATGTCTAGCTGTAAGTTGATGAGAAAGTCACAGCTACCGGTAAGTTTGAGCAAAGTGGTGTTTCTAAAATCCAATAAAAACTGACTGGTTCATTATCGTTCCCAACATTAGAGTAACTTGCACACATATTCAAGATTCCTTTCATAAGCAAGATTAAACCCATTCATTTGGGGCCTATATGTATGTTTGTGCGTACATTTCTCACATGCTAGGTCATTAATATATATCTGCTTATCTGTACTGTATAGTCATATGAGGCCGCCTTATACTGAGTCACTATTGATTCATCTGTCTTGGTGTGGTGTACATTGACTGACAATGGCTCTCCGGAGTTTCAAACAGGAGACTGGGATGCTCCAGAAAACCAGTTTATTGAGTCTATGTCCGGAATATTCATTTTCATTTGTTTACAGGCCAGCGATAGGACAATGAGCATTCATCCTGATTTGCTCGCAGGGTAACTATAAATCTTCCCAATAATAATCCATTCATCTCTACAGTGCATTTCCCCATCATTTCCCTAATCTCAGAAAGTTGTGCATGTCCATGTGTGTGCTTTAAGTGGATTTGTTGTGCTGGGATAACAGAGTGTTTTAATCCACTTTCATTGTGAAAACCTACATTTCCAATAAGTGCTTGGATCCCTGCTGCAAAACAGTGACATTCTGGAGTTGGCATTTGGCAGTTCTACCCAGAGATGCCAGGGTTTGAACATAGGGGCCTTTTGTATGGAATTCATGTGGTCTAATACTGGCAGCACATGAACTCTGTGAAGATACTGCAGAATTATGGGGTAACAGCACAGGGTAGGAAGGCTCTTAACTTCCAGATGGACTGCTGATAAAGGAAAGCTTAGCAGGGGCAAAATACTTAAAACTGTCCCTGTTTAAGCAGCCAGAAGAATTTTAATTCAAGCAACGGAAAGTGGGGAACAATTGGGAGCTAGCTGGTGTTATTTTCTGTCTTCCCTTTCATGTCAGGAGTAGATATGGGACAGGTCCCCAGTGCACAAGTTCCATGCCCTGATTTCAAGCTTCAAGAGCTGCTGGTCTGTACCTTAGCTAAGGAAGGAAGAATTCAGCTCAGCAGCCTGTCGTTGTAATTGCCTCCTTTCCGGCTTGTTCTACACTCCTCTTTGCATACAAAGATCTTACTTCCTCTTGCGAATCCTGCAGACATCATTGGAACTTATAATACCCAGGATGCAGTACTTAAGAGCACAGCTCCAGAGAGAAACTTCAGTCTCTGCTATAAATTGCTACGTCTCCTTGTCAATTTGATAGGTAGCTTTGAGGAAAGTCCTTCAAGAGGAAGAACTCCATTGCGTTTTCACCTTGGTGTCTTTGGTCTTTAACACATCCTTGTTAGCTCTCTTACTGCAATGTATGTCAACCTATTAGTTGGAATACATTCATTAGATTGACCAAATTTATTTAAAATGGTTTTTTTAAAAAAACCAACCTAATTTAACCACTACCAGTGAGCAATTACATATCGAGGAGCAAGAGGGTGGGGGGGAGGGCAAAGACTGTTTAAGAAACACAGATCAGTGGATGTGTTATTTAACAGTCTATTGGACTACCAGGGAAGAGATCCTTGAGAAAACCTGTTAAAAGAAATCTATACCTTACTTTTCTCTAATAAGTTAAACTTTTTCTTGCTTGGTCTGGGCTTTCTTCAAACAGAACAAAACCTTTTTCTTCCTGTAGCTCTGCGCCTCTCAAGAATTGCTTTCGTGCTGTCTCTGTCTTTTGGTAACCGAAACATGCTGTCCTCAACTCCTTTGTGAAGAAGGGCAGGATAGAAATGTAACTACAACAACAACAACCAACATTTGCATATAAATCCTGCTTGGACAAGTTATTTGAAAACTTATGGCACAACTCTATGGAGGGTTGTATCCAACACTGTCATTCTGCTTGCACAACAGACTTTCGCGTATGCAATGGATATTTGCCGTCTTCTCCCCTGCACTCCTCCATGCACTCTCAAAATCTGCTCCAGAGGATTTGGGGGGCTCTTCAGAGCAGATTTTGGGTGTGCATGGGAAAGGGAAGGGAAGTCCATTGCAGAAGCAGACTTCTATGTCCACAGCACTGAACAGAACCCACAGCATTGTATGCAACTAAGGGCTACTCAGACCAGACCTATTGAAATTAATGAACCTGTCCACTCTGCATAGGGCATTGGATACCATTCATATATTATTGTATATATTGCAAATACTGTGTGGGACTGGTTACTCTTATTATTATTCCATTGCTCTAATTCACACAAGTCTTCCCCAAGCACATTTGTGACTTCAAAACTGATCTCCATCATGGCATTAACATGCCTGGCTGATGCATAATGCAATGCCACTGTTTCATAGACCATTGTGCTTTGTTCTTTACACAGATTGAACTTGTCTGCCTAAACAGAGCACCCATTAGCCAGTTACATATTTGGAACTAGGAAGCTCCTGTTTATATACATAAAAAAATGGCATTGACGATAATATTGCAAAGGCAACAGGTGCCAGAAATGGCTTCCAAGAGGTAAAAAGTTGTCGGGACTTGGAGGGGAGTAGTAAAAGAGAAAGAAAGATTAAGTTTTTTTTCTTTTGCACACAATGTAAGACAGAGCCATTGGTATGATTTCTGGAATTCTCTTAAATTTTTACAAGTACAATTTGGGGTGCTTTATACGACAGCTACATCTCAAATGACATATTAGCATAAAAACATTTAACACCAGCTGTAACACCCAATAAATTGTTCAGCTGGTCCATTCTCCCCACCAAAAAGTAATGTTAGGGTAAGGGAGAGTTCATAGTATAGAGTCATAATACATTTTTCTCCAGGAATAATTTGACATACTATTTGGACAGGGCACACTGTCATTAATTGTTCATGTAGGCAGGGACGTCACTTGATTCCTCCTTGCTTCATGACTAGCTGAACAGCCACCCTTAAGAAAGCATTGTCAATGATCGAGGTGAGAGGGAAATTCAGGGCTTGTCTTCACTTACCTTTCCTCTGCTCTTTCCAGGCACATTCCACGTTTTAACAGTTCTGTGTCCGGGTGACCTTTTTTGCTGTTTGTTTGTTCTAAAGTTTCCCCCATGAAAACTTGCTCTTTAAACCTGCTCAACAGGAGCAAATGGCAAGTCACAGAAAACCCAAATTTACGATTGTTCCAATTGAGCGCTAAAGAGCAGGTTTTCACAGGGAAAGCTCTGGAACAAAAATTTAAAAGCCCTAAGACATGGAGCTTTTAAGCACAGGCGTGTGTCTGAAAGAGCAGGAAGAAAGGTTAGTGTGGATAACCCTTCAGTCTGTGCTATATAAAGTGTGAAAACTCTTTCACACATCCAAGCTCCTATTTGAAACGACAGTCATGAACACATGTGTGTGAATCAAGCCAAAGAATCTATCCCAGGGATCTGAAATGTCAATTTAAGCAACAGAATCTGTGGAAGCTCACTCAGGATGGACAGTCCAATACGCAAAGGAAGGTGAGGAGACAAAGCCCTCGGAGAGTTTAAGAATAGAGGTAAAGCATGTAAGGAGATCTTAAATGATGCATGAAGCCAGTAGAGGGCTAGGGAACAAGGTGGGTGGGATAAATACCACCATTTTGGATTCCTGAAGAAATTTCTGTCACAGGATGCTGGTATGCTCCAGGAAAAAAAGGACTTGTGTTCAGTGATGTGTACTCCCAAGCCTCACAAATAAAGACTGTGACAGGTCTATTTCTCTATTGACTATGGACAAGGAGCAACCGCCATACATTCTGTGATGGCTTGAACACACATTCTCTGACCTGAAAACAAATGCTTTCGAATGCATCAAATGTGTATTCTAACCACCACCCCCCCACACTTAAAACTTCACATCTTTCTTTATCCTCAGTCCATCTGCATATGTAGAACGCCCTCCCTGCCCTGTGGAATGCCCTCCCATCAGATGTCAAGGAAATAAACAACTATCTGATGTTTAGAAGACATCTGAAGGCAGCCCTGTTTAGGGAAGCTTTTAATGACTGATGTTTTAATGTATTTTTAATCTTTTGTTAGAAGCCACCCAGAGTGGCTGGGGAAACCCAGCCAGATGGACAGGGTATAAATTATTATTATTATTATTATTATTATTATTATTATTATTATTATTATTTAGGAGATTTGACTCTGAACCAAAATCAGTAGAATTATCAGGTGATTGCAACCAACGTTCTTCAGCACTGCTCCAAGTGCTTCACATTCGCTGTCTCAGTGATCTTTTTAACAGATAAAAGTTACCACTGCTGTGTTAGGGATGGTTAGACTGAGAGAAAGCAGCTTTCTTAGGATCCCCTGAATTCATGGCTGAGGTGAGAGTTGGCCTCTGGGTCTCCCAGTTCACTCTCATAGCCAGTCCATCCATGATACAAAATGTCTGTGCAATTCAGATGTTCTCAATCAGCAGAGCTGATCCCAGCAAAGCACACATTCCAGATGGGCTTGGACCACATCAACCATTATTCTGGTTATTTTCTACTATCAGAACAGGGCATTTCCTATGTTACTTTTCCAGGGACCTATTGCTGCCATACCGGTGTGGTACATACATGCAGCACATACACACTCCTGCTTATTTTGCATCCAGTGTGCTCCCACTGCTGGTTTGGTAAGTGTTGTGCACACAGCGCTAGCCACAAACTATTATCGATCCTGTATCGATCCTGTAGTTTCTTATGAAATACTGCATTGTGATACATTTCCCCTCAAACCAGATTTGATCCTAACTGAGAAGAAGAATGACCTAGCTGCATTTTAATCCAATAATGTGTACACATCCTTGATTTTAAGTAACAGTAGTGTTCTATTCTGCTGTCATCCGCTGTCTCGGTATTCTGTTTCATGCACTTCACGGAAACGCTTGTGATCAATTACTTAGCATAATTGTAACATATACCATTCTTGCAACTGTCTTGGGCTGTCATGTACGTAACAAACTCGGTACATGTTGCTTGTTGAGAATGGGAAAGGGATGGCGCTCACATGCCCAGTCAAGGAACGGAGTCCTGTCTGCATGACATGCAACAGCTGAGTGCAGAACATAATGGATGGCGCTGACATTTCTAAACAATGGGATCATTGTCAGAGCATTGATATATCTAGACAAAGAAAAAGTATCTAAAGCACACATAATGGAAAGCATTTTGTAGAATTACCTATCCATCCTGATAATTTATTAGTGAGGTTATCTACTGATGCCCCTTCATGGATCACTGCCTTGTCGTGGCGAAGGGGCTTGAATTACTCAGGGAAGCTATGGACAGGTCAAGATGGACAGGTCGTAGTGGAGAGTTTGGACCAAATGTGATCCACCTGGAGAAGGAACTGGCAAGCCACTCCAGTATCCCTGCCAAGAAAACCTCATGGACAAAGACAACAGGCATATAAAAGATATGACGCTGGAAGATGAGCCCCTCAGGTCGGAAGGCGTCCAACATGCTACTGGGGAAGAGCGGAGGACAAGTACAAGTAGATTCAGAGCTGATGAAGCGGCTGGGCCAAACCCGAAAGGACGCTCAGTTGCGGATATGCCTGGAAGCGAAAGGAAAGTCCAATGCTGTAAAGAAAAGTATTGCATAGGAACCTGGAATGTAAGAACCATGAACCTTGGTAAGCTGGATGTGGTAAAAAATGAGATGGCAAGAATAAACATTGACATCCTGGGCATCAGTGAACTAAAATGGACGGGAATGGGCGAATTCAGTTCGGATGACTATCATATCTACTACTGTGGGCAGGAATCCCGTAAAAGAAATGGAGTGGCCCTCATAGTCAACAAAAGAGTGGCGAAAGCTGTACTGGGATGCAATCTCAAAAAATGATAGAATGATCTCGATACGCATCCAAGGCAGACCTTTTAACATCACAGTAATCCAAGTTTATGCACCAACTACCAGTGCTGAAGAAACTGAAGTTGACCAATTCTATGAAGACTTACAACACCTTATAGAAATGACACCAAGGAAGGATGTTCTTCTCATTATAGGGGATTGGAATGCTAAAGTAGGGAGTCAAGAGATAAAAGGAACAACTGGCAAGTTTGGCCTTGGAGTTCAAAATGAAGCAGGGCAAAGGCTAATAGAGTTCTGTCAAGAGAACAAGCTGGTCATCACAAACACTCTTTTCCAACAACACAAGAGACGACTCTACACATGGACATCACCAGATGGGCAACACCGAAATCAGATTGATTATATTCTGTGCAGCCAAAGATGGAGGAGCTCTATACACTCAGCAAAAACAAGACCTGGAGCTGACTGTGGCTCAGATCATCAGCTTCTTATAGCAAAATTCCAGCTTAAACTGAAGAAAGTAGGAAAAACCACTGGGCCAGTAAGATACAATCTAAATCAAATTCCTTATGAATACACAGTTGAAGTGAAGAACAGGTTTAAGGATTTAGATTTGGTGGATAGAGTGCCTGAAGAACTGTGGATGGAGGCTCGTAACATTATACAGGAGGCAGCAACGAAAACCATCCCAATGAAAAAGAAATGCAAGAAAGCAAAGTGGCTGTCAAATGAGGCCTTACAAATAGCGGGGGAGAGAAGGCAAGCAAAATGCGAGGGAAATAGTGAAAGATACAGGAAATTGAATGCAGACTTCCAAAAAATAGCAAGGAGAGACAAGAGGGCCTTTTTAAACGAGCAATGCAAAGAAATAGAGGAAAACAACAGAATGGGAAAAACCAGAGATCTGTTCAAGAAAATTGGAGATATGAAAGGAACATTTCGTACAAAGATTACCACAATTAAGAACAAAAGTGGAAAGGACCTAACAGAAGCAGAAGACATCAAGAAGAGGTGGCAAGAATACACAGAGGAATTATACCAGAAAGATATGGAGGTCTCATACACCCCAGGTAGTGTGGTTGCTGACCTTGAGCCAGACATCCTAGAGAGTGAAGTCAAATGGGCCTTAGAAAGCCTTGCTAACAACAAGGCCAGTGGAAGTGATGATATTCCAGCTGAACTATTTAAAATTTTAAAAGATGATGCTGTTAAGGTGCTACACTCAATATGCCAGCAAGTTTGGAAAACTCAGCAGTGGCCAGAGGATTGGAGAAGATCAGTCTATATCCCAATCCCAAAGAAGGGCAGTGCCAAAGAATGTTCCAACTACCGCACAATTGCACTCATTTCACACGCTAGCAAGGTTTTGCTAAAAATGCTACAAGGCAGGCTTAAGCAGTATGTGGACCGAGAACTCCCAGAAGTGCAAGCTGGATTTCGAAGGGGCAGAGGAACCAGAGACCAAATTGCAAACATGCGCTGGATTATGGAGAAAGCTAGAGAGTTCCAGAAAAACATTTACTTCTGCTTCATTGACTACGCAAAAGCTTTTGACTGTGTTGACCACAGCAAACTATGGCAAGTTCTTAAAGAAATGGGAGTGCCTGATCACCTCATCCATCTCCTGAGAAACCTCTATGTGGGACAAGAAGCTACAGTTAGAACTGGATATGGAATAACTGATTGGTTCAAAATTGGGAAAGGAGTACGACAAGGCTGTATATTGTCTCCCTGCTTATTTAACTTATATGCAGAATTCATCATGCGAAAGGCTGGACTGGATGAAGCCCAAACCGGAATTAAGATTGCCGGAAGAAATATCAACAACCTCAGATATGCTGATGATACAACCTTGATGGCAGAAAGTGAGGAGGAATTAAAGAACCTTTTAATGAGGGTGAAAGAGGAGAGCGCAAAATATGGTCTGAAGCTCAACATCAAAAAAACTAAGATCTTGGCCACTGGTCCCATCACCTCCTGGCAAATAGAAGGGGAAGAAATGGAGGCAGTGAGAGATTTCACTTTCTTGGGTTCCATGATCACTGCAGATGGTGACAGCAGTCACGAAATTAAAAGACGCCTGCTTCTTGGGAGAAAAGCAATGACAAACCTAGACAGCATCTTAAAAAGCAAAGACATCACCTTGCCAACAAAGGTCCGTATAGTTAAAGCTATGGTTTTCCCAGTAGTAATGTACGGAAGTGAGAGCTGGACCATAAAGAAGGCTGATCGCCGAAGAATTGATGCTTTTGAATTATGGTGCTGGAGGAGACTCTTGAGAGTCCCATGGACTGCAAGAAGATCAAACCTATCCATTCTTAAAGAAATCAGCCCTGAGTGCTCACTAGAAGGACAGATCCTGAAGTTGAGGCTCCAGTACTTTGGCCACCTCATGAGAAGAGAAGACTCCCTAGAAAAGACCCTGATGCTGGGAAAGATTGAGGGCACAAGGAGAAGGGGACGACAGAAGATGAGATGGTTGGACAGTGTTCTCGAGGCTACTAACATGAGTTTGGCCAAACTGCGAGAGGCAGTGAAGGATAGGCGTGCCTGGCGTGCTCTGGTCCATGGGGTCACGAAGAGTCGGACACGACTGAACGACTGAACAACAAAATCTACTGATGGCAGGAATGCTGTGTTTCCTCTGCTTACAAATGCTGCTGTAACCTGAGCCTTGGGGTTTAACTAAATCTGATTTAGTGGGCTTGAATTTCAGAAGCAAGACATTAGACATCTGTTTCTGTGGGGCTGCAGGTCTTTAGTATTCTCCATTGCAGCTGATAGTCTTCAGACGTCATAGGAAAGAATTCTAACAAGCAAGTTTCCGGAATGCAAGGGAGGCTGACTGAATTTCTATGCAAGCGTGCAGGCTGCTGTCTAAATGGCTTGGTGAGAGCTGTGCATCTGCTACCAGGATGGAAATTATTTGTATTAGCCCCCAAATTTCACATCCCGTTCTAATTTAATTCTTCCCCTGTAATGGTTACAGAAATTTCTTTCCCTCTCTCCAAGTTTATTTCTCCTCCTCCTCAAAGAATGGTTAGTCTATATTCAGCAGAAGGACTGAACTGACACACTGCATGTCAGTAAGCAACATGCGTGCAGAGAGAGAGAGAGAGAGAGAGAGAGAAGAGAGAGAGACTGAAAAATGATAAAATCCCTGGAGGGAAATGCATGCCTACTGTGAAACATTCCCAACAGATACCATTACACTGTGCAATACAATTTTTTTTATGTTGCTGTGGCAGCATGAACTATATGTCTTTTTTGTATAATAAAGCCAATAAAGGGAGATGAGCGCCGCAACCCCAGAGTCGGTCACGACTGGACCTAATGATCAGGGGTCCCTTTACCTTTTAATGTTTTGTTTGATTAACATCCTATCTATATCCAGAAGAATACGTGTAAAGTAGAAGTGACATAGTCTGTCTGTCCAAGATGGGAGTAGGTATTTTGACCATTACTTCGAAGGCAGAATGAAAAGATACTAGGGTCCCAAACCAAGTCACAAAGTCCCATTAAAACCCAGTGGAATGTGTTCATTATTGCAACTAATTTTCAGTGAGGCTTACAACTAATTTCAACTGGATCATGACCATGGTGTTTAGAAGTAGCTTCACTAAGAACAGAAGCAAATATATCTCACATTATCAATCCACTGATTGACATAATTATTTGATTGAGCATTCCTGCATTTATAGGACAGTGCAATCACAACTAATGTGAAGGGCCCCATTCCAGAGGCAGTGTGCATACGTAAAATCATGCATAGCCAAAAGCTGCCTGCTGGAAAGGGGGGGGGGGGATTCTCTCTCTCTCTCTCCCTCCCTCCCTCCATTTTCCAATATCGTTCCAGTAGCAGCCTCATTATAGCAATACCAATTTTATCCAATTAATACAATTATTAATGCCAATTATTCAAATGTCAAATTATACAATTTATTCAAACTGGCCTCCCTGTGTGCTACATTTGATGGCTTCGTTCTTCTACATTTTTTCTGTGTTCCAAAATCTTAAAAATTTTCATTCCATTCCATTCAGATATAATAATCCCTTATATAACAGCTACAATCTTGTGATGTCTGTTTGTGTTGGTATATAAGGTAATTCTTCTCTTCTCATGAGGTGGCCTCAGCTTCAGGATCTGCCCTTCCAGTGAGCCCTCGGGGCTGATTTCCTTCAGAATGGATAGGTTTGATCTTCTTGCAGTCCATGGGACTCTCAAGACAACACACTTTACGCAGGCGTGGCATGTCCTGTTTTGCCACTTGAGGCTAAGTGGAATGTGAGATCTCATTGGTGAGATCTCACCAGAAATTGGAACTGAGATCTCACCAGAAATTGGAACTGATGCTGATAGCGAGGCAGGCAGGCAGGGTGCTACCTTGGGGGGCTTTCACTGCCTGAGGCGGCTGTTTCACCCTGCCTCATGGGTGGGCCAGTGTCATCCATTGCTCAGATGCACATGGACACACACAATGTATATTTCATCCCAGGGGCCAGATTGTGATGTCAAGGATATCCTGTATAGATCCTACTCACTTCAAATGCTACTTTCTCAGAAACAAAAGCAGTTATTGTAGCAACAGTAAAAAAAAATACAAAAAGCAGTAGATATAAAATCAGTTAAGCTGTTTTGATCTGTTTTACATTTGTTTATATGGTTCTCTTTTGTAGGCTATCTTGGAAATCTAGATTAATAAAATTATGTTTTCTTTAATTAAAATAAACTACTTTCTTGGCACACTAGGAAGTTTCGGATGGAAAGATGGAAACATTCAAGATCGTCAGAGTCTTGGCATACCTGTTCTGTATCCATGGAGAAGCAGCATTTTGAATCACTTTTGTGAAGGTTTTCTCAGTCAGAAAATTAAGATACTAAAAGCAACTTCTGGAACGATAAATATTGAATGGCCACGAACACAGAGCATAGTCAACTTCAGGCTTGTTTATTTTGAAGCTTTTAAAATATATTTTTTCATATTTCCTTTGAACATATTTTTTAGTTCCGTCTGGCTTTTGTCACTGAGCAAATAGTTTGCCTGTCAGCCCTTGATGAAAACCTTTTATCTTCTCAGATGAGGTCCCCAGGCCAGAACAAACAAGCCTGTGACAATGATCACAGATTTACAAAGCACTTTTTATCCATGAAGATGTCAAAGTAAATCATAAAACTGACGACCAGCACAAGGCTTTACACAGTTTGTTAAGGATTATAGGTACAAAGGGTGTGACTCTTTATTATAGATGATTCCAGGGAGTGAGGCATCTATTGGTGGGTGGAAAGAGAGTAACAGTTTTTAGAGCAATGCTTCACTACCTAGAATCCTGGAATTTGGAAAATATGTGCTCCAAGTCATCCTGATGTCAAGAAAGGCCTGATAATTGGGCATTTATATGTTATCAGACTCACTATGGAGGACTTAAAACATACCCAGACTATATTAGGTAGAAACTTGCAATATAGAATATGGATAGCCCCCAGAGATGGGGAAATTATTCAAAGTGATACTACATGCAACAGTGAGAATCCATGCTTCAGTTAGAGAAGTCCCAATTAAAAGTGAGCATACAGCCCTTTTCAAATTTGCAACTTGCTTCTAGGGACTAATCTACACTCATCATTTAAAACATTAAAAATGTGTTATTAAAATGTGACACCACAGGGTACTGCAGAGCAGCAAGTCACTGGCAATGGGAAACTCCTATTAAGCTTTATAGAACGTTTTAATTTAAAATGTTTTGCAGACCAATGTAGATCCAGACTAGTATTTGTGGCCAAAGGTACAAGCTACACAATCTCTGGCTGCGAATTATACTTCGGCCCTCTACTGTCCAATATTCCCCCTCCCCCAATATCTTTTTTTTCCATGGGGAAGGAGGGGACTGTGAGCAGTACTGAAATGAGAGGTAGACCTGGCCCTTTACACACTGTAGAAGGTTACAGAGGGAAGATTTTACTAAGTTGTGGGGTGTCAGGTGATGGGGCTCATGAATTTTATTATTTCTCCTCTCCCCAATTTGAGTACTGACTAGGAGGAAGGTCAGAGGAGAGGACAGGAAGGACTTAGGCAGGGAGGACTTAGGCTGCTTGCATGTTCAAGTCCAGTTCTTGAAAATAATGCATCAATGCTTTTCAAATGTTCAATTTCAATATTTGTGCAACCTAATTGTCTGAGGGGCAAGTTGGTGATTGGCGATCCCTTATACCCTTAGGCACCCTGATTTCCCCTTTACATGTGATTGGGGCAGATCAGGGTGCAAACAAAGAGGCTAGCCAGTTTCTTGCCAGTTTAAGCTCTGCCATGATAAGAATGAGGCTATAGTGCTTTAAGCTCTGGATTTCCTGCATGGAGCAGTGGCTTGGACTAGAGGCCAACACTAGTACTATGATTCTAAGTATCTGTTTCTCCACTAGCCTTTATAAGAACTGCTGTAATGTATATCATAGTACAGGGCTTCAGCAGGACAGATGAGATCACAGAATTCGCCATTCCTTGTTTATATGGGGACAGATCTTTTGCATTAATTGCTGCAGTACACTAATTTTTTTTCTGTCGCAAGTACATGCTACCATAATCTCTTTATAATCCTTCCTTCTGTTCTTCACTTTGATCTCCATGTTTCTTGTCAAACTGTATCAGAGCACCAACATCTATCAGGGAACAATTATTATAAATACCAATTCTGCTTAGACAAAGGGAGGAAGTGCAGAAGTCTAATTCTTTTGGAGTTTGCCCTCATCCTCTGGACTACTGTATTTACACTGTCACATCTGCCTGGGAACCTACCACAGGTCCAGACCCCGCTGTATTCTTCAAGGAAACTTTAAGTGGTATATAAACTTGACAGTAGACTTGCCTATTGTATACTACTATTTTTGCAGAATGTAATTATGTTGAAATTGTAGGCCTTTAGAAATGGTATACAGCTTTAATTCTTAGAACTTGACAGAACATACACAAAAATACAATTACAACATAGAGAAGGCGGTGAGGCCCTTGTAGATGATTAGATTATCTGAAGAGGTGGCACACACGAGGTGGATCAATCTACTCAATAGTGCCAGACCAAGTGATTTTCTTTCTTTCTTTGCACAAGAAACACCACACATCAAAATCATTCAAAAATAGCCCTTGGTTACCATGGCTTCCTGAAAGCCTTGTCGATAAAAAAAAGTAGGCTGAGGAAAAATGTAAATATATGCTCATTTTGGGGGGGGGGGATGTGAGAGGGTTGCTCGCCTTTAATTTTAGTGGTGTTACTCAAGAGGTTTGAAAATACCAGAGAAACTAATGAGCTTCCCTAAAAGATGGGCTAAAGGAAAAAAATTGTGAACCAAAGCCTTGACAAATGTAAGTCAAAATGGTTATTAGATAGTGCGATCATGTGTGCCCGCTCAAGACTTTGGTGCATGATTAGAAGAACAATTAGAGCTGTGCAAAATCCAAAAGAGTAATTCCATGTTCAAATTCCATTTCTCAATTCCTGGCCAATGAATTTCCATAAAATGAGGTCTAAAATCACTTAATAGCGTAGCACTTTCACAGTTGCTGGGCATGGGACTTCTACAACTTATGGAAGGGAGCACTAAGTTCCAAGGAGGGATGGGATTCTGAGGAAGGTGGAGCTTTTCTCCCCTCACCAGCCAAAATGTATGGCTGAGCTAAATCCCTATTAGCTTAAGGTGCTCATTGATTCACGCTGGATTTCTGCAAGTGACTCCTCGCCATTTGCTCCAGTTATTGCAACTTGATATAGGATGCACTGCAGTCATGTTCTAATGCTATTTCTATGTATGACTTTAGGACACTGAGTCCAAAATGTTGATAATGTCAGTGTTGCATTGCTGTTACAATGCTCAGTTTTCTGTTCACACAGCAACGGGCTGCATGCAAACAAATAAACATTTGTGGAAGAATCTATGCAAGCTCTGCTGTGGAACAGATATTTAGCCCTGGTTTGAGGGAAACAGACGTTTGGATAAATTTATAAGGAGGCAAACTAAAAAAGATAATTAATTTATGCACAACTCACATTTTGTTCCAGGTCAGTGAAAAGTAAAACTAGCTTGATTTGAAACTAGGAACTAAATATCACGGCTTCTACTGCAATTGTTTCAAGCGTTCTTTCAATGAACAGATTTTTTATTTTATTTTTTGCTTCTGGACTGAGAAGCTGAGTAATCTGAAGCTGGCTTGTGCAGTATTAAATCACTGCTCAAAATGGGTTAGGATGCTGTCTCACTTCTTTTCAGGCAGTTGTAATTGAGTCTGGCCTAACCACCCCACTTCCTTAAAAACCACCTACTCCCTTTTTAGTTCCTTCTTAAGAGCACCTGTTCTAAAGATGCATCCAGAGAGAGGTCAAGGAGACCAGGGGGTTTAGCTATGCCAAAAATAGTATAGCACCACACCTTGCATTTTCTCCATTATATATTATCAGAGAAACATAGTGGGAGACATGGTGGGTTGGTGGAAACTACACAGCTCCAAATAATGTGCAATTAAGGTTGTCTGTCTTTTCATAAGGGGCCAGATGCAGGTCCAGCTGTATATTTGAGGGGGCCTTTGCACAGGGCCTAGTGTGCCCCCTGCTCCGGTTCCCCTTCCATGGAAGCATGTGACCTTTTCCTTCCTGCTCTTGTTCCCATCTCCCTCTGCCTGACATGGGAAGAGGCCTTACCACAGGAGGACAAGGACAACCGCACTATGTGGCAACAGCAACGTTCCTCATATGAGTTCTGAGTGGCTGCCACTGTCATTGTCCACATTGCCTCAGAGTGTTCTATAAAACTGGGTGAGTCCTGGGGCTGCCTGTGGCATCAGCAGGGTTGGGCCTTAAACGGCCTGACAAGATGCCCTCCTGCTGAAGCAGAGAACCTTGGGCTGAGACTACGATGTGACTGCAGCCACCGATTTCAAAGAATAATTTGACTTTCAATTTAGAATGTAGGATAGCTGGGCTTCTTTATGCTGCATCAGTGATTTTTTTAAAAAAAGCAAACAAACATACAAGTTTGCCATAAATAACTAATTCCAAGGCTATTTGAAAAAGAATGCTGACTACAGAATCCCACATTCATAAAAATATTTTAAAAAAAACGCCTTAGAGACTTAGGAATGATACACACACAAACACACACACACACAATAGTAAGGAAGAAATTAAGGATTCATAGTTTGCTTGTAGCATGCTAAATTCTAAATAGATGTTTAATACTAGCCTTTGGAGCTCTTTAAATTCTGCAAGCAGGAAGGAAACAGGGCAGAAGACTGTCCTGAACACCTCTGCTTCCCCTCCCATTTTCTCTATCATTACAGGGGTGGTGGTGGAGAGAGTGTGTCTCAAATGGAGATGAAAGTGTTCAGGCACACTCGACGCATTCTGGCACCTGTGCTCCACACTGACAGGTGTGACTGGTGCCCTTTCCCAGCCCTGGTCCCTCAGGTAGCAGAACTCACTCAAAGAGTCTCTCTGCGACCCATGTTGCCTGTAGTACTAGTGCAATTTTTCCTGATTCAGATCACAAGCTTTTTCCATAGCCAGTGAGATTTGCTTATGAGCAAGTCAGTACCCTATCAATGGAAACCATCAACCAGGCAGGAGGTTGCCAAGGTGATGGGGAGGGCGATGTCACACAGGAAATATGATGTCCTGGTAGCTTGCTGCCATTCAGCAGAGATTAGGGGTGGCACAAAACCTTTGTAATAATATTGATCAAATGCTAGAATCGAATCTTCCATCTCTTGTGTCAGTTTCATTACTTATGTAGGCAAGCCCATATTAGATGTAGGCCTGGGTATGCTTAACCTAACTCAGCAAAAATGTAACTGGAACCCATTTTCCCAGAATTCCTTTATTATAAAGCATTAGCTGCTTTTCAATAATGTATGATTCAACATTTCCCTCCTTTTTGGTCCTCATTAGCTTATTATTATATTACCATTTGAACTGATGACACAAACAATAAATTGGTTTCTGGAGTTAATGTGAGAGTAGTAGTGCTGCCTCATGAAAAGGTAGGCATGAAAATGCATCTATTTAAAAAGTGTCTGACGATTTGTTTCCAATAATATCATGGTCAGTAGCCCAAGAACCTTAGCAGAATGCAGATATGTCTCATGTTCTTATTTCCACATTTGCCTAATATTTAAAGCTTTTCATCACCACAACAGTAATTTCACCTGATTTCAATGGGAACAGGATGTTTTATCAAGAAATGATGTACTGCAAAACAAACATATTTGTGAATCAGAAGAAGAAGAAAATAATGCACTATTTAGTATTTGAGTGCTATTTTAGGAGATTGAAGTCATCAATATTTTACAGCTTAAGAAACTCATTTAATAATTGGAAGACTTCCTGCAGTAGTCATCATGCTCTCACCAACAATGAATTTTAGCCCTGGGCCAAAGCAGTCACTATGTGGTATCCAAAACTGATGGGAAGTTTAGAATGCTGATTTGATATTTTTATTGACTTAGATTGGTCCAAGATGGGATTCATTTCTAAAAGAGAAGATGCCAGAATTCAGTGTGCCCATAAATCCTTGTCCTAAACAAGTGTAGAAGGTATTGACCACATTCTGCACATGCTCAGTTATGTACTTTATTATAATTTCATATGGGCTGGGGATTAAGTCTTGATACTGAAATTTCCTCATTCAGGTTATTTCTCATTTAGATTTGGTTATGCCTTATTCAATTTAAAGGTCAGATTCAGGACTTAAACATCCCCCGCACCATAGCGATCTGGGAATACCTGCTACCTTCTGTCTTTAGTTTGTAAAAAAAATCCACAGCTTCTAAACGCTTGTGCACTGTGAGCAAGTGTCTTCCCCTATGCTTCTCTTTCTGGAAGCTGCATTGTACAGACAGTTTCAAAGGTTTTCTTCATGTGTACGCCAATAGTTTAACAAGGCTGGTGAAGTGAAAGTTGGCTGGGGTTTTTTTTTTTGCTTTTTAAGCACACCGGCAGGTAGAGTTTTTCCTTATATGTTTTCATACCAGAACGGGCTTACCTTGCAGACAGCAACACATGAAACGGAAAGTGAAACAGAAAGTGGAGATGTGATACCACTTAGTGACTTGACTTCAATAGGCCTGCTGAAAAATGCACTGCCTCAACAAGGATGCCCCTTAGGTAGATTTCCAGAAGCAGAACTGCTGCTGTAATGTCTGTCAGAACTGAAGGAAATTCAAGGCTGCATTACCAAGAAAGCAGAGCACTCTCTCTCTCTCTCTCTCTCTCTCTCTCTCTCTCTCTCTCTCTCTCTCTGTGTGTGTGTGTGTGTGTGTGTGTGTTTGTGTTTATCTATCTAATCTTTCTCAGCCCAAGAGCTGCCTTCCATTCTGGGACCCAAATGCCAGTGGTGGGTGGTGCCAAAAGCAATAGTGGATAGAGCAATTACAGTGGTACCTCGGGTTACAGATGCTTCAGGTTACAGACACTACAGGTTACAGACTCTGCTAACCCAGAAATAGTACCTCGGGTTAAGAACTTTGCTTCAGGATGAGAACAGAAATCGCACGGCTGTGGCGCAGCAGCAGCGGGAGGCCCCATTAGCTAAAGTGGTGCCTCAGGTTAAGAACAGTTTCAGGTTTAAGAACAGACCTCCAGAACGAATTAAGTTTTGAACCCGAGGTACCACTGTACTTTTGTACAGCAGGCTAGTTTCTACACACCTTCCCATGCTCCTATCTGTCCAGTCAAGCAAGATTCATTTTCAGAAGTCAAGGACACATTCCAGCCAGACAAAACAAACACTCAAGAAGGGTGTGAAGCAAGCTCTAAGGGGGCATGGGTGTAGCCAGGGGAGTGCAGGGGGCAACTGCCCTGCCTAAATCAAGTAAATAAATAAAATATTAATTTATTGCAACCAATTGTGTCGCAGATAACTCAGTTCTGCCCCCACCAACATAAAGCCTGACCCCCTAAAATAAATCCTGGCTACACCCATGATGAGGGGTGCAGCTACAGAGGATGTGCAGCCTGGGGAGATAGAGAGGCCTGGAGGGCCGCATTTGATGGTTAATAGATGCATAGGTGTCGTGCCATATGAACACCATTTTAAACCAAAGAAAGAAAGAAAGAAAGAAATCTGGGAATTCAGGAAAAGGGCTGCAATAGGATGACGACAGTGGAGAAGGATGGCATGAAACATCTATGCAGCCCAATTGCTAGGAAATGTGTCTCTTTTTAATGGGATGTGACTTTTCCTGTGAAAATTCGATGCAGAATTCCTAAACGGACTAGTGTGTAACGGATCATGGTGCTACCTCTTTGCACAAATATTCCTCACAGAACACATGAAAAAGCAGCTGTTCAGGATTGATGCTTGCAATAAAGGTCAATCCTGAACAGCTGTAGAGGATAGAGTTATTTCCCGTCATTTTCTCCGTTGGAAACTCTCACACAGGCAGTGAAGGAGAAATACCAGCACAACAATACCCAGGCCCCTGATGGTATTTTGCTGCATTGTTGGGGCCTTCATCTTTGGATGTGGTCCTGTTGATTTCTGACCTACCAGTACAAGAAAAGCTTTTTGAATAGAAAGCTGTCCAGCAGGTTGTTATTGCCATGTTAGCCATGATATATCGCCACTCCACACATCTGATTCCTTTGTGCCTGCTCCTTTTGCATCACAATTGACTGTCAGATGGAAAGCTTTATACAGCTATGAATTTCCCTCCTCTGGTAATGAATCTTCAGCTGAGAAGGCAGCCTGGTATTTCTGCCGTAGCCGTGAATTTATGGGAGCCTTCAGCCACAGACAGTAGCTATGACAGCAATGCAATGTGCCTGAGCTATTCATTCCTAAGCCTCATAGATGGGTTATTATACTATATTGCACTCACAGAAAACATTTGCAGGCAATCTTCAGGCAGAAAAGAGAAGAAATTTCACAGCGTTTGTTACATTCAGTAGTCATCAAACAGAAGTGGAGACACCTGAACAGAGTGAGTGAATGTGCAGAGGAAATCAAGACAGTGGCTATGAATAGTAAATAAGGAGGTGCAGCTTTATCAAACAGCAGCATATCCTGAAAACACCCTGCAAGCTTGGAGCCAGCTGGAAGAGGCACTGAGCAAATTCATTTGTGTTTGACAACATATAACAGCTCTGTGTAGCTAACCCAACACACCTACATTAAGAGGGGACATTCATATTACAAATGAAAAAGGCTTTAGCCTTAAGATTACACAGACCAAAAGAAAAATAACAGCACAAGAGGAATATGCAGAAAACAAAAATGATGTGTTAGCGTTGTTAGGAGACCCTCATTCCCCTCAGAGAGCCACAATTCCCAGACTTCCCTGGGAAGAGGGATTAGTTGTTCAACCATTCTGCAAATTGTAGCTCTTTGAGGAGAATAAGGGTCTTCTAGCTACTCTCAGCTACTGAACAAACTGCAGTTTCCAGACTTGTTTGTGGGGAGGCATGACTGTTTATAGTGATATAATCCTTCTTTAAAGGCATAGTGCAGATGGGGCCTATGGCTGGGGTGGGTGATTGTGCTGTACACTAGTTGGATATCTAAAACAGCTGAGGAATGTCCTTGCTATATCCCTTTGAACACACCAGAAAACAACGGTGAAGGCAAGCAAGGCCCCAGAGGGCTAGAAATGGAGCAGCCTGTTTCTCCCCATCTCCCTCCACTCACCTCTAGCTAGGTGCAATGGGAAGGAGATAAGACCCACAAAGGAAGAACTTGGGGCGAACTTTGACCTTGCCTCACAATGACAGCTGCCATTTTAAATACAGATGCCTGTTGCAAATTTGAAGCCGAGGTGAGCTGCGTAGCCTAATTTATGGGATGCTCCCTAATGCCCAAGCAACAAATGTGCTATACAATTAGTAAAGACATTGTATGGCCCCACATACTGTGCTTACTTACAATTTTTAGCTGAAATCCTCCAACTGTCTGGGAAAAACTGCTGGAGAAGAGCAGTTATAAAGCAGGAAAAGAAAATGAGGTGAGAGGGTTAAGAAGCTATATTCCCCACATGGATCTTTTCCTTTAGACTAGACAGGGTCCAGTGGCATCCAAAAATGTAATAAGGATGTAGCCTTCCACAGACACACAAAAGGTCTGGAAAGTTGAGGTGGGGGGGGGAGAGACCAGAGTATAGTGACTGAGGGACAAATACTTTCACACTGTGAGGCTAAATGGCAAAGAAAATGCAAGAAATAACACATGTGATCCCATTAGAATTAGGTGTGTCCGAATCCCAGTGAAGCCAAAGAGTAAAATAAATGTCAAGTCATTAATTTCAGTTTAGTCTTGGCATACTCTGCCGAGGAAAATAGAATTCAGTCAGCATGCCTTGATATGATAATATTAACACGACATGGGGTAGCGGGGAGATGACAGCTCTTACTTATCGTACTGAAAAAAACAAACCACTGTGTTTTTATTAACAAACCAAGGCCTCTCTCAGTTGTTTATTGAGCATTCTTCCTGATTTGTGGGGTAGTTATACAATGCCCTTTCTTTATTAAACATTAATAATGGTTTGTTTGTGAGAAGGTTATACAAGGTAGCATCAAGCAATTGTTATCCCACACTTTCCAGTGTATTCTTCTGTCCTGCAAAAAGTCTAGGGTTGGTTTTTCTGTGGAAGTGGTTTTGCTGTGCAAAAACATCAAGTCCACTTTATTGTTTATGTGTTGTATGTTTTGTATTGTATTGTTTTACTAAGTATGTATGAAAATTAATAAAGTACTTAAATTTTAAAAAAAAACCATCAAGTCCACTTTAGTTCTGCAACCTGAATTTACTGCTATGCAATTGAATCCCACTCACAACATAGGGGCAGTCCAGAAGCAGCTTCGGCGGTACTTTTTGGTAGTGGACTCTGATTTTGATGTCACTGTACTCTATTCTGTTGTGCTGTAGCAGACTTAACACCAACAAACTGCTCAAGAACCTGCCCACAAGTCTCATGGGACTTTGGGAGTCATTATCATACAGCGTTATCCCAGCATTAGCATACAGCATTATCATAAAAGGTAAAGGTAAAGGGACCCCTGACCATTAGGTCCAGTCGTGTCCGACTCTGGGGTTGTGGCGCTCATCTCGCCTTATTGGCCGAGAGCCGGCGTACAGCTTCCAGGTCATGTGGCCAGCATGACAAAGCCGCTTCTGGCGAACCAGAGCAGCGCACGGAAACGCCGTTTACCTTCCCGCCGGAGCGGTTCCTATTTATCTACTTGCACTTTGACGTGCTTTCGAACTGCTAGGTGGGCAGGAGCTGGGACCGAGCAACGGGAGCTCACCCCATCGCAGGGATTCGAACCGCCGACCTTCTGATCAGCAAGCCCTAGGCTCTGTGGTTTAACCCACAGCGCCACCTGGGTCCCCCAGCATTATCATACAACATGTCTACTCAGAAATAAGCCCCAGAAGCTCAATGGGGCTTACGTCTGGTCAATTTGGTTCAGGAATGCAACCTTAATGAAAAGGGTCTGCAGAAAAGCCCCTTACATTTTAGTTTGCAAAGATAGGAACCATTTCATTTCAATTTGACAGTGTGACAACTGGTTGACATTGGAAAGGCGAACAGCAAAATGATTTACAAGGCATGACATATTTCAAGTGAAATTGATTGTATTAAGTGCTTCATTGAACAGCATGAATGGCAGGACATCCATAGTATTATTTTTCAAATACCCAAGGGTAGCAATTCTATAGTTATTAGCATCTGGTATGATGAAAATATTTTAAGGGAGTGACTTTTGGCTGTTAATGCAACATATCATATCACCAAAGGAGGAAAAAAAACCCTGGCACATTGAAGTGATTGTGCTGAATCTGATGAGATGTGAAGACATTACATTAAAAACGACTGTTCTCTCTGTGGATCTGGGCATCTGATCGTGTTATGTTAGCTATGATTTCTTTGCAAAACTACAAGAACAAGGACAGATGGTAACAATGAATTGGCAGTGACAAGAGAGTTGTTTTAAATCGTTCTGTAGATGGTTCAACCCAGTCTACATTTTTAGTGGTCCATCTATGCTACTCAGCAGACAATATTCCAATTTCATATATTTAATTATATTATTAGAAACAAACAATGGCCAAAGGGCATTTGGCTCAATCATTCTGGGAGAAGTGCCAACCTTTGTATAATTGGGCCATTCATATCTGTGATTTAACGTTTTTCAAGCGGGCCTATGCAATTTGTTGGTAGTCTGCTTCTGTTGCAAAATGCTTTCACTCTGCGTAATCTGGTGGGTTTGGGTAATATATACTGTATATATGCACACACCCATACATACCTTTGTTTCCACAAAAGCTAGGGGGTAAAGAAATAGACTTGCCTTGAACCACAGCTGATCATTCATAACAACTCCCAACAGTGGTTCATTTCTGTTCTCTGTGACAATACCTCATCCCTTTTCCTTTTGAGTCTTTGATCAAGCCAGATTGTCAACACATGTTTTGCATCAGTCATCCCTCTGAAGCTGACTGCTCCAGGTAGTCTAGGCAAAGGACTTGTTTAAAAAGCCTTCTGTTTCTTTTGCTCGAATTGCAGGTTAGCTTCTGGATTTGTTTCAGCAAAAATAGCACATGTGACGCCTGACAAAACGGCACCACCTGCTCCGTGCATTGATTATCCATGCAGTGCTCTGGAGTAATTAGCTGTGGCATCTGAGAGTTATAACCAAAGCAGGTATCTGGAATGATGTGAAGAGTCTTCTAAGCTTGTAATTAAGCAGGCACTCTTGAGCAACCAAAGTATTTGTTTACGACACAAATCATCAAACTCTGCCACTGAATGCCTCTGTAATCTGAACGATCAATTCAATACATGCCAAAGGTGCAATGCAGCAATTGCATGATTATCCTGCAAGCCTTAATTCAAAAGCAATAGTGAAATATTTAGCCTTACTAAGGGTATCGTGTGTGCATGTGTATATAAACTGTGCTGTCAATGGCCTTTTTCTGTCCTTATTATATGTTTCAGGATGGGGGACCTGTGGCTGCCAGATGTTGCTGGGCCACAGCTTCCACCATCTCTTTGACTATTGGCCATGCTGGTTGGGGCAGAGAAGAGTTGGTATGCAACAACATCTGGAGGCCACCGGTTCCCTACCTCTGCTCTACATGATTAAGATCTCATGGAAAGTGAGTTCTCTGAACCTGCTGCCTCAGCACATTAGCAAAATGCCTGTGCCAGACAAGTCTTGTGAATGTGCATTGGCTCTCACCGTTGCCTGAAACCATGTGTGATCAGGGTTCCCAATCACGGGAAGTGTTTGCCTATGCTCAGCAAACCTCCCTCCTTCAGGGTGTGAACAGGGCAGGGCACGATGGGCATGGGACATGGCATCAAGGACAGAGGCAGAGGGCACAGTGCCGCTTCATTCATCCTATAGACATTGTGTTGAGTATAGGCAATGAAGAGGACTAATGCTTCCCCCCCTCTTTTAATGGGTCGATAGTGTGCACTCCAACAAAAGTGAGTGACTTAGAGTTTTATATAAGAAGGTATATTCTTATACAAAAGTGTGTGTGTGTGTGTGTGTGTGCGCGCGCGCGCATATGTTGGGGTATTTAGGGAGGAATTAGAAAATACAGTAAGAATCATATTACTGATGCAAAGAAAATGGAATTTAGGATATGAAACAACGTTAATAAAAACCCAAACATATTTTCCACGCACTCTTGCATGCCATTCTCCCCTCAAAGTTTCTTGATTAAATGCTTATTTATGTGAGCCATTTAAATACAATTAACATCAGATTTCAAAGTCCCAAGTGATCTAGTGTGTTCTGTCTTTCAGAGTTTCAATGAATTAAATTATTGTTATTTCCTCCAGAAACCTTTTTTATGAAGCATTTTTGCCTTCATAAATTAAATTTCCAAGGAGCAACATACATACTGAATTGAGTGCCTTGTAGATATAAGAATCTGATTTTGGACAAGAGGTGGGACCTTGGTGAGAGGAGGGGTTTCATCGGGGTCAAAAGGTGGCTCTTTTCTTGGCGGGGTGTGTCTACCAGTTCTGAGACTGTGTATATATTTTATTGTTAGGTCCTATTGATGGGAATTGCTAGTGCACTGCTTAATGTTAGTATAATTTGGAATATAATGAAATGCCTACTGACACGATGATGGCAGTTTTATTTATATTTATATTTATTTACTACTGCTGCCTTGTTCCAAAATGTTGATCTTACATTTTGTTTCATGTTTTTGTCTTGATTTAATAGTTTGTTTTTTGGTTTGAGGTTGATATATTATGTTGTCATTGTTTTGTATTCTTTCAGTACCTTTATTGTTTTGCTTTGGCATGCTAGGGGATTATTCATTCATATTGAATTTATTGATATAAAATGTTTAGAGGGGCATTTTAAAATATTGATGCCATGACTATTTAGTCCTACATTTCAGTTCTCTGAGGGTGTGCTTTAAACTTCCTTCCTTCCATGGACCTAATCATCTTCCCATGCCTCCACCCTGCCAGTTATGATTTTAGCTTCCCACACTGCTTCTATATAAGACAGTAGTTATTTCCCCTGATGGAATTTGCCCCTGTAAATCTACAATATCATCAGCTGTATAAGTCTTGGGGCAACACATGAAATGCTGAAACAGGAAGTACAAGTGATTTGTGCTTCCTTTTCCCATACTTTCAGGTTAATGAATGAAAAGGAAGTTGGATATTTTCACTGTGCAGAGATGCATGAGCTGAAGCCACTTTGGTAGTAAAATGTGGAGGCTTCACAAATACAGTCTTGTTCCCGCAGAACTCTAGTTCATGCTCAGCTTATTGGGTTTAACACAGATTCCTTTTGATTATGAGCTGGGACTGCTCTGAATGTTTCCGGATAGCAATCTATACCATTCAGACTCAGTAAAATGCCCCGTTCTGATCACCTGAATCCCAAGGAAACCAATTTTCCCATGAAGAAAGCTGCTCTGTAATCAAAGAACTCTCTCCTGCAAGGTCTTGCAGATATGTGAACATTTAAATGCAGACCACACACTTGTTCTCTGAGTTGTCTTGGGGCAAGAAAGAAATGGTAATTCTAAAGGAATCTATGCTTTGCTCCAAGGGTTACATCTGATTGCAAGGTTCTTATGCACAAACTGTGGTATTTCTCTTGTGATTTGTAAAGGTAACTTGAAATGTAACATCGGCACATGAATGCAACATAAAGCTTTGTTTCTGCTTTCGGTACATGTGCCATAATCCATAGGAACATTGCCTTACCCTGAGTCGGATAACTAGTTCATCTCGCTCAGTATTTTCCACACTGACTGACACCAACTCTCTAGAAATTAAGGCACGGCTCTATCTCAACCCTACTTGGAGATGTGAGGATTTGAACCTGGGATCTTCTGCATGCAAAGGAGATGCTCTGCCACTGAGCCGCAGCCCTTCCGGTCTGCAATTCCTAGGGGCCAGATAGGAGAACCCTTCTTCCTGACCTTTGCAGCAACCTAGGTGCTAGTTTCTATGACTAACCCTTTCAAGATAGCACCCCAGTCCACAGGAAGCTGTCTTACACTGAATCAGACCATTAGTCCATCTAGCTCAGTATTGTCTACACTGACTGGCAGGGTCTCAGACACGGGTTCCTCCTCCCAGTTCTACCTGGAAATGCCAGATATTGAACTTGGGTTCATCTACATGCAAGGCACATGTTCTACCACTGAGCTATGGCCCTTCCCCGAATGATTTCCTATGGAGCAGGTGGCTTCTGGACTGCAAAGGCATTCCCATTATTTTCAATGGAAGGAACAGCTCTGGATGCAAAATGTGTGTCTCCATAGTACTACCACTTTTGAAGTGAGCAAGGAAATTCATGTGTAGGGGCTGTGTGTGCACTTTGAAGTGAATATGCTGTTTGGAATCAGGGGATGGAATACCACATATGAGGCACTGGGGTTTCAACATTCTGCTCACACCCATTTCCAGCAAGTCAAGATCATGTTTAGACGGAACAGTGTCAGAATCGCGGCCAACAAAGTCTCTACTCATGCATAATCTCTCACATTATAGGTGAAACTCCAAAGTGGCCAGGGTTTCCCTTGTTCCGTTAAAAAGTGGGTGGCTTCATATGCCAAGTTGGTAAGCATTCTCTCTGACAAGGGATATTTCACAAAATGGCTCCCTGTGTGAAAATTAGCCAGTGGAACCACCCCATGAGACCGTTACCAACAAAAAACAAATATCCGAAAGAGCCTTCAGATAAATGATGTAGCAGATATTAAGCACCCCATTGTACAACTAAATTCATATTTGGCTGGTTTGTACCCAGATGGCGCAGTGCCAGAAAAAGGAGGGGGGAGGCTAAAAATAGGATTACTAGCCTGTAATCCTATACTCTGTCGTTTAAACAACAGAGTTTAGATTCTTTTTTATTGTTTAAACATTAGTATTTGCCTGTGGCATGTGTAAATTGTTTGTAATAATGGAAGCTGAGTTCTTGGCTAGAGGCTTTAAAATCCTATTAGGAGAGCTTGCTTGACAGAGTTCAAATATTAGCTTCGTATCTGCATACAACTATTGTGCTTTGAAAGGAAACTAATATTTCTTTTTTCACGGGCTCTGGAAAACAGTGCTTTAGGAGCTGAATCCTCCAGAGCGTGACTGGGGAAAACAAGCAACATTCATTTTTCTTGGCACAAGAGGTCTTCAGGAGCATGTTCCTCCAGTAGGAATGGTGATGCCAAAAGTGAAAGCATTGGTGTGCCTTGTAAATATCTATGCACAAAGGACCTGCTCTTGTTCACTGCTAGCCTGCCAGACAGGAAAATTACTACATATGTGAAACAAACTCCCCTGAAGACTATCACATGAAGGCCTCACTGTTTGAGGCAATACAACAGAAGCTGCCTTTGCTTTCAGCGGTTGCGGAGACCTCCTGCCACTCATGAATCACATTTCCCCTCTTTTCTGTCTGCTTGAGATGCTTTGCTAGCATTCCAGGAAACATTTGTTTGCCTTTCCATCTTTACGCGACGAGTGAACATTAAACAGTGAACATTTCTAAGCTGATATAAACAGAGCAAGGGATAGTGTCGGGTGTGGAAGCCTGGTCTATGGGAGCTGAAAATCCATTGAAAATGGGAGTGGAGTGAGACTGATTTTCAGTTTTTAAAGAGAAGTCGCAATACAAAAAAGTGGCATGTTCAAGTAAAGGAATTTATGTGGCAAAGAGAACAGTAGGCTCATAGCTTAGTGACAGAACATCTGCTTTGCAGGCAGAAGCCCCCAGGTTCAATCTACGGCTTCTCCGGGTGGGGTTGGGAGAGACCCCAGTCTGAAATTCTGGAGAGCCATCACCAGTCAGTGTGGACAGTACTGAGCCAGATGGACCAGTGGTTTGATTCAGTGTAAAGCAGCTTCTTATCTTCCTGTATTGTCAGCGAAACAGGGTCCCATTGCTAGATGAAGAGCAAGGCTTGTTTTGACATAGTAATAGAATATAGGGAGGAACAACCCCATATCAAGTACAGTAGCTGTGAAATTTGCACTCCTGCCCTGCCTTCTTCATATTGATGGCACCAAGACCATATAACACCAGTCCTGAAAGTCCTACATTGGCTCCCAGTATGTTTCCAGGCTCAATTCAAAGTGTTGATGCTGACCTTTTAGGCCCTAAACAGCGTCGGCCCAGTATACCTGAAGGAGCGTCTCCACCCCCACCATTCAGCCCAGACACTGAGGTCCAGCTCTGAGGGCCTTCTGGCGGTTCCCTCACTGTGAGAAGTGAGGTTACAGGGAACTAGGCAGAGGGCATTCTCGGTAGTGGTGCCAGCCTTGTGGAATGCCCTCCCATCAGATGTCAATGAAATAAACAACTATCTGACTTTTAGAAGACATCTCAAAGCAGCCCTGTTTAGGGAAATTAATGTTTGATCTTTTATTGTGTTTTTAATATTCTGTTGGGAGCCGCCCAGAGTGGCTAGGGAGACCCAGCCAGATGGATGGGGTATAAATAAATAAATTGTTGTTGTTGTTAATTTATTAATAGATGACTGGTCCCAATGGCTTCATGTTAAAGTTAAACAGCAGGGGGGGGTGATGGGTGCCTGCAGGATATCACCTCTCAAGAGTCAAGGAGTTCAAGGAGCAGAAGACTCCAATGCCAATTTCTGGTAGCGATTCTGCAGGTAGGTGTGGAACCACCACAACACTGTGCCCCCAACTCATAACTTATAAAGTCACTCCTGAACAGAGGTTGGGTATTGTATGTCTGAATTTAAGTGTTTTATTCTATATTTTTGAAAACAGCTGGGAAGGTTGTTTGTTTTTTAGCAATCAAGTGGTATATAAGTGTTGTTAAATAAGTAAGTGAAATAAATAAACTGTATTACCTCCAGAAGAGTGGTAGGTGTCATCTTAGGCTACAGTGCTATGTGCAGTTAACCCTCTTGAATATAGCAGGACTTTCTTCTGAGTAAAATATGCATAGCATTGCACCATTAGCTTTCAATGCAATCCTACGTACGGTACCTGAGAATGTCCTAAGCATGCATAGGATTGAGTGCTAAGAAGGCTTGAAAGGTGGACTTTGGACCCTTCTTGACAGCCCTAGAAGCAAGTATAATTTGGACAGGCAACAATCATCTCCATCACCTGGATGTGGGAGAGGATATTCTAGAAGCCAGTGACACCTAGCAATGATTTTTAGCAACTGCACTGCTTGAAACAAAGAGTTTCTACTGAAATCACAAAATACATTTTTCCCAACCCAAGAGGATGCTGTTAATTCTGTTTTTTTATTGTAAACCACCATGACCAATAGTTGTAACCTTGCTGATTCCTCCAGGGCCTAATTGCTGCTTGTTGCTGTCAACCTACTGCTGAGGGAGAAAAATGTTTCCCCTGCTCTCCACACATTTCTAAATCTGCAAACAATAAACAGCTCTAAGGAGGCAAGCTGATGTTTTTCACTGCCAAGCCACAGTGATAATGCCATTTTTGCCAAGTTGCTTTTTAAAAGGAGAGGGTGCTTAGAAGCAGCAGCTTCCTCATTCTGCTTCACCATTAATTGCCATCTAATGGAAATGGGGGGAGGGAACCTGCAGTTTCAGGGGACCCAGGTGGCACTGTGGGTTAAACCACAGAGCCTAGGGCTTGCTGATCAGAAGGTCGGCCGTTCGAATCCCTGTGACGGGGTGAGCTCCCGTTGCTCGGTCCCAGCTCCTGCCCACCTAGCAGTTCGAAAGCACGTCAAAGTGCAAGTAGATACATAGGAACCGCTCCGGCGGGAAGGTAAGCAGCGTTTCCGCGCGCTGCTCTGGTTCGCCAGAAGTGGCTTAGTCATGCTGGCCACTTGACCCGGAAGCTGTACGCCGGCTCTCGGCCAATAAAGCAAGATGAGCGCCGCAACCCCAGAGTCGGACACGACTGGACCTAATGGTCAGGGGTCCCTTTACCTTTACCTTTAACCTGCAGTTTCAAGTACCTTTTTACATGGAGCTTAGCAGCTCCTAGCCCTCAACAGCCTCAGCACCAGTTTAATATACCTTGTCTTGGTTGTTATTATTAAGTGTGGACAAGCCCTGAAATTTCCCTGCTAGGGGAAAAAAATGACAATGAAATCCAGCACTAAACTGCCATTCAAGCCCATGCTGGCAAGCTGCCCAGAAGGATACAATGGTATCAAAAGCCACTTAAAGTCACAGAAACCACATGGTTAAACCCTTTAGGTTTTTTTTTTAATTGTTTTGTTTTTAAAAGTTGCAGATCATCAAAGAACAGTAAAACGGGGGGGGGGGGGGACCACCACTCTGCCTTCCCCAGGAGGTGAGAATATAGATTACTGTAGGTCTGCAAACTCTTGGAACAACACAATTCCACTCATGTGTCCAAATGAAGAAACAAATAATAGCTTACAGTTACATTACAACATTTTGTAGTGTGAGGAAGGTTATTCTGCATCTTCTTTTGCTGTATACATAATAAAGGCATACCAATGTGTCACGGCCTGGCTGAAAATAGAATCAGAATCAAGAATTTTAATATTTGCAGCTCACATTCTCAAATTTATGTTAAAGTATTTAATATTGCCACATACTACTAAAGCAGAATAGCAGATTTATGTCTTACTGCTTTGCTCCATTGGTAGCTTTGAATTTTAATGAAAGTGCAGCTGTCTTCTTGCCAAATTTGGTCTTTTGCTTCTCACAGAGAAAAGGGGTTTTCTGTCATTCTGACTGACTTTGACTGGTTTTCCTTGTGCGCCTCCACATTCTGTACCCAACTTTACCACAACAATTTTAAAAGTGGAAAGAAGACCAGAACTGCTCCTACCTTCCCCTGGGTTTCATGTGCTACACTGATATAGCTCGCCATAAATAAGGGAAGGCCGAGAGAACATACTGGGCTGATAAACTAGAAACTCTCCAAGTCAGAGAGTGGGCTGTGTGAACTTTGGAAGGGAAAGGAGACACAAAGGAAGTCAAACCATCGGGGTAGGTGTGTGTGCACACCTTTTATTTCTTTTTGCCTAAAGTTCTAAATTGCCTAAGGCTGTTCCTGCCTCCTTTATTTGGGAACCTCATTCTGATTCCAGTTATAGTATTCTGCAAGTGGTACTGTGACCAGGACTCCATGTATTAGCATTGATGATCACACACTTGCAGTGGTAGACAATTTTGACCACCTGGGTTCTGCCATATCTAGCAACCTTTCCATCGATGCTGAGCCAGACAAGCAAGCATATAAGAATGTGATGCTAATGTCCAGTACCAAGCTGAAGGTCTTCCAGGTTTGCATGTTGAGCACACTGCTTTATGGAAGTGAGTCGTAGGCAACTTACAACCGCCATGAGCAATGTCTCAGCACCTTCCACATGCGCTGCATCAGGAAGATTTTGGGTACCACGTGGCAGGACAGAATTTCAAACAAAGATGTGCTTTCCCAAGCCCATATTCCGAGCATGCTTGCACTCCCATCTCAGTGATGTCTATGCTGCCTTGTCCATGTGCACTGAATGGAAGATGGCAGGATCCCCAAGGAAGTGCTCTACTGAGAGGTGGCTTCGGGCACAAGGCCCCTTGGCAGACCAACTTTGTTACAAGGATGTCTGCAAACGTGACATGAAGTCTAACAACATTAAACGCTGCTGTGTGAGAATGCCTTGCAGATTACTGCAGTGCCTGGACACAGACAGTCAGGTCGTGTATCCACAGCAGTGCCCAGAGGAGGAATGGCTACTGAGAGGAGAAACACCATGGTGTATCTGCAGCAGCACAATTGGATGCCTTCATCTGCCCCAGCTGCAACAAAACATGTCTTGATCTCTACAGCCACAGCAGGCTCTGTAATTCTCCAACAGTGTGACTCCCCACTCCCAAAGACGCACCCCTCCATTGTCTCCCAAGACAGACTGATGCCAACAAACAAAAACTGTCACTATCTCAACATCCCTTCCACTTCTTGGTATTTACTGTTTCAGATCCTTTTGTGCTTAAACCACCTGCATTACTGAATATGTAAGCTACTACTTCAAGATAAGCATCGAGTTCTTTGTTTAACAAACTGGTTAACTTTTCCACTGTGATTTCATCCTCTCCTTTCAGTTCCTCTGCAATTTCTGTCTTATCCTGTGCTATCAGAGACAGAGATCTCTTTGTATTGCTGACATCCCAGCAGATGTCTGCATCTGACCTTAGTGTTCTTAGTACCTGCCAGCATTTCCTTCTCGCTTGATTAATCCCCCATAACCTTGACAATTATATAAGCCAGTTGCTGCACCAAATAGAAAAAGACAGTGGACACAATCCACCTGCACTCTTTCCATTCAGTGCCTGCAGGTAGAGGATTCTAGGACTTGTGCACAAAGAACTGTCATCCATATCCTTTAATTTTAAGTTGTGGAACTCCTCCCAGCAAAAGAAATCTGCAACTGTTAAGTCAATTCAATTCAGTCTCCTTTACTGGCATAGAAACTGTTAAGACTACAAAGAGGTGAGAAGCTATTTCAGGCTGCCTTGCCATTGGATCTTGCCAAACTTCAGATGAGAAGTGAGATCAGGTCCTGTATACGGTCCTTTTCTTGTGCAAACTCCCCATCAGTATACTTGGAATAAGATTTAGGGCAGGGATGGGAAACTTATGCCCTTCCAGATGTTGCTGCACTCCAGTCCCCAACATCCCTTACCATTGACTGATGAGAGTTAGAATTTAGCAGCATCTGGACGGCCACAACTTTCCCATCCTGTTTTAGAATAATAAAGGTTGTGTGCAAACCATACATTTAAAGCATACAACTTGCCCATAGAATCCTGGAAACTCTAGTTTACCCTCTCAGAGAACTGTAGTTCCCAGCACCCTTAGAAGACTGTATTTCCCAGGATTATTTGGGGAAAGTCATAAGTTTTAAACATTGGATGTCCAAGCAGCCTAAAATTGATCAGAGGAGGAAGGGACGTGATCTTGACTGTTGCCAGGCAGGACAAATTTGCCTTTGCTCTGCACTTCAGAACTACCTTTGTGTCAGGTCTGGATGTTCTTAACAACATAGGTATAGTATCTCAGGCAGAATTTAATACCTAATATCCGATTTGATTTCTGAAATTGATGGCCAATTAATTGTATTGAATACATGAATTTAGTTGCTAGTCTTCTTTGGTTATCCATACTACTTTGTGTTTCGTATATTTTACTGTTTTTATCATTTGTATTTGATGTGTGATATATTTCACATTTCTTGCTCATACTGAAGTAGATATCCAAGATATCCATTATTTATTTGCAGTATCTTGAGCAAACTTACTTTTGGCTTGCTTGTCTAGAATGATTTATTAAGATACTATGCCTTATTTTGTTGTCTTGGAACATACCATTCTTAGTGTTCTTCCATATTTCAGCTAATATTGCAACGCTTGACGTTTGTAAAGAAAAAAACTCATAAAAAATGAAACGTCCATTTTTCAATTCCAAATGCATGCCACCAAGAGGAGGAAATGCAGCGTGTTTGAATGACGTTAGAATGGGCCACATAGCTGGGTCATTGTTCGCCTTTGTGTTTCCTTAATATTTGACATTTTGATTGCCCTATCTTCTTCCTTTACCTTATCGTCATTTCTTTTCTTTCTTTTTTTTTTTTTTATTAACAAAAGTTTATTAGATCTTTATACAAAAATACAAAATTCCATTTACATTTTGTCTTTTTTAGGTAACATATAGAAAAAGAAGAAAGAAAGTAGAACAAGAAGAGAGAAAAAGGAAAAAAGAGAGAAGATAGAGCACAGATAGAAATAAAAGAAGAAATGAAAGAAGAAAAAAGAATGGACAAGGATAAAGAGCAAAAAAGGAAAGAAAAAAGAAGAGAAAGAAACACAGATATTAGATAGAGTTATCTTACTTCCTCTCACATCAACACTCTCTGTAAAACATCATCCTTATAATCTACGCATTTCTTTTTCAATATATAAAACATGCCGTATTATAATTAAAATTGTATTTTTGCTCTTCATTGACATGCCATATATCAAACTTCGATGTTTTCTAACCTGTCTTGATTTCCCATGTTTCAAAGTAATTGCAACATTGACTGCCTATATATACGCTTTCACTATACAATAAAGATTTTCCTTCAATTGGCATGTCTGTGTCACATTTTGTCGTTGCTTCTTCTCATGAATATTGATACTGAGTCTTCCTCTCATATATTCAAAGGTAAGTATAATTTCTCAAGGTACGAGTATTATTCGAGTTCGTTTGGGGTGACTATTTTGCCATCTTTGCTTAAATATTCTGAAAATTTCCCCCACTCTTTTCTGAATGCTTCACTGTTTCTTTGCCTAATTGTTCCTGTTAATTTTGCAATGTCCATATAGCCTAAGATTTTTTGTTGCCATTCCTTAATTGTGGGTATCTGGTCCTGCTTCCATGATTGAGCCAGCAGCAATCTGGCTCCAGTCAATGCAAATTGAAGGAACGTTTGGTCTTCTTTTGCTATGTCCTCCCCTACTATACCTAGTAGGAATGTCTCCGGTTTTTTTTTGAAGGTATATTTGAAAAAAATTTTTAGTTCGTTGTATATACTCTCCCAATATACTTTCACATTGTCACAGGTCCACCATAGGTGGAAATAACTCCCTTCTTTCAAATGGCACTTCCAACATAATGGACTTCCCGTTTTATAGATTTTAAATAATTTCACCGGTGTAAGGTGCCAACGGTACATCATTTTATAAAGATTTTCTACTAATGACACCGAGGCCGTGAACTTCATGCCTTTGGTCCACAGTTTGTACCATTTATCAAATTCAATGTTGTGGCCTATATCCATAGCCCATCTGGTCATGCAGCTCTTAATCTCCTCATCTTTGAGGGTCCATTCTAGCAGGAATTCATAAATTTTGGCCAGTGGTTTTTTACCGTTCTGTATTAATGTTGTTTCTATTATAGATCTATCATGCTCAAAGCCCTTATTGATCTTATCTTTCTGAAACAGGCTATGTATTTGATGATATTCTATCCACCCCGAGAGTTTCGGTTTTAACTCCTCGAATGATTTCATTTTGGCCTCATTGTTTTCCCAAAGTAGGATTTCTCTATAGCTTAGCCAAGAGTTTCTCGTGGTGTTTTTTCTCACTGCCAGGACTTCTTGGGGTGATAGCCATGTTGGGGTTTTCCTCTCTAGCCAGTTTTTATACCTGTCCCACACTTGGTACAGGGATTTTCTTATTATGTGGTTCATAAAACCTTTCTGGACCTGTGGCTTTTTGTACCAAAGGTAATCATGCCAGCCATAGCCCATTCCTACCGCTTCTAAGTCCAGAATTCCCGGATTTTTTAGGCTGCACCATTCCCCCAGCCATACCAAGCATGCTGCCTCGTAGTACAGCTTGATATCGGGGAGGGAGAAGCCTCCTCTTTCTTTTTTGTCAGTTAGTAACTTAAATTGTATGCGGGGTTTTTTTCCCTGCCATACAAACTTGGAAATGGTTCTTTGCCATTCCCTGAAGTGGCTTGTCCCTGTGACTATTGGAATAGTTTGGAATAGAAAAAGTAGTTTGGGAAGGATGTTCATTTTTATCGTGGATATTCTTCCAAAAAAGGATAGATTTAATTTGCTCCAAACTTCAAGATCCTTTCTTATTTGTTTCCATAATTGATCATAATTATCTTTGAATAGATTGACATTTTTTGGTGTGAGCCAAATTCCCAAATATTTTACTTTTTTTGTAATCATTATTCCTGTATCATTTTGAATTTGTTCCATTTCATCCGGTTTCAAATTTTTTACCATAATCTTTGTCTTATTTTTATTTATTTTTAAGCCTGCCAATTGTCCGAATTCTTCAATAATTCTTAACGTTTCTCCAATTGAATTTATTGGATCTTGAAGTGTTATTACTAGGTCATCGGCAAATGCCTTGATCTTATATTCCCTAGATCCACATTTTATTCCTGTTATTTCTCCTGTCATCCTTATTTTTTGTAGAAGTACCTCCAATGTCATTATAAATAGGAGGGGAGATAGCGGACAACCCTGCCTGGTACCCTTAGATATTATGAAGTTTTCCGTGTAGTCATTGTTAATCGTTATTTTGGCCTTCTGATCTTTATATATGGTGTCAATGCCTCTCAGGAACTTTGGCCCCATTCCAGTCTTTTCTAAATTTATTTTCATGAATTCCCATGACACGTTATCGAACGCTTTCTCAGCGTCGATAAAGATAAGCGCTGCCTGTTTGTCTATTCTAGTATCCAAATATTCTATTATATTAAGCATATGGCGCATGTTGTTTCTAAGCTGCCTGCCCGGGAGAAACCCCGCTTGGTCCTCATGTATCTGGTGGACCAAGACTTTCTTTAATCTTTGAGATAGAATAGAAGCAAACAGCTTATAATCGTTGTTAAGCAGCGATATTGGTCTATAGTTCCTTACGTTGGTTAAATCTGTTCCTTGTTTGGGAATTAACGTTATTACCGCTTCTGACCAGGTCTTTGGTGCTAAACCTTGTTCCATTATTGTGTTCATGGTTTCTTTCAGGCATGGGATTAATTCCTGGCTTAGTTTTTTTGTAATATTTCATTGTAATCCCGTCAGGCCCTGGCGCTTTGCCTACTTTCCCCTGCTTGATTGCCTCAATAATTTCATCGTCTGTTATTGGTCTTTCTAATTCTATTTTTTCTTCTTTTGATATTTCTTTCAGTCTATGATCTTCTAAATATTTCGATATCTTTTGTTTGTCTTCTTGTGGTGCTTTATAAAGTTCTTTATAGAATTTATAAAAGGCCTCTCTAATTTCCTTAGGTTTATTTATAATCTTATCGTTCTCTTGTAATTTGGTGACAATATTTTGAGTCTGTTTTTTCTTTAACTGCCAAGCAAGCCATTTGCCAGTTTTATTTGCTGATTCAAAATATTTTTGTTTTAGATATCTAATCTTCCACTCCACTTCCTGATTTATCACTGAATCTAACTGGATTTGCAATAGTTTGTATGAATGGTTTAGGCTTTCGTCTTGGGGCTTTTCACTCAATTTAACTTCCACCTCTCTAACTTTATTTACAAGATCCTCTCTAAATTTTTCTCTCTTCCTTTTAAGGATACTGTTCTGTTGTATGAGAAGGCCTCTTGCCACCGCTTTGCTGGCATCCCACACTACATTGATGTTTATACCCTTATTCATATTTAATTCGAAATATTCTTTCATTGTTTGCTTTAATCTTGTAAGTGTTTCGTTATTGTCGAGTAGATTATCATTTAGCCTCCACCTATATTGTGTTTGGCTTCTGATTTTCCATTCAATCATTACCGCGTTATGGTCAGAAATTAACTTGGGCATGATTTCTGCTTTGACTATATTTGGAGTTAGTTCTTTTGATATCCATATCTGGTCAATCCGGCTCCAACTCTTGTTGGGATCTGAATAGAAAGTAAATTGTTTCACTGTCGGATTTTTTATTCTCCAGATGTCGATCAGCTCATTATTTTCCACTAGATTTACAAAGGTACTTGGTAATTTCCCTTGGTTGGATTTGTGTTTCTTGGCAGATTTATCCATTTGCACAGATGGGACCCCATTGAGGTCTCCCATCATGATTATTTTGTATTCTAAATAGTCTATTAGCATCTCATTTAATTTCTTATAAAACTCATGTTTTTTCCCATTCGGGGCATATACACCTACTGCTATGATCTCCTGACCTTCCAGTTGTATTCGGACCCCCACTATTCTCCCTTCTTTGTCCTTAAATATCTGTTCAGCCTTAAATTTCTTGTTTATATAGATCACTACCCCCCTTTTTTTGTGTGTGTCTGCCGATATAAATTCGTTGCCTAATTTTGAGTTTTTTAACACTCTAATGTGTTTTTCTGTAATATGAGTTTCCTGCAGACAAATAATGTCTGCTTTATGCCTAGATAACACATGACCCACCTTATTTCTTTTGGCCTTGTCATTCAGGCCGTTGACATTCCACGAAATCACTTTGACTGTCATTAGATATATTTATTAAATATTTATTCTTTATTGAAGTACCTTAAATACTATCCTCCTTTAATTCTTGTTCTAAATCTTGAACTGATTCCTCTTCCTCATCGTCTGCTCCTTCCAGTTTCCCCAGTTCTTTGTATCTCCTCCCAAACTTTTTAATCTCTTGTTGTGAGTTTATCTTGAATTTTTTGTCTTTATAGAAAAAAGATACTCCTTCGGGGTATTCCCACCGAAATCTTATGTTATTAGCGTTTAAGAGTCTGGTCAGTTCCTTATAAATATTTCTTTTTCGTAGAAAACGGTTTGGGATGTCTTTAAAAACTACCACTGCCTTACCTTCTATATTCAGATTTTTCGCCCTCGCTTCTTGGAGGACGTGGTTTTTTATTTCTACTGAACTAAAGGTGACAAGGCAGTCTCCTGGATATTTCTTTTTAGATTTTGTCTGGTTTGTGTTAACCTTGATCCTGAATGCTTTGATTATCATCCTGTCTGCATCTTCATCTTTAATATCAAGTAATTTGGCCGTTTCTTTCACCATCATTTCTCTCACATTTTCGCCCTGTGTCTCAGTAATCCCTCGGAATTTCAAATTTTGCGCTTTTAAATTCATCTCTAAAAAAGCTAAATTATCCAAAGTATCTTCCTGAACTTTAATTATATCCTCTATTTGTCCTTTGATTTTTTCACCCTCTTTCTTGTTCTCTCTTATTTCCTTTTGGGCTTTTTTAGTCTGATCTTCTACTGTTTGAATTTTTGTTTTCAATTCTTTCATCTGACCTGTGAGATCTGCTGCCAAGTTTGTTAATTTGGCCCCAATATTGTTTTCGCTTTCCTTTACCTCTCTCCTAATTTCTCTAATTTCGGCCAATATTTTTGCCATATCGCTCTCACTTTCTAAGTCTGGTTTGGATGATTTTTTATCTCCTGGTGTATTGGACCTCTCCTTATTGGGTTTATGCGACATCCTGGCTTGGTTTCCCTATCTTATCTTAGTGTATGTTGTTAATTATAATATTATCCTGTTGCAAGGTGTATATCCCCAAGCAGTCCCTTCCTTTAAAGTTTCAGTTTGTTGTTAAAGCAGTGCTATTTCACTGCACTCACTCAGACATCAACAGATAATCACTAAGCACACATCCCCTTTTCCCCCTTCTGCTCCTCCCTCCCTTCTTAAACACAATGTAATAGTAATACAATATAGTTCTCACAAACAATATGCTAATAATACATTGATACAATCCCCCTTTCTGGGGCTTTATGTTGATAGATGGTCGGTCGTGTTTCTCTCTGGGATTCCGTTGTTCCTGGAGAGAAATCCAGGTGGGGCAGGCGATAGAGAAAGGCAGTTGAGGAAAAGAAAACCTCTTTAGAATGTTCTGTAGTTACTCCTGGCCACACAGTGTTCTTTCACTACAGTTGCAGAGTAGGTGTCAATTCAATTCGAAACAGTTGGAAACAATTATACATCTCAAGTCAGTTCAGTTCAGTTCAATACAGTTGCAAAGCAGCCCGTCACGAGCCACAATGATGCTTTCAGTACACCTCCGGCTACCACATTCCATACATTTCACTTTACACCATTCCCAGGCAGAACAAGTCCGTTCCATTCAGCTCCCTTTAACTCCCAAACCTACAGTCATTTCTTATAGGTAGCCGTTCTGTCCGCTGTCGTATGCAGTGTCCCTTCATATATTTGCAACTGTTTGTTAAAAATCCTGATGCTCTTAGAGCAGCGTTTCCCAACCGGTGTGCCGCGGCACACTAGAGTGCCGCGAGACACCGGCTGATGTGCCGCGGAAAAAGGGACCTGCAGCCCAGGGCTGCACAGGACCGTGGCGGCGGCGCTGCTGGAGCCCGGCGGCGAAGCGGAAGCCAGGGCGGCGCTGCTCCCTTGGCTGCTACAGCAGCAGCAACAGCAGCCTCGCGCGAGAATCCCGACTGGAAGCCTCGCGCGCGCCGCGCTACAGCTGATCCCAGAGGTAACTCTGGGTCAGGAGACCCGGCGCAGCCGGGTGGGGGAGGAGCGGTGTGCCGCGAGATTTTTTCATTGATTCAAGTGTGCCGTTGCCTAGATTAGGTTGGGAAACACTGTCTTAGAGTATATGTGGAGTTTTATATAGGCAAGTAAGTATCTGAGAAGGCAGTGCACGGAATTCTCTCGCTGATATTAATGACTGCTGGAGTTAAACCAGCCTCATTACGATAATATACTGTCCTGTCTCAGCGGTTCCTTCCATCTGGAGCTTCCTTCGCATTCACGTTATTAATAATCCAAAGACATAGTCACATATTGGGGTTGTTGTCTGTTACTTTTAACTCCCGACAAGGTTGCCTTTAGCCCCCCCGTTTCAATTATAAACGCCGACTTACTCGTATTTCTCGCTTCCATGCGCCATTTTCAGAGAGGGTTGAGAGAGACTCCTTAGTTACGTCTTTTCCAGCTATCCCCAGCTTCTTCCCCCCTTTTTTGGGGGGGATAAGCGAACCGGGGACAGCCCTAAACAGCACTAAATCACAGAGTGCTTCACCGCTCTTCCTTGGAGCTCGAGGCTTCACTTTGTAGGCTGTGTCTGGTCCCGCGTCCTCGTCTCCACCCTCTGCCTTTCCCGACTCACTTTCCCGGGTCGGTACTCACGGAGGGGAGACGTTCCGAACAACAGTGGGTTCCTGAACCCCAGGGTCTCTTCCACCTGGGTTCCGAGGTCTGCGTAGCCTCTGCAGGACCTCTATTTAGCCTTCCAAAGTTCAGGGTTGTCTCTACGAGCTAACCCTGCGCTCCGTCCGATGGCGGCGAAACCGGAAGTCATTTCTTTTCTTCATGGTTTTTTTTTTTATGTTAGATTGCTGGGAGTCCAATAAGCTGCCGCTTCTCTCCTGATATCTTGAGAACATGTTCAGAAGAATCCAAGTTAGCAATGTCTACTATAGCAAAAACACAGAATATCCACTCCCTCACAACACTAGAAACATCTGCAAAAAACTGGACTACAGTATTAATATTCATTCAGATGGGGGTGTGCTACCATTGTGGGCTTCTGGTGAGCATGCGCTTACAGTTCCTTTCACTCCAAGAAGCCTCCATTGGCTGCCACGTGCTTTGATTCATCACTATCATACAGGCAAGTCATACATCCTGCAGCCCATTGCTTGCAAGTGATACAATCCTCTTCCCATCAGTGGGTCTTCAAATTATTGTAGGGGGGAAATTGTTTCAAGAGCAGTCAACTCATAGTAGGTCATTGGTGGCAGAATGTGATTCTCCCATCATCCACTAGCACCTACATTGCTATTGCTAGAATGTATGACTGTGCAACTGCCACAGGAACCTTTTTAATGCAACTTTTGATAAGTTATTAGTGTGTTTGCACTGTGATGCAATTGGTTGTATGCTGCCCTGAAATTCTAAATACGTTATAGGGCAGTATATGTTTTAAATGAGATACAACAAGAAAGATTTGCTGTGTAATTTTGGCTTCTCTTAACTTCAAAACCTTTTTAAAGATGCAAACTCCTCTATATGATTGCTTTTCTTTGGACCATTACTGTATATATATTCTCTGTGTTCGTTTTTAGTTTGCAGAAGGCTCTGGGTCTGCATATATAGGAGAAAATGTTTTTGAGGCCCTCACCTCCTTTTAGATATCATCTCTATTTCACATTATATTATTAATGTGTCACAGTCCTTCTATTAAACTATCCTGTTGCAAACCGGGTGCTGATAGTGGCATTATGAGTCCAGAGTGAAGTAAACTATGGAAGAATATGTTTAATGTCAGCGCAGGCAACAGAGCCAAGAGATGAATTGAATTTCTTTCTGATGAATCTTATGGATCAGCAGATTTATTCAGAGTTATTTAAAAAGCAGTTAACATTCCATTAGCAACAAACTGCGATCTGTGTCAGCAATAAGACACTGTTCAGTCATTTATTTTAGAGCAAGAAGTCACTGCAGAGAGAAATACCATTATTAAATATCTAGCAGGCAGATAAACACCCTGGATGTGCCTTGATATTTATCTTTTTTATTATAAATATTAGATTTACCTGTTACAGTCCTATTGAAATATTTTGATTTTAACTATTTTTCTTGCTCATTTCAGACCAAGGAAGCCAGCAAATGCAATTCTTATTTTTTATCCTTCAGAGTTGCAATTAAAATATACTGCTTAAACTGCGGGTAAAATAGCATTTAGAGAGTTATTTTAATGTGGTTTTATGGTTCTAGTCAAGCTAACCCAGCATCACCTTTCTTCCAGTCTATACTGGATAATCCAAAAGACCACACTTAGAATAGCCCCTTCTTTCCCAAAATAGAAGTTAAGGGAAGAGATCTGGGTAGTTATGCCCAGGGTAGGTTCTCGAGTGTTAATTATGGCAGGGTGAGTCTTGGGATAGCCACATAATTGCACCAGTGGAGTAGGTGCAAGTGTGATAGTCATATAGGGTTGTGCAGCAACAGCGGAAGCAGAAAGTGTTAGAGCACAGATGAAAACACCTGGGGAGGTCTGTGTGAAACAAATCCATCCTTGGTGGAGCATCAGTATAATTTATAGGGATGTGCTAGAATATCTGGGTGGAGAAAGAGGAAGGGTATGGTCAAAATTAAATGGCTCAACCTCCTTGTACAATCCAGGTTTCTCTATTGAGAATTTGTTCTTTTAGGGCCAATCATGAAAGACAGCCACAATGTTGTGAGGATTTTGGCACAATACTTCCCCCCCCCCAACATGCACACTCTGGAGCCTTCCTTCACTCTACCAATTCTTCTTGGAATGGCAGGGTTTAGCACTGTTGTTGCCCTGCTTCCTGCGGAGGTTGTATGCAAAGAATGAGTGCATCTAAGTCCTAGACAAAACCCCAATGTCAACATATCCTAAAGCTTCCGATCACAGCATTGCTGATCTAGGCTATTAGGATTGCTAGGTAGGGACATAATCCATACATCACTGCACCCACATAATGCCCATTCATTTTATCTCACTGTAAGAAAGTGCCACTTGTTGAATGCTCTAATGTATGTTGCAGGCTGACCCAGATCCCTGCGGTCTTCACGACTGAATGAATTTAAGTGTGTCTTACAGCATCTTCCCCCACTTCTCTGCCAAGGATAGCTCAGCCAGAATTCCACAGTTCTTGCGCTACTGATATAATTTCACTGTACTCTTGCCAACGAAGCTGACACAGCAGAGACAGTAAATCAGTAGCTCCTACCAGTTCCACACCATCAATATTATAAATGCATCCTGCGGGGCAGGCATTACCAAGCGCCCTTGCTGTTTGCAATGCTCGAAACAGCTTTTAAAATTTGTAGTTCTTAGTTTACAGAAAGTCAAAAAGGATACAAGTAGGAAGCAACAAAAAGTATTTTTAAAAACTACCTGTATTGAACTAGTATTAATAAAATCACATTAGTATTCAATGTGGCACATGCATTGGTTAATTAAATGACTTTGATTCAGGGAAGCCCCTAACCAAGTGCTTAATTAACTTCAGTAATACCAATAGTAGATTGCAATGGTACCCTATACTTGGGGGGCTTCATTTTTCTATTATAACTATCCTAAAAATGACTCAGTGCTATTCCATTGTTAGGACACTGCAGATCTTGCAGTATTTTTATGTAAATATGCTATCACCACTTGATCAGGGAAACTCAGCAAAAATTTCCAACACATTGTCCCAAGTAGGTAAAACAAATTCTACACTGAGTTGCTCACTATAATTGTTACAAAATTTATTGTTTTATAATTCGCTATGTATAAAGTATTTAGTCTGAGTAAATACAACTCTTCTAAAAAATAAAATAAAATAAAATAAAATAAAATAAAATGAGGGCATTATGCTTTATTTTGCTCTTAAAACGAGAGGTGCTCCTTTAATGGTGGAGGACACGCCAGTGGATAACAGCTTCATATTTTCCCGTACAAAGTTGCGTTGTTGCACCGAAGCTGATCTGACATAGGTATTCCTACAGTCGACTTTTGCTGATGAACTTGGTGGCACAGTTTGTGGGGGCATGCCGTTGATCTCATACATCCATTGCATTGCTGTGGTCTGAAAGCACCAAAGGGAAATTTCAGTAGAGATGAGTTCATAGTCTATTACTGTGAAGCAGACAACAGCTATCTGCCACAATGTGTGTAATTAGGTCATTTATTGTTCCCAGCATAGGGGGTGCCTCAAAAAGCCACATTACCGGAACTGCACCATGGTGGAAAAAAACATTACCATGCAATAATAAAGCAAGGCAGAACATTTCGTTTTATGAACTAAGAGCAGAGCGTTAGAAATATGTATACTGTCTAGCGCCCTAGGTAATCAAAACTCTTGTTAATGCTCAACAGTCTGAGATGCAGCTTCTGAGGGAATTAGTTCACAGCAGGAAGTAAGCAGAAATAATAAATGGGCTGCTGGCTTTATTTGTACCCCAGGGATTAATAGGGTGCTTGAAATAAACAGCATCAACTTCTGGCATCTTTGTTTGGGTCAAGTGAGTCATCTCACACTATGGGTAGGAAAGGCAACTCAGAATGCCACACTGTAAATTCTGTACATGGACAGGGTGTGATATGGATACTATAGCAACCAAGAACAAAAGTCATTTTCAGGTACCTTCTTTATAGTAGAGCTGACCTATTTCACTAGAAGGAGATAACTAGCCACAGAAAGGATATTTTATAAGCATTTATTTTAGAGAAAAAATCCTTAAGTCCATGAGCCTACTACAGTAAAGTCCCCTATCAGGAATCCCATTGTCAGGGCTCACCTGTATTACTAATGTTGCTTTGTGTTTCTTGCTGTACATATTAGGCTTGAATCCAACAGTGATCCAGGTTCCTGTTGAGTCAAGTGGAAGAAGTTCCCCAGCTTGAGGCGATACAGAAAATTCTGGATCGCTGCCTGTTAGGAAGTATGCCGTGTAAGGCTCTGGGTACCTAAGTGAAGAGCATTCAAAATATATCATACAACATTTATCACCATGCAATGGTAGTCCTAAATAATTGGTATTCTGCTACAGGAGATCAGCAATAAAACATTAATGGTGCCTTATAGCTGTGCTTCCTGTTATTCAACTTAGTACATATACTGGTTTTCTTAGCCAGCCTATTGGAGAGACTTTCTGAAATGCTTGCAGTAATACTTGCTTAAAAAATATATATATACAACATGGTTTTTTAATGTAAGCTTCTCCTCCTTACTGCAGGCATTCATCTAACTAGTGGTTTCCTCCTTACTTGGACAGAAGGAGGCAGATGTGTTCCATTCAATCTACCACACTTCTTCCAAGGAATCTGGGAGTCTTCCAAATTAAGAGGAAGCTGCAAGAAATAGCACTCTCTCTCTCTCTCTCTCTCTCTTACCATAGTAACAGAAGCTTCAAGAATCTAAAACACAATTGGTTAGGAAAATCATTGACCTAATAAGTCCTAACTAAAAAAACAAACAAACCCTACTGGAAAGGTTATTTGGCCAGCATATAAGAGGCCAGTCAGTAAGAGTTCAGAAACTTGCATTCCAGGAAATGTTGCTGACATCCTTGCTGAAGGATAGGGCAGAGTTGTGCCTGGGAATCAGCTGGAGAAATGAGAAAATGCAATTCTCCATTCACTACCTCTCTCTGCAGGTTCCAGGGCAGTAACAGATCAAACCAAAACATCAAAAAGGAAATGAAGGCCAACATCACCCAGATTAGTGTTGTAGCACATCATGAGCCTAAGGGTACTTCCTGTGATAGGAATAAAATAGTAATAAAATACTGGCTTGCTCAGTAACCAGAGAAAAATTTGCCCAACTTGCCTTTAGGGGATAAATAAAAACACTGACCCTAAAGAGTGGGTAGATATGCTAGAACAGGCTTCCTCAACCTCGGTCCTCCAGATGCTTTGAGACTACAATTCCCATCATCCCTGACCACTGGCCCTGCTAGCTAGGCCAAAAACATCTGGAGGACTGAGGTTGAGGAAGCCTGTGCTAGAACATGTTGTTGCTGCTTTCAGTTCCTGCTACTGCAGACCAGGCTTAGTGTATAAAAAACATCCCCACATGGATTAGGGAATGGTCTATTACTACCCTGAGAACAGTTTTTGCTTCCAGAATTTGTAAATCCAGCACAAGCCCACTATTTCATGGCACTGATAGTACACAGCTAAAGACAGCCCTCATCCTAAACACCCATATGTATTCTTAATTGAGCCAGTGCTTATTTTGTAACAGTTTTTTATTATTACAACTAAAGGAATCTTGTCTCTTGAAGCAATTTATGATTGCAAAGTAATTCTCTGCAAAAAAATAATAATAATCCCCAAATATTATTTTTAGGCCCTCTACATTATTCATACATCCGTGGATATGTTCTCAAGTTTATTAGATTATACCCAGTCATATTAATTAGTTTCTAAAGAACATGTCACAAAGGTAAACTGGGTCACTTGGTATTTCAAAGTGAATATTGCACTGATTACCGTATTTTCCTTCTGTACACAGTGATTTTTTATATAAAAAATGCAATCTCTAATTCTAAATATAGTTCCCAACAAAAGCAAGGCTTGTTCAGGTGTTCTGTGTGTTTAATTAATACGTAAGGGGGAGCACGGGGGGGGGGGGTGAGATCCTAATTCTGCTTTCCCATTTCCACCCCCCTCCATAAGTCAGAGGGATAACTTCAACAGGGAGTCTTCTCTACTAGTGGGGGCTCTCTGTGTGATTTAAAATCCTGGAAAATCAAGATGTGGGAATCTTCTATGAGCTGAAAAGGCTCCCTGCTGCAGAAGTTATCCATGCAACTCATGGAGGGCAAGGGGGGAGGAGTTCATGTGCTTTTCTTCCCCCTCCCCCTTGACTGTTGATTAAACATAGAAGTAGGATGACTGAACAGGACAATTTGATCCAGGTCCACAGAAATAAAAAAATAAGTACATTATATGGGCAAAGTCATTTAATTTGTCAGATAAATAATAAATTGCTTTTTCAATTCCACGATTGCCTTTTATATATATATATATATATATATATATATATATATATATATATATATATATATATATCTTTTCGGGGAGCAAAAATTATTAAAGGTTAAGAATGGACTTTTTGAAAAAAGAAAAAAGCAATTGGATATTGTTTGAAATGCACATTTCAAGGTAGTCTTGTTATCATGAGATAATTTACAGCGGTAAAGTTTAATATGACAAGCGCAAGATAGTTGATAGGCACTTTTCAAGAAAATGATGACATAACTACAGGAGTATAAAGGGCCTATCATTTATCATCATTGATTGCATTATGTACCTGTCCAAGAGAAACTTTGCTTTAATCAATCACTCTGGGGCATGAAGTTTAGACAACAAAATATATTTCAGCTCTACGGATGACCCACTGCACTTTTGGAGAGAAAGCTCAAAACCCCTTAATGAAATAAAGGTTGGTTACACTGTTAGGTAACCCAGCCAGGGGCCAATATTACCTTGGTGCCTCCAAAGTGCCATTTTCCAATAAGATATTTTAAGTATTTTTCAGTATCAAGGAAATCTTGCTATGCATATGAGTAACATTTTGCTCACAGCAGGTTTATATTAACCACTGTACTTATATACCCCACATACCATGCTCTTTACTAGAAACTTGATTCTTTACTTACTTTCCTTACTTCTTCATAAAATCTGGCAGACCTGATATATATGTATGTATGCCCACTCAACAGCTGCTAAGGTTTGGGGTGCCTGTTTCTGTCAATGTTCTCATTTAGACAGTGAAAACATATATAAGTGTCTTTTTCTATATAGTTTCCAATATGATACAAACTTACTATATTTATCATTAGTATGATCCCTGGACTCATTTCTTTCTGACTTTTGAAATAAATGGCCAACCAGCAATCATGGCACACCTAGATATGGTTGGGGTAGGAAATAAGTGCTGCTTTTCCCAGTGAGACTTGTCACACTTCAATTACATTATCTTGTGCTTATAGTACAGCACCATGGTGCTTCACCTATTACTTTCTGGTGGGTGGGTATAAATATTACAATCATCAGACCCAGTGCTATTTTTCTAGGGTGGGTGTGTGTAGGAACTCACCATGAACACCTCCCTCATTCTCTTAGAATGGCAATGGCACCTACCTGAGAGGTACCAGAACTGAGTTCTGGCTGAAAAAAAAGCCCTAATCACATCTAAGGAAAACAGGGAAGTCTGAGCTTCCCTGAGACTTTCAGGATTTAAAAAGAATAAGGAATTCCACATTCTGGCAATTCTTCGTCTGATAGCAAGCCTAAGGAATTAAGCTTCTCCTGGTAGCACTATAAAAATGTTTGTTTAGCAAAACCAGGAGGGATGACAACCAGAGTAATGAATAATATAAAATATTAGTTTCCTGAGACTAATGCAGTATGTGTCCTATTTGATAAATGACATTTTACCCCAGTCACCCTTATCTGCCCCATGCATGCTGTCATGTTTGTTTGTTTATGAATTAAATACAGTATATCCCACCTTTTCCCCAGAAGACCCTAGGGCAGCATATGATGTCTAGTAAAGCCACAGGTGCAAAGGAAAAGCTGAGGGGTTTGATGTACACTCTTGACTGTTCCTTGGCAAGTGGGGCTTGCATTCCATGCCTTTTAAATAGGGCACAAACTGGAAGACGTGCTGGGATTGTTTTCACTCAGTCTGAGCTCTTGAGTGCAGAGTGGGCCTTGCAGTTGGTTCTGAATTTAAGCCCCACTTTTGGCAATAATCCTTGCAGCTGTAGCTTGAATACAAGTGGGCTGAGAGGAAAAAATCAGTAGCATGCTTTGAGTGCACTACTGATTCTTCCTCTGAAGTCTCAATCACCTAACATATAATAATAATAATAATAATAATAATAATAATAATTTATTATTTCTACCCCGCCCATCTGGCTGGGTTTCTCACGATGTTCTATGATGGATGGCTGTTCACACCTGCCAAAAGTGGGGTGCAGAGGGTGGACCAGATGTGGGCAGATCCAGTTCTTTATCCCTGTCCTATATAAAAGCATTAAAAGTAGTACTAATTGCCACTATCTTGAAAGTAATGTATCCCACAATTTAGATCTGTGATGTGTAAAATATGTGTATTTGGCCTTCAGATTAAAAACACTTCCAATGATATTTCAACATTTAGTGAAAGATAAAACATTTAAAAACATACTAACAGGACTATATTAAACATTGTTTACTCGAAGTATGATTTGCTGAGTTCAGTTACAAAATGCTTAGGACTGTGCACAACACTATGGTTTTCTGGCATCAATATTTTTTCCTACATTTTCCCCCTAATGAATAGAAGTCTAACAGTACCATTCATTTTCATAGCTCTCTCCTACTGTAGCCAGGCAGGTGAGACCTTCTAGCTCATAAGGCCCACACCTGAATGAGAGTCATTTTCACAGAAGAAAGGCATGCCAGGTTGCTGTTATTTTAAACAGTGGCTTCAAATATTCATCCAAATATTCATCCAATCCTCCATTACTAAGCTAGAAACCTCATGACCTTCCTGTACTTTAAAGTTCTAGATACGAGGTCAATAGGGCCAGAATTCTTTCCCTGTGTCTAACAAATGCAGGTTTTCCCTATTCCTCAGAAGATGATGAAGAAACATATGAAGAAAGAAGGGCGCTCATCAAGGGAATTGTCAGTGTAACAAATTGCATTCTTTGCTAGAGAATAGAAAGAATGGGGAAAACAGGGGCGGGGAGGAATATTTTCCAAGTGTATTAAAGGCTGTTCTATGGTTTCTCTGACATGAATAGGCTGCATCATGGATCCTCTTTCTATATAACTATAATGATTCAGACTTTATTATACCTTTTCCTGGAACATTAGTTCTCTTCACTACTATCAAACACCTACCAGCAGATTACAGCATTGCCAATGCAATTACTTCAACTTTTGTGCTCAGAAACAGCCTATTCTATTGAACCTGATAGCTTCACCATTGTGACAGAAAGCATTGCCATATTTTGAAGGATCCTCTCCGCTGACAGCCATGAGCGATAGCTATAGCAACTGTCCGTCTCAGGTACACAGACGCAAGAAGTGGGCTCTTTGCAGAAAATCAATAATGGCCAAGGACATCCTTTCAACTCGCACTCTCTTCCAAACACTTAGCTGAACAGGCAATAAAAATTAGATTTAGAAATTATGGGGACTTCCTTGTTCCCACTATTTAGAGATAGGCAAGCTTCCCAAAGCTTTCCTTAGATCACTTCAGAAATTACCTGAGTTCTTAAAAAAGAAAAACAGAATTTAGGCTCAATCCAAGGGCTGATAAGAAATACTCTGTCCTTTTCCCCACCTCCATTCCCCTCTGTGGAGGTGTATTTGGCCTGCAGATCATAGTTTATTTGGCCCTTTCCCCATGCTTTCATTCCCATAGTGTTTTTTTCTTCACTCACAGAGGCAGGCCCACTAAGAGATGGGTATAGGTGGTACCGGGCCCAATGTCAGGATGGGTCCACCATGTGAAGCAGCAACTGTTACCTGTCTGTGTTACTTGCATGCAGATCCACAGGGAAGCCCATTTGCAGTGCTTCTGCCACTGGAAAGCACAGAAGCAGAAGAAAGTAGCAAGAGAGGGTGGAGCAAGGAGGCAGAGGAGACCAAAACAGGCCACTTTCACCTCCAGGTAAGAGCTACTCAAGCAGGAGCCAGCCAGCAGAGGGAAGCAAGAAGGCCTTGCCCTGTGGCAGCAGGAAGCAGCAAATACATCATGCTTGCAGGCATCGGTGGCTATACCTTCCATACACTGTATGTCCCCAGCCAGAGAAGGACTCTCCAGGGCTACTGCCTGAGGGTGTGGTTGTGGCACACACCAGCACTGCCACCTCCTCCTCACCATCTCTCTGCTTTTAAGGTGTTTGCTGCCGCTGGGAGCAAGCGGGAAAAGCAAAAGCAGCATTGACTCACCAGGAAAACAGTTTGAGGAGGGCAGGGCTACCATGAGATGTTTTCCTTTTGTGTGTTCTCTTTTGTTTGTTTCAGTTAGGGTTGGCAAATTGTTTATTGTTCTAAAATGCCTGGGCTGTGTGTGATCTTGCAGTTAAAGCATGGAGCGGTGTGCATGCTTATTTCTCAACATGGTGAGCAAATGTTACACTGCAGCTTCCTTTTCCTCTACCAAGAAAGGCTCAAAGCTGTATACGTGGCCTTCCCCTTCACCTCTTTTTATCTTCGCAACAATACTGTGAGGTAGATGGTTCAGCTGCCAAAGTTGTGAAAGTGCACACATTTTTATTTTATTTTTTGCATATCATTCTTGACCTGGGTTGGCAAGATTTTTTTTTCTGTTTTTCTCATTTTGCTTTAAAGTATCAGGACTGTGGAATGTAGCAGTTAAAGGAATGGGGGGGGCTGTTTTCTTTGTGCATGTTTACTCCTCTTAGAGCTCAAGGCTTTGTGCATTGTCCCCCCTCCTTTTTATCTTCAGAACAACCCTGAGACATAGATTAGACTGAGTTAAGCAGCAGTGTAAGCAGCAGTGCTTGCCAATAGATTGCAGGGGATATGAATGCAGGAGGACCCAAATCCACATACAATGTACTGGACCCAGGAAAGCACGTTGACACCCCTGGCCATAGAAACGAATGGAACCATCAAATCTTATGGGGGCAGAGAAGGAAAACTACTCAATTAATTCCTATTAGAGTAGGCAAAAAGATATGTGGGGCAAAACATGAGGTAAGAGGGAGCAGCTATTGCTACAGTTCCAACCCCATCCCAGATTTTGCCCCCTGCACTTCTTAAAATCAAGCCCTGTGCAATGTAATGGAGTGGCATAGCTCCATTATATTACATAGACCTAATTTTAAGAATTTAAGATTTCTGCAGGGATCCAAGGCTTTGGCTGTGAGAGAAGCAAGACCCTCTTGGGGTGCTGATGCTGTCAACCCCTCCATCACAGGCTCAGGTTGTATATAGGTGTAAATAAACTACGGTATATGTCAGATTGACACCAAAGTCTGCACTGTGCCTCATTTATAAAAGGGAACATGAATCCTCAATGAGCGCCTGGAACCCTGGAATCTCGCGCTACTCAGAGATGGAGGTGGCCTGCAACAATACTACCTTTCCCAGCTTTGCCTTGTACTTTTACATGGAATGTAATCCTTTGCATTTACCACTAATTATTAACATTCTAAGATACCATTGGAAATGCTGTAAGAACAGTCTGCTATCGAGTCCTTGCTTAATGACCAGATTTCATCTTTGTTTCTATTATTTCCTAGTTAATACAACATACACACGTTGATACAAAATGGAGCCCGGGGAGAAAGTCCTTAATTTACTCTCAGTAATTTGCCCTGATTCACTTCCTGGTAGATGATACCATTATCTTACTATGTAACATTTTCAATTAACCAGAATTTTTGTTTGGTACGTTTTGTTTGATACCGGTAATTGTTTTTGGATTCATTCATTCATTCATTCATTTTTGTTAGTAATAATAATAATAATAATTCTTTTATTTGTACCCCGCCCATCTGGCCGGGTCTCCCCAGCCACTCTGGGCGGCCTCCAACAGGTATAAAATACATTAAAAATATCACAGGTTAAAAGCTTCCCTAAATTGTTAGGGGAGGGCAGAGCCTGAAACTTGTTGCAAGAAACAAATGCAAACCCCAAAATGCTCTAGGCATAAGGAACACCATCATTTTAGACAGAACATCTTTGGACAATATATTTATTTTGTATGCAGCATGATTACACAGGAATAATAATAGCCTGATGGTGATGAAAGTTATATCCCCATAATGATCCAGGAAAGTTATTCACCTGAAACAATTTCTATATGGTCCCACAGCCTCAATAGACGTTAACCTGTTTAGGCACCACATTCTTAGTATAGCATTATTTCCAAACATGTCCTGATCTGGCGGGGGAGGAATCTGGTATCAATCTTATTGACTAGTTGCATATTGTCCCTAAATAAGCTGAATCCGTTGGATGCTACATTTCATCCTCAAAAAAAGGTTTCCCCCCTTAGATATTCTTACCTTGTTTGGCTTGTAAGCTTAAATTTAACTACCGATTCCTTGTTTAAGCCAGCTGCTTCAATATTGATGACATCATCCACTTCTGGTTCAGTGGCAACAAACAGTATTGGAAACTTCCAAATGCCTCCCGTGACACACTGTACCACCAACGTTGCCGGATGCCTTCAAAATTAAGTTTAAAATATTCATTATAATAGAAGGCATAATGCAACGTTAAGTCAAATAAATCAATGTCCAAGGTGCACTTATATTCTTGTAGACCTGTAATGCATTACACAGCTGGTCATAAATTGGACTGCAGATATTATTTTTATGCAGGATAGTATATCCATTCTTACTTTGGAAAGGGCTGTCAGCTAAATATCACATTATTTTCCCCATCTGTTTCTGTAAAGAATGAAGAACCAAACTAATTGGCGCAGTCTAATTCACCTTACGCTTACATTTCAGTAGCAGTCTTGATTTCTGCAAGGTGACACCTTGATTTATCATGTTGATGAAAAGGAGAACTGTTTACAGTATGGCAACAGTATGACAGCTCAGTAATTGAGATGTAATTTAAGTTCTAGTTTCCAAAGAAACGTAAAATTCTGTCATTAAAGTCAATGACAACTCCCACAGACTTCACTTGAGATGGAATTTTATTCCTAAAGAAGCTACATCTTAAAAAGAATTATTATTCTCTCCACCCCGCCCCTGAACTGCTGTAACTATTTAACGTGTTCTTCAGATATAGTTAATCTTGACAACAATAAAATATACTGTGGGACAAAGGATGAGTGACAATGAGCCGTCCAACACCATCCAATAAATTCCACAGAGAAGTAGAATCTGAATCCACATATCTCAGTCAAACGTTATCCAAAAGCCCATAGATTCATTTTCTTCACTGTTCTTCCCTCTCCCAAAATGATGCAGGATGAGACACCAATTGGTGTTTCACATAATGAGAAGTACTGTAGTGCATTTTCAGAGCAATTCAACTCTTCTTAGATTGACACTCATTGCTTAGCTAGGGCCACTGATATAAAAATGGCCAAAATTGGTCATTTTCAAAAGAAAAGCAGGAGGGAAATTTGGAAGGAACAGAATGTATTTACTCCTTGCTGTTGATACAGTGCTCTGTATGAACCCCAGGGCATAAGACAATTATGCAAGCAAGCTTCTCTGGTCACTTTAAGAGATGGGACAGTTCCAGCATGTTTTTGCAACACATGAAAGAGGACATATTTATGGATCTCCATGTACAAATTCAGATTCCTGCATCAGAATGAATTGTTGAACTAGAAACACAGCTTCAGAAATCAGGATAGCAACTGTTGTTTTTATAAGGTTCCAAAGCCACTGGCCAAGCATGCACACACACATGCCATCACTCCATGGAAAAAAAAACCTGAATATAAATTGTACATCATATTTCAGTATGCATGTGCAAACTTATTTCCTGTATCTTGTGCATAGACCAGATTTTTATGGCATTTTTTAAAGGTTTGTTGGGGCCAATGCCATCAAGATTCCAAATCATGCCACGAGTCTATGCAAATATAGCAAGCTTCTCTTTATAGACCCCCCCCAAAAAAATGGGCATTTGAGAATGTGGGGTCAGGTAGGTAGCTGTGTTAGTCTGACGTAGTCAAAATAAACTAAATTTTTTTTAAAAAAATGTCAACTAGCACCTGTAGAGACCAACTAAGTTTGTTCTGGATATAAGCTTTTGTGTGCATGTATCTAAAGAAGTGTGCATGCACATGAAAGTTTATACCCAGAACAAACTTAGTTAGTCTCTAAGGTGCTACTGGACAATTTTTTAATTTATTTATTTATTTTGAGAATGTGGGGGTTAGGCTAGCATATTCTGTCTCTCCATGTGACCACAGTTGCATGAAAGGAAGCACCTGGAAAGATCTATTGAATTCACAGGAATAGTGGTAGCCAGTATTTACAGGCCATTTGGTGTCTGTGATGCATAAGAGAATTATCATCATCCCCTAGGGACACAGGAAAAAGCATTGCTAGTCCCATGTAATTAACATACATACATACATACATGCCATACTTGGCCATATATATGAATCAAACATCCAGACCTAAATAAGCCTGAAGAAACAACAACAGAAAGAGGTTTCAAGGAAAAGAATGGAGGCCTTGTATCAGGCCTAGAGAAATCACAATTGGGCACTGTACCTCATTGGTTTGCTAGGTGCAAATATGACATTGAAGCTCAAGGTCACAATTCCAGTTTTCGGATCCCGGAGTTTCTTCAGCAAGTTTATAGCTACTGCAGACTTCATCTGAAATGCCACTCTATCAGATTCAAACTCAATATCATACATAAATTCTTCTGGGGTAGAGATTCCTAAAAAGAGAGAGAGAAAATAAGAACATAGCATTGCACATGTAGTATAAATAAAATTGGGTTTCAAAGAGGAGAGACTTGCTGTTTTGGAAAAGGTTTGATACCAAAATTGAATGCTTTTTACAGTTTCTCTCCCCACCCCCCACCCCCAGCCTCACTATCATCCTTTGCCCTTTTAGAAAGTAAACTGTGTGTGTATATATTGTCTGCAAATTGTTTCCTCTGCGATCTGGCTGCTGGATACATTATATACAAGGTGATAAAATAGCAACTATTAATCATGTACTAATATCATAATATAAACAATATACATCCTCATTAACGGTCAGGGCACAGCACAGCACCTAGCTCCTTGTCTGTGATGTATTGAAAGGCAGACACCAATACTGTGAAAACATAGTTAGCACAGAGAGCTGAAAGGTTCTAATATGGCCATCTAATTTAATGGGCTATGGTCAATTACAGATGACTGTAAACCTGAGTTTCTGAATAATAAGCAATTTAAGAAGTTACCTATGTATACCTGAGGATACAGTAGGGAATGGATAAAAGCACCTCCAGTGCAGCAATGTGCTCTGAGGCAACACAACTTTATATGCTGTGAGTTCAAAAGTTGCCTAGGCCTTGTGTCCAGTTTGAATAGCTAGCGCCAGAGAAATGGTGCGGTGTGGTGATTTTAATCAATTTCTCACCACTGCAGGTCTCTGTATCTCCTGAAAAGCTGGAGGGATTCTATGGAACAGCAAGGGAAGTGATGTGTGAGTCTGCAAGGGGAATGAGGAACTGGCAAAACTGCTGCCCAGTCCTCTTCCTCTTGTAGGAGTTTCCACTGGATCATGGTTCTCTGCATGAATGAAAGTAGGTTTTCCACTTGTGGGGGAGCATGTCTGGATCCAAACAGCAAGTGCTTCACTACTGTACTATGGTTGGCATGGCACTAAAGAACAATGAATTATACAGTGCACATGCTGAAAATGACAACTCATGAAAAAAGACATAATTCTGTGGGTAGGCATATAGGATCTGCTGATTTGATCATGGTCTCCTCCTCTTGCAGATATATGCATGCCATGACATTAAGGTATGAAAACCATTTCTTGCCTTTGTTAAATTGATCCACGGCTAATTGTGATACTAAAGTGGGACATTCACAGTAGGACACAACTGAAGGCTCATAATTATTCCTCAGCACAAAATGTCACCACACAGAGGCTCTAACATAAAAATGAACTTAGTGGGGGAGAGGAGGGATGACATCATTTGAAACCTACCACAGAGACAAAATTGCTACTGCTGAACAGATGTTTCCTTTAGCAATCAAATCACTGGATACTGCACAGTGAATGTTTATTGTATTGTTCACACCGTTCAGATATGAAGAAGATGGAGCTGCAGTTGGTAATTGTGTTGTACATTCTGTCAATGCATTTCTAAAAGGACTCTATTAGCTTTGCTTCCTCCATATGTATGTGGCACCTGCCGTCATTCACTAATAATACATATTTATTTATTTTTGCTGGGGGCTTTCTGTTTTATGAACTCTGCTGTGTCTCTGTTAAGCACTCTGAAAGTATTTTACAGCACCTGAGGAAAAACGTGTTTTGTAAGTACCAATTGAAGGTATATAAAACTATTTCTCTTTGCCAGTCCCATAGCTGGTTGTGAATCTCCACTGCAAATCTAATTTAGGGCTGCTCAAAACAGAATAATGTAATTAGATTTTCAGTGAGAGCTGCAAACTCTAAAGACGACCACATCATCATGCTATAAAAACCCCTCCGTGAATATGTTAATATTTTAGTTTTAGTATCTAGACAGCTCCCAGACACACATGCTGCCTAAATACAGTGACAACTGCTAGAAGCAGAAAAGAAAAAAGACTATGTATCATCATCACAAAATTGTCTAAAGTTGTGCGATTAAAATCAAACGATGAAATTTCCAGATGCTCCTAAAAAGCTCACAGACTTGATGAAAATGATAACGCAACTTAGAAAATATCGGAGTCTTAAAAACACAATGTTACAAAATAGAAGATGAAGCAAGAATGAAGCTTCTAGTGTTTCTACCTCCCCACATTAACCAATGGGCAGTATTCAGCACACTCATTCAATAGTACAAGGGTTTGCAATGATGGAACTCCCACCTCCCCACTCCTGCCTTTGTGTGTGCCCCATGCCCTCCCCAGATCTGTTCTGGAGAGTTCAAGGAATATGGCGGAGGAGGAGAGAGGGGGAGGAAAGTTCCATTGCACAAGTATATGTATGTAAGCTGATCTTGGAACTTTTATGGCTGAAAGGTGGTATTTAAATACTCTAAATAAATAAAGTGGTACCACCCAAAGGCAGGTTTACTGCCTCTACCAGCAGATGCTAACTGTGAGGAAATGGCAGCTTACTTTGACTGCTTTTTAGTGAAGGTATAATTTCACAATATTATCGTTCAAAAAGTTATATTAATAGGAATTATTGATGCAACATCATGTGTGAAAGTGATATGCTATAGGACATGGTAAATCCTGTACTTTTGTTAAAAGTATAAAAAAAAGAAGCAGTGTAAGATCTGTTAATTTAGGGAAAAAATCAGAGGATCACATAAAGTGAGGTAAAGTAAAATCACAATAATAGAAGAATGAGAGAGGCAAGTCTCCTTCAGTGCACATAACCAGCCATGAGGTGTAGAGATCATTTTTCTACGTAATGAGCTGGATATTCATCAAAGGTTTCATGCTTAGGGCTTCTCTTTGGCTGTCTTTAGAGAAATGATGGGAATAATTTATGGCTGTACTTTTGTCATATCTGCCTCACCAAGACAGATTCTAATTGTTTGCAAGGGCAAGTTAAGACTTTGTTGTCATGCTGCTGCTTTTTTCAGACAATGGATCATTCTTATGTGAATCATATTCTCACAAGGAGGAATACACATCTGTCTCCTAAGCAGCACGGATAGGGGCAGAGCTCTAGCTACCGGTAGAGGAGTGAATCTTTCCACCAAAGGAGGGAGTCCTTCCATCATGGGACGCTAGCCTTTGGGTCCAAAATAATGTTTTGGCTACTTCAAATGTGATGTAGGGGTGATTCGTGGAAATCCTATAGTTTTGGAAAAGTTAAAGTGGTGATCAATCCCAAAAGGGCTTAGGAGAACTGAGCACTTGTACAGAAATAGAAACTACTGAATAAAATGGCTACAATTTGCTCATGATTTGCCTGGCTCAATTATTATATGACTAGGGTGTATTAAATTGATTGCAGAGTGGGTTGAACAGCTAACAAAAAAGTCACTTCTCTCTTTGGATACTGCGGGATTTGGAAGTAGAAAGTGCTGCCAATATCTCTATTAAAGTTTCCAGGGTTTGTTTCAATAGCTTTGAATAGGAGGCGTCAAGAGATGGACAAACCTGAAAAAAGTTCAATTTGCAACTAATTCAGTATAATCCATTGAATTAATTTAGCCTGAAAGGTAATCCTGAGCACTGGTGTGCATCAGGGCCTAGACGCCACTTGCTGTACTGAAGAATTCATGCTAAGAATGATAGTTGGAAAGACCCAGTTTCCAAAACGAATGTCACAGACATTAGAAAGACTTTTTTATACTCCTGAACAAACATTACATAGCCATGGCAAGCTGGGTATCATTGGCTAGGCAGTTCCATTAAAGCCAAACTGCCTAGATGTGCCTTGCATCTGCTAAAGCATCAAAGGCACCATCTGTAGATACCTCAAAAAACTGTGCTATGAAGCACTCCTAAAATCTAGCATTTGCTATAGTAGTGTTCCATGTGAAAGGATGCTCTGTTTTGGCCTGGAGATGCCTGGAGAGAAAGCCTCTATTACAGCATGTTTCAAACAAGCTGAGTTGCAATGCTTCCTGGTATATCCATTCATTACTGTCTCTTTGACTGTAAAACTCTGCCTCCCTCTCTTCTCATTTGTAAATTTAAAGTAAACTAAAGAGCATCAGGTTCCTTCTGTCAAGCCAATATGATTAGCTAAAATGTCCCTGTCCCTCTCCCCCACAACAGCTAACAAAGAAGTTTAAATCACGGGAGGCTCCAGGGAGAAAAGCACAAAATGTATGTCAATCCCTTTACCCCTACTCACAGGGGAAGCAGAATGAAGATGCAATTTTGGAAGTCATTTCTCAGATATCTAGGACAAGTGCTTCCTGACTGGCACTGTTTAATTTTTTCCCCCAACCTGGTAACTGCCAGGAGCACAGGATTGCTAGTCTTTGTTTATATTTATTAAAGCTTAACCTGAGTATAAAAAGTGATGCTTTCACCAAAGCAGCTAGGAATCTCTCAGATAGAAAGAGTTCTCATCTCTCTACATAGTGAAAAGGAACCCTCAACTCCAACACATCAAGCCACCTCCTTGCATATATAAGGACAGGTAGTAACCCTCCACGCCTGCAAACCAGCTGGCCAAGCCCTCACTCACTCCCCTTCCTCTATCTTTTGCATTTAAGCCTGACCAGGTGCCTTTTTCTTGAGGAGACCTGTTCCCGCTTTATGCTCATTTGCTACTTAAGCCCATCCTCTGCCATTGCCCGGAAAGCCTTCCATGTTGCTTCCTTCAGATTCTTGCCTTGAAACTTCCCCAACCCCACTGTGATTCTGCTTAACATTCTTAACGAATATGCTAATGCCTTTTTTGACACAATAAAATTTTATCTTTTATCTTTCTTTCTTGCCCTTCTTAACCTTTGGGGTGCCAAATTCTGGAGTACATCCAAGGTCTCAATGACAAAAGACACCCCACCCCACCCCCCAAAAAATGGGATGTCAGGGTTGCATGTGAGAACTGCAGGCTTCTGTGCAAACTGCACGTTTCATAACAACGGTCAAAACCAGCTAATGCAAGAAAAGGGGAAATGTAATGTAGGGTGAAGAAAGAACATAATGTTTATCCTAAATAAATAAATAAATAAATGCAAACATTGACAGCATTAATTACCCTAGCCTTAAAAACATACCAAAGATACAATACGACGACTATCTCGATCAACAAATACTTTTGTAGGATTTAGGACTACCAGTGTAACATCTGTTGGGTATAAGCTACCTTGCATGTCTATAGGCAGTAGAGGGCAGGGTTGCGACTAACAGATAGGGGAAAATACACTTCCCACTAAACCCCAAGCTCTGTCTCTCCCCTCTCTCTTTTGCATGAGGCAGCCAGGAAACTAGTTTCCACCATGCAACCTTAGAATCCGAAATATGTAAATATGAAGCAACTGTAAGTAAAAAAGGGTTTTTTTCCCCTTTCGCAATGCAACCTTTGTGTGTTTTATCTCCTCTTTTAAGCAATGCTAGTGATGTGTGAATGAGACAGAACAGGTGGTGGCGGCACTGTGCAGCTCCAGGTAATTCCAGCTTCCAAGCACTTTTAACTCTGCTATAAACCACTTTTATTTTTCCAAACCCAAAAACATCATCACTGCGATTCCCGGTGTGAATTCATATCAAGATAATATGCTAATGCAGATAGCACAATGAAAGTATAAGGTTAAAACAGTCTGACCTTCCCCTGCCACAGAAATGGCCTATGTGTGTAAAATGAACTATTATGGTATGCCACTCATAAATGATTAAAAATATTCTAGTATTTTAAAACAAAACAGAAAAAAAATGTTTTACATAAATAGATATTATTTCTAAGAGGGTGAAAGCAAGGATGTTTAAAAATGGTCAATTGACACCATCAAGTCACACCAATAGGAATTAAACATTCTTTTCATTGCATACGTTTTGTAAACTTTAAAAATGCATAGTCCTCAGGAATACCGATGGGGGTGGGGCAAGGGCAAGAGCACACAAATCCACTTGTCATTTTTAACCTCATGGGCCTCTCCTTGTTGGGCAGAGTGGGGGCCTTTTTTGTGGAACCTGCTTCAGCTGCACCATATAGAAAAGTAAATCCAGCAATGGAAAATTTCTGTGGGGTCCCCATTCCCTTGATGCCCTAAGCACATGCTTATTTTGCTTAATGATTAATTCAGCCCTGAGTGTTGGGGACCAAGGAGCCAACTCTGACATGTTCTAGAAATACTTTGTACCTAGAAATACCTACTGCTAGCTGAACATCACTGGTGGGCCATTTATGTCAATAAAGCATTCTGCAGGCCTCCTGGGCTGGAGAAACTGTGGCGTCTTGCTCATGGACTTATGACACAACACTTCCTAAGGTCCCTCTGTTGGTTTTTAACCGGCTGCAGAAATACAGCCCCAGTGGTTTTAGAAAGGTTGACAAAGTCTCGCCTTTTTCAAATTGATTCCAAATTATTCTGAAGCCTGTCAGCAATGTAAAAAGGTTCTATAACTCTAGATCTGACAATTTAATATTACAGAATGAATAATTTACTGCCTTTTAAAATATTTTCTTGCATAATTAATTTTAAATGTTCATTTTTAATATGCACATGATTTTACTTCAGATTCTCATACTTCTTCTATTTTACTCTCTCAGTTTAGGTAAGCCACATATTTTAAACACTCACCCACACCTTTTTTTCAAAATTGAGTTTTGAGATACAGAAAGATCAATAGTTTTTATTCAGATATATACTTTATCTGCCAAATTGGAAGTTTGAAGAAACACAGAAATGAATAAAGTTTCTTTGTTCTCCAGCTAATAATGAATTTTGCTACAAGTCTGAGCAATAGGGTAGACTGAGCTACACTTTTAAATAGACAACTGATTTCAAATGCATTGCACTCCAGCATTTGAAGAGAAACCATTTTTTCTTTTTGTTTTTTTAAAAAGCGCAAAAGCTTCTGCCAACATGGATGTCAATGTCAAATGTTGTGCTAGTCCCTCTTTCTCTGACTGTCTTCTTGATTTGTGCCTTGTCAATATGCTAGGAGATGAGAATTTGACATGCCCAAGTAATAACCAATGATGAGTTGCAAAGGTGGAGACTGGCAAAGGGACTAAATAAATCTTCACTCAGCTGTTGTTTTTGGAAACAAATGCTATACTACTGGGAGAAACATGCTTATTCTCACTTGCTTTAAATAAAGTTATGGGAGCAACTGTTTTTGCCAAATTGATATTCCACTGTTTGTTTTTCAAAAATAGCTTAAATATGAATATACTGCAGTATAGCAATTTCATTCCATGCCTGTGGTGTTTCTATAAAACTCTTAGCCAGCTGCTTATCTTAAAATTTAATTATTAGCCCCATCTGCAAAGCTTCAAATCATTTTCCTGTCACGGGGTATCAAAACTGCAGATACGCTGCAGCTTTCATTTATAGAAATGTAATTTTTATGTATATTTCCTAAAATATTCTAGGTTTATTTTATATTTTTTGTCATTTGCATTCATGCAGGAATCTCAGACCAATACAAAAATTCAAAAGTGCTTTATAAAGAAAAAAGGAACCTCACCTTAACTTCAAATTCACTTTAAAGTTTATTTACAGCCTTGCATTTTTAATTTTATTAATTAATTAAAATATACCGCCCACTCATAAAATACCAAGGTGATGCACAATAACATATATGCATGCAATTAAGCACACAGTACCATAGAATGGCTAGCTCATCTTGGAATTAAACAAATCAATAAGCTTTTGGTTCATAAGAAATTACACAGAAAGGGATAACAGATTATTCCAAAAGAAAGTGAAGAGGGGCCAAGATGCTATAAGGAATAAACAAGAAGTTTACTTCACAGACATCGCTGCATGGTACCATAGCAAAAGGTAAGATGGACTCATCTACCCACATTAACATGGAAACACACCAACACTCCACAACCATACACTAAATATGCCACAACAAAGATGCCACCCAACCACACCCACCACACAATGCAGTTAGCAATTGGTTTGTGTTTTTGTTTTGTATGACTGAAGGTCCAGGGTGGTGATGGGGAGTTTGCTGGCAGAGGGGAAATAAGTGGATTGATAAACTGGAATTGATTTAGGGAAATTGGGGGGGGGGGTGTTCCCTATAACAATTTCTCATTTTCCAAATCTACCTCGGGTCCCAAAGCTTGGTTTCTGCCAGGCCCTAGGGATAAGGAGAGAGAAATTAGGGAGTTGGGAATGGCTGAATAAACCAGATTTCCTCAATAGTGAGTAAACAGGCTAAATGCCATTGAGATTAGCTTTGTGAGTTAATATTTGTAAAGCAGGTGTTAAAATTACCCAGTCCATTCAAGTCAATGGGCTCATCTTATTACGTCAGTCAAGCAGAGCAGTTCTCATGTTAGCATTCTGTCATTTGGTGAGGGAGCAGTCTTAATCAGAAACAAGCATTTCTGAACAGAGAGAGCCATATATATCCATGTACGCAGAGCTATGTATCTAAAGACTTGCATGTGCTTTGTTTCTCAGAATAATTCCATAAGATGGAAATACTGCAGAGCTATTGTAGCAGCACTGTGCCAGCAGCACTACCAACTAATGTAATGGGAAACTGTTTAAATGTGAAGGCAGGGGGAATCTCGCTTTATAGCCATCAAAGAATGTTCATGTGTGATGATTCAAGAGGAGGCAGAGAGAAATACCGGGGGGGGGGGAGGGAGGGAGGGAGGGAGGGAGGGAGGGAGGGAGGAGAGAGAGAGAGAGAGAGAGAGAGAGAGAGAGAGAGAGAGAGAGAGAGATTGCTCGCAAAGAGGAAATAAGACTCTCATGCTGGTTCAAGCTCCAAAAAGCCAGAAAATTAGAAGCTATGGCTGATGACTTAACAGAAGTGCCCCATGATCAGAAATGATGCTGTACTTACTTACAAATAGTCCTTCATGTACTCAAAGGTAAAGGTTTGTACAAAAATTTAATAGGTCTTTTTAAATAATAATAAAAAAATCCAGATGGGGGAGGAAAGGAGTCCCTGGCACCAGCAAAGATGGCTCATGTTGCCCAGGTCCTGTATTGGCAGCATGCCCCAGTCACCCTTGCGCCATTTGCATCACGTGTAGCAAGTGAATGCCAAAAGAGAGCATCTGTTATCTTAGCACTGGTGACCTAATTAACACCTGTAGTGGAGCAGCAAAGCACAATGCCTGTTCACCCCCAAATGAACATCAAGCAATGGGAAAGTCTTGCTTTATTGCACTGAACCGCCTCAGTGGATTGCACCCTGGCCACTAAGTCAATGATAAGGGAGCTGAAACTGCTTATAGAAGTTATGATGTCTCCTGTGTTTTCAAACCGTATTCTTCTTTTCTCTTTTTAGAACAATGTTCCTGTCATTTCCATAATCACCAGCATCATGAGAGAAAGCAGAAGAGAAAACCACCTTATTCCAACAGGCTTTGGGGAACTGGCTGCTTTTAATGAAATGGCTGGTGCCGTGTTGATTTTATTGTAATTATTTCTATGTTTCTAACAGATCTTGATATATATCATATAGTTTTGATTCTATTGATGTTTAATAGCTTTTTTTTTCATTATTCCTCTATGTTTTCAGCAGTTCCTTTTTTATCTGTAAGCTGGCTTGAGTACCCTGTCAGGGGAAAAGGCGGGGTATAAATAAACATATTATAAGAATAATAATTCTGTCTAAGCTTCTTTGAAACCCAAATGAAGTGAAAAGTGGAGTGTAATTTTTTAAACTAAACAAATTGAACAAATAGATGTTTGACTGCTACAGTGAAGACTGGCAAGGTGTCCCTGCACCACCACTTCTCTTTTCATTTGCCATCTGCAGAAACAAGGCAGGGATTACAAATGCTCTCCGCCTTGGAGATTTCCACCTGCTCTCAGTGTAGCGGGTGGTGGGATCAGTCCTAAAGCTTCCTTCCATTCTCCCATTCTTCTCCACAAAAGCTTGACATCGCTTTTTGTTAACCCCTTCCTTCCAACCCGCACAAACAAAAGTTCTTCCCACTGAGGTCACAAGGTTTTTCTCAGTGCAAAAACTTTACTGGTGAGCAGACAAAACAGCAGATGCTGGAATAAACTTGGTTCCTTAAGATATAAAACAGAGTCCATAGGGTGATGCCAGTGGTGACTGGGGGACACTTTTATGTCAAACTGCCCAGTTGCATCTCTTGATCTGCTGGTATAGCTTGCTAAGAGCAAAGGTGTGCATTGAAAATATATCACTCATTAGAATGTCCATGGAGCCAGTTGCAGGAAGAGTTTGCCAACATTAAGTAAAGCTTGTTTGTGCCGTAAGTCAGTCTTTTGTGGCATTGTATTGGAAAGTTTGCAGAACCCTCAAATATTCTAGAGTTTTGAACATTAGAATAGCTGGTGCTGTAATTCACTTTTTAACAAAACCGTTAAATGATCAATCCTACCTAAGCCTTTAATTTTGAGATAATGATTTCATTGAATCTGGCCTTTTAAGGCGTAGGCATGCCTTTTCCTAATGAATTTTAATATACCGTAACTGTTAGTAGAATTTCAAATCACAATGACAGGACATAGGAAGGCCTGGAAAAGTTTCATCACCTAAGAATTTATTCACATCTAAATAATTCAAATCCTGAACCACAGTTGTGACTATTTAAATATGAAATTCCTATAATTATCATCATAGGTCTTTGGGTATAAAAATTGCTTGCTACACGCTGACTGATGCAGAATTTTTCAGTTTGTGTGTGTGTCAGAGAGAGAGAGAGAGAGAGGGAGAGAGAGAGGGAGCTTGCCAAGCTGCTATCCTAGAGCTTTCAATGTGCATGTGTGTTTTTAGTAGTTGCTTGAAGAATACTAAAAGCACCATTAAATCTGACTTACTGAAAGGCATCACATTCTACCACATTCATTTAGGAATAATGACATTATAATACTATTGAGAGAAGTCAGAAAAAATTAATTGATCCTACTATTTTTTTCTGTCAAAGTATTTTTTACCTCATTACTTGCCTTAAAAGTTCTATTACAGTATTCCAAACCAGTGTCTTGCAATACGTAAGAGAATCTACTGTTAATCATGAAATATTGTTATCTTTATATAGGACACACACATCAACACTTGAAGCATTTCAAACTGTGGTCACTGTGTTGCGGTAAGCACATTTTACTGAATTCCATTTAAACACTATGGTATTTAGGAAATTAGATGAAACAGCATTTAACTGACCTATAGGGCACATTTCAAGCATGTGCTACCTTGTTATTATGAAAGAACGGTAACCACGGTCTTTGATATGAAACCATCAGCATCATACTAACTCACATGACAATATTGACAATTCTAAATACAAAGGATTACATGACTCAAAATGAGAGCATATTGTACTTGACTAGACACTGTACTGTGAAAAACACATTTGTCACAAAGACACCCTGAGGTCTCAAGGGCCCTCCTCAGAAGAGCTAGGCTTGTATCCCCTCCTTCTGACATGTCAAAGGTGGTCATGCATAGTCTGGGTTAATAAAAAGGTTAAACTGTTGAGTTTCTCTTTGAATAAAGTTTAGTGGATGACTTTTACTTCAGGATCAAACTATGCATAACTTAAATCCTCCCTTCATCAGATTGGCTAACAACTGTGGCATTTATGTACGGGTAACTCGCATGTTATGTGAAGCTTCAGTTCTGGGGAATCAAGCATAAACACAAAAATGCAAAAAGCTAAGAACCCCTGTTACTGCCCCTACCCCCACAAGGTAGAGGGCTGCTTGTCTCGCTTTGGGAAGGAGGTACATGGGCTCTGGGCAGGGTCCCAGAAGCCTCCTGCCTCCTTCCCAAAGCTGGATAAGCCCTCAATCGCAGCTGTGGGTGGGTGGGATAATAAATTAATGAAAAGTGGGTTTCCTCCGTTCTCCAGTTATTCCCACCCGTGCAAAGCTGTGATTGCATAAGTAAAATAAGTGTTAGATGTGAGTTACCTGTCTTCATTTTGCCTTTCTATGTCTTACACTGATTGAATCATTTTTGTCCCACGAGGTACATTCTTTTCTGCCAGTGTATTTTAGCCCAGAAATTCTACAAATGATTTTAAGTATATCTTGATTTGAGACAGCTGTAGGAGTGCTAATTCGTTTGGGATAAATAATTTCTGTGCTCTTCTTTTCTTACCTTCATCATTAATAGTGACGGACTTGCTTTTGGAAGCAGTTATAATTATATTGTCTGAGACTATATGTGTATCAGATGTTGCAGGCGTTACACCAGTTAACAGCACTTCTACTCTTTCATCCAGTCTACTGCGGGCTCTGCAGCATACAACAGCTAGGAAAAATATTTTGTATAATTAGTTCTCTGAAATAAAAGGAGCTCATATCGAAGCACATTACAACTGATTACATTATGCAGAAGACACATGTTCCAAAGACATTATGCAGAAGATACATGTTCTAAAGAGGTTTCAGTTACAATCATAAGATGTTTGGTGAGTGAGCATGAGAGATGGGGTCTTTTTAGTGGTGGCTGCACAACTTTGCAGCACCCTTCCAGCTGAGATCTGTTCCCCACTTTAACATGTACCTGTCAGAAGTTAAACATTTCTGTTTCAATAGGCTTATAACATTTGATGTAGTGGTGTAGTGGAGAGCCAGTGTGGTGTAGTGGTTAAGAGCGGTAGACTCGTAATCTGGGGAACCGGGTTCGGGTCTCCGCTCCTCCACATGCAGCTGCTGGGTTACCTTGGGCTAGTCACGCTTCTTTGAAGTCTCTCAGCCCCACTCACCTCACAGAGTGTTTGTTGTGGGGGAGGAAGGGAAAGGAGAATGTTAGCCGCTTTGAGACTCCTTCGGGTAGTGATAAAGCGGGATATCAAATCCAAACTCCTCTTCTTGATTATCTAATTCTCGCTGCTGCTGTATCAGTTTTAGACAAAAAAAGTCTGTTTTTTAACTGCTATTATATTTTGTTTTTAAATGAGTTTTCAACTATGACAGTATTTTGTTAGTTTATGATCATGTTATTGAGTCAAATCATAATAGTGGGGCTGAAAAAATATCACATCTGGCAACCAATGCGCCCCTTTGGTTTCAGATAGTACATGGGTAGATGAGTCTAAAAAACATGGGGCACAAAATTTCGTGGCCCTCTAGCAGCTATAGTGGTTCATTTACCAGAACTAATGTATCTAGCATTAATTCTAGAAGTGTATACAGTGGTACGTCGAGTTACAAACTTAATTCGTTCCAGAGGTCTGTTCTTAACCCGAAACCGTTCTTAACCTGAGGCACGCTTTCGCTAATGGGGCCTCCCGCTGCCGCCAGCGCACAATTTCCATTCTCATCCTGGGGCAAAGTTTGCAACCCAAGGTACTACTTCTGGGTTAGCAGAGTTTGTAACCCAAAGTGTTTGTAACCTGAAGCATTTGTAACCTGAGGTACCACCACTGTACTCAATTCTGACCAAACTAAACCTTAGACCAAAATATACCCTACTATGAATGCATATGTAGACGAGGATGCAAATAATAATTTGTTGTTGTTGTTATCATCACCATCAGTACTACTACTATAAAGTCTCATCCATTTCAAAATAACCTAAGTACGGCAATTTTAAAGAAAACACCAGGCTCTACCTGGTATATCTTCAGCCGCATACAATAAGAAAGCTTTGACCACTTTAAAACCATTTACTGTCTCATTGTAATTATTGATTTCCTTTCCCATCCCACTTCTGAAAGGTGGGCACAAAACTGACTGCACATGAAGTCAATGGTGAGTAAACCATAAATACTGCATGAGTTTTGTGAAGCTTTCAGCTTAAAATATTAAAATATGGTGGCTTGTGATTATAAAATGCAGCATGTCTTATAAGCAATTCATGATTGCTAAACAACAGCTTAAGGGCACATCCCACATTCTCAGTTCAGCTCTTTAGCATTGAGCTAGCAATCCTTGACTAGAGCTGGCACTGCAAATGTGGTCATGCTGAGTGCAGTCACAATCCAAAGGACAGTTCATTTGTTTAAATTGGCTTAAGAAGTGTACTGTTGAATTAAGGCCTTCGTGAAAAACACAGATCCCATCACTGCTTCTTTATTGTAGTGCAAAGCAAGGGTCCTCAATCTTTTTGGACCTGGGGGTATGTTTCAAAATTCAAGGAATTTTTGCAGGTATCACAAAAATAGGTATTTCACAAAAATAGGTATTTCACAAAAGATAAACTGGTGATGCCACCCATAGGCAAAACACCTACAATCACAAAAACAGACAAAATAAGCAGGCAGCCACTGCCACCCTGCAAACAGGCATCTTTCTCCAGACCAAAAAAAAAAGCAATTTAAAAATAATTTAAAATAGAGAAGGGCAGGAGTCCATGGTGGTGGTGGTGGTGGTGGTGGTGGCTGAGTGTTATGTTGGGGACCCCAGGTGTAAAGTTTGAAGAGCAGGCATTGGACTACTGAATATCTGGACCAAAACACATGCATATTCTGGGGTAACGTGGCATGTATATTCATTGTCTATATTTACTTTCTCAAAACATCCATGTGAATAGATTTTCTTCCATGCACTATACAACTAACTTACAGAATACCAATGTACACATTTGTCATTATACTACTTTATGAGGGTGCCATGCTGTACAAAGAAAGAACGAAAGAAAAGATTTGGTGGTAATATTCAGCATTCCATCCTTAATTAATTAAACTGCAAATTAATGAGATGAAATCTGTAATTAAGATCACACTGGCATTTTTCTTCAAGTTAAAGGTCTTTAACAAATTAGAACAATGGCAGCACAAATAATATCTATCCCATTAAGTTCAATAATTTCATTCCTCAATAAGTCTCTCAATTACCTTCAAACACCAAGACAGACTATTGTTTTCATTCCTTGACGAAAGCTTTTGTATATAATTGACTCACACATTTTGAAGTGCCCTTATCAGCCCACGTGGTGTGTTTTTATGAAGGCTATTAGCTTCATCATTAAACTGATTCCCAATGTTCTTAATAGGTACCCAAGGAACAAATTAATTCTGTAATTGTGCTTTAGCTAAGAAATTAATGTATATACTTTTGGCATACTATCCCCAATTTGAAATAAACTAGGAATCCAACTGATGTGGTTAACGTTTTGTTACACAGAAACTTATTTTCCCAGAACTGCTATTAAGAATATATTTGTTGTTGCAATATTCCACATAGCACTGAATTCATACATATACCTGAATTCAGTGCATTTTGCCTGTGTATAACTATGCACTATTGGTTGTATCCACTTAAATGGTAGACCCATTGAAATTAATGTTCCCAAATTAGTTATGCTCATCAACGTCAAAAGGGTTTACTCTGACTAGGATTAACGCAGAATACAACCCTTTCTAGAAGTTTTGGGGAAAGCTAGAGTACTTTTTTATGAAGAACATCCTAGGTTGAATCCCTGATGCCAAACAGAGGGCTGGAAAAGATTCTGATCTGGAATCCTGAAGGGCCGCATAATGTAGACAATATTAAGCTAGCTGGAGAAACAGTGTGACTGTATAAAGCAGCTTCCTGTATTCCCAACATCTGCTGTCATCTAAATAGCAAACTGTTTTTCACTGGTCTCATGTAAGAACAGCCCTGCTGGATCAGACTCAAGGCCTACCTGGTCCAGCATTCTGCTCCCACAAGCTGGACATAATTATAATAGCATTCTCCACTCATGTTCCGTACTAACCAATATTCAAAGAGGAACTGCCTCTAGGAGCCAGGGTAGCATAATGTTGGACTAGGACCTGGGACAGCAGGGTTCGAATCCCCACCTAGCCATGGAGCTCCCTGGGTGACCCTTGGGCCAGTCACCATCTCTCAGCCTAACCTGCCTCGCAGGGTTGTTGGGGGGATTAAGTGGGGAGGAGGAGAATCATGTACCCCACCTTGAGACCACTGGAAGTTAAAGTTGGTATATAAATGCAATAAATAAAATAATAAATATTGGAGGTGATATATATAGCCAGAAGTAGCTATCTGTTAGCCTTACTGAATGATAACCCTGTAGTACACAGTTAGCTGGAGCCACAAAAGATTTAGTCTCTCATTTTGAACAATAGGAACCCATGGATGGATAGAGAGATCGGTATTGCTGAATTACAGCCCATGCATTGCTTTATGTGGGTTTGCCTTTGGAAATGGTTCAGAAACTGCAGCTAGTGTAGAATGTTGGAATCAGACTGCTGACAGGGAATAGGCGATCTGACTGTATAACATCAGTCTTGGCAGGACTCACTGGCTGCTTAGACATTTCCAATCCAAATTTAAAGTGCTGGTTTTAACCTATAACGCCCCATATGGCTTGGAAGCCTAATATCTGACCCAACACCTGTCCCAACATAAGCCTACCGAGACTCATTAGTCCTTAGGAGGATGGCGACAAGGGAAAGGGCCTTTTCTGTTGTGACCTCTCATTTATGGACTGCTCTCCCCAATGAGGTCCACCTGGTGCTGACTTAACATCTTTTTGCAACAAAAAGATGTTAAGTCATCTTTTTCAAGCATTTGATAGGGCAAGCTGAGTGGGCTGTTAATTGGAGCTGCTGATGGCTTCCCTGCTGGTTCTGTTTGGATCTGCTATGCTATTTTTTGTGCTGCTTTCTGAAGTATTTGTTGCTTTGGTGCTCTATAATTATTTATTACTGAGGGCTGTTTAGGTTTTAACTTTTTTGTATATTTATTCTACATTTCCTAGAGACTGCTGTGTATTAAGCAACTAACAACTGAAATAAAAATATGAATAAAAATAAAAGATTTATATGGAAAAATACTTTGAAAAGATAAAGCAATTTATCCCATATAAATTGGGTTTATATAGTCAAATAAATATAAAACATATCCATATAGATTGATCGAAGTGGGGTAAGTAACCCCCAAGGAGAGGGACTTTTGGGTAGTGGCACCCTGTTATGAAACAGTCTTCCCAAAGAGGCCTGTCCAGTGCTATCTTAGTGGTCCTTTTTGGTGACAGAACCATTTTGCTCATCCAACACTTTGAAATATGTCTTGCCCCTCTCCATTTTAAAATCTGTGTTTCATATTGTATTTTAATTGCTTCATTTGTCTTCTGAGCTTAGCAGATAACTTATGTTACAGGCATGCTAGAAACATTCAGGTAATAAAACAGAAATAAAAAGTCCTCCTAACAGGTTTCAATTGGGATGCAAGTTACAAATAAGCCTTTCGACATCCCACTTCTTGAGTGTAGGCTACAGCAACATTCAAAAGAATTTAGAGGTCAGAAAGAGACATTTAGGAAGAGCCAGTTTATTTATTTAGTCACCTAAATGTTAGGGATCATGGCTCCATCTATTTCCAGCCTGAATTATAGCTGGGGGAGGGGGGGATACTATTTTCATCTATATAAGAAAAGTTTGCAGTTCTTGGCTCATATGTACCTGGTGCAGATTTATAGGGTGGCGATTCAGGAATTCCATTAATTAGATAGATCCAACGAATTCCCCGGATGACTTTATCCTTCATTATTACAGTGTGGCTGAGGAACGTAAGTAACATATACATATGAATATGATTACTCTAGAAAATTGATACAAGTGATATTGACAATACAATTAACCAAGATTTCCAGCAATCCTTCGTGACCATTTTGAAATTCGTTCAGTGGGACCAGCTTCCAGAAGGTGCTGCCTTTTTTGGAACAGTGGTACACTCAAGTAAAAGGCATTTGGTTGTTTTTAATCCACTTCTTAGGACGATCATAAATAGACTTCTTATTAACACTTGTCATTAAATCAAAACAAAAGATAACTAAATGCATCATGTCGGAAGTTAATCTGCACAGTAAAAATTGTTTTCAGTTGGAGTTGGACACAAGGGTATTCTAAGATAGTGGCTATTGTGTCTTGCTACCATCCTATCCTCAGCTATTTACTTTTATTTTCTGTAGAGAACTATATTCAAAGGAGATAACAGACTGGAAGCATAACACATCAAAATAATGACTACAATCCAATAGTTTAAAATACAGATTACAAAATTCATTGCTCAAAGTATATCGATTAAACAGTTTGGTACCACTACCACTATCAATCAAGGGCACAGACTGAGTACATATGTGGCTCTGAGTATCCTGTCCATACCCCCTGGGGGAACAAGTGGAGAGGTATCCATATCAGCCTGACCAGACAGAGCCATAGCTACATCACAGGCCATTACTATTGTAACTGCAGCTTCCAAGTCAGAATTGTATGCAGTGGCCTTAATCCTTAAAGTGTTTAGCAAATCAGTGGCAGCAGACTACTGAAGGTTCCACTAACTTCCTTGGTAGGAGTCTCTCATCATTCAGAAGATCTATGCTGGATAACACTGCACAGATTCAGATATATTGGAGAAAGAAAGCTTTCATCACTGCCACAGAGTAGATACTAACATGAGGTCTAACATGCATTCAGATGTATTCAATTCTAATTCCCCATCATATTGTGCATCACAATAGTACCATTGTCCTCAAAAGCTCAGAAAACGATGGAGTCTATATGCCACTTTCTAGAAAAATAACACCTAGAAGCAATCTTGTCAGGTTCCAGAGCCACCACTTCAGTGTCAGATATCCAGAGGGCATCATTTTTATGATTTGTATTTTGAATAATGGGGGGAAAGTTCTTAAAAAACAAAAACTCTGAGAAGATTTGCATACTGTTATTACTGGGGATAGCCAGCTAAGATTTGTTCTGCAGAGGACTGAGTTTCTAAGGCTGGCAGAGAGGATACTTGGAACATAACACAGGTGCATTGCTCTCCACCACTTTTCTCCAGGGGCAGGGTACTATCATATAGCATCTTCACACCTCTAAAATTCAATAATATCAATCTAATAAGCCCTGGATAGCTCAGTTGGCTACAGTGTGGTGCTGATAACTCAAAGGTTGCAGCTTTGATCCCTGTATGGGGCAGCTGCATATTCCTGCATTGCAGGGGGTTTGACTAGATGATCCTCAGGGTCCTTTCCAACTCTACATTTCTATGATTCTATGTACAGTAATACTTGTAAGGTTTGCAAAGTGTGAAAAAGCATTCTAAGAATTGCAACATTTATAGCAATATATAAATACTACAGTGGTACCTCCGGTTGCGGACGGGATCCATTCCGGAGCTCTGGTCAGATCCTGAGGTTTCCGCAACCAGAGGTGCCTGTTCTGCGCGTGCATGCACGCAGTGCAATAGTGCGCAGTGCACACGCATAACCCGGAAATATACTTCCGGGTTTGCCGCATGTGTATCCCGAAGGATATGTAACAAGAGGGGCATGTAAGTAGAGGTACCACTGTACAATAATCTTCTAAAGTGATAGACCTCACAATTATTTTTCACTTTAAATAATAAGTTATCAATTTTATCTCCTCTGTGACTAAAATGTTTACCTTGTTATTGCTTTGCTTAAGTCGAAGGTGTCATCATAAGACCATTTATCAGCATCCAACTTTTCAACTTTAATAACCAGCACAACTTCATACAGTTTCATTGAGTGAGGTGCAAAGAATACTGGAATATCCAACTTGCTTTTTTGAGCCAAAACGATTCCTTAAAAAAAATAAAAAAAATAAAAAACGTAATTTAAACACATATTGTGAAAGGAGTGGTTTGTCAACTACTCACCATCATGCCAGAAGTTTATCTCCTATTTATTCAGTGTCAGTTTCATGAAAATAACACTTTGGTATAGTGTTTCTCAAACTGTGGCCCATAATGTGGGCTGACCTTCCCTTCTTGGCTGCCATTTTGCAACTGCTGAGTTCAGTAATTTTCAACATTTACAAGAAGACTCCGTGGACAGAAAGTAACCAGAAGCAGGGATTCTCACTCTATGTGGCGCTATCTTTATGCTTTGTTATTGTAAGGTAAAGGTAAAGGGAGTGACCGTTAGGTCCAGTCACGGATGACTCTGGGGTTGCGGCGCTCATCTCGCTTTACTGGCCAAGGGAGCCGGCATACAGCTTCCAGGTCATGTGGCCAGCATGACTAAGCCGCTTATGGCAAACCAGAGCAGCGCACGGAAATGTCGTTTACCTTCCCACCAGAGCGGTACCTATTTATCTACTTGCACTTTGACGTGCTTTCGAACTGCTAGGTGGGCAGGAGCTGGGACCGAACAACGGGAGCTCACCCCGTCGTGGGGATTCGAACCGCTGACCTTCTGATCAGCAAGCCCTAGGCTCTGTGGTTTAACCCACAGCGCCACCCGTGTACCTATTTTGTTATTGTAGTCATCTTCAAAAGACATGGAAATAAATGAATAATCGCATAAGCAATCCACTTGCATGAACAACTTAACATAAGAAGATTTTTGTGTTATCACGGCTCCTCGATTTTACAGAAATCCCTTCTGCCAATGTTACATTGCTGATGTGAGCATACTAAGAATGTACTCGGGGGGGGGGGGAGCTGCCTTGTCTCAGTTTGACATGGGAAGCCCACCCTGTCTTGGTTTAGTACAGGGGTTTGGTTTTTTTAGGAGATGCACACAAATCCTTAAAAACCGCAATTAGTTGTTTGGAGTTTAAAATATGCCTCTCTGTCTTCTCTTGGTAGTTTTAGAAAAGTAATTACAGCCACCAACAAACTGCCAGCTAACACATGAGTTCCTGTCATTGCATGCATTGAAAATAATTTAGTAGCAGCAAGTCCCCCGGGGGCAACAAGACTTGATGCTGTGACTATGCTCTCAGAGAGAATTGTACAGAAAAAAGCATGGCTGACCTCATGATATGCCATCAAGTACAATCATTCCCAACAGCCATTGCTACAATCAAGCAATATGCATCGCGGCATGAGCTAGCTGCATGTATAGGCAGGTGGGGAAAGTGCCTATTTTGGGATGCAAATGGAGCTCGATGGAAAGTGCATCTTTGGAATTTGATGTGAATGGAGAGAGGCAGCCTTTATAAGTAAATCTACATGACCTGATGGAAACCAGCAATCTGCAGATTCCACAGCAGACAACCGTTCTCACATTGGTCAGGATGGGGAGGATCAGGTGAGTTCACATTACGCCCCCCCCCCCCGAGCAGACTACTCACTTTTGTGAGCAATATAAGGCAAGATCTTATAGTGCTTAATATTGTTAGGCAACTAACACAAGGAGTATTTTTTTAATTACTTTTTGGAAACAAAAAACAAGAAACAGTACCAAAACAAGTGGGACTATGAAAAGAGTGGCTGTGGAAACCCACCCAGATGGGTGGAGTACAAATTATTATTATTATTATTATTATTATTATTATTATTATTATTATTATTATTATTATTATTCCCCTGTCCTGTCCCAAGTCCATCTCACAATTTTATTTTATTTTTTAACAGATGGTGTTAAATGTGAAATTAAAGCAGTAAAAATGTTGTTGCTGCTGATCATTTTCACCACAATATCAAACACTATTGTTCTTCTTCAAACGAACAAAAGGCCTTTTCGGTAGTGGCGCCCGCCCTGTGGAACGCCCTCCCTTCAGATGTCAAAGAGAACAACAACTACCAGACTTTTAGAAGACATCTGAAGGCAGCCCTGTTTAGGGAGGCTTTTAATGTTTAATAGATTGTTGTATTTTAATTTTCTGTTGAAAGCCGCCCAGAGTGGCTGGGGAAACCCAGCCAGATGGGCGGGGTATAAATAATAAATTATTATTATTATTATTATTATTATTATTATTACTACTACTACTACTACTACTACTACTGTAAGCGGTTGGATGTGAAAATCACCACCTGGTTTGTATTAATGGCTTGCAGGGGGCCACCAAGCTGCTGTTTGTCTACTGCTATAGAGAAAACCTAAAACAAATAACCTCTTTACTAGAATTTTTTAGATAGTGTTTGTAACTGGGGAGTTGCATCCATACCACTTGAAAAGGCAGCCAAGAGGAAATGGTGCAGTATGTATCCTACCTCCCCCTTAGAAAACTTGCCCGGCTTGTGCTGTGCTGGGAGCATAGAGTGGCAGGAAGCAGTTCAAGCATTAAAAGGATGCTACTGACTCAGTCATGTTCTGACCTGCAATGACCTCAAAGGCAAGTCCACAAGAGGGACTATGAAAAGACTTTTAAAGAAAACGCAATGAACGTTTCATCTATTTGATAATACGACTGTCATAACTCAGGAAAGAATATTTACCAGAGACAGAATATTTACAAGCTCTGGTTGCCATTTCATGAGGCTTATCTTTCATAAAGATCTTGGCACTGCCAACAGAAGCCCTATACACTTTCACTGATTGAAAGCTTGAATTTAAAAGCTGTTCTTCTGCTATTAAAGAAAAGCAAGTTAACCAGTTGCTGTTTAGATGAGAACAAAAGGATTGAGCACGGATATCAGTAATGAAATATGCAGTGACAATGCAATTTACTTTGTTTTGAAATGAAGCCTGCTTAAAGATCAGCCATTAATAACTGCTGCTAAAAAAAACCCCCACCAGAAACAAACAAACAACCAGTCACATATTCTGGCAATTAATATTAATTTATCATAAAAAGTGCACTTACAACTAACACTATCATATACACAATTAATGCCATGATTCTATGCACATTTAGCAAAGTTCTGCTGGAATCAAGTGGGCTTACATCCAGGAAAATATGTTCAAGAATGAGGTGTTTAAAGAACACATTGCCAAACAGTATAGGATTAACATAAAGAATGTTACAATTTTAATAGTTACAGGTAGATAGTCGTGTTGGTCTGTCATAGTCAAAACAAAATAAAGTGCATGCACACGAAAGCTCATACCAAGAACAAACTTAGTTGGTCTCCAAGGTGCTACTGGAAAGAATTTTTTTATTTTGTTTTGACAATTTTAATACTTCAACTCTGGGACAAATTGTTAGCCACACATATTTTGAAAGTATATAACAAAGGTTTCTGCTAGAGAAAGATACAAACTCCCTCTCAAGTTATTATGTTTGGGTCCTTGCACCCAATTATTCTAAATATTTAGAGCTCCATTTATATCATTAACGTATTGCAAGTCAATATACAGGTATAAGTAAAGGGATTAACTGTTATATCAATTCCAATAGACCAATATTTTGTCTATGTTCATGTTTCAGAATAAAATGTTCATAAAATTGCAGGATGTAAATAATTCATTCAAATTCAAATATTTGAATTTTATAACTGTGGGGTTGCGGGGCTCATCTCGCTTTCAGGCCGAGGGAGCCAGTGTTTGTCCACAGACAGCTTTCCAGGTCATGTGGCCAGCATGACTAAACCGCTTCTGGCGCAACGGGACACCGTGACAGAAATGTGGTTTACCTTCCTGCCCTATTTATCTACTTGCACTGGTGCGCTTTCGAACTGCTAGGTTGGCAGAAGCTGGGGCAGAGCAATGGGAGCTCACCCAGTCGCGCAGATTCAAACCGCCGACCTTCCAATCAGCAAGCCCAAGAGGCTCAGGGTAGAAATAATATGTTCTAAACTGAATAGCTAAATACAAACTGAAGTATAGCAGTAATAAGAATATTCCTTTTATATTAACTCAGACAGGTTTAACAGCACAAGTTTTATCTAATCCAAATACCACTATTCAGAACAGTAAATTGGGAAATCTAAATTCCCTTTAATAATGGCAAGGGATAGGTTTGTATATGTGATCTGAATGATTTATTATCTCTTCTATAATAATGTTTAGAAAAGTTTGTTAATCCTAGCGAAAATGTGATGGAGTATCAAAAAGAAGAGAATGACAGTGTTGAAATAGGGTATATATATTCATTTTAATTAAATTAATCTTTCGCTACAGTGAACAATTTAAATAACTCCATTTGTCAAGAACTAGAGTTATGATATTACTAGATTATAAGAGTTATGGAGAAGGTAAACAATATATTCAAAGCAGTGGGATCCAAAAAACAGAACAGTGAGCTAACTTTGGGTCTTTCTATAATCTGGAGTTATGAGACAGCTGAAAGATATCTGAAAAATAGTGGAATTTGCTGCCAAGGAGTGTGGTGGAGTCTCCTTCTTTGGAGGTCTTTAAGCAGAGGCTTGACAGCCACCTGTCAGGAATGCTTTGATGGTGTTTCCTGCTTGGCAGGGGGTTGGACTGGATGGCCCTTGTGGTCTCTTCCAACTCTATGATTCTATGATTCTATATACTCAACAAGTACTACACCTATTCCAGCAATGTTTGTACTATCAGGATGGGATTTCCTGGACAAGATGGCAGTGGAGTAGTTTTTTTCCCCTCTGGACCTTCCTACTCCAGAGAAAGGGAAGGCACAAAGATCATGGGAACCTTTGGCACCAACCTTTGGCAATCAACAACCTAATTCTCTGTTTGGTGGCTTTTGATAGGGTAAAGTGAGCCAGCAGCAGATTGCCTACCAGTACATTCTTCTCCAGCAAAACTCAAATGACTACCGCATCTATTCAAACCCATAACCTGATCATCTGCACTAGTCTGAGCTACCAGAAGATTGCTAAATGTTTTAGGTACTACAGGTGGAAGGGTTGGGGAAGTGGATGGAATAGTTATTGTCCACATTCACTGGCCGTCATCCAGTGGGTGCCAGTGGCTGCAACCAACCTATGCAGATGTCACTTGGTGGGGTGGCAAGTGGAGAGAGCCATCTACTGGGGCCATATATATACACTGCATATGTACCTGTTAGATATGTTAACTGAACCACATCAATGAATATTAGACTTAATTGGGATGCTGGGAGGAATATTTCCTTCTCAACATTTTCTGCATGGGTCACACTTCCTCTAACTCAGGCATAGGCAAACTCGGTCCTCCAGATGTTTTGGGACTACAACTCCCATCATCCCTGACCACTGGTCCTGTTAGCTAGGGGTGATGGGAGTTGTAGTCCCAAAACAGCTGGAGGGCCAAGTTTGCCTATGCCTGCTCTAACTTGAGGACAGCTCCCAACCCATGTTAAACAAATACGAGTCCCACCACTGCAATATATAATAGAGCAAAACAGTTGTGTTTTAATTGTTTCGTTAAATGGGAATTAAGCTACATAAATGAATATCTATTTTCAATCGTTATGCAGAACACTTTGCAAAAAACATACATAAACCATACAACTGTGTACCTTGTTTTTGCTTGAGTGAAAGCCAGAAAATGCTGTCCTTATTGGAATTGTGGGATGCATGGGAATTATCCGTGACATGCTCCTGATCTAATAAAAAGAAGGGAAAGAAAAAGAAAATTCTGTTATGCTTCAATGTCACATTCAAGGGAAGGAATTCACTGGAGGTTGAAATGTGATCAAAGGCTGTTCTAATGTAAGAACTGATGAATGCTCTTCAAAGTATACTTTGAAATAGGAGATGACAGTTTTTTAAGGTCTCTCTGCATTTTAATCGTTCTCCTATGCATGCCAAAAATGACTATAGCTGCTCATGGAATCCTATTAAAATTATTTGGAATAATATATCCCCTAAAACCAAAGTTTTGGAAAAGGGATGTGCAATAATGTTTGTTCTTTAAAAATATATAGCAAAGAAGGACTCTCCTTCCTCGGAGGTTTTTAAGCAGAAAGTTGAGATTCATGCATTGCACAGAGTTGGATGAGATGACCCTCAGAGTCTCTTCCAACTCTGCAATTCTATGAAATTATATTCCAAACTGAAATTTTAACTAAATTCATAAAGGCCAATTTGCTGTACTTCAACATGTTACATCTTGCTGTATTCAGCATAGAAATTTCTGGAGACAAATGATTTAATCCATCCCGGATAGATCAAATTTAATTATGATTGTACTACATGGCGAGATGACCAACAAAATAAAAATAAAGCTCAATCTCACACAATACATAGCTATAGAAAACTATGATACCAAAAAGAAAGAAACTGGTGTTGCAGCAGTGAGAAAATCGTCAGTATTAATTTGATCTGATAATCAGCAAATATAAATATAATATAATCAGCAAATATAAAGTTATACAAACTCTGATGAATTATCACTGGGCAATCCAAACTCCAATCTGTCAGCCTGGAGGCAGTTAGGATCCAGTGCAACCAGGGAGCCCCCCAGCCAAAATGCAAAACCAACTCACTGCTGGCTAAATGCCATTTGCCCAGTTGCAGGCAGCCCAGCAAGAGGAAGCCACCTAGAGTGGCTGGGGAAACGCAGGTAGTGCATAAATAATAAAATTATTATTATTATTATTATTATTATTATTATTATTATTATTATTATTATCAGACTCACCATTGATTAACAGTGTAATGGCCAAAAAAAGGCCAAATCTTGAGAGCAGGATTGAGAGAAACACAATCCCCAGTACCTGCCATGCTACTATGGAATATTACAGATTATGGGGAAGAGAGACATATCACCCTACTGTAGACACTGCAGCTGTTAGATAAGTGAGTTGGGACTTCTTCTTTTTAAAATTCAAGGCAGAGAAGAACCGAGATGCCATAATGCTTGCCTTTGAACTGAGAGCAGTCATTCATTCCTGAAGTTTATATTCCAAGCCAAAGAATAATGAATTTATATTCCAAGCCAAGCAACATCACTAATTTTAATATCACCTATTTTCATAGAGAGTATGTAGAATCATAGAAACATAGAATTGGTGAGTTGGAAGGGACTCTGAGGATCTAGTCCAAGCATAGGCAAACTCGGCCCTCCAAATGTTTTGGGACTACAACTACCATCATCCTTGACCACTGGTCCTGTTAGCTAGGGATGATGGGAGCTGTAGTCCCAAAACATCTGGAGGGTCGAGTTTGCCTATGCCTGATCTAGCCCAACCCTCTACAATGCAGGAGGAATATGAAGCTGTCCCTTATGGGGATCGAACCTGCAACCTTGGTGTTATTGCATGGCGATGTCCCTCCCCTCCCTCTGTAAATAATGACACAGACACATTGTATAATTTTAATGGGCGTGAAGGCCACAACTTTATTGGTTACAGATGTAGAGCGGTATTGCAGCTGTCCCTTATGGGGATCGAACCTGCAACCTTGGTGTTATTAGCACCATATTAATAAATAAAATGGTTTTCATTAGAATGGCCATGGTGTGGAGGGAAATATATGGTAACATGCCAAGCCGACTAGCTTTTGAGGGAGTGAATGGCAAATAACAGGAGAACTATGTCTACCTTATATTTAACAGCCTGTTAAACCACAGAGCCTAGGGCTTGTCAATCAGAAGGTCGGCAGTTCAAATCCCCACAACGGGGTGAGCTCCTGTTGCTCGGTCCCAGCTCCTGCCCACCTAGCAGTTCGAAAGTACGTCAAGTGCAAGTAGATAAATATGTACCGCTCTGGCGGGAAGGTAAACGCCGTTTCCGTGTGCTGCTCTGGTTCGCCAGAAGTGGCTTAGTCATGCTGGCCACATGACCCGGAAGCTGTACGCCGGCTCCCTCGGCCAATAAAGCGAGATGAGCACCACAACCCCAGAGTCATCCGCGACTGGACCTAATGGTCAGGGGTCCCTTTACCTTTATGGTAGCCATAGGTGACCAGGAATTCCATGAAGGTGAGTGAATGGGATAGTGGAGAAGGGATGGCTCATTGCGTCCTTTTTCCAGCAGCCTGCTCAGGGATTTGTTGTTGTTGTTCAGTCGTTCAGTCGTGTCCGACTCTTCGTGACCCCATGAACCAGAGCACACCAGGCACGCCTATCCTTCACTGCCTCTCGCAGTTTGGCCAAACATATTTGGCCCACATATAAGGCCAGGTGAGGCGACTGCCTCAGACAGCAGGATCCACAGGGGCAGCAGATTCCAATGTAGATCTTCGCTCACCCCTTATTCCCAGGCAAGGAGAGAGACACCCTTTGCTGGCTCACCTCAGGTGCCAAAATGTATTGGGCAGCCCTGAGCCTGCTTGGTTTCTGTGCTAACCACAAGGAGGGAGGTACCGTACATTTCCTCCATGGTTACCATGGAAATGCACTGGGCTAGAATGGCTCTCCCCACTCCAGAGCCCCACCAGTCTGCTTGATAAAAAGCAACTTAATCATGAGCTGGAAGCCTGCACTGTCAGGTTTCTCATTCCCAGTGACCAGAATGGTAACACAGCCTACTAGCCTCTTTACAGACTGGTTAAAAATGCAGGATAGCAACTTTGGAGGCTTATTTACAAGGCTGAATTATGCAAAGAACCAACTCGCCCTTCCCTCCTAACATCCCATAGTTACAAAGATTTATAACTTGTACACAAATTTGCTTTGCATGATTTAACGCGACAATTTAACTGTCATACCATCCATTAATTCAACTCAACCTTCTTTTTCCGAAAACTTACAATACTAGTCTTTACTACAACTCTTATCTCAAACTTGGGAATGTGAAGGTGATCACAGCAGCAACAGATAGGTACCTAATTAGTTGAGTTGACATTTACAGTGATTGCCAAAAAGACTATAATGGAAAACCAATTTCAGCAACATTGTACCGGGTATGGTGAATGACACATGTGGAAAAAATTACAGTGAGAGTGGAAAAATAGGCTGTCAAGAATCAAATGATGTTACATCTGCACTGTCAAACTGTCTAGCAGATTGTTATACAGAGCAACACTGGTAAGAGTTGAATATATGCTTTCTCCAACTCTACTGGAAATGAGACTCTAAATGACCTAACTCACGTTACAATATTAGTCCACGTACACCTGGCTGACACTGTACAAAGACAAAGAAGCAGTCTTGCTCTCTTAAATTACAAAAGCAGTGGATTGCTCTTAAACAAACAGTGTGTTTTGGAATGTGTTGTCCCAGATAATCGATTAGTGAGATTACAAGAAATTACTTCTTCTGAGTATTTGTTCATGTATTTGACAGTTTGCTAGTGCCTGAAAATATTTATTCTCTGCCAAGCTTAGTTTTCGCAATACAGTGGGACCTCGACTTACGAAGATAATGCGTTCCGACGCGATTTTCGTAAGTCGAAAACATTCATAAGTCGAATCCCCATAGGAATGCATTGAGCGAAAAAAATTCGTAAGTCGAAAAAATCCTATTCAAAAATTCGTAAGTCGAAAAAATCCTATTAAAGCGGCCGCGACTTCCTTTTGGAAGTCGAAAAATTCGGTTGCGGCGGCCATTTTTTTTCTTCCGGAAGTCATTCGTAACTCGAAAAATACGTAAGTCGAGTTGCTCGTAAGTCGAGGTACCACTGTATAATTTTGATAAATTGTATTTGTACAATTATTGAATATTTTGGGTGGGGTTCACCTAAGAAGCCTTATCAGCAAAAGTCCTGTAGAAGGACTCCCACTACTGCAACAAGACTTTCCCCCTCCCCTCACTGCCAAAACTGGCTCAAGGGGGTGGTCAGAATAAAACCCCAGAACAGCACGCAGGGGAAGGAGAGGGATCATTCTGTATGACAAACTGAAAAGCTTCTACAGATAACACTGAATTCAAACCTATATCTTGCCTACCTGCACAATCCTATGTACATTTTACTCTGAACTAATTACGGTTGTGTTCACTCAAAGGTAAGTGTACAAAAAATTGCTGCCTAAAACAAGGACCATGCTATTTTATAACAGTGTGCTGGCATATATTGAGTAAATAAATATAATGCAATGGTTAAAAACAGAGCTATAGTTATGCTCAAAATAAATGTTTTAGTTAATGTTTTCAACAAATGTGATATTTATTTGCTCTTATGTTTATTGAATTAAATGGTCTTTGGAGGGTCTAATACCAAATACCCGGAGGGAAAAACTGCAACAAAAAGAAGTTTGGACTAGACTGCTACAAATCCAGCATTTAGTTCTGCTGAATACTTCATAGAAATTAAAAGAGTTCCCAGAGAAGCATAAGAGCAGTCAGAAAATATTTCCACACCAATTTAGGCAAAACGGCTATTTCACCATGAAAATGGGGTGACCAAGCTACACTGTATACAATTATGTTTTGTAAATAGTTTTAGCTTTAGGAATCCAAAGGATGAGGCAGCTGCTATACTGTGGCAGTGAACAACCCTAAATATTGCTACAGAGATCTGTTTTAAGCTTAAAATGCTTACACAAGTAGATAAAGTCAGATCCCAAAGATGGAGCAATTACTGTCCTAAACTGATTAGTAATTGCAGAGACATTAATCTTTTAGTTCAGCACTTATTAGCATAAATGCCAGTTGCACTTTTAATGTATTTTTCCCGTGAGGAGATACCAATATGCAAATCCCAATTTATGCAGATAAACATGTTTAAATATTACTGTATGAATGAATTTACAAGTCCAGAATTTTATTTGCCCAGAACAATGATAGAGCTATTTGGTAAGTGTTGCAGAGGAAAAATCTAGGTCTTGGTGCCTTTAGCAATTGGAGGTCAGATGTTGATGTGGATTGATATGTTGGGGGAATTCCAACAACCAAACCATTCAGTCTTGTGAACCTAATGTAGATAGTACAGAAATATAAACAACAATGAATAGTCTATTTGTAAAATAACGTTCACTGAACCCTGAAGCCAAAGATTCAAGTAGTTATTTGTGAATCATTATGTAAACCCAAATGCATTTAGCTTCTTGATCTATTTAGGAGAAAGGCCATGCATACTAGTAGTTAGAGCATTTGCTTTGCATGCGGAAGGTACCAGATTCAATCCCTGCCATAAACAAGCAGGGCTGGGAGAAACCCCTGTCTGAAAACCTGGAGAACTGCTGCCAGTCAGTGTAGACAATACTGAGCAAGATGGACCAATGGTCCTTCTCTGTATAAGATGCGTCCTAGGTTCCTATTTGCTTCCTCTTCTTACTGTGCCTTTCTCTCCCAAGTTTGTTTGGTGTCTGCCACAATAGTATTCATCTGTGCACATGATTTCTGCAGAGATTATATTGAAGGTCGCTTCTTATATCATTTCTGTGGAAACTGTTTTAAGAAAGCACATTACAAATAGCAGCCCAATACCATGATACTTCTAAATACGCCATTTGGCACAGTGTTTAGACTCGGTTTGCTTCTTATAATAGTTCTGTTGCTGTGCAAATCAGAAGAGATACTGACTTGAATGATAAATCAGGACAAAACATGCTGTTTTCTAAATGGTGCGGAATGAAATGGTGTAATAGTAACACATCTCTTCTTTCCAAAAATGTGGTCATCAATATGCGTGCAGCATAAAACTGTTGATAGCCATTTCCTAACCATGTGCATTACACTTCTCCGGATTGGATTTTAAAAATAACCTGGGTCAACTAAAAGGCTGATTCAAGTCCCAAATGCCTGGGGTTCATGCAATTTCTCACTGCAGAGCAATTCTAGTGTACCAATGGGGAACATCAACCGTTAGCGCTTGCTTTTCAGTGCAGAATTGTGTTAATCCCATGTACAGACAGGTGAACAATTCCTTTGTATTGTGTGATGCAGCTCCAAATACTTTGGGTGAACTGTTTCTTTGAATCCAACACAATATTAGCTGGCCTCGATAAGTGATGTTCAGAAGGAAGGAATTTCTTGAAGGAGGATGCAGCTTGGCAGTCTGCCAGTTTGTTTTAATGCTCTTTTTTCATCTTGCTCCCCAGAGTACACAGAAGGAGAGCCCCAAACATACTCCAGGCTTTACCCAGGCACACTAAATAGAGTCTTAAACACAAACACACACACACACACACACACCAAGTACAATATAGAAAGGGTCACGTAAGCTTGGAGCCAACTTAGAGTGGGTGGAGGAAGAAGAGATTAAATATTTCAGATTTACTGAATAATTTTTAGGAGAGTCTCTGTTCACTTCAGTTGCATTTCAGAGCCATATGCAAGGTATATTTTGAAAGCTACTTGGCAACATTCCTGTAGCTCAAGAAGTGTCTTCCTCACTGTCCTATCCGAGAAAGCAGACTTGTACCAAGTCAGATCACTGGCCCATCTGGCAGTGACTCTCCAGGGTTACAGACAGGGTTCTTTCTCAATCCCACTTGCAGAATTCAGGGATTGAATATGGGTCCTTCTGCATGAAAAGCAGTTGCTCTACCACTGAGATACAGGTCTTTCGCGCTCAACAATAGGTAATAGATTAGAACAACAGAATTGTATCGAAAAATTCACTAATGCCATACAGGTAGCAACCAATTTGTGCACGGTTATGTTCTGGATCCCTGTGCACATTGGCAGGGCCTGTATAAGTCCATCCTACCCTGTTCTACCCCATCCCCGCCCCACTCTGCCCCCTTTTGTGATGTTTTTGGGTCACTTCCAGGTTTTGCGTGATGAGAGCAGTCGTGGACACACACATCGGTTGCACCTAAAACAGTCACTGCCTGTATGATAATAAATAATCCCTAGACCAGTGTTTCCCAATCTTGGGTCTCCAGCTGTTTTCTGACTACAATTCCCATAATCCCTGACCACTGGTCTTGCTAGCTAGGGATGATGGGAGTTGTAGTCCAAAAACAGCTGGAGAACCAAGGTTGGGAAACACTGCCCTAGACTCATTCAATTTAACTTCTGAGCATTAGGTCCCATGCATTGTTTGAGGTGAGGGAAGTACTGTCTAACCCAGGCATCCCCAAACTGTGGCCCTCCAGATGTTTTGGCCTACAACTCCCATGATCCCTAGCTAACAGGACCAGTGGTCAGGCATGATGGGAGTTGTAGTCCAAAACATCTGGAGGGCCACAGTTTGGGGGTGCCTGGTCTAACCTCACCCTGTTTTTAGACTTGCCTAGGGCTGTCTTTGTCTTCTTTTGGGGGCCAGGTGAAAACCTGTTTATTTGTCTAGGGTTTTGTTTTTTTTAACCTGTTTATGGATGCTTTGCTGTTGAATTTTATTTGTTCTGAAGCTGTGCTTTATTGTGGTTGTTTATCACTTATCTTTGTAACTACTCTGATAACTTCAGCTGAAAATCAGGCAAAAAATATTCTAAATAAATAAATAATCTACTTTGCAGAGCCTATCCCCGATGTGCTAGGGTAATTGTCCTGAGGAATACAGGAGTTTTTTTCTTTATGAATATAATTTGAAACTTTGTCCTTTTTATACAGTATATTATTTCTAAGGTGTAGTATAAAGGCAATCACCTTACATGGGGAGCACACAACTTAAGTTAAAGCTAAATGAATGCAGAGTCCCTTTGAAAAGGGAGGCACAGAGAGAGAAATAAATATTGTGCAGAAGCTGACAAAAAAGAATGCTGTTGCATTTTAATTAAGCATATTAAATGTGTGCATTTGTTCCATTCTTGTACACTAATATGCAGAGAATTTTAGTGCTGGGTTGTTTATACAGATATATTAGCAGAGACAACAATTATTTTCAGCTGAAATTAATACACTGTTTATTTGGCAACTGTTAAACTCACTTACACACCTGAAGCTGAAGGGTTTAGAACTTTCAACTACAGGACAAAACCCCAGCCACTAAGGAAAGTTAGCCAGTGGAATTCCTTTATTTATGGTGGTCGCTACAAACGTCCTTGTAGTTTAAAATATCCATTTGGTAAATTATGTACCGGTAATCCATCAAACATGTTTATATACACAAACACTCAATTTCAGACTGAGACAGTTCCAACTACAGCTTCCAAATGGCCAGAATTTATTCTTTGAGCCAACTACAAAAAATTGGAGGATGCAGAGCCCAAAAAATATAATATAAAAATCAGATTTAATCAGTTGTTACTATTAATGTGTATCCCAGCAAGATCACTGGGCCCATTGCATTACCCCAGTGGCATGAGGAGTCATTGAATTATGAGACCTTCCAATGATACTTTAATCACACAGGAATTCTGTGGCCATGAATGAATGAATGAATGAATGAATGAATGAATGAACTTTATTACAGTCCCAGACAAGCATAAGAAAAACATATAAATAAAATAACAGTTAGGATTTAAACAGATAATTGTTAAAGCAAATAAGAACAAGGAAACAGGCACAGGATAAAACATGTGAATATAATATGAGATTAAACACGGATAATGGATGGATAAAAACTGATAATTAAAACAGATAAGAACTAAAAGACACGCAGTTAAAACAACTATAAGAGGCAAAACTTGAGGGAATACAGGTCTTGCAATATGGGCCTTCAATGTAGGACTGGTTTGTAACACAAACCATCCTTCAGTGAATATCCATCATGGCAGCGCAAAATCTAGCAACTGAGTATGTGACTTCTGGGTTTTCACGTGGAGTTGTAGAGTTGTTGAGTTGTTCTGTACGTCCTGGGAATTTATGTCGGATAGGCAGGATAAACCTGGCTCGTATGCCTATATAATACTGACAATGGAAAGAGACATGTTCCATTGTTTCCTGCTGCCCAGAGCCACATGAGCATTTCCTCTCCTCGTATGGTGTCTTCCTATAACGGCCTTCCTGAATGGCTGAAGGGAGGGCCTGACAACGGGCCAAAGTGAAAGCCCTTCACTGTTTTGTGATTTCAAGGTTGGTTATATATGGCATTTGGGAGGTGAGGTATCTTCTGGTTTCACTGATTAGAAATTGTGGGGACCTGGCTAGATCTGCCTGGCGTTCTGTATCTTCCACATGCTGTTTAATGTTTTTTTAGTTTGTTCATACCCCATGTCAAATAAAATCTGTGGGTTGAAACCTAGAGTGGTTATTATATTTTTCACTGCTCGTTTCCATGTCGATTGGAAATCGTCCTTAATAGTCAAGGGAGCAAGGCCGCTCGGGAAGAAGGATAGTCTCAACTAGTAATTAAGAGTGGTGAGCCACACAATGGCCTCGATTCTTATGGATCCACATTCAAGACGTATGGTAACATTGGAGACATGTTTAGGCACTTGTAGAGCAGATCTTAGGAATTTGGATTGAGCCAATTCTAGTGGTGCGCAGTTGGCGGAGGGGCCTAATTGGGCACCACATAACAGCTGTGCAATCAATTTGGCCTCAAACAGTTTGAGGGCTGCAGGTACATAGTGTCCACCTTTGGTCCTGAGGTACTTGAGAATAGGATTTGTGCTTCTCTGGGCATTCCCTGCAATGTAGTTGCCGTGGGCTTTTCTGCTTCCCCATGAGTGAAGGGCTATATCCAGATATTTGAAGCAGGTGACCTGCTCGATCTTGTGACCATTGATGTACCATGTACGTGGTTTGGGCCTCTTGGCAAAAACCATGATTTTGGTTTTCTAGTAATTGAGTTCCAATTGGCTCTCCTCGCAATAAGCTGCCAGTGTTTTCATGGCTCTTTTAAGGGCTATCGGTGATCTTAATAATAATAATAATAATAATTTATTATTTGTACCTGCCCATCTGGCCGGGTCCCCCCAGCCACTCTGGGGGGGGGATTGCTGTGTCATCTGCGTAAAGAGGCACAGAAATATGCTTTCCTGCGAGTTTTGGAGGGTGAAAAGTCATATTGTGAAGGTAAGGAATCATATCATTTATATAAAAATTGAAGACAGATGGGGCCAGTATGCCATTTATGTGGCCATAAAGAAGGAACAGACGGTGACAAAGTGAGAAATAATCACACTGCCAACCTTTTCCACATGATTTTGGGATTTTGATTTTATCAGAGTGCATCATAACAGGCCCTTGGACAACAGATGAAGATGCAAGTTGCATCTGTATTGTGGTGCATATGTGCACTCTGAATGCTGCAACTTCAAAGACATGCAATGTCCCCACCATGTGGCAATCCATGACTTAATAAAGGGCCCCAATGGTGGTTGCAATTTATATTCAAGGAGCATTTAACAAGAATGAATGCATGTGCCTTGCTTTCCCAGGAGCCATCAAACAGATAAGCTAAGAACAAAGGCATAGCTTCACTTAGTCAAGTGAATCCCTGGTAACCTCAATTACCTATTTAGCTAGCACAGAGCACACAGGATTCCAATCATCCTAGGCAGACACACTAACGCCCCAACTACATATGATGCTAATGACATGATTAGCAATGTTGCTGGGTGGGTGTGTTTTACATTAAAATATTAGGTGTGAGGGGTAGGGGATTTAAGCTTCTGTTTGGAATGTCCAAGGCAGCCTGGGCAAGGTGTATGGTGTGGCGGTGGTGATGGCATAATGGCGGGTGGGTGTCCCGGATTTCGGATGGGAAAATTTGCTGCATATGGGTTTTTTTATCAGGATCACAACATAGATGAAGGTGAGGGGTTTTTTTCGGGGGGGGGGGCTGCCATGGTGCCAGGTATCTGTAGAAACAGCTGAACATACAATAGTAGTTTCAAGAATTTGATCCAGTAGAGACCAACATGCTGTCAGACAAAATGATGAAGAAAGGCAAAAGTGGTCCATCACCAAAGGCAATCCAAGTTACAGAAGGAGAACTGACTTGAAACCGTTTAAGGGGGCCCTGGTCTACCACCCGACCTGCTCTGGCCTGTTAGCAAAAGATGCACCCTTGCTGGTAAGCTGCTTTCCTTGTAGTTTCCTACTTTGGCTAGAGCTGGGTGGTGGTGAACACGGTAAACCCTTCTTGATGTCCTTCAGGTTGCCAACTGAAAAGCAGATGTGAGATCCAGCAATGATATCCCCCAAGGAGAACTTAGTTCACCAACTGTAAATACAGCTAAATCCTTCTGTGCCCAAGAAGAAAACACACTTCTTTGCCTGTGGGCTGGCAAAGATTTCCACTCAAACTTAAAGTATGTGCTGAATGCTAAACCCCCTATTGTTTAGGCAAAGCAACATGTTTGGGTACTGAATTCAATTGAACAATAAGGACTTAAGCATTCAACATATATTGCATAATGATAAAAGGAATCTACTTTACCTGTTAAATAGACATCCACCACTATGTCTTCAAATGTAGGATTCCTGAAGCTTATGATGATAGAAGAATGGTGACCAAGGCAAGAATTCACACAAGATGGCTCCAATGGCTGAGGCATCAGACCAACCCCAGACAATAAAAATACCCATTCCTCAAGCTGTGGTAAGAATAACAATGTTCACATTTTAATCAGAAACAACTTCTTTGTTCTTTTTTTCATTTTCCTGTAAATGTTAAGCTTCAGGTAAAAACATGATGGCCCCAGTCAAGGGGTTCTTATATACATAAGAAACTCCAATGCAAACTCAGAGCTCAATGCAAGGAAGACCATTCACTTGCAGCACTAGATAGATAGCAAGCCAATTCTAGCACAATTTATTTGGCTTCCTTCTTTAAAAAAAGTTTTATACATTCCACCTGTTACCCTTAATTGGTAATAAGCTAATTAAGCATTAGAGGAAAGCTGTTTCAACCACTTCACTGCTTACATTTTTTGAAGTGAATTTGAGATGATGCATTATTCTTAGCAGCATATTAAATAGAAGAAGCTGAAAAGAATGTAATCAAAGAATACTTGACACTCTAATAATAGATCCTGCTCGTCTCTAACACTGCTCAGTATTATTAGTCTCACTCCATTACATACAGATATTGCTGGTTTACCGGAAAAAACTAGGTGCTATAAGTATATTAGTATCTTGACTAACTGTTCTACTCATCCTGGCATTTCAGTTGTGCTGTTCCAACAAAGTTAATTTCAGTGATCAAAAACAAGAACAAAGTGATTGCAGTCAGAGTTCAAATTCGTATTGCAGAGTGTTCTTTGCACAGCTGCAAACCAGAAACAAACGAAGCAGATAATAACCCATAGTGGTTTCTCTCAATTCAGCAATGAGGCACAATCAGAAACAGTTAAGCCTTGTCCTATAAGTCCTGTCATTAGCTGATTTTATATTAGTCAGTTACTCAGCTATGAGACAGCTTAAAGTGTCAGTTCAGAAGCATTTAATCAGTGAAATCAAGGGAAGAAAATCAATGCCAATTTTTAAGGTTAAGGTTTTGCCAGGCTTCCTATATATATAGTGAAAAAGACCTCTGAAAACCTTTTTTTAAATAATCTTGGCACTGGAATGGTAGAAACGCAATGCTGATGTATATTCAATATGCTACCATCATGCAATAGTTTAATACCTTTCTCTTATGAAGTTCAGTCGATAATTCAAAAGTTTCAGATGATTTAGGAATGAAAAGAGCAAAGTGAGTCACAAAGGTTAGAGCAAAACACTGAAAAGGTTGAGAGGGCTGGACACAGCAAGTGAAAGGATGAGATATTGATTAAAGGTTTGGCTGAGATAAAACTTGAAGATTTGCCACTATTTGACAGGAGAGGCATGTTGACAAAAATTGAGTGTCAGGCCTCAATTTGAACCTGAAAGGTTTCAGTGACTTATTTGCTTATTTTATGGTTTTGGTATTTGATAAATAACAGGACTTTTTAATTTATTGATCAAAGTTCTGTGAGCTATCATGGTTTCAGACAGAATAATAGCACTTCATCTTCTTGAACTGTCCTTGTATATACACCATATATACCAGAACTGCTAGCACTTAGTTTTTCTTGCTGTTTTTCTTCCAAATGCATGTTAAAGGAGAGAAAAGAATCCAAACAGTATACTTTGTCAAGCAAACTAAACTTATCTGCTTTGATTTTCAGATGAATGGGGTTTTTAAAGTGAAATCAGTGGAATTAAAATATACCAATAGCAATAGTGCAATCCTATAGCTGTCTACTGTAAAATAAGTCCCATTGTGTTTTGCAAGACTTGTTTCCAGGTAAATGTGTCTTTCCAAGGCTAAAGTATAAGGACTGGTGTGAATCCAGCAATTTGGCTTAATTTGGTTGTGGATTAGTCTGTAAATCGCTTCAAACTTTCAGAAAAAATATTGGTTTTGCTACATTATAAGGAATCATACATTTTAGCTACTAATCAGATGAAGTGTTAATCCCATTAGATTAGAGAATCAAATAACCCAACAAGGGAATAATATGCATTTTAGAAACCAAACATTTTACTCAAGCACAAATAATATGCAAACATTAGAGCATGTGTCATAATATTAGCTCATTTCTTTTGTCTCCAACTGCAGCTTTCAGTAAGGTAGAGTTGGTGAAGGAGATGAATCTTATTAGTTTAGTTATTTCCCTTTCAAAATTCAACACAGTAAAGAGGCAGGAAATGCCACTATTTTGAAGAAACCTCTAAGTAAAATTAGATCTAGTGTTTTCAAGCACTTCTTTGTAATAAATAGGACATTAGCACATGAGCATTTTAAAAAGTCATTAATAGGTTTTCAAAAGAACAGTGGCATTTGTAATTGTATACATTTTAGAATACTTTCCTGAATGTTAACCAAGCCATAACTGTTAGTAACCTCAGTCAAATCTCAAGTACCTAATTGAAAATCAAGAGTATGTACATTTTCAAATGGACTACCCATGAAGGATCCAATATCAACATTCCAATATGCCTCTGAGCAGGATTTTAAAATCACAAGGCTTTATCAGGCCCAGTAGCACTTTCTTTGAGCCTCTGCAACCCCATGTTGTTTCTGATCTTTAGGCTAGTCATTTAGGCTAGAATGGCAGGATAGAAGCTTTGGCAAGTGAAATACAGTCCACTAGCCTAACTTTGCCTGCCACTGGACCATATCATAATATTTTACAATGCCAGATAATATTTAATTCATCAAATCTAATTGAGCATCCATACCTGTGGGCATATGAAAGTGATTTTCGCTGTGTGGTTGGCCCTTCCTAGGCCAGAAGGAAAAAACTGAACTGGTACTTCAGTGGTGGAATGAGGAGCTACAACCAGCTGCACAAACATTGTGGGAGGGAGAGGAGAGAGAGGGGGTGGGAGGAAATGAAAAATAAAAATCAATTTTATTTTGGAGCCAGTTATTTTATTGTGCCTTGTATCAACACTGTTGATGTTTACGTAATTAATGTGTTCCACTGTATGCCTTCTTCACTCTCAGCATGCAGGATCTGCTAAGACTGATAAAGTGTACTGCAGTAAACAGTGCTTAGCGGCAGTTGCTGCACATGTATTCCCCAGAAACTAAAAACATTGTGTTACTAGCCACAAAGAAAGAAGTGGAGGCTGTTTTTAAAGTATGGATGAAAGAAAGAGAGCTTCAGTTTTTCAGGTCATATACTGCCACTATATCTTCTTTTTTCACATTACAGAGATGCTTAGAAGTCTTATATTGCTGCACAATTAAAAAGCCAGATACCATTTTTAAAGGGCAATGTGCAGTATATATTTACAGTATGTGCTGTTGTCTCTGTTTTCCATCTACAGTTATGCACATTTATATGGGCTCAAAGAAACTACCATGCTGTGATGTGCTTACTCCAAATTAAAAGAGTTGGATTCACAATTCCATAGGGATAGGCAAAGTGGCCAACTATATGGTGATAAGATAAAATTGTTTGAAGCTTCTAAGCAAGGAACTAACATCTAAATCCAAGAATAAAATTACTTGGTACACATGCAGCCTAGTGCCAGACAGCCAACAGCATATCTGCCTGAAACATACATACTGTTGCTGCAACTTCTGATTGGTTTTTCTAGTACCCCATCCAAACTTAACCTTCAACTTTGCTAATATAAAGGCTGCCATGTTTTTCTTTTTGTCTGATTTCTCCTTAACCAGGAAACTGTATGTTTCACTTAAGGCACGAGTCAGATCTAAATAGCAGTTAGGGATACAAGATAAACTTGGTTGTTGTTGTTTTGTTTTTTGTTTGTTTTTGCATTTTAATATGAAAATATCCAATTAACGTTTCCCAAACCATTTTTACATGGGATATAAAGCAAATGCATTTTTGCTTTATAAATCTCATTTTTATGTTAATAATAAATATACAGTAATATTCATGCATGTTCATCCTAATATTCTTATTCTTATTTGGATCCCAATGACTAATATCAATAATATAAGCATCCACACAAGTGTTGCTAAACTAACCATACAGTTTAAATGTGAAACTTGTATGTGTGGCACAACACAATGTGTAACACACAACACCTTTGTTGTATTCACAGTGCTCACTTACAAAATCATACAAATGCGACTGAGCATAATAAGATGAGACTGCACTGTGGTACTGTCAAAGCGCAGAAGGGAATATCTGTATGCTTGGTTCAGGGTTCAAGTTCACAAGCCATTATTCAGAACTTTGCATGCATTGAACATGAAATATAAATTTTGCTGAGAATCACATAAAACATATGCAAGACAGTTGGACCCTGGGCCCCCTCCGGGTAAGCTGAGATCAAAGCTTTTATAGAAGTCAGTCCTTATCCCAAAAGCTGGTCCACCTTATTGTTATTCAAGAAGCTTCTTTGCTATTAGGCTGATTACAATGAAATTTGCTCTATTGGTCAGGACTTGGTGATATATATCTGGCATCCCTCAGGCTGCTGCTATGCTGAGGAAGGCATAGCTTCCTACGCTGACTCCCTCCCCAGCAGCTTGTTTCCTGTGATGAGTTTCTTATTTATCTTTTTATTTATTTGGGCAACTTATATCAAACCCTTCACTCAAGGGTTTCCAGGTGGGCTTCAGTCAAAAGAGAGAAAATACAAAAAACCACACAAAATACAAGCTGGCATATACAATTACCGGTAAATCACATTTAGTGTTCCTTGATTATACTTGGGCATCTCCCAGCAAAACTAGATTTTTATAATGAAGATATATATTAGAAACCCTGCCTCAGTCTAGCTCCAGAAATACCATGCTACACTCAGTTAACTATACATAGGCAACTATGTTTAGCATTCTGTGGAGCAGAAAATTCATCTTTTAAAAGTTGTTCTTCTATGCAATATTAAGAGCTTTTAAAGAAAATAAGTGTTAAGCTCAAAAGGTGAGAGATCAGTACTTGATAAAAAAAAATCTTTTCTAAAAGAATTCATATACTATAGCACAAATACACACACAAAACTCTAAGAGATGCTAAAGGGATGGGTGTCCCACAATTTCAATTAGAATCTAAGATCCTGTGCACTTTGAAGGTTCTCTTGAAGCAAAAAGGTGGCAGCTGGCTGATTACTAAAAATGCTCAAAGCCACCATATTTTAAGAAAGAGGCAGAAGTGGAAGTGTTTGAAATTCACATGCCCAGTTGAAGACTAATGCATTTGGGATTGAACACTTTCATGAAGTAAATTTAGGTAATTTATTTTTAATGTGCCTTTACAGATAATGTGCCATGAATAGTGGTGGCATTTAAGCATCTGGTAATGAATTAGAAAAGCTGAAAGGAGGAAGGGTATATTAAACTGCCTGGACAGTTTGTATGCAGGCTACAGGAGTCAAAATTCATTATCATTAAGTTTAATCAATTTCTTTGCTAATGATCTGACTGTAATATGTATGAACCCGTTAGAGCTCTTCCAAAAATCTATCTGCAGCAAGCTAATAATATAATGAATCAAGATCATAGTGCTATGCATGCAAATACTGATTTGTGAAATTGTAAGTAACAGAACACATCCAGCTTTTACTTATTCTATAATGAAGTGTTTAATATATTTTACATTAAACAAACTAAATGAGAAAATGTCCGCTCCAGCATATTTGTTCAGTTTGATGAAATAGAACAGTAAAATGTTCAATACATAGAAAGGTCATTTTATTGAATTCAGAAAAATCTGAATTTTGACTTAATATTACGCTACATTACAACAATACAGATTTGTTATCATAAGCCAAGAAAAAGCAAACAGCTTAATAGACAAGATTAATTTATTTTGCTTTGGAACATGAATGTCTATCTTAAATGTCACAAAGGCATTTTATAGGTTTATCTGATAGAGGTACATGTTTCGCTTGTTCTACCTTTCAGAAACTTGTAACGATTTACAAAGGACCTTGCATTTTAAGAACCAGCACAACATTAATACATAAACAAGACATAGAAGCTGCTTCTCAGTAACTCAGCTTCAACAAAACATTAATGGAAAGGACACAACATTCTAAAATCACAGTACTGTTTCTATCTTTGGAGGCAGAAAATGTTGCTGGCAATAGATTATGTTCTGTCTGACAATGAACAGATAAATGTCCAAATAAAAAATAACTGTCTGACAATTAATAAGACTCTCAGGTCCATTGTTCAAATTTCCCAGTCTGGAACCTGATATGTGTAGAATCTACAGGACAGACTATTTCTAGAAGGGATTCAGCTGCCCATCTCAACATCCTATGGCTTGGAAATGCCAAGGTTGTGGGTTCAATCCCTGTATGGGCCAGCTGCATATTCCTGCATTGCAGGGAGTTGGAATAGATGATCTCTGGGGTCCCTTCCAACTCTACAATTCTATGATTCTGTGACCTAAGTCTAGATAACATAGTTTAAAAGTTACTGAATACACGAACCTGCCTTATACTGAATCTGACAAGCTGCTCCATCTGATCCAGAATTGTCTACCATGTCTGGCAGCAACATATCAAGTAGAGAAGGTTTCCGAAGCACTTTGACCCAAGAACTTTTGCTAACAATAATTCACTAAGGTATTTTCTACAGGCAAATCATGTCTTTTATCAATGAGCCAAAATTTTCATCCGGTTGGGAAAGGAAATGCATCCCACCAGCAGCATTTCTACCACAAGGAAACAAGCTATAGGGAGTAGCACAGAGAGGATGAGATTACTTATATTGCCACACTACAGCCTCTTGCAAATCTCCTTTTTGCCATCTAGAGCCTCCATCTGCCATGCGGACCATAGAAGCAGAGTGACGGAGACAAATGTTAAATTGAAATTCAAAGGTGTTCTGAAACTCTGAGTGGAATTAGACATTGCAAAAGACGATGAGCTGCTACTAAAAGGACATCCCGTAACCAGTTACCCATCTGTCTAGTGAAATTTATTGTTTCACTATAAGACCTCCAGGTGTAGGGCGGTATATAAATTCAATAAATAAAATAAATAAATAAAATTGTGTGATAACAACAAAGAGATTTGTGGCACTTAAAGCTAAACGATTTATTGTGGTATAAATTTGTTGACTAGAACTCACTGCAGTAAATGGAAAATCAGATGCATCTGATGAAATGGGCTCTAGTCAAAGTTAGGCCACAATCAATTTGTTAGTCTTCATAGTACCACTAGGCTCTATGTTGGCTCTACTGCAAAAGAAACGAACACAGCAAGCCCGCTGTGGGTGACAATGGCTGCCACCATCAGGAACGGGGCAACTCAAAGAATGTCTTCAGGGTAGAATCTACACGCACGTTACAAACATTGTGGGAATTTTTTTTTAATCGTTTTTAAAAATGCATTGCATTGGCTATAGCTCACAGCCACCATCTAGTGTCACAATTGTATATTGCACTTTACAACACATTCAAAACATTTTATTTGCAGCCGTATAAGCAAGTCCCAGGTCACATAGTAAGTTTTGCCAGAAATTTTCAGCAGACACAGATGCTGAGATACAGACTGATATGCCGTTTTGGATAATATTCAGTTGCTCTTAATGCAATAGGTTGGATCCAAAGTCATAGCTGTCAACTTTTCCCCTTTTTTGGAGGGAAATTCCCTTATTCCGAATAGGATTCCTCGCAAGAAAAGGGAAAGGTTGACAACTCTGTCCAGAGTGTCCCTTCCACAAACAAAAGGACTCCTTCTGCTTGCAAAGAAAACAGACCCAGTGGAGGAAGAAAGTGGCTGCCACTGAGATGTCCTTCCTCCTGCAGCCCACTGTGCCACCTCTCACACTATTCTGCTGATTCTCCCAAGCCCAGCCTGTACAGCTTTTCATGGGACAAAGGGAGCTGCAAGGGTTAGAATTGGCAAAAAAGTGCCTCCCTTGCTTCCTCCAACCAGAGTATCTTGCTGTTGCATATCCTGAGAGTGAAGGTGAAGTGTTTCTGCTCATGGGAGTTCTGGATCCAAACCTATGCTTTGAAAATCCTCTGTTCCCCTTTTGCCTCTCTTAACAGTTTTATTGTCACCTTTGAAAAATGAAAAGAAACAGACTCCCATTTTCTCCTTTAAGCACTTACCATTTCCCAATCATATGATATCAAACTGAGAAAATAAGACCAAGTATCAATTTATTGTACTCAGTATATTCAATCTAAAGTATATTAAACACCTCATTATAAAATAAGCAAAAGCTGGCTGCTCTCTGTTACTAATCATTTCACAAACCAGCATTTGTGCAAGTAGCCAAACTCTATAATCTTGATTCATTATATTATTTACTGTAGAAAGATTCTGCAAGAGCTCTAACAGGTTCATCCATATTATGGTCAGATCATTAACCCAGAGATGGATTGGAGTTAATGATAATGAATTTTGACTTCTATAGATCACAAACTGTTGAGGACATTTAGCAATTGTTTCCCTCCATTCAGCTTATCCAATTCATTATCAGATGTTTATATGTCATCATTATTCATAAGGATGTTGTAAAAACAAACACGCAAAAATAATCTATATTTAGTGTGAAAGATTTTAAACCCACTTGTTTCTAAAAACTGTTGGATTCATACTAGTATTCTTATCTTTTAAACAGGTTGGGTCCTATTGCTATGGCAACAGGAGTCCCAAAATAGTGTTCAATTCATGACAGAAAAATGGATAAGATCTTCAGTGACAAAATCTATTCAACTGTCATAATTGGTGTTTTCATTCTCCAGGAATGCCACTATGCTCTTTCTAGTAGTCGCCATCTTTCAATGGAGTTACCTTTAAATATAACCCTGAACACTTTTTAAAAGGAATATTCTTAACTTTCCAAAAGTAAAAACACTTCTGTGTTAGAGGGCAACACCTGGATTCTACCCATTATGAAGTTTGGCTTAATATTTCCTTAAATGGCTGGCAATCCCTTGTCTCCAAGATTAAAGCTTCTTCATTTCTAGCATCTTTGGGTTTTATCCTTCTCTGTACTCTGATACTTTATTTTTAAGATACCGGTAGTTGTACAGTCCTGCTCTTTGAGATTCATGTTACATCCTCTCTTTTCACATCTCTCTCGGGGATCTTAGTTCCTAATATCAATGCTCCACTAAGGTATATTTGCTTCTTTCCAGCGTCTATGTTGTTCTTGGGCCTCTGTCTTGACTTTTAAAAATATCTGGCTACTGCATGCTTTCTCAACATCAGATTATTAAGTTCTCTAGAGACTACTCCTTGTTGCTCAAAAAGCTTCAGAATACAATCTGAATATACAAATCAAACCAAATCTTTATTACTGTCATAGACCAGCATAAGGGGGCGGGGGGAGAGAGACAGTCATTTAAAATCTGAAAAACGATTTGAAAAACTAAAAAGAATTAAAAGTCTATAAAAATCTAAAGGAAGCAAGGAAAGTCTAAAAGAAGGGTTAGGAACATTAGTCGGGAGTGGCAGAGGATAAGAGGTTAGCATATATAAGACTATAGCATCTACAGAGCACTCTGATATGAGTGCTCATTAAATCTAGTTTGTGACACAGGTCATCGTCTGATGAATTTTGAGCGCTGCTGTGCAGAATCTGGCAACATTGCATGTTGAGGCAGGGTTGGTATCCGAAAGTAGCAAGCAGGTATAGAATTGTCCTGTGCACCCTGAGTACTTATGCAGTAATGGTTAGATGAAGCTACTATGAATGTCTCTGTAATACAGGCACTGTAGAAGCACATTTCTATTTGTCCAGAGTTTTCTTGCCTTTAACATATAAAGCTACCACACCAGATATTTTCCATAATTGTTACATTCCTGCATGGTACTCTCTCATACGATAATAGAATAATTTTGTTCTTCAACTTACACGGATTTTGGGGTCTATCTCCATAATAAAATGGTCTGTATTGGTATTCATATAGTTCAGCTCCAGAATTTCATATGTAGGATTAACTAGAAGGATACGCTGACGGACCCTCCTGCAACAAGCATAAAAAGTCATGTTATTACATCATTATTAAGTACTGGGATTGATTCAGGACAGCTGTCTACCAGCTCCATCTGGTACGCAGGCTGAGACCCTACCTGCCTGCGGACTGTCTTGCCAGAGTGGTGCATGCTCTAGTTATCTCCCGCTTGGACTACTGCAATGCGCTCTACGTGGGGCTACCTTTGAAGGTGACCCGGAAACTACAACTAATCCAGAATGTGGCAGCTAGACTGGTGACTGGGAGCGGCCGCCGAGACCACATAACACCAGTCTTGAAAGACCTACACTGGCTCCCAGTACGTTTCCGAGCACAATTCAAAGTGTTGGTGCTGACCTTTAAAGCCCTAAATGGCTTCGGTCCAGTATACCTGAAGGAGCGTCTCCACCCCCATCGGTCAGCCCGGACACTGAGGTCCAGTGCCGAGGGCCTTCTGGTGGTTCCCTCGCTGCGTGAAGCCAAGTTACAGGGAACCAGGCAGAGGGCCTTCTCGGTAGTGGCACCCGCCCTGTGGAACGCCCTCCCTTCAGATGTCAAAGAGAACAACAATTACCAGACCTTTAGAAGACATCTGAAGGCAGCCCTGTTTAGGGAGGCTTTTAATGTTTTATAGATTATTGTATTTTAATGCTTTGTTGAAAGCCGCCCAGAGTGGCTGGGGAAACCCAGCCAGATGGGCGGGGTATAAATAATAAATTATTATTATTATTATTATTATTATTATTATTATTGATCAATGCAGAACAAAAAAATTTACTATTACTAACAGCTGCCCTCTTGGATCTTAAGCAAATATTTCCTATACCTGCTATCTAAAATCTTTTAATTGTCAGCCTAGCTCAACAGGGGCTTTAAGCAAACTAAACATTCACTCTACCATTGAATCCCCTCATCTCGAGCTATAGCTGTACCAATATTTAAATAGCAGTAATAGGCACTGAATAGAATTCATAAATCAATTTTAACATTTTGAACAATGTGAAGTATCACATTATCAGTGATCACTGTTCCTCTATTATTAAATTGACGCCTAACAGATTTATAATCAATGTAGCTCTCTTTTCAAGACTAATAGTAACATATTGTAGCCTGACACATAGATTATACCTTTGATCTAGTTTTCACCATAGGGTGAGTTGAGAGTATTTCATTTATTGGTGTGATGGCCTATTCTAGATGGGGTGTCATTCTCCCTAAAGAAGCAGGCACATAGCTTGGGGGTACTGTATTCCTTAACCCACTGTCATTAGAGGCCAAGGAAGCCTCAATGACAAGGAGTGCCCTTTTCCAGCTATGGCTATTCTTGGACCAAGGTAGTATGGTATCAGTAACTTCTGTTCTGCTGACCTTGCATTTGAATTACTGCAGTGTATTAATGTAGGGCTACCTTTGAAAATGGTCTGGCAGTTGCAGTTAGTGCAGAATGCAGCTGCCAGGGTATCAACAGGGTCAGCAATATGTTAGAATGCAACACTGCTCCTTAAAGCACAGAACTAGCTGTCAGTAAGATACTGGGCCCAATTAAAGATGTTGGTAATGGTCTACAAAGCCCTAAATGGCTCAGGGCCCAAGTATCTAAAGAAGTGCCTTCTCTAAGCCAACCGACTCAATGTATGGATTGGGTTATTATAGACTGCTACTTTATGAATATTTTAGTTTTGTATTTTTTTTTCACGAATGTAATTTTGTACTTTATCCTTGGTTGTACATTGCTCTGGACTCTGTTCAAGGAAGGGAGATAAATACAATAAATATAAATAAATAAAGCTATGTATCAATTATAGAACTGTTAAAACAGAAATATAATGAGAAACGATCACAAATAGCCATATAACAGAGTCCATAAAAGCTACAGAGTCTACCCTCAGTAAAACTGTACAAAAATTAATGATACCCGAACTATAAATGATGATACCTGTATTTCCCTTCAATGAAAAAAACCGCAAGGGAAACTTGTAATTAACTGACTCCTCCAATAGCATTTGATTTAATGCCATAGACCTGCAATTCCTCTTGATCACTGTGTAACCTTGAGGACTCAAACAAGATGACCGCTCTATGCCTTCCACTTAAAAGCAGATTCATCCACCCCTTTTCACTCCCAGCTTTTTGTCCACATGTGTTAACTAGCAATTGCTCTTTGGGTAGCCTTTGTATTTATGACTGAGGCAGAATTATCAACCTTTAAGCTTACATATAAATTAGGTACTCTGCTCTATGTTGTGGTTGTGGTGGTCTTTTATTAAAAAAAAAAAAAAAAACAAAAGTTTAAAACCTTTAGTGATTTATGAAACTAAAACCATATTTTTTAAATCAGCATATGCACTACCCAAGAATATGTACTTCATTCTCAATGCTCTTGCAATTCTTGAAAATGCACGTACAAAAGATGCAGTGGGTTTTGTGTGGTTTTTTTTATTAAAAAAAACTTTTTTCCAAGGTAAAGGTCACCTGGTATTACAACATTGGTTTTATCTGGATTGTGCTATAATTTCATAATGGTTTCAATTAATAAAAATGTCACTATAAATCATAGGACAAGAGCAAAGAAAAAAGCAGATGCTAGATGGGACAAGCTAAAGGTCTATGATGGAAAACTGATTGCAAGCACGTTGCTGTACCTGATTGCATCCTCACAGTCCCCACTAAGACCTCATTCTGAGAAACAATATGATTGAATTATACCTGAGAAAGAGAGAAAGGGTGCAGTGACCTTACTGCAGACTCCTTATCTCCACCAATTTTTCATAATAGTGAAGATTTAGTCGAAGAAAAATTTACAGGCCATGTGATTTCTGCTGCTCTCTCCCCCTGCTGTGATTGAAGCATTCATGAGATGTTGCAGCTCGCAACACGATGCCAATCTTCATCATGTGAACAGGACCTCTCAGACAAAAGTTATTGAAGCACAAAGTACTATTTGTCCTTATGGAGGAATAACAGAAAATACCTGAGACCTATTCTCCCAACCTGTGTGACTTCAGTTATTTTCTTTTATATGGTATATTTGCAGAAGCTGGCTACAAGGCAATATTCAAGGTGTCTTTATCAAGTAAATGGAGAGATAGAGTAGTAGCGACTCTGAACTAGGATGTCCAAAGTATCCTTCACATTTAAAGTCTGTACAGAGTTTTAACAGAGTCAAATGATTAAGGGAATCAGCCCAGTTCCATTACTCTGCCTTATACTGATGCACACATTGCTCCTCAGGCATCAACCAAGCTAAGCTGATGATCTTACTGGCTGCAAACATTCAACTCCCTTGCAGTCACCTCCAAAACAATCTCTTCTAAAACACCAAGGTAGTCAGATGAGGAAGATAAGAACATATTATATAATAATATATTGCACTACTATTTCATATTTCAGCATATTTGAACTAAAGTAAGGAACAATCCTACACTTACTTTCCAAGTTCACATTCTGCTACAGGCAATTTTATGGACCGAGGTCTCTGTGCCTTCAGTTTCAGTGCATACCAAAACTCTCCATGCTTCTCTGACTGGAATACAACACTGAAATGAGAGATATAAGTAGTTGTGACTAAAATGACTTTGTTGTGCACAACAGTTCTAAAGGTTGTGGTGTTCTGTGAGGGCTGGGGCCATTTCTAAAAGCCCATCACAGAAGCATTATTCTCATTACTTCCCTCAACTATTACCGGGCAGGGGAAGGGGATCACAACAAAAAGAAATGGGGATCAGTAATAGTACTACTAGTAGTAGTAGTAGTAGTAGTAGTAGTAGAAAGCAAACATTGAAACAGCTTCCCCTTTATTGGCCAATGGATGAGGCCAGGGTGGTTGTTATTCCACCATGATGTTCTGGGAAGCAGCCTCCCAGTGGCCTTTGAGTGGAGTATGCATTCCTTCAACTTTGCAGATGGAGCCAAATGCCCATTGTGGCAGGGGTGGGGGTGGGAGAAAGAAAGCTCCTTGCAATAGACTGATAAATGGAGCCAATCTGGTCTTCCCCTTCCCATGATGCTCTATTAGACATGACTTCATATTAGAAGTTAAGCATCCGATAAATAAGTGACTTAAGAGTTTGGCAGAGTTCAGTAGTCTGGTTCAGCTGAAGACTATGAAATCATGCTATGAGGCAGGAACCAAGATCAAAAGGTCAGCAATCTTATTGTTTCTAATTATTATACCACAGCCTCACTCAGGTTTCCGTCATGATTAGACGTCTTTAATTTAAATGCCCTCCATATTCATTAAGCTGTAAATTATTTTTAGTTCACAGAAATCTTGAAACAAAAGTCTTGGATCACATCATTTATAGTAAATAACATATGGAAAATAATTTAGCTATCAGTCTGAAATTCCTGTCTGAAACAATAATGTTAACATTAATATTGAAAAGGCAGCATGAGAAAGCAGCTCCAACTACAGAAAATGACTAAATCCATTCTTCATTTATAAGTCAGTTCTGCCCAGCGAAGTGCAAGCTTTATTAAAATGATGTTTCATGGGGGAAAAGTAGAATAAAGGCAATTAAATAATATTGCTAAAGTGACAAGGAGGATGATAGATCTAGTGAAACTCTGTTCTAGCAGCCACAACTGTAGATCTTACCTTCCATCCGACTCTCCAGTAACAGCTGGAGAGTACTTTACTTCATATTGAAGTGTTTCTTTTGGCTGGAGAACAAGGCTTCTTTCACCACTAAGTGTAACAGAATCTATTAGCTCCACTTCTAATTCCAGAATATCAGCTGTGGGATTGGTTACAGGAATTGCAATGCAAACAGAATCCTAGAAAAGAAAGAAAGACCATGTGTCCTTAGCCTTTACCAAACATGTAAAAAAAAACAACCAATGCTTATTTGAAACAGTTGACTTTACATCCACTTTGCCAGATCTGTTTGCTGAATGCATCATCATAGTGGTGAAAGCGTATCCATAGATGCTACAAGAGAATGAAAGATATTGCCACAAAATGGTACAAGCATACAGCATGCAAGAGGTGTTCAAGCCTGAGGTCATATACCTGTCAGGAATATTTGTGGGTACTGAAGAAATAACAACCCATGCTAAAAAAGCAACTCCTGACTTTTGTGCTCATGAGATATTCCATGGGGACCTCACATAAATAGGCATTCTTTCAACCAGGAGAGATGCCAAATAAGTGCTTCTATAGTTGCTTCAGCACAGCAAGTGCTAGGAAGCTCAGTACCATTCCAAACTCAGAAAATCAAAGGATGGAGGAAATCACTTCATCATTACTATTAAACCCAGTTACAGAATTCCCTTTTGACTCATTGCTAGGCCAAACATCAAGTGAGAATACGCCAAAACTTCACAAGTCTTGATACAATTCAGATGTTAGATATGATTTTACAAAGTGAAAAGAGGTTTGTAATAGGTGAAGAGTAGCCTCAAGTTCAGTTCCAGGGTCGATTATTGCATGCATTTTCATCAGTTGATGTCTTATACCGAGACAGATAGGTATTAAAAAAATCACCTCGATACAGAACAGCTCCAATCTTCCTGAGCTTTATCAGAAAATCCGAGCGGGGTGAGAGATGGGGGGGGGCTCAGGGTTTTTCTGAGACCTCTCAGAAAGACCAGGCTCAGTCCAAATGCTGGTGCCTGCTTTTCCCAGCAATGCCTGCCATCGGCTTCCCTCCTTCTGCTTCTGGGATTTCTGGAATCTTTAATTCTTCCTAGTTTATTTTTATTTTTTTTATTTTTTTGATATTTTAAAAACTTTATTGAATATTTTAGTCATACAAATTTAAAACAAACATACAAAAACAAAAAGCAACAAAAAGTTCAAAATCTAAAAGTTAACATTTCAATAACAATTTCTTCTGTATGTCTCATTCCTCCTTTTCTTATCTCTTTCCTTGGATATTCCTCTGCTTCAGTCTTTTCCATTATTCATTATCTTGCTCTTTTATCCCCCCTCCCCTCCCCTTTGACTTCCCCTTACCTTGTTCTCGGGTTCTTATACCTTCCTCTTAGTCACTACTTTCTTCTCCCCATCATTCCAAATTAATTCTTCCTAGTTTAATGGACTGGGCACAGAGGAATTAAAACTACAAATCCCAACACCCTTGGTGGTGATTAAGGAGTCTGAGATGCTCAGAAAGCTCCATTGCATCATGGGAACACAGGGAAGTTTAGAAGGGTTCTAAACATTTAAAGAGGGACGCGGATGGCGCTGTGGTCTAAGCCACTGAGCCTAGGGCTTGCCGATCGGAAGGTCGGCGGTTTGAATCCCCGCAACGGGGTACAAGCACGTCAAAGTGCAAGTAGATAAATAGGTACCGCTCTGGCAGGAAGGTAAACGGCGTTTCCATGCGCTGCTCTGGTTTCGCCAGAAGTGGCTTAGTCATGCTGGCCACATGACCCAGAAGCTGTCTGCGGACAAACACCGCTCCCTCAGCCAGTAAAGCGAGATGAGCGCTGCAACCCCAGAGTCGTTCGCAACTGGACTTAACTGTCAGGGGTCCTTTACCTTTACCTTTTAAACATTTAAATCTCAGAAAGCAAAAAAAAAAAATGTTTCATGGATTATTTATATAACAGGATTACCGGTACTCCTGGCCTTTGAGGTGGTTCATATGTAAAACTGACAGTAGGCATGGGATGACCATAGAAAGGGAGGGGGAGTTTACATTTTCAATTTTCTATATTAGTAGGTGGAAGGAGGACTGCAGATAGCACTGTGCAAAGGCAAGTCTGCTGATCAGCTGTTCACCTCTGTTGATGTCAACAGCCATTCCTCATGGAAGCTGCCCTAACACTGCTTTAGTCATTCCGGCTTTATATATATTAGGATGCATAGTTCAACTTAACTTCTCATTGTATTTACTTTTACTGATACAATAGCATGTTAATATTTGTAGACTGCTTTGGAAGCCTATATACTGAAATGCAGCAGAGAAGTGCAAATAATAAAATAATAAATTGCACACATAATTTATTATATATTGTGGAAAGGATGGATGTGTGTGTGTGTGTGTGTGTGTGTGTGTGTGTATTTACTTTAGGATTTATATCCTGCCTTTTCCTTAAGCCTCAAAGCAGCTAACAAATCATATAACAATAACAAGCAACAGTATAAGCTGGCCGCAGATCCTTGCCACTATGTAACAAGAAACAGTTACCACTGACTCCTCTCTGACAATCAAAACTAGGAAGCAAATGGGTTTTATCTCACACAGTATAGCAAAATAACCTTCAATTTTTGTTCTCAGCCCTCATTACTTAGCAAAATAAATAAATAAATGATCACAACACCATAATATTTGTTTTAGAAATATGCTTCAAAGGGAAGATACAGTCCTTTCATTGAGATGCCCCTATAAACAAATAAAATGCTACAGCAACAGTGCTAAAGATAGTTCTGCAGAAAATATGGATCATTCTATTTATGTATAGTATAATAAAACAGGATGGGGTGGGGTATGTGTATAAATAAATGAGAGAGATAACAATAATAAAGCTTAGGCAGGAAATTTACTGCCTTACAAGGATTGTGGTATATCTTTGCCTGCTGCCCTTCATAAGACCCCTTGCATTTACAGAAAACGGCAATTTAGACTAAATATGCATTTAAAGCATTTAATGTTTTGCAGATGGCAGAGTTATATCCACCTAAATCATTCGATAGCCTTGCATCAATAAGACACATTTTAAGGTTGCAATGAAATACTTTAAGGCTCAGATGAATCATTTTACTGCTGTAAACAAATTTTAGAGTCCCATTAACTTTTTACCACTAAGGGCTTCATAGCAAAACCTTGCAAAAGGAGCTTAAGCCAAGAGTTAAGAAACAATTCATTATTTTTAAAGAAATCCTGTTTGATGAACCTGGCAAGAGTCTAAACACTTGCTAATATCTATGAGCAGAGCAATGCTACTCTCCAGATCCATTAACAGGATTAGGATGAGATTGAGCAGAGGTGCCTTTTCCCTTACAGCAGAGGACCTGCCCTACCCACAGATAGTCCCATGGGTGCTGAGCTGGTGCTGGTGGTTATTTCACAGGTAGGAGCCAGTGTTATGTCCCTGAAATGAGCATTCTGGGGGGTGGGGAGAATAGAGACAGCATTGGATTCACTGAACCCAAGGCCCTTTCATTTGCTGAGGAGAACCCAGGAGTTCTATGCCAGCCTGGATCTGGTGGACGTAATCTCCCCGCCACATTGTAGCCAATGAAATGATGCCCATAAAAAACAAGGTTTTCAGTTGCACCGATTCAACGAAACTGTAATAATCATAAACGAAGCAAAGCAGACAAATTTCAACCGTGCTACTAGGATTGTTGAGTGAAGCTTGAAAATATCATACTTGTCAAGGGTTTTAGCTAATGCGCCTGGAAGCTCTTAACTTGATGAATACTAGGGATACTAGGTGCTGGAGAAGGGTGGAAATGTTGGGGAAAGATTGTTGCCTTTGTATCCTACTTGTGGGTTTCCAAACAGGATGCATGCTTGATGGGTCTCTGGCTAGGTCCAGAGGAGCTCTTAGATAGGGTTGCCATATTTCAGACAGTGAAAATCCAGACAGAACAGTTGAACTTTTTTTTAGTTTTGCTGAAAAATTCACAAAATGTTTGGCAAATTCACAAAAAAATAAGTTTTTGAGCTATTGCGATTTCCGCCTGACTCCAGTATTCCGGATATGTCTGGGAAATTCTGGACGTATGGCAACCCTATCTTAGACGTTTTTTCACACTGCTCTGCACCCTTTGGGGTTTTAAGCTGCATGCTTATAGCTTTAATATTTTCCAGCTATCAATAAATAAACCAAGCGATAAGATAATTAGCTCAGGAACATGTGTGTCGGGAAAGTACCAAAGCTGTCTCACATTTTCTTCCACTTTTGAAGTAATTATAGAATTTCGGAATGCTCCAGTTTTCTGCATATATTAATTAAAGAACTGCTTTACAAAGAAAGTGTGGTCTACACAAATTGTTAATATCTTTGCATCTGCCAACATTCAGCTCCTTCGTAAGTGGTCCTCATTTAGCATGTTTAATTGAACACCTATTAAATTTTATATGGAATATTTTCCCAACATTTGGAAAGCAGAGACCTTTTCCTATGCATTCTTACCCCTTAGGGGCTTAATTGCAAAGATTCCATGCAAAGTTGTTACAGTGTTAATATTGTAGTTTAAATTCTACTGGTTGTTATAAACTACAGAGGTTTGTGAGAGGAAGCATGAGAAAGCACTCAACATATTACTCTGAGCCACTGAAAACATAATACACTGCAAACTTATTCACAAGTGTGCTTTTTAAATAACAGATGAAATGAAATGAAACATTTCTAGAGATATCATTGAATTGAATTGCTAAACATATCTTCAAATGCGTACATTGCAAAGGACTCTTGAACTGTCTCTTTACCCCCCCCCCCCTGGTCATTGTCCTAAAAGAAAGCCTGTAAAATAGGGTACTACAAAATTATATTTGAAATAACTAAGGAATCTAGGTTATAAAAATATCTAATAAAACAAATACATATTTTGGTTTGAGGCCTTGTTGCAATAAGGTATCATTCAATTACCAAGGAGTAGTAAAGGCCATAGAATTACAGGGTTGAAAAGGAGCGAAAGTTCATCTAAGCCAAGTCAACTCTCTGCCTCAAAGTTCTTCCTTCCCTAGTCAGCTGTTTCAATGCCTGGTTTTCCATGGCACCTGCACAATGCTGCAACAACATTTTATATTGCTATAGTAATTAACTTTGTACTAATGTAAAGAAATGTGGTAAAATTCAAGCAACTTTTTGAAAAATAGTATGTCAAAATCTGCTTCCAACAACAGGAAATTTGCTGAATAACCAAACTGTAGATGTTTGCCTCATATTAAGAACTCCTGCTGAGCAAACACAATGATGGGGATTTTTCTTCTTCACAAAACAAACTGTTATTTCCCTAGCATTATCTCCCACCCAGCCCTAGTTGTTTTAAACCTTATGATGCATTTAATTTAGCTCTCAGAAAAAATGCATAAGCCCAGAGCAGTTCCAGACACTGAAAGAGAGTTACTGCACATTTACGCCAGTGAAACAAAACTTGTCTCCATTTCAACATCTTAATCAGCAAATTAGTTGTTGAATTTCAGATAGCATTTCAACACACACCAGGTTTTATGGAATTGTCTCTACTACTGTTTTAAATCAACTTTCAACTGCATTAATTTATGCATTTGGCATTAGGCCTATAATATTCAATGGGATGATTTTATGTCTAAAGCTTACAGAAAGTACTGAGCTAATGACAAATTAACAAAAAATGTTCTGCTATTTGACATGTTAGGCAACTCATTTTCATGAACATTAACACACATCTAACCATTCAATGAATAGCCCTCTGCTGACCATTTTTCAGTCTTCCCAGGTTTATTTGAAGACAGTAGATATTTTATGATCTACACTAGCCACCTAGTGATGCACCAGAGAATTGATTAATGTAGTATTTTGCAGTCACTGTGTACATATCAAATATTTTCACACTAGAAATAGCTGTTTATTCTCCTTTTGATAGTTACTTCTTATGATCTGTCAAGAGGATCTGAACAAATTTATTTGCTATACAGAGCTTTTAGTTAGAATGATTAACAGCAGCCTTCTCAAAGTTGAGATATTTCCTCATCAGTCATCCTACCATTGTTTTTCACAGAACATTGCCAGGTGTTGTGAAGTGCACAATTTCTACAAATTAAAATCCAGCTTTAAGATGTGGTTCTCAACTCTGATTTCAGAAACAGTAAGAGAAAATGTTTTCTCATTTAAAATGACAAAAATAAACATTATTAGTATCTCTACATCCATAATGATATGCTCTGTAACTATATTGAATAGGTGTACATTTATAAAGTTATCAGTAGGACTGTCACTTGGTTTAATGTGAAACCAATTTATTAAGTAACAATTAGCCCAACCCAGCAAGGAAAAAAAAAACCTTAAGCAAATGATTTAACACAGGCATCCCCAAACTGCGGCCCTGCAGATGTTTTGGCCTACAACTCCCATGATCCCTAGCTAACAGGACCAGTGGTCAGGGAGGATGGGAATTGTAGTCCAAAACATCTGGAGGGCCGAAGTTTGGGGATGCCTGATTTAACATGTCCATCCCTTAGCAAGGTTCAGTGCTGCATGTGCATCCCCTTGTAAGGCTCAGCGGGGGGTGGGGGGTGGGGGGAGAGACACCAGACCTAGAGGGGGAAGTAGAGAAAACTAATAATATTAATAATACCACACCGAAAGAATTCAACACAATAAAATCTCAGATAGCCTAGAGCTGAAGAGCAGAGGATAAAACTTTGAACAAGCAGACTGAAATGGAAAGAAAGAAACAACTGGAAATGAATAAAAAGCATTAAAAACAAACACAGAGTGGAGGGTGGAGGTGGGGGATTCTCCAAGAGAACCCTGTATAGTCTAAAGGAAAAAGAAGAGAAAACAAATGAAATGATAGGCAAATAAATCAAGTAGGTGTTGTTTGCTGAAAACAGAAATAAATGAATAGATAAATAAATCACACCAAAAGCTTTACCAATGAACCAAGGGAAAGGGAAATGATCCTTTACTGCAGCGTTTCTCAACCGGTGTGCCGCGGCACACTAGTGTGCCGCGAGACACCTGCTACTGTGCCGCGGGAAAACCGTGGCTCGGGACCCCATGCCGCAGCCGCAAACGCGTAGCAGTGGCTGCAGTGGGGGAAAGGGAGCGCAGAAACCCACCGCCGACCTACCGCGCATGCGCCAGCTTGGAGCTCCCCACCGATTCTGATTGGTTGCCAGGGACCAATAGGAAGACAGAGGAAGGAGACGCAAGAGCTGCCGGTAGCCGCCACCATTTTTCTGTTGGGGGGCACTGAAGCCCGGCAGCCGTCCAGGCCCAGCGCCTGCTGCTAGGTTTCCCCCCGCTCGGCCTCAACCTCAGCGCAGCGACAAGGAGCGGCGCCTCGGAGAGCTCGGCATCCACTCTGGTAAGGGGCGCGGGTCAGGAAGTTTGAAGTTGCTGCGCTCGGGAGCGCGAAGGTGGCGGGGAAGTAAGAGTGATTTTTTGACATTTTCTGGTGGTGGTGTGCCGCGAGATTTTTTCCATGAGACAGGTGTGCCGTTGCCCCGAAAAGGTTGAGAAACACTGCTTTACTGACCTCTCCTAAAAGTTTGCAAACTAATACAAAACGGAAAAAAGAAGAGGGGGACAGCACAAATTGATACAAGTGCTGTTTTTAAATTGTTAAGAAGCAGAAAAAGATTGGGGAGGATGCCAATAGTCCACTGCTCTTATAAATGCCTTGATTTCCAAGGCAGAATTTGCAGATGGACAACCACGTGAAAAATATGGGCTGTTGGCTGACCCACAGGCGGCAGGCCCACCCACCTTCCCCACGACGACAGGAGCTGAGGTGATAGTGAGCCAGGCAGGAACTTCAGAACTATTACCTAAGTCCCCGGCTAGTGACGTGCGAAGCAGAGCTATCCTAGAGCAGACCTTTCCCAACTCTTCCATATTGGTGACACACTTTTTAGACGTGCGTCATTTCACGACACAGTAATTCAGTTTTACTAGCAAACTGGAAGAAAAAGAGTTTGGATTTGATATCCCGCTTTATCACTACCTGAAGGAGTCTCAAAGCAGCTCACATTCTCCTTTCTCTTCCTCCCCCACAACAAACACTCTGTGAGGTGAGTGGGGCTGAGAGACTTCAGAGAAGTGTGACTAGCCCAAGGTTACCCAGCAGCTGCATGTGGAGGAGCGGGGACACGAACCCGGTTCACCAGATTACGAGTCCACCGCTCTTAACCACTACACCACACTGGTTAAACTAACCCGTTTCCAGCTCCGGGAGGAACACAGGGAATGTTTTTGCAATACACCTACACACTGCAGTCGATGTGTTGCGTGTTGCAACACACAGTTCAGAAAGCTCTGCCCCAGAGGCTGTAGGGGGGAGGGAAGTCAAGATAAGCCACTGTTCCTTCCTCTTCCAACAGAGGGAGCTTCCAATGGATCAGGCACTTTAATAAACAGTAGGAACTCTTAAATTCTCAAAAGGTACACCAGATCCAATCCAGTATATACTGAATTATTTTGGAGGCAAGAAGGATTTAATAAAGCAAGTAGACTTTGTGACCCTCAGGGCTGTTGGCTACCCTGCCAAGGCTGCTAAACTACAAAATGATTTATATAACCATTTAAATTTCATGTTGTTTTTACAACCTATGGTCACACAATAAAATTCTGCTACAAAAGCTACAGAGCAGAGTATATGGAGCTAAATCATCATCCAAGGGAGACTAAGGCAAGAAAATGAGAAAGATGAATCCAAGATCTAGTGTCTAGGATCCAGAATGGTCCAAACAGGAAATGAATTCAGGGGAAATAGAGGGAGGGGGGAGTTCATGGAGGAAACACCTGCAAAAGCAGTTTTCCATTGTTTTAGAGGATGACACGATCCCAGGTCTTACTGGGGCACAGGGAGACTCATGAAGATCATCCAGTGCTGCTAGCCACATCCAGTAACAGATCTTGTACTTTATCCATACTGGGGTCTTAGCTCAACTACAGCATGGTCATGATTCTGCTTCTCAAACTCCAGACAGATATTTCTTCCCTCAAGACAGACATTCAAGCCTACTTCAGGCATGAGAAGAATTTCTTGACCAAACCTTCCTTACATTTCTTCTGGGGTAATCATATTTACAAGCACATAGATTTGCTTCCCAAAATTTAGCTCAGTAACAGAGATGGTTTTGTTGGGTTCCAATTGTTGTTTTGTGCATGCCATTCCAATGCTTATTTACCAGAGTGGTCTTTTTTGTAACTGGGATGAACCAACCCACTGTCTCAGTACACACATCAGAAAGCAGAAGCAAACATGGTGTTAAGAAAATATATTGGTATGGCTATCCCTATACAGTATTTTACCATGCAAAATGCAGCCCTCCCCACAATGTGAGCTTGGATGCAGAGAAATTAAATGGAAATTGGCCCTTACTGAAATTTGCACTCGTCATTTTCAAAAGTTAAGCACATCTGAACATCCTCTCAACAAACACATTTTGTTTGCTTTTTCACGCACAGCATGATCACTTATTAATATTTTAACAACACATTTCAAGAACGACATACATTCTTAGAGAATGTTTTCAAAATTGCACATAGGAAGTAGGTATTTTTGTTTTTTGTTTTTCCATTTCTTCCTGAATAGCTGTACTATTTTCTCTTACTGTCAAAGAGAGTGCAATGGTTTGCATATTAAAACAAACACCTTTCTGTTTCAGCTGCAGATGTGGGCTGCTGGGCAGCTTATATAAACAGATACTAAATTTCCATAATGCATTAATGATTACCTGTAAAACAGCAAACTGTCAAACAATCTGTCAGCTACTTTTATGCTGTCTGATAAAAATCTGGCTGTTGTTGAAGGCACAGACACACCAACACAGCTCTTTAAAAGCATGCCATCACTGGAGTTTTGCAGAACACCATGATCTCATTTAGCAGGATTATTGGGTTTATGACCTGTGGTTTCCCAATTCTGAACACTGTACGCTCCACTGTGAGTTTTGATTTCAGATAAACACCAAGTCACATTTAATATTATTCTCATTAACAGTTGTTCTCTTCCACACTTTTCATACAGAAACTAACTCCTTAATTTTGAGCATTTTCCTGGGTCTGATATCTTTTAGGAAGGCATTCATTGTACATTGACTTCAGCACCTAAACCTCCATCTATCTGTATGGTGAAAATTTTCTCCCTTCTAAAAGTGGGGCAAATCAATCTGTACTGAAAATCAGGACTAGGTCATATACTCTGCAAGAAGAGCTTTTAAAAGGGGAGCAACACACACAGAAAAACAATGGTGTTGTTCAAAATGTGCATACAGTATGTAATTTAAAGTTTTTTGTTCTTACAAAGTAATATACCTTAAACCAGTGTACGCTGGAGAAGACAGCACAACTTTGTATAGAAACACCCCAAGTATAAGCACTGACAAGCTTCAGACTGACTTTAGCTATAGTCTCCAATGCACGGCTTCTACAGTACATTTTATAACCACCTCCTTCAATGTGGTGGGCATCAACTCCTCCTACAAGAAGGCATTAACCATCCCCTGGACCCACCCAGTCAGTCCCTTCTTGCAAGATCTTTAATAGCCAGCGAGGACAAGATCCGAGAGAGCATGTAAATTATCACATGAACCTATCCAAAAACACAGCTAAGAGATCTCTTTGGGCCGTAAGTGAAAGTAATCTTACCAGAACAGCGCATTCAACGTGTATCGTTTTTTCTGGTGCAGCTGGTATACAATTTATTTCCAGGGAAAACCAGACTTTGCTGTATGGTGGACTTTGTCCTAAACAGGTCAAGAAACAAGGAGGGCAGGGGGGAAACACAATGAATCTTGAGTATTAACTGAAGACTTATGCAGACATTTAATAATTTCCTGTATGGAAAGCACTTATGCCCCTTATTATCTAAATTCTATAGCCTTGGATCCAAATTGCAACTTAGGGGCATGCAAAGCCTTGCACTAGCTCTGTGAAATTGTTGTATTTTAAAAAATGACAACCACACTCACCCTGAAATATTAAGTTTGCCAGGTGACAGAGAGGGTCAAGAGGCTACAGTTCAAGACAAACAACTCTGAGGTATCCCTGGTCTCACTGAAGTAATTTCCTGATTACAAAAAGTTACTTAAAAACCCAGCAGGCCAGGCAATTAAGACTCCTTGTCCCCACTACTCTACCAGAAACAGAGAGAAGTTACAACCTCCTTCCCTCTAGGTCTGCTGTCAAGGACAGGCAGGGTATAAGACTGCATATGGGAACACACATGTCTTGCCACACTTATAACTCTAGCAATTTTCCCCATCACCACATTAATTGGATATTAGTAATCTAAAATTTTGTTCGTGACATGCAGTTGCAGTCCTTGGGAAACAAACATTAAAAGCCTGAAATTTTCAGAACCTCTTAACAAAATCTTCTAAACATGTACTCCTCAGAAAACTGAGATCGTTGTGTTGTGGGTTTTCTTTCTTTTTAATCTGCCTTAAAGCATCATGCCATCACTTTTAGTTTGGAGGTTCCAGATCCCTAACTTCTATAAATTATTTTGCATCAGATAATTTTACATAGCTTCAGTATTGTTGCTTAAATATGTTGAGAAGTCAGGTTTAAAGTCATACACATTTTTAGGCAACAACCTCTGCAAATTATGCTATTCATATATAAATGTTTCTTGATTAAAAACGTAAGAATCCCCTTATGTTTGTGGCTTGGAGCTACACCAAAAGTAACAAAAGAAAAACATTTTTTAAATGGTAATTATATCTAACGTATTTATTTCAGAATGTGACACTAACACACACACACACACATACAAACTTTGTATGACATTTATATTTAACTGGAAAAGGAGAGATGCCTTGCAGGATCAGACCACAGTCTGCTTATCTGCTGTTCTGATTCCCACACTAGTCAGCCAGACTCTACATGTTTATCAAGTAGACTGGTGAGAATGCAACAACAAAACATCTTCCACAGCAGGGAGCAAAACAGCTTTTGAATATAAATGGAATAAGCTTCTGTTTCTCACCCAGTGTGATCTATCATTCTAGATTCTACCATTTCACACCCACCCATGTGAAAATACATAGGCAATAGGAAATAGTAATTTTTTCGGGTCAGTATGTGGGTCATGTAAGTTACAGGAAATGTATTGTTGGCTGAAGTACTGAAAACGAGCCAGAGGAAAGCTGTACAAACTATAGAAGAATGCAAGCTAAGTTGGAGAAAATATGTATCTGGTAAAAATAAATCATGCGTTCTTTAACAGAGAGTTGGTTAGATGGGTGAAGGAAACTAAGTGGAAATAACACCACTTGATTTTAGGTAAGAGGTCTTTAAAAAAAATCATAGGCCAATTAAAAAATAAATTGGAAAAATGTGGACTAGCAAGTGCTCTGGTTTGGCAAGTTATATCCAAAAATAGCAATCAATGGATTTTTAATAGGTGAGAAATTTATGCTTTATTTATTATTTAGCAAAGGGTTTGGGGCACTGGTTGTGCTAAATACATAAAATGCCTTTATTGATTATTCATCTGTTTACTGGCCTGCCTATATTCTTAGGACTTGTGTGAATCAACCTCAAAATACTAGTCTGTTTGGATGTTTAGCTTGTTTTAGACTGAATACATCATTATATAAAAGAAGCAAATTCTGCCTGCCTAATATAAGATTCAACTGGGTTGGTTGTTTTTTTTAACAATTTCAGTGTGATTATCTCAGGGAGATAATGCAATGCCACTCCAGTTTAAAATCTGAATCACCTACATGAAATAACCCCTTAAAACAAGTATTAATTTAAGTCCATTAATATTAACAATAAGACAGCCTTAATTACATAACCATCCCTGCAATTATAGAGAACAAAAAGCTGCAATTAGGCAAATCATACTCAGCCACATACTAAATGTACATTTGATATTAATGGGTTTTCATTAGAGTATTCTTTTGGAAAATACAATCTCAAACATTTTCCAGAAATTGCTAATAATGAAATAAGGCTCTGAGGGAATATATCACATGACACTAAATATAAATAAATATAATGCCCAACAAATTGACCAATATAATTATTTTAAAATTTGATAGACCACAATAAAGCAGCGGGTAGTAAAGAAATTTAAAATGTACAAATTTCAACTTAAGTCTTCAAAAGAAAACCTGGATTAAATATTCCAGTGAATAAAACCTAGGACTAGATAAATCTGTGATCCAAGTTTGAATTTTGGTCCTTAAACTAGAAACATGTACAAGGAGATTCCAAGTTCCAAGTGATCTAATTTGTTAAAAGTTATCAGCCATTCTTGTTTATTTTCTTTGCAAAAGGTTTGTTTTAAGAATATATCATGTCCCCTTCATTATGTTATCTTTAGAAAAAAAATTACCATACATGTTGTTATGTGGTATCATAGCAACTCAGAAAGACTACAGATATTTGTCAGTCGTGATTGCTAAAAAATATTCTCTAAGAAATAATATTCTTATGTGGAATGCCTGATCCCTGGCATTCAACATCAGTAAATGTGTACTGTGGTCAGAAAGTTGAAAAAGAGTTGGACATTTTCCATTAGCCATTATATCCTTTTCTTTTCTTTGCAAAACATAGGATCCTCATTTATCACAGCAGTTCCATAATGCATTTTTGTCTTTGTCTTATGAACTCTTTCACCAATTTGTTGGGTTTGGGTTTTTTTTGTAAAGGTTCTGGTATAGCCCTATAGTTTAAATAAGATCCTTCTCTTTTCCCCATTCACTCATGCTCAGTTTGCATTAACTACTATGCCAGTATCACCTCAATGCTATTGCATAATTTTTATCCTCAATTATGTATTTCAGCCTTATGTTCTTTCTTTCACCCCTTCTCTCCCTGCACTGTATAATATTCTGCACTTTGAGTTTTTCGTTTCCTCAGGGTCACTAGAAATATAGGATTATAGGCCAAGAAATAGGAATCATACTTTTCTCTCTACTGCAAAAGTAAAAGGAACAAAACACAGTTGTAGTAAATGTGTGACTAATTGCATCAGTAACATATTCAAATTTAAGATGCACTGTAAACTCAAATAACAACATGTGCTGTAATAACATATACTGGGTAGTAAAGAGCTTTGCTTAAAATGTTTTGTAAAAATATGAGAACAAATTACTGATGACAAATATTATACAGTGTGAAAAACTACATGGTAAATGTTATAAAATATGCATTGAAAACAAACTATCACTCTGCGTTGCAAAAAGAATTTGGATTTAGAACAAACATTTGAATGATTCAATGAAGTTTGCACCAACACAATATGAACTGAAGACTCATACATATGGCTGCTAAAACAACTAAGGGTCATGTAGCACCCTAAAGAGTAACATATTTGTTGTGTCATAAGTTGTCATGAACCACACCCCACTTTATCAGATGCATGATTGTGACTTGCAAAAAAATGACACAAAGCAATTTATTTTCAACTGAACAGTCACAAACATTACCAGGTTTCCACTTGTAGCATAGTAATGATTTATAGTTCCAAAACTGGTTGTGAGGACAATTTAAACTGCTCCCTGAAGGAAATATAATTTCAATGGAAAGGTTTCTATACTATTCTGATATATTATTTGGTCTAAAAAGCCTCAAGTTTGATTACTGGCAATAGTGTTTTAAATACAAACAAGCAGTTTGTATTTAACCTAAATAAGTACCGGTATGTTTCTCAAAACAACAAAAGACTAGTCAGCTTACATCCAGGCAGTATGCATTATTTAAAAAGGCACGTGGTTTAGTGTATAAAATATGCATTTCACTGAAAAATGAATGGTGATAGAACATCCATACAGACTGATAATGAAATTACCCATAATAAAAAACCTACCAGTGTTTGCTGCATTGCCTTTTTTCAGCAGTGCTCCTGGTAATTTCTGAGGGATCTGTACACCATCTGTCTTCTGTTGCTGTTCTCCATCTTCAGCAGCAAATATAATTACACCTGAAACAAATAGTTACCAGATGTTCTATTAATCAAGGCATTCATTTCATAAGATGGCCTGATACCCTCATGCCAGTGTACACACAACCCTGCTTATCAGACAAAATCCATGTTTTTAGCTTAATTGAATTTTTGTATTAGATATTTCATTTTGGAGAAATACCTGGAATTGGGGCCTTCAAATACGGACCATGGCTTAATAAACTTTCAGTAAATGACATCCCTTTTCCGGTTCAAATTTTAAGGCCTGACCCCCAAATAAACATAATGTTGTTAACCTGTTAGACATAGTAAGATATTGGGGGACTATGCTCCCTTCAGCACCACGCCAGTGCGAATTCTGCCCCACCTTTCTATTGTCAAGTGTGGTTAAGCAAAGTTAATACCTTCTATTTTTCCCTGTTGTAAAATTTAGGAATTTTATGGAAATCAATCCCATTTACCCTTTGCAACAGAAAAGTCCCTAGTGAATATGTCAACTTTTGGAAATCTTATTCTGAAATCTAAAGAAGATGAAGTGAGCACCTAGGCTCCAGTTTGAAGGTAGGAGACCTTTACAGATAAGCTATATAGACTAATTTTTACATGAAAGCAGGCTACAATGAAAAATCAATTACAAAAGAATTTGGAATTTTAAAAGGGAATTTTTAAGCAAACAAATAAAACTAAATATTGTATTGCTTCCCTTTTCAGCAGTAATGTAAAAACTCAAAAAAGAGAGGAATATAACTTTGTCTGTAATATCATGTATAACAGAGTAAAAGACACAACACAATATGCAAAAGAAACCATATTCTTAGTTCTTTGCCCAGCCACATTTAGCCAGAATATTTAAAATCTTCATATTGCCTAATTATTAGATTGGATCCAGATGTAGTAATGCTCAGCATAGACAATTGAAATCAGTGGAACAAATTAGTCATGACTTACTTAAGTCCCACTATTTTCATTTTTTCATTGTTACTCTAAACATGACTAAGTCTGGATGCAATCCACTGCAGAATTCAGTATAAAGTTGTCAGATAGAAAAATGGGAGAACCTCTGTTTGAAACTCCTGCTAATTGAAGGAGATAGTTCTGGACTAGATAAGAGATGGGCAGAAGGTAGATCAGGATCTACTGGTAGACCTCTTGATACCTTGCAGTAGGTTGGCAAGGATTTCTGACTCCCAAGTTTCATAACAGCATGAACAAATTGAGACCTCCTCACTAAATTAGACTGCTCAAGTAAGGAAATCTTGGGGCTACCAGGAATAGGATTTTTGTGTGGAAGGACTGTGAGCTCAGCTCAGTTATGATACTCAAAACAAATCCCTGTGCTCAGCTGCTGATGGATCAGCCCATTAAGAGGTTATTGTGTTGTTTAATCAGTGAAATGCCTCTTTGGCTACAATAACTGTAGCAAAAACAGCAGAGAAAGCCTTGAATCTGAGCATGCTCTCTTCTTTCTTTGGCTTGTAGTCAAAGACAAATGGGCATAAATGGCACAATCCTAGACTAATTCAACATTCCTTCAGGAAAGTGAAAATTCGTATTGCCTTTGAATTAGGATAAATCTAGGTTGAGCTTAGATTTTTAATTGCAATGTTATTAAAAGTGGATTGTTGAGGAGGGAGAAAAACTTTTCTAACTGATACTTTGAAAAAACAGAGGTCAGTGATGCATAATTTCATTAGCAGTTAGCTGTGTCTTGTGGAATCATGCGGTAATTACCTCATACTTACAATGTAGCACTAGGTTAAAACCTACCTTGAATTCTTCCGCGTTTCCATGGGAATACAGTCAGAGTATAAGCAGCTGTGTCACCAGGTTCTACGGTGAGAATTGGGTCACCACTGACAATTGGAAGATCTGAAGATACCTAGTATGACAAAAAAGCAGCAACAAAACCAACAATGGCAAAGGCAGCACTGTCAAGATAATGTGGAAAACGTAGCTCTTAGAAGTGAGTTCAAGTACAAATATTACTACATTTCTCTTAATCTTTCCTACAGTGCTTAATTGACTATAGAATGAAAGGAACACTTTCTACTGTGCTCTTTCAAATGTATAAGAGTTAAAATTTGGTACTATTAATCAAGTGAAGGTACATTAACTCCTTGAAATATTCCTTCTGACCAACTACTGAAAATAAGGACTGCAAAATCAGGACCTCTGTTTTGTGCCACGTTTGCTAAACACTTAAGCAGGGGTGAATATGTATAAAATGGGAGGCTATCTCCTAGCTGTGCTGGCCAGGGTGGGAGGTGGGGATGAGCAATATATTTATTTTCACCCCAGCATTCTTTGAGTGTGTCCATTGAAACAAATGTTATAGGCAATTACCCACACCAGCTCCTGGCTGGCATAGGTAACAAGGCCAATCCCGGGGCCTCTCACAGCAATAAAGAGACTCTGGATCCAGCAGATCCAAGGCTGTTTCTGCCCCATCATCATCTTGTCTCTAGAATACCCCTTTTGAGGCCTACCACTGGCAATGGAACTACATCTATGGCGCTTTCTGCCTTGGCAACAGATGCCACCACCAGCACAGAGGCATCTCTGCCCCATCCTAACCCCCTGTGGATATGGGGAAGGGGAGTAATGGTTACCTCTTCATCTAAGGAGCTATGTTAACAAGGCAGTTCTGCCTAAGAAGGAAACATGAGATGGAATGCAGGGGAAATGTGCTGGAGTGAGATTGAGTAAAGTAGAGTAGAGAGTAAAGTAAAGTAAGGTGAAGTAAAGTAAAGTAAAATGAAAGATAAAATAAAATAAACCAATCAGATACTAGGGTGGCCGGGAATAGGGACGATGCTCAACCATTTATCTCAGATTTCATTAAGGCTGTAGTGTGGTTAAATATCAGCAATACATTTAACTACATTTAAAGCATTAGGGGGGATATCATATCTCCTCTGCTTTTCACACAGCTACTGACAGGAGGAGAAACCAGAGCCTGCTTCTTTTAGCAGACAGCAATAAGGAAAGCAGCCAAATTCTCCCAGGCTCAGCCAAGAGCAGCTGTTGACAACAGGGGGCCTTCGCCTCACCACTAGCATCAGCTGCCACAGACAAGGAAAAATTAAATATAAAATTAGTTTGAGGGGTTTTTTTAAAAGTATATATATTGCTTCACAATATTTTCTAGAATTTTTAAACCAACTAAAACATTATATATACTGATTAAATTTATTTCAGGGTGTGTATAATGTCACCAGCTCTGAACAGATTAGAGGAAAAGAGAGAGATTTAACAATTGACTATGGCTAAATGAGCAATCTAAAGCAAGGAGGAGAAATTTTGGCTAGTCCTGGCCTATGGAGTCTTTCAATCCAGCCAACAGCCTCCACCTCTGCCCTACCAATAATCACCTCTGCACTCCACAAGGCTGATTCAAATTCCCTCCTCTCCAGCAGGGAATAGAGATAGAAGTTTTATTTGGTTCACATGTGTAGGGGAACCTACCTACTTTGTGCTTTCTGAAGCAACAGAAGAACTGAAACAGAACCATCCTTCGAAATTCATACTTGTCTGAATTTCGTAGTGCTCTTCTCTAACCAAGTAATATGCACAAAAATACATGTGCTAGGGTGTGCATAAAAGTGTGTATCTTAATGAAAATAACATGTAAAAATGCTTTACAGTGGAATTGCAATATGCAGGAGTTAGCAAGTGAAGCAAAAAAAAACTCTTAATCAAGAAAATATATATATATTCTACATAAATAAATAATAACAGAATAAGGATTCTGTTTCACAACCTGTTTTTAATGGCTCCGGCATCACACACAAGCTTAATTTCAGAGGGCACAAGTGCAAAAGTGCTGAGGCAGACTCTTAAGACTCCTTCACATACATACAATGTTGTGTGGAAGCCACTTAACCCTGGCACTATACCACAAGGGTCTAATATTATAATTTGTACAAGAGCCAGTGTGGTGTCTTCTCAGCCTAACCTCTCTCTCAGGGTTATTGTGAGGATACATTGGAGGGGTAGTGGAATCATTACACCACGCTGAGCTTCTTGAACAGAAGGTGGGATATAAATGTATTTTTAAAATAATAATAATAATAATAATAATAATAATAATAATAATAATAATAAATTTATATCCTTCTCCAAGCACTTAGAGCAGATTGTGTCAAAGAAAGCACAATATAATTATCACAAAACTGCACATTAAGACAATGCAACAAAAGAAAACCATGGAAAAGAGCAAGCAATATAAAAACATCAGTAGAAAATGCTTGGTGAATATGTGAATGCATAGCACAGATACTGTTCATATTAACCTGGTGGAGATCTGGGAATGACAGTGCATGAAATATATTTTAGGGGGTGCACTTATTTTAACCTTGCATGAGGATGCTTTGAACTCTGGTGGGTTCTTCAGAGGATTGTCTCTCATTCTGTAGAGAAGATGGGGGACCTTAGTTGAGGACTATGACAGCATATCAAATGTCAACAGGCCAAAAGGCATGGTTTCCAGACAGGGTGAAATGTATATATCAGTTGTTTTTATTAATTCACCACAGAAATAAAAGAGTGAGGAAAACGGGAAGTAGTAGGGAAAGAGATGTGCCAGATCTTAAAAACTTCACTTTATAGTGAGGTGCAGGTAAGAAAATGAAAGAACAACAACAGAATGATAATGGTATATGAAAAAGCCAGGGTGTGAGGGTGGAGACATTTTTCTACCATTTCATTCCAGTAGTTGATTTATTTGTTAAATAATTTCAAAGGGAGCAGATCAGCATGAGGGAAAGAACAGAATATTGTGGGAATTCCAAAGCCCAATTGCCTAGGGATCAAGTGCTGGTCCCTCAGCATCTCATTCTGAAATCGGCCAGCCAAACAAGAGCAGAACCAAACAAGTGCCCCCATGCCAACTCAGAGAACCTATCCAGAAGGCCGCCATGGTCAATGAGATCAAAAGGCACTGAGAGGGTCCAGGAGAATCAAGAGGGCTTCTCTCTTGGTCACTGCAGCGGGTGACCAAACCAATTTCAGTCCCAAAGCAAAGTTAAAACCTAACCAGAACAGATCTAGAAAATCACTATCCAAGAATGTCTGGAGCTGAATAACCACCATTCTCTTGAGCACCTTGCCCAAGAAGGGAAAGCTGGTTGCCAGCCTATTGTTGTTAACATCTTCTGAGTCAAGGTTACATTTCTTCAGGAGCAGTCAATTTGTCACTTCTTTTAAATAATCTGCAACCACTTCCTCTTTCAAGTGGGCATTTACAACCTTCTGGACCCAGCTGGATATTTCTTCCCTGCTAGATTTAATAAGCCATGAAGATCAAGGCTTCAACATACAAGTGGTTAGTCCTCCAGGCTAAATTGTTGTCACAACAGAATCTCACTGAAGCTTTCAATTGTTGCTGGCTATCGACTAATTAATTATTTTCACTGCAAGTGTGCACACATATGTGAGTAGCAAACCTGTGAACCAGAGGTCCAATCATTTTTTACCTTCATTTAACAAATGTTTTTCATAACTATTTTTCATTACTATAAATACTTCAAATCTTCAATCATCTCTATTTCTCCTGCAAATCATACTTTATATCACCAAAATATATAAAGGTTTAAAAGTATATAATTCACAGAATTTAATTTTATAAACTACTGCTGGAAATAGCCACCCTGCAAAGAGTTTGTTGTACCATATGAGAATTACGTCAACTTATTCCATTCAGATCATGTGCATTGTAGTTTGTTTGTAACCCGAGGAACATATGCATGGCATAATTAACTTTTTAATGAAATGGCAGTAGTATTAAATTAATGGCTTCATATATCTCATAAAAAAGAGCACAAATGCCAATATAAAATCCAAAATATTAAGATGGCTATAAATTGTTACAGCTTGCTAGCTATACAAAGTGTGCATCTAACATGCTATTACCACAAAGTTTTAAAATGTCAAAATAAAAGGGGAAATTTTCATTGTGTGCTATATTTGCATTTCTAGCATGCCAAATTTGATGAATCTGGATAAGGAGCACATGTTATATTTTAACAGATGTCATCACATATTATATACCTAATAAAAATATAAAAATGAAACTTCTGTGATGAGGAACATTTTGAAAAGAAGAAAACAGGAGTGAAGGGGAAATTATTTAAAGTGTTTTGTTGGAAAAGGCAGTCTTGGATGAAACTGATTTTCTTGATCCATTTGAATCAGAGTTTAGGCCTGGTTTTGGTCACCCTGTAGGATGACCTGTGTTGGGAGAGAGAAAGGGAAATGTGTCCCTGTTAATTCTCCTTGACCTCTCAGCAGTTTTCAATACAATCAACCATGGTATCCTTCTGGAGTGGCTGCCCCGATTTAGGGGTGAGTGGCACCACTTTGTGGTGGTTCTCGTCCTACTTGGATGGTCATTTCCAGAAGGTGATGCTTGGGGAGTGCTCTTTAGCCCCGTGGAGGCTTCAATGCAGGGTTCGTCGGGGTATGATTTCATCCCCCATACTGTTTAGCATCTACATGAAACTGCTGGGTGGGATTATCCAGAATTTTGGAGTATGTTGTCAGCAATATGCTGATGACACACAGATTTACTTCTCTTTTACATCTGCAGGTGAGGCAGTAGATGTGCTGGACTGTTGTCTTGCTTCAATAATGGACTGGATGAGAGCCAACAAACTGAAGTTCAATCCAGATAAGACTGAGGCACTGTTAGCAGATGGTTCCCCAGATAGGATGGATGGGAGGTTGCCTGCTCTGCATTAGTTACACTCCCTCTGAAGGTACATAGCTTGGGGACACTTCTGGATCCTTGGCTGTCACTTGGGGCTCAGGTGGCCTCTGTGGCACAGAGTCCCTTCCTTCAGCTTCTAATATCTGGACTTGCCAAATTGTGTGTGTATGCGGTATTAGAACATTGTCATGATGGGGTTGTTGTACATGCTTTGTTTAAATGCTTAAATTAACTTCTACATTCAGATTATATGAAGAAAAACAAGTATTGGGCCAAACCTTAACTCCTTAGTTCAAGGGAAACAGGTCCCTGTTAATTCTTCTCGACCTCGCAACGGCTTTCAATACCATCAACCATGGTATCCTTCTGCAGCGAATGTTTCAGGGTGGTTCAAAGAACAAAATCAAAATATAAAACCACAAACTATATAACCTACCCAGATCACGGGATCATCTTCTGAGGCCTTTCTATGTGTGCCTCCTCCTTGAGAGGTGTGATGGGTGGCAATACAAGAACAGGCCTTCTCTGCAGTGGCTCCCTGTCTGTGGAATGCTCTCCCCAGGGAAGCTTGCCTGGCACCTTCATTATACACCTTTAGAAGCCAGGCAAAAACGTTCCTTTTCAACCAGGCCTTTGGTTGATTTGATTGACATCCTATGCCCTTTTAAAATGTGGGTGAACCACCCTGAGACCTCTGGGTATAGGGCGGTATATTAATTAATTAATTAATTAAACAAACAAACAAACAACCTGCTACTATGGAGAATGGAGGACCAGGCCATGTGGCAAAGGAGCAGGATCTGAATTCCACCAACTGGTTTGATTTAACTAGCCATATCCTTGGCTGAAGGTCTCTAATGTATCTCAATTTGTTGTGGAAAAACTGGTGCTTACAATTCACTTGTAATACTTCACTGAATTAAAGTAATGGTGGAAGTATTAAAAAAAAATTAACACTGGGCAGGGGGGAACCATCAAGAACAATTTAAACATCACTCATTTTTAGTAATTTTGTAGTGGTAAACCTTTCCAATATGAATATGACATTTTCAAATGAAAGGAGGACAAGATGACTCTAGTATCATCTGCCACTCAGATAGCCTTCATAATGATGAGTGGGATAGCAAATGCTCCAGTAAATCATAATAATACATGCATTAGGCAGAGAACTATTGTTACTTTCACTCAAACCTGTATTCAAGCCTGCACAATTTTACCTTGTAGTGCAATTCCTCCTTGGTAAAATTGGGTACCATTATGAGCTTCTGAGTAATCTCTCTAACTCGGCACTCTATCACAAGAAAATCCAGCGCCAAAGGTTTTGTTGCAATCCCCTTCAGGACAAAGACATGATCTGTGCCATCTGCTTCATTTCGCAAAATGAGTTTCCCCTATGATAGTGAAAGAAATGAACATTCAGCGGGGTGAAAACATTTCTGCAAAACTTCAGAGTCCACTCGAAATGAGACCTGAATCTGCCTTGAAGACTATTCAGAAACTTCAGTGAGGGCAGGATACAGTTGCATGGATGTTTGATGCAAGTTGTAAAGCCAGAACATGTGATACCAATGTTGCACCATTTCAATTTGCTACAAGTGCCATTTAAGGCCCAATTCAAAATGCTAGTGCTGACCATTAAAACTCTTAACAACTTGGGTACAAGTTATCTAAAGAACCAGTCTGTTCAATACAACCAGCTTTGGGGGTCCTGTTCACGTGCCTACCGGTAAAATCAGTTCGTTCGGTAAGCACAGGGGTTTCTTGGTGGTGGCCCCATCATTTAATCATTACTGAATGACTTATGCTTAGTGCAGGAATTCAAGCAAGCCTTAAACATCTATTTCAAGCTATATATTTCCTTAATCTCTTTCCTCAATGTGTTTTCAGCTATATGATTCGGAGCAATTTTGTTTTATATATGGGGGAGGGTATTACATCATACTTACAAAATTTAGGTGCTTCTTCATGATGATTTATACCACATGATGTATCTACCTTTTTGTGTATCATCTCTACTGTGTACACTACTTTGTCTGGCTATAGCCCTAGGTAAAGGTAAAGGGACCCCTGACCATTAGGTCCAGTCGTGACCGACTCTGGGGTTGTGGCGCTCATCTCGCATTATTGGCCGAGGGAGCTGGCGTACAGCTTTCAGGTCATGTGGCCAGCATGACTAAGCTGCTTCTGGTGAACCAGAGCAGCGCACGGAAACGCCGTTTACCTTCCTGCCGGAGCGGTACCTATTTATCTACTTGTACTTTGATGTGCTTTCGAACTGCTAGGTTGGCAGGAGCTGGGACCGAGCAATAGGAGCTCACCCCGTCTCGGGGATTCGAACCGCCGACCTTCTGATCGGCAAGCCCTAGGCTCTGTGGTTTAACCCACAGCGCCACCCACGTCCCTACCGGGTGGTCTACAAATCCATTAAATAAGCAAACAAACATATCATGTACACCCCCTGAGTGACTTGCAGAAAGAACAACATTAAAATGTAAAAAGTAAGCATACAAATACAGAAACAGTAGGGCATCTGAGCCAAATGTACACTCTTCACAATCTATATATCCATTTGGCAATTACTGCCACTGCACAAGACAAACCATACACTATCATACAATGCAATAACCTAGCTGCTTATTCTAAATAAATCAGCCACATGGAGTCCAAATTATTTCCTTTTAACAAAACACTTTATTGGTCTGGCATAAATTTGAAAAGTTATGAATAGCTAGGCAGCTATCATTTACAAGTATCAGTGAGATGCATTGTGGGTGTCAAGTTGCCCGGCCAAATGCAATCTGTGGCCCTGTGAAAGAGGTGAAATAACCTTGACAAGATTGCGGGTGTTGGGTGAGATCAGGCCAAATCTTTACTGATTACAGCAGGAAGTGGGGTTGGCATGGCAGGAGGGCAAGAGTCAGTTCCTCTTTCCACTCAGCCCCTTCTGATGGAATGCCATTCTGTCAGGGTTGGGAAATACCCAAGCACCCTCCATGGGAATGTACATTATGTGTCAAACCCTGTCATGGCAAGTCATGAATCCAGCCAGTCAGAGACTCTAACCTGAGCTTAGGCTGTGCCTTAGCCAATCCTTCCCTCAAACCCCTTATGAGGGCCTCTTTTACTATGCCGATCCTGCCCAATGCCATTTTTGCTCCCAAGTAGTAACAGGTGTTCTCCTATGACTAACACAATGCCTTAGTTCAATGAGGGAAAGGTGGGAAGAAACACATCCAAGGGCCAATTGAGATTGGGAAGAAAACATTACTTTCTAGCCCCATCAGTCAGTGACCCAAGTAGTCCAGTGATGTACTAACATGGAGAGTTGGGTGAGTGGGAAGCTCATGGGGCAAAATGGCCCCGACTCTTGTGTGCATGGCCTTTTAAAGGCCTCTACTCCTCCTTCCTTCAAGATATCATGAGAGCTTGATGGGGAGACATGACTCCACCATACCCACTGACTTCTAAGCCACACACTGCCAGGCACAGTCACTCCATGTGCAGATCATGCCCAGGAGACTTACAGTAGCAATAACATTCATACATAGATATAACTATAGAGGGCATTATTTAAAGTCTTCAGCTCTTTACATGCTTAGTTCATTTTTGCTTATGGGCATATTCTCACATTACTTTGGAATGTTTTGAAGTCGCCACATTTACAATGTCATTTCTATGCTGTTAGTATTATGTTTATAGATACCCTTGCATTATAAGAACTTGTAAATTCCACAGCTATACCAGTTTTCATTAAATGTAGAAAAGCTAATCAAACAAGAAAAAAATGTGTTTTGTTCTCCTACCGTAATTACACATTCGGAAGTTGGCTTAAACATGAGGGTGTATTGAGTTGTTTCGCCTGGGGCAACGTATATAAGCGGGGGGCCATAAAAACAGCATCCTTTTAAATTAGCTTTAAGTTTCCAATCTTGTTGACTCATGTTAGTCTGAAACAGAAGAGAATCCAAATGAAATATCTAAATGTACAATGAATATCAGTAATTAAGCATGAAGGGGTGAAGCAGAAGTCCTCATGGGAAATATAGGTTTTGAATATAAGTGCATGATCAATACAGTTATCTAGTACTGTCTCCTAAGAAATGTTAACTGATGGGAGTTCTCAGAAGAAAGCTTTCCCCTCCTTCTCCCCACTGTAGCCACCAGTGTCCTCTGAAAAGCCTCTTGAGGGTGGGAGTTAAAGGAGCCCTCTTAAACAATGTGGGATATTGGAGGCTGGTGGAGGAAGGGTAAATTTGAAGATCTTAGGGTGGTTCTCAACATAAATGACCCCAAATCAATCAGAGGTTTGCCCAGTTTAGAGGCATTCTCTCCTCCATCAGCAGCTCAACACTCCCCATTTTTCAGGAGGACTCATCCCAACTTTCCAGAGAGGCTTGAAGAGTGCACAGGTGGCTACAGGGCCGGGCAGGGGAGAGAAAAGGATGGAAAACTTCCCTTCAATAACTTCCTTGAGCTAACTTATTTTAAGATAAGCCTAGGTTTTTTTTACCATTTTTAGTATAATAATACAGTTGTGGCCAAGAGATATAGAAGGTAATCTGTGTAAAGATTAACTTGATGCAGGAAGAACTCTCATCCCTGCTTTCCATCTATTTATACACATATTTATGTGTTTGCTCAGTCAGCAGTTTTAACCCCATAGTGACCAGCCTTATTTAAATATTGGATGAAGCTAAATGGACATACTATTGGAATGTCTTGAGTCACTGCTTGATATGCTGGAGTTACAAACTCTAGCTCAGCCTCGGCAGTATTTGAATTCACCACACATTCTATATGAAAGAGTCGGACATCATACTTCGACTGAAGAAGAATCTGACAAGGATATCGGCCAGGATACTTAGGCAAAAACTTTATAGGAAGCTCAACTTCTGCAACTTCTGTGGGGAGAAAATAAACATTTTTTGTTTAAATATTATAGGAAGCTCAACTGCAACATCTTCTGCCACACAGAAGATGAGAGAGAGAGAGAGAGAGAGAGAGAGAGAGAGGGAGGGAGGGAGGGAGGGAGGGAGGGAGAGAGAGAGAGAGAGATGTACTGGTGATGCCTAAAGCCTTTCTAAACAAAATTGTCAATGCAACTTTATTAATCTGACTGGACACTCGCATCTATGTGGAAAATGGACCAGAATTTAAGGGCAATTAATCAATTGAGATAATTTCACAACTATCACATAAAAAGCACCTCAACTGCAATTAGAAATTAGAACAAAAATTAACTGGCTTCTGCTAATGCCTTCCCTGTCCCTGCTCTTTATATTTATACAGCTATCAACCTACCAACTATAGATTGGGGTTTATACCATGGCAACATTTAGGTGGACTTTACTCCTTCTATTTAGAAATAATCATCTGGACACAGTTAAGACCATTAAAATGTGATCCTAACATACATAATGCAAGACAATGTACCATCACTGAACAGCAACAAAAGAAAAATTCAAGTACTAATTTAAGAGCCTTTTGTGTAAGTAACCTCACATACCAAAAATACTGGTTTAACACACCACCTGCAACAGTATCTTTAAATTTGCTGAAACAAAATAAAAAAATAAAAAAATTCCTTCCAGTAGCACCTTAGAGACCAACTAAGTTTGTTATTGGTATGAGCTTTCGTGCAAATGAGTTGACAGGAAAGGGAGGCACCACCTTTGAATACTGTGTGTGTGTGTGTGTGTATCCTTTTAGAGAACAAAAATAATTTTAGTGAATAATTCTTACATGGAAACTTTGAGAGAAAAGCAGAAAGAGCTATAAGGATTTGTAGGTATGCATGTCTGGTTGCCATAGTATACTTCAAAAAGCTTCTGACAAAGCACCTCACCAAAGACTCCTGAGGAAGCTTAGCAGTCAAGTAATAAGAGGAAAGGTCTTCTTGTGGACCATGAATTCGTTAAGCTGCAGGAAGCAAAAAGGTGTAGCCAATGCACTTTTCAGGCTTTAGGATTTACTCTGAGAAGAAAAACACTCAGGTGCTATACAAGTACCTTTTTATTTTCTCCCATGAAGCAAGAAGTATGGCAGTTTTGTGCCCTGCAAAGGGGGGGGGTAACCAGGGCCAGCGCGTCCATTTAGGCGAACTAGGCAATTGCCTAGGGCGCCAAAATGGAGGGGGCGCTGGCCAGCCTGCCCCCTGCCCCCCGGTGCCGCCCCAACCAGCGGTGGAGCAAGCAGGTTGGGGCGAAAACCGTGGCGGCCTGCCCACTCGCCTAGGGCGCCAAAATTGCCAGCACCGGTCCTGGGGGTAACCCTTCCTCAGCATCACAGCCCCAGTATGATTTGGCTTCCTCTGCAGCTCATCATCATTATCAATCTCATCTAAATATCCTCCGTTCCTGATGCTATGGCAGAGCCTCTTCCAGCTGGACTTCTCCACCCCCGCCCTAGTGCTATCTTACTACAAGCTACCCTGTGGGGGAAAGCTCAAGAGAACAAGGGAGGCAGGCAAAATAGACTTCCGACCCAGCTCTTCCTAGATTAACCTCTTCCCATCACAACCATCTACCACCAACTGCCCTGTAAAAATTCCAGGAAAGGTAAGGGGGCAGGCAAAGAAGTCATCAGAAGCCTTCTCTTGTCTGTCCCAGCTGGACTCTGCTCTCCCCACACAAGGCCATTCAACACTGTCAAGTGGGAAGGAACTTGATGGCTTTATATTGTTTATTGCATTTTTTTTAAAAAAAGTTGATGTTGTCAGTTGCCTTGGAAGGATTTGTATCCTGAATAGTAGGCTATAAATAACTGTAATGAATAAATAGTGTCTTCATTGGCAATTTGATTTTCCTGTTATAAAATGGTGTTCAGTGGCAGTTCAAGCCTTTACCAACTGGAAACTAATTGGTGCCACCATTGCCATGTCAATACTTTCCTTGAACTCTTTGTTATTGCTTAAAAAAAAAACCCTCAAGTTCACAACAGGAATAACACAGCATTGTATTATGTGCCTCCAACATTAGCAGGCTATCAAACAGATTATAGCACCTCAGCTTCAAACTTCTCTGAAATAAATTAGCTTGTTCTCTCATAAAGGCAAGATTAATGACCTGCTAATTTATGAATTATTACCTCTTTTCTGTTTTGTCACCAAGTTATTATCCTCATTGGCTATCTTCCACAAAAACGTCCCACGTTTGTCAGTTATACTAGTAATAAAACTCGCTCACTTATTCTTGGCTCATAAATATCCCCCCCCCCACCCAAATTAGATTGTTACTATCTCGTATCATTCACGCAGTACATGGGACACATGAGCCCAGAAAATATCCACATTAGATGATTTTTCTATTTTTTGGTATACAGTTTAAGTACATTCAGTACCACAAGACAAAACTCACAATTCTTTTACACAAAAATATTGGCAATACATTTTAGATAACATGCCTTTATTATCAGTATAGGTCTAATTTTCCTAACCACCAATGTGCTATTCTTTCTCCCAATAGCTACACAGGATTTGCATTTTGCAGAATTTATTGCACACCAGAAAGCATCTTGGGCCAAGCTAAAGGCTGCTTTTCATGGTATGCTTGCATTCTGGTTTTGATACCCAAGTACAATTAAACACATATTTCCTATCAGTTTGTTAAGCATGACTTCCTGCATCGTATAAACGTTCATCCTCAAAATACATAGCAAAGGTCTCATCCTGGACTGGTTCACTTCTTCCAAGTCTTTTGAAGAAGCACTGGAAGACAGCAAGTTGGTCCACTTGTAGGGTTAGGTTTTTAAACATACTGCAGAAAGTGTTGTCCAAAAGACTGCCACACCAAATTAGGAAGTCAAAGCGGATAATTTTGTAAATATCTGGCCCAATTGCAGGGGAGGTATTCACGAGTCACACAAAGATCATTCTAGATCTAGAGGGACTTGCTGACATAGTTAGATATTGTATAAGCCTGATTTCTAGCAGAATTAAGAAGTTGAAGATGTTATTGGTTGAATTCAAGTTTATGTTTGTTGTTTTGTTACAAACCCAAGGATTGGGTCCACTTGTGTTTTCTCCTGGTATATTGAACTGCCAAAACTATAACAGAACAGCAGCCAAGAGGTAAAATTTAATTAACACAAGAACTGCATGCCCTCATTCCAAGCAATTTGTGGCCCATCCCGCACCCACTGTGCACAAAGAGAAGTAGCAGTAATACTACCTACAATTCTGAGATGATACTTTTTGTAAAGGTGCTTGTCCCAATCTGGTAAGGAAGATATGCACATGTAAGTGGCCTTCTGTGTGTACTTCCATTGTTGATACACATCTGAATGCACATCTCCTTCTGCATATGGTTCACAATGCCCATTTATCCTACTGAACTGGTTGTACGTGTCTTTTGATGCAATACTGAGATACACATCTGCTTCTAAAGTCACCAGTTCTGGTCCATAACTATGATTAGAACACTAGTAGGCATCTCAAAAAGTCATATCTTAGTATGTATGTAAAACAAAATAGGCCACCCACAGAACACAACCAGAAGAGAAAGAGGATCACTGATAACATTGTGCTGAGGAGCAGGTTTAAAGCTCCAGGAAATTACTGTGAAATAAAAGATTGCTCCGATTACACCAGACACTGAACAGAGGCAGAATTCATAAGGCATATAGCAAAAATGATAACCTGTTCTTGAGTATAATATGAAGGCATATTTTTAACATACACATATAGAGGTATTCAGGAAATTATGCTTTCTAGATAGTATTATTAAATATGTAAATATTTATGTCTTCTAAATTGAGTAGTGGAAATAAATGGTAGTTTCTAACAACCATAGACGTCAACATATTGTAAATGATTTGCTAGCCTAAGTAATGTGATGTGACATGCTATTCAATCTTATTTGCAAAGATTAGTGGAGGATGTTTGGCTGTGTGGTCTGCTTTATTTTCTACCAACTTTAGTGATGTGACAATCAAGAGTGTAGCCCATGTCAAGGACTGCCTGGACAAAGATGAGTGGTGGGAGGCACAAGTCAGGGAAACCCCAAGGGAAACCGCAGAGGAAGGAAGGCTCAGGACCAGAAGATTGGTGGTGGGACACCAAGGAGAGTTCAGGCGGAGAAGAGTTCAGACTCTGCTGAAGAATCCAGGGAGTCTCCCTCTCCTGCTGCAACAGGCTCCCCTCCCCTCCTCCCTGGTCCCCAAGAACCTGCATAGTAATGTGAAGAGCAGAACAGAGGTCAGAAGTGTGCAGACTGCAATTTGAGACTGCTTGAGAAACAGCCGGGAGAGGAGGAGCCTTAGAGAAGTGTGGAAGGCAGGGACCTTCAGTCCTGTCAACAACTGTTCCATAGGGGCAAGGCCTGCTGGGAAGTGCTGCTGGGACCATGGCCGAGTGTATGTTCGTTTCTTTGAATAAAGAGTTAACTTTACTGAAAACAGAGATGTGCTTCTTTTAGTGCTGCCCTGCGTCTGACACACATGCATGTATATCTCTTGCTTTCTAACGAATGGATCATTAGAGATGAAAAACCATGGAGAGACAGAATTAAAAAGAAGATAGAATTAGCCTATAGCTAATATCCACCCTTATTTTAGTTTCAGAGTATTGAACAGCTATTGATTAAGCATGAAAGCACAGCACACCCAAAGACAGAATGTAATTATTAAAAATTTCATTTGAATTATTCAGGCGCAAAATTAAAAAAATTAAGCATATTAAAGTAGTTAGTGCCTTAACAGTTCAATAGCACTTCACAAGCATCAAGTACAAAGCAAACTATTTAATCATTCATTGGAATATTGCAAGTTACATGTATGTATAAATGTATAAATACATAAATGTATAAATACATTCACATGTATTTATAACTCCAAAGTCCAGCTGTCACTTGCCAACTGACCAGAAAGATGGTCTGGTCTGCTTCTGTACCTTTAACAGCATTTTGATATGCATACATCAGCAGATAAAACTCTTCACATGGTACAAAGATACCATAAGATGTCTGCATTTTAGAGTCATAGGAACAAGGTGCAGATTATTATTATTTTTAATGCCAACCATATTAGTTGTTCAAAGCTTCAGGAATTAGACCTCTATTCCCCTTACTATATCTCATCAACATGCAGTTGTGGTTAACATGATGGCCAATTCTTCATTTTTGTGCTTATTATAAAAAAGGAAGTTTCGCTTCTTTGCTAAAAAGATCCAGCTCAGTCTTGTAAGATGGAATTTGAATTTGGAATATATAGGCTAATATTTGTTTTCTGAAGCATTACATATAAGTAATTGAAGATAGCTTGGTAAATCACAGCCAGCTGGCAGTCTTTTGCTTAATACGCACACAACTCAAACTCTATGAAGCCTAAACACCAATAGCACCGATCCAAGCTACAAACTATTTAATTAATGTATGAATACAAATGTGCGAGAAAATTTATAAGAGTTACTTTTAAAAGAAAAGAAACAAGTATTTTAACACGTTAAAGATAAACCAATATTGTATTCTCTTCATAAAGGAAAAAAAAAGGTAAAGGACTCCTGGACAGTTAAGTGCAGTCAAAGGCGACTACGGAGTTGCGGCGCTCATCTTGCTTTTAGGCTGAGGAAGCCAGAGTTTCCTGATCATGTGGCCAGCATGACTAAACCGCTTCTGGCGCAACGGAACACCGTGACGGAAACCGGAGCGCACAGAAACGCTATTTACCTTCCCACCACAGCGGTCCCTATTTATCTACTTGCACTGGTGTGCTTTCAAACTGCTAGGTACTACAATGGAACACTTACACAACAAAATCCAGTGAATTCCAAATTAGGTATCCTGAATATTTAAGCAACCAGGCAAACTTGAAATTACCTCCTTTCATTGCTACAGCTATGGTTCAGTGATCTTTAATTTGACCCCTAAGACACAAAGATGAAACAGACTGACAATGTGAAATATGCAGACAAATATGTAACAATATTTCACTCAGGTACGTGAAGAAAATCATGTTGATGTCAAAATGAATCAAGGGCTCCTTTGAGATTAAAAATGAACCAAGGGCTCTTTTGAGATTCCGCAAGTGTGATAGTATCTTGTTGAAAAACTGGTAAGCAATTCTAAGACATTTTATTTTTATGTTAGCTTATTCAAAATATTTCCTAACAGATGGATGCCAACAACAACATCGGTAAGATTTCCAGTAAACATGTTGATAATTAAAAGGTTTGGATACCAAAATCAGTCACTGGCCTTTTTTGTGTGATTATTCCACTACATATCCTGTATAATCAAAGCTGTTTGTCCCACATGCTCTGTTTGCTTCACTGGCACAAGCTTTTACTTCCAAATCTCCAGACCTTAAATTTCCAACCGTAATTTTTTTTTTCAGGCACAAATTCTTTTTGAAGAGCCTGAAAACCATCAACTAGAAAAAAATTACTTGAAGCCCAAGGAAAGGCTATAATCATGTAATAAACGCATTTTAAGTTGCATTATGCCATGAGTCCCCGTGGAGGTGTCATGGAGCGGGTGACCAGACCCTGTGGTCCTTTTTGGAAGACCTGGAGACGGTTCCAACAGGGGTGGCGGATAGAGGATTCTGAACCTCAAAAGATGGATTGTGAACCCCAAGGTATGTTGAATCTCTCGTAGGATCCAAGTGGGTTAGAAGGTGGAAACCAGCCCTCCGAAGAAGATTCAGAAAACTATCAAAGTGTCTCCCATTACTAGTAAGATTTATTAGACTTGTGAGGACCATGCCTTTACACAAAAACCATCCAACATTATTAAAAGAATAACAATATAATTGTTAAACTGGGTTAAAAACGCATTTCCCGCTAGCTCCGCAAAGCAAACAGAACAAAACAAGACCAGGAAAGCCAGCCCGCAGTGCAGGAAAGAAAATATATCAGCAGATTAGGAGAGCGATGAGGGGGCCTTCGCTGCGTCATCTAGGAACCCCTTCCTGGTTTTCATAGACCTTGCCACAAAAACCGCTACCCGCGTGAGAGATCCGTGGGTCTGCGTCTACCAGCAGAAACTTTACTCGATCCTCCGAGTTGCCTATCGAGTTAGGTATAAATTTTTCAATCACATCTCTGAAGGCCGAGTACATGGGACAATACAACAGGTAGTGTGTGAGATCTTCTATGATCCCCATGTGACAAGGGCATACACGATGCTCTATCGGGATTTTAGCAAATCTGCCTGACAGATAGGCCGTGGGGATAGTTTGAAACGGGCCATGGTGAAGGCTCTCCTTAGGGTAGGATCGGTGATGTTCGCCAAATAGTTGGCGCGGACTTTAACTGTTTTCAGCCGGGGAAACCAATGGGAGGACCTCGCATTTTTTATTTTTGCACCATCTAACAAGGCGTCTCTATCCAGGATCCATTTCCGAAGTTTGTCTGGGCTCCACTGTTTCAGAATATCAAATTCTGGCAGGGTGTATCTGCCCAGAATATCAGATAGGTTTTGACGCCAAGTAGTGATCTTTTGAAGTGATGCAAAGGCTTGTTTAGCCAATAAGGTGTTTGAGGTGTTTGCCAGGTTGACGTAGAAACGCAAGAATCTTAAGTGGGCCCTGGCAGACACAGAAGGTAGTCCTACCTCTACTCTTAAGAAGGTTGCCGGTGTTCCTTGAGGAAGGCCTAAGATCCTCTTGAGATAGTAATTTTGTAAGACTTCAAGCTTTTCCAGCAGCCTCGGATTCCACCCCCAGAGTTCAACCCCATATAACATCTGGGGAATAGCTTTCCCAACAAAAACTTTTATTGCCGGGATCACCAGTTGGCCTCCCCGGGCATAAAAGAAGCTAAGCAGAGCACCGATTGTCCTTCGTGTTAAAAGAGTTACAGCCTTAAAATGGGCTAACCAACTGGATGTAGCCTGAAATATAACACCCAGATATTTAAAAGTATAACACTGTTCAATTTCATATTCATCTAATGACCATCTGAAAATGTGGCGAGCTCTATTGAATACCACAATTTTTGTTTTGCCGTGGTTTATCTTTAGAGAGTTATGGGAGCAGTAGGCTGCGATCCCCTCCAACATGCTACGTAGGCCTCTTCGGGTGAGTGCCATTACAGCCATGTCATCGGCATAAAGCAATATATTTAGGTATTTCCCTTCAAGGGCTGGAGCCGATTGCTTATATTTTGCCATGTGCTGGACAATGTCACTTATATAAAAGTTAAAAGTCTGACTGACCCTCTCCCATTACTACTTCCAGATACACACTCTTTAGCTTGTGTAGCTGATGAGTCACTTTCACCGTCTGCTCCCTTCAGAGAAGGCTTCTGGGAGTAAATCTGATGCCATTGCCTAGAGTCACAGAGATACCAGCGTGCTCAAATCTCACCTAGCCAACCCACTAGAAGAAGTGGCTGTCAGCTTGCCGAGTTTCAGAATTTAAGCTGTTTGCCACATTAATTCCTGTAACTGCCCTGCTCTGCCAAAGAAAAGGCAGGGGACATGTCGCCCATTAGTTCAACATCTTGGCTCACACTTAGCCATGCCGTGTAACTGATGATCCTTGCAACCTGTAACTTGCCTTATGCATTGCAGTTCCTCGTTGGATGAGGAGAGCCAAGACACATTGTTTTGAAAGGTTTGGTGTGTCAAAGTTGCAGCTGTATATTGTGCTTGTCAAGAACTATGTCTCAATCCAGATCAAATTCTATGGAACAGATGATAAGCAAAGGGGCGGATTCACTCCTTCAAATGAAAGAAAAGCAGGAGCTCCACAAGCATAAGTCAGCCTTAGCCCATCCTTCATGTGTACAAGATGGCCTGCTGGAGGCTAGAGGTTTTCTACTCCTAGTTGTACACTCAATGAGCAATTCGCACAGTTCAGCTATCATCGGATGACCCATTTCTTTGTGATGTCAAGTTAGTTCCACTTTTCCTTACATCTCAAAATGAAAGTATCTTTTTTGGGGGGCAGGAATCTGTGATATCACATATTGAAATGGATATATAATCTCACAGACAATAAAAATGACTGAATATCTAAAGCTAAACCAGTTGTTCTTTTTAGTAAAGATGCAAGAAGGCACTGCAGGGCCTCACCATCAACACTGTTGAAAGACCAGCTCTATCAGCAACTTTTGACTCATCCTCTCCTTGAAATCTTTCCATTCAAGATTGTCATTGCAAGAACTTTGTAACTAAAAAATAATATCTTTGTTCCTTTTCACTCACCCAATCATATTTCCTTTTAGTTATGCCATTCTGAGTATAAAAAGTGTCTTATCTCTGAGATCTGTAAGGCACTCTGCGAGCCTTTTTTAGGGGTGAAGTATGGGATAAAAATGCTAGAAATAACTAAAGTAAATTAATAGCAAATTTGACAACACCCAAGAAACACAAACTATAAATTCTGGTGAACACCATGTAAATTATTTGAAGAATGAACAGGTTTCTCCCCCTGAAAAATATTTTTAATTTAATTAAAAAAAAAAATTCAAAGCTATGCTGAACAACTTTTTATGACAATTTCTATATAAGATTTTAAATATTTTTATTTTTATTAGAAAAAAATACAAATTACTACATGAGGCAATTTAAAATAATCCAAATCAACAACAAAAGTAGTATTTTATCAACACCAACCTGCGTTTTGCTGATTGACCCTTTGCTTCCTGTACCTTTAGACTAAAAACTTGTGGGCAGTGCCTGTATTATTTTAAATTTTTAAATAGCATCTAGCTATTTTTAAATAATAACAATGATAATCTACAAAATTAGACCAGCTACTTTTTAGTATCTGAGGTTATACTAGTCAAACATGTCATGCTTATTGTTGATTCGTAAAATATTGGGTGGTCCTGTGGTAAACTGAGGCCTGAGGTGATTGGAAGAACTGAAGATTAAAACAATTTACTTCTTTTCTCCTTGTGGTCTTACTTAGAGATGGGAAGGCCTGGAAAAAACCCGGAAAAGTTGGATAAAAAGAGTTTTTCCTGTTTTCCCCCCAAAGCTGTTTTTTTTCTGGAGAAATTGAAAAAAGAATAGCTTGATATAGTTTGAATATTCCACACACTCCCCCCACCCCCCATTTTTCCTGGAAAAAATGGCTTTGGAAAAATACAGGGGGAAAAACCTGTTGTTTTTTATTTATTTATTTCATCCCCCCCCCCCCCCAGGCCTTCCAGCACCCACACTTTGGAGCTCCCTGCCGACTGACAGCAGGCAGGTGCTCTCACTGTACTCTTTCCGGCAACTGCTCAAAATATTCTTGTCAGGGCCGGCCCATCTCAACACATAGAAGCTGCATGTGATTTACTTCCTTTTAACCATTGCTGACTTTAATCACCTTTTGAACACTCTTAAATACCTGCTTTTAACTATGTTTTATCAATCATTTTAATGTTCTGCTGTATATTTTTGTAAACTGTTTAGAAGCTCTCTTACCATGCAGTTTATAATATATAATAACAAATTCATTTTTAAAAAAACACACACACTCCTTTTCCTTTCAAACAGAGTTTGAGCCTTAGTGCAACATACTATTCGTAACTGGATGTTGGTTACGTCTGAGCCTGTCATGCAAAAAAATTGCCTTACACGTTGCCCCTTACACTACTTGTCCTCAAGTAGAGATGGGAAGGCCTAGAAAAAACCTGGAATAAATGGGGGGCAGATCCCCCCCCCGGTTTCCCCCCCCCCAGAAAATGAGGTAGAATAAACTGCATGTATATGTTGTGTCTTCTGTTTCTTTTCTTTTTTAAAGCACTACTCAAAGGGTAGACCTTCTATGGAGCTTAAATATTGAGGTGGACCTTAACTTTATTTGCTGTTGATGCTAAGGGGCAAATCTGATTATTTTTTATGTTGATGGTTTCTTGCTTTTGTTGTTGTTGCCTTTGAGGGAAAGGGGGGTGATTACCTGTTTTATTGCAAGCATAATACAGTACTTTTATATACACTGCTTTTCACGCAATTTGTAAAACTACTCCACACTGAACTTCTTTTCATTTTTTCCAAAATTTCTATTTTTTCCACACACACACACACAAAAACCAGAGGGGGAAACATGTTTTTTTCTCATCGCTCCAAAATTTCTGGAAATTTTACATCTGTAGTCTTTCTACATTGATGTTAGTTAGTAGCTTCTAAAAAACCAAGAGTAGCTTTCCTGTAGGACTGACATCCCACTCCCCTTATGCCTGGTTATAATGAAAATAAGTGAAGTGCAGAGGAAAGGAAAATGCTCCTGTAATCTGCAGAAGTTGTAAACGGCTTCAGACCATTTCTCATCTCCACAGTACAGATATTGTTTCACTCACTGGGCATCCCTTCCCAGTGAAGAACATCTGCAGTAAACAGGATGGTAAGATATATGAAGAATTTCAGAATTAGTATCAAGAGTGTTATTGACAGTGGTAGTAGTAATTTACTAATCAGATGCTTGTCACCTCTTTCTTCTGCAGACCAAATACGTCCTTTTCTCTTGTGTGTAGGATGAATTCTGCTTGATGCCAACACAGGTATTTCTATATTTCCAGGGCTTTCAAAATATTCAGGCATGCTCACTTCAACACTGTAATCAATATATTTTGCAGAAAATTTAGGAAAGTTGTGCAGCGCATCTTTCTGTAAATAAAGGAACAGTGTAGTTGATTCTTAACAATGTTTTCATGCCTACTACAAGTCAACGAAGAAGCATGTAAAAGGTTCTGTGTACGGACCTAGATTTTTATTTCCTTGTTTTTGCAGAATTACTTTCTTAATTGTATTTCCCTTAACCCCATGGCACACACCATTTTTTCTTTTCAAGTGAAATGGATGATACTGTTCTTACTATGTTATGTTAGTTGGAACAATTAAGGATGGGGGCTGGGCACAGACATGTCAAAAGAAACTGGATTATCTAGTGCATATGAATTGTGTTTTGGCTGGGATAGGGTCTCCTAGCCCAGGAACCGCCACAGTTCTGATCCAACCCTGCTACCATGTGCTGAGATGCTTACTCCCAGGTTGGAGCTTACCTCTCAAAATCAAACTTCGGGGGTTTGGGCAGCTTTATAACAGAACGGAGAAAACTGAATTACAAGATTGGTGCTCAGATAATTAGCTTGACAAAAGGGGCCTTTTCCAATCGTACAGGATGTAATCAAAGTGTTGCTTCCCTGTCAGCTTCAAAATGTAATGAACAAAGTACAATTACAGTGGTACCTCGTGCTTCAGGTTACAGACGCTTCAGGTTACAGACTCCGCTAACCCAGAAATAGTACCTCGGGTTAAGAACTTTACCTCAGGATGAGAACAGAAATCGCACGAGGGCGGCGCGGCGGCAGCAGCGGGAGGCCCCATTAGCTAATGTTGTACCTCAGGTTAAGAACAGTTTCAGGTTAAGAACGCACCTCCGGAACGAATTAAGTTCTTAACCAGAGGTACCACTGTATAAGATCTGCAGTCAATAATGTTCTTACCTCAACTTGTGACAGACCTAAAAGTGCAACTGCAACTCGAACACTGCTGCTCTCAAGTGTCCCAGTGACCTTTCTTCGCTCATACTCCAAAGCAGACATCTGCTGTTGTGCTGCAAGAGCCAGAGCCCTTTCCCTAGCTTCATTCACAAGAGGGATCTTCAGCTTTTCTCGAAGCATATTACCAACACAACATTTCAGACAAAGCACTGGTTGTATTTCCCTGTCACCTGTAATAAACAAGAGCAAGAGGTAACATCAACAACGGCCAACTAAGATTTTTGCTTCTAGAGCACACCTGCACTAGGCAGATGCTAAATTTGGTACCATAGCAACAATTGCTATGGCTTCCCAGAGCAAGAGCCAAAAGCCTAGTGTTAGAAAAAGCTGACAAGGAGGACAACCCATCCCAAAAACTAGTGTTGCTAACTTTATTTCTCAGTAGGGCTCCTGTGCTTCTAACACCTATGGTTCAACAAAATGCACCTGATAAATAAGGTGAAGGAATAAACTTCATCTGGTAGAATTTCTCATGTCAAGCAACTACAAAGATACAGAAGTCCTGCCAGAAAAAAGTTGGCAATCTGAATTCCCATTTCTATTATGCACTGGAATCATGGAGAAAACCAGCTTGAATCCACTTGTTTTCAAACTTGTTTTCAATTTATCAACTAAAACAGTTGAACTACAATGCTATTAAAACATCTTCTTCCCCTTTTAGCTGTCATGATGGAAATAAGTCTTAATCTTATAACTCTTGATTTTCATTACTTCACAGTAAGCAAAAATAAGGAAAAGGGGGGGGGGATATTTCTAAACAACTTTTGCAAGCCATGAAAATTCCAGAACAAGGCTTTTCTACAGTTTAAATACATATAAAAGAATGAGCATAAGGACATGGCTGATGATTGGTGCATGTTGCAAACAAATTTAATCACTAATATATTCACAAATGACTAGGCAAAAAGTCATTGCTAGCATTACAGTTCAAGCTGCTGGTTTCATTCAAAAGCACAGCACGGAACAAATCTTGAGTATGTAAAAACTGAGTTCAATTAAACACAGATGGGTTTAGAGACTTTACATGCCCTATTGCCAAAGCTGTGTATATCTATGGCCCAGTGGTGCTAAAGAAATGTAGCTATATTTCTCATTGATACTACTGTCAGTATATACTCCATTTTGGAGAAGCCTAGGGGCACACTCTCTCCGCAAGCATCAATCCCCTGCTGACAGGGCTGTTTGGCCCTCATTAAATGGACATGCAGGAGTATGTCTGAATCGCAGGCCATGAAAGAAAGGTCACTTCTGCAGTAACTGTAGCTCTTCCAAGGTAATTTGCTGTTTGGATCCACACAAAGTGAAGGAAGGCTATACAAGCTATTATCTTCAAGAATTACAATTACAGATAAGTAACCTTTTCTTCTCCTTTAACTATTGCCTGTTTGGGTTACCAGCTCATGGTCATTATCAACCAGTAATAAATCCAGATGGCAGCATGGCTAGAGGATACTAATTGAACAAAGACCGCAAATTTGATTTTTGCAAGCTGAAGTAAGTCTAAATATAAAGAGACCTGTTAAAAAAAGCTAAACAGGTTCCCAGGCCTGAAATACTGTGAAGAATTACAGCATGAAGCTTTTTTATACCTTTAAGGGTACTTCATGTGGCTTTGATAAATGGTCAGAACAGAACTCTATACATCAAATTTCAATCCTTTGGAATCTAGGAACATTCACCTGGCATAGTGCTCATATAAGCAGAGTCATAACCATATGCTACCAATATACAATACTGAGACAACCAGGAAAGAAGCTGTAACTGATAATGTTGTATGGAGAACACTGAAAATAATCCTTTGTTATTTGCACCAGTAGAGAGAAGGCATATGCAAGGATAAGAAATACGTGTGAGCAAGAAGTAATTTGTAATCGAAATAAAAATGTTTGACTACCATTTGAGGTACCAGAAAAAGAAACAATTATATATTCCATGGCAGTTTTCTGATGCCTCCGCATTGCAAAATATTTCACTGCTTGTGAAATTTATTTTATCTAAAAGTTTAACGTGGGGGGGGGGGATATTTTTACACCCCCACTCTACCTTCTGGCATGCTGCTAATGCACAGAACATTTGGGCTATTCATTGGAAGTAAGCCTGAAGGCAATGGTAAATCACATGTTCCTTCCACCAGGTACACAAATTCCCCAATCTGAAACACAAGAACATATGCATTTCAATTTCGACAACAATCCATGCAGAACAAATTAGAAGCCTCTCAGACTATAAACAAACACAAATCCATTGCAGCAACATTGAAGCTTGACTTACAAGAATATTTCATGCATTTGAGAGTCTTCGTTTTAAAGCCTCTTCATAAACTAAACTGGAAATACTATAAGGTATAATAAAATAAATCTAGTAATTCAACGTTGGGTAGGAAAGAATTAGGACCAGAAGTATTTGTCATTATTTAACTCGGGTGCCCTATCAATGCCATGAAAGCCATTTCCCTCATTGATTGCATGCATTATTTGCATGTAAGATGTGATGTACCGGTAATTGGCTTAACCCATTTGGACCTTTAAATGTGCATCAGTCTTCAGTAGAGGACTTCAAGGATAGGTTTATCAACCTATTAGACTGATCCCATGGTACATTCTTTACTTGCTGGAGTCACAAAAAGAGAACTCTGTATTATTCCAACATTTTGCACATACGTATAACCAAACATTAAGAATATCATCTATAGTGGCATCCCATTCTAGAGCTCTAATCCTTGTAAAGTTAAGGCAATATTTCTGCCTTTATTAGGACAGTCTGGTCCCACTCATTAACTTTGAAATGCAGCTACAATTTAACAGACACCCAGAATTTATGGTTATACCTGTAGGCAATCTTGACACCTATAAATGAAGGTCAAATTAACAGTACTGCTCTTTTCTATTTCACAGCATGCTGACTCTTGCATTTAAAAATAAAGGTTGAAAAATCTTGAGTTCTACCGTTAAGACACTTACGCAACTGTAACTTTTTAATGGCCATATGGTTCAAAACTGCTGAATATGGAAACCAATCCTTTAAAAGAAATTGTGTGTTTGTGTGTGTGTGTGTGTGTGTGTGTTAGTCTAAAACATTCCCTCCATGGTCACACACAAACTTACACACAGCAATTCAGCAGAGCACCACAGCGATGGTGACTGTATGTATATTGGAATTGTTGCAGAGCAGAGGTTTTTACAACTCCACCGCCAGCAGTCCAGATAGACCTTAAATTGCTTGATAGGGTGATTTTCCCCATCACCTAGCTAATGACTGATCAGCTCAGCAAAAGGGTAAAGTTGGTGGGTTTCTCGGGGGGGGGGGGGGAGAGTGGTGGAGAGCCACATGCACCTCATAGGCTGTGGCGTGCCTTCATGTGTTCTAGTGGCAGTTATATCTCTTACAGTCTGCTTATCACAGAATTGTAGAGCTGGAAGAGAAGTGGAGGGGTGCTATTTCCCCCAGTTCACCCGAGCTTCCATAAAAATAGCAGCAACAGCTATAGAAATATCAAAGAGACTGGGACTGCTTTTAACATCAACTCGCCCAACGTATTTCTTGAGTTCCCCATCAGCAGGACAATTTCTTTTTACTGTATTATATTGTTATAATAAGATGTTGGATATCATTTGACTGAAAAGGAGGCAATTATTTCATTGAATGAATGAATGCCCCCTTTTTTAGTGCTTTGGTTTGTTTGCTTGTTTTAAAAGGCATGTGTTGGCATGCAGATATGGATATGGAACATCTTCCATACTTTCTTCAGGATTGCTTAATATTGACCTATGAGTCCAGGGACCCATGGAGGATTGGAGAAGATAGAAGGACTTTGTAAGAATGTACTAGGATACAAGGATTTGATGTTGGTGCATTTTGTTTTACTTTGTTTATAACAATAAGATTTAGTGTCCCAATTTTTCTCATGTGATTCACAAGGGCAATGTATGAAAAATATACATATTTACCTGTTCATTGAACAAAATTATGGCACAATAACGTTTTCCCATAGTAAAAGGAAGATAGTGAAGCCTGAGGATTGAACTCCTTTCTCCCGTCAGGAAAACTACATCCACTGGGCTGAAGAACTCTTGTAAAAAGTTTGATTCCTTAGTTGTCAATGCATCATCTGGAGATTTATCTACAGCATCAGAGGTAGTAGATACTTCTGCTATAACACAGAAACATTGTAAGAATGCAATTACAGTACAGAACAATATGTAATATTTTAAATTCTTAAGTAATACAATGAAACTTGACAGATAATAGAGAATTGCTAATTCATGCTTTCCATTTTTATCAGCTTTAACTATGCTGCTCAAAGAGCAGGAGAATTTTGAATAAGGCACTTTTTTAAAGGGTCAGAACCACACATTGGCTGGTAAATCTGTTCCTGGATTTCCTGATATGTTTGTCTCCGCCAAAAAGCAACTTGGGGAGTGTGGGGTAGGGGAGAAAAGAATTGTGGCTGCAGTGTGGGAGAAGGGACATTAATCCTTCCTTTTAATACCATTCTCTGTTGCAAATCACCCCAACTACTATGAGCCATGCTATGACCAGACATAATACAGGCATTGTATTATGAATTTGTATTATGAAATTTGAATCAGGAATCAGCAAAGAGGTCCATTTCAAACAAGCATGCAGTTAATTTCATATACGCATTCAATTGTAACTGTATTCAACTAACTTTTAATCAGAGGAGACCCACTGAAATTAAGAGTCATTAATTTCAATGGATCTACTCTGATTAAAAGTTAACTGAGTACAACCCAATGTAAGAAGGCAGTGATTTCCCTTCTAATTTGTATTCACTGCAAGGACCACTCATCTCTTCCCCCAGTGAGCAGTGATTGTGGCCTGATGCTAGGGGTGGGGGGCAGGCACCTGTTTCTCATACAACTGGGAAGGACATCATTTCCTCCTCCAGTGGTTGCAGGAGATTCTGGTGGCTCGCCGGTGGTTCTGATCAATTCCTCACAGCAATTGCATGCTGACGCTCTGTGCTCCCCACCTCCCTGACAGCATATAATAATGGACACTACACACTTATGTTTGGATCAAATAAGGCCACAGATTTATTGAATGCAGATGAAAAGATTTGGCATAGGCACTGGGCAACCATTAACGTCTGGCCCACTTGCCAGAAGTGATGTCAAGAGTCAATTTGGTAGCAGAGGATTCCTAAGGCTTACATCAGATTAGTGGACCTGTGCAGGAATTGGCGCTTTGAGGAGTGCTATAGGCCCCAGCCCCTGCCTGAGCCTCTGATATAAGCAAACCCCCCCCCCTGAATCCCTTTAATGGGATACCGTAGCACTGGAGGGGCAGGAAGAGACTACAACCCCCCTTCATCCAAGACTAAGGTTTGCCCAATGCCTACACAGTAATCAACCAACAGGCAGATTGGGTGATTCTGGATACACACCCAATGCCTATGCCAAGACTTACTTACATCTGTAATCAACAAAGTTGTGGTCCATTTTACCCCAAAGCAATTGTCCTGTGATTATTATCCATTGACTGCTTGTAGCCACAATGCACCTGGGCCAGCAATCAGTGCTATTTCTGTTCTGCTGCAGTTTGATTTCTGCCAAATACTATCCCAATGTCTGCTATTTAATGTAAGCTACATAGATTATGTAACTAATTATGTAACTTAAATTAAATGAATCTTTTGCCTATTTTTGATATTTACATTGAAATGAATGTATCATTTGCTGATTATATTCACTTGACAGATTTATTTTCCTGATCACACACAAACATGCAAACTGTAGCAATTTCTGCTTCCTTTTTCATCAGAATTCTCTGACATCTACCTCTACTTAAAGTTAGTTCAAAACAAGAGGCAGGGATGGTGACTACTCTTCCAGAGTTAAAGCTTTCTTTCTTTAACATCCCGCTGAATGCACACAAATCCCTGAATATAAGAGCTTCTCTCCATTGTGATCTATGTCATATACTAGATATTGTATAAGACCATTTTATATAATATGCATTATAGTAGAATATGCTATACTGTTATACACACTTAAAAAGGAATGATTTTTTTTGTGTTAAATAACTAGAAGTAGCTTTTTTAAAAAACCCGGACAACAATCTTTCTTTCATAGAGATAACAGCAGGCAGAGCAATTCTATCTAGAGAGAAACTGAGTGGCAGATCCACTGCTGCTTCCTGAGTCCTCTTGTTTTATGCCAGTCAGGGCAGAAAGGGGGAGGGCAGTTCTTTCTTAATCATCAACATTGGGAGCAAGGCTATGTTTTCACTCTGAATCTGTATACATTTCAGAAAATATTGTTTTATCTAATATATGTCAAAACAAAACAGTAAAACAAATGAGATATTTCCTCTTTCAAAAACTGCAAGGAACTAACAGTTATTTAAATAAGATATTTTAAATCACTGATCTTTCAGGAGCTCAGCTGCCCAATACATCACTGAGAAATAGGGCCAATAATAATGAACCCATAACCAGATAGGAAGAGGCAGGTCCTCAGAATTATTTGTAAAATGATTGTGTCAGTGCTCAGCTGAAACCTCATCAAAAAGATACACAAAGAAAAGGCTCCATTAGAAAATATTTTAAGTGGATCTAAGACCTGGCAGATAGACTTAATAGGATGCACTTGCAGGACTTTTAAACCCATCTCTCCTTTCCTTTTCCTCCTCCCCACCCCACCCCACTCCTGCTCTCCACACCAGTGCACTGCAACTTCAAGCTAGAAGTGCCTTAGGGTGCAATCTCACTTACCTGGGGTAAAACTCATTTAATTCTGTGAGACTTACTTCTCAAAAGTCTTATACAGAATTACATTACTCTTTGGGGAAGGTAAAATACATTTGGGCACTATAAGCCTCCCCCCCCCCCGAAAAAAATCAATATTTATAAATATAGTAGGGTTTTTTTTTAAGTAATCAGAAAAATGTTATATGTAGTTTAACAAATTAAACTGTGAAACCAATAAGAAACATGATTAAAAATAGAGCTTACCAGCATTTAAGCTGTCCTCTTGATTGCAGATTTTTTTTACACCTATCACATCATGTCTTTTATTCAGTATGTCAGTTTCGGTGCTAAAAAAATGAAAAACAAACTGTTTCTTGACATAAAGAATAGAGGCCAAATTCCTGACTCTTGGTGTGCCTCGGTTATCGCAGTTATACCCAAACCTTAACAAGTTGAATCATATATACCTATTTCATTGATTAATATGAATGCTAACTTACAGGGATACTGACCAATTGCCTTTTAAAGAAATTTACCCAACTATGTCCACCATGACCAAGTCGGATTCATAGCCTATTAGAAAGATTCTCAATTCATTTTTTTAAGGGTCAATCACGTCCAGAACCTCTAGTTCTTGGGATGCTGGATGAAGTCAAGGCATTTGATTGATTAAACTGACAGTCTCTCTTTACAATTTGAGGTTCCTTTGGTATTTGTGCATCCTGGGTTGATATGCTCTCGGATTTATGCTATGAGTTACTGGCCCAAGTTTTGGTGAATGGGGAACACTCTTCAATATTTCCTATTGGCGGGGCATGAAGCAGGACTGCACACTGCCTTGCCCTGGCCACTGAACCCTTAGCTTTGGCACTGAAAGCAGATGAGGATCTAAAAGGTTTTGAGTTATTTGGGAAAATCCATCTTATCAAGATGTTCACATATGATGTTGCACTATTCCTTTCTGATCCTAAAGCCTCTTTACCTGCTGTTATGCACCAACTTGCTATATGTGGCAAGATATCTGGGTTCACTGTTAACTTCGCCAAATCTGAGTTGATGTGTATACACACCCCGCCAAACCTACAACTGAACTGACACAAAAAAAACTGGCCAGAAATACCTGGGAGTGAATGTACCTATGACTCGATCTAAACAAGAAAAACTGAACTTTACTCCCTTGATAAAACGTTTAACAACTAAGCTCAAAAACTGGTCAAAGCTAACCATCTTTACTTATTCCGAGTCTTACCAAGAAGCATACCCATCTCTCGTTTAATAATGGGTCAAAATTCTATTAAATTTTGTTCATGAAAACAAGAGATCTCAGCTACCTCAATGAACCCTTTATAGGGACAAGAAAGAAGAGGTATAGTGATATCTAACCTAAAATGGTATGAAGACTCCACTCACTTACACAATACTCTTTTGATTTTACAATACTCAGACCAGGTCCAATGCTTCACCTGGATCACTGTATCCAGTATTTTAATGTATATGTATATGCATATATCTTTATTGTCATTGTACAAGTACAACGAAATTGGATTTAAAATAATAATAATAATTAAATAATTAAAAAAAATTTCATTTAACAGCAGTAAAAGCCATACGAAACACTTAAAAATAAGGGAGAGCACTGAGCAGCCGCTACGTCTATGCGCGCCGCCATCTTAGAACTCTTATTAGAAATAACAGAAATGTAAACAAAAATCAAAAACAAAACAAAACTTAGGCCTCTCTGCCAAGCGGCGGTGGCAGCGGTCCTTTATAGAGCCCATCAGGCCCCGCCCTAGGCCAGATGGTGAGTGGCAGGACTGGGGCCCTCAGGCGCTGGGCAGGGGAGTCCTCCCGGGTGGTAGCAGCCTCAGCAGTTCTTGTAGGCCTGTCTGGCCCTGCCCTAGGCCAGATGGTGAGTGGCAGGACTGGGGCCCTCAGGCGCTGGGCAGGGGAGTCCTCCTGGGTGGTAGCAGCCTCAGCAGTTCTTGTAGACCTGTCAGGCCCCGCCCTAGGCCAGGTGGTGAGTGGCAGGACTGGGGCCCTCAGGCGCTGGGCAGGGGAGTCCTCCCGGGTGGTAGCAGCCTCAGCAGTTCTTGTAGGCCTGTCAGGCCCCGCCCTAGGCCAGATGGTGAGTGGCCGGACTGGGGCCCTCAGGCGCTGGGCAGGGGAGTCCTCCCGGGTGGTAGCAGCCTCAGCCACTGCCATGTTACATCTAGTTCATTAAGACTCTTTAATCTCGCCCCCTTATGTTTCCTTCACTGATATAACTTCCTAAATAGTTACACTAAATGTTCTTGCAAAGAATATAGCATCACATGTGTATAACAAATATGAGGTAATTGATCTTGATATCTGATCTTTAATTCCTCCAGCAAATTGTCTTAATCCCAGTAATTTACCTGAATGTCTAATTTAGGCCACAAAATCTAAGAATTTCTATTTCATTAACTATTATAATGGAGTAACCTTGAATTTGAAAATGTGTCCTCATCTGCAATTCCTAAATCTATTTGGAGTCTCAAAGGAATCCCCTAAGCCAACAATCTATTCAGTTACTCTAAGCTCTTTCAATTACAATTCTATATAGTTAGCTGGCTTATTTTAATTTGTAATTGTAAATTCAAATTGTTCCCTTGAGATTATGACTTACTACCTCACGGTTAGCCATGTGTCACTGAAGGATCTTACTTGGTTCAATCCTAAACACAGCTGAAAATGTCTAATTGATCAGCAAGTGGCTTAGGACTGAAGCCTTAGGGCAGTTTTATATTCCTTTATGGCAGCTAGTTCTCTTATACTTATTTTTATTTTCAGTATACTTTCTCTGCATGTGATACTGTCTCTCTATGACTAGCTTGCCTCCTAATATCCATGTAAACAAAAGAATATAACACAAATGTCATAGTGAAACCTTGAAACTCCTGTGTTTGATATCCTGTATCTTGTTCATAGCCCGTTGCCCCTTTTATTTGTTATGCTGTGGATTCTGATCTTTTGATAACTGAGTAAAATCTCCTAGTTTTATCTTATATAGTATTAAAACCCATATTATTCCACACTGATCACAGGTAAGGTAATATTATGAGTATCTAAAGCAGCAGCCTTCAACTGGTGGATCAGGAACCAGCTTGCGGTCTAACAGCAGTACTGCCACCATACAGGCATATGGTAAAATATAATAAAGTGAATCCCCAAATGCATTTGGGGGCTAAAGATGGGTTCCAGAACTGAAAAAATGTATGATACTACTACCTAAAGTATGCTTTTGACATTCTGCCATACCAAAGGTTGAGTAGTGATACAAAAAATGACAGTACTGCATTTATGTTTCTATATCATACCTAATCAATCATGCACAAAAGTAAAAAAAGAAAAGTATGGGTAATGGCTGCTCAGAAAAAAAATGACTCTAAAGGCCGATTGGCTTCACAAAACTTATTTCATGATACTTTGGTTCCTGGCTACAGTTGATCACAGTAGGATTAAGAGACAAATATTCAAATTTCACTGTCTGAATCAGTCAATCTAGAAGCCATCACAACTGATAAGGCAGCAAAGAGAAAACAAACTTAGGGTTGTATCCAACTGTATTCTACTCAGAATAGGCCCATTGAAATTGTGGACCTAAGTTATTCATGCCTATTAATGTCATTTTGTAAGTATGATATTCAAGACAGTAATCAGCTGCAGAACATACATGTCACACTAATTTCTTGCTATTATCTAACTCTGTGGAACAGGATTACATTTTCCATAATTAAACCTTGCAGCCAAATAATGAAATTAGCAATGTTAGGGTTAATGTGAGCTTCATCAATTATAAAGGCTATAAAGAAGCAGCAGCAGCATATATTTTAATGAATTGCCTTCAAAGAGAAGACTTTCATATATTGGTAAACCACACCAAGGAACTTGGGTTATAGCAGGGATTCTCAATTTCCCTTTGTTCTGAAGGCAGCCCCTCCAGGCTGTGCATTCTGTGGGGGTGGATATTGAATGCCTAGTCTCACCCAGTAGGAGCTGTTGGGTTAGAAATGGGAAGTCTTCCTAATAATAATAATAATAATTTATTATTTATACCCCGCCCATCTGGCCGGGTCTCCCCAGCCACTCTGGGCGGCTTCCAACAAACATTAAAATACATACACATGCCTAGATACCTTCAGGGCAGGGCTCAGGTAAGGGCCTATGATCAGGTCATGCTTTTGTCCTCAACAAGGTAGCTCACACAGGAACTTCACACAGGAGCTGTTGAGTTATAGTTACCTCAACTTTCTAAGCATCTGGATAGAGTTCACGTTGTGCTAGCAGAAACGTTCCGCCTGTGCAAGCAAATCAACCTGCTCGACAAAATGATCCCCTTCGTCCTTGCCTACATGCTGTTCTGTGGGGTCTCCTGACTCCCCAAGCCAATTAACCGGGGGTGGCAGAAGGGGGAAGAGAGGGGGGAAACAACACTGTGCAAGTGGAACCCCTTGCACAGGGCTTCTGCTGATGGGCAGGATTCACCTAGCAAGCTTCATTATTTCTATAATGACCAATATACACAAGGAACATCTGCTGCTTTAAAAAGACAAGAGTGAGGTTGGTCCTTCCTCTCACCCATTAAACCAGAATGGGGGTGTAAGAAACACAGTGCATATGCACGCACACATGTACCATTCCTCTGTATAATTACACTCTTGCAGAATTCCTTCATTTTAACTGCTACTATAACTACCATAGTGCAATAACCTACTCAGGAAGTATAAAAAGATACGATAGAATTATATTATCTCTCACTGAGCTGCGAGTTAATAAGTTTGAAAACTTACCTTTTCGTTTTGCCTTGTTTAATATGGCTGAGTTGATCTAAGTTCTCAGGCTCAGTGATGCAACTGGTTGATTCAACTAAAATGATACTAAAAATATTTCCAGTTTAGCGAAAAGCCTACAATATTTAAAGGTAATAAAAATAGGAATACAGCAATACTTGGATTTTAAGAACTTTGACCTACCCATCCCAAAGTCTCTGTACTAGCAAAAATATTTTAATAACCAAACCTAAGCTTTTTCCCCATGTACTTTTTACCTAGACAACAGAATCCTTGGAGAGATGAGGCCTACCCAAGGTGTTCTTGACCCATGCCCCTCCCAGCTTATAAAAGCAGCTGTTGGGAGACTGGTGGAGTGGGTAATGGGAGTGATGAATGCTTCTTTAAATCAAGGCAGAGTCCCACCATGTCTAAAAGAAGCAGTGGTGAAGTGTCTTCCTTATAAAAACAAAAACTTCCAGGTATCCCAAAGTTCTGGATAACTTTCAACCTTTTCTGTGGCTGCTCCCATATTGTGGAATTCCCTCCCAAGAGAGGTTAGAGTAGCTCCCTCCATACTATCTTTCCACTGGCAGGCTAAGACCTCTGTATTCAGACAGGCTGTGGAATGCTAGGTGCAGATGATGTTGACCAATCAGCATTTTAATGCTGGTTTTAAATGCTTTATTGTATTTTAACTATTGTTTTTAACTAATTTGTTTTTATTAATTTGTATTTTATAATGCTGTTTTAAAACTCTTAAATCTGGAAAAAAAATCCAGGGTGAGTACAGCTTCTAGCCAACCTTTTAAAGACAAATAAAATGGCATAAAACTCTGCAGCCAGAAAAGTTGAATGCCTATGGCCAAAAGCATCATTTTGGGGAGGAAAAGTCAAAGCTAATGTGTCATCAGATTATTGCATATTTAGGATACAAAATCCTTTAAAACAACTACAAAATTTAACACAGATAAATTTAATAATACATGACTGGAAAACCATTCATTTCTTTATAATTCAGAGAATTTTATCTGTGTCCTGGTAAATGCTGACATTTACTGGTTTTTAATGTTTAAAGCAAGAACAGAATATTATGGAAAGAAGTAATATACAGAACTGCCTAGAAACCAAAGCATTTCAATCTAATGGGATACCTGAATGGCCCGTCCATTTTGAAAGGACTAATAACGTTGAGATTTAATTCGTTTAGCTCATAACATGGAGTTTTGCATTTTAATACACCCTGTAAGTAAATGAAAAAGGCATTAGTCTTATAGCTCACAATTCAGAGTTAATTATATTTTTAAATAATCTGATCCTTTTGTTTTCACACACACACACACACACAGAGAGAGAGAGAGAGAGAGAGAGAGAGAGAGAGAGAGAGAATGGTTAGTGGCAGTGCAATGTACACTTTGAAAAGTGTAAAGTTCTGTCAATAAAACATTCATACCGTAGAAATGTTAAAAGGCAAAACAGCCCCTTTCCAACAAATACTGAGAGAGGCAAAGAAACGCCGGCTCCCTAGAGTTGGCACACCCAGTGGGAGTTGACCCTTCTCTTCTCCTTTTACTTTTAGCCTTACATCTAACTTCCCTCATTCCCTCTGGACTAGCCAGGAGTTCTCTGCAGGAGGGCATCTGCTGCTGTCTTCCAAAGGATGACTCTTTCTATTTTTAAGAGAAAATTGTGGATTTACAAGGAACACATGAGCCAGTGGTTGTGGAGAGGCAGTTTCACCTTGTGCTTCTGATAACCAACTACTTCAGCTATTGTGCACAGACCGTTTACTAAATAACCCCTTCTCTCTGATGGTGCTGCCTGCCAATTCCTGGAAGCACACTTCTAGGTTACAGCAAAGAAGCCAAGCATTTTCCATCTCCGATTTCTGTCTACCACAAGAAAGGTAAACATTAGAGTCTCAATTCTCTTACCTCTTCCTATTTTCCTTAATTCCATTTCCTTGCCTGCCTCTGATTCTCACCTTTCACCCTTTGTGATTCTTTCACTCTTCCCAAAGCAAAGCTAAGTCTCTATGTCTCTTAACTCCAAACTCCATATAAAGCAACTTTCTACCCTCTGGTCTCTCCCTTCTTCGCAACAGTAACTAAATGTGTGCTCTAGGCAACTTGTGGCTGGGTTATCCTGTGCAATGGATTCTTCTGTATGTTTCTCTGGTGGCATTTCAGTGCAATTTTGTTGCTTCTAAAGCATTTTATACTTGGATTTATTGCATATCAACCATATTTCTTTTCTAAATAAATATTATTCCAACTGCAACAACAGTTTAGTTACTGCTAACTCTCCAGAGCAACCAAGCTAATATTGTCTCCTTACTGGTCAGTGCTAAATCCCTCAAAGTAATAAAGGTATTCAAAGCCAATGCAATTTGGTTTCTGCATAACTGTCTCCACCGAGAATCAAAAGAAGAGCATTGCTAATTCCCCAAATCAGTACTTCCTGTGAATACCCATGTAAAATACAAGTTCGCACATGAGCGGAACTGGCAACAGCGAGGAAACTTTTTTCAGCCTGGGGGACACATTCCTTCATGTTTAATATTCTGGGGGCTGCAAGGCAGTGGTGAGCAGGGCCAAAGCAGGCAGGGCCAAAATTGGGGGACACGCATTCACTTGCTGCTCTCCAGCCTCCAGCCTCCAACAATTAGGCTTCAAACAAGCATGTTAAGATTTTGTGGTGTGGGGCACCATTTTTGGCTGGGCACCACAGTGTCCAGGGAGTGTTCGCTCTTCCCTTCCCACCTGTGATCCCTCCTCCTCAAAAAAATACACCTCTCAGAGCAATTGGGCTTTTTTCAAGCATGTTAAATGGGAGGCTGGGCAAAAAGGTGATGCTACATGGTGCATTGAGATGCTCCACTGAAGCATCTGAACCATGGACCACTGGTTCCTCAGCCCTGTTTTAATAATGCAAGAGATATTTCAGCATCTTCAATAATAGAGATATTTTTAAACATGGACACACTATATAATATCTTAGGGTGTTTGCTATCTGGAACAAACAATAAATATGACCTATTATTCTATAATACACATGAAAACTTGATTCTAACGGACTACAGATTTTATCAAGTTTACCCATTAAGCGCATAGTACCTACAGCAGGTTTAATACGACTGATCTTTGTCATCAAGGAGAAAGCCATAGTAGCCCCAACCACTCCGGTTAAAGCCTTTGTAATAAGTAACAGCACAGCTTCAGCGGGATGCAGGAAGCGACTAGTAAACTCCACATTTATGGTTGTTTGGCTCCTAAGTCAGGAAATACAGCAATATATTTTGTAATGACATTATGGCAAAGTCTTTCCCAGAATAAATCACAAAATAGTAAAAATAAATATTTCAAATCTAGTAAAAGTATGTATTGAATAAATATTTGACAACAGAAGAGCGCCGGGGGGAGGGGGAATAAGCCTTACAAGCCCTAGAACAAGAATCCTGAATAGTAAAAATAAAAATAAAAATGAACAGAACACCACTGACTAAAACTGGCATAAAAAGATTTGTGTAAGCCATTAAAATTAAACCCAAAGTAATTTTTTAATTATTTATAATTTTCTGAACAAACTTTATACAAAATTCATTGCATTCTGTTCAAATTAGTATTTAATTTATTTTCACCAGATGTACTAGAGTTCTTTTTCTGGATCTCGTATTACATGGGGCCCAGAGACATGCTGGGAAAATTAAGACACGAAGCAATGAGAGCCCCACTGTTGCTTTGCTTTGCAGTGTGCTCAGCCACCCACAATATATAAAATGTGGTGGGACTGTGTGGGGGTCCAAGGGATGTGTCCCTAGTTGCCATGGCACCTATGCGAGCTGAGCTGTAGGAGACAAGTGTAGGATACAATCAGTCTATCTACAAAGCTCAGTTTCTATTATTTTCTCCATCCTTTTAAAGTACTTGTTTTAAATATTTTATACAGTTCATCCAGACCTTAGCTGATAATCATGAACAGCTGATTTTAGAAAACAAACATCTTTTCAAGTACGTTATTGTTCTAACTACATGCTGTACTAACTCTGGAGAAAACATAGCTGAATGTATTGACAAAGCGCTGTTAAGGAGGTTATGTCAACAACTCCTTAAACTCCCAATTTTGCCAACATTTAAAAACGAGAGATTTAAGCAAGTAGCTTACATTAAATTATTTTTATTGACTAAAAATAACCTACTGTGTTAAAATGTCAAAAAGCAGGAAGCACTAGAGTTGGCAAAATTCCATACAGTTAGAAAATAAAGCTTTTTATAATTTTTATAGAATTTTACAAAGCAGATGGGGAAAGGAAAAGAAAATACAGCTTCCTTATCTGTAAGCTTACTTACACAACATCTTATATCCTCTTATTTCTCCAGACTTGGAATATTACCTCAGATTGCTTAAATTAATGAGAAGGAGTTGTAGGAGTTGTAGACTTCATGTAGCTCAGCATGAAGTCTTCAACTTCATGTTGAAGACAACCCATGGTACCAGGAGTCAAATACATTGTGTGAAGGTACTACAGAACATTTGAGGGCTACTCATCCTTTGTTTCTATTATGGGAGGTAGGAATATAAGACAGGGAAGTTTAAGGAGGGAGGGACATTAACATATTCCCCATAATTTCTCCTCATGTCCCCTCTTGCTCCTCCACAACACTGCAAATGCCCCCTTTAGCTGCATCCACTTCCATCTGAACCCTCTCCAATTCCTCCTCCTCCCCAGCTTTATTTTCCCCATCACCAGAGACCTAAAATTATCTCACACATATGCACCTAACTTAACTTAAAAATAAAATAAAGATAGCCATAATAAAGAGCAACAGGAACTGAATTATAACAATCTTAGCGTTTCAGACATTTTTTTTCTCCATTGCAAGTTAATTTTGTACCGTCACTTTGTTTTGAAGCAATTCTGATTAATACAAAGTGCAGCAGGGGATGATCTGTGTTGCTCAACCTATTGAACTATTTGCAAGAAACGTAAAATGGCAATTTGCAGAGGAAGAGCTCCTTATTTGAATCCATTTAGAGATCAAGCACCGAGGGAAAGCTTTTACATAGTATTTGCTGCTTTACCCCGATCCGATTCAGACATAATACATCATGGGCTCACACACTCCCTCCTCTCATACTTTAAAGGGAAAGCCAGAAAGTGAAAAGGGAGTATACAAGCCCATAGCATGCTTCTAATATACACTGTGATTGGAAGACTGGGAACATTATGTCTCATTCAGACATCTGCTGTTCTGCAAAATATCCTGCAAAAGATAAAGAAGGAATAGAGGCTATCTCATTCAGTAAAACAAAATGGAAAGCTACTTACTTTGGGGAAATGGTGACCATATTTCCTTTAGGTAATGAAAAATCAGCACATTCTCTTCCTAAAATTGTAGCAGTGTAAACCAAAGGCTTGATACTTGGGTTTTTTAACTGTATCTGTTGCAAATAAATAAACAAATAACATTTTATTTTATTTCTATCCCACCTTTTCTGAAAGCTCTCACCGGACAGTTTATTCTAGAATGTTCTTAAACACAACGCCACAAATAGTGGTATTGTGAACAAATAGTGTAATAAAATAATGCCAGGTAGGGGTGTGTTATTCATGTAGCAATAAAATCAGTAAAAAGCTTGAGAGTGTGAGGAAAAAGTATTTAGATTCTGTTTAAAGGCCACTAGGCAGAGGCCAGGCTTGCTCCTGGTAAACACAGTCTTAATTGACTTTTAGTGTCAGCCCATAGCAGGACCTCTGAAACTGATCTTAAGAGCCCAGGAAGGTTCAAGCAAAAACCATGCAAGATCTCTGTTTATTTTGCACAATATTCTGTTGTCAGTACAATGTAGCGCATACACTGGGAAGTACAGTGCTCCTTATCACCAGTGATAACACTAATGGATGGCTGTGATGTCTGAGCTGCCATGTTCCAGAAAGCCACTCTAAGTAGCAATTGTCCTGCTACATGGGGAAAAGATTGCCTTTCCCCAGCACTGAAATATTGTGGAAATATATGCAACACATAATCAGTAGCATTTACATAGTGCATCTATTAAGGTCTTGTTCACATATCATGGTAAACCATAGCTAATGGTTTGCCATGGTCATGCCCTTTGCATCTGTTTTGCTCCTCTCTGCTCATGCACAGAGGAAGAAAAAACAATCCCAAAGATTGATCAGTAAGCCAAGAACAAACCATGTATACAGAGCCTGAATTGTGGGGAGAGAAGCAAACCACAATCCTTAGTTCAAACATAATACTAAACCAGGGATTAAAGTTTTGTTTCCTCCCAGTGCAAGGAACCCACAATGTAATTTCCTTAAGGAGTCACTTAAAAGTAGAAAAAATCAGTTAGTACCTTTCTAACAACAGTAGCATGAAGCGGACCAGCAAACTCGACAGATTTCTTAGGTAAATACTGGGGAAGCCACTCATGTAAATAGACACAAAGCATAAGCATTGTGATTGGATTTGGATCACAAATGTCTGTAGCCTAATTTTAAAAAGATGCAAAGTAAGTTCATGCTGTGGATAAAGATCCCCCCTCCAAAGCTTATAAATGAAGGAGTTTCAATATCAAGTTATCATCTTGACTACTGATTTTTAATATATAAAGGAACAACAAAAGCAAAGGGTAAATCCTAGACACAAGAATTTAAGCTTTCAAACACCAAGACATACAAAGTATATTTCACTGAGGAACAGAGAATAAATTTTACTTTCATTGTGTTGTAATAAATTGCATGGCTGCTGAAAATGAGGATTGAAGAACTACTTTAACTAATAGAGATTACATTTTCACCAAGTTTCAACATAAAAACATATTTCCATTGTCACAGAGATCTATCACTTACATTTTAATAAATTATTGAAACTGCAAGGTATACTACAAAATAAGCATTCTGAAATTCAGCGGGTGCAGTTATTCACAGATACTGACTTATGACTAAATGTATCCACCCTTCCATTACTGCATCCCACATCATTTAGAGTACCTCAGTAAAAAAAAAAAAAAAAGGATTAACCAGTTCACATAATTGGTTCATTAATAATCTCATAAAATATGGCATCACTCATGGCAGTAAAAGTACAATGCAGCTTTCTGCAATTAGAGTAAAGCAGATGAATATCACAACTGTTAATATATTTTTTTATTTGCAGGGCAGAAATGCACTCTCTAACCCAGGGGTGTCAAACTCCGGCCCTCCAGATGTTTTGGAACTACAATTCCCATCAGCCCTAGCTAACAGGACCTGTGGTCAGGGATGATGGGAATTGTAGTCTCAAAACATCTGGAGGGCCGGAGTTTGACACCCCTTCTAACCCAATGGATTTTATGGTAATTTGGGTTTAAAATGCAAGTAAATGACTGAATCTAGCAAGCACTGGTCTGTAGTAAAGCCCATTTGTTTAACATTCAGATTCTGTATGAAGGTAACCATTATTTTTCTATGCATAAACTAAAATATATATTATACTCTGAGTGAAAAATGCAACATTTCCAGCCCCTTTGTTCAACTGTGTTGATTCACCTCAAGTCTGAGCTACAATTCAGTGACAAACTTCCTGATTTGCTTTGCTAATTTAACAGCAGCAGTGAGGTAAAAGGTTGATGCTCAATAGTAAGAGCCCATGTTTTGCATGTAGAAGTCTCAGGTTCAATCCCTGACATGTTCAGGTAAGGGGATGTGACAGGCCCGTGCAGAGGGGGGTGGGCAGCCAGCTAACCTTGCCCCAGGCCTCGGAGGGATAAGCTGGCTAGGGAGCCCTACCAGGGACCACCTGCATTTTTGTTTGAGTTCATAACTTTATTCTAACAAGACTCCCGGCCCCGGGCTTCAGACCAGCTCTGCACAGGCCTTCCCATTCTTATGGCAGTGGCTTTCTGCGGTCTCAAGCAGACGTCCTCTGCTTCACTTCTTAGCTCTGCTATAAGAGGCACTATACCTCTGAATACCAGTTGGTAGAGAAGACAAGAGAGACTGCTGTTATGCTCATACCCTGTTTGTTAGCTTCCTATAGGCATCTGGTTGGCCACTGTGAGAACACAACCATCATGACTAGCAGCCACTGAGAGCTTTTATCCCCCATGAATTTTCCTAATCCACTTTAAAGCACAAACGTTGGTTGGTGTTACTACATCTTGTGTGAATGAGTTCAGTAGTTTAACTACAAACTGTGTCAAGAGGCACTTCCGTTTGTCTGCTCTGGATCTTCCAAAATTCAGCTTCATTGGATATCCCCATGTTCTACTGTTATGACAGAGGAAGAAAAACCTCTGCCTACTTTCTCCATACCATACATAATTTTAAACACCTCTGTTGTGTGTCCCCTTACTCACATTTTTGCTCAACTAAAAAGTCGCAAATCTGGGCCCCTCTGCTGGGACAGCCAAAAAGAAAAAAAGTTCCTCCACCCTGGCCAGTAGGCACCCACAGTGCCCTTTTAAGATTGCCCTGTTCAAGTAGTTTTACTCAATGCCTTTTAGCAAGGCCATTATGAAAAGTTAACTTATCGCAATATACAAGAATAAAGAACAAAACCGTTCATAAACCCTTCATAACTTAGAACCACTTACCAGTACATGTATGTCAAGGCTTATTGCATGAAAAGCATTTACAAGAATCAGGCAATTGTGAAGACATTGTTCAGAACTTTGTGGATTAGTGTACATATTCACAAAGTGCGTTGAAATCTGCAGATGAGATTAAAAAAACAACTCCTTCTAAATAATCTTAGCAAATAGGTCCTAGTTCAGGATTTGGAATCAACATTCCTATTTGATACTTTCTGATTTCCTTACACATTGGGCTCTCTACTGCCTTGTCTTCAAGAGCTCACGCGTTTCCATTCAAAAAAACAGTCCTTTTCTTTGTTCCTTTGAACATTGTGGCACTAGCACACCTTGATGACACCTTATTCAGAAAGGTGCAGCTTTATGTTGCTGCAATTCCTCACCTCAATTCCTCACTTATTGTTGCTGCCACTCCAAGAATCACACCAAAGCTGGCTTACTGCATGTCAGAACAGTGGCTCATCAAGACCACTACTGTCTGCTCTGACTGACAGTCACTCGCCAATGTCTCAAAGGTCATTCCTAGCATGGCCACCTGGGATTCTTTCAGCTGGAGATTCTGGGGACCAAAATGGCAATGTCCAGCAACACAAACCAGGTGCTACACTACACCCCATTTTCTTCATCAGGAACCTCCAAAAAAAAGTGATTTTGTCAGTAGAAAACCACTTAGTCAGTTTACTTGTTCTCTAGCTTCCTGCTTGACACCTAATTGACAAGCTTTTCCAGCAGGAAAAAAAGGTCTCTGCCTTAGGTGTTCATTTTGTGTTGCTTTTAAATCTGTCTTCTGGGGTGGAGTTACAGCTTTTTAAACTATTTAAAGCTGTTTTTATGGTTTGCTTGTAAATGACCTTGAGACATATGTGAAAGGCAATTAATTAATTACCAACTCCAACCACTCCTGTGTTTTCAAGTCTACTTAGTGGCTTCCATTCACACTTTCCCTAAAATGTAGCGAACTAAATTTAGAACCAGCATTGTGGGACAAGAATCTGGAGGTCATGCACTGGTTCTAATGTGTATTTATTTAGCTCCAGCCATAAGTGAAGACAAAACAAATGACACTTTACCCAACAGAGAGATTGTGATATATGTCACAATAATATAATTTGGAAGACTGGAAGAGGTTAGGAACAGACAATGGAACAGAGTAAGAGCACAAAATGGCAATGAGGGAACACACAGAATGCATTTAGGGTGGTTAAGAAAAGTGGGTCTTGATGATGGGCATGAAGCAGAAATACAGCCTTAAATGAAGGGAGAAGTGAGAGCCTAGGGAGAAGCATGTTACAAGGCAGAGACTAGAATGAAAGACTCAGATAACAGAAGCTATTAAGTTATAAGTCTGAGCACAGTGAAGGAAGAAAAGGAAAGATTAGAGAAAAGATAAAACAGGTAGCTGGCACAATAGCAAAATGAAAGAGGGATAATTTATTACTTCCCTCCTGCTCAAGCTCAAGTTGACGGTGGCATTTTTTATTTTCTATCAATTGTCTATCAATACATTGAACACTGATTTCTCTTATGCAATACAAGTATTTTAAAACTAACAAATAATATTTCCATCAAAATAGTGAAAAACTTTCTTACCAAATAAGGGCAATATTTGGCTACTTGTGCAGCAAGGACAAGGCCATCAAGCAGATCTTTATCAAAGTTTACTATCCATCTTGTAGGTGGTATATCACCTGTATGAAATGAGAATTTAGTGAAGAATCTGTGAGCCTATTCTGACAAAACTCCTGCATTTTTTCCTTGTGGAAAATCATATTATAAACATAGTACAATATTTCAAGTATGTCTACCCAATATTCCTAGATAAATGGTAGTTTAATTCCCTCCTGCAATGTCCCCTCACCAAATTATGTTGGTAGGCTTTCAGTTCCTAACCATCTTCATCGTTCTTTAGGATGAAGAGCACATGAAGCCCAACCACATCAGATCCTGCAAATAGATCTATAGACTGATCTATAGACAGGCTATTTAGCACATGGAAGTATTTATAGATAAGCATTCATTTGAATTATCTATTGGCAAAGGATGCATATATGTTACCCTAAAATGACTCTTTTGGGGGAAGATCTCCTAAGATAATAGCTGGAATGGAGGTCAACAAAAATTCCTTACCCTTATATATAAAAGGTAAAGGGACCCCTGACCATTAGGTCCAGTCATAGACGACTCTGGGGTTGCAGCTCCTTCTCGCTTCCAGGTCATGTGGCCAGCATGACAAAGCCGCTTCTGGCGAACCAGAGCAGCACACGGAAACGCCGTTTACCTTCCCACCAGAGCGGTTCCTATTTATCTACTTGCACTTTGATGTGCTTTCGAACTGCTAGGTGGGCAGGAGCTGGGACCGAGCAACGGGAGCTCACCCCGTCGCAGGGATTCGAACCGCCGACCTTCTGATCAGCAAGCCCTAGGCTCTGTGGTTTAACCCACAGCGCCACCTGGGTCCCTACCCTTATATATACACCATACCTAAAGCTCAAAATTACTAGGCACAGATTGTACATTAGCACTCAAGCTCAAGAACCACTCTTAAAGTACTCATTTATTTGGAGCTAGTTCTCTAACAAATGAAATATTTTATTATGTAAATAAAACAGATTCCATTTACTGATGCCCAGATAAGCTGACTAGTTTTACCTCTGTTTCATTTTTTGCTATCTCAGTCCTAAAAATTATGTGCTTTTCTTGTGCACTGTTGAAAGGCAAATGCATTAATTAGAACTCCCACATGTCTTAATTGACAATTATGTTACTCGGCTTTAATAATTAATACATCAGCACTTAGAATATTTACCAGCCAAAATTGCATTAGCACTAGAGTCATAGGTAAACACCATAATGAATTAAAATGTAACCCAATTCCAAAACCCAGCCCTGGAAATTTTTAATATTTAAAAGTAATTAGGTTTCAGCTGCACTAAAGGGTTGAGCAAAGCCATTGCAACATTAATAAAGAAACATGGGGTTTATGTCACTCTATGCAAGAATTGTCATTAAATAGTCACCTGGTAGCCATGGTGACCTGAAATTGCCCCCAAGTCTCTTATTCACAGCATTGTACCCAGCAGTCCAGCCCTTTAAAAATAAAAGTGTATGTATGATTCCCACAATGTACTAACTGCTTTATAAATGTGTGTTGTATTTTATATGTATTTTGTTGATTTACTCTTAAACTATGTATTTTGGTCTATGTTGTAATGTTAGAGTTGTTTAGACAGACAACTGCAAAATTATGTGTTTGCAAAATACGTAATTTTTAAAAATTTTAAATTCGGCATATGTAATTCAGTGTTGAGTGAATTCATATGAGAAAGAACCTTCATTGACCAAAATCAGACAGGGGCAAGGATGGCTTGTTGCCTTGCTATCAAAAGTGCCTTCTCGCCAACATTACAATTACTGGTGGACAAGCCAATAGCAGTGAAGAGGAGAAACTGCAACTGCAGCCTACTTGCCCATTCACCATCTTCCTCTGGAAAGCAATAGGGAACTGGGCCTAATCTTCATGCTAGAAGAGGATCTGAAAGCAGCCACTTGTTTCTTGTCTCTGTTCTTGATGCTCACCTGAACAAGTGGGCAACTGAGAACATGCTGATGGCACTGAGGACAAGGAGGAGGCTCCAGTTCCCTGTTGTGCTGGGATCTTTGCAGCTACCTAAGGATCCCAGTCCCTGATGCTGGCCTAGTTCCCATCTATCAGAAATATTCTGCTGACTATCCTGTTTGGACTGTTGTCAACATTCATTGCTACACACCCAAGATTTTGGACGTTACACTGAATACCCAAAATTTTATAGTTTACATAAGGATACTGACAGTCCCAGTCAGATATTGTAAATATCTGAATACAGCTTCTTATTTTTCAGAAATATAAATAATCTTGGATTGTCAGCAAATTTTAGACAGATATTCATGTTAATATGCATATAACACCTGTACACCCTAATCATATTTTAGGTTCTGAGATCAGATGCAGCCACTCTTCCAAAAAGATTTAATAAAAATATTTTACTACTAAATTCACACCACAAAGAGGTACATAATTCATAGCAGAAATGTCACTTAGCATTTAAGATTATCTCCTTCTGACTTTTGAAGTAAAAGTCTGGGAAGGCATAAACAAACCTTCCATTAGTGGTCCCAAACTGCATTTGAAGCATGGGTAAAAAAAATTTTTTATTTAAACAAGTTTCTAAAGACTTCTAAAGTTTATGATGGCTTGGATGAGTGTCAGAGCTTAAGAGATTATCACTGTGGGGGGAAATCTATATAGAAAAGAACTTCATTTAGTGCCCTTGTAGCAACAAAGAGCCTGAGAACATAACTTAAAGCAACATTAAGAAAAGAAGGTACAGCACATGGAAGATCAAACTTATGACCTGCCATTTTACCCAACATCTCAATAGCATCCAGTTCAAAGATTTTATTTCAATGCACGGAACTAAAGGTGCTCTTCCCCTTCATGGATCACTGCCTTGTCGTGGCGAAGGGGCTTGAATTACTCAGGGAAGCTATGGACAGGTCAAGATGGACAGGTCGTAGTGGAGAGTTTGGACCAAACGTGATCCACCTGGAGAAGGAACTGGCAAGCCACTCCAGTATCCCTGCCAAGAAAACTCCATGGACAAAGACAACAGGCATATAAAAGATATGACGCTGGAAGATGAGCCCCTCAGGTCGGAAGGCGTCCAACATGCTACTGGGGAAGAGCGGAGGACAAGTACAAGTAGATTCAGAGCTGATGAAGCGGCTGGGCCAAACCCGAAAGGATGCTCAGTTGCGGATATGCCTGGAAGCGAAAGGAAAGTCCAATGCTGTAAAGAAAAGTATAGCATAGGAACCTGGAATGTAAGAACCATGAACCTTGGTAAGCTGGATGTGGTAAAAAACGAGATGGCAAGAATAAACATTGACATCCTGGGCATCAGTGAACTGAAATGGACGGGAATGGGTGAATTCAGTTCGGATGACTATCATATCTACTACTGTGGGCAGGAATCCCGTAAAAGAAATGGAGTGGCCCTCATAGTCAACAAAAGAGTGGCGAAAGCTGTACTGGGATGCAATCTCAAAAATGATAGAATGATCTCGATACGAATCCAAGGCAGACCTTTTAACATCACAGTAATCCAAGTTTATGCACCAACTACCAGTGCTGAAGAAACTGAAATTGACCAATTCTATGAAGACTTACAACACCTTATAGAAATGACACCAAGGAAGGATGTTCTTCTCATTATAGGGGATTGGAATGCTAAAGTAGGGAGTCAAGAGATAAAAGGAACAACTGGCAAGTTTGGCCTTGGAGTTCAAAATGAAGCAGGGCAAAGGCTAATAGAGTTCTGTCAAGAGAACAAGTTGGTAATCACAAACACTCTTTTCCAACAACACAAGAGACGGCTCTACACATGGACATCACCAGATGGGCAACATCGAAATCAGATTGATTATATTCTCTGCAGCCAAAGATGGAGAAGCTCTATACAGTCAGCAAAAACAAGACCTGGAGCTGACTGTGGCTCAGATCATCAGCTTCTTATAGCAAAATTCCAGCTTAAACTGAAGAAAGTAGGAAAAACCACTGGGCCAGTAAGATACAATCTAAATCAAATTCCTTATGAATACACAGTTGAAGTGAAGAACAGGTTTAAGGATTTAGATTTGGTGGATAGAGTGCCTGAAGAACTGTGGATGGAGGCTCGTAACATTATACAGGAGGCAGCAACGAAAACCATCCCAATGAAAAAGAAATGCAAGAAAGCAAAGTGGCTGTCAAATGAGGCCTTACAAATAGCGGGGGAGAGAAGGCAAGCAAAATGCGAGGGAAATAGTGAAAGATACAGGAAATTGAATGCAGATTTCCAAAAAATAGCAAGGAGAGACAAGAGGGCCTTTTTAAACGAGCAATGCAAAGAAATAGAGGAAAACAACAGAATGGGGAAAACCAGAGATCTGTTCAAGAAAATTGGAGATATGAAAGGAACATTTCGTACAAAGATTACCACAATTAAGGACAAAAGTGGAAAGGACCTAACAGAAGCAGAAGACATCAAGAAGAGGTGGCAGGAATACACAGAGGAATTATACCAGAAAGATATGGAGGTCTCGTACACCTCAGGTAGTGTGGTTGCTGACCTTGAGCCAGACATCCTGGAGAGTGAAGTCAAATGGGCCCTAGAAAGCCTTGCTAACAACAAGGCCAGTGGAAGTGATGATATTCCAGCTGAACTATTCAAAATTCTAAAAGATGATGCTGTTAAGGTGCTACACTCAATATGCCAGCAAGTTTGGAAAACTGAACAGTGGCCAGAGGATTGGAGAAGATCAGTCTACATCCCAATCCCAAAGAAGGGCAGTGCCAAAGAATGCTCCAACTACCGCACAATTGCGCTCATTTCACACGCTAGCAAGGTTTTGCTAAAAATTCTACAAGGCAGGCTTAAGCAGTATGTGGACCGAGAACTCCCAGAAGTGCAAGCTGGATTTCGAAGGGGCAGAGGAACCAGAGACCAAATTGCAAACATGCGCTGGATTATGGAGAAAGCTAGAGAGTTCCAGAAAAACATTTACTTCTGCTTCATTGACTACGCAAAAGCTTTTGACTGTGTCGACCACAGCAAACTATGGCAAGTTCTTAAAGAAATGGGAGTGCCTGATCACCTCATCTGTCTCCTGAGAAATCTCTATGTGGGACAAGAAGCTACAGTTAGAACTGGATATGGAATAACTGATTGGTTCAAAATTGGGAAAGGAGTACGACAAGGCTGTATATTGTCTCCCTGCTTATTTAACTTATATGCAGAATTCATCATGCGAAAGGCAGGACTGGATGAATCCCAAACCGGAATTAAGATTGCCGGAAGAAATATCAACAACCTCAGATATGCTGATGATACAACCTTGATGGCAGAAAGTGAGGAGGAATTAAAGAACCTTTTAATGAGGGTGAAAGAGGAGAGTGCAAAATATGGTCTGAAGCTCAACATCAAAAAAACTAAGATCATGGCCACTGGTCCCATCACCTCCTGGCAAATAGAAGGGGAAGAAATGGAGGCAGTGAGAGATTTCACTTTCTTGGGTTCCATGATCACTGCAGATGGTGACAGCAGTCACGAAATTAGAAGACGCCTGCTTCTTGGGAGAAAAGCAATGACAAACCTAGACAGCATCTTAAAAAGCAAAGACATCACCTTGCCAACAAAGGTCCGTATAGTTAAAGCTATGGTTTTCCCAGTAGTAATGTACGGAAGTGAGAGCTGGACCATAAAGAAGGCTGATCGCCGAAGAATTGATGCTTTTGAATTATGGTGCTGGAGGAGACTCTTGAGAGTCCCATGGACTGCAAGAAGATCAAACCTATCCATTCTTAAAGAAATCAGCCCTGAGTGCTCACTAGAAGGACAGATCCTGAGGTTAAGGCTCCAGTACTTTGGCCACCTCATGAGAAGAGAAGACTCCCTAGAAAAGACCCTGATGTTGGGAAAGGTTGAGGGCACAAGGAGAAGGGGACGACAAAGGACGAGATGGTTGGACAGTGTTCTCGAAGCTACTAACATGAGTTTGGCCAAACTGCGAGAGGCAGTGAAGGATAGGCGTGCCTGGCGTGCTCTGGTCCATGGGGTCACGAAGAGTCGGACACGACTGAACGACTGAACAACAACAACAAAAAGGTGCTCTTTGCTCCAACTTACTAAAGAGCAACACTATTATGTAGCGCTAGACTTTCAAGTAGAATTGGTATCTGACTGGTCTTAACGGGTTCTTTAAAACAAGCAAACAAAAGCAGTTCTCAGACAGCTGAACCATAGAAGCCCTCAAGCGTTCTGCATGTTCAGGCGGCAGAACCAGAGGAATCCATGCAGGCAATCTGCTCATGCAGGGTTTTCAGTGACACAGGACATTACTAATGGGGGTGTGGGGCATGGATATCCTTTAAATTCTGGCTTGCTCTTGACCAGAGGCGGAGCTACCGGTAGCTGCTCCGGCACCCGAAGCAGCGCACATGCTGTGCACCCAGGGACAGGACAATGGAGGCAGGGCAAGCGTCCGAGGGGAGCAGGGCCGTGGTGAGCATCCCAGGGGGCGAGATGCCTGAGGGGCGGAGCAAGCCCCCCAAGAGGGGGTGGAGCGAACCGTCCATGGCGGGCTGCTTCCTGGGTGGGGGGGAAGGAACCGTGCCACTTTGCCAGCAGCCTTCCTCCCTTCCCTCTTCCTTTTGACAGCTCGGGAGAGGCTCCCCCTCGGGAGTGGGGGGCAACGGCGCGCCACCCACCCGCAACTCCCAATCCTCCTCTGAGCTGTCAAAACGAAGGGGGAAGGGGGGAAGGCCACCGGCAAGGCGGCGCAGCTCCACCCCTTCCCCCAACGGCTCAGGGTAGGCTTGGGAGTCGCAGGCGGATAGCGCGCCGAATGTCACCCCCCGCAGTGATGACACCCGGGGCACACCACCCCCACCACGATCCCTTCCTCCATCCCTGCTCTTGACATCCACTGAATGCAGCAACAAAACACACCTGTAAGCCCAAATAGTTGGAACTGAAATAAATGGGAGGGTAGAACTGAACTGGAAGAGAAGGGAGTGGAGGAGAAGAAAAAAGGAACATATGAGCCTGAGTGGCACTGCCAATCTCTTAACCATGGAGACAGATTCATTTAACAGCAGGTATAGTATGACCCTCAGTATCCCTGTTTATTATAGCACTTGTCCGTCCTTTCTGCTGCCAGTCTTCTATCACACCCTGCTGGCTTCTCCTGCCTGAGCACAGGAAATATGAACAGGTAGTTCATGTGCAAAATATTCTTCTGATATGAAATGAATACTTAATAATATAATATCAATTTGGTGTGTATGGTGTATATGATGCAGAATTACCACAAGGCTTGTGACACGAATCCTTTAAATAGTCTTGTAGTTCTTGAGCATGGATGTCAGAGGGGGTGGCACTCTTCTTTCCCTCTCGTACAACACGTCCTTGCATTTCCTTCCTTTTCTCTCTATGTCTCAGCTCTTGGAGTAGGGCCTGGATGAATAGTTCACTATTCGGACTGTGGCTTGATCTGTTCTAACACTGAGTTTGATTCACTCCGGCTGCTGGACACACCATATGGATACAGGGAAACAGGTCTGCATAAACATTCTTAAGCATGTAATATAATTTAGCCTTGTGTGGGCTTCATGAACCTCCAGTCCTAGTTAAAATGTCTTTTTCCTTTTGACACAGGCTTAGGACCTGTCTAGAGAACTCGCTGGTTTGAGTCTCAAGACTGGCACAACAACATGTGTTATGGCACTACATGACACTAATCCTAACCCTGTTTTGATGGCACAGCATGGAACAGGATCAGATCATTAGTGAATAAGATCAGGTCATTAATGAGGGGAAATGTCATAGGCATAGGGCAGTAATTTAGAGAAGATGCATTATAAAATTATGTTGAGACTTGGTTAAATAAAATAGCTTAAGGAAAGTATTTAAAGGATTCGTGTCACAAGCCTTGTAGTAATTCTGCATCATATACACCAAACTGAAGTTATATTCATAAGTATTAATTTCATGTCAGAAGAATATTTTGCACATTATTTTAAATGTTAATGCTTTTCTAACTTAGACTGCTTTAATCTAACTACTTAAAGATCAAACTCAGCACTGCAGTCACAGTCGGTGTCGAAAGAAGAATTATACTGACATTCATCGCTTTTACATTTTCACTGGTATAATAAAACAACAACTAAAATTTGAGCAGTGCATAGTACTGTCAGAGAGGTGAATAAGTCACACAATTGACTTTTAAAATGCTCTTTTCAAAGGATGCCTTTGTTCTGAGACTTTGAAAAGACTTTGAGAAGTCGTTTTGTTCAAGAAGAAAATAGCTGAACTGTCCAATTTAGAAAAAATGGCCTCAAAAATTACTTTTTCAAGAGGGACTATGTTTCAAGAGGGACAGCTTCATATTTCAATATCTGAATGCATTTAAAATGTTTTGACCAATTCTAAACTTATTTTTAAATCTGTTTTAGAAAAATCTTTATAGTAAGCTTCCTGCACATAAAAAAAACCCCAGAACTACCAGCAGAACACTAGTTTTCCCCACCTTTTTTGCTGTCTTTCCACACAATTGTTCGTGTCTTCTCAAAATTTCTGTTCATCCAAATAAGAAGAATTCTTTCAGATGAAGAGTATATATTACTAGACAAAGGATCAGCACTTATACGTGGAACATGTTCCAAGTTTTCTGAACTGCTCTCGGTATCGTCTTCAACAATGGAGACACGGTTGAGAACCAAAATCTAAAATGGACAAATTTAAAACTTTCTTCTATGTAACCGACAAACACAGATTTACTTAGAATAAGCCCAACTGCTCTAAGTGAGATATCTTACACAAACTCTTTACTAAGTATACTACCTAATGGTAAGATCCTGCTCTAACCGTTTTACTTCTGCTCTAGGCTTCAGAAGGGACCCGTGTCCCATTAAGCATATGTACCTTTTATCTGTAGCTTTAGTCTAATGTGCAGATTATCTTTCGAATTTCACACTTCTCCAAATTTTGTGATGCAATTCTGAGCTCAATTGTACCAAAATGCCAAAAGTGCAAACATCACATATTTTAGGATAAAATGGGTTTAGAAATATTAACAATGAGATTACTGAAAAATAGACTCACCTGCCCATACCTATCTTAACACACCATGTCTGAGCAGATGAGAAACAAAAGCAGAAAGCTGTTCTAAACCATGGTTTGCCTGCTGTACACTGAAAGCTCAAACTACTGCATGGATTCTTAACTTAGGGTTAGCACAAACCACAGTTTCGCATTATGTCTGAACCCTGCCTAAGACAAGCTTGCTGATCTCACCTTGTATATTTGAAGCAACACATCTGTCCAAGCTCGCTTGCTCATGGCTTCAAATAGACAATCATCCAAAACATAAACATAACTGTCATTAGGATCACACGACTCAACCTTCGGATAAATATGAGAAACTTGTGATTTATACTTTGATTTCGTTCAAAATTGGACAACAGCAAACACTAAACATTAGCTATTGCTTTCTAATATAATCACCATGTATAACATGTAGAAATGCAGAAAATGCTGTGTTATTATATGTGAGGATATGCATAGTAGTGCTGCAATTGATTTCACATCTACATGGGCTTCACTTCTAAATAAATATGCAAAAGTTTGTCTGTTAACAGGCTGCCATCTAGTAAGAAGCAAATCCCAACTTGCACCCCATGAGCAACTTGGTGCAAAACTGAAGATTCCCTCCATTACATAATGTTATTTATAAGGTAGAGAGCATAAATGTACACTGTACAGTAAATAAGTCAAAAGCAAATTTTAAAAAATAGTAGCAAGTATAGCACATTTGGAATTAAACACAGCATTATATGTGGCTATACCAGTGGGGGGAAAGTTCTTAATCTTTATGCTTAAAATTGAGCCCAAGATCAAAATTGAAGTGCATTGATACATTTACATTATATAAAATTACCTTCACCATAAGCTGTAAACAGGTCCATTTCTTATAATCTTCAAAGTCAAGGAGAAACTGAGGCAAAATGTGAGGAAGGCATGCTCCTTGACCTCTAACATCAATATAGAAACAAGAATAAAGGATAAATAATAAATAAAGTCTTGGAAATGGAAGTTCCTTTCTCATACTCATCACTGATGCACTGTATTCATGCCCCCTTTTCTGTGACGATACATTTGAAATATATAGCTATGAAATTCTGCACAAAGTAGGCAGGCAAGAAATCTGTCCTAAAAATCAAGGGCGCTACTCACTATAATAGCCTTGTGACAAATATAGAAAATTGCAGTATTAATTTCAGTATATTTAACTTTGTTGTTGTTGTTGTTCAGTCGTTCAGTCGTGTCCGACTCTTCGTGACCCCATGGACCAGAGCACGCCAGGCACGCCTATCCTTCACTGCCTCTCGCAGTTTGGCCAAACTCATGTTAGTAGCTTCGAGAACACTGTCCAACCATCTTGTCCTCTGTCGTCCCCTTCTCCTTGTGCCCTCAACCTTTCCCAACATCAGGGTCTTTTCTAGGGAGTCTTCTCTTCTCATGAGGTGGCCAAAGTACTGGAGCCTTAACCTCAGGATCTGTCCTTCTAGTGAGCACTCAGGGCTGATTTCTTTAAGAATGGATAGGTTTGATCTTCTATATTTAACTAGATGTTTATAATGAAAAAGTATTCTCAGGCTGTATGCCTAGATTTCTTTGTTTAATAAGGCAGACACATTTTTCTCCTTTTAAAGGAATTGCTTAAGTGTCCTATTCCTTTGTCTTGCCCAATCAGCAGTCACAGTCAGAATTAAACATCCTTATCAGCATTTCCAGCTACGGTCATTTTGCAATCTAGTTCATAGTTACTGGAATTTGTATTTGAGTGAAACATGGGGTAATAAGTCAATTTTATTAACTATATTGGACAATTTCTATATCAAAAGAACTTTAATGTGGCCACAGTGGCCTATTTTTGATGCTAGACATTCATATAAATCTTAGCACACTGCCTTCACTGCAGAAACTTCCACATTTGGTTTCGTTGGACCTAAACAGCTCTTGAACATATGATGCAATTCACAGGCTGAATTTATTTGAGTGGTAAAGTGCTCTGGTACCACTTTTTACCTATATATGTTGAGCTACATCTGTGCCTTTCACCATTTGACCTGCTTTTGCCAGGAGGTCAAATGAGGTCTCCCTTGTGGAAAGACTGGTATGAAGAAAGCGTTGAGCAGTTTTGCCTTATTTTATAACAACAGCATTGCAGCCAGCCAACCTATAGGAGGAGTGCATTCCACAACTAGAGTACTTATTACTGAGATGGCCTTTTGATGGGTCCTAGACCTCTTGCAGCTGGAAGTACAAGGAGGTCCTCCCCAGCAGATCTTACGTCACATATGGGAAGAGTAGAATGGGAAGAAGTGCTCACTCAGATAATAGGGTCTCAATTCATTTAAGGAGAGACACATCCTCAGATAACCAGGTTCCTAGCTGCTTATATCAAAACCTTGAATTGTGCTCACTAGTTAACTGCCAGCCAGCACAGATCTTTGAGGGCTGCTGTTCAATTGTCCCTGAGTGCCAGACCTAGCAGAACTCTGGCAGCTACATTTTGCACTAACTGCAACTTCTGAACACTTTTCAAAGGCAGCCTCATGGAGAGCACCTTGTAATAATCTAAAAAGGAACAGCTGTAGCTGGAAATAGGCACTTGGTGCTACTCAAGCCACCAGGGCTTCCAGCAGCTGTGAACCTGATCTTTCACAGGGAAAGCAGCCCCATCCAAAACAGGCTGCCAACCTAATTCCCAGACGCAGGAACCACCAATCCGCAGAACCTCAATCTTGCGAGGATTCAGCTTCAGTTTATTGGCCCCCATCCAGCACACTACTCCCTCCATACGGTGGTCAAGCATGGCTTAGGAATACTTTCAACTAGACAAAACATAATGGCAAAATATCTTTAAAACACTCACCTGAGAAAAGTGATCATTGTAGAATGCTGCCAGTGAAGTTGCACCGCTCGCTGCATGGGGTCACATGGCAACGACTGGCTTGAACTAATTCCAGGCAGCAACTGCCCACTCAAATGGTGCAGCAGGTCATAAATAGTCTTTATATCTTTACCAAGGTTTTGTCTAAGCTTTTCATCAGATGGAGCCATTTGAATTTTATAGACATCACTGAGCAAAGAAATAAAAACAACTCTATTTCATTATTAAAAGCAAGCTAATATTAAAACACATTAATGTGATAACTCTCTGGCTAGAGATTTAATTATGAAATATGTACTCCACTATAGTGATTCTGGTGCTCATCTACAGACACCAGTGTACATATAGAGCTCTGGGCCCTAATCTATACACAAACACTATATGAAACTTTAAACTATTGATTAAAATGCATCTGTGCTGGATTGTTTATTTTTGTCTTCTCTGATAAATGAAGGTATAAATATAAAAATTCTGTAGGATGCCTTTTACAACCATATCATAATAAATTAGTTTATCTATGTGCTGTTAGATCATTAAAACTCTTTTGGCAGGTAACTAGTAATAAATCGTTCAATAAGGAAGACCTGCTTTACAAGAATTCTATTGCCTTCCATTGCTATTTTTATTCTAGACTACTTTATTTGATCAGCTTTATTATTACACATTCCTCTTAAATTTATTTGTAAAAAAAATATATTCAAAAGAACAACTTGAACATCCCTACTAGCAGTCCATGTTCAGGCAGGTAGGTAGAGCAGAGATGGAATGGCACAGGTGAAATATGTGCCAAATCATACCATACCACTGGCATTCAGTTTTTGACACACATTTTCTTTCAGCCACCAGGCCCTATAACTTCCCAAGATCTTAAAAGGAGAACAGCCAGCCAATTTTACAAAAATTTTTTAGGAAGAATACAAATTAACGTCTGTATATATAAAACACATACAGTACATATGGTGCATGAATATTTTCTGTTCCTCCTCAGAATATAAGTAGTGACAGAATGCCCAATGGAGCTAGACATAACCTGTGCACATGTATATGTACAAAATGTCCCAAATTTAACATTTACGGTTTTTTAACCAAGTTACTTTTTGTTTAGAAAATGCATCTGTTGGGCTGTAGTGAACCTCCACAAGTGAAGAAAATTAATATAAAAATTTAAGCCTTTCTAGCTAATGAAAGACATAGGCAAATAAGAAAAAAAATATTTGCCTCACTATATGTTTTTTAAAAAACAAAAAACACCAAGGTATAAAGCTATCAAGCTTTGGTAGTGTTTTTAGGACCCTGGGAATCAGGAGACTCAAGGGAAGCATTTCAGTCAATGGGTGGTATTCAACTAAGTTTTAACCAGAGTAGACCCACTGAAATTAATGAACACAATTAAGTTAGCTGCATTAATGTCAGTGGATCTACTCTGAGTAAAACTTAGTTCAATACCACCTGCTATAACTAGAGGAGAGCAAACATGTTATATATACTCATTTTATTATTATTTTAAAGAGATACGGTGATCAGAATGTTAGCCTGTAACCAAATCAAGGCACACATAGAGCTGTGTCACCTTTCAGCTGTTCATGCCTCATTACACAAGCCTTCATTATTTTGCTTAAAATAGAGGTGTATATTTGTGGCTTTTCCTCTCCCAGTCTTCAACCTCGTACCAAGATCTTAGTGAAATTCTACTGCAGGTATTTTAGTAAAACAGTTCTTTTAATCAAACGAAAAAGACATTCACTGTTTAAAAGGTAGGAAGTGTGAGAAAATAATGAGCTAGTACCGTCTTAGAGAATGTGGAATGGAAATGGGATTTGGCCCTTTACACCAACCAAAGAGAGTAAACCAATTCTGAACTGCTGAAATGACTTTCTCATAAAAAGCATATTCCTGTGTGCCTTCATCAGGAAAAACCAATAATTCAAATTTGCTTCTAGCACGTCTACTTGGAAAGGTAGATTCACTCTTCAGCCTTTCAAGCATCTTTTCCAATTCTGCAGAAAAATATCTGAATTTAGTTGTAATTATACCACTTCCTAGAACACAAAGTAAAGCACTTACTTTCTTATACATTTGATTTCTGCTACAAAGAAAACCAAGGACTTTGGGTGTGTTTGTACACTGTGGTGGCTGATCAGTAGCTACACTACTATGAAGAAATCATTAGCTAACTAAATCAATGTACAGCTCCATACTGGAACATAATTAATTAGATCACCTGATAATAAATGAATTGGCATTTCTTCAGTTCCACCGTATATTTGTTGGTGCACTAAGCAGAGATGTGCACTCATCACAAGATTCAGAGCTTCAGAAAATAGTCCCAAATCAGCTCAGGCTGCTTGAGAGACTACTCAGCACCTCAGATGTGAATCTCAGTTCAGGAAAAGCAAAGCATTGTGCCTTCCCACTGACTATCATAGGTAAATCACTCAAATTACTAACTTTATTTCATTTTCTTTATGATAGTCTCAAATGAAAATTGCAGGCATACGATTCCCTCCTAGCTGGGTAAAAGCTGGCAAATTCCAGACAAAGAGGTGCTGGCCACCTCTAAAGTTTGCTTTTTGGCTTTGTATTTTATTTTTTAAAGGAACAAATCTCTTTTCCTTTCGACAGAATCTGGTGGCATTTGTAGGTGTGATATGCCATTGTGGGGCAAATGCTGGTGAATTTCAAAAGGATATCTGCAGTAGTTTTCCTGCAACTGCAGGCCTTAACAGTTCTGAGGTACGGTAGTTAAAATCCCCTCTATTGTTTAGTGAGTTTCACCTGCATAGCTCAGTTGGGTAGAGCGTGGAGCGAGGCTGCAGGTTTGATCTCTGTATGGGACAGTTGCATATTCCTGCATTGCAGGGGGTTGAACTATATGATCCTCAGGGCCCTTTCCAGCTCTACAATTCTATGATTTTCAAGCAAGTGCCTGTAGCAGAACTGGAGCACGTTGGTGCATTATTTCATTATCCCTTCCTCAAAGAACTGTGGTTGGCCAACCCTGCTAAAATCATTCCCTCTGAATAGAAGCCAGATTGTCGATTTCAAAACTACTGCTGGATCAGACTAATGGTCCATCTAGTCTGGTATTTATTTATTGTTTAATGTATTTATAGTTGATCTTTTAGGGTGAATCCACACAAGACAGCTACCGGTAATAAACTAGCCGATATTCTTTTTCTCAGCAGCAGCATCTGTTGAAACTTTCTAATATTGATTCCCAAGAATGTGACATTTGTTTTGATATCCTGTCCAGGAACATACATAAAATCCTGATTAGCATAGTTAAGTCAGTTTTGTTTGTTGTATGAGTAGGGTCATAGCCACTGCATAGCATATCTCCTAAACAAGAATACCTCTTAAACCTACAGGCGTCTGGAAACCTATATAGTTATAGCCATGCTGCAGGATTTGGAATCTAACGCAGAATCTAGTAACTTCAGACAAACCCTGGAAATCTAATCTGTCATTTAAAAAAGCCTGTACATTATACCTGCAAAAGAATCTTCAGAGTTGGAGACTCTCTCAAAAGTACCAGAAGATATTTGCGAACATGATCCTGGAATATAGCATGGATGCTGCAGAGTTTCTCCGGTGCTGTAAATTACCTCATTACAATCTATAAATTTGATAAAAATGTAACATTACACATGTTTTACAATACTTTCTACAATTAATAAGTACAAAAGCATTTGGTTCTCCCCTCGCTAATTGCGTTCTACATACCATAGATGGGCAGCCCATGCGCCATGTTTGGCCCTCATATCTGTTATTGAGCCCCCTAGCATTCATCTGACACATTTTCTCCCCCTTCATTATATTCTGCATTATCTCCTGTCCCAAACAACCCTCTAAATTACTAGCTAGGAGAGCAGAAGCATTGAGCAGCAAGTGGAGGCACAAAAGGAAGGAGTAATCCTAGATCCGTACATCATTGGAGCTGGAGAAGCTAGGGTTGGCTGGTGAAGGAGCAATGAGGAGGGACAAAAGAAGGAAAGGGTGATCCTGGACAAGCTGGGGGAATCTAAGAGTTTGTGAGTTGAAAGGAGTACCTAAGCCCAAAACTTATTCCTAACAGATTTGGCTGTTGGGTGTGCAAGCTCCTCCTCCTTCAAATACTACAGTAGTTTGTGGTGGCAGCTATGCAGCAACAGGATTACTGTAGTAGGACTGGTGTTGGCTGAGAGTGGAGCAGTGGGAATGAAGAAGGAAGTGGTGGTCCAGGAATCTGAGAGGGGAGCCCTTTCCAACGCTAGAGGTCGCTCATATTGCTGCTTCTCTGGATGCAAAATTTATCCAAATTGTAAAAAGTGAAGAGGTGACTTGCAAAGCAGTCATCTCTCCCTCCACCCCACATCAATTTCTCAGCAGCATCAGGAAAGTCCCAATTGGAGGCAGGGAAGGAAGGGTGTAGAGGGGGGGAAGCACATACCCCAGCCAGCTGCTTATATTGTATGTGGATGGATAGATGGATGGATGGATGGATGGAAAGAAAGGGTGTGTGTGTGTCTGTGTGTGTGTGTGTGTGAGAGAGAGAGAGAGAGAGAGAGAGAGAGAGAGAGAGAGGAGAGAGGGAGAGAGATTGTGGAGAGTTACTTCACTTTGTATGTGGAGAACCAGCTTCCATTTACCGCTGCTGATTTGCATCTTCTGCAAATTTATTCTTGACTTACTCATTGCTCCTCACCCCCCCCTCTCTCTCCCTCTCTCCTCCTGCTTATTATCTGTCTTTCTTCATTTGAATAACACTGGGCATTTTAAGTTTTCACTGCTACTCTTTCCCACCCACACAAAGTATCAGCTTGTACAGGACATACAACTGAAATGCCGTTTGGTGGCCAAAGAAAATTAGAAGCCCTTTTTAAGGATAATCTCACTACAACTTGTTAGCTATGATAAGCATTTGAGCTATCCTTTAAAGTTTCTAAGTATATAAATCCTTCTCTGCTCACCACTTCTCAGGCAAATTTGTTGGTTGGTAAGGTGGCACGCCAGGTAGGGATACACAGTAAGGAGGCAATTCTCTGCCGTTGCAGATACCTGAAGCGGAAATCTAGAAATACAACAGGAGGTATTTTCATTTAACACATTCAGTTTCTTCGGTACCAGGGCCCCAAACCAAAGACTGCACACATTGTAATGCAAGCATGAGAAACCCATGACCCTTCAGTAGTTGTTGGACTACAGCTCCCATCATCCCTGACCAGGGGCCACCCCAGCTGGTGGTGATGGGTGCTGGAGTCCAACAATATATTGATGTCCTTTTTCAATGCATAAATTAATATGCCTGCACATAAACACTTTCATTCATTTTAGTAGAAGGGGAAGCAATAAGCACACCAGGCAACAAACAAACACAACAAAGCAAATTCTGCCTAAAATGGGAAGCCTGTCATAATACCTCCAGAGGAAATGTATGCACCGTATTTTTCACTTACACGCCCTGCGCGGCTCTCACTTTTCTTGCTTTAAAGCTGAGCTATGATGATAATAATAATAATAATTCTTTTATTTGTACCCCGCCCATCTGGCCAGGTCTCCCCAGTCACTCTGGGCGGCCTCCAACAGATATAAAAATACATTAAAATATCACAGGTTAAAAGTTTCCCTAAATAGGGCTGCCTTGAGGTATCTTCTGAATGTCAGATAGTTGTTCATCTCCTTAACCTCTACTGGGAGGGCGTTCCACAGGGCGGGTGCCACTACCGAGAAGGCCCTCTGCCTGGTTCCCTGTAGCTTTGCTTCTCGCAGTGAGGGAACCGCCAGAAGGCCCTCGGCGCTGGATCTCAGTGTCCGGGCTGAACGGTGGGGGTGGAGGCGCTCCTTCAGGTATACAGGACCGAGGCCGTTTAGGGCTTTAAAGGTCAGCACCAACACTTTGAATTGTGCTCGGAAACGTACTGGGAGCCAATGTAGTTCTCTCAGGACTGGTGTTATGTGGTCCCAGCGGCCACTCCCAGTCACCAGTCTAGCTGCCGCATTCTGGATTAATTGCAGTTTCCGGGTCACCTTCAAAGGTAGCCCCACGTAGAGCACATTGCAGTAGTCCAAGCGGGAGATAACCAGAGCATGCACCACTCTGGCGAGACAGTCCACAGGCAGGTAGGGTCTTAGCCTGCGTACCAGATGGAGCTGGTAGACAGCCGCCCTGGACACAGAATTAACCTGTGCCTCCATGGACAGCTGTGAGCCCAAAATGACTCCCAGGCTGCGCACCTGGTCCTTCAGAGGCACAGTTACCCCATTCAGGACCAGGGAGTCCCCCACACCCGCCCGCACCGTCCCCCAAGAACAGTACTTCTGTCTTGTCAGGATTAAACCTCAATCTGTTAGCCGCCATCCATCCTCCAACCGCCTCCAGGCACTCACACAGGACCTTCACCGCCTTCACTGGTTCAGATTTGAAAGAGAGGTAGAGCTGGGTATCATCCGCATACTGATGAACACCCAGCCCAAACCCCCTGATGATCTCTCCCAGCGGCTTCATAAAGATATTAAAAAGCATGGGGGAGAGGACGGAACCCTGAGGCACTCCTTGGAACTCCTTGCCACAAGGAAAATCCTTGTATAAACAATTTAGAAATTTTGAAAGACAGATGAGATATTAGTAAAAAATGACGTAATTGCTAGCTGATTATGCCAAGCTCTGCCTCAATCTCGTGACTAGTGGCTTTCAGTAATTTTCAGCCCTGAGGATAGAAAGCCTGAGAATAGAAAGCATGTTTAATGTGCTTAAAGATAGACAACTCCCCAAACAACAGCATCACCTGCTTGTTAAGCTTTTCAGGAATTTATGCATTCATAATCAGGTTTGTTATTTTGCTACACCTTTAAGGTTGGGAAAACATCTCTAGAGAGCATTTATGGCATAATTGCTGGTTGTTTTAATCTTCTGCTCCCTGACATTATTTCATGGGATGGGCTTTTAATGCTTTCTAGAAATGTTTTTCCATTTTGTTAGGCATTTGGGGAAGTTAAAATTCTGTGGGGTAGAAATACAAATTTTATACTGTAATTGTGCATCATGAATATACAAAAGCTTATTTTAAAACAATACTAATTGAGCAACACTCCAAAAACAGGGCATAACTAATAACTTATTCTTGGTCTTCAGGTTTCACTTTATTTACCCAGGCTTTGGTTAGTTAATTTATTTATTATATTTATATCCCACCTTTTCTCCAAGGAGTTCAAGGTGGCATGCACACTTCTTTTCCCTCTAAATGTTATCCTCACAACAACCCTGCCAGGTAGGTTAGGCTGAGAGACTGTGACAGGCCCAAGGTCACCCAGTGAGCTTCTTGGCTGAGCGGAGATTCGATCCCTGATCTCCCACATCCTAGTCCAACACTCTCGCCACTTGATGATGGAAAGCTTAATGCTCAGCAACAATATCTGAATCAGTGTTTACTGAATTATTATTACTTCTTCTTAGCATGCTTTTAGTGTTTGTGTTATAATGTTAATATGTGTGTTGCACATAGCCCTGAGCTCCTTTGAAGGAAGCACAATTTATAAATATATTAAGTAACATAAATAAATAAAACTGGGAAACACCCAAGAAATTACAATGGTGAGAAGGAGTAGCAATCAGCTACATGCTTCCTCAACTCCCTCTGTTGCTGTTTCTTTTGTAACTTCACTACCAGCCCACAGACCCACCTTCTGGGGCTATTCTTCTAGAAAAAGAGGTGCCAGAACTCACCGTGAACACCTTCCTCTTTCTCTTAGAATGGCAATGGCAGCCACCTGAGAGCCGCCGGAACTCACCTGAGAGGTTCTGGAACCCACCTCAGAACTGAGTTCCAGCGAGTTCCCCCTGAAAAAAAAAGCCCTGCCACTTCTCTCTTTCATGTCAAGGAGAAGGAGTAGCTGCAGGCTCCAAAGGACCAACAGGTCAGTCAGGATGAGCTGAACCAAGACAGAAAGCAGCTTTTGTGCTGAGCATGCCCCATTCCTTGCAACTGTCTCTTGTCTCCCCTCTCCCCATAGTCCTGGCACCTGGTGTAACTCTCCTGAACCTATTTCTAGACCAGAATGAACTTGAGCTATGCTGCCACACCTCCTATTAAAAGGGCTACACAGTGTCCTTTTCCTCCACTTCAGTCTCACTTCTGCAGGTGAGTGGGAAAGAGGAAACTACTAGTGAAAAGGTGGGGAGCCATCCTCTCTTCACTCAGGTGGATGATTTGGCCACTTCATTGGCTCAACAAAGTTAGGGTTTTTTTCCTGCAGGCCACCAAAATCCTGGAACCAGCACTGGGTCACACGTTCTTTGGAATTCACTCTATGTAGTAAATCAACCATTTCAAACAGTAGCATTTCAGATGAGATTTGCCCTCAAGACATAATCTGACTACATCTTTCTCCATTTTTTATACACTTCCCCTCAGCTAAGTAACATCTTTTAAGAATTTTCCCAAGTTATTTCTACACATAGAAGCACCTAAATGTGACTACCTGTTCTTTTCTCCATCAACAAAGAATATATTCTTCAAAAAGGAAATTGGCTTTGAAGAACAGAAACTGACATGGCAGGTAAATCCAATATTGTTTCCTTCTGATGTTACTTGAATTGCATTGCCATTTGGAAAATCCACTGTTAAAGGATTAATCTGATGAACATCATCTCTAGAGTCCAATTCTGAAATTTCAACTTCCAAGACTGTCGAACTATTAAAAAAAAGAAGAAGCAGTAAGATATGTAGTCCCAAAGGATCAAAGTAACAGAGTTGAAGAATATATTTTCACAGTTGTTTTCAGAGATTTACTTTAAGGGAAAAAAATACATTTTATAATTAGCTGTCAGATGAGAATCCTTTGAGTAAAGTAACAGCTAATTTGTATTAAACAAGCACTTCTTACTTGGGAGTTCATAAACAAAAGGTGAAGGACTTCAGCTTATATTAAACCTTATTCATAATTTTCAAAGTTTATACTGTTACATTATCCAGCTTCTTGAAGAGTAACATTTAGAGTAACACCAAGCTGATTTTGCGTATTGCTTTGTTGAGTCTGTTTGCAAAGCCATTTCAGCTAGGAACACCATTTAGTGTTTGTACAAACAACAATTTTTAGCAAAGTCAAGGGCTTGAACACTCAGTAGAACTTCCTTCTTCATGTGGAAAGGCACAACCCCATGCTATATCACAGTGATGTCCAACAGGTTGATCACAATCAACAGGTCGATCCCCAAATGATCGTGGTCAATCGCGGGCTCCCTTAAAATTGCCGGCTGTAATTAGAATTGTGGTGGAAGTCTCTGCCTCCCGCAGCCCTCATTCTGTCCATGAAATGGGTGGTCGTTTGTGATACTAAGCTTATCTTTATCACTTTGCCCACTTGTTATCGTCACAGGTTTTTTAAAGCGTTTTATGACCTACCTCCCTAAAAAAAGCTCCACCACTTTGTCTTCCCCTAAAAAAAACTCAACAACTTTCTGTTCCGCCTGCAGTATATCACAAGCTGATACCCTGCTCAATTTCTAAAAGAGGTTTATCATGTGACGTGATGAGTTATTTAAGAAACACATCCAAAGCCCTCCAGGGCATGCATGAATAGTTCCTTAGATCCAATTCATTCTAAATAATAAAGGAATGCGTAGATCAAAAACCTATAAAATCACCAACTTATATATTTTGGTGAACACAATCCTACAATAAGCCCAATCCTACAAGGCTAGTTGAACCTCCACAGCACCCAAAAAAAAGCAAAAAAAAAAGCCCTGGAGCTTAAGTAACATCATAGGCTAGATAGTAAATGGTATATAACTAAATGGCAAACAGGTCTAAGATGTTCCTTTCTAAATCAAATTCTAGATATGGTGCTGTGGCCAAGCAGAGCTGTCCTGGCAGTCCTATGGATGCTACAGAAAGAGCCTTCAGAGGACCAACTTCCCTTTCTGCCCAACTCAATGCATTTCCAGGGGGAAAAAAGCCTGTAGCACGTCAAAACAGTCCAGCATAGGCTTAGATTAGATGATGTCTGGTCCTGAACCAGCACACAATGGGAGCTGATCCTCCATCAAAGCAGGATCTCATATGTTGACACCCTCAAGTCCAACCTGTTTGCTACAGTGGTTCAAATTATCGTTTTATACATGAGCAACTACTCTGCAGTCTTGAGCTTCCTTACAGCAATGGTGGGGAACCTCCAGCCCACAGGCCTAATTAAGCACATGGGGCCTCAAAGGTTGGCCCACCTTTTGGGCGCATACTTATTGTATCTTCTCCATGTCTGGCATCATAAGGCATCAGGCACCGGAAAGCTGAAAAACAATTCAAGCCGCAGTTCCAAAAAAAAGACTCAAGAAAGCACTCTCTGTAGGCATGGCTTGAATTTGGCACTTTTTCAATTAGGTACCTTTTTTCTGAGATGCAAAGTGAAAATAAGGCACCAAATTAAAAAAGCTCTGCTTCAAGCTATGGCTACAACAGAATAATTTTCATTTGCAATTGTGACTTGAAATTTCTGTCACCTGATGTCATCATATTACCTGCCCACCTGTCCAAGTGGCCTGCAGAGGATTTTCACTTCTGGATCTGGCCATCTGCTCTGATCCAATTCCATACCCCATCTCAAAACAAATTACTGACACATAATAAGGCATAATTAATTAACCCAAGATCCCTAATACATATTATTGTAAGAATTAGGAAAAGCGATGTAGGTAAGCCTGTCTCACAGATAAACTATCCTGCAACTTCACAATTTGTTGCAACTGTTTTCCCCTATTCATTTATCAGCAGCACAAGACGTTATTTTGAAAAGAGAAGGTATAAATTTATCTCATTTTTAAAAAAAAGAATGTTGCTTCCTCTCATATGTATAAACTCACCCTTTAAATTAATAAGAGTTTTACAGAAGAACTCCAATAGGGGAAAGCAGTTTATACTTGATTGCAACTTAAACTGTAATTTAGGTAAATTGTAATTTACCTTAAATAATCCTTAGGAATTATACTGACATCTACCCCTGTTTCCACATTGAGAGGAACTGGAGTCAGTATCACGAGCTGAGGTTCAAAGTTGATCTTGGATGACGTCATAGACCCAGATAAAGTGACTATTCGGTAAACAGATACATCTTCATTCAGAAAAACTGGCACTTGAGCTGTATATGCCCCAGCCCAATCTGGGGGGAGGGGGGAATGTAATGGTTATTCATATTAACATAAATTGTGTTTTTTAAGCAGCAGATTAGACTAGATTCTTGCTTAGATGTAGAAATCTGTAGCATTTCTATTGGATTCAACTTTATATACTACATTTTCTATGTAATGGGAAATAGGGGTCCAAGAAGGATTCAATAAGGATATAGCATAAAAACAATGAAAATTAACCATAAAATCACATTTAAAATGCTTGCTGAATTTTTAAAAAAGCAGTCACCAAGCACATGAGGGTCATCAAGGAGGGGCGTGCCTGATCTCAGCTAGGAGGTCCAAAGAACTGGACCTACAATGCTGAACACACAGCATGTGGTAGATATGAATAATGCATGTGAGTCATGGGAACCAGTAACAGGGACTCCCTCAAAGATCTCAGTGATCGGAAAGGGGTATCATGCACCTAAGTTGTTATGGGTCTTATAGGTTAATTTAAGAACATTGATTGATTATTTGAGGCCAGTGCAAGTTTTTAAGCAGTGGAGGTATGTGCTGGAGGTAACCAACTAGTCTAGCTGCAGCATTTTATACCAGCTGGAGGTTTTTGTAAAGGGGCCCAGCTTTTATGAAGGGCAATGACTCACTTCAAAGATCTTTGCCATTTACTTCATTCTTGCCAAGTTTAAAAGATAACATACTCTGTTTGACAACTTTTGATACAACATCAGTAGTGAGCAAGTTCACAATTAATATCTCCATAGGTTCCTCATTGATGCTGCAGCACACCCCTTAATGGCAAGTATCACTTATATTTGACACAGGCTTGTACTACTCTTCATCTAGTCAAGCAAACACTGCTTCCCAGCAGCTAGGTATGAAAGCCTTAAAGACGGTATCTTTTTCACCTTTAGTTGACATATTACTATCATCAAAATGTATGGCTAAGTAGACAGGACAGGGAAATGTGGAATAATTATTTTTGTGTACTTACTGAATGGCTGATTTAGCAGTTAACTTTCTTGTACCAATCTTGATAAAGCTATAGCTCCCTGCGCCTACATCTACACCTCTTTTTTCAAATACACACTTTGTGATGTGCCTATCACTAGCCCTTTTCATTACTGAACTTTCCAATATAAAGCAACAGAAAATGTTCTAAGTAAGCAAGGAAAGTGCTAAGATCCTGTTTCTCTTTGGAGTATCTCTATCAAACATTCTATAGATGCACAGTGGCAAGCAAAGTTTTAGACAGGCTGGCTTTGAAAAGAGAGAGGTGAGTTCACAGCTGTACTAGCAGGAAGTTGAATTTAACTTTATCCATGACACAGGCCTAGTCTCAGGAGACTTGTAAGCCCTTGAGTATGTCAAATATGTTATGCAATAAAGCAGCAATGTCTGAGGCTGCAGCAAAGCAACCTTGACTGCCTTCTTAGTATTTCCCAAACCAAAATCCAGTTCCTGCATGGTGGAATGTGGAGCTCAACAACTATCAGCTGATTCATTCTGGCTTGCATATTTGTTTCAAGATAGAAACTGGTGTTTCCCGAACCCCTATAAACACATTGCAAGTACACTTTTCATAAGACAACAAATAGGAGCAATTATAATTCTTCTGAGCATCAGCAAATTAAATTTTGTTCAGAATCAAGTCAACCTCCCTACCTTATGGTTGTTTATGCATACAGAGTTTACAACTTGTGTTCTTCGGGTACCAATCAACTACTTTGCAAACATTCAGTGAAAATTGTGTTTGCTTTAAAACAGAATAGGAAATATAAATGGTGCTGCTGCTTTTCAGAGTCTTCAAAACCCTTTCAAAGGCGGAAGCTTAAACATACAGCATTAATTTTAAACACAGAAAGAGAGAGCAAACTGAACCATGTTTGGGGAAATACTTACATGGACAGAAGCATATGGTAACAACTGTAGATTGGCCTGGATAGAGAACTCCAGTATACAAACTAAATTTGAAGACGCCGTTATCTACTGCTTTGCCAGCAGCATCAAGATCAAATCTCCAAGTAATCTGTTTCTTTGAGACATTATTCAGGTATAGCTTCTGCAGAAAGATGTGGAGGAACAGAGCTGGGCCATTACTTTCATTACTGCAGCAAGATATACTTGTCTGTTTTTAATTAACATTCAGGAGACTGGAGTTCACAAAATCATGTCCCACCGCTCAGATTTCAAGCTTATGTTCCCAAAACCTCAGTAGCAGTCCATATGATAGCACAGTCATGCAGCTGCCCTCCTGATACCAGTGTTGTTGCTATAGCAGTTGCTATTCCTGCTGGCAGACCTCCACATTCAACTTTGCTGCCAATCTGTGCCACCCTAGACCTGTCCAGGAAAGCTGCAGTAAAATCAGTGTTGGGAGGGCAGCCCCACAGCTCCACACCATGCTATGCTACAGCTGAAAAACTTCAGGAGCAATACTTAAATATATCACACAAAAACAGTGATATCAGGATGTCATCCAGGTATGGATGGAAACAAAACCCTTGAGTCTGGAAATATGTTATTAGGGAGACAGACAAGTCCATGAAAACTCATGGAGCTGAGACGAGTCCTAAACAAAGTACTTGATATTGAAAGTGGAACTAGTGGTAACAAACTGGGAAAACCATATGTGGCCATCCTTCCTTGAAATGTGGAGGTAGGCCCTAGAAATGTCTTTCATTTGGTTGATGCCTGCTTCGATAGACTTAAGTCCACAATGCCCTCTTTGCTCTGGTGAAGCTCAGAATGTTCCTTGGTACTCTGGGCTATGAAACAGGCTGAGCAACGGTTGGAGCACAGGTAGATCCAGTCTCATAGTGAAAATAACCAAACACAGATTAGAGCACATAATGGTACTTACCATGTAGTGTGGATTAGAGCTAATAAACTATAACAATTCACATAAGACAGAGGTACTGTGGATAGAAAGCTCTTCAGTCCAGGAACTTGGAAGATAGCCTGTTTTGGATGGGGTAGAAGTCTCCCCAATACAGTAGGTACATAGCTTGGGTGCACTCCTTGACCTTGGTTGTCATTGCAGATCCAGGTGACGTTGGTGGCAAGGAGTGCCTATTTCCAGCTACAACTGGCTAACCAGTGCAGATATTCTTGGATCAGGATAGCCTGGCATCAGTAACCCATGCTCTAGTGATCTCACTTTTGGATTATTGTATAATTACAATGACCCCTACACAGGGCTGTCTTGAAAACGGTTTGGAAGGTGCAGTTAGTGTAGAATATGGGCTTATTCACACTTCCGTTTGTCCCATGATTTCTAGGCATGGGTCCACCAGGTTTTTCTTTTGTCCTGCCACTTTCCCTGAGAAACCTCACTGTTTACTGCTGAATCGAAACAAACGTCAATTCAGTTTTTTGTTGGTTGGTGTTTGCTCTGACTCAGCAGTAAGCAGCAGGCTTTCCTGGGGAAAGCGGTGGGACAAAAGAAAAACCGTGTCTAGAAATCACAGAACAAACGAAAGTGTGGATGAGCCCCGTGGCTATCAGGTTATTTAACTGGAGCAGAAACATGGGGTCATGTAACAGCAGTCCTAAAAGCTCTGCACTAGCTTATCTGTGTGCTACCAGGCTCAATTCCATGTGTTAGTGACGTTTTACAAAGCGCTGAATGGCCCTGAATCCAAATGATCTGCAGAAGCACCTCCTCCAATACCAGCCAACTTGATCCTTTAAATTATCAGGAAAGGGATTGTCTGCTTGCGATCCCCACTGGAATTTTGAGTGAGAAGATGTGTAGAAAGACCTCTACGGTAGCAACAACTCTGGAATGATCTCCTCTTAGAGATGCATCTGTTTCCCTCGTGGTTGAGTTTCAGACCCAAACTGAAAATATTTGTATTTACCAAGGCTTTTGTCGTTTAACAAACAGAAAGCACATTTCTCATGAACAATAAATGTACCTCCGTTTAATGATTCACTACAGAACAAGAGTAAAGCAGAACTGGAAGATCCACTCATCTCTGTAACATACCTACCTTTATGTTACTGCTGTCACTTATAACACCCAACTTCAAACTTCTCCTACAATACTGAAATATGATTTCTAAAGGAGAAACTTGCAGTGGTGGCTGTAATACTGTAGAAAGAAAAAGGACACATAGTTATTTTTAAGCTCTGGACAAATGCTTCTGCAAGTATCCTTTGTTTAAATTAAACCTATAATCACTTAGACGTTCCTGGAACTGACTTACTTTCACTGTTTGATTGAGATGTTGGCTCGAAAGTCACAAATCTGACCCTCCACAAGAACATGCCACAGGCTCTCACAGTCTGGACTCTCTTCTTCACTTCCTCCCCCCCAATTCAAACATAGTTTGCCCATTTACAGAAGGGCAAAACAAAGAGTACTGTGGCAACTTTGCCACAGAATTGTTGAGTAGTTTGAAGGCTAATGCCATTATTCCGGTATAAATTATAATAGAGCACAGTCCATTTCATCAAGTGTAATCCTGCAGCATACCATGATGGAGAAGAGGAGGGGCACTTTAAGAATGGCATGGTTCAATCACATCAGTTGGGCCAATCTAGTGCTCCTGTTGGCATGTTTGTGCCCTGCCACCTTCACCGTCATGCTCCTCCCACTCTCTGGTATGCTGCCATCTGCTGCTGGCCATATGCAGGGGTGGTGTGTCCTGTTCACCACCTGATGCAAAACGAGAACGTGCTGCCACGCCGCTCCACTGCCACAGCCTCCCTTACCTGGGTTGCAAGGCTTCTGGTGAGATCTTGCGAGGACTTTTGCACTCCGTGAGATATTACAAGACTTCAGCAAGATCTCATCGGAAACCGGTGCTGCTGCCGGTGCCACTTCTCTGCCAATGGCAGCAGAGCGGGCAGAGTGGCCATCTATTGCCCAAGACAGCTGCCTCACCCTGCCTCACAGTTGGGCCGGCCCTGGCTATATGAGAGTGAAGTCAAAGAGAAACAACATGCTGAAAGAACAAACAGTGACAATTACGGGAAAGCAAAGTACAGTAATGACAGTGACAAATTAACAAAGCAATGTTGCTGTTAACACAAACATCCTGCCATTAGTTAGCTAATTAAAACATGTAATTTAATAAAAATGTATAATCTCAATCCAAGGTGACAAAATTGGATTGCTTGCTGAGTTCTAATTCTTTTGTTCAAGGATGACCATTTTTATGGTCGGTTGCAGGGTGTTGGTAGGTTGAAATGTTCCCCCTTCCAGGTTTCTGGGTACTGTCAGTGCTGAATCAGATTGTGTTGATTTATTGTTTTGCCTAGAGATTGACCTGTTTGTCCTACATAGAATGCAAAAGGGCATTTCTGACAGGTTATGATCCCTCTCATACTGGAAGATGAGCAACTAAACTTTAATCAGTCACTGCCATTTTTTTATGATCTGTTCTTTTTGAATATCATTTCACTGTGCCTTCACTCTCCTACATACTATCCCCCCAAAACTTGTCAGTTTTGGATTATACAATGGATCTGAGGAAGTTGAGAGTGGTCTACAAAAGCTTATGTCATAATAAATTTGCAAGCCACAAGACATCTGAATCTTCATAATTTGAAGAACTTGCAAACTGTGACTTGGAAGCAGTCTTAATTGTAGTTTGCCGATCTAGATGTCATAGCAAACTATTGGTTAGAGAAAATCATTAAGTATTGGAGGAAACCTGGGCAGGAGAGAGAAGAAAAGAGTAGGATTGTGTGAGTCTACGGCATGATTCCAGCCTTGAAACTATGGTATGCAGGACTAGGTTATAAGGTCTGAACTGAACCTACGTATAATGAGCATTAAAATTTTAAATTTGCATCCCAAATAACAAGAAGAAAATAACATTAAAGCACACAATAATTAATAAAAGGGATGTCTTTCCGTATACCCATCACGACGAAGTCAGTATCTCCTTCTTTTCAAATGAATTTAAAGCAAACAATACAGTATTCTTCAAAGACAATGTGAAGTGCTTTAGAGTTGCTGCTAATTAAGTCAAACTGAACTAAAGTAGCATTTAAATCCAAAGTAATTTTCACTAATGATGGAGAGTTGAAGTCATACTATTTTCTCTGAAACCACTGAATGTCATAAACCCATTATTAGCCTTTCTATTATTGTAATGGCACTTACATTTTACATAAAAGTGTATTGATTATGCTTGCTGCTCAAATTTAAGTATAGATAAAGAAATAATAGATACAGAAAGAAATAATAGCATTAGTTTTTATTTCATAGAGTAATTGCTGCATTGAAATAAAGAAATAAAAGTACTATATACAGCCTAGAATTTGATAAAATACTTTTAAGGCTGTGGTGCTATACACACTTTGAAATGCCTTTCTTCTGAGTTAGTGTGCCACATCTGCATTGCAATCGTTATTAAGGCTAGCTATTACAATGAAAAAGGAAAGCTCGGTGGAAGAGGGGACCAACTGCTACAAGAGCCTATCAGGCATGTCTTATAACTGATTCACCTTTACATCATATTATGGTATCTTGCACTCAATTCCTAGAAATCTGCAACACTTATGGCATTGTATTTGGTGGCATTATACAGTGGTGCCTTGGTCCTCAAACGCCTTGGTTCTCAAACACCGAAAACCCAGAAGTAAGTGGTTTTTTGGAAGCTGAACATCCGATGCAGCTGTCGGCTATTGTTTCTGGGGCACCTGCACCAATCAGAAGCTGCGCCTTGGTTTTTGAACATTTCAGAAGTCAAATGGACTTCTGGAACGGATTACATTTGGCTCTTTTGCACATACCATTACTGTTAAATTTTCCATTCTTCCCCCCTCTCACTGAGAGAAGCAATATTCATCCCCTTCTCTCACCAGGGTAGGCATAAACATTGTACATTTAACATCACTAACATTATTAAGTATCATTGCTTGGGCCTGGCCCAATTCTGCGGGCCAGGCATTCCTTCATTCCTCAATTTCATATTTCGATTGACTTCCTCAAGTCAGTCCCCCTCTGTTGAATTCATTATCTATCCTCTCTAACAGTTTTCCAAACTGTCGGCTATTGTTTCTGGGGCACCTGCACCAATCAGAAGCTGCGCCTTGGTTTTTGAACATTTCAGAAGTCAAATGGACTTCTGGAACGGATTAAGTTTGGCTCTTTTGTTTTTGCTATCTATTTTGCGTTTTTTGTTTTTGAGGGGTTTTCAGTTAATTTGTTTTTGTGACTGTGTGGAACCCAGTTCAGCTACTGATTGTGTGACTGCAGAAATGGATAAAAGCCCCCCATCCAAACAATGACTATCATCAGTGCAGGTAATTTTTATCCTCTACAATACTGTCTTATTTTATAGTACAGTATATTGATTATTGCTTTCATTTGATGGATCAATGGTCTTGTTAGATAGTAAAATTCATATTAAATTGCTGTTTTAGGGGTTGCTTTTAAAAGTCTGGAACGGATTAGTTCATTTTGCATTACTTTCTACGGGAAAGCGTGCCTTGGTTTTGGAATGCTTTGGTTTTGGAATGGACTTCAGGAACGGATTAAGTTTGAGAACCAAGGTACCACTGTACTGGCATAGCACATTGTGCTATAAAGCTTATACCTGACTAAAGAGCTTCAGGGGTTTTCCTGATGGGTCCAAACAACTACAGCACAATCCTATGCACGCATGCTCAGGAATAAGCTCCATTACGTTCATTCGGGCTTACTCCCTGCTAGGGATGCAGAACACAGAGAAGTGGGGTATAATCAGTGCTTGATCACTGAATGTAACACACTGTGTAGTGCTTGTGCAACTTTTGTTAGCCAGTTACATGTAAAACTTCCAGTCTGGATGCAGCCTTGGAGGGAAATCCTTCTTTATAACATGTCTCCTTCCCTATACCCGGTGTTGCACTCAAAACTAAAGAGAGCCAAAGTGGAATGTAAGTTATTTAGTCACTTTTTTCCACACTGACCAATTTCCTGTGGTTAATAAAAGTTGACACTGTTTAAAACCAGAAAAACTGCTGGGAGAGGCTGCAGAGTTAGCAAGTATAGAATGATGTGTACATAAGGGAGGAAATCAAGATGCAAGTTTATTATATTTTAAATGCATCTAAGATTACTAGCATCATTTCCTTGCCACTGAAAATTACATCCGTCCCTATTTTTCTGTGCATGATAATTGGGTGTTGAATGTTTGAGTGGACTGAGTGATGTGGTCGGTGCAAGGAGAGCGTGCCTGTTGAGTGTAGGGATGTATGTTTATATTAGTTTTGTGTAGCGTGTATGTAAATTATTTTGGTAATTGTAGGATTATACCGTATGTAAGAGCTTTTTGCATTATTTACGAGATTTTTCTAGATATATACTGTAATTATGTTGCATTTTGAAGTTGCATTTTGGATTTTTTTTGGTATAGAGTTTGCTTCCACAGTTTTTGTGTATTTTACTTATGTACATTTATTTATGCACTCAGATATATTGCTGTTTAATTATGTTTAATTATGACATTATTGTCATCATCAGTACAATGTTGACTGCGGCTCTTAAAACAGGACAGACATCCAAGTTATCACTTGACTGCAGTAACTGCTATGTCAAGGCACAGATCTAGCCCCTCTGTTCTGTCAGCTGGTTTCCCCACTTCTATCAAGAAAAAGCTCAAGGGTGCAGGTGGGAGGCAAGAGAGCTATATTACAATATGCGCACATATTTATGTTGTTTCTAAGGTTTACCTACCAGTTCCCTGAACTTTGCACACTAGAGTAGGTATAGTCAACAATTGAGGCCGTGGGACAATGATATGCTTTGCTGAACCAGAAAGAGTTGGTTTTTTTGTGTTCAGTGAAGATTCATCCTCATCAACGTTAATGTTTATTGGAAGACTGAAGTCATATGCTGCCACCTAGAGGGGGAAAGTCGTCACTTTCTCACTGATAACAAAAAGGAATACAGAACACACACACACACACACACACACACACAAACACTGTGTGTGGGAATGCCTGAATTGAACAAAGATTTTGCCTACGACTTGGCGCACTCGACATACCCAAAACACATTTAATAAAAACGACTTCAAGCCTTTACAATGAGATATTTTACACTCTTCATTGAACAGCGCTATTCCCAGATCATTGGTTATAGAGCAATTTAATATTTTTACCTACCTTCCTTTTAAAATCCACAGATTATATGCTTACTTGCAAATCAGTACATCATACATAGAAACCACATTTCTCGGCTGATTTACAGATGTGTAAATCTTTAAAGACCAAACAATCACATGACATAAAAAAAACCTTGTCTGACTAACTCCAGGACCTTGGTTACAAATATTATTATTGGCAGTAAGGGTTACCCAATTAGGCTATTTACCTAGGAAGACTGGTTTTCTAAAGGTAAATACCTGGACTCTCAGGCAACAGAAGCAGGGACTCGGCTAGCAATTCATACCAGGCACAGTGGGAATACTGCTAACAGCTTCCTCAGAGTAGCAAAGAAACAGAAATAAGAAGTGCCATGAAAAACCCCTTACTATCCCTCCCCCTTTATGTACAGTCGTACCCTTGGATCCTGAATGCCTTAGTACTCAGACATTTTGGCTCCCGAACAATGCAAACCCAGAAGTGATTGTTCCGGTTTGTGAACTATTTTTGGAAGCCGAACGTCCGACGGGGCTTCCGAATGTTTTGGATTCTGGATTCCGTTCGAATTCCAAGGTACAACGACAAGGTACATGCTTCACAGCTATACAGGCTGCTATGTAGTAATTTAGTGACTAAGATGACTTCAGCAGGTTTTTTTAAGTATTACGTAGAGTTAACCCTTTTTCACATGATAAAAAAATTGGTTGCTTATTATTATCTCATATACTTACTTCTTTCGGTGTGAAACTCAGTGAACAGTCCAAAGCTGAGTTTTCTTCTATAAATGCAGTATAGAAACGGGGAGTATCTGGTGTCTCATCTATCAGAAAACAGAGTGTGTTTTATATGCTATTATCATTTGTACTGATTAGCTTTATAGAACTATGATATTATTATTAGAATTAGTATTATTAGAATTTATATACCGCCCTATACCCGCAGGTCTCAGGGCAGATCAAGAAAAAGGGGGGAAGGAATGAGTTAGGGAAGTGGTTCTACCGTCATTTCCAGAATTGCTGGTTTTACCTTTTTGCAAGAAAAAAAGAATTGGATTTCACCTCAAGATCACTGTTGCCTGAATTGAACTAACATAGTTTTCCTCATTTACTGTCACATGCACAGCAGTAAACAATGTTCCCAAATTCCAGCCACTTAGGATTTACAGTTTTTGTGTCATGAATGAATAAACTATTAACAAAAATATTCCACAATAGCTACTGATTTTAGCCACTGAGCTGATTTTATTTTTTATTTTTTATTTGGTCCCAGTTAATGTTAACCTATTGCAGTAAAAAAAAAAGTTCCACATACTTTTTCAAGCAAAAACCACCCCAAGGGTAGATCTACACACAGGGGGTGGGGATGCTATAAATAAGTCAGAAATGAAATCATTACAAAACAACAACAACAACAACAACAACAACAACCACCTCTAAGGAAAATTGCAAATAATTTTTTTTTTATTCTCCAGCACCAACTGGTGTTGCGTGTTTTTAACACATTCAAAAAGATGTTTTTTGAGTAATGTAGCTAAGTCCCAAGAAACTAGTTACGTTAACTTTTTGTAACACAATACATGTGACTGTTTTGTGACATTTTTACCTCTCCCACATTTGAATTCTCTTGCATTAGAAAAATTACCCCATAAAACTATATAAGTCAGTTTCATACTAACTGTGGCTATTTAATTAATTAATTTAAATATATATAATCCATACTTTCATTTTAAAAATATAACAATGCAGTCAACAACATGAACATGTTACATTACACTACAAGTTGTATATGCTGTTAGGGTAGGGGTAGTACCTCTGGTGAGGGACACTTCATGCTCCTTCTAGGATATTTTGTCCATGTTAACACTCAGCTCTCACCTGTGGCCCCTAGTAGCTGTCAGCATGTGACAGCGGTCACTCCCTGGAAATGGCTTTGAATGCCAGCAAAACCAGGTGAGCGTAGCTGATGGGTCTCAAGCCCTCAGTGAGTTAGGAACTTCCCCCTGCATGCAAAGACAGGCTCCAGCAGATTGAGCAGATGAGAGCAATAGTGGGTCCAACAGTCAAGAAGGCGTTTTCTGCAACTGTTGTAGAGGGAAGTGATAGGCAGATAGGGCTCATCAACTTGGAAAGGTAGCCCATCTAGAAGAAAAACTCTGATCCTGAGCATCCTCTGGCTTGCGGGAAATCTTCAGAAGAACAGGCTAAGGGGTAAACCCTATACAAATCTGGAGTGGAGTCCCTAAGATGGCTGCATGGTGCCTTCTACATCTCATTCCAGTAACTCCAGCAGCCAAGCTGGTGCCAAACATATTGCTCTGCTTTCCTTTGGAACACATCAGCGAGGCTGAGACGGGGGACTTGTCATCAGGGCAACCCAGGACCTCCATACACACTGCTCAGGCTTGCGCATTGTGAAGTTTGACTTCACCCCTGGAGGCGTACTCCATTGTCTCTCAAGACAGATGGGTGACAACAAAAAGAATCTGCATAGGGTAGAAAACTAACTCCAAAATTGGCACTGTCCAATTTTTACTTTCTTGGAAGACTGTATATATGCATCATTTAAGCAGTGATGAGGAAAACATATAGGGAAATAATAGTTTTAAATATTACACTTGAAAACCTGGACTCTCATGTCCTAAACATACCTATCAGGAAGTTTAAAGTCTATTGAACTAAGTGAGGTGTACATTTGAGATGTTTTAGAGAGTGCTAAAGCCTCTCACAGAACACAGGGGGCATTATTCAAACCCGTTTTGTAAATAGCTACAATTGCTACAGTATTTGTATGTATTTACAATCATCTTCTTCAACTATCACAATTCTACCTCAGCCATCAACAGCAGAACAAGCACATTCCCTGTGGTGTATAAACAGCAGTAATGCTTATAGGCAAAGACAGAAGTAAACAACCTTAAGTGATCTTGACTGAATCTAAAATGCTTCAAAGTCCACTGAAAATATCAAAAACATGAACAACAGTATATGACTTTCTGTAACAGCAGTGGTCTTTCTGAAAGCTATTAATGGCTAGCTATGTCAGCCATGGTTTCTGGCTAACATAATTTAACAGACAAAAATGAGGGCAGCTTAATACAAGGGCAGTTGACTCATCTCCGACATAGCAAAAACAATCCAAGTAAATTTTGCCACATTGTGAATTGATGGTATAATAATTTCATGAGGTTTCCATATAATAAGTATCCTGGTTCCATTATGTCATGGGGCATGTGCTGACTCCCAGTTTAGAAAAGTATTGAAGGGGAGATCAAACCAAACAATTCACCATATTGTCCTGGCTCTCACCAGATGAAGAACTGAAATTCAGAATATGATTTCTGCGAGAATCCAAAGGTCAAAGGCACAGAAGGTGCATGGTATGGCTAGGCAAGCTTGGACTCCCATTATAAAGGAGTGGGGCAGGCATGACAAGTGTAGCAAACAGGGGGCAACTCTGGACTGGGCAAGCAAATGGGGACTCCTCCTAGTGGGTTGAGCCGGAGACACGGTGTCCTGGGTAACAGAGGTGGAGATAGTGCTGGCTCAGAGCCAGACTTGACATCCGGCACCTCTTCCATAGCAGAAGTGGAGGATTCAGTGGTGCAGGAGGCAGATCCAGGACTTTGGGCTGGGTAGATGAGGATTGACTCAGCAATAGCATGCTGGGTCCCTCCCTAGGATCCAGCTTCCATATCCTCCACAGACAACTCTCACAGGGCCCAAATGGGGCCCACTCCAGCCTGCTAAGTTCCTTCCAAGACTCCCTTTAGCTCTTCCAATCCCTTAATTTCATCCAGCAAGCCTGAGGTGTCTCCATGCGACTCATGGCATCAATAATAAAATAAATGGTTTGACTTCCATAACAGAAACAAAAGTGGCTGCAAAAGTCAACTTCATGGGTGGATCCAGCATTAAGCACTGGTAAAGGAGCTAGTGGAAGCGCCCCTTGCACACACCCCACCCATATTGCTGCCTCCCTCCTATTCTGCAGCCCTATTTCTACGCACACTGGGGTGATATATGTTACTGTACCTTTAAGGTGAATAGACTTAAGAGCAAACCAGTTCAGTTTGTGGATGCTGTACATATATGGGGGCTTGCTTTTTAATAAAATGTCTGTTCTAAATTGTTATACTGAATCTGGAACTTCACAGAGTACTAGGGAAAGAAATACATTGTGTGAAACTACTATGGAATATCTGAGAGCTCTGCATCCTTTTTCTCTCTCACACAAGGCAGCCAAGGAAAGGAAGAGGGAGACATATGATTATAAGTGAGGGATACAGAGAGGAAAATTGTGGTTTTAAACAACAGCACAGGTTTGAGTAAAGCCAGCAGGGATGAATAGGCACTGCAGTTTTAAACAACAGCAGATCGTTGAGCAGAGCAAAGAGGCCGACAGTGAGAAGAAAATTGTGGTTTTAAACAACAGCAGAGGTTTGAGTAGAGCAAGCAGAGACAGAAAAAAGGGGGAAGACACTGAGGAAAAAAGTGGCAGTTTAAAACAATGTTTCAGTACAGTAAGAAGGGATTTAGGAACAGCTCTTCTGTGTTAGCTTCCATCTCTGCTATTTCTCCCTGTTAAAAAGAAAAAAACAACTGCCCTTCCTTCCCAATCTATTGAGACCTCTCCCACCACTTGTTATGATATACCCCGCCTGGGGCAAGTTGTGAGACTGCCCCAAAAGCCAGAGCACATCAGTTGAGCACATCCCCGGCTTCAGAGAGTCCGGAGTGCAAGTAATATGTGATTGTTCCCAGATTGAAAGAAACAATACACACAGCCGATATCTAGGCCAATCTATTTTATTCCAAGTAATTGTGCAGAGACATCTCTGCTGCCAGCCCGTGTAAACGGTGCTGCCATTTCGCCGTCCGTCTTGCTTCGGGAAAAGCAGTAAAGAGAAAGTGAGTGAGCTCGAGAGCTCGGATTACAACAGTACATTCCAGGCAGGAAATAAACAAAGCATACTTTCTCACAGGTCTGTGTGAGAGATAACAGCTATACCATTCCAGCCAGCAGCTTTTGCCGCTTGGCTTGGACAGAATTCACAACACCACTTTCCTCTCTCAGCGTCCTCTTCTAGCTATGCCACTGATACTGTGCAACCTGCCTTCTTTTATGCTCCTCTGCCCCACCATAATTTCATGCAAAGCCAGGACAGCACTACAAATCCTCCAATGACAGGCTGAATGATAACAGCCTTACATTTTTTTTTTTTTTTAGGAAGAAACATTCCAGTAGATTCAGGACTGGATAACAATCCCTAACAATTCCTAGGGGAATCCACACCCATCTCTTAAAGCTGCCCATTGTGCTTTAACACACCACTGCATTTTCTCCCATGTACTGCACAAATTTCTGCAGCTAGAATTTGTTGGGCATATTTTTACAGCTTACTCATTGGAAAATCCTGCATTCTTTTCCTAGTGCTCAGAAGTGCATGGGGAGGACCACTGGCATGGATTCTCATGTGAAAAGCTTTAAGAAGAACTTTACTAACTCGCTGGATGTATGTTTATATACATTTCTATACAGTAATGCCTCTGGTTACATACCGTCCTCCTTGTGAATGCTTCGGGTAATGAGCTGCGCTAACCCAGAAGTAGATGCTCCTGGAAGCGAACTTTGCCCCAGGATGCGAGCGGAAGTTGTGTGCCAGCGACGCGGCGGCAGCGGGAGGCCCCATTAGCGAAAGCGCGCCTCAGGTTAAGAATGGTTTCAGCTTAAGAACAGACCTCTGGAACGAATTAAGTTCGTAACCCGAGGTACCACTGTAGAGCATTAGATAAGTGTTTTCCTTTTTTTATTTTTTATTCATGCAGCAACTACACAATATTTCCTTGCTTTAAAAGGGAGATTTTTAGTGTAGAAGTGCTTAAGCCTTTTCTTCTTTTACCCAGACAACTCTTCCCAACTTATTATAGTTTTAAAACAAACAAACAAATACCTGGCTGCAAAGAAAATTGTAGTTTAAAGTCTTCATGTTTGGATAAATCCACTGTCACCTTGGCCCTTGTTTTTCCTTTGTTCTCAATAAGGAATGGAATTTCTTGGGTAGAGCCAACATAAACCCCGGGAAAGCAAAATGAGTCCTTTAAAAAGAAGAAATAACAAGCGCTAGTATGACCTAGGACAAAGGTAAGCAGCTAAATCTGCTAAAAGCCATATTGAAGAAGCAACATCAAGCTGAATAGCCCACTGTTTAATACAGAATGCATGGCAGTAGTTTATTATTCTGTCCATTGCCTCACATTCTCAGCAGTTTTAAACAAAGTGGCAATATCAGCATCAATATGTATATATCACAGAATCACAGAATCACAGAATCATAGAGTTGGAAGAGACCACAAGGGCCATCCAGTCCAACCCCCTGCCAAGCAGGAAACACCATCAAAGCATTCCTGACAGGTGGCTGTCAAGCCTCTTGCTTAAAGACCTCCAAAGAAGGAGACTCCACCACACTCCTTGGCAGCAAATTCCATTGTCGAACAGCTCTTACTGGACCATTAAATATGGACCATTTAAGCCAATGTTAATGCTAAAATACATTCTGCTTTATTTAAAATAGCTTTATGTCATTAAAAGGGAATCTTGGGCAACAGCCTTATTAACTGGTTTACAAACTAAGGTAGCTGTCCCTTATATTTTCATAATATAGTAAGCTCACTGACACCAAGCAGGTCTGAGTTAGCACCTGGATGGCAGGCCACCTGAGAACGCTGTATGTACTGCTTCTCAAGTATCACTGTGGAACAAAGGCTGGATAGAAATGAAACATTTAGTTTAGTTATTTAAAATAATTTTGTCTTGTCAGAGTAAAAACAAGATTACCCGGCCTCTGGACCTATGCCATGGCACTTTGCTCCCAAGGAAGAGCCCAATCCCTGGAGGGATGAGCACTTCTGCTCTCATGTTGAGGATACGCCTCCGGGAGGTAGGAGGGGAGGAGGGGGTTGGCTTTGTTAAGTGCTGGGGGGACGTTTTGGGAGAGAGGAGAAGCCTCCAAATTATTCTCTGGTTCATGGTAAATTTTGATCTGAATTTTAGAAGAATTTGGGGGCTTAAAAAGTTTCCATCTCCTTTGAATAAGGTTTTCACCACCGAAGTTTGGAAAAGTTTGCCAACATCTCTACATATTTTTGTAAGTAGTACAATATTTTAGCATAAACACACAGCTAAACCATTCTTTGTTTTCAGCTTCTAAACACCTACATAAAAGCACAATCCAGCCTACGTTAAACACATTTACGCCCATGCTTAAATCCCCCCATAAAATGAGGACAGAAAAAAGTGCCTTTTTCATTGATGATGCCCTAGTTCACTTACACAAAAGAGATACACAAAATCCAATTCTATGTATCTAATACATATAAAGTAAGTTCAGTGAAGAATGTCACATATTTACCATACTGATAGATATGTCAGGAACATCTACAGATCCACCAATCCTAAGTTCCAAATATTTTGCATGCCGGACAGCTATCTAATTAACAGAAAAAAAGATAAAACAGTAATATATTTTGCCAGTATATCACCCTTGCAAAGCAATCTTTCTAATATGGAACTTCCATGCTCAATTATATTAATACAAAGCATTTCAAAAACTGTTTTCTAAAATGCAGCTGATGATATTGATGTAGTTTAGGTGCACAGTACGAACAATTGCAAGCTAAGATATCAAATAGTGCAGCCATTGCTGAAGCTAAATTTGTCAGAATGGGTTTTTATGTTTACAAATTGATGCTACAAATTTATGTTTACAAATTGAGAATATGGAAGACAGCATAGTGGGAAAGAGTGAAGTATGTATTTGGTCTGGAATAAGCAAACAAATCACTAGTACTTGGCCTTAACATCTAGTTATGCAAAGGCCATTATCCCAACAAACAGTACTGGCTAAGCTTGTCTTTACAACTGGAGTCACAGGGTTCGGGAGTGACTCTAGAAACCTATTTAGTCCAACCCCAATCTCATTACATTCTGGTTTTGAGTTAGAAAAGTGAAATATACTCGGAGTCCAGTGTGAATTTCATGCTCTTTATTCAGCTCCTAGTAGCAAGGAATGGATGTTTCCCCAAAACGTCTGCTATAAATACATTATTTACACAATGGGCCCCATGTGATTGGCTAATTCCGGGATACTCCTATAGGCCAATCAGGTTGTGGATTCACTTCCACCTGGAGCTGGATTGGGTGGCTCCTGCGGACCAATCAGACTGCTGCATTCTGGATCCTATTGTTCTAGGACCAATCAGACTGCTGCATTCTGGATCCTACTGTTCTAGGACCAATCAGACTGCTGCATTCTGAATCCTATTGTTCTAGGACCAATCAGACTGCTGCATTCTGGATCCTATTCAGCTCAGTACTGTACGTAACAAAAAGCATGGTATTGGTAGTTTTTAAAAGCCATCCCATTAGGAAACAGTGCAAATACAACACTCCTGTTCCCTTTAACCATGATTAAAATATGAGGAGAGGGCAGTGGAACCATATGCTCTTAACTTGTATCTCCTCTCCCTGGTGTAGGAAGCCTGCCTGGAATGACTGAGCTCAGGTGATGCTTCCTCTCCCTCCCTAGTGGATTAGACTGCTTGATTCAAGTCAAGTCATGGAACATAATTCCTATCTCTGGGGTCTCATTGTCCGAGAAGGATTTCACTAGCTGGGATCTTCCAGCATAGTTTCCTGATATCCCCCATTTTAATTTTCAGTTCAGTTCCTACTTTGCCACCTTTCTTCGGTCACCCTCTGGACTGGTTGCCTTTTGAGACCTTCTCCCACTCAACTTTCTAATCTTTCATGCTCTTCCTGACCCTATTTTGAGACTATTATTTTTCAAGGCAAACCATCCCTTTAATCATCCTCACAGAAGCTGAGGATTCTATTGTTGACCGTTTTATGTCCTCAGCAGATATAATCTGAATTAATATTTCATTGCATCACAGCTCAGCCAGTCAATGCAATCTTAGGCTTCACAAGCATTATTCCCCCCCCCCCAAAAAAAGTATTTGCATATCAAAATATGAGTATTTTTTAAAAGCCAAGCAAATGTTTTATAGTTATTCAATATGTTAATACCTCCACTCTGCTATCGAATTTCATTAATGCATTTGGTCTGAAATAGATGTTGATTTCAGTGTGTCCTCCAACAGGTACTACACCCTGAAAGGGAGATACAATCATTCCAGGAAGAGGATTGGCATCAATGACCTGCCAAGGAAAACATAAAATTTTAGGTTTCTCTGCAAATATATTCTCACGTCTATTTCCTGCCTTCCTGATAAAATTTTCAAAGCAGATTACCAAAAATAAAATATACTAACAATAAATATATCTCGCATCCAAAACTCAGAAGAATTAAAATACCGGTAAGCACAAAACAAATGATTCAGTTAAACAAGAGGAATAATGATAAAATGCCTTCTGGAATAAAAAGGTTCTGAATGCCTATCTCATACAATGTGGGAGAAATACCATCTCGTATAATGTGGCCTGAAATACCATTTTTGAGCACTCCAGCAGCTGTAGATTTGGGGTATGGAGGCAAGAACACACAGCAATATGCACAATGCTATCCACTTTAGGTACACCTCACCTGAAAGTATGCATGGTTATGTCCTACATTTTGGAGAATGGCTGTCTTGCAGGTAGTCAAATGCAGAGGAGCATGATTAAAGGTGATCCTTTTTTCCTTAAACTGAACACTGGTGGTGCCAAGCTAATATCGAGAAAGAAAACCAAATAATAATAATGCATTACCATCAGTGCACTTGTTCCAGCACACATTCAGATTCCCATGACTTCATGGAAGCTAGAATGTGAGCATGAATAGTTTTTAAGGAAAAGGATGTTAGATTTTTTTAAATCAAGAAAAAAATCCACTGTTTCCCTCAATGAGAATGGTACCTTGGCACACCTGCAGCACGGTTTTATTTTAATGTTCCATAGTTAATTCTGCTGCAGTACAGATTTCATTTTACTTATTTAAAGTCGTCATTTTGAACCAGAGTTAGGAAGCTGCCTTACATCAAGTCAAAACATTAGCTCCATCTGGCTCAGAATTGTCAATGCTGATGGGCAGGACTGTTCAAAGTTTCAGACAGGGGTCTTTCCCAGCCCATCTGGAGACATCAGAGCTCTCACCTGGGACCTCTGACTTGCAAAGTATGGGGTCTACCACTGAGCTACAGCCCTTCTCCGGAATCATGTCACAGGCCACATGGAAAAAGTACTAGCCATATAGTAAAAGATTCCAATGTTACCTTTGCCAAGCATTTTAGTTTAAGGGTTTTTCCCTGATGCACACACAAATCAAATTCTCCTCTTGTTGGAGCAGAGAAACTTGGGTGCCAAGACACTTCACACTCTAGATCTTGACAGGCATCTACGACACCTAAATTAATAAAGAAAATTAATACATTACAGCTGCTAAAAATGTAAAGATTATGGAGGGTGAAAAGTAATTGGGAAACCTAGCTTAAATCCTGCTCTCCAAGTCTCAAGTTTGTAAATACACATTGTTAAGAAATACTATTATAGAGTCTGGGCTTCAAAACCACAAAAACTGGCATAGTGTACGAAAGTAAAATCTTAACTTGTCAAACTATTCCACATTTGATTAAAAATAGGATCTGAATTAATCAGGCAATGCTCCAAAGCCAACCTGTTGTATTTCAAAGACTTAGGCAACTCTGCTAGGTTAGTCGAAACAAAATACTGAAGAAGTGTGCATGCACACAAAAGCTCATACCAATAACAAACTTAGTTGGTCTCTAAGGTGCTACTGGAAGGAATTTTTTTATTCTTTATTTTGTTTCGACTACGGCAGACCAACACGGCTACCTACCTGTAACTCTGCTAGGTTAGGTAAACGAAGAAGAACAAAAAGAAACCCTCCAGCATTTTTATTAGGTGACTGCTGGCCATAGACAGAGGGTAACAAGCCTTTCTGTTTCATTGGCTGCTTTCTGTGGAATGTAGTTCTCACCTTTCCTGATACTTAAAAGCCTTTGATTACTTTGGGGGGGAGAGACAATAAAAAGGTTGGGTATTCATATTATTCTGCTTAGCAACACAAGCTATATGATGCTGGACCACAATCTTAGCTATGTGGTCATGGCTCAAAAAACATACTGAAAGGCAGCAGAGTAATTATAACCGGTTAGTCAACTAAGATGTCATTAAACAAGTGGCAGCCCTGATTTTTAACAGTTCGTCAGGTTAGTAACTGACCTATGTAGTTAGTGTCAGACCACAATATGGAAGACCTGGGTAGACTTAGTTGGTAGAGCACAAGACTCTTAATTGTAGGGTTGTGGGTTCAAGCCCCACGTTGGGCAAAAGATTCCTGCATTGCAGGGGGTTGGACTAGATGACCCTTGTGGTCCCTTCCAACTCTACAACTCTATGACTCTATTAGGACCACCTCTCAGTCTAGCCTATTTCCCTGGGTTGCTGCAAGAATAAAATGGGCAGTGGAAGAACCATGTATTTTTTGGTTCTTCCACTCCCATCTTTTGGGAGAAAGAAAATGTGGGAAGAGAAATAAATAAAGGAGTACCTTAAATACCTGCAAACATATCTGCCTCCAAATTTTAAACAATAGACCTACTCACTTCTGTATAGACTTTCCTTTTGAGGAACAGTGGCCAATGTGACAGAGGGCTTCCCCTCGCCCTCCTTCAACACTTTAAATATCAGATTGCAGCATATGCCCATCACATGTTACTTTATTTTATCGCTGCTTGAAATAGTCCCATAATATACTCTACCTTGCTCTGGGCATATGGAAAATGCCATTCCTTCCTCTGTAATTACAGGCTTCCATGTGAATTTTGCAGGGCAGTTTCCACGATTGTATAGTGTCACTGTTGTTCTAAATCCAGTTTCTGCTAAGTAGCTAAAGGCAGGATTTAAAGTCAGTTCCCTTGTAGACATTTCCAAAGCAACAGGTACTACTAATGCTACCACTAACACATGTCCAGTGTGATGCTGGTTTACTGAATACACGAAAGACCTGTAATGCAGAAGAGATTGCATGTATGATATTAAAATGAAACATGTGATGAAGACGATCATAAAAACATGTTAATTCATATATATTTTTAAATACTTTGCAAAAGTATATGCTAGTTGTGAACAAATACTGGAACATCTTAAAAAACTGGGCTTTGTAAATTAACAAGACCCCTTTTCAGAAATAGTAATCTATTTTAAAACCTGCATTACTTAAAAGGATCAAGAGGAAGTTTTTTAAAATAAAATCCAATGCAAATGCTTTTAAGTGTGCATAGGATTGACACCTAAATGTTATATACACATATACCGGTACATATACATACATACATACATACATATATGTGTGTGCGTGCGTGCAGGTATGTATCTATGTGTGTGCATGTGTGTGGGTACGCTTATACAGTGACCAGGGCCATAGCTAGGGGGTGGTGAGGTGGGCCCCTGTCAGGGGTGCAGGCAATTGGGCTCTGTATCGTTCCAATTTTAGTATATGTGCTGCCGAAGCGAGCACGCAGGCAATTGGGCGCAAAATCAGCTAAAAATATGTCCATAAATATAAATACCCGGTATCAATTATTGCCTCAAAAGAAATGGTTTCAAATAGAGGGTGAATTGAATGGGTGGAGGGGGGGTTGGAGGAGAGGTGGAAAGAAGAGCTAATTTGTTCATGGCTAGGGGGCGCAATCTGGATGGTTCTGCCAGGGGCACAAGATCACCTAGTTACAGCTCTGATAGTGACATCAACACGGAACTTTATTTGGTTCCTGCCTTTAAAAACAAGTCATGCCATTTGGTAAAGGCAACATGTATAAAATAACTGTGCAAAGATCAGCTTGCTTTTCAATTCACAGTTGTACCTCCCCCTTTCCTTTTCTTTGTTAAATTTAAAAATAAAATAATATTATTTATTAAAAAAAGACAAAATGCATAAGAACCCTTTCCTCCCTCAGAGTGCTTTACTCAAAAAGTTATTTCCCCCGCTAAAAAGTCAAAAAGTTTTACTTTCGAAAGTTTCCCAATTTCTTGTTCTCAAACACAACTGGAATATAAGTCTTCGTAAAAGGTGGAATGACGTGAGACAAAGGGCTGGTCTGTTGCAGTTCCTCACTTTCAATTCCTACTTGTACCCAGATATGGACTGGGAGATTATTCACCAGATGCATTTTTCTGGTAGATGTAGAACACACGCAAACCTCTCCAAAGTCAATGGTAGAGGGGCCTGAAAAGAATGGAAAGGAGATGCGACTGTAGAATTTTTTTTTAAAAAAATGGCTTTTTTCCTATTGTGAAGAATTAGGATCAGAATTTATAATTAACTAATTCTATCACCATATATTTATTTATACCCCAACTTTTTCATTGACAGGGACTCATGGCAGCCTACAGATAAAAATAAGAACAGCTAAAATATAGGGGGGGGCAATCCTTAAAAAAACACACAAATCAACACTGATATAGTTGTAATTCTATACATAATCTATCTATACACACAAAAATAAAATATATTAGAATGGCATAGTGTGTATATATATATATATATATATATATATATATATATATATATATATATAGCCTTTCTTTACAGTCACTATTTTTTAAACCAATACATGATTTTTGTCTCTTGTTGTGTTTAAAGGAAGGAGAAACTTTACCAATGAATATTTGATGAAGCTGCTTCGGTGTCAAAATTAAACTACAGTCTTCAATCTCTTGTGGCGAAGTTGGTACAGGGTTAAGCCCGTCACCCACCTGTAAAAATGAACAACAGAATAACCACATAATATCTGAATGTGTTAGGTTTTTCTTCAAATGTATTGAACACAGTCCATAGAATCTGGGTAAGCAAATAAACAGTAGGACAGGTTTATGAGAGGAAACATATTACGTCGGCTGACAGCTCATTTCCAGGCAAACAGGAAGGCAGAAGGCAACACTCACATGCATGAGATGTTGGGCAGTGTTTATCGACCAACATTTCGAAAAGAAGTTTACAATACGCACCAAGGGAGCATGGAAAAGCAGGGTGTTTCATGGGTCAACATTCATTATCACAGACCCTATACAAACTTGTCCATACTTGTACAACTAGTACACACTACATATACAACTGCATTGTGTATCTGGGGAGGATAGACAACATCTTCACCAGAGGTATTATTAATAGTATTAAAAGCTAGAAAAATGAGATCCTCCTGCAAAGGAAACACTACCAGAAAAAAGAAAGATACCAGAACCACAACAAGGAATATTTAATACACAAAAAAATCTTAATATTCAGAAGTCATTAGGGGGGAAAGAGGCTGCAGTTCTGAGTGTGGAATCCTAAGCGCACTTTTCTGGTCGCAATCACACTGAAATTAGCAGGACTGTTGAAGAAACATGGATGGGATGAGGCTACATGATATTTTGAGAAGCTGTAAGTAAGCAAGATCATCTTCAAACGTATTTAGCTTACCTCTCTGGCTGAAGTTTTAGATTTTATTTCTGCTAACTGTTGACTAGTTAATAAGCTATCGATACTTCTCCTTACACAAGCAACCTCTTCCTCCGGTTTCTCCTCCTGTAAAATTTTAACACTTGGAGATTTCAAGCCTGATGCTGGTGTTAACCCAATATCCACAGGATTATTAAGTGATTTAAAGATCCTATGAGTTGGAAGTATGGAGAAGAAGCGACATTCAGCTATTAAGTAAATGCACTGCGAAAAGTCACAACATTTTGAGTACATATTTTGATTCATTTAATTCACTAGAGAGAAACATTTCCCAATGCAAGCCCTTATATTAAATACTAACCTACACCAAGCTACCTTTTAATTATAAAGCCTGTCACAGTGCATATATTTCAAACGTATCTTCCTCAAATTATTTGGGATAGATAGATACCGGTAGATCTCAGAGTCCAAGGCAGTTTGTGGTGGAGGAAAGGAGGGAGGAAGAGTAACCACACATGACAAGACAATTAGCTGACACTGGAGGAAGCAGCTGATCACCAGGGACTGCAATCTGAATTTCTAAATGTCACTCACGTGGGATTCATTGTTCTCAAACCCATTCAGGTACATAGAATTATTCTCAACCTCTAAGTCACCTTTTCTATACATTATTCATACTAGGATTTGTAGCTTTTTAGAAAAACGAAGAATAAAACTATAGTGCAATAAATCTGGAAAGTGATTGAGCATTTTGGCAGTTTATTTGGAAGCAATGTTTACCGAGCAGCTTTTTTCTGCAAACGATGCTGTCTTAAACTCTGAAGATAGCTTGCATAGTAATCCTTATTCCCTTGCTTTTCCAGTTCTTCAAATAACGTGTAAGAAAACTCTGGATCCAAATAATTGTATCTGGCAACCTTTGTGAAAATAGTCCTAAATGTGTGAAAAGAAATGCAGCCTCATTAGAGCAGGAGCAATTTAAATGTGTGCTGGATACTGAAAACAATTCCACTTTTGCTATATAAATAAGTTACTCATACCTCCATTATTCTACTGATCATTACTAGCATTTGACCTTGCCAAGACAATCCTAACATAGAACTGTTGCAATTTGATTTGAAAAAAGGGGAAATTGTGGGTTGGGCCCAGAGTTCCACTCTACATTGGAGGTAGGAGGAAAGTAAGCTATCTTTGCAGATTCCCCCTTCTACTGGGCCTCTTCAAAAGCTGCTCCCGAGAACTGGGGGCCATTCTGAAGCAGCATGCAGTAGCACCAGTGGGGTGGGTTGCAGAGAGAATATTGCCCCTTTCTCCCCTGAAGAAGAAGCCCTTTTGTTTGCACAACCATCACTCTAATCCAATATTAGCAAAATATATTTCAACACAAACAGTAACCACTTGCACTTGAATTCGGATTCACTATATATTTAATTCACAGGGACAAACATTAAAGGCTACAAAATCAAATATTTAAAATAGCACCCAATATCACAAGAGATTTCCATTCATGCAATGAATCTTCCCCCTTTCTCTCCTCTTCCCACTGCCTAAAATAATCTGGCCTGGGCAGTTAGGGCGGCTATTTGGAACAGATCTGAGGGCACTTGGAGAGTGACATGTGGGAAGAGAGGAAAGGGATGTCCTGTTGCACAAGCAAAAACCTGTTGTGCTATACGATGGGCAGTCTTTGATGTCACCTTCAAGGTGATATTTTAATTATTGTTCTTGTTAGGGACTGGCTAGATGAGGAGGAGGGGTGGGAGGTACCAGCTGGGGAACCCCCAAGGGGAGCCCCAAAGGAGGAAGGCTTGGAGCCCAGTGATTTGTGGTGGTGACATTGGGAAATTGAGGAGAGGTCAGAGGGAGACTGGGGAGAGGAATGGTTGAATGCTGAAGAGGCAACAGGCTTTAGTGAGCAAAGGGAGCCTCTGTGACAGGCAGCAGCTCAGACTCAGAGGCTGAAGAAGATGGGGGAGGTCCTCTGTTGACTCCACAAACACACAGGGCGATGCGTAGGGCAGGGCAGGGCAGAGATTACAGGTTCCCCAAGGTAGTTTGAAGCTGCTTGGGAAGCATTCAGCAGAAAATGAGACCTAGAGGAAGTAAAAGGCAGGGACCATCAGTCCTGGCAACTGCCCTATAGTGTCAAGTCCTGTTGGGAGGTATTGCTAAGCTGTATGCCATTTTCTTAAATAAAGAATTAACTACACTGCTTAATTCTGCATCTTTTTACTGACCTGCATCTGAACCAGCTCTGACAGTTATAAATCATTGTCGCCTTTTCAATATTACCTGTAATCCTTATGTAGTTCAGCAGGTCTTATGCTGGCTTGACGATCATTAGGAAAAGCTACCAATGCATTGCTCAATTTTTTTTTTATCCGGTGGGCATGCATTAGTGACCGATCTGATTTAAGAAGTGCCACTGGAGCAACATCAATGGTTTGTTCCTCCTTCCTAGCTACAAATACTCCCACTTCATTGGTAATCTGTGGTGTTATACCTTAGTCAGAATTTAAACAAAAAGAAATTATATGTGTATCAGATATCATCTTTATTCCCTTGATTTGCAGAAAACTCAATTCCTAAAACAACATTTTTTTTCCTAAAAATGAAGGACTAAATTCCTAGACTAGTTTTATAAGTGTGCTTATATGAGTTATTATATAGGGACAGCTCAGGACATTTTGCTGCCTGAAGCAAAGAACTTGACAACAACCCTCCCATTCCACACTGAGAAGCTGACTGGACTGTGACAGGTGGATTTTACTTCAACACTGCCATCCAGATAATGTCCTCTGCACCTCAGGTAGGAAGCTAACTTAGGAGTACAGGGCAGTGCAGGAAGGATACACAGCTCTATCACCCAGCAAAGAAAAATTGGAGGAACAGACAAGCTGCATCCCAGCATGTGCCACCTGAGGCAATCGCACAGCACATCAGCAAAATGACCAGGGAGGAGCAAAGTGATCTCTACCAAAGTGTGCACATTTGCTCATTCATCCAAAGTCAGTGTGGGAACTTGTGGCCCTCCAGGGACTCCTGAAGTACAACTCCCTTCAGCCCCAGCCAATGGCCAGGAAGGATTTGAGTTGTAGTTTAGCAGCATCTAGAGAGCCACAGTTTCTTCATACCTCATACCTGTGTTAATCCATGGTTTGGTTTAGCATTACATGTGAAAGAGGGCAATGGCGGGGATCAAAGAAGACCACGCACATTCTGAATGCAACAGGTATGAGTTACCTGACAGAACTCTCAAATTGCTCTTTAAAAGCCTCCATTCCAGCTCAAGAAAAGAGTTTGTCAGTTAGGCCTGGTCCTGACCTTCAAGGTCACTTCTCCACTGCGGCAGGTGTAATGTGCTGGTGGGCAGGCAGATGGGTGGAGAGTTAGATCCACAGGTGGAGACTAATCAAACATAAACTCCTCTCAAGAAGCTTTGAGTTTCAACTAGAACACTCAAGGGAGCCCAATTCATTTTCAGGGCGTACAGGAGGCTGCTTACCCATCCCTAGCCACGGGATGACATGTGACTAACTTGCTACTTCACCAATTACCATTATCAGAGCATTTGAACCAATTACTATGCCAAAGTCACCAAATACTAGTTCTAACATTTCAGCCTCTGTCTACCATTTGTCTGAATTCTCCCATAAAAGAACTGACAGAAATGTAATTTCAAACACATTGAAATTGTAGCCTCTTTTTCTTACTAACTTACCAAGGTTGGGTTTCAGAACCACTTCACTGGTTACAGAGTTGCACACACCAGAAAAAAATAAGTATATCTGATGGAAAGATTTCATCTTCAGTGCTGGTAAGCCATCTTTTTTTGCCACTGGACCAATGATATCTATCACCTGCTTCACTGTGAAGGTTCCTATGTGACGTGGAATAAATGAAAATAAAATATCCTAAAGACAAAAATAAATAAATAGACGTTTAGGGATTTTAAAATATTACATCATGCTTACTCATTGTTTCTTTTTTAAAAAACACCAGCATGTTAAATTCCCAGCATTCAAATAAATAGTTTTCATTTCTTGAACTTTAGTAAAATTCTCTTAAACATCCCTATCCAACTTCTTAGGCTTCACAGTCTGTTGACTGCTTCATACACTATACAGCAAGCATGGTTCCTTACAATGTACTTGAAGACTACAATTCTGTAACCGTTTACCCAGGAATAAACCCACTGAACTTGACAGGATTTGCATCTGAGTAGATGTGTAGAGGCCTGTACTTTAAGTGTATAAACAGGAATTGGGAGAGAGAAGTTGATGAAACAGAGACCAATGGTTGCCAATGAGCAGAAGGACAAGAGAGGCTCAGGTGGCAAAGAGAAAGTTTGTGTGTGTTGCTAAGATGGCTCAGTAAAAGGATTCAGCAAAGGCAGGTTCTCACAAAAGGCCAAGAAAATGATTATTTTGAAGATAAAGAACTACAAAAAAGAAGGCAGCAAAATAGGAGTGGAGTTTGGCAGCAGATTAGGTAGACAAAATAGAAGGAGAGGAGGAAATAAGGGAAGATGCAACCAGATATATGTGGCTTTAGAAATAAGGAAGATAAGTTGAGGTGGAGTTTGACAGGCAACCAATGTAAGGAAGAAGGGTAATGACTGCTAATAAAATAGAGTAATAAGCTTAGTGTAACAGGTGCATTCTCATTATATACTCATGGAGGGTTATGGATGAATGGATGGGTTGAAAGAAGGTGGCTATGATAGATGGCTTTAGCCAGAGAGAGGAGAATGTTTCTCATCTATGTATGTAAGAGTAAATGGTGCTTCTTGTGGATAAGAGATGGATGAAGTAACAATTCTGTAACTGCTTTGAAGCAGGACGACAAGAGAAGCAAAAAGGAGTAAAATTTCATGCATCTCAGAAACAGTCTCTCAATGACAAGGGGGTGTCATTATACATCTTTAGGCGCCAGGCAAAAATGTTCTGCTTCAACTAGGCCTTGGGCTGATTAATATTCTACAGCTTTTTTAATCTGCTTGTAGGGGGGAGTGTTCTTGTTTTGTTTTTGTTCTATTTATTTGTGCTTTTATCTTGTATTTTTGTCTTGTGAACCGCCCTGAGCTCTTTGAAGGGTGGTATATAAATTTAGTAAATAAATACTTTAAAAAGCAAGCTCTATTTTTTTTTTGTTTTATTTTAAGTAACAATCATTAATGCATGCCATCATTACAGTAATACTGCTTTAGCAGCAACTTAAATTTATGTTATTGTACTACGCAACACTTCACAATATAAAGCACTTTGAAAGTTAACTACATATATGCCGCGTAAGAAGAAAGAAAAATACAAAGATAGTACCTGTATAGACTTTGCTTTTACTTTTCCCTTTTCAGGATAAATATTATAATGTGCAATCTTACGAAAAGCAAATGATACCGGAAGAATATCACATTCATTTTTGAGCGTGCAAACAATATCTGTATGTTCACCCATGTAACACTCCGCAAAATTAACAACTGGTCCTGGTCTGAATGTCAGAATGACTGGAAGCCCTGAGCCTATCAAACCCAACTCAACCCGATGACGATTCTTCTCTGTAAAAAGCATTGAGATAAAAGGATATGCTATAATTTACAGTGGAAAGATGGACAATATAGCAACCAATTTACTTATAGATAATGAAAGACTGTCTTCATATAATTTGCCCGTTTTATATGATTAAGTCATACATGTATCAATGTAGTCTGCTACCTCCTGAAATTTGAGGCAAGACACATTGTATGATAAATGCACATAAAATGCCCAATTGTAATCAGATTTAAAAAAATTAAAAAAAAGATGGCGCAAAATCATCATAAAACCCAAGCCACTAACAGCACATGCCTAGCTTCCAAAAGTCATTGCTTTCTGAACATACATGGGCTCAAAATTTGACGAGTATCCAGGATAGAAAAGTGTCTTCTTTGTGGGCAGCCACCAAGCATAAGAGATTGGTGAAAACACCTGGGGAAATTCCATATACTATTACAGACCCCAAACGTATGAGTCAGATTCCTGCAGGATAACCAGCCCTTCAGCCAGAAATCAGTGGCACTGAAGTAAGGAAGTAGAAAACCTAGCAGGTTCTGGAGGTCTGCCTTGTCATGCTAAACCTAACCAGAAGTCCTTACATGGTAAGAATAATGTATGATGTCATTACTGCATGCTGGTACCTAACAGCCACTACACCTTTTGCAGCCAGCACAGAATTAATTTGGCTCTCTCAGTCATCCCTAAGAAGTCATCAAAGGAGGAGAGATAGCAAGGAATGCCTGATCCCTGACATGCAGGCCACAGAAGGCGCCGAGACCCTGAATGATTCAACATGTGCACAGAGATTCCTCCTCACCCCTACCCAAGCCTTCTCTCAGAAAATGCCAAGGGGATCCTTTCTTGGAGTGAAACATTTTTGGTGAGATGGCCTTCATCACAGCAAAACATGGCAGAGGCACAGGCACACTCTCTCAGCCATCTTGCCCAAAATGTCTTGCTCTGAGGAAGGACGCCCTTGGCCCTTTCTCCGAGTGAGGCTCAGGCAGGGAAGAGGTAGAGGTGGAAAGCCTTGCCTCTTCAGGGAGCTACCGTATTTTTTGCTCCATAAGACGCACTTTTTCCTCCTAAAAAGTAAGGGGAAATGTCTGTGCGTCTTATGGAGCGAATGTGTGGTCCCTGGGGCTGAACTGCCCAGGGGCAAAAGCAGATCGTGCTTTTTTAAAAAAAAGAGAGAGAAGGGGGTGTTGAAAGGAAGCTCGCTGAGCAGCTGCTCAGCAAACAATCAGGGAGAGAGATAATGGAGAGAGATTCCAGCCCCGCCTCCTTGCAGAGGGAGGCTGTTTCCCCAGCTACATGTGACTGGCTGATTAGATTATCTGTCTGGAAACTGTAGAAATGGCTTCCTGGAGCTGCAGAACTGTGAGTTAAACCCCATATAACAGGGTTTTTTCCCTTTGCAAAGTAAGCTGAACAACTTTGAGCTGATCCTCAAAAAATGGGGCTTTTCTCCTTTGCAAAAGAAGCTACAGAAATTTGAGCTGATCCTCAAAAAAAATGGGGCTTTTCCCCTCTAAAAACTAGGTGTGTCCTATGGTCAGGTGCGCCTTATAGAGCGAAAAATACGGTAATCAGCCCAAGAATGGAGTGAGTGGGGGACCAGGGCACTAATTTGCTGTTGCTTCACTCTTGCCACCTAAAACAAGCCTCAATGTATGTAATTCACACCTACTTATCACATGCAGAGGTGGGAGTTTTCCAATTAATTTAGGTATTCAAATTATAGATTATTTTATGCAAAGCCCATTACCCTTCCTGGAAATTTATAGAGGGAAAAGTTCAGTTCTAATCCCATTCCCTTTATTTGATATTTATAAATGCCATACCATCTGTAGGTCTGTCACCAACAGCCACTCCTTCCAAGAAGTCGTTTTTGCTTCCTATAGCTTCAAATTTCAGAAAGAGGGCATAATCTTGCCTTGGTGGAGTTTTGCCAAGGTCCCCCCTGTCCCTTTTCACCATTCTGAAAAATCCACAATTACATTTATGTTTCTAAGGGGTGCAGGAGAATATATGCTGTTAATGTCTTAACAAGTTTAAACAGAAATATTAGAGCAATTAAGGTTTCTTATGCAACATCAATACAGCAACACTAATTAATGGGGTGTTTCTATAGGGTCATTACCTCACTCACTGTGCAGGATAATAAATACTTGGTTCTTGACTTCTCACTTGTCACTATGCTAAGAATGTTCCCTATGTACTAACTTCCAAATCATCTAAATATACAGCTCTTTTCATAACGCTCCATGTGAATTGATACCACCCCCCCTGCCCATTCAGCCTAGTTGCTGCTGTCACAACCCTTGAGCCTGCATAGCTTCCAATAATTCCAACTGCACCTCTTGTATTACACTTTTTCCCCTAATAGCAGGCTCTGGCTTCAGCTAGGCAACTGAGACAAGTGATTGGTCTCCAGACAGGGTATACCCTTTCCTGTCACCCACTGCAGCTGAAAGAGGGCATTCATACCCCATATTGTCTTTGAAAACAGAAACCTTTCCCATAACTAGGAGAGCAGTTAGTCAAAATAAGTTAATTACAAAAGTTAGAGGACTGCTTTTTCAGCTATGAATGAATCCTATATCAAAAAGAGAGGAGTGTATCATATTTGGAGTCAATTTCTTGTAATTGTAAACACACACACACACACACACACACACACACACACATATATATATATATATATATATATATATATATATATATATATATATATATATATTTGTGTTCTGCCCTGAGAGCTACAGGTATGGGGCGGTATACAAATTTAATAAATAATATCATTAAGTTCACATTCCATGCTTACTTTGGGCTAAAACAAATAGAGATCATCATTTTCTGATCAGGCTGTAGTGTTCCTTCATTGGGAATGCAGTCAATCAGAGTGGAAACATCTTGTTTTGCTTTTCCATCAGTGTAATGTAAATCTTTTAAAACAGCATTGGTACTCTTCCGAATATCTGTGCCCTGCAAGACAAAGTGAGGTATAAAATATATTAAAAGCCACTCAGTTTTCTCGGTTGTTAATGCTGGTCTTTTCAGGCAGAAAAACATTATGCATATTGAATAAGCCTAGACTGTATTATATAAAAAAGCAATAAAAATAAAATATCACAGAGTCTAACACTGAAAGAGTGGCAAGGAAAAACTGCCATTATTTGAAAGAAACTTGTCCCTAGCACTAGATCCCTCCTAGTTTGTATTTACTGGACATACGTGGTATTATATAGCTTTTTTAAAAAAAAATAAAAAATAGTAAGAACTTTCCACAGAATTTTTATGCCCTAGCAAATATGCATCTTTATGACAGATGGAGGATGCAGGAACCCTGAGAGGATGCAGTTTGTGCTCACACAAAAACATGCATAACAATTTCCCCATGGAGTCCTTTGGTGTGTTCACAATGCTACAGTAAAATTGTTTTTCCTCTGGTACCTTTCATAGCTCTTTCCCTCTTAGCTGTTCACAGCAGCAGACTTCATTTCATTTCACCAGGGGGTGTTGACAGGCAGGGATGCCTTTACCCTATGCAAAGGTGTTCACACTTTGGTTGGAGATAAATTAGGAGTGACTTAAGGACCCCAATTGGTGTGAAGCTGGTTTATTTATTACTTATTTATTGCATTTCTATCCCGCTTTTTTCTCCAGAGAGCTCAAGGTGGCATACAAGATTCTCCCTGTCCTCATTTAATCCCCACAAAACTTTAATCTCCCAGGTTATAGTCCAACACTAACCACTACACCACACTGGTTCTCTCCAACACACGTGTTGAGAAACAACACATCAAACAGTAATAACAAAGTACAGACTATATGTCCATTTTAGATGACATCACATGAACATCAATAAAAAGTCCAACACAGGAAACACAGTAAGTGCACAGTAAACAGGAGTGTGAACACAGGCCTTGTTGACAGAGGCCAAGCCCGACAGCATAAGGGTAATGGGAAAGGTTTGGTTCTATCACACTATTAGGCCCAAATGCAGCGCTGTATTTTTCCACACACAAGTGTTTTATTTATTCGTTTTTCCTTTCAACTTAATGACCACTTCCCATAAAACACCCTGAAGCTATTTAACAATAAACACACATATTAGAAACCATGTCAAGTCCAATACAGATAAGAATAAAATGTCCACTTAAAAGGCTTTAGAAGGAAAGTAGGTCTTCAATAGACACCAAAAAGATAACAGAAATGGTAACTGGTAGGAGTTCCAAAGGGTAGATGCCACCACACCTAATACCAACATTGTATAGAATAACCCTTTTGATGAGATGATATCTTCAAGAGGCCCTCTCCTGCACAGCACATTCATCAGTTGGGCACATAAGGGTGAGAGGGTATACTATTACTACTTTTTGCCCACCTTTCAGAGATGGCACACATTTGCAATGCACATTCTGCTTCTTGTTCATACTACAGTGTGACACAATGCTGTGAGAGCTGGTGTCAGTTCTATCCCTGCCCTTGGTAACAGGTGTCTGCAGAACCCCAGGTGATCTCTTGTCCCTAGTGGGCAAGTTACTCAAAGAATTCCATTGCCATCTTACATCCCTGGACTCCATTCTCTTTTTGCTATATACTGTATTGCCTTTTCTCCCTTCTTCCTCAGTCTCTCATATTGCATATTCCACCCCACCCCATCTTTCCTTATACAGTTCTTCTGTTGATGCCCCTTGTACAGTTTCCTTTCCTGCTAGCTTTTTCACCCTTCTCTCTTTCTGGCGAGCCACTAGCGATGGCAGCCCCAGACCTTTCTGTCCTATTCCTCTTTCTCCTTCTTGTGAGAAACTGAGCCACATCTTTTCCCTCTACCTACTTCTTCTTGTTCCCTCATAAATCTCTCCTCGTCCTCCAGAGCGCCCTGGTTTCTCTGCTTCTATGTTTTTCCTCTGTCACTTCCATCCCCTTCCATCTTCTTCCCTGTGAGACCTGGCTCAAGCACTCCCACATGCTGACCTCGATGCTCTTTGTATCCTTCCACCCGCACAGTTGGAAGAGATACATATAGATAAGAAAAACACACAATATTGACTGAAAGAAAAACTCTTTTACAAGACTACAACTATGGAAGGGAAACCCTGCTGAAAAACAGATAGAAAAGCAGGAGTAAAGTCATCAGGTTACATTTGAAAAGCTTTTAAAAAATAATTCAAAAAAGGTTTCCTTACCATCTCTGCACCAACAGCATTATCTTGCAGGATTGCCACCCAATCCATGGCCTCTGGGCTTTTATTATGAAGAACAACTTCTTCAGTCTTGGTGGTTCCAAAATAGACACATCCAAAATTGATACATTTTATTTTGTTTGATGGAGGTACACCCAAAAGCTCAAGAATTTGCTCCACTATATTGGCTTTGATGGTTATCTGAGCTTTGGGCCGTCCCTGCAATTTCACACTTTTGAGTAAACAACAGGTAAGAAGGAACAAAAGGGGGAAATATGAACAGATAAGAACTATGTTACAATAGTGTATTAATCTTATGAACTCAGTATTTTACTATAGCATTTCTACAACACACATATTTACAGTTGAAACTTATAGAAGCTGCCTATTTCTACCATTCCAAACTGGGTTGAAATGACAGATTATTTTATTTGGAGACTAATGGTGGAATCTGCCTACGTCACTAATATATGAAAACATATTTACAGCTTCAGTGCATCCTGTCGGAGTAGACAGTGGTATCAGTGTCACACAACATTCTGAGCAGAAAGAAGACTGCAACTTACATGGCTGTCTCATTAATTGTTCTGGGTACATCTGTACAAATCTCCATATTAATCAACTGTTCTGATTTGGGTTCCACCACTCCACTGGTTGGTGCTATCAAAATGGAGACAGTTCCTTTGTATTTTATAGCAAACGTACCTACAAAATATATAAGCATATTGTGCATTGCATGTAAAATTAACTACATCTGATACATGGTAGCACAAAATGTGGGCAGAGATGCACTTTACTTCCACACCTATCTTCACATAGCAGTGGGCATTATCCTTCTACTTATGTAAACAATGACAGAAGAGAAAGAGAGTTCTTTCCAGAGGAGATAGCATTCTAAACCTAAGCTCATACAGAACTTGATTACCATTAAACCTACTGACTCAGCATCAGGATTTTATCTCATTTTTTAGCAGCTCTTTTTTCTGTCGCACAATTATTATTTTTTAAAGTAATACTGCCAGCTCTTGAAAGATAAAATCCTGATGCTGAGTCAAGGCCCAAAGGCAGAGTCCACAGAAATACTCTTGTCTAAGCCAGCCTTTCTCAATGTTGGGTCTCCATATGTTATTGGACTACAACTAGTCCTAGCTAGCAGGACTAGTGATGAGGGATTATGGGAGTTAGTCCAACAACATCTGGGGACCCAATGTTGAGAAATGCTGGTCTAAGCTATACAGATACAGCATAGGCTAACAGGACTTCTGGTCCCAAGCATGTCCTCAGGTACATGACTTCCGGGCGACACAAACAAACCTAACACAATCCAAACTCCAACTGTGCCACACACTGTGGATGACATCCAATGTATTGCAAGCAGATGTCCATTTGTGCAACAGGGCTTCTCTTTCCACACTGCCTGTCCACACTCCCAAAATCTGCTCTCTTCTCTTCCAGGTTGTAAAAACCTTGGAAGCAGGTCTTACAGTCATTCAACAGTCTGGAAGAGAAGAGATACTAGAATTCCCATTGTGCAATGAAATTGGATGTCGCCCAATGCCACAAAAGTGTGACAAACCTATGTCACAAGAACTAAAAACACATAACTCAAGTGAGCATAGCTTTAAACACTTAAAATCACAAATACTTCACATAATTAAGAACTCTTAGAAAGCAGAAAACTCCAGAGCAAATCCAACACTCCTCCCTCAGGCTGCTGACATTATTACTCCATCAGCACCAGCCTTTACATTCCATCTGCCTAACATGCTGAAAGTAAGTCCATTGGTGGGATCCCCACCAGCTGACCCTAGCAGAAACCCCCAAAACCAAGCATTTAGAGGGATCCTAAGTCAGTTTTACAGCAGTTGCCAGAAGACATAGATCTCAAACCAGACCTGATCACTGTGCTTGCCTAGAGCTGGTGCAAAGATCAGGCCCAGTCATATTGCCCTTCACTTCTTGCACAGTGAACGGCAGGGCTGTGAATGTGGCAAGAGCTCCACAGAACCACCACAGCAGGAGGTTTGGATTGCACCCTTAGCCACAGACTGCAAGTCAAATCACAAGCATGGTGTGTGGAAGCAGCAATTTGAATTCTGCCCAGTGGCGTATGCACACATACCTATTTCTCTGTCTTCACTATCCCAAAATAAAATGACATGCTCCCAATTTTTTAAAAAATTAATGGAAAATGAGGAAGGAGAGAAAAACCGTTTTTGCTACCCTTGTCTAGCAACATGTGACACCATCTAGGGCAGTAGCTTTCCCAGAAGTTGATAACCCTAGTTTGGAGTGTCTAAGAACTGTGAGACAAAAATTAATATTTCAGTATATACTGTAGTTAGGAAACCCATCAATATACCATGTTAACAGAAAAGAAATATGGTGTAATTTGCTACACAGAAAATATTTACCTGGAGATGATCCATAGTTAGTAATTTTTAGATTTTTATTAATTACGTTACTGTTTGCAATCACTGTGCCAAAATCTATCTCAGGTTCAATTTCTAGGCAGCAGCATGGGATTAATCTGGAAAACAATTGCACTTTTAATTGGCTTTCTGACATTACGTTGTTGGCTGCATTTTTTTAAGATGCTTTAGGAAAGAAAGCTTTTCTCCCATTTTCAACACACAGAGAATTTAATTATGTAATCTAATTTAGCAGCAACATCAGCAAACATAAGAGGTTTATTAAAATGTCATTTTGCTTTCTTAATTATTGGAACTTAAGGACAATTTAATCACAATGAGTTGCAACTATATTTTTAATTAGCTTGAACATCTTTGTTTCATCAAATTATAAATTCTTAAAAATGGATCTGGTCTACTTACACTTAAGAAAAAACATTGATCACAATTTAATATACAATGAGTACACTGGAATACACCAACAAATTTATAGCATTATAAAAGTTTCAATATTGTATGAGCTCATGATGACTGCTGTAACAGACATTAAGAACAATATGATTTGGGGTGAAAATCCCATATGCACGTTCTTGAAAACAAGCACCGCTGAGACTCAGTAGAACCTACTTCTAAGTAAACATGGATTGGTTCACATTACAAATCATGACTACCGGTAATTTTCCATAGAATGTGCCCATGATATAACCTAGCAGCAAAACATCACTGAGTCCTAAACCACTGTTTTAATACATTTTGGTAAAGAACTAACAAAACAAAATGGAAAGATTAAAAATCTAGTGGAAGCCACGAATAAGGATAGCAAATTGGCCAGAGTTAAACCTAGAGGGTGCTCCATGAACCATTTCTTCTGGAGGTGAAGGTTTCCTTTATAGCCCAAAGCACTTTATACTATAGCATGGTTTAACTACCTGGTCAACTTTAGTGACTTCATTTATACTACTGTGATGCATTATACATAGACCTGCCTCTGAAGACAGTTCAAAACTGCAGTTAGTTCAGAATATAGCTGCTAGTCTGATAATTAGAGCTCAAAATTAGGAACATATTATGGTGGTGCTTTGCTAACAGCACTAGTTCCCTACTTCATTTCTAGGCCCAATTCAAAGTGCTAGTTTTGACCTTTACAGCTTGGTAGATCTTCACAGCTTGGTAGATCCAGCATGGAAGAAAAGCAGGGCACAAGTGAAATAGTACAAATACAAAATACAAAAAATTATACAAATATAAATACAAAAAGCAGCACAGTAAAGGGTTGATAGAACTGCAGCCTGGGTCAAAACTCATCATTGAACTGGTAGGGCTGCTCCTGCAACAGTGGCATAATTCCTAAGGACGTCACTATCATACCTGATAGACTCCCTGCCCCCAGACCAGAACAGCATCGCTAGCTTCTGCTCATGAAGTGATACTAGCATCACTCCATCAGTGCAGAGCTCCCTGTTCCACTGAAAGGGCAGGTGAATTGTAGCCCCAAAATATAGCACTATGGGGCAGGGAGGGGCTGAGGCAAAACAGGGCCTACTGGATCCTAAGACAGCTCCACTAACACCCCTTGACAGCAGCAGGCCCAATCACAAAGTCAGCTCCAAGGTGGCATAGAGGATAATTTTGCTTGCCCCCTCCCTCTTTCCAGCCCTAACCAAGTGAGCAATGCAAATGTGTTGGTGGCTCTTACTGCTGGACACGGGTTTGGATTGTGCTATTAATTAATGCATTTAAAACGTTAAAAAGCACTAATCTAGTAATAAACATCAGTCAAGTGGCAACCCTATGTCACAAAGAGTAAAAATTGGAGCATTATCGTTTTAATAAAATAACCCATGCAGGCTGTTCTTTGGGCTAGGAGAGAAATGTCTATTGGCATCAGTTTAAGTTTTCCTCTCAGAGCACAGGGGGCAGTGTTGGATTTTTTTTGTCAGAATCATGGTCTTCATCCTGTTTACACACCCACACCTACAGCTATTTTCCCCCCCCCAAAAAAAAAATATGGACATTAATTGATTACAAGCAATAAGTATGTCGCTCGGCCCTTAAGGCCACTTCACACATCACAATTTTAAGTCACAGTAATCATATGGAGGAAATTTCACCTTGTTTTAACAAAAGTTAACTAGTGGAGCAATACGTTGAAATACCATACCCTATTAGAGGAATCTCAACTATCTTTTTTCCTATGTGAAGGAGTAGCCTGTCCTGAAGGTCTATCTCTTTATCAGGATGATATTCCACAATGGCTGTTATGTGAAGCCCAGAAGCAACAGAGTTCTTTTGATTTTCCACAATTAGTTTGAACTGCAAAAGAAGAAGAAGGAGAAGGAGAAGGAAAAGGAAAAGGATAAGAAGAAAAAATAAGTTACAGATAGGTAGCCATGTTGTTCTGCCATAGTTGAAACAAAATAAAAAAATTCCTTCCAGTAGCACCTTAGGGGGTTTTTTTTGTTTTTTTTCCAAAGAAATAAACCATTCAATTTCCAATTCAACTCATTTGATTTCAGCAGGATCATATATTCATTGCCCATCATATATTCATTGCCCATGAAATATATTTTGCTGGAAGCCGCCAGAGAGGTGGAGCAACCCAGTCAAATTGGGGTGGGCATATAAATAATAAAATTATTATTATTATTATTATTATTATTATTATTATTATTGACAAGTGATGGGCTTTGATTCAAAACACTATTCAGTAACTCTCCTGTAGCAGTTACAGGTAGGTAGCCGTGTTGGTCTGCCATAGTCAAAACAAAATAAAAAATTAAAAAATTCCTTCCAGTAGCACCTTAGAGACCAACTAAGTTTGTTCTTGGTATGAGCTTTCTTGTGCATGCACACTTCTTCAGATACATTGAAACAGAAGTCACCAGACCCTTATATATAGTGAGAGCGTGGGAGGGGTATTACTCAGAAGGGTGGTGGGAATGCATGCACACGAAAGCTCATACCAAGAAAAAACTTAGTTGGTCTCCTGTAGCAAACGCTCTACCTCTGGGTTTGTTTGGAGGGGGGGTTAACGCCCATTTGATCTGCCAAGATTTACATTGTTACGAACTTGGGGAGGGGTGTTCTGTATTTTTATTTTTATTTTTGGCAACAAGTGAAGCAGCAAAGGGGAATGGAGGGAGGAGAAACGTGCAGGCTGGGGACGTGGTCACTACTAACAGTAGCATCAGAGGGAGGTGCGTTGCGAAGGGTGCAAAGGAGCATTTTTAAAGGGGAAGGCGGGGGTTTCAAGGGCCAGTTCTCCGCTTGCCCCCGCCCCCACTGATTCCTGCCTGCCCACCTGAGGTTGTTCCGGAGGCATTAAGCGAAGAAGGCAGCTGTGAGACTGCAGGTTCTGGATGCTCAGCAGCGCCCGGTAGCGCCCTCCGGGCACCGCGTCCACGAAGCGCACCTCGGGCGGCGTAATGCGCACCCCGGCTACGTGCCACGAGGCTGCGGGGGGCTCCATGATCCTTCCGCACCCGCCACCGCCGCCCTCCAGTTCGCTGCCCTGGGAACTCATGGCAGCCTCCTGGCCAAACCAGCGCCCAGCCTGGAGCGTCCCTGTCTCCAAGGCGACTCGAGCTTCCTTCCGCACGCCGCAGCTTGGGATCGGTCACCTAGCAACGGGACTGGCGCTGTTGATTGGAGGCGAGGCTTCGAGCGAAAGTTCCGAAGCCTGTGGCGGAAGCTTCCTGGCTTACCATAGAGAGACGGAAGCGTAGAGTGGAGTTGTGCTGAGGTTTACCCAGCAAAGGAGTGTGTAAATGCAAAAATGATTTTATTAGGGCAGTGGCCACTGCGGCTGAATGCGTAACAAAAAGGCTTTGCTGCGTTGTTGTTGTTGTTGTTGTTGTTGTTGTTGTTGTTGTTGTTGTTGTTGTTCTATTGAAATCCTGTTGTTGTTTTCCCTGCTTCCTAGCAACTGATATGATAGTCCAAGGGCCGAAAAAAGTGGCATTGCTGGATCTTATAACAGCCAGCAAGTGAAAGCAGCCAGGGATGCCCTCTTTAAATCAGTCTGATTTGTAGCCACTGTTCGGTGAGGAAAATGTTGAGGCAGGGAGACTCGGGGCTGCAATCCTCACTGGGCTTGCCACTGCTGGCGGGATCCTGGCTGAAGCCAAGGAGAAGATCAAATCTATCCATTCTTAAGGAAATCAGCCCTGAGTGCTCACTAGAAGGACAGATCCTGAAGCTGAAGCTCCAGTACTTTGGCTACCTCATGAGAAGAGAAGACTCCCTGGGAAAGACCCTGATGTTGGGAAAGAGTGAGGGCACAAGGAGAAGGGGACGACAGAGGACGAGATGGTTGGACAGTGTTTTCGAAGCTACCAACATGAGTCTGACCAAACTGCGGGAGGCAGTGGAAGACAGGAGTGCCTGGCGTGCTCTGGTCCACGGGGTCACGAAGAATCGGACACGACTAAACGACTAAACAACAACAACATGTGGTGACTGACCGAAGCTCGGTATCGGAATGCTTATTTGGTATGCGAAGAGTTCCATTAAGTTATGGTCAGATGCGCCTGGGAAAGAATCCTGTCTGAAAAACTGCTGACAATTAGTGTCCACAAACCGCAATATTAAGCTAAATCGATCAATGCTCTGACTTTATATAAGGCAGCTTCCTTTGTGTCTATACCGTATACAGTATGATGATTTGAAATTAAGCACCACTGACTTATATTATTCTTCCTGATAGATAAATGTACATCCCAAACTTGCTCACCTCGGAGTAGGCACCACTGTAATAAATAGGAATTGCATTGGACTAAACATGCATAGGTTTGGATTATAGTTTTACTATGAGCTATGTAGTTTTCCCAGTTCAAACTGTTTCATCAGTTGCTGAGTCCCAAGTTCAAACACACTCAGTTTAGGAATGCTTTGTTTCTTACCTTACGAACTGGGAAGGAATGTAAGTGTACAGCATATGGTAGATGCACGATGATTTTTAGTATCAGTAAATCTGCATAAAAACTAGACTGAAAAAATGAGTTTTATAAAGAAAAATATGCAGAATATGTGTATTATAGTGCCACCTGCTGACTTCTTCTTAGTATGCAATAGCTACCTTATGTGTTTGGTGGATGGGAGAGTTGTAAATCAGCAGTTATCATACAGTGTTCTTTTGGGGAACCTTAGGAAACTGTTAAGATTAAGAAATAGATCTTTGCAGTGTGTTACTTGAGATTATTATTTTTTTATTTTAAAATGACCAGGATTGAGACCTTTAATATGAAAAGAACAAACTCTATCTCTCAGCTACTATCCATTTTTATTCTTTTTAGAACAATATTTTGCTACATATGTTAGTGAACACACCTTTGGTTTGGCTCTTATTTTGAAAAGCTCTTTTATGTTCACTAATGTATAAATCCATAGTGTGTACTGGCCATAAGCTTCTTTTAGCTCTGTGGGACTTGTGCATGCTTACAAATTAAGAAAAAGCTGTAACTGTGGAAGGGTGTGGGATTTGTTTTATTCCCATTGGCTTCGCTAGCAGCATAGAGGTGTAACTGGCCTGAGAACTTTGTCAGTGATACAAAGAAAGGGCGTAATGCTTTCTACTCGTTTATAATATGCTTTAAAAGCTAAAGGGACCCCTGACCATTAGGTCCAGTTGTGTCTGACTCTGGGGTTGCGGCGCACATCTCGCATTATTGGCCAAGGGAGCCGGCGTACAGCTTCCGGGTCATGTGGCCAGCATGACTAAGCCGCTTCTGGCAAACCAGAGCACCGCACGGAAACGCCGTTTACATAAAGAAGAATACTAGACTAAGTATCTAGAAATGCTAACCCTTGGTTGGCTTGATGGTGTGGCAACATAAGCAAATCATCTGTCTTTTAACCTGCCACATTTAAAGATTTGTTTGTTCATTTTCATAATAAATTCTGAAAGTGTTTGCTGTCATCTATGAACAAAGTATTTATTTACTGTTACCCCATAACTCAACATTCTCTGGATATTGTATGTGATTAGTTAAATTATTATGAATGCCTATACAGTATTGTCTTTGTTTGGTTTTCTTGTTTTCTTGCATTGTAGCAATATTTGATTACACCACATGGGTAGTTGGTTTAAACACTAAAATGAACTAAAACAAGAAAACCAAACAAAGACTATATTGCCATAATAGCATATATAATCACACACAGCACTTGAAAACATCCTTTCAAACCTGGGACATATCTCATTCTGTCTGTGTAGACTACTGAATTGACAAGATACAGAAGATAACAATTAACTGCTTTTCACCTGTGCTGGACTTCAATGTGGCTCTCTGAAAAGTATTTTGGGTACTGTTCATCTGTACTGTATGTGACAGAGTAATTCCAACTTTAGATCTGCTCTTAAATGAATCACTTTAGCTTCCCACATTCTTTGTTCTTATTAAGTTGTTCTATACAGTATCCTTTTCATTGATACACTTTGTCTCTCAGCTTCATCATTTGCCCAACTTTAATCATTGGCACAACCTGGCCTGTTGCTCAGGGTACAAGTGGAGTTTCTAATAAATCCATGCAATGTCTGACTTTTGAACTCATCTTTTTTTTAGCTGGGGTAGGACCAAATTACATATTGTGTTTAATGTGCAGCTACCTCTCCTTTTTATTTTATGAATTATGGTTAGGTGGGATCTTTACCTGGAATGTGGTGCATGGCAAGAGATCATTACCTCTTTCCTTCTACTCCCAGCCCCTAAAATACCTTCCGGTACAGTTAGAACACTTAGAACAAGCTTTTTAATCATGTGAGGAGGAGGTTTTAGTTCTGATTGCACCAAGGAGGAAATTAACAAGTCTTCTCTCCCTGAGCACTGCATTTCCAGTAAGAATTGCACACACACACACACACGGCACTCGTAATTAATAAAAGTTAAAAGGACAAAGTAGATGCCCACTACCTACTCAGCTTAATGCATAGTTGGCTCTCAGATGTGCAGCAAATAAAGTTTTTCAAATGTCACACAGGTTATATGTGGATTCTTACTTTCATTGTTCACATAATATATATATACTGATTTTCAATCTGTTTATAAAGCAGTTTGTAACTTAAAACCATATATGAATAATTTAACAACAGCAAAAATCCAGTGAAACCAAAGCCCATAAAACTGGTCAACAAAACCACTGAAGAAATAGGAGGCCTAAATAAGCTCAGCTTCCAAACTCCTACCTCACTTTTGTGGGTATGATTCTCTTTTTTAAAAAAAATGAATAAGAATATATCTGTTTTCTGAAAGAAATGGGATGGAATGAGTTTCCTGGGGCAACTACTGAAAGCACACTGCTTCTAGTGGGTGCTAAACAGACATCCACAAAATGTAGTACAATTGGCAGCAGGGGCCTGCAGAGCTTGTCTGAGGCCTGGGGGTTATAAACTCAAAAAACAGCCAGTCCCTAACTGGCCAGCAGGCGCTCCAAGGCCTGGGGCAAGTGTACCCAGCTGCCCCCCACCATGCACAGACCTGCTTAGCAGGATCTCATTGTTAGATCTTAAAATGGGAGACGTTCCTTTAAATACCCCAGACCATTTACAGGAAGGTTGGAGAGCCTGTGGCCCTCCAGATATTGCATACCTCCCAAGTGTCCTGCTTTAAATGGGACATCCCAGATCACAGAAGCCAATCCTAGTTTCTGTTTGGATCCTGGAGTGTCCTGTTTTCTGGTCCGGCACTCTAGCATGAGCATTGAACTAAAAAAGCGCTGGACCAGAAGGTGTGCCCCTCCTGACATCTCAGTTTTGGCACAAAATTGTTGGAGGGTATGATACTGCTGGATTCCAACTTCCATTGGCCAGCGGTAATGTGAGTTGTAGTCTAACAACATGTGGAGTGCCACAGGTTCCCCATCACGGTATAGGGATTTATAGGTCAAAAGCAGCTGCTTGAATTGGTTGTGAACACAGCGGTAGCCGCTGAAGTGTAGTATGTTCTCACTGATCAAAAATGGACAGCAGCTTAAATGAATTAAGCAGTAGCATTTTGAAGTATGCTTCCAGGCAGTCTTTAAAGCACATTACAACTGTCTTAGTTAGAAAGTCAAAAAGGTGAGCATTGCAGCGGCCAGGCTACGCTCCAGTAGCAGATGTAGTGGCAAGGCAGCTTAAGCTAAAATAACGCTACAGCTGCTATTTTGGTTCCAGCATTGCATCTCCCACAAGTGGTAAAATTGGCTCCCTTCTGTTTTCTTTTTGATAGGCTTCTGAATATGATTCAATTCCAATCTGGTTTTAATTAGAATTGTTCTTTTACTGTGTGTTTCTGTTGGCTGTGAGCCAGAGTGTGCCAGCTTGAGATCAGATGGTTCTAGTGCTTTTTCTGTTTTCCTATCTAAATTGTGAACTTAAAAAAAGGTTTTGTTGCATTTTATGGTGCTTTGAGAATATATTTTATTTTGAAAAGCAGCTAAGAAGTATCTTAATATACAATTCTTTTTAAAAAGCAATTTCATCTAGAATGAGCCAACCACTCTGAGTCCTCTACGATCATTAACTCTAGACTGAGTTTAAGTTCCTTCACTCTGATCCAATCCATTATTGATTCTAGACCTATTCAGAGACCTCATATGATAAAAAGGAGAAATAGACATGTCAAAACTATATATACTGCTTCACGTGGCCTGTGCAGTTTACTATGCATTTTCATTTAGTTGTAAGTTACTTGAAAATATGGTGACCATCCTGACTACATTTATGAAACAAAAAATAACTTTCTTCTATCAAATATTATTTATTGTATCTCTTAAATGCATGGTGGTTAAAAGAGGATGCAAATGGTGAAGTGAAATGTGCTGGCTGTTTAGCCTGCTTTTCCATATGTGCATAGTGGCTGGTATAAAAGGGTGAGTGGTCTAAATGGAACCATGTTAAAAGACAGCACATGTCCGAACCTGCTCCCCGGGAGACCGCAGTAAGGGCTCCCGAGTGCGAGCGGGCGGCGGAGCCCCAGGGTCCGCTAACTCCCCGTCGGGCGAAGCTGCGAGACCGTCTTCTTCGAGCGCGCTGATTTCTCCAAGACCTGTAATTTGGAATCGTGAGTAAAATTTAGAAGAAGTGGAATTTGGACAGAATTTGGGCTGGATTGGAACGAAAACACGGAGGTCCGTTCCTTTCCATTGTTGTAGTGAAGCAGGAAATAGATACAGTTACATTGAGAAAGACTGAATTGACTTTTATTGCTGTATGGCTTTAAATTAACCCTTGAGCCTCCCCTGGTCCTAGGGGAAGCAGAAGGAAATGTGATAGCCTTGTGGATTATTTTTCAAGCTGAAAATTTGAGAACTGTTATAAGAAGAAAAGTTGGAAAAAGTTTTTAAAGTTTTAAAAGTATAAAAACTGTGATCAAGAAAATGGCGATGAAACTGGATATTACTTGGCAAACTGTGCTGGAGAAGATGCAGGAATACATTGCGGAACTAAGAGAGAGGAATGCGATGGGAAAAACTTTGGAGGAGATAAGGCAAACCCCAAACACTGCGCCGGCTGAACCAGCTGTACAAGTAACCATAGAAACGACAAGACCCGTCAAGGCTAGACAACGAAAGACGATTTGGCGAAACATCTGCTGCAGGAAAAGATTTTATAACCGGAGAAGAAAATGTGCTTTTACCACAAGAAGCAAGATTGGGAACATAAGAAAGAAGAGCACATTGAAACTCATTGACAAGCAGCTGAAGGGAAGCCGAGACGAACTGAATATGAACTGGGAAGGCTGGACACAGTTTTGGGAAAAGGCCTTTTTGGAAGATGCAATGCAGGACTCATGCTGGTTCTGGGTCTCTCCGCCAGCAGGAATAGGATAAGAACTCTTAAAGTACGGCCTGATTTGTGGATTTATGGTTTCTGACTTATGGACATGCCAAGGACTGTTTAAACAATATGAAATATAAATGAAAGATAAGTATTTTGATGTCTAGAATGATAAGTATGATATGTAGTGAATAATGCAAATAATAGCTGTGTACCCGGGGACCGGGGGAGGCAAGAGGGACGTAGATGAAGATATATAAGTGATTTAAGATTTGTGATTTTTAAAGATTTGAATATTGATATTGATATTAGGAAAACAATTATTGGAATATGAAATTAGGAACCTGTTAAAAATTGGGAAATGCTATCAGATGGAAAATAATGGAGTGGACGAGAGGAAGCATGACAATGATTGTAACATAAGTGAGCTGGCCTGAATCGGGGCCAGACAATATTGTAAAACCAATAAAAATTAATTTTAAAAAAAAAAAAAAAAAAAAAAAAGACAGCACATGTCTCTCTTCCACCACTCCTTTGTTTTATTTTATCTCAAACATTCCTTTTTATAGTTTTTATGGTCTTAAAGTTTATTTTTTAAAGATTTAAAGTTTATATTTCAATAGAGGCAGTATCAAAGTTTTAACTGGTACTGTAGAACTGAGTTTGCCTCTCTTAAGAGATAAAGGCCATAAGAGAAATAATGAGCAACATGGTTTGTACAACAAATAAAGAAAGGATGGAAGAAACCAGTGAAGTTGAAAGATAAGTACACCAGAAACTTTGAATCGTTAACAAGATAAATGGGTTAACTTCAGTGAAAACAAAATACTCAAGCATTCTACTTGGCACGTGTGGAAATATCATCGGAGACATAAAAAAATAACTAGTTAAGAAACTTTTCGTTCCTACATTTCATCATTCTACTGTGGGAGTCACAGGTTAGGACTAGGCGATGGGTTGACTGCTGAAGACAATAGACCTTATAACATATGCCAATCTTTTCCCCTTCACTGTAAATCATTTTGCTATAGCAAGATATTTGTACTGTTCAATATACTGTAAAGTCATTCAAAATAGTCTGTCAGCACCATATCAGTTCATTATAAATTATCACAGACAGAGTCTGAAATAAGCAGTTTCAATTTTATTCTGCCCACATACAGCAGATTACCGTATTTTTCGCTCCATAAGGCGCACCGGACCATAGGGCGCACCTCGTTTTTAGAGGAGGAAAACAAGAAAAAAAATATTCTGAATCAAATGTTGTACCAAGCTATTTAATAAACAACCGGTATATCAGCATAATATTTCAACCATGTAAAGTGAACAGCAGTCAACAGTGTTGTAGTTCAACAACATCTGGGGACCCACAGGTTGAGAAAGGCTGATACGGTATGTGAGGTTGGGCCAACCCTAACCCTAACCCCACAAATAACCCAGAGATGCATTTTAAATAAAAGGACACATTCTACTCATGTATAAACACACTGATTCCCAGACTGTCCACGGGCCGGATTGAGAAGGTGATTGGGCCTTAGTTTGCCTACCCATGGCATAGAAGAACTTGGAAGGGACCCCAAGTGGTCATCTAGCCCAACCCCCAGCAATGAGGGAGACTCAGGCAAGGGGCTGTCTCCAATGACGGGCTGGGGCCGATTCCTAACTGATTCCTAACCCCAAACTCCAGCGCCACCTGCAAAGCAAGCTTAAGCCCCCTCACCTCTCCTAGAGAGAGCCCCCTCCCCCCCCCGGCTTCACAGATGAACTGACAGGCGTGCATCCTGGCAAATTGACAGCCAATTCGGCTGTCCGTCTGGCCCCTCCCACCCCTCCCAGCACCAGGCAGGCAGCCTCTCATTGATGAAGGAAACTGCCACCATGTGCATTACTGCTGCCAGTCAGTGTAAACAATGCTGAACTGGGTGGAACCCATGGTCATCTCACCTCCCTATTTATTCATCCATGGGCTAATTTGTGGCTGTCTTTGAAATGAGCCTCACAAGCAATTTTCAAAGTGGGGAAGAGGGGGGGGCTTCTGGGTGCCAGTGGGGCTCAGGGTTGGCAGAGAAAGGCTGGGCAGGGGGGCAGGAGCCCCTCACTATTCAGAGGCTACTGGGGAGATGGGAGGGACAGACAAACCCCTTGGCTGTCTTACTATTCTTATTTTAAAAATGCCATTTCTTATAGAAATGCCATTTCCAAACTGGCATTCGAGTTGCAGCCCCAGAAGGAAAAGAGAGAGAAAGAAAGGAAAAGAGAGAGAAAGCTAGAGAGAGGGGGAAAGCGATCGAGCAAGAGCAAGCTGGCTCTTCAGGGGTTTGCCTAATTCTAGCTGAGCGCGACCTGGGTTAGAAGTCGTGCAACTGTAGCCAGCTTGGCCGGGGGTGCATATGCAAAAGGGGAGGTGGGGTGGGCGGCTGGGGGAGAGCAGAGGAAAGAAAAGGCGAGACTGCAGGGCGGGGGGGGGGGGGAGAAGTAGGGAGGACACCGAGCCAGGTGCATTCCCCCTCCCCGGCAGCCGCTTTGCAAACACTCTTCTCTCTCCCCCACGTGCTCCTCTTCTGACTCCGCCTGCCCTTTTTCCAAAAGAGCGGAGGAACAGCGAACCACGAGCTGGCCATGGAAACAAAGAGGTGGAGGTGGAGAAGCAGCAGCAGAAGAAACAAGGGAAGGGAGCTGTGGAGAGGAGCCACACTCCATGCCTTCCTCGCTGCTGCTGCTTCTGTGCAATAAGGCACCAGAGCTGCCCGAGCGGAGAGAGAGGCTGCCTACCGGGCGACGTGCACGCGCGGGGCTGGCTGAGGGAAATTTCTGCAAAGTGCAGAGAGAGAGAGAGAGAGAGAGAGAGAGAGGCTGCCTATCGGGCGCTGTGCGCGTGCGGGGCTGGCTGAGGGACATTTCAGAGAGCGAGGGAAGCGTGCCTCTTTAACCCCCTCGGGCAGGGCAGTCTTGGCAGGAAAGGGGCTGCTTGCCTGCCCCGCCATCGAGGCTCGCTGCCGCCATGAGGCAGTGACAAAAGCAAGCCTCGGAGGAGGAGGAGGCAGCAGCCCCCTTTCACTTTTCCCACCCCGCCCGCTTTGGAGGCAGGCACGCAGGCGAGGCAGCACTCTCGGCCCCGACCCTGGTGCAAACGCCTCCTCCGCGCTCGGCTCCAGCCAGAGCCAGCGAGTGAGCAAATGAAGAGGTAGGCAAGCCGGCCGAGGTGGGGGCAGAGAGGCTCGTGCCACTTTCCCCCCTCAGTGCCCCAGCCTTATCTCCCTCCCGATCACTTGCCAAATCAGCTGCTCTGCGGCTTCCTTTCAACACCCCCTTCCTCTTTCTAAAAAAAATAGCAAGATCTGCTTTTCGCCCCTGGGCAATTTGGCTTCAGGGACCATGCATCCGCTCGATAAGACGCACAGAGATTTTCCCTTCCTTTTGGGGAAGGAAAAAGTGCGTCTTATGGAGCGTAAAATACGGTATATTTTCTGCTGCTGAATCTGCTTTTCACATTTCTGGCAACATTTACTATTCCTTTGAACTGGTCTGAATGGTTTTGAGTTAAGTGAACCCCCAAGCTCCAAGAAAACCTGGAGTTGTTCCAGCATCTGTGGGAAAACATGTAAGCCCATCAATACAAACTCTTCATAATTTACCCTAAATTCTGAGACACTCATGATTATTTCCAAAACGCTTTTTATTTTTTGCCAGGTGTTCTTTGAGGCTGGTTTGTTCTTACGTTAAATTGCAATAGAAATATACACTTTTGCAATTCATAGTGTATATATAACAAAGTTTTGTTCTGGTTTACTTGGCCTAAAATATACATCAATAACTTATTTCTAACTCAGATTTGTTTTAAAAACAATAACAGATGGTGACTGGCTGTTTTCCCTTTATCAACATAAAATGAAAAGTGCTCCCTTATCACCCAATTTGCTGCAGTTAATTGTAAAGCATTTTGCACAGTTGGAAGCATCTGAGATCATAACCACATCCATCTTCAGTTATTTAATTGCACAAAGTATAAAAGTGAGCATTTGCAAAACTTTTTGTACATCTAATGAAAAGCTAAATGTTGCATTTCAGCTCTATTGTTAAAGTTCAACAAGTTCAACCTATGCATTCAGAAGTAAGTACTGAGTTTCATGGAGTTTACCCATGGAACTATGCATAGGATTACAGTAATGCCACATCAGGGATGTACGGTAACTTAGATCCAGCCAACCAAATTCCAACATGATGCCCATTGCCCTTTGGCAGCTCACTATTCTACAACTTTAAGCTGGTCCTAATAAATTGGGTATCATGTTCTGTATTGCTGCTCTTTGGTGGGCAAGGGTATATGAGCAAATCTATCAACAAAGCCACCCTCATCATTTTGACTCTTTGTTTTTCGAAGTATTTTCTAGTGCATTTTCAAAACTTAACAATAAAATACGAGCAACGAAAGCAACTAACAAATGTTTCTCCACAAAGAGCAGCCAAACACAAAGCAGACCTATGAGAAGGTATGTGAAAACTGACCGACATTTTTAGTCTAATAAATCTCTCCATATTTCCATGTGTCTGGGGCAACTGTCTTATATGGTCTTCATGCCACATAATATGAAATAAATGGTTGCCAAGTAACATAAAAAGGTAATGGGTTCATTTGACTTTTTGTGATGTGGATTCTCATGAAGAGCTCCTGCACTTTAAAATTTACCACTACACTGCTGATGTAGTTATAATATTAAAGCAATATAGGCAGGGGAAGTATTAAGCCTTATATAAGGGAATGGCTTGTGGGTTAACTGTGGATTCACCCAAGCAGCTTAACCACTATAAAAACAAACTAGCCCAACTGAAATGCTATTAAGGGCATGCGTAACTCTTCCAGCTGAGCTTGGTGTATCTTGTTTCTCTGTCCATCTTTTTTTAATTATAATTATCACAGCAACAAATACAGTGATATTTGTGACAAACGAAGCAAGAAGCACAGATTGCTCAGTGATGGCAGTTCATGAGCCACAATTGCAAGCATTACTGGTCATTGTGATTGTGCTGTTGAATTTACACATGTGTTGTGGCTATATACTGCAGAGCTTTTTCTCAGGGCTACTTCCCACGAAAAGGGTAAAAAGTACCAACCATCCAGGAATAGCCTGGGGCATTCACTCAACAATATTAAATATATTTGTTCATTTCACAGTCCTTCCTTTGAATTTCATGGAAAGAGAGTTGAGAACAGTTGGATCAGAGAGATCAAAGTCTGAAAAATTAAATTTGTAAAAGACAAGACTCAGCTGTAACAGAGCAGGCACATTCAAGTGAGACAGTTGACTAGACAAACTGTTGTTAATGATATGGATATTTCAACTCTACATTGAGTTTTTCCCGTGGCATCAAAATCGATTTTGCTAAGTAGAGGCAATATTGGGGGGGGGGGGTTCCACTCCAGTAAATAAAAATCACTTTGACTTTGGTGTTTTGTATTAAAAGAAATTTTTATCTGGGGTTTCACAGTATTATATTATGAACATAGTGTCTGGAACTGTAGTGTATGCATTATGCTAACTGGCAAATTGCAAAAATTAGCTCTTACATAGTTTCTAAAGATTTTACTGCAGAGTATTGGTTTCTCACTATTCTGAATATGACCATAGCTAAAATCAGGGGGGTTTTCAGCCGGAACGCACTGGAACTCAGTTCCAGCACCTCTCAGGTGAATGAGGAAGGTGTTCATGGTGAGTTCTGGCACCTCTTTTTCTAGAAAAAGAGCACTGGCTAAAATTCATTGCTTTAGAGCAAGGACAGGAATGGTTTGCCGTCCTGATACTGTTGGACTCCAACTTCCATCATCCCTGCCCATGGCCATGCTGGCTAGGCCTGACGACAGTCAGATTCCAACAATATCAGGACTCCTGGCATATAATTTATCCTTGCATTTTTAGTGATCAAGGCTGGAGTGACAGCCACTATCCCTTTTTCATGTAACAGGCAATTGACGAATGCATTTCATTTTTGGCTTGAAGTAAGTATGCATGTTTCCAAAACAGCACATGAAAAATGTCAGTTATTTACAGGCAGCAGACTGATGTCCTTGCAGGTTTTCAATTGTCTCTGTACCTGGAGCCTTACATAGTAAAGCACATTCACATACAGGCACTGGTTAACTATCTGTAATGTAGAGAGAGAGAAATAGGGGCATGTCACTCGGGTCCACTAACACGGATGAGCCAACCCCAGCTTTAAGTATTTTGACCACAGACCCTGAACTCACTGTGGTGCAGCATATTTCAGGAGCAGGCTGTATGAACTATGAATCCTTGGCATTCCAACAGAAGTAAAGATACAGAAGAATTATAGATGTATCCCACTTTGTCTCGTATCTTTGCCATTTGCATGCATGGTATCTCCCTAGACTGTATATATTTGAATTTTGTTGGAACAAGAACTCTGGTCCTAGTCCTAGCTAGGAGCCTTCTTTTAGGCAGAAATTACAGTTCTGGTACTGTGGTACAAGCTCAGCCTGCCAAATTTTCAGTCTATGTTGGGAAATAGAAGATGAACCAAGAACCTCCTGTTTTGAAGTTGGGATTTGGTCTAAGCCAAGCATGGGCAAACTTGGCCCTCCAGCTGTTTTGGGACTACAATTCCCATCATCCCTGAGCACTGGTCATGTTAGCTAGGGATGATGGGAGTTGCAGTCCCAAAACAGCTGGAGGGCCAAGTTTGCCCATGCCTGGTCTAAGCTATCAGTATCTACCACTGTAGGTATCAGTGGAGGAAAACAGTAAACCATGGTTAGCAGAGTGGGAAGCTTGATCCCAGACCTGCTGCTGATTTTTGGTGACTGGGTAGCGTTGTAACTACTGCCCCATGTAGTAAGTGAAGCAACATGCATCTTATAAGTTGAAGGAGGAAATAACTTGATGTATAGGACTTCTTTGTTTACTACTATATATCATTGAAATGATGGTTGCCTGTTATTGGACACAGAATTCTATATCAAGACCCAAATAACAAGCTTGCTTGCTTGCATACTACAATCACTTTTTCTTACTGTTGCACCCCAAACTCCAAGCAGCGTGAGAGCCCAGGGGTTCCAGGCACTTACCCAGGGTTTGTGTTTCCTTTTGGCAATGAGGCACAGTGGAGACTGTGGTGTCTTTAGGATATGTGGTTTATTTACATGTATATACAACCTGTGCCTGCAATGGAATTCACAGCATCAGCACCCCAAAAGGGTATTGTTTTTTCCATAGCTACCACCTTGGATTCAGACAGAAACATTGTGCTCTGCCCCTCCAGCTTGCTGCCTTTACCAGCCTGCAACTATTTTTCTCTGTCCTAAATTCTGGCTTATGTCCTGCTACCTTAGCTATCTAAGAGCTGGAGAAGGAGCCCCACCCATTTGCTGTCTGGCACAGAGTCACCTCCCATTTGCTCTCTTAACAGCCTATCACCTTTCCTTTGTTCCTCATACTCATGAGGAAGCTAGCCTGGTTTATATTTTAAAACCATGCTGAATCAAGGGGTTCAAGAGACTTATTTAAATTCTTACTGGGTCCAGGAATTTAGGGGAGTCTGGCTGGCATCTCTGAACTCATACGTATTATCCAAATACTTTTAAGTAGTTAACCATCTAATGTGTGTGGCATAGCAAGAAGAGCCTTTCTATACCCAGTAAATGGCATCTTGTATTGCAGGATCTATTAAATGCCCAATTTCAGCTAGATTAAACTAGCAGTGCTGTCTGAATACTAAATATGCACAGTTAGCTTCACCGTCTCTTATCAGTTTCTAACACTTATGTTTAACTATGGTGTATAACTTACAGGCCACAACTCCCAAGAGAGAGAACTTAATCCCTGGTTGTCCATAATAGGGCACTGATAATATTATTGTTTTCTTGTAATAATGATTCACACCCTCTAGGGCAGATGCTGTTTTGGTGTGCTAATTGCACTGTGATTGGAAGGTTAAACAGCAATAGGGAGCATGTGAGTAATACAAAATGCAGAACCAAAGTACATTGCAATGGATGGAACCTGCTGCAATTAATTTGTGAGGTTGGGCACTGTGAAAAGAGGTGATGAAAACTGCATTGCTGCTGAAAAGGATATAAATGTTATTTCAGTAAACAACAAAGATCTAAATATAATTGACCAGGTACGTTGCAATCAAATACGGTAATTTATTACCTATAAACACATAAGCAAACATTATTTGGATCAATGTACTCAATACAATGTGAATATCTCAGATCTTCCTTGTCACAAATACAGCTCACACAAATATTTGCACAAAAAAATGACAAAAGGGCACAGCACAAAGATAATAGAATTAAATCTTGTGACATAACGTATTAATGAAGTTGGTCAGAACTGTGGCAATCAAATAGGATTATATCCAGAAGACCAAGCTGTACAGATCTCATCTATAAATCAGAATGGAAAATCAAAATAATTATTAAGTTTATCACTGCAAATTGACTAGTAGCCCAGTTCTGTGCCTGTATACTAGGAAATGTTCCATTGCATTCAGTAGGACTTGGTCAATAGTCAGTGTGCTGGTACTGCAGTGTTGGTTGCTTGGGAATTAGTGGTTTAAAGAACAAACACACAGTTCAGAGCCGAATTGACAAAGTTCAAGAGAGCATACAGATTGTGTCATTATCCATACTTGGCCTTTTAAAATTATTTCTCAGAAAACAACCATTTATGTACCGTACTGAATGCTGCTGTGCTGTCAAATATCCCACTGCATCTGTGCAGTTGCTTGTGCACTTGTAAATAGCTTGCTAGCTCTCAACCAGACTATTTAGGCAGTCAAGCTAATCTATATGCACTTACCTGGGAGCAAGTTCCTTTGAACTCAGTAGACATGAACTGAATTGCAGTGTCCGTGAAGTATCATGAAAGGCATCACCAGCTGAGACACAGACTTTCATTTTCAAAGTAGTTTTTGAAACTTGTTGGGTGAATTACAAAACAGCTTGCATATGGTGGAGAGGCTGCTGCTCAGTGAGGCATTTCTGCACTGCAACCAAATTTAAATTATTGCTTCATTTTATAGCAGGTATATGGCTATTTAAAGCCAGGATGTGGAAACTGCAGCATTCCAGATGTTCGGTTCCCATTCTTGCCTGCTAGCCACACTGGCTGCGGCTGATGGAAGTTGGAGTCCAACATGTGCAGGGTCACAGGTTCCTACCCCTGGCTTACAGACAATATAACTCATGGCATTATCTCCAAATATATATGCAAAAATTGCATACACACTTACTCATTAGTTTAATAAGGAATCACACAAAAAATACCTTGCATGTACACAACTTGTATTCTTGTGACAAAATTCTTGTGTTTACTTTGTCTGCAGTCTTTCTACTTGTACAACAGCCAAATGCCTATTGACTGTTGCTCTAGCATTTGCAATTGGATCCGAAGAAAATTCCAGTGACAGTTGGTGGCTAAATGCACTTATTTCACTGCTTTATTGATCTTGCAGATCTCGCTTGGAATCTTATATCAGGGAGAAAGTCAGTCCAGAGGTGACCTGCTGGGATAAGTGGTGTGCATCCTTTTTATTTTGGAGCAATTGTGGAGAGGAGGAGGAGGAGGAGGAGGAGGAGGAGGATAATAATAATAATAATAATAATAATAATAATAGGAATCTCACTTTGATCAAGCAAGTTGCACTTACCACACTGCAAATGTTAAACCTGTTTGTATTAAGATGGGAGATGTGCATTTTTTTAAATCATTAGGAAATGCTGTTCCAACACAAGTCACCTTATCATCAATTTTGTGCCACGACAAATATCACAGCTGGTGAATCAGCAGTCTGTGGGTCTGATGTGGTCAACCAGTCCCCCGACTAAATTTTCCAGCAGCAGTGCCACCACTGAAAAGCACCCTTTCTCTGCTTTAGCATTTTGCAGGCTTGGAATTATAGGGAGCAAAACTGTTCCCTCTCCATAGTTTTAACCAAACTGCTTAACTTGCAGATGGTGCTGTGGGTTAAACCACAGAACCTAGGGCTTGCCGATCAGAAGGTCGGCGGTTTGAATCCCCGCGACAGGGTGAGCTCCCGTTACTCGGTCCCTGCTCCTGCCAACCTAGCAGTTCGAAAGCACATCAAAGTGCAAGTAGATAAATAGGTACCGCTGCAGCGGGAAGGTAAACGGTGTTTCCATGCGCTGCTCTGGTTCGCCATGCTGGCCACATGACCTGGAAGCTCCCTCGGCCAATAACGTGAGATGAGCGTGCAACCCCAGAGTCAGTCACGACTGGACCTAATGGTCAGGGGTCCCTTTACCTTTAACCCTTTTGCTGAATCTAGAGATGATTGGGAGTCGGCCTCTCCCCCAAACTTATAACAATACAAAGCTGCCTCCTGCCAAGTTAATCTGTTCAGCATTGCCTACATACTAATGGACAGCAGTTCTTCAGAAGAAAGTGTTGTCTCCCCCAGTCCTACCCGGAGAGTCAAGAGATCAAAGCTGGGACATTTTCTCCTCTGCTGCCAACAGAGGAGGTTTTCAGACTGGTTTATTGAGCATTCACTCTAGTTTGTTTGCAAGGAGGCTAAACAATGATGTATCGAAACAAGTATTATCACATCATTTTCATTATCATGGATAGTCCTATTTTTCGGAGAACCAGGTTTGTAGCACGATAACTCCAAACCAGCTTTAATTGTGCAACCTGAATTTACCAGTGTGTGATTAAATCCCACCTGACTTACAGTAACTGTCTGGAAGCACCAGAAATACAAATCCTTTCAACACAGCTCTCCCAGGCTGTTAACTTTGGCCAGCTCGGCTCACTTTTAGTCACAGTGCTATGCAATGAAACTGTTGCCTGAACTGCCACAGTGAAAAATCAGGGCAGAAATCATTCTTTATAGATTTCTGGGACTCGGGGCTATATTTTAAAAAAGTGTTTGTGTACATATATTGAACTAATAATTGAATTAATTCCATTAAAATTGAGCAATTTTGTTTTTGAAACAAGCCACATAGCTTGATTTATAAAGCAGCTGAAGCAAGCTGAACTGAACTTAAATCTAACCTAACTCTATAAATTACTGGTGCTGCCCTTGGAGTGAGGTCAAATATATGTCAACATATATACCTGGTAAGGCATGTAGGCACCTGTACAAGGTAACAGGGATCAGAGGAAGAAATGCAATTTGCTCCAGAGCCAAATGCCAATCAGACCTCAGTGCATGTTCTCTCTGTCGCATGTAGGGTAGAAAGAATACCAGAGCTCTGAATGTGTGTATGTTTAATGAGTGCTACTAGTTCAGTCGGGCAAATGTGTCAAGCCACAATTCTATGCACACTTACTTACATGGAAGTTAACCCTTTGAACCATAGGAATTACTCCTGAGCAAACGTGCGTAGGATTGGACTGTACATCTTTCTTACTGTGTGAATTTAAGTGCAAATAATGTCCTCCTTGAACATCTACATTGTCAATCTACATATTTGTTTAAAACAGCAATTGATGACTAGCCTGAAAAAAATCAGGTCAGTTAAATAGGTACCAGGTAGCCCTGGAAACTGGACTTGTAATGACAACTGTAGCACAGACATCAGCAGGGTAAATATGCAATATACAGCACTGAGCCAGCGTGGCTGAACCTTGTTTAAGAGGGATTATCTGTAAGCAAGATAGAATAGCACGTAGCACCCAACCCCCATCTAGTTTGCTAAGGAAGATACTTAACTGATAAGCTATTTTTGCAATGTTGTAATATGCCTGCAAGTGGTGACATGCTCAATCTCTTAAATTAATGCAGGCTTTGCAATTGACTGCAATTTGCTTACAGGGTAGGGTTGATAAGGTTGGCCCCTGCCAAGGACGGAGGACCAGGGGGCTCAAAATTGCACCTCTCCACCATGGCTCAGAGTGACTAAGAGGGAAAGCAGTGAGGGTAGGAAGGCAGGAAGGCACACAGATAAACCAACAGAGGAGGTGGAAGGGAATCAGAGCAGAGCAGACCCCGATGGCCATGAAGGAAGTCGCTGGCAGAGTGCGATGGCCAATGAAAAGCAAACTTTTTGAGTTTCTGGTCCATGGTCTCTCCTAGCTTTGGAGGCAGTGATACAACTCCTTGCCAAGGAAGCCTAGGTATGCCTCTGCTTACAGAATAAAGTTGTTAGGCAGATAAAGTATCCGAAAGTAAAGGTGTTTCTCTCCCTCCTGTTGACCAAGTTTTTAAGAAGGTGTACACTTTATATTATAGATTAGGGATGCATTACTGTATCCACCTGCCTGGAAGGAAGCCCTGTTGAACTCAATCAGACTTACTTTTGGGTAAACAGGTACAGGATTGCACTATAATATTACTGCCTCTTGGGCTAAATACATGTTAGTGGCTTAAAAGGCAGCAAGGTTGTTCTCTCTCTCTCTCTCTCTCTCTCTCTCTCTCTCACACACACACACACACACACACACACTGCATTTTAAGGTGCATTTTTATGTTACTGTACGTTGCTGTACCCCCGAGAAAGTGATGGGGATGCTTTCACTCGATGCACGTTGCCTGGCTTGTTTTCCCCACAGCTGCAACTCTGCTCCCCAAACTCCTATGCAATAAAGCCATCATCTGTGCAGGTGCAACGAGTACCTGAAATGTTCACATTAGCTTAACTGCAACTTCAGTTTTCAAATCAGATGGAAGCTGGTTTGAATTTTGTGTGTGTGGATGCGTGTTTAACTCCAATGGTTTGCAGTGCCATCAAAACTTCTTATAACAAAGCTTCTTATACCAGTAATTCACATTAATAACAGAAACATATTCCATGCCCATGTTATACCCAGTCTAACCGTAACTAAAAGGGAAATTACCAAAGGTTTTTAAGCTAGGTCAGCATTAATTTATGACAAAATAGAATAAGGTTACCAGACGTCCCCGTTTCCCGGGGACAGTCCCCAGATTTACAAATCAGTCCCCTGACAAAATCCATTGAAGTTGAAGTCTGTCCCCAGATTCATTGAAAAAAATCTGGTAACCTTAAAACAGAAGCCAGTTTGGGATTTAATGCCAGTGAATGGCCAATAACGATTGTAATTTCCTTAAGAAATTGTGCCCAGAAAGTGTGAGCAAACCCACTACAGGTGCCAATATGGAAGCAGGTTTGAGAGAAAATGGATCAAACAGCAGATAAATATAGACTGCAGATAATGTCATGTGTACTCAGCATCAAACACCTACAGCGGGAGTCGGGACTGCACTGGAGCTGGAATAAATAGCAATGTGTACACAGGTTTGTACTTGATAAAACCAGACTGGTACATATGTGCAAAAAACCTAACAGCAAAGTTTAATTCTGCTTTTCATAGTTTCTGCTGCAATATTGTGGGGAATTTTGACAAGATCTCACTTGCTGTTCCGGTGCTGGAACTGAAGAGACACATTAAATGGACCAGAAAAGGGAAGGTGTTGAAATATCTATATTTATTTCCAAAACAAAAGCTAGATGTTAAAGCAATCTGTGTGTGAAGCATTAAGAGTCTATTAAGCCCATTTCCCACCACAGCTATAGACCCTTTGAAGTTAACAAACACAACTTCAAGAGTAAAACTTGGTTGAGTTCCACCCATAATGTTTTCCTGGTATGCGACAGACAATAAATGTTTTTGTGTGCTTATTAAGGATACATTGTTGACCGTTTATTTCTTATTAATTTACTGGGGGGGGCACAATCATTAACTGTCCACTAATCAACACAAAGCGGGCTATTTTTCTCACAACAAATAAGGTAGAAGGAAACCTTCAAATCTGGTAAAGGTGTTTTTGCACAGCCTCCTTGCTTTTCTGAGGTCTGGTGTCTCTGCACCATGAGGCAGTAGAGCAAAAAGCTGCAACAGGCCCATAGCAAGAAAAGTTTGGGTGAGGATGCCTCAAGTGGGTGCTGAATATTTGTAGCTATATGGACGTTCCCGCGGGCTTAACATTTAAAGGCGAAAAAAAAAATCAAATATGCTGTATGTTCCCTTGCCAGGTCACGCCGCTTACGGAGCTAAGCCATGGGTGCAGACATTTCGGCGCCAAGATCGGAGTGAGCAAGCCGAAGTTACGGTAGCAGTATATGGAAGCCAGGCGTTTCTTCGGCATGCCCACTGCTTTCTCCACGGAAGGCCTGCCTCTCTTGGCTGAGAAGGCTTGCTCCAGCTAAGTGGAGCAATAGAGCCAGCCTTTCGCCTCCAGCGAATTGACTATGACCCCACAGGGGAAAGAAGCAACACCGGATTAGAGAGCCATTGTCGTAGGAGAGGCGAGGGTCTCCCCGCCCCCGCGCGCCGCTCTCCTTTTTTCCCAGCTTCCCTAACGTCGCTGGGGTGTTGTTAGGCGGGCGTTGCGCCTGCGCCAGATGCGCCTTTCCGAACTGGGAGCGTTGCAGCGCCAGGAAGGGCTCCGAGGCTGCCGGAGGGAAGGAGGTGCGGCGCGTCAAGGAGGGAGGCTGCGGCGCGCTCCTGCCGCGGAGAAGGTTCGTGGCTCCTGGGCCGCTTCCCGGCGCCTGGCGGTGGGAGGAAGGGCGCTGGCGACTGCGGGGGGAAGGTGACTTCGGCCGGGCGCCGCCGTCGGGGTTCACCCTAAACTGCGGGAGTTGTTTGGCTCTGGGAACGGCATTGGGAAGGTGGCGGCGGGCAGAGAAGTCCCGGAGCCTGGCTCTTTTCCCCTGGGTAGGGGCCGCGGGGATGCTGCTGCTGGCAATAACAAAGCGGGGTTTCCTTTGGGCCGCTCTCCGGGCGCCCCCTCTCCTGTATCCGGCGATCCTCGCTGTTGGAAAGGGGAGGTCTCCTTCCTGACTGCCGCAGGAGTTGCTTGGTAGGTGGCTGGCTATGTGTCAGCCAGCCAGATGTTGATCTGGGTGCAGGGAGTTTGGCTTGTTGTGGGCTGGTGTTTTGTGCCCGGCAGGACTTATTTCAGAGGGTCGCAGCCCGAGGTTTGGAGAGACGCCATTGCCGGATTCGGTTTTTTTGTTTTCGGAAGCCGAGATGATGGGAAGCTGGAGTTGAAGTTTTAGGAGCAAGTGATCTAATTCTTTTAAGACAAAAGTATTTCTGAGATTTGCGTCCCGAGAAGGGAGATGGCTTCCCAAAGTACTTCCCAACTCGGAAGGGGGAGAGAATGGCCTGTCCTCGTTTTCCGATCACAGGCAGCTGCCTGCTTCCTCCCTGTGAAATGGCTTCTCTGCACGAAGTAACCTTATGTCCCCCACCATCTCCCTGCCTTTCGCAGCATCAAGCGCTCGCTTTCCAGCCTCACCCGTTTTTAATTTATCAGGAAATTGCTCTCCACTATCTTTGTTTTTCTGCAGTGAGCCTTGACCTCCTACAGCCCTTTCTGTGTCATAGGCATCTTTGACCTGCCATGCGGTTTTTACAAAAAGAAGGTATTGTACTTCAAAGTATGCTGCAGAAAGCGTGTGCGCTGCCAAGTGGCTGTGTTCGGTTACTTGGTGTCTAATATATCTCTGCTTGCGCTTGCAGTGCAGAACCAAATGTGCTTTTTAAAGTTTCTTGTCTGAGACTTCGAATTTTACTGGCTGTATTGGAAGTGTGTGTTTGGTGATGGCACAGATCTCACATGTTTTGATTTGGCTATATGAGGGCCCAAGTACAGACCTGTGCATTAAATATGAAAGGTACATGCATGTATTCAGTCTCCTTCTGTTTTGAAGTACAGATAAGTAGGCTTACCCTACTTAGGCATATATTTTAGCAGGAAATGGGGTTTAAAGTGCATAGATAACACACGTTAATATCCTCCGCTGTTTAGATGCTAGCACACAAATATTTGAGAACCCGCATGGTGTAGTGGTTAGTGTGTTGGCCTAGGATCTGGGAGATCAGGGTTCAAATCCTCCAATGGCCTTGAAGTTCACTGGGTGACCTTGAGCTTAGCTTAACCTACCCCGCAGGGTTGCTGTGAAATACAATTGGAAAGGGGGAGAACTCCTTGTGTATGGTATTCTACCCTATGCACATGGAGGAGGGCCTCTGGTGATGATCTTTGTACTGTAAAGGAAAGAATGCAATTGTGTTCAACAATTGCTATCTGTCAAATGCATCAGCAATCAATATCCTGGGGTGGCTTCGACAGACAGTAGTTGTTGAACACAAAGCCCAGTGGATGGCTTTTAAGCAGGAAACTTCTGCTTCCTGACTATGGCTTTAACAATTTGCTTAGTAAGCTATTTTTGCAGTTTGCATTGTTCACCAGAATGACTTTTGTTGTCTGAGGGGTATTAGAATTTTGCAGGTTGTTTGTAAGTATTTCAGCAGTTTGATTTTTAGAGTTAAGAAAGCACAGACACTTATGAAATAGCACACATGTGTAAATTTGGGAAACAGTGAATGAAAGTTCTAAGGGTCATGACTAACTTTAAAAATGGCATAAAGAGTTCTTAATAGAAACAGACCTGGAAAATCAATGGAATGCCAATACAGACTAAAATAATAAGTCTCAAGGAAGTACTAGGTGCCTTCCTGTAATTCATGGATCTCAAGGTTCCAGTGGCACTAATGTGTAAAGTTTAAAAGGAACTAAATAATATAGAAAAACCTTAAGATGACAATTAAGTTATCTACAAAGTGGGTCAAATCAATGGACCATCCTGGCAAAGACCAGATAATATGTTTGGACCTAAGAGAAGTGAACAAGTAAACATTTTTAAATGCCTGCCGTAGAAGAAACCATTAGTACCATAAATTAGCAGGAGCAGCAATATTTGTAGTCCTGTGAGCACATACTTGACAGTTTCAACAAAAGTTCAAAGTGATTTCTTCAACTCCAGATGTAGCAAAGGATGACCCATCAGGCATGTGAAGGTCTTGATAGTGTTGCATGTTGTATAGATGATCATGATGATTCTGGTGTGGGGAAAGACACAGGAAACAGGAAACGTGCCTTATATGAGTCAGACTCATTGGTCCATCTAGCCCAGTAGGAGCTACTACATCGACTGCCAGCAGCTTTCCAGGATTTCAGGCATGCCTCTTCCAGGAGACACCTGGAGATGCTGCAGATTGAACCTGAGACCTTCTGCATGAAAAGCAGATGCTGTACCACTGAACTACAGCCTTCCCAGACAAAAACATAAGAGTGACATGTCACAGGGCGGTGTGGGCAGAGTTGCAGCTCATCAGACATAATTACGTCTCGATTGTGGGCACTGCACACATTAGGAATTTCCCGCAACAGCAGAGTACAGATGATGCATACAGTTTCCTGCTTTGAAGCAATGCTGTTTTTCCATGATGTAAAGTGACCCTAGGCTTAGAAGCTTCCTAGTCCTGCACTGCTTGAAACTTTCTAGCTCCAGATTTCCAATGATAGAATAATAGCTGTGTATTTTACAGTACGGGACGCAGGTGGCGCTGTGGGTTAAACCACAGAGCCTAGGGCTTGCCAATCAGAAGGTCGGCAGTTCGAATCCCCGTGACGGGGTGAGCTCCCGTTGTCCTGTCCCTGCTTCTGCCAACCTACCGGTAGCAGTTCGAAAGCACCTCAAAGTGCAAGTAGATAAATAGGTACCGCTGCAGCGGGAAGGTAAACGGCGTTTCCGTGCGCTGCTCTGGTTTGCCAGAAGCGGCTTAGTCATGCTGGCCACATGACCTGGAAGCTGTACGCTGGCTCCCTCGGCCAATAATGCGAGATGAGCGCCGCAACCCCAGAGTCGTCCACGACTGGACCTAATGGTCAGGGGTCCCTTTACCTTTACCTATTTTACAGTACTGTACAATCCTATACACATATACTCTGAAATAAGATCAGCTGAGTTCAACAGGGCTTACTCTCAGTAAGTAGGTAAAGCAACTTTTGTAGTCCAAGAGTTCTGGACGTTTTACCTATCTGACTGGGTGTGTTGTTTAGCCCTGTGCACAGAAATGTGTCCGGACACATACAATATAAAATTTGTAACTTAGCAAAATAAGACACCCTCAAGCTCCACTTCCAAACGTTATGTTGTCATAAGGTACATTCTAAATAACAACATTTCCTAATATAAAAGGCAATGCTGACATTGGGGAAAGCCCTACCCCTGCAGTCCGACAGCCATTATCCATAAAAAGTTCCTTGCTTACCTCGGAAGCTCCATTACTAAAACGTCATATTGTGCTGGAAGCGTTTTGCTAACCTCTTACTCTTTACATGTCTATTTAATAAACAAGTAGCATAGTTGTTTATTAGTAGTTCTAGTTCTATTATTCACAGTTCATAGTTCTATTATTTGACCCACAATCCAGCCCTATTGCTGACATCAAAAGAAGTTACCTATGACTATTTCCATCGGACAAATTATCAGTGGGACTGATAATTTTGCTGACATCAAAAGAAGTTACCTATGACTATTTCCATCGGAAAAATTATCAGTGGGACTCAATAGTACGGCTAACTTTGGATTGGGGCCGTTGTATAATATGTTTTAAAATATCTCAGTGCCTTGGTTCAGATATGAGTGATATCATTTCTAGGACAGTTAGCTCAGACAGGGAAAAGTGAGTATGCAACACGTAGTTAAACTATGGGATTCATTGTGACAGGAAGCAGTGATGGTCACCAACTTGGGTGGCTTTCAGTGAGGATTAGAAGTATTCATGGAGGATAAGGTTATCAATGGTTATTAGTCATGAATGATGGCTATGTTCTACCTCCACACTCAGAGGCAGTATGCTTCCAAATACCAGTTGCTGGAAATCACAAGCGGCAAGAGTGTTGCTGTGTTCTGGATCTGCTTGCCAGTGTCCCATAAACATCTGGCTGGATGCTGGACTAGGTGGGTCTTTGACCTGGTCCTGCAGGGCTCTTAGGTTCTTCAACTTTCATCTGGCACCATAACCTTGCATGGCATGTAACATTGCTTATTGTTGCTGCTGGTTGGTTATTTTTTTATTCTGCTCTTTATTTTACACCTATCTGTACCTTTGCATGAAGAGTAGACTAAAAATACGGCAAAAAAGACTTGAACAATGTCATATGCACATTGCAGTCACTCCCAAGATTAGATTAGCCATATCTCTCCCTCGTCAGCAGTACTTGCAACACCTTTCAGTGTTGACTCCTAAGAGGAATGTTTGTGGGATTTGTTCTCCCTCAAACCAGCCGGGAGCAAGCTTTGCAGAACACTCTGCATCCCATAATAATTTCATGCAGTTCTCTAAACACCCACAAGTTGCTTCATAAAACTCACATGTCTTGTATGCATGCCACAAAACGACTTTGTTATATTGATTTTTTTAAAAACCATGTACCTTTTCAGATAGGGAAAGTTGTCATTGGCATTTGCTGTATAGTTTGGGGAAAAGGCTGGGTTTTGAATTCTAGCTCCCTTGGGGTGGGGAGATGCATTGTAAATACAATGCAATTAGTGAAAAGCCCCAAGAGCTGCTTCACACATTTTGTGCAGTACCTAGGTTGTAGACACTCAATAGTTATGATTTACACAAAGAAGCTTGTATACAATGTATGACAATAAATAAGGCTCTCCTGCCAGTACCACCATTAACTAAAATTTGCTTAGTGTACTGCAGGGCACCACCTTCTCAGTGGTGGGATCCCAGTTTGAGAATACTTTCCTCTCTGAGATACAGCTGGCACCGGTGCTGTTGAACTTCTTGTGCCAGTTAAAGATGTGCATTTTTGCTCATGATTTTGCTGGAGTTTAATGTCAGATTGATTGATGTGATTTTTTTTGTTTAATTGTGATTTATGTAATTTTATTATGTTGGTGTACAGTACAGTACTGAAATTCCTTGCAGTGAATTGTTGCTTCTTTCTATTGGGTGGCGTCCATATTTTAAAAAGAAGATAGAGGATTTCCATGTTCCAGATGTGCATTACTTAGGACACTTGCTGCTTTTCAGGCCAAACTCTTAATACTCCTCCAAAAAGGGAAGTATCCTTAAATTCCAATTAAAATACATTGTTTCAATAAAAAGGGAAGACAGGGTCTTTTTGTTGTTGTCAAATAGTTTTCTAATGCTTTCTAAATGTAGATTCATTTCAATCTAGCTTGAAAGCTGGGTTTGTCATTAGAAATTGCTTTTATTGCTGTTTCAGAAGGCCTATGCCTCCTATACTCCTGATGCTGGGAAAACAATACTAGGAGTACAACCCTGTTAATTCTCCTGGACCCCTCAGTGGCTTTTGATGTCATTTACTACAATATCCTTCTGGATAGGCTCTTCGAGTTTACCCTATGATGGTGGTTCTGCTCCTACCTGCATGCCTGATTTCTAAAAGGGAGCACTGAGGGACAACTGTTTGGTCCTGAGGCATGTCTGCCACTAGATGCCACAGGCTCCGATTCTGTGTCCCATGCTTTTTAACTTCTGTGTGAAACTGCTGAGTGAGGTCATCTGAGGAGTTGGGTGTTGTCTGTATGCTTGATGACTCTGAACTTTTAAAATGCCGATTTAAGCAAGGCAGAGAGTTGTCTAGGATGAGTAAGGAGAATAAGAGCCAGTAAACAAATGTAGTCCTGACAAAATGGGGGGTACTTTTGATGGGTAGTTTATTTGGATGGGATTTAGCAATTAATTAAAATGGGGATTTGAACCCTGATCTCCCAGGTCCTAGTCTAAAACTCTTACCCAGGCCTTTCTTAACCTTGAGGTCCCCTGATGTTGTTGGACTACAACTCCCATAATCCCTGACTACTGAGCCTGCTAGCAAGGGATGATGGGAGTTTTGGTCCAACAACATCTAGAGACCCAAGGTTGAGAGAGGCTGCTCTAACCACTACACCACAGTATGCCATATGCACTCCAGATGCTGTCTAGCCTGTTTCATTACCCACAGATCCCCTAAATTTATGTATCGGCATTGCAATTCATTACCTTCAAGAACACTATTTACTTCTGTTCCAAGATATTTGTTTGCACTATAGTGAAGGGCATGCTTAGATCTGCTCTGGAGAGCAACATGTGAAAGCGCAACCTGGAAAAACTGAGCTGCATTCCTCAGCTTCTCTCATGGGCTGCTCCCATATCCACAAATCTCATGCGGGAGAAAGGCATGTGTTTCGCACAATGCTGAGCCATGTGCGTTCTTGCCTTCCTTTGAATGGGAACAGCGCTTTGTGAAACTGGTTTTCATTTAAGCCCAAGTCTGCAGTATTTCCAGTGTACAAACCAGATTACTGTCCTCCAAGCAGCCATGTGAGATGGATAAGACTGGAAGATTGTATTGTCCAAGGCCATTAATTAGTTCAAGATTTATATCTTTAATGCTCCAGAAAGTAAACGCCCACAGTTGCTAATAAGCAAAATTAAAACATTAAGAGAAGCAATTTTTAAAGCCTCTAAAAAGCTGATGAGCTCTATGGTTGAGCAGAAGTTTGAATTTGGATGCCCCACATCCAGACCCAGCGCTCCTGTTGTTTGCATCCTGCCAATGTGGTTCATGTATTCGAAATCATGAAAACAAAAAGGCTTCCCATGTTTTAAAAGGAATGAACGGACATTACCTAAACCTTTGTGTAAAGTTCCCGTGTTTTGCGCACCTAGTAGAACTTCTCTACCCGTTCCAGTCTTTATTAATGATGATCACTATATTAATTATTCCAAATAAAAATATAGTTTTTTCTGTTTAGTACTACTAAACGAGATACTGGAGTTGAACAACAAAGCTGCTTCTCTTTTCAAACTTTGCAACAACATCAACTTGACAACATTTAATCATTTTTATATACGTCTTCGAATAAGAGATGTTCCTCACATTTAACAATGGGTGCCTTCTTTTTTATGTTACAGCTGACCTCTCCAGACAGCAATGCTAAACATGGATGGTGGTAAGTTTGTGTGTATGTTTTCACTTGGAAGGGTGTGTAATGCCCTGCCAGGATCTTTGGTGTCAGAGTATATGTGTTGGAGCAAAGGACATTGCTCCCTTTCCATGCCTATATCTGCTGTTATGTCAGCTATTAGATCCTTCCTTTTCTCCACCCCAATAAAGAATCTTCACTGTCTGACAGGAGTCAAGTATTTACTCTAGCACAAAAGGGCTCACGTGAAGTACCTGTAGAGGGGAAATCACAAGAATTCCTCCCTGGATTAAACTACTGTATATTCCTGCGTATAAGACTACTTTTTAACCCAGGAATATCTTCTCAAAAGTCGGGGGTCGTCTTATACGCCGGGTCGTATTTCTTATACGGCGAGTATATCCCAAACTCTGTATTTTAACTGGAAAAGTTGGGGGTCGTCTTATATGCCCAGTCGTCTTATACACCGGAATATACGGTACATATCCATTATGGGCACTGAGTAGGCTTCCACAAATCAGATCATACGGAGCAGGTTTGGCCTAACCTTAAAAGCTCAATAAGATACATGGTCATCTTGCACATGCAGAGGACTTGTGGCAGCTGAATGAACCTTGAAACTGGGCACTACAAGATGCGTACTTAAAAACTTGGGTTTTGACTTGATCTGTAAAAGCCACAAATAATCTATCATCCCTTCTGCTATTATATTCCAGCCTCGGAAGCTGGATTGTTTCTGTGCTGACAATTCAAACACGTTCAGATCTTACAGGGATGAGATGAGGTTGACACTTAAAATGCATTGAATGTTCTGTTCACCTGGCTTGGTACTGTTTGAAATGTTGCTAACTGCTCCAGGCCCTTGTGCCTGGGACAGTTAAAAATGATAACCATATAATCACTAGACACACGTGCTTTATTTAGAAATAAGTTTACATATTCTTGCCTTAGAAAAAGAATTATCCTGAACTAAATAAAATAAATAAAACCTAATGTTTCCGTTTTAAATTGCTAGTGACCTTTGGGTTTTTTGCAGTGTTCATCTCAGAGACTAAAGCCAATTCTGTCCTGAAAAGATATCCGCGGGCTAATGGGTTTTTGGAGGAATTAAAGCAAGGAAACATTGAACGCGAATGCTTTGAAGAAATTTGTAACAGAGAAGAGGCAAGAGAAGCTTTTGAAAATGATGAGAAGACGGTAAGTTAGCTATGCAGATGTAAAGGTATGCTTCCTGGGTTAACTTTCTTTTTAATGATATTGATAGGTTTATATTTCTTTTCGAAATAATGAACACGAAACTTTTTTAAATCTCTGAATGAGAAGTTAGTTCAAAACTGCAGCAGATTGAAAGCAAGAAAAGAGAGAACCTGGATTACCAGAAACTCTTGCCTGATTTCCCACAGGCTTCTTGTTGGCCACTGGGAGAACAGGATGCTGGCATAGATATTGTCCTTGTTTTATCTCAATATGATAAACAGTGTCTTTTTTCTACCTCTTCTCCCTGCAGTTATGAAAAAGGAAAATAATTACTCTTAAATGTGTGCACAAGTGTTAAAAGAGCTTCTAATGGAACTGAAATAAAAATTGGTTGATAAGAGGTCATATACTGGAAACCTGCCAGAATACTTGTTTGCTTACTCCTGAAGCAGTATTTTTGTGCAGACAGCAACCTCTCTTTCTCCATTTAACTTTAAATCAGAAATGGGGGAGGGACCTCTCAGAAAACCTATTTTCTTCTGTTGTATTTTCAGATGGAGTTCTGGAAGGACTACACAAAGAGGCTCAATGGAGAAATCAATGGAGGACATAACTGGTATCCATTTTACCTTGTGGTTCCGTTAATCATTGGCTTTTTTGTTATTCTCCTTATCATATTTATCACATGGAGGTGCCTGTTCAGAAAGAAAATGCGTAGACGTTCCATGTATGCCCACAGCAGAACCAGAGAAGTCGCAGGTGACAGAACTGTTGCAGATGGAAGCAGTCCACTTCCTCAGCCACTCAGCATTCTTCATTCCCCCCAGGAAGAAATGTTTGAAGGCAACGGACACTCTCCAGGATATCTGAGCTACACAGACGGACGTTCAGACTCAATATCAATCAGGCTGTCAAATTACGACCCACCGCCATCGTATGAGGAAGTGGCTGGTGCAAATGGCCCGAGAAGAAAGGAAACGGCAAATCACTTGGATCCACCGCCTCAATATGAAGACATTGTGAATAGCATTTCAGTAACTCCTGTTACCACTAAATGAAGCAGCGAGAATTCTGGGCCCATTCTTTTAAAGGGGATGAGGAAGGAAGCCTAATACTTTTTTAGCACTTTATTGCAGCATAATTATACATTTCGAAGATTTGTAATGCTAACGCCACTTCCTCTTCCCCTGTCCCAGATTAGTTTTGTTCCACATATTTCCCCAGCCCTGGAAACAATGCAGTCTTTGATATGGTTGTGCATACTTCCAGAGGTGCAATTTCTGTCTTTCTATATTGCTGGAAGTGATCTTGCAGCAGGCCTAAAGGGCTCCCTAACCACAAAGGTACACACACACACACACACACACACACAAAAGGAATCTAAAACCAAAAAAGGCCAATAATTTTTGTTCTTTTGCTTTTTGTGCATTATAAGCCACACCTAACAGAAACCAGTTAAGCCAGCTGGCATGAATGGTGATAGCTGCCTCTGCCAAAGAGAGCACATTGCCCTAAGTAAGGTTGAAACATTTTGACGAATAACACTTAGTATAGTTGTGAGAAATGTGGTAAGCTACTGATTAATTGTAGGTTCCAGCAAAAAAAGAAAAGAAAAGAGGCCTCTGCTCCTGAGGTGGAGTATAGTACTAAAAATATTTTTCCGATTATGCAAACTAGAAACACATACTGATAGTAATTAATTTTGTTCCTGTCTTCAGTGCAGCTATAACAACCTATCTGCCAGAGTAAAGGTTAAGAGACAATAGATTACAGGGGAAGGGAGCTTTTTCTGTGATTGACATAAAATGTGATAAGCCCTATACAGAAGCTCTCTCTTTCCTACTTTCTGTGGGAAGTGTGTTGACTTGAGAGCCCAGTGTACTAATTATCCATGACCAGTGGGAGTATACCTTATCAGTATTCGGTTGCAGTTCAATGAATTGTTCCACGTTTGTATTCATTTCATATTTTACACACTATGAAATGGCCTATTGTTTTTTAGTTACAATACTCAATTCTGACCAGTCTGTGCTTTTTCACTTCAAAGTGATGCTGTTAAGATCTGACTGTTCTCTTGTTTATGCATGCTGGCTTTTAAAAGCAGATAAGAGGTGATGCTTAAATCACCAGAAATCTATAGGTGATTTTATTCCAAAAGCAGTGCTGAGAAAGTGCTTCTTCTCTTCGCCCACCCCTTTACTAGGGTTTTTTTCCTTTTTAATAGCAGCTTTTATTTCTCAATGGAGGGGGAGGTAGGGAAATGAGTGAGAAATGTGAAGGAGGGGACCCTTGCCTGTACATATTTATCTCTTAAAACCAATTGTTTTGAGCCATTCATGGCGAACTACAACAGTGCATGAAGGTAAGAAGAGGGTGATTTTCACACACACCCTGTAACCTGGTGTTCTCTAGGTGTTTCATATTACAAGTTCCATCATCACTGGCAATTGACCAGGCTGGCTGGGGCTGGTGGGAGTTGTGGTCGAAAACATCTGATGGGCAGCAGATTGTGGAGTGCTGCCCTAAAGCATTTCAGTCTGGCTAACCAGACAAGAGTGACTCTGGCTCTGACAAGAGCCAGTGTGGTGTAGTGGTTAAGAGCGGTAGACTCGTAATCTGGTGAACCGGGTTTGCGTCTCCGCTCCTCCACATGCAGCTGCTGGGTGACCTTGGGCTAGTCACACTTCTTTGAAGTCTCAGCCCCACTCACCTCACAGAGTGTTTGTTGGGGAGGAAGGGAAAGGAGAATGTTAGCCAGTAGTGATAAAGCGGAATATCAAATCCAAACTCTTCTTCTTCCCATATCTCTGTTAACAAGGCATTTATTAGTATAATCTTGGTCAGATGTCACACACACACCCCAGTTACCCCAAAAAGCTTGTGAAGCCATAGCAAGCAGTTAAACTTGTAGTGCAGCAAAGTCAGCTTTGTGAACTGGGTGGCAAATGGAACATGCTTATATTCTCCAGCAAGACATTTAGCTTTGCTTCCCTTGACTTTAAATTAGTGCATTGTGATGGGAAAATCTCCAGTGTCTGCTGCTAAAGGGCTCGTTTTAATATCTGCTAAAGATAAATGCGATGAGACTGCACAGCCTTCAAGGCCAGACTGTTTTCTTCTATGCACCTTTACAGATGGAAGTTCCTAATAATATTCCTCTAGATGCTTCTGTTTTTACTTTACCTCAAAACACCTTGATGCACAGCCAGAGTGAATCATTCCTGTGATAAAGTGCCTCATATCTGACTTACAGAAATCACTTGGGATGAGGCAGAGAAAAATCTATTGTTAAGATCAGTTCTATTGTTGGCCTTTCTGTTGCTGCTGATCAAAGAACGCACGCATGATACACACCAAGAGAAGCTCCCCAGTTTCTATTGAATCTCAGATTTTCCTCATCTCATGTATAAATTTAGTCCTTTGTTGCAGGTGGTTCCAATTATATAACCTATAAAAAATTAGGCTTCCTATTAGCTTGATTTTTTGTGCATTGCTGTTCCTGAATTGATCATGTATTAATCCAACTAACATAATGATTTATACAGAATGTTTATTTTTTCAAAATATGGTTAACTATTTTTAAACGGTTGTTGCCTTGCAGTAGATAATATAACATAACCTCGCCTATAAAAGTTTTGGATGTGTGTATTTTACGTTAATAATAGGCAATGTGATATATTTTGCACCTGGCGTATAACAATGCCATTATCTTGTGAAGTTCTTAATACTTCTGTGTTATAAAAGAAGTAAGAATGCAGAAGCCATGTGTTGTCCATAACAGTTATCCTGACTCTGGTGACAACTTGTTCAGTGCATGTAAATAACCCTAATTTTATTGCAGTATTAATTTTTTTTTTAATATGGTTTACATTTAAATTAATGCTATTTTAAAAACATTTTGGGGGGTGGGATCCTGGTATGCAATAAAGCTATTTTTAAATTCTTGGTGCCTTGGTATTTTACTCAGAGCAGAATGGTTCTGTCACAGCCTTGCTTTTTTATTGTCTGGAACAAAAGGTTATGAACAAGTTTTGATATATTGGCACTGTAAGACTAATAAAAGTCCAAAAGATTATCAAAGCTTGCTGCAGTATGTAATGTAAGAGAATTACTTTGTTTTTAAGTGTTGTTCAAAATGAAATACCACTGCTAATTTTTCCCTGGAGTATACATTCATCTTTGCCTAACTTGAGAATTCCACAGGACCATCACTGATTCATTGCCAAGACCAGAGTAATAGGATAACATTACTTGTTATCACCTTCCCGGAGGCCAGAGAGCTTATTTGAAGGAAATGGTTATTTTCCACTACGTTCATCCGTCAGCTAATTCCAAATTACTTCAGGACCTTGAGCCAGTCATAATAAGTCCATTTTCATTGGATTGGTTATCAGTTTCAGTTGTGTACATCTTGTAAGGCCGGAATAAAATGTAAAACAAATTTGGAATATATTTCTTAGTGTTGGGGGACAAGAAATGTTTTGACGAAGCATAGGGCACGTTGATGTTACAATTATTCCTACCCCTTCCTTTAGGGAGTTTGGAGTAGGTGGTTTTCTCATGCTCCCTCTTCCTGCCCTGGCCCATTTAGCAGGGATTTCAGTGCCAATCTTCAGGTTTCACATCAGATGCAATACCACATTGTAGTTCCCCAGCATCCTTATACACAATTATTTTAAAGGAATGGGATCATCACACACACTGCCCTACATGTAGAAACTATCCCCCTGCCCCAAGTTGCTTCCATAAAGGTGAGTGTTGAATGTGTGTGCTAATATGCTTGACTGTGGAATGATGTGGAAACAATTGCTTTCTGTGGGCTGTCTTGAACTCTTGTGTTTACAGCTTTCAAGACTCAGGAAATGTAATCTGTAGGCAATGTAATTAGTCAACACTCCCACTAAAATCTCACTGGTGGTCTTTGGAGTTGTGGGTTGCATCTGTACTCCAAGGAGATTTAAAACAACAAAATTCTTGTTTGGTATATTTGAGTTTAAAATGCACCATCTCCTTTTAAGTATTTCATTGTTTCCCTCAAATAGGAAGGCTTAAGTTCACTTTACACTTGACCAACTTTTTAAATGTTCGATTGCTATAAAAGCTCATACCACAATCAGCCTACTAGGACTTGCCTCTAAAATAAGCACCCTAAAACTGAAAAAATACAGTCTCGCAGGATATGCTTGAAGACTTGGTTCCAGATTACACTAAAGCAAAGTATAGGGATCAGTCGTTCACCACTTTCCAATTGTTAATGTCATACCCTACTAGGTACAAATATCTATCTATCTAGCACAACCTCTGTTATATTTACTATGAATGTCCTATGTTTTCCTTAATCTAAAATCAATCTCTTGTTCTCTATGGATTGAACAGGAAAACAACAACTAGTAGCTTGCTCTTCATTGAGGCCCTCCCATGTCTGTTATTGTGAAAGAAAAATGCACACAGTGGCAAAATGCACTTTTTCATGTAGTGTGTAGTTTCACCCACCAATAATAAATTGGGCCAAGAGGATTTACAGTGATGAAGTTTCCCCATCTAGGGCAGCCAGCATCTGAGGGTTGGGCTGTGGTGCATATGTACACTGCCTTGTCCCACCTCCAGTGCTTGTGGAGCTGCCTGTTTTGGGGCTGGGAGCTTCTAGAGAAAGTGTTCTCTCCTTGAGCATTCCTTCTACCAGGAAAGCTGTAAGCAACCCTGCCTGACTTCAACCCAGCATAAGGCTTCTCAATCCCAGGCAATGCAGTGGTTATCCGCTACAATGCTTCTAGTGCTATCATAAATAACTTGAGAAGGCACATGTGCATGAGAAAGTATATTTTATAAGTGAGCTTGTTACTGATAGCAATAAAGACTTTCCATCCATTTCTGCTGAAACAGCATGTTTCATCTATTCGTAAACATTTAGCACTGACAATGTGCAGAAGCTGAAATGAATATGAATGTATTGCAATTAGCATAGATTCACCCAACTAATGAGATCCTGGTTTAGAGAAATAATCTTATTTTGTTTATTTAAAAGTAACATGTTTGCTGCAGGACCCAATTATTCTCCACTCATTCGAATTACAAACTCATTTGTGATTGGTGTAGAAGAGAGTAACTGGCCGTTTGGAGAGTCACCAATATGTCCTTGTCTGAAATAACTCATTAGCTGAATCTTTGAGCTACAGAAACCCAGCTCAAAGACTTGCGTTTCTGGAGAGTGCCTGTAAGTTGCACTCTGAAGAGTGCCTGTGAGTTGCAGCTTCAACTACAATCTCTTGAAATTACTGTCATTGCATGCCATACAGAGGGAGCTGATTTGCAAAAGGGAGAACTAGCTGCAGGCTGAAGATGTTTTTATTGTGATTTTAGTGATGTGAGCCGCCCTGAGCCCGGCGTTGCCGGGGAGGGCGGGGTATAAATAAAAATTATTATTATTATTATTATTATTATTATTATTATTAAATGCTGTGAAAACAAGGTTGATTTTTAAAGCTTTTGTCATTGTTTGTATTAGCCTAATTCCTTAATGTTTTTCTTGTCAGTTTGTTTCTTTTTCTGCTAAATACAGAGAACATTTGTCCTGCATGTGTCCTCAGTACATCTGAGGTGGTGTATTTTAATAGAGGCTGGATGGGATGCCGAAGGTGTCACCTTTTTTTGTTCACTTAGAAAGTATATTCCAGATGCTGTACACAAATTAAAAAGCAAGGCAGTCCCTGTGCACAGGTTTGCTGGCTGAAAGGCATGATATAAAAGGGAAGATGAAGCTGCTGTCCTGCCTCTTCCTTTTCTGTAACTAGATTGGAGGGCTGCTAATAGATGACAATTCAGGGAGACAGAAGGAACCAACCTAGGCCCCATGTGGACTAAACTTTTAAAGCAGCAATGTACCATGTTAAACAGCAGGAGTGCCAGCTTGGCCCCACAACTCTGGGTGCCATGCAGCGTGCATGGCCCTGGCATCGAAATTTGTGAGTGCCTGGGCCCTTCATGGGGAATTTTATGGGTGCTCAATTGGCACCTATGTTAAACAGTCATGACTTCCCCCAATGAATCCTGGGAACTGTGAGAGTTGTTAGGAGGCGCTTGGAAAGAAGGATTGGTTGTTAGTCTGGGAATTGTAGCTCTGTGAGGGGAATAGGGACCTCCTAACAACACTCAGTCCCTTTACAGTTCCCAGGATTCTTTGGGAGAAGCTGTGATTCCTCAAATAGGTATGGTACTGCTTTAAATGTCACCCTATTAAGTGTCACAGTTGTCATCCTATTCATTCTTGGAAAGGAACATTGATTCAATCAAGACATCTTACCACAGAAAATTATACAGTGCTACCTCGGTTTAAGAACAGTTCGGTTTAAGAACGATTTGGTTTACAAACTCCACAAAACCGGAAATAGTGTCTTGGTTTGAGAATTTTACCTTGGTCTAAGAACAGAATCCAAACGGTGGAAGGGCACTGGCGGTGGGAGGCCTCATTAGGGAAAGTGCACCTCGGTTTAAGAACGGTTTCAGTTTAAAAATGGACTTCAGGAACGGATTAAGTTTGTAAACTGAGGTACCACTGCACTTTATAGCAAAATGCATAGGTTGGATCTTGTTACCTCCAATTCAGTGATTTGGAATTTTATTTATTTTAATCCATAAATTACCTCCTCAGCTAAGATACAGAGGGAAAATGATTTTCCATGAATAGCTGGCCAATGCAGCATAATTTGAATGTTCAGGTGAGTGTCTATAGTGAAAACAAATAACAAGGGTCTTAAATTTAATAATAATAATAATAATGGCATGTCGCAATTCTCACACAGGAATCGTAGCACTTCAGTTTTAGGTGGAGAGCTGTTTATGAAACGGGCATGCCAGGAAAACAAGAGCTCACTGTCAGAGAGAACTTTTCAGAACTAGCTTTTGTCTACTGTAGTAGGTTTTTTAATTTATTTATTTTTATGTGCTAGCTGTTTGTTTCCAACAGCTGCTGCATCAGCATAATGCCACAATAAAAGGCATTGTAGGGATGCCAGGCTGGACATTATTCTGGTACAGAAATGATGTTCCAACTTAGCTGGCCAACATCAAGGTAGCAAAGCCATGTGATTCCTGAGTGAAATGACCAAATAGTATACAGCTTTTACTAGAACAACTAGGTTTGAAAGTAAAGAGTTGTGAGCTGGGATTCCACTTGTGAGCAGATACAGTAGGGGCCACTACTAAAAATAGCATATTTCTGAATGAGACAAGCGCATGGGAGATGAGTCATGGCTTTTAATTCATCAGGACTATTGAATCCGTACACACAGAGGAGTTGTGTCTTCAACTATCATTATTGCAGTCCATTGTTTTTTCACATAAAGAATCCCATGGAACAATTCCCACATTGCAGTTCTATTTGCAGATTTATTACATAGCAGCAATGATTTATATGATGCACAGACAATGCTATATGGACTTTCTAGGGCAGGAGTCCTCCAGCTGTTGTTGGTCTCAAAGTGTGATGACCTGGGAGTCAGACTCAGACGCTGAACCTGAGGGATCCCAGCCTGCACAGGATTCACTGCCTCCAGAACCAGCAGAGCCAGGGCTGGGGCCTGAGTCTCAAGGGGACTCACCTGTGCTGGATCCTCAGGTGCAGGCATCGGCTGAGGTTGATCTGGCTTCTAATGGGATGGAGGACTTATTGCCTGCAGGTGCTCCACTCCCCACCCAGTCAGGGGAAGCTGAGGTTGCCTCTGGGTCCGGTAACCCTCCAGCTTCTCCTGAGCTGCAAAGGCTAAGGGCAGAGAGGCGAAGGGAACTAAGTTCCCGCAGGAGGAGTGCTCGCCTCCAAGCCAGGAGAGGCGAGGCACCTGAGGATCGGAGCCGCCCTTTGCCTCGGGGCAGATAAAAGCCAGCCAGTCCCAGACCCAAGTTGCAGGAGCAACATCGGTGCTGCCTAGTTCCTGTTCCTGGTTCCTGCGTTCCTGACCTCGGCTTCCTGACCTCGGCTTCCTGACCTCGGCTTCCTGACCTCAGCTTTGTTACTTCGGCTTCCTGACCTCGGCTTCCTGACCTCGGCTTCATGACTTTGGCTTCGTGACTTCTGGCTTGGACTGACCTTGGACTGGACTAGACCCCGCCTATCGGATATCCCTTGGGACCAGCACAGTTTGCTCCTGCCACACCCGCACTCCCCCTTCGTTGGGGTGCGTTCGGGAGGAACCTGTCGTCATGACTGACCAGGCGGCTGCGCTGGTGGCATTGGCCCAGGAGAACCAGGTCTTGACCCACACAGTGCAGCAGCTAAGCAATGCGGTTACGGCGCTTCAGCAGCGTTTGGACGCCTTACCGGCTCCTGGTACCGGCGCCCCAGCTCCAGGCAAGTACCCAGTGGCCCTGCCAGAAAAGTTCGATGGGTCCCCGGGCAGCTTTCCCATGTTTCTCGCCCAGGCCAAACTGTATATTCAGGGGCGAGCCCGGGATTTCCCCGACGACCGCACCAAGGTGCACTTCCTGATCAGCTTGCTGAAGGACCAGGCGGCCAAGTGGGCGTTGCCGCTGCTCCGGCAAGACTCCCCCTTGCTGACAGACTATAGGGGGTTTTGCAACCATTTTGAAACCGCGTTCGCCAACCCTCAGAAGGCGAGTCAAGCCAATCGGGCAATTCGGCGGTTGAAACAGGGCAAGTCCACAGTGGCCGCCTATGCCATGGAATTTCGGCTGTTGGCGCAGGACTTGACCTGGAATGATTCCGCACTTCGGGACCAGTATCTCGAGGGGCTTTCGGACGAGATACTGGACCAGCTGGCCACCTTGGATCGCCCCGCCACGCTGGAGGCCCTCATCCAACGGAGTCTACAGATAGACGATCGGTTGGAGGACCGGCGCCAGGCCCGGGCCCGCCAGCACTCTGGGCTCCCGACTCCAGTGCTCCCCAGCAGTTCCACGGCCAGAGCCGAGTCACTGGAGGAGCCGATGCAGCTCGGGGCAGCACGGCCTCGCCTCTCCCCTTCGGAGAAGACACGACGTCGGGAGGGAAACCTGTGTCTCTACTGCGGGGGGAGTGGACACTACGCCCGAACCTGCCCCGAGAAACGCCAGCCGCAGGGAAACCGCCAACCCCAGTAGCCAATGGCCCAGGCTATCTGGGGTCCCAAGCATCGCATGATGGGCCCTCACCAGTGGAATTGCAACACCTCATGATCCCAGTGCGTCTATACCCCCCAGGCGGGCCCTGGATTCTCACCCACGCTCTGGTGGATTCAGGGGCAACCCGCTCCTATATGGACTCTGCCTTCGCCGCTCAGCATCGGGTGCCGCTCCAGAACAAGCCAGAACCGGTGCAGGTGGAGGCAATCGACGGACGGCTCTTGCGATCAGGCGCCGTTACTCGGGAGACCCAGCCCTTGGTCCTGTGCCACCAGCAGCACCGGGAGGTGCGTACCCTGGACATTGCCACCATGCCCCGGTTTCTCCTGGTGCTGGGGATGGACTGGCTGGAGTCTCACAATGTTCAGATCGATTGGGTCAATCGAACTGTACGCTTCCCAGACTCGGGTTCGATTGCTCAGTCCGAGATGCTTTCGGCCGCCTCCATGGGGGAGGCTGCGTCAACGCTCCCCGCCGTGTACCGGGACTACGTAGACGTGTTCGAGGAACAGGGGGCAGACCGGCTGCCTCCTCATCGGTCTTTTGACTGCGGCATAGACCTCCAGCCTGGGGCGCCTCTGCCTGTGAGTCGCCTATACTCTCTTTCGGAGCCAGAGCGTGAAGCCTTACAGGACTTCCTTCACAAGAACCTGGAGCGGGGGTTCATTAGGCCCTCTACCTCTCCCACCGCCGCTCCAGTACTCTTCGTTAAGAAGAAGTGTGGGGAGCTTCGCCTCTGCCATGATTACCGAGCCCTGAATAAGATCACCATCCCAGACCGGTATCCCTTGCCCCTAATTGCAGAGTTGCTGGAGCGGGTGCAAGGGGCGCAGATGTTCACCAAACTGGACCTCCGGGGGGCTTACAACTTGATTCGGATCCGTGCCGGGGATGAGTGGAAGACCGCATTCGGGACCCGTTATGGGCAGTTCGAGTACCTGGTCATGCCGTTCGGACTATGCAACGCGCCCGCCGTGTTCCAACGGTACATCAACCACGTGTTCCAGGACTTGCTCGACAAGTATGTGGTGGTGTACCTCGATGACATTCTGATTTATTCCCGTGACCCAGCTCGCCACGAGAGTCATGTCCGGACCGTGTTGCAGCGCTTGCGGGAGCACCGCCTGTACGCTAAGCTCAGCAAGTGCGAGTTCCACCAGCGGTCAGTGGACTTCCTCGGACACCGACTCTCCCCTGACGGTGTACAGATGGACCCCGGGAAGGTGTCTGCGGTTCGAGAGTGGGCGGCGCCGCGGAACCGCAAGGACCTACAGCGGTTTTTGGGGTTCGCCAACTATTACCGGACATTCATTGCGGACTATGCTCATCGCACCACCCCGTTGACCCGACTGCTGCGCCCCAAGACGCCCTTCGCCTGGGATGAGGAGGCTGAGGTGGCATTCCAGGGATTGAAAGCCTGTTTCCAGAAGGCGCCAATTTTGCAGCATCCTGATCCCTCTCGTCCCTTCGTGGTGGAGACTGACGCCTCCAGTACGGCTCTCGGTGCCGTCTTGTCCCAGCAACACGGACCAGATGCGCCACTGTTACCCTGCGCCTACTACTCCCGGCAGCTCCTTCCGGCGGAGCGTAACTATACCGTGTGGGAGCGGGAACTACTGGCCATCAAGGTGGCCTTTGAGGTCTGGCGCCATCATCTTGAGGGGGCACGACACCCGGTGGAAGTGAGAACCGACCACCGGAATCTGGAGTACCTCCAGACCACTCGCAGGCTAAACCAGCGGCAGATCCGGTGGGCACTGTTCTTCTCCCGGTTCCAGTTCCGGATCCGCTACATCCCCAGCTCCCAAAACCAGAAGGCGGATGCACTGTCCCGGAAACCGGAGGACATTGCAGAGACGGTGCAGCAGGCGGCCCCAACAACGATCATCCCACCAGCAGCTTTCCTGGCTGTTCATGAGACTGAGTCGCTGCTGGACCGAGTGCGGAAGCAGCAACGGGTCGACGCGTGGGCTCAGGAACGGATTCAGGAATTGGCCAGTGGATCATGTCCTCGATACCCAGAACTGGTTGTGCACCAGGGTTTGCTGATGCACCGTGGTCGGTTGTACATCCCACCAGGGCCTTTGCGGGCCGAGGTACTCCAAATGTCACACGACGCCCCGGCAGCTGGCCACTTCGGGAGGTATCGGACCACCCACCTGGTCAGCCGGGAGTTCTGGTGGCCCCGCTTGAAGGCCGACGTGGCACGGTACATTGGGGGGTGCGAGGTCTGCCGGCGAGCCAAGGGATCGACCGGGAGACCTGCGGGACTGCTACAGCCACTGCCAGTTCCCCCTCGTCCATGGCACACGGTCTCATTGGATTTCGTGGTAGACCTACCCCCATCCCGTCAGTGTACCTGCCTCCTGGTATTCACAGACCACTTCACTAAAATGGTGCACTGCGCCCCGTGCCCGTCTGTACCCTCAGCCAAGGAGACGGCGCAACTGTACCTACAAAACGTCTTCCGCTTACATGGCCTATCGGAACGTTTGATCTCCGATCGTGGTGCCCAGTTCACCTCCCGGTTCTGGCGCGCTCTACATCAGGCTCTCGGGACGGAGGTCTGCCTATCTTCGGCCTACCATCCACAGACGGATGGACAGACCGAACGGGCAAACGCGGTGTTAGAACAGTACCTCCGGTGCTACTGCAGCTTCCACCAGGACGATTGGGTCGACCACCTGGCGTTGGCCGAGTTCGCATATAACAACGCAGTGCACGCTTCCACCCAACAGACCCCGTTCCAGGCAAGCTATGGGTACCACCCGCGGTTGTTTCCAAGCGTACTGCCGGCATCCGCAGTGACAGACTGGCTACAAGAGCTCCAGTCACAGCAGCAGCTTCTGACGGAGCAACTGAGCCAGGCCAAGGACGCGTATAAGGCCCAGGCCGACCGTCACCGGCAGGAGGGGCCGGAACTCCATGTCGGAGACCTGGTATGGCTCTCCACCCGCCACCTGCACCCCTCTCGGCCTTCGCGGAAGCTGGATGCCCGCTTCACCGGCCCATTTCCAATCGTGGACCGTGTCTCACCTGTGGCATTCCGTCTCCGGTTACCCGCGACCCTGAAGGTCCACCCGGTATTCCACCGGTCCCTACTCAGTCCGGTCGCCCCGCCAGACGAGTTCCACCCAGACCATCCACGACCGCAGCCAGTTTTGGTTCAGGGGGAGCCCGAGTATGAGGTGGAGCACGTTCTTGACTCCCGATACCGCAGGGGGAAGCTCCAATACCTCATCGACTGGAAGGGGTATGGGCCCGAGGATCGGTCGTGGGAACCAGCGGAGAACGTCCACGCGCCTGTCTGCCTCCGTGATTTCCATGCGACTTACCCCAGCAAGCCTGGTCCGGCCCCTCGGTTGAGGGGGGGGCCTGGGAGGGGGGATGGTGTGATGACCTGGGAGTCAGACTCAGACGCTGAACCTGAGGGATCCCAGCCTGCACAGGATTCACTGCCTCCAGAACCAGCAGAGCCAGGGCTGGGGCCTGAGTCTCAAGGGGACTCACCTGTGCTGGATCCTCAGGTGCAGGCATCGGCTGAGGTTGATCTGGCTTCTAATGGGATGGAGGACTTATTGCCTGCAGGTGCTCCACTCCCCACCCAGTCAGGGGAAGCTGAGGTTGCCTCTGGGTCCGGTAACCCTCCAGCTTCTCCTGAGCTGCAAAGGCTAAGGGCAGAGAGGCGAAGGGAACTAAGTTCCCGCAGGAGGAGTGCTCGCCTCCAAGCCAGGAGAGGCGAGGCACCTGAGGATCGGAGCCGCCCTTTGCCTCGGGGCAGATAAAAGCCAGCCAGTCCCAGACCCAAGTTGCAGGAGCAACATCGGTGCTGCCTAGTTCCTGTTCCTGGTTCCTGCGTTCCTGACCTCGGCTTCCTGACCTCGGCTTCCTGACCTCGGCTTCCTGACCTCAGCTTTGTTACTTCGGCTTCCTGACCTCGGCTTCCTGACCTCGGCTTCATGACTTTGGCTTCGTGACTTCTGGCTTGGACTGACCTTGGACTGGACTAGACCCCGCCTATCGGATATCCCTTGGGACCAGCACACAAAGTCCCATCAGCAAGGGCCAGCACAGTAAATGATCAGAGATGATAGAATCGAGTCCAGTAACATTTGGAAGGCCATAGCTTATTCCAGTTCAGGATGGGGGGAGCATGTTAGTAAAAATTTGGGAAGAGCTTGAAACAGTTTGCCTCCCAAGTGATGGCAGCTGGAAACTCACCCTTGTCTATCCTATATAATAAAGAGCCTCTGTCCGTACATACTACTTTCCGTGTGTCACAGGAATTCGCAAGTGCGCGTGCGTTCCAGTGACACAGGGATTGGGTAGTACGGACCAATAGGCGATCCCCAGGTGGCAGCGCCACCCGGCAGCGGGGAGAACCGTTGGCGACGGAGGCGCCAAGGCCGAGGAGTGCTGCTGCGCGCGCCCACAGTTCAGCAGCTCGCCCTCCTCCTCCGCTGCCGCCGCTGCCACCTCGACGGAGGAGCCCCGAGGAGGAGGAGGAGGACAGCCGGGCCGCTGGGAGAAAGCCGCCGCTTTCCCTTCTCAGAGGAGCGGCGAGGAGCACCGGGGGCTGAGGCGCTCGCCACCTCCTGCAGCCCCGGAGCAACTGCTTGGCGGTGGGGAACATCCTCGCCACCTTCCCCTGCTTCTCCTCTCCCCGCTGAGGGAGCCGAGGGGCGTCGGGGCGCGCAGCTGCCGTCGTCCCGGCCGCGCAAGAAGCGGCTGCTGCTGGGCGCGCGCGGAAAGGAGCCGACACTCCCTCGCCGGGAGCTGCAGCGCCGAGCGGGATGCATCCCGCCCGGCGCTGCTGCTCCCGCGGTCACTGAGTGACCGGCCGAGGGAGCGCCGGCTCCTTAGGCTGCCCGCAGCACGGACAGGCAGCCTAGAGCCCGTAATCTTTACGGGCTTAATTTACTAGTGATTCTATAATTCTGTTATTCTACTTTGCAGCACATAAGTTATTTTGACCTCACTGAATTATTCATGCCATGTTTTTTCTCGTACCTTTGGCAAACTGCATGCAGAGTATAGCTTTATTTTTTCTTTGGCAGTGAAGTAATAAATACAGATATAGATTTATAGACATTACTTGAATTCTGCCTCATAAGAAATTCTAAAATCCATTGTAGAGTAATACCTTGGTACAGGTGTAACCAATGTTGTGTCCATCAGATGCTACTGGACTACAACTCCCATCACCCCTGACCATTGGCTGTGCTGGCTGGGACTGATGGGAGTTGTAGTTCAACAACTTCTATTGTTCACATTGGCTATGTCTGCCTTAGGTCAACCAACATTTTACAAAATAATGAGCAAGCTTTCAAGTTCTCCAGAACTCTTCATGAGGCAGGAGATTAAGCAAAGTGGGGAAAGGGTATATCAGGCATCCCCAAACTGTGGCCCTCCAGATGTTTTGGCCTACAACTCCCATGATCCCTAGCTAACAGGACCAGTGGTCAGGGATGATGGGAATTGTAGTCCAAAACATCTGGAGGGCCGAAGTTTGGGGATGCCTGGGGTATATGTATCTTTGTATTTTATGTTAGCCTGCAGGTATATCATATATGCAAGGTATTTCACCTTTCTCAGCAGCTTGTAAACATTATGATGAATTCAACGAACACAAAACAAGAAATTCAGTTGTCACAGAAGCTGCTGTAGCTATCTAGACTACAGGTACTGTAATATTTTTCCTGATCATTGATACTGTAACAATTCACCCAAAAACTTTATGCAACCACACTTATTTTTGAAGTTCTACCTGTGTGCTTTGTGATTAAAATCAATCAATTTTTCCTTCGGAAATCGATCAATTTCCTTAGCAGTTGCTGTTAAAGAGTTGATCTTAAATTTCTAAGCTAGATCACAACTCCCGAAAGACCTGGGAAGCCAACCATCCTCAAAGAAGGCAGTCCATTATTACCGTACATGCATTCCTATCATCTCATTATCCATTTGATCTTCAAAGAAGATTGCCATCTTTCTTCTGCTGCAAGTTAATATGAAATAACATTAATTTGGCTCATAAATCCAAGACACATTATAGATCTCAATTGCTTCTATGACTGCAACCAATTCAGAGTTACCATTTTATTATGGAAAGGAAGAGAGAGAGAGATCACAGCCAAAACAGCAGGCTTATCACTACAGGAACAAATTAAAGAATGCATTGGGAAGTCCATTGCTCCCTGGAACATGTGATAGGGTTGCTTGTCCATCTCTCCTTTGATGAAATGTGCATGCTCCAGATTAAAGAAGAGATCATGGCCCTTCCAAGGGAAGCGAGTGATGCACAGAGTTTTCTCCTCTGTTTGTTGTACCTAAGTTTCCTTGTGGTATATAAATCTGTCTGCAGAATAGCCAGCGAGGGAAAATGTGGATGTCATGGAAACAAACTGCAGTGAGGCAAAACACAAGGCAACAGGCACACAACGAGAGAGTCTCCAAATAACACACTGAATATAACTTATCCCATATCTTTGTTGCAAACTAAATCTAAAAGAAGCTTCACACTTACTACATAAACCAGCTTCAGCTCACCAGAACTATTTAAATCTGTTTTGAGAGCTTGGCATCATCCATCTTTCTGTGCAATTGTTCACTATTTCCTCTCTGTTGACTGCATGTTTAAAATCTGAATGAAAGTAGGCCAGAGTACTTTTAAAAGAGAGGTTCTCAAGTGTATTTTGTACTCCTAAAACGACTGATGAAAGCAAATGCCTGTTGTAGGCAGATTTTTGATTAAATGCCTGGAAAGTACAGAACATGTTTTCATAGAAGGAAACAGCAAGCAAGAGTTTTAGCTTATCTGTTTCATACCAGCTTGTATTACCTTGCAATATGTAGATAGATTGAAAACTAGAACAGTATAATACCAGCATTAAGAAGGATTCGAGCCCCATTTCTATCTAGTATGAAATCATCTTTGGGTCACTGGTTACCTAGGCAACATGTTTTCTACCTTCATTTATTCCAGTTTCGAGCCAGAATGTAATGTGACTACCCTGCCCCACCCCTCCCCATTTCACCCTTGAAACCAAAAGGTGGGCAGAAATCCATGTAAGGCTTATGCTTATGATCCCTGCACCTTTTCTGCCAGATGGGCTCAGTCAACCAAAGACCTGCTTTGCTTTTAAACCAATGCATGTAAGTGAGCCAGTGTGGTGTAGTGGTTAAGAGTGGTAGATTTGTAATCTGGGGAACCGGGTTCGTGTCTCCGCTCCTCCACATGCAGCTGCTGGGTGACCTTGGGCTAGTCACACTTCTTTGAAGTCTCTCAGCCTCACTCACCTCACAGAGTGTTTGTTGTGAGGGAGGAAGGGAAAGGAGAATGTTAGCCGCTTTGAGACTCCTTCGGGTAGTGATAAAGCGGGATATCAAATCCAAACTCTTCTTCTTCCAGGGTGCCTTTAAGTGGGCTCAGATCTCTTACTGCCTGTGCCACTAGCACAGCTTGTAAGCAAAGTGAAACATTGGCTATACACAGTACCACTACTGCAGATTCACACCTCCATAAAAATCAGGTGACCTAGAGAGCCAATGGAGTTCTTCCTGTCCCCCGTCCACTTCTTGACACTAGCTTGCAGGGTAGGAAAAGAGGACAGAGCTCTGATGCCTTTAATTGTTGTCTAGACGATGACATTTCAGTACATGTAGTTGGCATGATGGCCTACATCTGAAATTCCTTCTACAAAACCATTGAAATATTTCCTAGAATATTCCAACGTATAAATTTCCTAATATTTTTGCAATAAATAGTTAATCTGAGGCTAGGATTCTGTTGTTTTCAGCTAGATGTGAGTGCATGAAGGAGAGTTAGATAGGAATGAAATAGGGAAGAATGAGTCAGTGGACATATTTTATATATACCGGTACTTCAATTTAATTATGCACATAGGTGAATCCGCATAAGATGTAGATTATGGTTATCCATATTCTAACTAGGGGAAAGTACAACTGGGACTGCTGCTTTTTGGCAGTTCTTTACTCAGGTCACCTTGACATATTGCAGCATTTTCTCCAATAATGCTATGAGTCAACATTTGCTGGGCCACTGTTGTCATTCTCTTTTGCATTTTATTAGCTATGGTGCTTTCTTAAATGTTACCATCTGGTTCTTATCAAACGATGGAGATGGGATCCTTCGGGAGGAGGGGTGAGAAATAAATTGAATGAATGAATGCATAAAGGTTTCACTTCACTGGCGCTGTGATTCAGCAAAGTTCCACTCAGCTTGCACAAAGTGGCACAGAGCTATACAAATCCATCAGCAGGGCCAGTCAACAGGGTGCTCCCCAGAAGTTGCTGAACTACAGTTCCCATCATCCTTGATTCAGTCAACATCTGGAGGGCACCATCTTGGCTATTCTTATATTATTCTCATCATTTTTGGCCCAATATGGCTGCTTTGATGTTGGCTGCAGTCAGTGGCTCCTTCAGCCCAGTAGGGCCTAGGATAGCAATGCAGAGTGTCATATGGTAACTCAAAGACTAACGGATTTATTGTGACATAGTTTTTCTCAGTTTTTCTCCTTCAGTTACATGCTGCAGTTTGAATCATGCTTCTTGTTCTTCTTGGCGGCGTTACTTCATCCTATCACCAGATGTCTCCCTTGCATTTCGTGGAAAAATACACATTTCATGAATTCAGACTTATTCACTAATTGAGACAAATCACTGCATCCCTCCTCATCCTGGTTCCCAGTTACAACATTTGCATGTGACTCTTGAAACGCTACTGCACAGTCATTCTTTGATTACGGAGGCTGTTTTTGAAGCAGTTTTCCTATTTTAATTTCTAATGTAGTCATTACAGGGAACTTGTTTTCTGTTACTGTTACTAAGCATATCAGTTTCCTTAATAGCAGGGCTGCATCTTAAAAAGGTGATTGCATTCAGTCTAATCACATTCCTTCTGTTTTCAACAACGTAGGTCTCTTGGTTCAAAATGCATTCATGAATTTTTAATAGAATTTTTTTGATAAATGTACTGGGAGTTGGTATTCTTATTCCTGTTGAGGTACGGCAGCAGTTGAGCTAGGGTGGGGTAAGGAGTGTCATTCAGACATTAGGATGGGGGATAAAAGGTTAATATTCCCTCCACTCATGCCATGGTCCTGATCCATATCAGGGTTTTCCCCCCCCCTCTCTCCACAGACAAACAAATGTAAATATGCTTTTAAAGTAATTACATCGTGTAATTTTGCTCTCATTGTTTAGCTGCAAATTTAAAACCATAACCTCCTATTTATTGAGAGAGAGGGAGAGAGAGATAGGGAGCAGCATAATTTGCTCAGGATAATAGTAAGCAAGAAAGTAGGGCTGAGGGAATCACACAAACCAGATTCCACAGATGAGAGTTTCAATAAAGTAGATAAAGAATGAATAACATTCTGGAACCTTAGAACCTAACATATTTATTTTCATTTTGAAAGAAGCTTGAGTGGACAACATTCAACATCATCAGAAGCATTAAGTGCTATCACAAGTTACAGGTGATACACATGATTTGGGGGTGATGAGTGGTAAACAGTGAGGTCAGCCCAAGGGTTGTGTTTCCTTCCAGGCAGCTTTTAGGGACCACAGTTCAGTGATGACTGAAGCAAAAGTGGGTGGAGCAACACATGTTAATTTACTCACACAGCCCTCTCGATCCTCCCTCCAGGCAAGCAAGGATTATCCAAGTTCAAGGACACATTCCAGCCAGGCAGAAATACTTAGTACTTAAGGAGGGTGCAAAGCATGACAGGTGTGGCCTAGGGAGAAGGTGTGTGGCTGGGGATGGGGTGTGGCCTTGAGGACTTAGCCCACCTTACCAAATCCAACCAAACACTTGCCCAACCTTAATCAAAAGTAGAGATGAAGGTTCTACCACATCCCTGTGTTATGAAAATTGAGCGGAGTAACTGTGCCACAGAAGAAGTGCTGAGGAAACTACACATATTGAACATAATTAGGAGAAAGCAAAATAAGTCATTTGCTTGAAGTTATACTAAAAACATGACCCACCCACCAGGGTACTGAGAGGAGTATACAACGGTCCTTATATACTTCATTTGCTAGCTTAATTAACAACACCTGCTGTACTCCCTCACAGCTGCAAAGGTTCTAAGGCCAGGCTCAATCTTTTTTTACTGTAGCTCGGGCCCATTATCTGCATTTTGTCCATGAGCAGAACAACTGCTCCCAGCTTTCCTATGGTGGTGGTTTATGTGTTGCTCCCTGCTATAATGGATTACCTTCTTGCATATGGACATATAAATCCACTCATATTTTAAGATCTTCCTTAGAGGCAGTGGTGTTTGTGTGTGAGAGAGAGAGAGTGGGGGGGGGATGCACACAGGCAAGGCCTTTTCAACAGTAGCACCAAAGCTCTGGGACTACCTCCTCTGGCGTTCTTTATTTATTATGTTTATTCTTGAATTTATATCTGGCGTTCCCTTCAAGGTGTTCAACGCGGTGTCCATGCCCCCACTTTTATGTTTGCAATAAACCTGTGATGTCGGTTTGAGAGACCATCATAGTTGTGTGGATATCTGAGCCTGTGTCTCCCCAGGCTTAGACTGCCACCCTAACCATTACATCCACCCAATTTTACACTGTTTACTGAGCTGGTTGGTTCAGTTATGATAGTGGTCAGGTGTTTTCTACACATGAGCAGAGAAGAAAGCAGCAGGATTGAACTCCCTGTCCTGGTTGCCCTGCATCATCATCATTGTCATCATCATCATCATCAATACCCTGCCCATCAGACTAGTTTCCCCCAGCCACTCTGGGTAGCCCACAGCATATATTCTTTCCCCTTGCAAAGGATCTGCATGCCACTGGCATGGTCCCCTGAATGTTTGTGTATTGATCGTTGCCCACTGTGAGAACAGAATGCTGGACCAGATTGACCATTAGCCTGCTCCAGCAGCTTCTTCTTATGTTTTTATGTAGGCATCTGCAAAGCGGAACCTATGTTTGAACAACTGCTCCTGTGTAGGGTTCCACCCAATGCCAGCAGCATCATGGATTCCAAAGGTACAGAGGTCCTTGCTTTCCCCTTTGCAAATGTTTGCACCAAGGCATGAGTATTCAGAAGGCCATGTAGGATGCTGGGAATAGTGCCAGCAGTTCAACCTCACTGCCCCTCTTCCCCATGCAAAGGTTCTGCATGCAGAGAATGCCTGAATGGGGCTAAAATTACACAAAAACCCACCGCAAAAATCCTTTGAACCAGCCTTTCTCAACCTTGGGTCCCCAGATGTTGTTGGACTACATCTCCCATCATCCTTGACCACTAGTCTTGCTAGCTAGGGCTGATGGGAGTTGTAGGCAAAAAACATTTAAACAAAACAGGTAATAGCTTCCAATGTAATGGTGACCTTCATTTCTGTTAGCAGACGAACATAGTGTTGCTTTTTCAGGAAAGTATTCTGTCAACAGCAAAAGGAACACACACCAAGCTCTGCCTTTGCTTTTCCCTCTTCAATCTAATGCTCACACAACACAGTCAACATCCTACCACTGCATAATACTGTGATATTAAAAGATAAAAATGGATGTCTATGTATAACCTGCGAAGTAATGTATAGTGCATTTTCCCACTACAGGAAACAATCAGCTCATGCTGATTTTAGTAAGTGTTGTGAGTGCTGCTAAGGGAAAATGGGTACTGAAGTGCATGTCAATCATATACGAATTGCACCCTTCCATATTCTGTCATATCCACAGCAGAAACAACACTCAAGAGAGTAAATTAAGCAAACATTTGCACTGCAGGAGCTTTTCCATTTCTGATTGACATGATTCCTGGGGCATTTTTCTGGCCAGATACTCATACAATTTATCATGTACTAACCCATGTTTTGCTGAAATGGCAACAAAGCATAGAATCACAGGCAGATGTGTCAATAATTTGGCCATCATTGGCCAGCACGTACACACTATGTATGCATAGAATGAAATGCATACATATGATTGTCATACACACATCAGAAAAGAGAATCCTGCCTTGGTACATGTTGACAGCCTGATGCAAGACAGAAAGTTGTCAGTGGATGGTAACCTTATACAGGACACAATATAGCTGGATAAAAAAAATAAATACAAGAAGGAAAAGAGAAGGTGATGGGCTTAAATTTTTGGTACGTTAGATCACCATATCTGAATCTGAACTGAGTAGAGTGAACCAAATTAGTAAGTCAATGTGGTGCAATAGTTATACTAGTGTTAGAGTGGGGTGACCCAGATTCAAATCCCCAATCATTCATGAAGCTCACCATCTCTGAGTGTCCTAGTCCATTTTACAGAATGACTGTGAGGATATAATGCTGGGGAGAGGGGGAGCTGTCCTGAGCTTCTTGAAGGTATGGTGGAATATAAATCTTTAAAATACACAAAACATTGCAAGGCCAGTGTCATAAGCAAGATAGCCTTCATCCAAAAGGTGATTATTAAAGCAGTCAGAGCCAATGAATAGGTCATGCTTTGCCATTTTTTATCTGATTTAATGTTTGTATTCTGCTTCTTCAACAATAAATATTGAGCTCAAAGCAGCTCACAATAATAGCATTTAAAAATAAAATTGCAATCACTATAATATAAAAAGTAGCAGTCGTGTACCGAGCCGCTTGGCTGCTGGGAGCGGCAAGCCAAGCAGCACCCCTGGGGGCGGGGCGTCGCTCCGTAGCGTATGCGTTGTGACGTCATGATGCATGTGCTATGGAGCACAGTCCGCCTGGGCTGCTGGGCCAGGAGCGAGAGAGCGGCCCCCCGTCCGTGCGGCCGCACAGAAGGGCTGCTGGGCGCCGGCTTGGGAGTCAGGGAGGACTGCACATGTCCGTACATGCACAGTCCGTGCGGGCTGCTGCGGACATGCGCAGTCCGCCTGGACTCCCAAGCCGGCGCCCAGCAGCCCTTCCATATGGCGGCTGCTCGCGCAGAAGGGCTGCCGGGCACCGGCTTGGGAGTCGCACTCGCGGGGGTGTGGCAGCGCAGTGTCACACCCCCCCCCAGGCTGGAACCCGGGGCGCAATGCCCCCATCGCTCCACCCTTCCTACGCCACTGAAAAGTAGCACATACTATAAATCAGGGGTGGCCAACTCTCAAGAGACTGCGATCTACTTTCAGAATTAAAAACTGGCAGTGATCTACCCCTGTTTTTTGGGGATTCAGCTCAAAGTTGTTGAGCTTTTTGGGGGAAGGAAAGCTCGTTTTTGGGGGGGTTCAGCTCAAAGTTGGAGGAGAAAAGATTTGGGGGGGGTTCCATTGGGGGGGTTAAAGACAAGGGACAAAGGGGTAAAGTCACTCACAAAAAGATTGCTATGGATCAAAACAGCAGCACAGACAAAGCTCTGTCTTCCTTTCCAGTGATCATACAACAATGGAGGAGGGGGCGTGGCAGGAGTCAGCAACACTAAGGAAAGGGAGCCAGAGATCGACCGTGATCTACCAAAAGCTCACGGTAGATCGCGATTGACCTGTTGGACATCCCTGCTGTAAATAAAGCAACAACAAAAAACCCCTCTCAAATTCATCAAAACAATGCAATTTGATACAAACTGTGTGGGAAAATGATACTTCCTTTGCTGTCCTTCAGGCATTTAAATATGTTTCTACAACAATACATTTCCATATTAGATTTTTTAAAAGGCAATTCAATTGACACAACATTAGCAATCTGACAGAATATATCTCCATGTGGAAAAATGTGTGACAAGAGCATGCAACGCAGCTCAAGCGTTGCCCACAAGGGCCCTTCAGCATGGCAGAAATGGAGTCATGTCTTTATTATGCAGCTGGCTGGCAGTAGTTAAAAACATTAGAAGAGTCTCTTGTTTCCAACAACAGCCAGCCAAATACTACTGGGAAGCCCATAAGCAAGATAAGCAAGGACTGAGAGCATCAAGCCCTTTCCCCCAAGGTCTGGTATTCAGAAACATATTGCTTGTGAAGTGGGAGAGTCTGCTTAGCAATTACCGGTATAGGACAGAGTCACACTACAGATCACTCTCATCTCACACAGGGGTTACGTTCTGGGGGTGGTGTGTAAAGTTGAAATCAAGTATAGTCAAAACTGCCCCTAGAACCACCCACCCACAAGCAATCTTGCCTTCCAGAGCTGGCACGCCAAACAGGTCTAACCTCCCCCCCCCCCCAGCAAGGCATACAGCTTTCTTGTGGGACCATCTGAGATCTTGCAAGAGCCTGCCAGAGCCTGGTAAGCAAGGCAGAGAGCTTAAGAGCTATTTCTGCATTGCAGTAGGCTACTGTGATTTCATTCCCCTGACCAATGACCCACATCCAGCAGTCTTCCTGTTTTATTGTGTGTTCCTGACAGTGGGTGCCCAGAACAGAATTGCCATGACCCTGGTGTCAGATTCCCCTTCTTCAGAGGATGAGGTTTGGAATTCAGAACTGGGGGAGGGAATTGCTATCGTGGTCAGGCTGAGAAGCACCTAATCTACTGGAAGTACTTCTGCAAGAAGAAACCACAGGGCCAGTTCCACTCCAGCCCAGTTACGTTCCCTGAATCCAGCTTCATCCCTGAACCCCACTGCAACCCAAGTCTTCCTTGCTCCATCTGAGAAAACATCTGCCTGAGAAGGCTGGAGCCCTTCAGATGAAGAGGCACCTCTCAGCAGAGGCAGAGCTCAAGCTCCTATAGATAGAGGTTTGAGAGCAACTGCTGTTGCAACATCTGAGCTCTGTTCTTATGCAGTACCCTGTACAGTATTTAGCCTAAGTCCTGCAGGGAGCTGTCCAAGGTAGCCATACCTATGCTGAGGTCAGCATTTGCATCTGAGCAAGAATAGGGAACCTGTTGGCGTGCTGCCTAGCAGTTTTCATTCCTGAGCTATCCGGGGTGGTCTTGGTGGTGTCCCCCAGGATTTTAACACACATGTGCAGACTGCCCTGTCAGGAATGTCTCAGGATTTCATGGTTTCTATGGCAACCATGGATATGCCCCAAGAAGCTACAGTTAGAACTGGATATGGAATAACTGATTGGTTCAAAATTGGGAAAGGAGTACGACAAGGCTGTATATTGTCACCCTGCTTATTTAACTTATATGCAGAATTCATCATGCGAAAGGCTGGACTGGATGAATCCCAAACCGGAATTAAGATTGCCGGAATAAATATCAACAACCTCAGATATGCTGACAATACAACCTTGATGGCAGAAAGTGAGGAGGAATTAAAGAACCTTTTAATGAGGGTGAAAGAGGAGAGCGCAAAATATGGTCTGAAGCTCAACATCAAAAAAACTAAGATCATGGCCACTGGTCCCATCACCTCCTGGCAAATAGAAGGGGAAGAAATGGAGGCAGTGAGAGATTTCACTTTCTTGGGTTCCATGATCACTGCAGATGGTGACAGCAGTCACGAAATTAGAAGACGCCTGCTTCTTGGGAGAAAAGCAATGACAAACCTAGACAGCATCTTAAAAAGCAAAGACATCACCTTGCCAACAAAGGTCCGTATAGTTAAAGCTATGGTTTTCCCAGTAGTAATGTACGGAAGTGAGAGTTGGACCATAAAGAAGGCTGATCGCCGAAGAATTGATGCTTTTGAATTATGGTGCTGGAGGAGACTCTTGAGAGTCCCATGGACTGCAAGAAGATCAAACCTATCCATTCTTAAAGAAATCAACCCTGAGTGCTCATTAGAAGGACAGATCCTGAAGTTGAGGCTCCAGTACTTTGGCCACCTCATGAGAAGAGAAGACTCCCTAGAAAAGACCCTGATGTTGGGAAGGATTGAGGGCACAAGGAGAAGGGGACGACAGAAGATGAGATGGTTGGACAGTGTTCTCGAAGCTACTAACATGAGTTTGGCCAAACTGCGAGAGGCAGTGAAGGATAGGCGTGCCTGGCGTGCTCTGGTCCATGGGGTCACGAAGAGTTGGACACGACTGAACGACTGAACAACAACAAAGTTTCTGACCCCACTCACTCAGCGGTGCATACTCTTGCTCTGCTTTGGTTTGGTTTGTGTTGGATGGAATGATGATGATCTCAATGCAGCAGAGCTTTTCGACGTTCCCCCTCAAGAGACTGATGGATTCAAATGGTTTCCTGATAGGTCTTGAAGATTTTCCTATTGCCTCAACAGGCAATCCTATTTTTATTAATTAATTAATTAATTAATTAGTCAACTGCCCTTCATCTGAAGATCCCAGGTTGGTTGACAATAGAAAAATACAAAATACACAATAAAACAAATGCAAACCAAGATCCCCTCTCCCACAAACACATTTCAAAGCCATAGAATGTTAATCAGCCAAACGTCTGGTTGAAGAGAAATGTTTTCACCTGGTGCCTAACAATATGTAATGAAGGCACCAGGTGAGCCTCCCTGGGGAGAGCATTCCACAAACGGAGGGAGCCACTGCAGAAAAGGCTTGTTCCTGTATTGCCACCCACCAAACCTCTGTGGAGGAGGCACACAAAAAAAGGGCTTCAGATGATTATTGCAGAGGCCAGCTTGGCTCATACAAAGACAATGATTGAGGTATTGTGGTCCTGGGCTGTTTAAGGCTTTATAGGTTCAAACCAACACTTTGCATTGGGCCTGTGCAGTCATGCCAAGATTGATGTTATATACTCAGTCTTGTCCTGGTGAGCAATTCAAGCAAGAGCCTTCTTAGTGGTTGCACCCAGATTTTGGAACTCCCTACCTAAACTTTGCAAAACTTCTTGATAGTCTTCTGTTGTCAAGTAAAAACATTTTTATTTAAATAGGTGTTTGGTCAGTGAAGTGATTTGCTTTTCTCTGGTGTAAAAGTGGAGTTTGCTGCCAATTTTAATCCAGAAAAAAAGTGTAACAACACCATCTTATGCATGTCTACTCAGGAACTGAGCTCAATGAAACTTACTTCAAGATAAAGTGTATGAGGTTCACAGTCAGGTATCAAAAGTTGGGAAAACATGGAGCTACATCATGAGGCAGACTTAGTGACTTAAGTGCTTTCCTGGACAAAAGCCTATCTGTACAAAGATTCCTTTTAGCATCATAGCCAGAGCTTGGTCACAGTTTGTTTGTGAACACTTTGCCATAGTAATGAAGAACAGGATGTTTTCTTACATAATTCATGATGCTGGGTGGGTTATTTTTATTTTACCCTCTGACTTTGAAGGTACTACAAATCAGGGCAGAGTACTTAGAAAATGAAAAGTTGCTATATTTGTTTTTATTCCATTGGATGCCCAGATTCTGCCAACTCCATCAAGCTGGTATATTTTACTGAAATGGAGCTCATTCGAGATTCTTGCATTGCCAGGGCTTGGACTAGATGACCCTTGGTGTCCCTTCCAACTATGATTCTGTGATTCATTTCTCTATATATACATATGCAGTGACTGAGTCAGAGGTAAAGAACCCCAGAAGGCAATTTGTTGCAAACAGAATGAAAAACAAACCTGACAGAATCTGCTAGAAGTCTATTACACCACCAATTTTAGATGCTTGCATATTTTACAAAAATGAAATGCCAAGCAAGCAAAAGCTTCCACTGCCATCACAAAATGCACCTCAGAGTAAGGGGTGTGTTTGTAGTTTATTTGAATTCTGAACAAAAGTGTTGACACAAGCTGTAATATTGCAAATTAAACTTTTCCCAGTCCTTGACACTTTCTGCACACTGTGGTTGCTTCCAGGCAGCCTATTTAATGAGTATTCTGCCTGATTTGCTGGCGGCGAGATTTAGACAATGTCGCATCAAGCAAGTGTTATCCCACAGTTTCCAGTGCATTTCCCCATTGCTTTTATTATTGCAAGAAGCCCAGTCTTTTATTTCACAAGAGCTCCAAATCAGCTTTAATTGTGCAGCCTGAATTGCCAGAATGTGATTGAATCCCACCCCCCAAATTCCAGCAGCCTGGAAGGGTCCTGTAGTTGACTTGTAGCAATAACAAGGGGACAACAAGTGCTTAGCACAAGAGTGGTAAATAAACGTGAACAAAAATTGATTTGGAAATGTTCTTGGCAGCCATCCAGACAAGGCCTTCAGGTAACCTAAGGCAAACTATATTCACAGACCTTTTTTCAGGGTGTTTATAATTCGGGGAGACAAATTATGTGGTTGAGAGACACTACTAATATCTTCTGCAGATGTTCTATTTAGCCTGCTGTCAGCTGCGGAAAGGTTAAAAAGCCCTAGGTGCTTCCTTACCCAGGCACTGGGATTCTGGATCATGGACTGTGTGTGGTTAGGATGATGGTTGTATACATTTAGGATCAATACATTTGATTCATGTACACCAGGGACTCCCAAACTGTGGTCCATGGATTACAAGTGGTCCATAAGCTTAATTCAGGTGCTCTGCAGCATCTTTGTAAAAATACAAGTGGTAAGGTGACAGAAGATAGAGCTGTGTGTGCCCTGCCTGCACCCCCTAACCAGGACACTATCCTAATGCCTTAATGTTGATACTGAATGTCCAATGTGGCATGGAGGTGTCCTCTTATCCTTTGCCTCAGGCTGTAAAATCTCTTAAGAATGGCCCAGCTGAAACTGGAAAATGGGGCAGGTGGTGACCAGGGAAAGGCAGTTAAAATGATGGCACTATATAGTACAGTTTCTTCACTTAAACAGCTATACATAGCTTCCTCTCAGTTCTTCAGTACATCTTGTACCTAGTGCCCCGCTTCCTGACCCCAGCCAGTTCCAAAAACCAAGCAAAATTATGTAAGCTTTGCTGCTTCTTTCAGCACAGGAGTATTAACTTGTCAATTTCCTCTAGTATGAAGAAGACTCCACATTTAGAAAGCTTTACAGAAGGTCTGAATGCCAAAACATGTCTAGCACCTGCTGAGAGAGAGCACAGGGACTAACTTGAGGCTGAGGAGACTGCCCAATAGGGAACCCATCTGAAGTTAAACACCGATGTCAGGTTTAGCCGTCGGATTGCAAATTAGGTTTAGGAGAAATGAATCCATACAAATTGAGCCTTATGAATCAGTGTTTTAAACAGAATTTGTTTCACTGCCAGAAAAGGAAAAAATAATAATTTAATCACCTCTGTTTTAATGTGTATACCGGGTACTTATTACTGGAGATAGGGAAAATATCACAGTGGAACATAAACAATTTGTCCACCTTCTGTTCCCTCTAATTTTGAGTGGCACATATTATAAAAGGCAAAGTTCTGGATCAGCTTGTTTAAGGTGATCATACCAGTTTAGTATCACGGTATCCATTTTGTAAAGCAGCACTTTAAAAAACAGTTTCCTAAGACAATAGCCAAGGACACCATGTTTTTAAAGGGCTGTGCCAGGGATTGCTTAGCTGTGATGCCAACAGACAAAGGCAGAAAGTATGGAAAAGAATATCCAGGTAAATATTTGAGATAAAAAAGCACTTCTCAATGCTGAGTAATTTGAAATATTTCCAAATATGATGAAGAATAAAACTAAACACACACACACAGCACTCAAGTATTTTGTAGTGAAACAAGCTCTCATGGTATGCACTACAAAGATATTTATCATCATACTGCTTTAGCAAAAAGTAAAGTGGCAGCTGCAAGTAAATTAATAAACAGCAAAATTGCATAGCCATTTCCACCCATTTTTATCATTGTACAGTATTTGAAATAAAATACATATCAGTCTGAAAATAGCTATAGATGTTATTCACATTTTATATGAATATAGATGTTGTCTAAATTTAATCTTTATTGAGAAGTACAGTACAAGCATGTGTCAAGAGAATAAATGTCCAGTGTAAGAAGAACAAAAATAAATTCAAGTGGGAATACAGGAAAAGATTCTGCTGAAAGATAATTGACTATTTTGACCTTCTGTTAGAGAACCACCACAGGGAATTGATACTCATTTATGCACCATAGATAGATAGATAGATAGATAGATAGATAGAGATAGATAGATAGATAGATAGATAGATAGATAGATAGATAGATAGATAGATGTTCTACCTTGCATGCAAGACTTAAAAGATCTGGGGGGGATCAAAAATGAAATAATTTACCAAAAAGGATTATTGCAAACATAAGCACACCTTTTTTTTTTTTTTTTTTTTTTAAATAATTTTTATTGATTTTATAATTTTATAAATATTCCACGTTACATTTCGGTCAGGATTCATCACTCCCCACCTCTCACCTTGGGGAGTTATTTAATCTTACCCTCCCTCTCACAGGGGTAAACCCATTCATTATTTCCCCTGACCTTAAAGCAATCATTATCTGACTTCGGCCTAACCCTGTTACCGGGTAAACCATTCTTAGTTACAAAACTTAGTCATAGTGACTTCCTCCGCACCTCCCCAGTGGCTGCATTAAACAAAGTATATCTCCAGTTCAGGTACATAGTTACATTAAGCATATCTTTAACTTTGTAACAAAGCATAATTCTAACTCTTGTAAAGTAGCATTTCATTCTTTTTTCATATCATCTGTTAATTCCAACCTCAGCGTCATCCTCCCAATTCTTTTACAAATTTCCTTCTGACTCCCCAGAATCTTCAGGCTCCCAACTTCGAAAGATCCTAACATAATCATAACTCAAGACCATGTCCAATAGAAATGTTCAAAATCCACACATTTAATCAATCCGGGGTTACCCACCTACACTGTTCAACCCTCCCCTCGCCTTTCCCCAGTCCAAGTCCAAGTGCTTGCTTGCACTTGGACTTCACCTTCTCTTTGGCTTCTCAGCTGTTCCTGCTCCCTCTTCTTAAACCAATTCTTCTTCTTTATTGGTGTCTTCTTGCGTCGAAAAGAATAGTCCTTTGCCGATGTTGTTTTCTTATTCCTCTTCTTCAGTCTAAATATCTTGCGCCGAGAAGAAATTTTCCTGTGGCGAGGTTTGCCTTTGACCTTGGGGGAAATTTCTCCCCCTTCCATCCTTTGTGCAGCTGGCATGACATCAGTGTTGATTACTTCTCCTCTCATTCTTGCAGTCTCCGCTTGGAATTCCTTTCTCAGTTCCCAGATTTTTTCAAGGACCCTCTTCCAGCCTCCATTTTCAAAATCATCCTCCATTTTCATGGACATAGCTTTACAATATTCCAGACCGAACCAAGTCCAAGTTCAAAGTCCAAATTCCCACAATAAAATCCAACAGGTCCGATTCAGATCCTTTACTTATCAAGAGTGTTAGTTAGGTGCCCCCCCGATCAGGGGTATCAAAAGGATCCAATCTCTGTTGTTTAGCCAAATTCCATCACAGTTCAACCGCATCGGTAATAAAGTTCCTGATTTAGTGCCACAGTAGCAAGGGACGGACCTCCGTAATTACATCCCAGTGCTGTTCCAGATCAGTCCAAATTCTTGAAATTCTTTCTTAATTACTCACATTTAAGTCGTCCGATCTTGTTTTGTTTTGGAGGAATCGGCGCGCTCAGGGGGGAAGGACTCGCGGCTTCCACCCGACGGGCAATGGCGATCCGATGAGCTCCGTCGCCCCGCGTCGCTCACGGCGGCCCCTACTGGGGTCTACCGGGGAGTTGGGGCAACGTTCTGAGCTTCTGCCGGATCTTAGGTCCCGGGACAACCCTCCCGGGAGTTTTGGGGGTTGCGTCGCCGTCGCAAGCTCCCCTTTGAGCCGGTCGGGTCGGGGAATGTCAAGAGCGACATTTCCCCCGACCTTCTCCCTCCGGCGCGCCGACCGGAAGCCCCCATAAGCACACCTTTTGAAATATTTAAGTGAGAAATTCTCAGTCTAGGTCAGGCATTCTCAGGCTGTTCCCTGCCTGCCTGATCAAATGTGTTCTGTTACATTGCTGCCCAATTGGAGGATTTTCCCTTTTCCAGATCCACAGTCCAGACCTTTACTTCCTTCAGGAAAAACAAGTTGTGTGTTGGTGTTTGTGGGTGTACTGTACCTACCTTCCCTGAACCCTTGCCCCACTATAGCAACACTAGCCTACAACACACCTTTTTGTAACAAGTGTTTTATTTTTGTCTTGCTAAGTTGGTACAAATTCACCATACTGCCAATGCAACATATTATTGCCACCTTGTCCAACTCTTCTTGTCTGAAGGTGCGTATTCCCAAGGCCTTCCATGCTGAAGTCAGTTTAAAGTGGCTTTAAATTATTCATCTGTGCCCATGCAATGATGTTTGGCCATCATAATCTGTCACTGCGTTGTCTGAATCTATATATCTGTCTGAATGCACATCCACCAAATGCGAAGTACATTGATTTAAAACAGGAGTTCCCAAATTGTGGTCCATGAACAACCTGTGGCTCATGGCATGTCAGTGGAGAACACTTACAGTCTTAATTTTATAGACTTCTATGCAATTCAAATTGTAATACAATAAAACAAGCAATAAAGGTACAATTAAAAACCATACGGCACCTAGCACAGCCAGCGGCGGAGGAAGCCGCTCGGGCGCCTGGGACGGCACACCTATACGGGCAGGGCGCCCCACGGGGCCTCCGGAGTCTGCCTGCCTCCTCCCACTCAGCCGCCCTACAACTAGGGGGGAGGCAGCGTGTGGGCAGCTTAGAGCCTGCGCGTGCACAAGCCACCGCGTCTCTCCCAGGAGAGACGTGTGGCTCGGGTGCGCTGCAGGCCCCGCAGTGAGTGCCACCCAGCATTTTGTCTCACACACCCAGTGGTGACACCCGGGGCGGCCCACACCTGCCACACACCCCTTCCTCCGCCCCTGAGCACAGGATGTTACAATTGCTGTAACAGGCAGGAAAAGTGGTTGGGCAAGACCCTCAAGCAATTTTCAAGTGGCCTGTGGGGCAGGAGGGGAGTTTGGGAACCGCTGATTTAAAACCACTTTGACTTGTTCTCGGAGAAGGCACAAGTCCAAAACCTGAATTTATTGCTCCTTCTCATTCTGCTGCCTTTATCATCAAAATGTAACTAAGGCCAAATACATACAGTGGTGTGCCTGTAGGCTCTCACTGCTATCTAGCCCCTGGGACAAGTTTTTTTTTTTTTTTTTGTGAGTCTATGTCAGGAAAAAGACAGTGCTATGAAAAATTGATGACTGTTTTATTGTATCTGCTAGCAATATTCATTAAAACATGATCCACAGAATTGATGGAAGTAGAATTCACACAACCTTTTTGACAGGGCAATGATATGATGAAGCCAAGAGAAGTTAACTTTTTTTTTTGCTGTGCTGTGCGCTTCGATGCATCATCTGATACTTTGTAAAATCATGGCTCACTCTGTCCTACATTTAAACCTCTGAGATCTGACACGGACAGTTCTTCATCCATGACAGTTCTTCACTCCTGGCTTTTCTTTTCTTTTCTTTTTTGCTGCAGCACAACTACTAGAATGTATGAATTTGTCCTAATGGGAGCAGGTGGGCAATCCTTGTCCTTTTCAAGGAACATGCAAACTATGCTCAGAGCTATCCAGAAGAAGACTAGATAATAATTATTTGGGGAGGTGGGGGAGCAGAATGGTGAGTGTAGAAAAGACAGCACATAATATCAATGAAATAGAAAGGATCTGCAATGACCGTTCCCCACATCAAATGGGGTGCGCATTTTGCGTGGTCACGAGCAGCCCCCTTGGATCCCAGAGCAGCACCTGGCAGTTCGGATTGGCACCACCTTCCTGGGCTAGATACCTGTGGTCTCCACCTACCCAGTCAGCCACCAATCCCACCTGGGGAGGTGTTGTCAAGGGGATTGGCCAGGTAAGGCCAATAGAAGGTGTAACATACCTGGGAAGCCACAATCGACTCCAGAGCTTCTCCCATCCTCCACTCCCTTAATTAACGCTTTCCTTACAGGTTAACTTCTTTTTCACAGGCACGCAGGCGCTGCTATGTCAAGGCCACTGTTGAAGGGCCGGAAAGGAATTTCCCTGCATTGGCAGGTTTTGCCTTTCCTGTAGCAATTCGTCACAACTTTGGCGGTTTCAGGCCTTGGGCGGAATTCTTTAGTCATCTTCCTAAATGGTGGGGGGCGTGGGGTGGTGACCCCACGTCCCCAGAGCGCTGGCGATATCAGGGTTCCCGTTAAAGGGGTCTTAGGGGGAGGCATTGGCCATACGCATAGAGGTGTCATTGCCCTCCCCCTCCAGCGGCGGCAAACGGGGGGCGGGCTATCCGCTTGAATATATGTTCTCCAGATCTAGCCCAATCCCCTCACATGCTGGATAACCCTGAAGTTACCCAGATCCCCGGCTGGGGCCTGGGAGGGATAACGCCCAATGCCTGAGCCAAGGTCTCCCTACATCTGAATCCTAATAACACGTTGTCCTGTGTCATTATTCTGCTCGGGGGCTGCCTGAGGTTTGGGGGACTCTGCCTGCATGAAAGGATCTGCAAACAGCAGACCAACTAGAGGCGAGTTTTAATAGAGAGGTCGTCTGGACTGAGACTATTGGTAGAAGAGATATTTATGAATCCCAGATGTAATAGCACTAGAGGATGCAAAGCTTTCCTAGGTAGTTCTCTTGGCTTTGTGCTTTACAGGCAGTCTGTGTACACTTGCCTGCTTTAATCCTTAAGGGTGGTATCCAGCGCACCTATTCCTCTAGTGCAAGAGGCATACACTAGCAAAACAGATTTCCCCCACCTCGCCTCTCCCTTTCAGCCCCCACAAGCCCTCAAAGTCAGTTCTAGCCTCTGGTTGGGGGAGAAGATCTCTCTCTGTGGGGGGGGGGTGCAGTGGGAGGAAATGAAATGAAAGTGTCATTGCATAAACAGAGCCCCTCTGGTACTGCTTTAGATACAACCCTCAGTGTGGCCATATTTGTTTTCCCAGTTCTGAATTGTAGCTCCCCCCCACCCCCTGCAACCATCTACATGTAACTTTTAAACAAGCAGCGTCCAGCACAATCTGGATCTGTTCACTTACATAACTATCTTAAAAGAATTAAATTCATGCTTTTTAAAATGAGAGATTAGCATTCCATGTGTTTACGGGATTTCCTTCAGCATATTCACAGAAATCACAGCAAAAGGGTTAATTGAAGGCTTTAGACTTCATTTTCACTAATTTGAATTTGTATTCCAATTAATATATTCCAAAAATATAGCACCATGATAAATATATTTTGTAATGGATTGTCACATCTGGCTTAGCCTAAGGTTAGAATGCTAATGTTGATCCCATAAAGCACTTGGACACACAATTAACATTCACAATGAATTATTCATGTTCTTAAGAGTGTTTAAAAGCACTGCATGAGCCAAAACTGAATTAAATTAAAAACAGTTTTAACTAAAGAAACATGACATTAAATACATCCCTGTTCTGACCATAGTTGCCATTAATGCACAGAAGGACCTCAGAGATGCGTGTTGCTATCTATGTCAGTTAGTCAAGAGAGTGTCTCTGCTAAGGACTACCGGACAGATGAGTTGGCCACGAATCACTTGGTCAATCAAATAAATGGTCCTTAATTACTAATTTAAATTGATATGCTTTTGCATCAGCAAGATCACTCCTTGTGGTTCTTTAGCTGCTAATCAACTTGCCTATTAAGATTCTAATCAGAATAGTGGTGAAAAGAATAAGTATTCTGCAAGGAGCAAGTGCATGGAAATACCCGGTGGGACACGGGTGGCGCTATAGTCTAAACCACAGAGCCTAGGGCTTGCCGATCAGAAGGTCAGTGGTTCGAATCCCCGCGATGGGGTGAGCTCCCATTGTTCGGTCCCAGCTCTTGCCCACTAGCAGTTCGGAAGCATGTCAAAGTGCAAGTAGATAAATAGGTACCGCTCCGGCAGGAAGGTAAACGGCGTTTCCGTGTGCTACTCTGGTTCACCAGAAGCAGCTTAGTCATGCTGGCCACATGACCCAGAAGCTGTCTGCAGACAAACGGCGACTCCCTCAGCCTATAGAGTGAGATGAGCGCGCAACCCCAGAGTCATCCACGACTGGACCTAACGTTCAGGGGTGCCTTTACCTTTACCTTACAAATATATGAGGTTGCAATCCTTAAAAAGTTACAAGGGAATAAGGCCCACTGGACATAGTGTGGTTTACTTGTGAGTAAACAGACACATGCACAAAAGAATTTGAGGAGCGCATTGCTTTATCAATACTAATGATAAATAAATAATATTTTTTTACCCTGGGGTTAAAGAACAGGAAGCAGATAGTAAGAATAAATGGATTGTTCTCACAATGGAGAGATGTCCCCGAAGCATCAGTACTGGGGACCTGGAGTTAGGGGTAACTTGACATATACATTTACAAGGTTTGAACTGGTGGGGACTGACCAGGAGCAAGACCTCAGGATCATGTTGGATACATTGATGAAAATGTTAATGCAGCATGCAGCAGCTATGAAAAGGGTGAATTCCATGTTAATAATCATTTTAAAAAGGATTGAAAATAAAGTCGGCAATATTTTAATGCAATTATACAAATCTGTGGTGTGACTGCACTTGGAACACTGTGCCAATTCTGATTGTCACACCTCAAAAAGGATATTGTAGAACTAGAAAAATGCAAGCAAAATGATTATGAGGCTAGAATAACTCCCTTATGATGAAAAGTTAAATTTTGGTTTGTTTTTTTTAATTTAGGAAAAAAAGTCACGAAAGAGAGATATGATAGAGGAGAGGTGTATAAAATTATACAAGGTTGAATGCTGGAAGATTCAGAACAGATACAAGGAAGCACTCCATAAAGCAGAATATTTAAGAAATGCAAACAACCTTGATAGCCAAGGTGTCTGTAACAGTAACTGTCTAGTAGCACACATGGTGCAGGAAGAGAAAAGAGTTGACAGCACAGGAAGCTGCTCCCTCTGCAAGGTAATGTGGTTTAGGAAGTAAGAAAAACTCCAGCTGCATGAAGATTGATCCTGAAATTTTCAAATATGCAAAAGTTGATTGTGCATCTTGCAATCACATGCATGGAGTTTTATAGATGCAAGTGCATTTTCAAGTTTGAAGAGGTGTAAGGCAGGGTTTTCAGTTCAACCATGCATTGATGTTCTTTGCATTATTCTGCTGGGTGCTGTTTTTGCTCAAAGCAAATAAAGGAAGACCTACATTTTTTAAAAGCAAATTTTGTTTCTTAAAAGTCTAGGGAGAAGATTAAAAGTGAAAACTAAGGGATGCTACTAAAAATTAAACATATGACTCTGGGAAACAGCTGTGTGTGTATGTGATGGTATGCATTTCTCTGGGTTAGGAAGAGTCATTATGTATGGGTCTCTTCCTGCCCACTATTGAAATGCAGCTCTTAACAGCTTTCCACTGGGATAATGTGGCCCTGGCAAATAGGGGAAGAAATGGAGGCAGTGAGAGATTTTACTTTCTTGGGTTCCATGATCACTGCAGATGGTGACAGCAGTCACAAAATTAAAAGACGCCTAATTCTTGGGAGAAAAGCAATGACAAACCTAGACAGCATCTTAAAAATCAGAGACATCACCTTGCCGACAAAGGTCCATGTAGTTAAAGCTATTGTTTTCCCAGTACTGATGTATGGAAGTGAAAGCTGGACCATAAAGAAGGCTGATCGCCGAAGAATTGATGCTTTTGAATTATGGTGCTGGAGGAGACTCTTGAGAGTCCCATGGACTGCAAGAAGATCAAACCTATCCATTCTGAAGGAAACCAGCCCTGAGCGCTCACTGGAAGGACAGATCCTGAAGCTGAGGCTCCAATACTTTGGCCACCTCATGAGAAGAGAAGACTCCCTGGAAAAGACCCTGATGTTGGGAAAGATGGAGGACACAAGGAGAAGGGGATGACAGAGGACAAGATGGTTGGACAGTGTTCTCGAAGCTACCAACATGAGTCTGACCAAACTGCGGGAGGCAGTGGAAGACAGGAGTGCCTGGCGTGCTCTGGTCCGTGGGGTCACGACTAAACAACAACAACAATGTGGCCCATGCCTCCAATAAAGTTCCCCACCACACTTGTAAGTGGAGGTGAATGAAATTTGGCACAAACCATGCATTTTAAAGGAGATACATTGTCCGTTAAGTCCTATATCTGCACTTCACTGTGAACCTTGGCAAATGCACAAGCTACCGGTACTTTGCTTAGCAGAGCCGAGTCAGATAACTTGTGAAGTATTTATAGACAAATTGCCTTCAGGGGGACTTAAAGTCAAATGCTGGTAAGCTCATGCTTTTATCTAGATTTGCAACTTAAAGAAAATGTAATTGGGGGAAAGGACACAAAACCGAGGAATAGTAGCATAGCATGTGTTTTTGGACCTAATACCTGTACAGTTTTCTAAAACGAATGTCTCATAGCAAGCACTGCCAGACACTGTTGGCTGCAGTCAGTGAAAATCTCCTTCGACTTTACAGTTTCCTCTAATAACAGCAAGGTCATTGCCACTGTGGGTTCAGAAAGAGCTGCCTAGTGTAGCAATTTGCAGAAGAAGTGTACCTGTGCTAGCAGTAGAGCTTCTCTTTTCTAATACTGCATCTCCTCCGTTTGTTCTGTTCAAGATGAAATTCCTTGCCCTGTTCAAGTGTTGTAATGTGGATAATATTGCTGAGGTAATGTGGATAATATTGCTGAGGATGAAAAGAAGCACAAAGGTATATTGACATGGAAATTAAACTGGCTGTGTGCGTGCTTAGGTTATTATTACTTACCTCTTTTTTTATTAAAAACACATTTTTAAACATCTTAACACATTCTACATTAAAAACCACGGCCATCAAAAGTTACTTGTGAGTCCCAATACTGTACATTAAAATAGCAAGACGCCTTATCACCCTCTAATAACAATAATTAAAAGTTTCCTCTTCCTAAAAGAAAAGAAAAAAGATCCGTTTCTTATTGGCCATTCTATATACAGAGTGTGTGTGTGTGTGTGTGTGTGTGTGTGTGTGTGTGTGTGTGTACACGCCTCCACTATCTGAGCGGTATTTTGGCTGACTGCATGAAGCCCTATTAAAAAACCCATATAATGAAATTTGCACTCATTGATGGACGGGCGTGTGGGAGAGAGACAAGAATGCAGTAAGCTTTTGAAAAGAGCTGTATAGATTTGAAACAATGGCTCTCTCTTCCGCCGCCGCCCGCCGCCTTGACACGCGCGCGCACATGACAGACTTCAGCGAGCAGGAACCGCGGTGGGAGGGGCGCCGTGGCGATGGGTGGCGCATTCTTGACAGCGGCTGCTGCTGCTGCTGCTACTGCCAGGCGCTGAGGGAGAGCGGCCGCCTCTTCTTCACACCACAGAGGAAATAGCGGGAGGCGGAGGAGGCAGGCTGCTGTCTCTCGCAGACATTTCAGGCAGGACTGGAGAGAGAGAGGAAGCGACAGGCAGGGGCAGAACATGCCAGGCGCCCTGGCGAAGAGAAGCCGCCTTGCTCTGGGCTGAGGGAAGAACTCCACCGCGACCTGATAGTTCCTCCTTCGCCTCTCTCTGCTCCGAGCAGGCAGAGGAACGGACACACCTCCTCCAGGGGGCTCGGCTCGGCTTCCCAGCCAGTCAGCGTCCGGCTGCGGAGCGAGCGGCGCCCCGGAGCCCCGGTGGGCGGGCGCGCCAAGAGCGCAAGCGACCCGCGCGCCGAGGGAGCCCGGCTGGGTCCGCGCCAGGCATGGAGAGCAAGCGCTGCTTCGCCAACCGCTTCGACGACTACAAGGGCAGCCTGCTGGCCGGGCAGGGCAAGGAGGCGGTGGCGCCCTTGGTGACGGCCACCGTGGACCGCATCCTCAAGGAGGTGCTCCCGCTGGGCGGAGCCGAGGCGGCGGGCGGCCTGGGCGGCTGCCAGGGCGGGCTGTACGGCGGCGTGGCCGGCGTGGCCTACATGCTGTACCACGTCGCACAGTGCCCGCTCTTCGCGCCGGCCAGGGACTCGTACCTGCGCGCCGCCAAGCAGCTGGTGGACGCCTGCGTGCGCTACGAGGAGGACTGGGGCGACGCCGACGCCGACACCCGCGCCGCCTTCCTCCTGGGCGGCGCCGGCGTCTACGCCGTGGCCGCGCTTGTCTACCAGGCGCTCGGGCTGCCGGACTGGGCCAGGCCGCTGGGCAAGTTCCGCGAGCTTTGCGACCTGTGCGCCCCGCTCACCTTCCTCGACTGCGGCTCGGACGAGCTCTTCGTGGGCCGCGCCGGCTACCTGTGCGCCGCCCTGGTGCTGAAGCAGAAGCTGGGATTGGAGGTAGCCTCGAGTCCCTGCCACGCGACACACCCGCCCTTTGCTTTGCCTTAGTACAGGGGTTCCCAAACTTGTGGTTTTGGAACTACAACCCCCATCATCCTTAGCTAGCAAGACCAGTGGTCAGGGATGGTGGGAATTGTAGTCCAAAAACAGCTGGAGACCCAAGTTTGGGAAACCCGACCTTAGTACTCCTTCCTTCCTTCCTTCCTTCCTTCCTTCCTTCCTTCCTTCCTTTCTTTCTTTCCCTGCAGTAGGCATGTGAGCCTGGTGCAGCAAAACCTGCAGAGAGTCTTGTGGCACATTATAAACACATAAGCCTTCATGGACTAGAGTTCATCAGATCCAGGAAAGCTTATACCAACATTAAAAATAATTGGCCTTTATAAGGTGCACCAAGGTTCTCTGTTGAGCTTTGGTGAAGGGTAAAATGACTTTCCTGGACACAAGAGAGAAGGTATTGGCTTGTCATCCCACTCTTTTGGGATGTTCTTTGCTCCTGCCTTCACAGTTCTGGATGTGATATTTGATCTTTTTGTCTTTACAAACCACTGAAACTTGGTCCATGCAATTTAGCCTTGTAGAAATGGAAAGTGTGCAAGGTGCGTGCAAGATCATGCTCTGTTCTTGACTTTCACATATTTACCCAAACTTGTAGCCCTTTAAAGATATTCTAACCTTATAGAAGGCAGATGCTACCTTGAAACAGGTGTATTTGTCTGAACATCAGCAGCAATCGATTCAAATCACAAGAAAGGAAATTCCAACCGAACATCAGGAAGATCTTTCTGACAATAAGAGCTGTACAACAATGAAACAGACTCCCTTGGAAGGTGGTGGACTCTCCTTCCATGGAGGTTTTTAAGCAGAGGTTGGATGGCCATGTATGATCTAGTTGAGATTCCTGCATTGCAGGGAGTTGGACTAGATGACCCTTGTGGTCCCTTCCATCTCTACAATTCTGTGATTCTATTATTCCAAGCTCTATGCACTTCCAATTGATTTATAGACATTCTGATGTTCATAGGCATGTAGATTGGTAGCAGAACTTGCTACTACACCTCCCCTCCATGCACACACACATGTATTTCTTCTGTACTGCAGCAGAGCAGCATGCCTGTGAAGCAGGGATAGGGAACCTGCGACCCTCCAGATGTTGCCGTGCCACAGCCCCCTTCACCCCTGACCATTGGTCATGCTGACTAGGATTGATGGGAGTTGGAATCCCCACATCTGGATCCTTTAAAGGGTTTGTGGATAGTGTCTATATGTGTACAGGTTGAACATATGTAGGCTTTGTGCACAGGTTCAAGAGAACCCATAGTAGTTGAGGGCAGGAATGGTGGGCATGATTCAACTCCTCCACTCTACATACCGATTTATATATGATGATGAGTGCCTGAAAAGACTTTTCTTTCTTACTAGAGGTTCTCCAGAATAAATAATTTGGTGTCTTCCAGGCTTAATTTTGTTGCCCTAATCTTGCTTCCCCTCCCTAATATCTTGAACGCAAGGGTGCAGTTGTTTCCTCCTCAAGGTGACAACATCTGGGACAGGGAAGGAATTGTGATGTCTTAAGCATTTTTGCATTTGCAACCCTTTATTTCCTTGCTCCACAAACAGGTGGATGGATATTCTGACCTAATACAGGGTGAGGGGCAAGGGGCTTCAGTCAGAAAAACCAAGAGGCACAATTTAAAGCCTCAAAATCTGTTATCTGAAGGGTTTGTCTGGAGGCAAGGAGTGAAGAGTGCTTCAAACAAAAAGGAAAAAGTTGCACAGTGAATTGGTTTTGAGATATTTATCAGGGAAGTGTCTTTCAATGCTTCTTGAAAAATGCTTGGGGCTGCTTAGGTGAGCTGGAAGAGAAGTGAGGCTTCTCTGCTTAGGTGAGCTGGACTTTTTCATTGGTATAACGGGGGGGGGGCAGTTAAATACTTAACTATCTGAGGTCCTGCCTCCCTAACATAAAGCCTGGCTACACCCATGGACTTTTCCCATCTGGGCTGGGGCAACAACTCTTTAGCCTCTGTTGCAGAGATGGGGAATCTGTTCCTCCAAGTCTTGGACTGCAACTCACATAAGCCTTCATGGTTGGACATACTGGCGGGTGCTGAGGAAAGCTGAACCACATCTGGAGAGTCACAGGTCCCCCATCTCTGTTCTGTTGGCTTGGGCTAGTATGTGTTTCTCAACTGTACCAGGTAGCCTATTATTCTACCCCATTCTTGAGGGGAGATTGATTATACTGGGAACACTTGGCTAACCCATTTTTTGGATGTAGAAATGGTGACTCACTTATCACTTTAACTTTTCTTCATCTCAGGGGCTCAATTTTAGCAGGAACGATGGAAATTTCATATATAAGCAGAACTGACAGGTCATGGAGAGAACAGGGTGTGAAATTAAGGACATCTGGTTTTTGGTCGCTGAGCAGTGCTTTTCTGAAATAAGGGATATTGCTATAAATTTAGAGGTAGCCCTTGAAGTATGGGATATCGATATTCAAGTGTAGTCATGGTATAAGTGATGGGAGAATCACCCTCTTGATATCACATGCTGAAATTACAAGATACAAGACATTGTGTTGCGATACACATGTTTGTTTGGAAATTCATCTTGTCTTGCTTCCTGATGTTTGTGTGTGCAGGATGAAATATTCCTAGTTTGAGAAGCACTCAATCAGAACTATTGTAAAAGTCAATTAGTTATATAAGAATCAACAGAGTTCACTTACACAACATCTTCGAATCTTTCTTGTTTAAATTTACTTTTAAGTTTTCTCCCACCACCATAAAAAAACTGACAGAAAGTGAATGAACACTAGGTTTAAAGTAAGTGTACACTTGTACTATATATTATAAAGATAAGTGTAGCTCAGTTTAGGTTCAGATTTTGGTTTTGGGTGAAAGTGGTTTGGGGGTGAGCGACTTCACAACAATTAACTACAGATTCTGCAGAAAGTTGGTTATTGGTTTCCATGATAATGATTAAGATTGTGTTTCTCCAAGTTATCATCAGTATTCCTATTTACTATACCCTGCTCCCTCTCCTTGGAATCTATTTTATAAGAGGCTTGGTTATAAATAAATCAAATAATTCTTTGGACACTTTATGCAGTTTATATCAACCTTTGTCAAAACTAAGGAATGACTTCAGGAGGCTGCAGTCTAGCAAAACTAATAATAATAGTGTTCTTCTAGTTCATATAGATTGTTTTCATAAACCACTTTGAGTTTAATTCTTTAAAAAGTGACTAATAAATAATTGTGTGCATAGTATATAATAAAAGCATTGCCCTTTAACAGTTTTTATTAATACAGCCACTTGCATGTTGGGTGCTGATTAATCAATTCCTCCCTCCTAACTTGTTGCTTTAGAGGAAGAAATAAATAGTGGAAGTTGCAGACCATGGAAATCATTACAAAGGCAGATTTAACACACATAATTAGGTTTAGGTTTTGTCTTTGGTATCTGGTGTGCATGACCATATTAATCAAACTATTCACTGACAATATCGCAAGAAATGTTTGTATATGTTTCCCCCCAAAAATATACAATGTTCTGTGACTAGACCTTAGAATAGGATGTGTGAGCTGCTTACTAAGATTTCCCCCATTTTCCAGCCACATAACTGCATTAATTTTAAGTGGAAGTTGCAGTTAATCCCACATATTGTTAAGAGCAGTTACTTCCACTTAGAACTCACAGCCCTAAGAATGTGGTCTGCAGGGGATTTGATTTTACATTGTGAGAAGGCTGAACATGAGAATTTTTATTTTATTCATCTAAATTAGACATCCCATATGCCATAATAGACTTTTTAATACCAATATAATTGCATTCACACCAGGGAGAACTGCTTCAATTTTGACAGCATAAAACCTCCGGTCTAGGTAGGGCAGCATGAAAAATATCTTTCTAACGTTTACGACTGGTTTAAGTTACTGTACTGCTTATAGCATTAACAGCATAATATATTTTATAACTGCAGCATTTTGCATCTGTAAATTTTAAGCAGCAGGAGCTCAGTGGTTTATTATTGGCAGTGTACATCATTAAGCCCAGTGTAGAGAGCCATTTTGACCTTGAGCTAGTCAGGGGGCATGAGCAGTGCAGGGGCTCAGGAGGGGAGCTTGGTTTAGGGCAGTCCGAGCTTAAACTCACATTAGCCATTAACTCACTAGGTAGCCTTTAGATAAGGCTGTGTCTCTTTCCCTCAGCCCCCCTCCCCTCCAACTGTAGTATTAGGATAGTGTTACTTACCATACCTATCTTAGAGGGTAAAGATTACTGAAATAATGTGCCTTAAGTGCTTTGAGCACTATAAAGACATGTAAACATTATCTGGCTCAGATTTCTCTGCAGGATGGGTAGCCAATGTGGTGACCTCCATTTGTTGTTGAGCTACAGCTCCTGTCCTTCCTGACTACTGGCCATGTTAGCTAGGGCTGATTGGAACTTTAGTCCATCAACTCCTGAAGGATGCTGTGTTGGCTGCCCATCTCCGGACAGCTTCCTTACAGTATCAGGAGGTACATAAGTATGTTCTCCATAATGTGTAAAAGGCAAACGCTCCTTTGTTTTTTAACAATGGGTCAAACTAGGTGTGACATTTGCATAGCTGCTCTCCCCTGCCGCAGCCCCCCTGCACTTAATTGCATAGCTGGCATTGGAGCCCCAAGATGGATTGACACTGGTGGTGCAAAAGGAAGAGAGTGTTAACCCATTGCCCCTGCTATAGTCCATAACAGAGGCTTTTTGAACCTACTATTCGCAATGGGAGGAAAGCTCCTGTTGGCACCAGTCCATCATGCATGGTTTGGCCATGTCTGTACAGATCTATCCTCCAACATTTTTCTGATAAAAATAGGGACACCCCATTCCATACCTTTCCTCCGAGGAAAATAGGGACGTCCTAAGGAAAAGTGGGACATTCTGGGATCAAATCAGAAACCGGGACTCCGTCTGTAAATTCAGGACTGTCCCTGGAAAATAGGGACACTTGAAGGGTCTGCAGGGGCCTATTACCTAAAGCTAAAAAAGTATGCATCTCTTTCCCCATGCGTCTATCTCTTGGATACATTGTATATCCTTGTATGCCTACTAATTTTGCAGTGAGGAGTATCTGTAAGGGATTATACATCAACACAGTTGTATTTTGGAATAAAGAAAGCATTGTGGTTTTCTAGGCTCCTAATGTTGACAGAGCTTCCAGACTTATCGCTCCCCCCCCCCCTCTTCTTCATCACTTCCTTTGGGACTATGTTGGTGGCCATCACTGACTTATTGTGGGAGTAAATTCTATATTTTAACAATGTTGTGAGCCCAGTTCGGTGGTGGTGCACATGTGACATGTTGGGTTTTACATGTTATTGTAATTATGGCCAACCCTGTGGCTGCATGTTAATTCTATCAAAATTCATAATGAGAGTTGGTTAAATAAATGTTATGAGACTCCCCATTTCCTAAAAACTATGTTGTAAATATTTTTATAGCATGCGATAAAACCCATTTCCTAAAAACTGAATTCTGTTTGACACTATTTAAGGTAGGACAGTTAGTAATAAAACGATAATTTCAATTTTTTGCAATATTGTAATTTTGCTGCCCATCTAACCTGCTGCCTGAGGAACATGCCCCCTTTCCCACTCTTAGATCCTGCACTGAGACCAGCTGAGAAACTACAAGGAATTCCAAAAGCTAATCTTAACAGATGGCTTGTTGTCAAAATGAAGGGCTGGTATCCCAGGGCAAAAGCTGATCATGGACAAATGCTCTAATTTTAGCAACTCTGCAGGAGATCTTGCAGAGTTTAAAATACTGTATTAACATTTGAAAGTTTCATAATGGCAAGCAAGGCACAAAGCCCAGTCTCTGCACACCCATTTGCAGCCACCTTTCCACAAAGCACCCTTATGTTCTACTTTGCTACTTGTTCATTTCAGCCCCAGAATGAAAGACTGACAGTCCTAGAAGGAGGTAACTTCGGCAGTCTTGCTCTGCATCACAAGAGAACAGCATGAAGAGGCGAGTACAGATTTCCATGCTGATTCTGTTCTGCATACAGAGCACTTCAAACCTAGCACTCCCTCTGAGCCATATGGCTGCTACAGAAGCACCATTATAAAATGTCACTTTATCACAGAAGTGCTGATGTAGTGCTGCTGTCAGAATATTTTTTTTTCAGAATAGAAGATTAAGTACCAGAGCTCATAAAGTGTCAAGAGCGCAAAATATATATTTTTTAAGAATGTGCAAGTGTGGCATGCAGATTCTAAAATTATAATACCCCCTAAAGAAATAAGCCTCTTCAAAATTTGTATAGGTAGTGCTGCTTGGTAGTATTACTGTTCTAAGCTAAAATATTATGCCTTTTGAGACAGAAGGCAAACATTTAAATTAATTAAATATTACATGTACTTGTACAACGGGGCGCGGGTGGCGCTGTGGGTTAAACCACAGAGCCTAGGGCTTGCCGATCAGAAGGTTGGCGGTTCGAATCCCCGCGACGGGATGAGCTCCCCTTGCTTGGTCCCAGCTCCTGCCCACCTAGCAGTTTGAAAGCACGTCAAAGTGCAAGTAGATAAATAGGTACTGCTCCGGTGGGAAGGTAAACAGCGTTTCCGTGCACTGCTCTGGTTCGCCAGAAGCGGCTTAGTCATGCTGGCCACATGACCTGGAAGCTGTACGCCGGCTCCCTTGGCCAATAATGCGAGATTAGCACTGCAACGCCAGAGTCGGTCACAACTGGACCTAATGGTCAGGGGTCTCTTTACCTTTACCTGTACAGCCCTCCTTGTTGGAAGCTTGAATACCTATTGGAGGATTGATCCACCTGCGTGGTTGCCAAGTTGAGGCCCTGCAAGGACTAGGGATGCATTGATCAACCTATTTCTGCCCCACACCAATGTTGTGTATACCTAATATCTATCTATCTATCTCTATCTATCTATCTATCTATCTATCTATCTATCTATCTATCTCACACTGGTACACTACTAGTACATGCAGAAAATGAAACCAATGGCCAACATTTTGTGCGCTGATTAGACAGAAGACTGAAATATTAGGAATCCATTCAATCCCTCATGCTTCTTCTACCCCAGGCCAAAATTATTCTGAATAGCTTTTATTCTGCATTCATGGATACTGATGTGCACCCCTGCTTGTGCTTCCTGACTGTTGTGTACTAGGGACTGCGAAGGCCTGCATAATTCTCCTTGAGAATACAAGCCACGAGCTACAATTACTTAATGCAAATCTACTGTGCTTGTGAAGGATGAAAAGTTTTTTTAAAAAAGAAAAATCAGGCAAATGTCTTCAATAGCTTGGAGGTATATTTAAAATTCAGCCATAATTAAACTCCATTCATTGTTTCTGGTCATCCAAATGCTTGCTGACATTCAGTTAATCTTATCCACGCTGTATTCTGCCTGAGTAAAATATAATCTTACATTAACTTAGTGAATTCAGGGGTGCTAATCTGTCGAAGAATTACACTTCTAATTTCATATACAAAAATATTCTGAGCTAAGGAATACAAAAATTTTGGGAGCCTGCACACACAATATGGCAAGCTGCTTTAATTCCCTTGAACATGTACTGTATAGTCTTACAACGTATATTCTGGCAACAAATTGGACTACATAACATCCGCCATACTATGAAGTGTTCATCCAGCTGTACATTCTCCAATGTGATCTATGCCATCACCTGTCAACAGTATCCTTCTGCTGTTTATGTAAGCCAAATAGGTCACTCTACGCACAACAGTAAACTGAAACAAATTAGACATTAAAAACAGCAGTATTCAGAAAGCAGTGGGAAACCATTTCACTTTGCTGCTGAGCTTAAAAGTCACCCTGCTTCAATGAAACAGCATCAACAAAAGGCCCCAGAATGAAGATGCAAAGTTATAATTCATAATAGAAAACCATCTCTAATTTCTAGCTATGCTGATGATCCACCAGTATGTTGCTGCTTTGAACAATGAGTCCCACATTGCTTGACTCTTGCATTTGTTTGAGCTCTGTCTTGGAAGGGGACAACTTGGAAAAGGTAATTTTATATACAAAATGGAATGCTCAGCCAGAGGAGAACCCACCTCTCCCTCTGCACAGAACAACCCTCTAACCACATATCCCTAGGAGGAAACAGGAGAGTAGCTCATGATGAGGCCTTTATAGTTTCCTGGGAGTAGAGCTGCGGTAAATCCTCATGCATCCCTACCCTATAGCTCTTCACCTGAGAAAAGGGTAGGGTAGATTTACCACTCAGAACGAAGGTTTTCCATACTTACGTATGCAGGAAGTTGTTGAAGATCAGCCAGTGCCAGATCTACAATTTTTGCCACATAGGACAGAAGTCTGTACTGTTGCCTCTCTCTCTCCCTGATTGTGAATGCCACGCAACAAATTTATTGAAATAATTTCCATTTCTCAATTCACACATACTAATTTTATCTGAAAGAATGGCCTATCCTAATCTTATCAACAGAGTACTATTGTTGGCATCAAGAGACAATGGAGTGCGTCTCCAGGGGCGAAGTCAAACTGCTGCGTTAGCAACACTGAAGTGACCTCCCCAGGGTGCAAGCCCGCAGTGTGTTGTATATAGCTTCTGGGCTGCCCAGATGACAAGACACTCCCCCCACCACCCCGGCCTCACTGATGTGGTCCAAAGAAAAGTAAAGCAATATGTTTGGCACCAGCTTGGCTACAAGAATTGCGGAAGGAGGCGTACACTCCTTCCAGCAATTCTTCTTCCTTTATTTCAGCTGTTGCAGCTAAAACAACAAGGAAGAGACTTCTGGCAATTCCAGAAAGTTAAAGTGGCATAAGCTTTCATGGGCCAAAGTACAGTTCTCCAGATGAATGAAGTACAACCATAAACTGGTAGGATTATATACACACATGGGTGGTGGAGAGGAGCAAGACTAGATGGAAATGAAATGAATTATTATTATTATTATTATTATTATTATTTTATATCCCGTCCATCTGGCTGGGTTTCCCTAGCTACTCTGGGTGGCTTGCAACATATAAAACACAACAAACCATCAAACATTAAAAAACAAGATAACCTATACAAGCAACAGACAAACCAATAAATCAATAAAAACCAATAACAATAATAACAACAACAATAAATAGTTTACAGTTATATCCAAATGGAAGTAACCGCCAACCCCAACTAAACATTTAACCAACACCAACCTGACAAAAATGAAACGGGAACCAAAATTAGAACCATTTAAAACATTTTAGCCAGTTGCCCCAACCCAGGGAGCAGGTATTTCTTCTAGCACCAAGGCAGCAGCAAAAGAACAGACAGTGATAATTAAATGACACAAACAATTGACAAGTCGATTTCTAATAAGGTAGCCATGTTGCTTGCTTGCAGCAAGATCTACAAAGTCTTGTAGCACTTCAAATAATGACCATGGCTCTGTGGTATAACATAATTACGGGTATATGAATTGTTTCACTGTGTCCTTTTAAGGCTCCTGTAACCAGAAGACCCTAAAATTATAATAGCAATTTCCCATAAACTCAAGAAGTGACATTTAAGATGTGCCTTTCTTCCCCTTTTATTTCCCTGCATGATTTTCTATTCAAGCCTGGACTTCCTAAAGTTTTTTTCTGTTTAATATTTTGGCAGCTGAAAAGCCCAGGATTGCATTCTTCTGCCTTTCTGCCCAATCTGGAGCAGCATTCGCCTTCTGGTTCTTCTTTTGGTTCTGCTCTATCTTGTCTACTATATTGCTTACTATGCTCATTCTTTTTGCCACATGCTGCCTGCATCTGTCCTTCTGGCCCTTCTCTTCTGGCTTTGTTTGTCCAGTCTCCCAGGCATCACCAGACATCTGGTGTCTCCTCAGAGTGCCTCCTTTTCATTTGCAATCTATTTTCACATTCTGTTTTCCTGCGCTGCTCCAATATGTTGTGCTGGCACAGGGGAGCAGACCTGCAAATTGAAATTCAGCAGACTATTTTTGTAAGCGCCCCTTTGCAGATACAATGACGCGCATGCTAAAGAAGGGAGCTAAACAGCCAGCCAGTAAGTCACTGGAGTTTTCTTCTTTTGAGTAACTCATGTGCCATCTTCTGCAAAGTGAAAATGTGGTGAGTGGGGCTTCCGGCACTTACTCCAGAACTGCCTTCCTGTGTGATTACATTCCACATGCCTCATATCCAGAAGGCTGTAGCTCAGTGGCAGTGCATGTGGTTTGCATACAGAAGGTCCAAGGTTCAATTACTGGTATCTCTAGGTAGGGATGATGGAAGGGTCTATTTTCTGAAATCCTGGAGATCTACTGCTAGTACAGTGCTGAGCTAGATGGACCAATGATCTGATTCAGTATAAAGTATCTACATTGGCTGAGGATTATTTCCATTGATTTGTTAGTTGTATATACAGCAGATAACAGTGCACACTACTATTAGTTCATGGGTAGCCAGCATGTTGCCTTCCAGATGTTGGATTGCAGCTGCCATCATCCCTTGCCATTGGCCATGCTGCCTGGAACTGATGGGAATTGGAGCTCAACAACATCTGGAGGTCACTACATTGACTACCCTTGCTCTAGTTACTTCTCAAAATAACTAATTGCATTCTGAATCCAAATACAGTAGTTGCAACTTAAGTCTTGTTGATTATTTTCAAGCAATAACTTTTGGATCAGGAGTTTATGGGGTTTTTTAATCTCCTAATGCCATGTTATTTCTCTACATCTTTTTTGTGCCTGAGGGTGACTTTGTGTGTTACATCATGGGTTCTCACAAAATGGTGGCACAGGGTGGAGCCAGTCACAAAATGGTGGTGGATTTGATGCTTGGCTTGTTATCATCAGCTTTTACCTAATATTTGAAGGGCATTCCTGTGGCTGAAAACACACCGTGAACACACCTTGGGAAATTGTGACTCAACTGAAGAGGCACCTGTGTGGTCATGTTTCAGACACAAAATGTCCCTTAAAGATTAAATATGTAGTAGACTCACATTGAGGGAATAGGGAATCTTCTTTACACTGTAATGTGTGAAAAGAATCTATCTGCCCTTCCTAGAACAATTTTAGTGCTTAGCATTTAGCATTTGAATGCAGGTGGGATGAAAGCATCACCATTAAGTATTTGATTATTAGAAAATCTTTAACCATGTAATAAGCTGCTCCCATCAAAAAACAGGGCCTTAGCAAACCCACCTTGCATACTAAGGACATACTGTTTTGGTTTCTAGTGGTGCTCTTCCTTGTCTTTGTCTTGAAGAAATATTTTTTTATTTCTACCTACTGGGAATATTTTTATACTGGCTGAATCACATTTTCTGACAAAACAGTCTTTTCCTCCCCCAAGGAATGCTTATTTTATATGCAGTGACAGCTGAGAAGGAGGCACAGGAAGGCAAGACTAACATAGCTTTAACCTTGCCTGTATCCAAGGCTCAAATGCTAAATGTTTAATGAGGAGAATTTACCTTCCTGCTCTTTTGCTACTGCAGTTTGAATGGGGGGAATGTGCTTCTTACTTCCGTCAGTGGCGTAGCGTGGGTTGTCAGCACCCGGGGCAAGGCAAGTAATTTGCGCCCCCTAACCCATGGATTTTAGCACTTGAGTATCTTTCACTAGATTAGTTAGATCAGCGCACGATCCGGGTGCCCAACGGGCCACGTCCACTCGCTGCCCCAGCGCTCGCCCAGCCCTAGCCCGCGTGCGGCCTTCTGACTGGCCACTCGGCCCCAATCCCGGCTCTTGGGCCAGCGCTCGGGGGCTGCATAAATATTGGCTGCTCGCACTCACCGTGCCTTGCTCCCCCGGTTCGGGTCCTGCTGCTCTGATTGGCTCTGCCACCGGTCCCCGAAACCCAAACAGCGCCTCCACTCAGCCGCCGCGAAAAATGGTGCCCAACCCTCGACGCCCAACAAAACGAGGGTGGCCTCCGCGCAGGCGCCGCAAGAAGAGCTCCTCCCGCCGAAGCTTACGCTGCGCGCTTTTGAAACAGGGCGGCAAGAGCGGCAGAAGCACGTCGAAGGAGCCGAGCTCCCCCAAAATGGGCCTCCTCGAGCTGCTGTCCCCTCGCACCTACGGCCTGGCGCTCGCTACTGCTCTGGCGCTCTGGGCTCTCTGTGTTTTCTGCAGGCGGAAAACAGGGGAGTAGCCAGGATCAAAACTAGGGGGGGGGGGCAAGCCATGGTCGTTCAGGTTGTGACATTTCAGCATGGAAAAGGCGAATGAAACCAAAATTTAAAGAAAATTATATATAATTATAGCAGTGCTTTATTACGGTAGTTATTACAATTATTTGCTTGAATTTTTAAAAAAAAAATTATTCTAGTTACATGTCTTATGCTAATATCATTTTTATTGGGTTTGAAGTAAACTTGTTCAAAACTTTCGTTTCAATCCTCGAGGAGTCGGTGCAGGTGTTTCCAAAGGCAAAGGAAACGGACCCCCTCAAAAAAAAAAATAGGGGCGCAGCCTCACCCCCCAAAATAGGGGCGCAGCCAGTCTGGAAGCGCAAAGGAGAAGCGCCTACTTTGGCGAAATAGAGCATCCAGAGCTCATAGATGATAAGAACAGAAATTGTGCTCTGGCGGCTTATAATTTACTTTAATTACTTGCAAGCAAGTTACAAGTAGGTAGCCGTGTTGGTCTGCCATAGTCAAAACAAAATAAAAAAATAAAATAAAAATCCTTCCAGTAGCACCCTAGAGACCAAATAAGTTTGTTATTGGTATGAGCTTTCATGTGCATGCACACTTCTTCAGCACACGAAAGATTTGAAAAGTGTGCATGCACACAAAAGATTTGAAAAATCACCCAAGCAAACACGTTTTTTTAGGGGTTAAAAAAAGGCTTGGGGGGGTTAAAGGCAAATGACAAAGGGGTAAAGTAGTCACTCACAAAAAGATCGCTGTGGATCAAAACAGCAGGCGCCCGTGCAACCCGGGGCAGCGCCCGATGTTTGAGGAACAGGGAGAGTTTCCCCCTGTAGCCTCACTGTCAGAGGAAGAAAGAAGGCTCTTAAAGGGACACACATGCTTTCCCAGCCTCCCAGCGGGGAGAACTCAAGGCAGATAGGAAGAACGGGGGAACTCGAAAGGGGAGATCGGGAGGGAGGGAAGGAGGGAGGGGGGTGAAGAGGGGCAAGCTGTGCGGGAGGGGACGCTTCCCCCCCCCCCGTCAGCCTCCAGCCTCACGGCAAAAAGCTTCACCTCGGCTTGCTCGCTCGGCCGCCGCGTGCACTCCTTCTTTCTTCCGGCAGCTAGGGGTGGGGGCCAGGGACTACTTTACCTACGCCCATGGCGGAAAAGGTAAGAAAGGAGGAGAGAGAGATCGCCTGGCTGCAGTGCCGTCGCTCTCCCTGGCTACAGGAGATCGCCGCAGGGTTGTTGAGATCCTGCAGGACTGGAAGACCCGGCAGAGTCAAGGCGAACTTGGATCCTGTTTCAAAGTTGGCTCTGATGCACCAAGGTTAACTTTGCAGAAAAGGAAGGGGGAAAGAGAGCGATTGTGCCCCGTAACGATTAGCAGATTTATAGATCCACTTAACGCTGTTATCTTGTTAAACTGGCACCACACAAACATACTCTCTCTTATTTTGAGTTCGCTGCAACGACCGGGGGCGATCTCTCTGCTGGGACGTTTCCACAAGCGACGGAGACGGAAACAGGTGGACGGAAGGGCAGGTAGTGGAAACGGGTCAGGGGGAAACGGGTCAGCGGCGCGCCCCCCCAGATGTTGCGCCCGGTGCGACTGGCACCGCCTGCACCCCCCACGCTACGCCTCTGACTTCCGTTGTTCCTCCACAATTCGTTTTTGCGCTCTCTCTCTCTCTTTGTTCTCGGAACAGAGCAATATCAAGCCTTATGTGATGTCTGCATGCAGAATGTGACTTCAGTTGTGCTTGGATTCATGTGCTTGGTTCCAGGCAATGGCAACAGCTGTCTCTTTATGCCACAGGAGTTTCTCTAGTTGTCCTTTTGTAGTTGTCTATGGTGTGTGTGTGAGAGAGGGGGGGAGAGGGAGAGGGGGAGAGAGTGTATGTTATATAAGAAATTAAAATGGATCTGGCATGGAGGCTACTGGGTCAAAATCATAACCACTCTTTTATGGGGGAGGGCATAAAAAGGTAAAGGTACCCCTGACCATTAGGTCCAGTCGTGGATGACACTGGTTGCAGTGCTCATCTTGCTCTATAGGCCAAGGGAGCTGGCGTTTGTCCGCAGACAGCATCCGGGTCATGTGGCCAGCATGACTAAGCCACTTCTGGTGAACCAGATCAGCGCACTTTATCTACTTGCACTTTGATGTGCTTTCAAACTGCTAGGTGGGCAGGAGCTGGGACTGAACGGGAGTTCACCCTGTTGACGAACCGCCGACCTTCTGTGGTTTAGACCACAGCGCCACCCGCGTCCCCTGGGGGAGGGCATAGAATAAAAGTGTCTTGAGACTTCACAACCTTCATTTGATCTTCCTCTCTTTTACAGATCAGCATTCTTCTGTAGCCTGAGCTAATGTTTCCATTCATTGGGTTGTTAATGCAGCACAAATTGCAAATCAGCAGGCAAAATAAAAGTGGCTCTTTGCCAATGTGGAGTTCTCTTCTGTTGTGCTTGCTTGTTAGCACCAGTGGGATATTAGGAATGCTGAGAGTATATGAAAATGAGCCACTAAAGAAAAACAGACAACTTTTTTTTTGAGTGAGCATTTTTTGTGGCTTGCTTTATTTAATCATAGCTCTTCTAGATATACATTTTGATTAGCTGACTCTTCCACCACTCAAATACACTTTTAGAGGTCACATAATTCCGTTCTGTTTTACAGTGAGTTGTGAAAGAAAGATGAGAGAGCCATCATCGCCTGCTGTGTGTTTTCTCTTTTAGCTATGAGCATTCTTCTGTAGTATGAGTTGATGCTTCCATTTTAGGGGCTGTTTATGCGGCATAAATTACAAATAATTGAGCAAAATAAAAGTGGTAAACAGATTTTTTTCAGGGTTCCAAAATAATTTTGAACAGAGACCACAGCGGAGAGACCAGAAATGAGTGCATACATCAAGAGCAACAAGACCTCAACACTGTTAGAAACTCAACGTCTATCTCCAGCCACTTCTCTGTAACAGTGTGCCCCCCCTCTCTCTCCCCCCCCAACTTGGCAAAATAACACCCATAAATGGATAGATGAGTTGCTGTTAGATACCAAGAGTTGGACGTGGGTGGCGCTGTGGGTTAAACCACAGATCCTAGGGCTTGTCAATCAGAAGGTCGGTGGTTCGAATCCCCGCGACGAGGTGAGCTTCCGTTTGCTCGGTCCCTGCTCCTGTCAACCTAGCAGTTCGAAAGCATATCAAAGTGCAAGTAGATAAATAGGTACTGCTCCGGTGGGAAGGTAAACAGTGTTTCCGTGCGCTGCTTTGGTTCGCCAGAAGCGGCTTAGTCATGCTGGCCACATGACCTGGAACCTGTACGCCTGCTCCCTTGGCCAATAAAGTGAGATGAGCGCCACAACCCCAGAGTCGTCCGCGACTGGACCTAATGATCCAGGGGTACCTTTACCTTTACCTTTTTACCAGGGGTTGCAGATAGCTGTTCCAGTTTATTTTTTTAAAATATGTTGTTGTGACAGTTTACAGAGCAGGACATGGTGACTTTGTCCCACAGTCCTGCGTCAGCATTTAATACCATTGCTACAGTATAAGAAATATTATTTTGTGTGACCATAGTGTTTTAATGATAGTGTGTTTCTGGGACAACCTGCTTCTCCATATAATGAGGCTACACATAGATACAACAGATGTGGGGGATTTTCCGTGCATGACATTGTAACGATGGCGTAGTGCAATATATTTTTTGATCTTAGGTTAGAGTAATGGCCGTTGTGATTTATCATCATCATCATCATCATAAGGGGTGAGGAACAATCGTCTTTAGATTAACATATTGTAATTTGTTGGCATCAGGTGCAAATTGAAATGAAACCATTGCTGCCTAACTTGTGATGATTGTAGGCTTTTGATTCTCATTCCCTAATTTATATATTTATGGTTTGGTGGGAAGACTGGGCGAACACATTTACTGTATTAAATGCAGCAATACAGTTTGCACTGGAAATGGGGCAGCCCCCAAATGTTGGGTCCAAATTGTAAGTAGTCTCCAGTAACCCAATTCTTATATCTGGTATTTCTATAGCTACATTGGCTGTGAAATAGTTATAGCAATAGTATATCAGCCTCATTTCTTATTTTATTTTGTTTTTTGTAAAAGTATTCTACCAGTATTTTGTGTTTTCCCTTTTTGGCATCAATAATTTTGTGTGTTTTGATGCAGAGGATGAATGTGCTAAAGAAAAAGAAAAAGTAGTCCTAAATCATGAAAAGTAGCTAACTGCAGTACTTGTTAAATCCTTGCTCCTAGAGATCACTGGCAAAATTCAGAAACAAAAAACATTCAAAGCATCACCTTCCATGACAAAGACTTGGATTAAATCACTGTTCCTATAGGCTCCATCAGGAAAATGGAAACTGACCTGATGGTATTCAAGACTCAGTTTTTTATGTGCTGCATCGCAGCACAGCTTTAGAAGCCTGTTCTACTGGAGCAAAACCCTCTGAATGCTGAAGTTAAGTTAGCCTGTTGAATACAAACTGTGTTCTTCATTTCATAGCATTCTTTGTGTATACCGCAGCTGCTGCAAAAGCTCCCTCTGCTGTTCGTTCTCCACAGTTGTGAGATATAAAATGAATGCCTTTTGTTGATGTCCTTACGAACAAGTATGATAAGGAATAAACCAAATCTACATAGCTGACTAATAAATTCAGTTTGTCAATTCTTCATCCTGCAGATTATAAGCTCTTGTGGTTTTGTGTGTGTGTGTGTGTGTGTGTGTGTGTGTGTGTGTGTGTGCGTCTTTATTTCTTCTTTTTCTTTTATGGCAGTATATATGAAACTCCAAAATTCAGAGTTGGGGAATACCTTTGTAAGGACAAACCCAAATACTACAAAAGTGTGGCAAGCTTTCAAGTTCTCCAAAACTCTTCAGAGCTCTTTAGGTGAATATTTACTTCATATATGCAAAAGTAAAGGAGTGAAGGTAGGAACACTATTCAGGTAGTTGCTCCAATTACTTTGGTGGAAGGGAGCAGGTTTTATCTTCCTGAATGCAGCCTGTTTCTTTTGCTCCATTGAACTTCAATAAGAAGACTTGAGAATCAAGCCCACTCTGACGTGTATAGCCATGCCTTGGGTGACATTTCTTGGTCATGCTGGAGTGTGACAGTGAGAATGAAAGCAGTAACTGTCTTTTAATATAACATAAATAAATCAGTATCCTGCCCTATAATGATGTAGTGCAATAACCCAAAGTTATGAGTGTTCTAACTATTTAGGGGAAAGCATCAGACGTGGGATATTGCTTGACAGCCCATTCAGCTGTGATGAAGGACACTAAAGGTTGATTCCACCTGGGTTTCCATGTTATATAAAAGTATTTTGTAACATTTGGGTCTTTATATTGCTGTTTATATAATCATGTGAGGGTTTTTTTTTAATAGGCTTGGACCAATGAAGCATGAGTGGGGCTCCACCCATGCAACAGGCTTTCCTGCTGCGCATTATTGCATGCCCTGAAAAGCGTCTCCCGAGGGTTGCGGGCAGCTGCAGCAGGAGAGGAATCAGCAGAAATGATTGGTAGGCAATTGCTTGAGCAGAAATGCCTTCCCCTCACACAAGAGACCTTTTCTCTGCTGTAAATTCCCCCTCTAAATTCTTCCTAAATGATATGAAGCCTACCGGTGAAGAAAAATAGATTAAATAGGCACTGAGGAAATGGTTTAATTAACTGAAGTGCATATCGTTAGGAGTCTAATTAAGAATATGCAAAGGAGATTATTCACTTATTTTGTACGCATCATTGTATAAAACCCATTTCAAACAAAGAAACTGGTGGCTCCTTCAAATGTAAAGGTAAAGGTAAAGGGACCCCTGACCATTAGGTCCAGTCGTGTCCGACTCTGGGGTTGCGGCGCTCATCTCGCTTTATTGGCCAAGAGCCAGCATACAGCTTCCAGGTCATGTGGCCAGCATGACAAAGCCGCTTCTGGCGAACTAGAGCAGCTCACGGAAACGCCGTTTACCTTCCCGCCAGAGCGGTTCCTATTTATCTACTTGCACTTTGACGTGCTTTCAAACTGCTAGGTGGGCAGGAGCTGGGACCGAGCAACGAGAGCTCACCCCGTCGCAGGGATTCGAACCGCCGACCTTCTGATCAGCAAGCCCTAGGCTCTGTGGTTTAACCCACAGCGCCACCTGGGTCCCTTCTTCAAATGTACCTTTTGTGTATTTCATCTCATCCTTCTGGATGAAACATGGAACTCCCATGATGCATCCTGTTGCCACAAAACATCTCCACCCTGTTTGCGGTGATCTATCTCTAGCAGCACGCAAAATCCACCAATCTTGTTTACCATTTTTCCAGCAATGTTCTAAGTGATAAGGAACACCCATAGGCAGTGTTTACTGGGAAGTAAGGAGCAGCAGCAAGGTGCTGGAGAGCAGAGTTCTCTTTGCGTGTTGTATAGCCTTCCCTTCACCCCCTAAGACAGGCTGCCGCCATCACATGTGGGACTGATGGAAGCTGGAGTTCAGCAACATCCAGAAGGCCATAGTTTCATCAATCTTCTTTAGGAATTTGGGGGATCTTTCACCTTTCAAAGGATACCTCAGGATGAAATGTTAGAAATTACATTTCACGCCTACCACGTCTGATGGGTTTTTCTCCCTTTAGGTGTTGACTCCACCACAAATCAAGTCAATTTGTCAAGCAATGTTAGAGTCTGGGAAACAGTATGCTCTGAGGAAGAGAAAACCAGTTCCACTCATGTACTCTTACTATGGCACAGAATACCTTGGTGAGTAGAGACCTTAAAATTAAAGCTTCTAGATGTATTCCTGCTGATTTTCTAGCAAATTTCTATTGCATTTTAATGGTGCAGGATCTAAGAATAAGCCTGAGTAAGTCCCATTGACCTACATAGGGCTTGATTCAGAAGAGACATGCATAGAATTCCACTGTGAGATATTAGATCTGTGCACCCCAGAAATATAATATACAGACTACATATAAATACAGTGGTACCTCGTGTTAAGTACGCTTCAGGTTAAGTACGCTTCAGGTTAAGAACTCCGCTAAGAACAGAAATAGTGCTCTGGTGGCGCACCGGCAGCAGGAGGTCCCATTAGCTTAAGTGGTGCTTCAGGTTAAGTACGCTTTAGGTTAAGAACGGACCTCCGGAACGAATTAAGTACTTAACCCGAGGTACCACTGTATATATAAATATATATATGGACCCAGTGCTTTTTTTCTAAAAAAAATGTTTAGGGGTACTCCCATTTTCCTACTCATATGGAAATACTGCCCCTCAATGAGGCCAAACTTAATTCACAAAATGTTTAGGGGTATGCGTACCCCCAGAAAAAAGCACTGTATGGACCAAATGCACATCCTTTGTTTTCTCTGTCAAGCATTCAGATCGATCATCAGTAAGAATTATTTTATACTAGGGAGTCAAAACCTGGCTATGAAGTGGTCTACATGAGCAATAGGTGAAGATGAGGCTCGAAAATAGTCAGGTCTAGAAACATTCAACTGGGGGATTTTTGTCTTGACAGATATACTAGGAAATGGTTATAAAAATTTATATATATGCAAGTGGAAATCTTAGTGGTGAGCCACAACAGGGTAAATTCTGTTAGGCAAAGCTTTTCACCCTTACAAAAAGAGGGCACCATATCAGCAGTCTTGCAAGAACAGGGGTGAAAATTTTGGACTCTTTTTTAAAATAGCAAAAGCCACTTTGAAGGTTACTCGCTGCACAATACTCTGAAGGATCCTCCTCCTCTCTGTTGGCAAGCCCTTTGCCAGGAGCTGATCCGTGTCCCTTCTATTCTCTCATTTAAATCATTTGTCAAATGAGGGAGAGGGTTCACACTGTGCAGTGTCTGACACAAAATGTACCTTTTCTTTTGCAAGAGGTGGCTTGCCTTTGAGTGGAGCTTGAGCCACCCAACAGCAGGTTTCCTCCAAGATGCAAAACCCTGCAAAAATTCAGTGCACTGCTACCTACTTTATTTTCTGTTCTTCACAGGAGCTGCTCACGGCCTTTCATCCATCCTACAGATGCTGCTTTCCTACTATGAATATATTCCGCCTGCTGATCAGGAACTAGTATGGCAGAGTGTTGACTTTCTTATGGATCAAGAGCAGAATTGCAACTGGCCTCCAGAACTAGGAGAGATGATTGAACGGGAGAATGAGCTTGTGCACTGGTGTCATGGCGCTCCAGGTTCTTCTCAATGTAGATGATGTGAAGTAGATGCCAGAAATTAGTCATTAGAACACAATTTCACCCAGCGCTGTTTTGCTGAGAAACAGGCCAAATTTTATCCATTCGTAACATTTGATGTGAGGCTGTCACATTTTTAATGTTACGCTCTTACTTAAATATTTTGTATTACTGAAGTGACTAGAAGATCAGGCAATGGAGGGAGCTCTCAAAACAGATGGAGATTCCTTTGCTACTGCAGCCATTAGAAATCTGAATACATTGCAGCGTAGCTTGTTCATGTGACTATGACAGTTTACTTGCATTACCAGAATCCAGAGCATCCTTTGAGGGACTTCTTTCCGGTGGAAATTGATGCAAAGAGCATCATGGTCCTTCCAGGACTAAAACCTACTCATGAAGAATCAAACAGGGTCACTCACTTTTGTGATCAGCCCTATTCATTCTTTCACAACATCCCCTCTGTATATAGTAATGCAGGTCAGAATGTAACACTAGCCTGATACACTGCTTAATTGTGCACTGCTGCATGTCTAGTGGATTTGCAGCAATGTAAGCATTCTTTAAATCCCACCTTCTGCAAAGTGTCTCCCCCCAATACTTTTTTATTTATTTTAAAAGCCCACCAGTGATCTTTGCTATCATCTATGCTACCAGCCAAGGACCCAGGTGGTGCTGTGGGTTAAACCACAGAGCCTAGGGCTTGCTGATCAGAAGGTCAGCAGTTCGAATCCCTGCGACGGGGTGAGCTCCCGTTGCTCGGTCCCAGCTCCTGCCCACCTAGCAGTTCGAAAGCATGTCAAAGTGCAAGTAGAAAAATAGGAACCGCTCCGGCGGGAAGGTAAACGGCGTTTCCATGCACTGCTCTGGTTCGCCAGAAGCGGCTTTGTCACGCTGGCCACATGACCTGGAAGCTGTACGCCAGCTCTCGGCCAATAAAGCGAGATGAGCGCCGCAACCCCAGAGTCGGACACGACTGGACCAAATGGTCAGGGGTCCCTTTACCTTTACGCTACCAGCCCCTCCTTATCATCCCACCTTTTTCCTGCCCATAATTTAGATTGCAAACGAGCATCTTGGCAGGTGTCCCCCCCCCTTAATTGCAGTAGGCAATAGGGAAGGTGTGGAGAACATTCGGCCCTGTAGGTGTTGCTGAACTGCAACTCCCATCAGCCGCAGCAAGCATGGCCAATGGCCAGGGATGATGGGCATTGTAGTTCAGCATCATTTGGAGGGCTGAAGGTTCCCCACACCTGCAATAGGGAAGCAGGTTAGTGAAGCAGAGTACTTTAGTGAGGATAGCTAGGGATTTGATTTGATTTTAGTTATTTTCTTACATTTATATTCAGCTTTTCTTTTCTCCTGGAATCACGGTTCCCATGCAGTAACTGGCTAGACCTGCGTGGCTCTTCACGTGCCTTCAGAATACATCTTATCTGCCCATCCATCCTACTATGAATTATATCATTCAGTCATAAAATAAGATATCTGAGTGGGCAGTGGTGGGCTTTTAAAACTGAAAAACAGTGATTATTCCAGTTACCAGTCAACTAACCTGCACTTCACACCTATAAATATGAAGGAGTGAATAAATATAAATATGATATTATGTAGTAATTGTTTCATTATTCATTTCTTCACTGGTACTTAAAACATTTCTTTGGTTTGCTATTTTCCTAGGCATTGCATACATGTTTGCAAAAGCATACTTAGTTTCTAAGAAGCCCCAATATCTAGACAGTTGTATCCGCTGTGGAGAACTAACTTGGCAGAAGGGACTACTGAAGAAAGGACCTGGAATATGTCATGGAGTGGCTGGCAGTGCTTACGTGTTCCTGCTCCTATACAGGCTAACTGGAAATTCTAAGTACATCTACAGAGCACAACGGTTTGTTCTTTAACAGAACCTCTTTGTAAAGCATTGAATATTGGCGTAATCCTTGTTCGGCACACTCTTTTGTTGTAGATCATATTGCTTTTTAATGCTCCTTTAAGTTTAAGCTTCTTGGAGGTAACAATGCCCCTGTTGTATTCAGACTGATTTCTCAGCAGTGAAGAGAAGAGACCTAAAACACTGTTATGCCTCCCTAAGGACCAAGTTAGATGTACCATTAAAAGCATTTTTCCATTTAATGAGCTTGTGAATTTTTTAAAACATGGAAATGTTTTAAATAGCAGCAGAGGTGGGGAGAGAGTATAAACTTCCCCCCTGGCTGTAATACTATTTTTTTAATTTAAAAAAACCTGGACGCTGCTATTTTGCATTGGCATCAATAGGAGCTTTTCCTTCCAAAGCAAACAGCAACATGGGAGGCAGAAGAACATGTTTTTAATTGGGATCACAGCAGAAGACAATTTGCAGGATCACCTTCTGTGGTAGTGATATTGCTCCCCCACACACACACACATACATGCACGACAGCTATTTCCATGTTTTAAATTAAAAAATCATGCAAATAAAATGCAATAATGTCATATGTAGCTTGGTCCTAATACTCCAAGCAGTGAGGAGCAACTGTTTAGTTTCTTTTGAATGAGAGAACACTAGAGAGTTATGGCATTTCTGTGATATTTTCATTATTCCAAAATATAAAAGCAGAGCATACACATGGAAGCAAACAGGCACTCCTCCAAGTGAGTAGATCCACTTCACTACACCAGATCCCCCAAAAGGGACCCTGCACCCCAAAGTACTTCACCTTGGGCCAACTCACAGTTCATTCTCCCTCTCAGCCTCTGTCTCTGTGGTCTCTTCAAAACTGCCAATTCACAGCTCTCTCTGTCTCCTCCTCTGAAGGTGAATTGCCTATTCATGAAACATTCACGGCCATTAAACAACATTAACATTCTTTTGCCAAAGGTGCTGACTCCTATCAGTTGTCACTTTAAGCAAAACTAAAGTGATAGACCCAATTACTGGTATCATTCAGAATAGCACAATAGCTCCTCCATGAGGCTTTTGGAGCCCTCTGACTCCAACTGGCTAGGAACCAGATAAGCCAGAAGAAACAGAACAAAGGATTAAAACAAAATAAAAAATAAAATTCCTTCCAGTAGCACCTTAGAGACCAACTAAGTTTGTTCTTGGTATGAGCTTTCGTGTGCATTCACACTTCTTCAGATACACTGAAACAGAAGTCACCAGACCCTTATATAACTAGAACAAAGGATCGTTAACTAGAACAAAGGATTGTTATCTACAGCTTCCTGTTTCCCGTGGGCCATGAATGGAGTCTCCCCCAACATCATAGGAGACAGACAGACAGAGATAATCAGATAATGATGGGGAAATTTCATTATCTGCATTCCTCTTCGGATGGAAGAGGAACCAGGCTCTCACCCGCAGTTTGCCTGGCGGTCTGGCATTTGCTTCCCCATGGAATGCGAGGGCAAGCAAAGGCACTGGGTGCATGGAGCACTCTGGCTGCCGTGACCCCCCCCCCCCATCCTGTTCCTGGAAGCACAGGTTATCCTGCTAATAAACTACAGGCACGTGCCAGAGACGATGAGATAAAAAAACTGTGAAAACAACTCAGCTACAGGGATGTAAAAGGTTTAGATTGAGAGGGGATTTCATTCGGTGAAAGCGATGATGGAGAGAGGGGAGCCCACAGTTTGCTTATTTAAAGCCTTTTTTCTACATTTATGATACGGCAATCCTCCCCAGAATGCAAGTTTTATTAAAAATATCTGCACAAGTGAGGATGGAAGAAATGGGAATATAATATGGAATTTAACAAAATTGGAACTGCGTGTGTGAGAGAAAGGAATTGAGAGGGAAGGAGGGAAGAAACGATATGCTTTGAAACTACAGTATAGAGCAAAGTCCTCCCTAACCTCCATTATCCGCAAAGGAATGTATTTGAGATAACGATAATTGGCCATAAATCAGCGACAGGGAGGAAAGAAGTCTACCAGCTATGGGAATACAGCGGTACCTCGGTTTAGGAACTTAATCTGTTCCGGAAGTCCATTCGTAAATCAAAACCATTCTTAAACCGAGGCACGCTTTTCTTAATGAGGCCTCCCGCCGCCGGTGCCCTTCCACCGTTTGGATTCCGTTCTTAGACTGAGGTAAAGTTCTCAAACCAAGACACTATTTCCGGTTTTGCAGAGTTTGTAAACCAAATTGTTCTTAAACTGGACTGTTCTTAAACCGAGGTACCACTGTAGATGTTTTCGGATTAACTATCTGCAGTCTGGATTCAGACCCTTCCTAGGCTGGAAAAATGGCGAAGACGGCTTGTTTACTGGAAGTCGAATCATGGGGCAAAGCGATGTAGTGACTTTTGGAAACTGTGAGATAGCTTCTCCTGGGGCATGATGGGAACCATCAACAGTTGCAGAAATGAACAATACAACACCATATATGGATGGGAAAACATCGTGGAAAAAACTCACACACATGACAGAATAAGGATTACAGCTAAGGTTCCTCACTTGAAACTTTACAAATTATCTGTTATACCAACACAAATAGAAATCACAAGGTTGAAGCTGCTATATACCGTAAGAGATTCTTATATCTGAATGGAATGTGATGGAAATTATCAAAATTTTGGAACGCAGAAGAAATGTAGAAGAATGAACTCATTAACTCTAGCATGCAAGGGGGCCAGTTTAATTAAATTATATCATTTGACACTTGAATAATTGGCATTAATAATTGTATTAAATGGATAAAATTGATATTGTTATAATGAGGCTATTGGAATGATATTGGAAAATCATATACTCTCTCTCTCTGTGTGTGTGTGTGTGTGTGTGTGTGATTTTCCAGTATCATATATATATAAAAGGATTGTTATCTACATCTTGATATCTTAAAGTTTCTGAAGTAGTACTTTGTAGTTTGGCTTTGGGAAGTAACTATGGGTATTAATAATCATTTCAAGACATAGGCTTATTTTCACCACAGAAAACCTCCACTCTTATTTCTTGCTATCTCTACGATCAGCCAATAGCATCTTCTTAATTTCTGCATCAAATTAAGGCAGGAAGAACACATAAGGATGCTTTTGAAGGCTGCACCACAGCTGTGGAAGCTGAGACAGCTTTTCATCCCAAAGACATTCATCCTATGAAGGCTTGGTCTTGGATGCATTGAATGATAATTGCAAATAAAAAACCCAAACCCTAAAAACAAAACACACATTTTCTGGTTCAGTGTGGGTGGGGATGTGTGTGTTACTTTGCTTTTGTATCATAGAGATATGAGTAGTAAAGATTTTGGTAGAAACTGCAATCAGAGGTTTGAGGTTTTTTTCCGTGGGAGCCAAGACACCACTATACTTAATGGAGTTTTGTAGTTCTCTCTCTCTCCCCCCACCCCCAATCTATGGAGCTCAAGTTAGGATCCAGAAGGTCACCTAGTCCAACTCCCGAATCTCAACACGTGGTCCCCCATCCAATTTGAAACCATACCAAGACCTAGCTTAGCTTTGTAAATGTGCTAGCAGTTCTATTGCTGCAATACTCTTGCATCTAAGTTAGTGGGTTCTGGCAGACTGAGGAGTTTGCATCAATGCAGCAGCGCCAGTGTCCCCTCCATGTGTGAGGTCTGGGGTGGTTTAAAAATGGTCTGGATGCAGCAGACCACACAGCCAGGGAATGAATCTGTCCATAACACATAAGAACACATTTGATTAAATCTGGTTCCAAACCGAGGACGATTTTGAATCCGGCTTGAAATAGCAACATGTTGACGTTACTGTAGAGAGTAACTCTCTCTTTTTTGTCTTGGTTTTTTCTTCCCCTTAGGTTTGCTGAATTCTTGTTTACTGAAGAATTTAAGGCTGGATCCCGGGAACTGGAAAGTGTTTACAGTCTGTATGAAGGTTTCTCAGGGACAGTTTGCTTCCTGGTTGACTTGCTACAGCCTAACCAAGCTGAATTCCCCCTCTTCAGTGTCTTTGTGTAAAATGGAACATGTTCCACTGCCAGGACAGGACAAAGGCACTGTTCCAGTTCACTATCAAGGAAAGCGATTTTAGAATATGTCCATTTTAATGTGATAGCCTTAACGTTGCAGGGTGCGGGGTGGGGAGAGCAGGTTTAACACACACACATATATTCTGGGGCTTGGGAAGGGAAGCATGTGGTTTATAAATAATAGGTAGCAATTTTATTCGAAGGTTAGAAAAGGGTCTGGCATTTTTACAAAACTGAAAAGGAATCAAAATTCAGATGAATTAAGGGAAGTTAAATGAAGTTCACAAAAACTGACAGCGTTCTGTCTTCCACAAGGTAGATTAGTTAAAGGACAAAATGCAAATTTGAATTTCAGAGAAGTGCAATAAATGTGAACAATGCATTATTTAAAAGCACACAAAAAGTATATTTTTTATGGTACATTGGCACATTCTTTTGGGGAAGGCAGGCAATAAGAAAAGTAAAACTGTCAAACATCTTTGACATATTCCAGAAATTCATATTAGGGCAATGTCTTCATTAGGCCAACCAAAATGCCACAAAAGAGCATGCCGGGTTTTGAGCTCCCCAGAATTCTTCATCCGGTTAGGTGGCAACAACCTGGGAGAAACCAGGGTGGGGTGGGGATTTGGCTGGTGTTCTAGCCACCCAGAAAGAGTCTTAAGATGGTGTGTAGGAGGTAGCAGACATTCAAATAAAGCCCATTTTAAGTATCTTGCAGGAATCAAGCTCCATTGTAGCCTCCTGGCAAGGACTAACCATAATGACAAAGTACCCTTAAGAGATGGGGACTCTGCCATTGTTGGCTGGGGATGAAAGGAGCTAGTCCAGCAACAACTGGAGGCCCAGAGGTTCCCCACCTCAATTCTAGGTCAGTTTCCCACTGTAGGCAGGTGAAATTGTTGCCTTTGCTCACCTCTTTGGCAGCAGGTTTTCTCTCCTCTATAATAAGTCATTCTAACCCTCAGCTATAGTAAAATTGCAAAATGCTGCAAAATGAACAGAGATGGGTGCTTGTTACTGCACAGGTCCACATAGGATAAGAAAATAATACTTGCTGATGAGCTACATTTGGTTTCATAAAATATATTAAACAATATCCCCTTGGGTTGAATCTAAGGCTCCCAGTGGGTGATGCTAAGGGAGTGAAGTAGAACTGGTGCAAATTGTGCCCCCCCTGCCATTGGCTGTATACAAATTAAATAATAATAAACAACTATATATTGTACAGTTATTTCAGGAATGTGTAACATCTACCTAAAATTGCAAAAACAGACTGAAACAAGGCAAGATCTTGTAGGAATCCAAGCCTACACAGGTTTGTTTGGAAGTCCCTTGTGTTCAGTAGGACTCGCTGTCAATAAAGTGTTTAGGATTTCAGCCCAGGTTAAATTCTTAAATGTACTAGGTTGCTTCTCTGTGTAGTTAAATAGAAGTTTAAGTAATATAATGTGTTTTAATTATGCTTTCTTAAAGAAAATGGGTTATTAGTCTTTGCCATATATTGTGTGCCTATTTGTGATGTATATTTCCTGCATCCTGGTGTGTAAATCATCAGATTTTACCCTAAAGTGTTATGGCCATTTGTGACTCATGAGGAAAATATTTTCAGATCATAGTAAAGCCAGCTATTTTAACTAAATGTAGAATTCTTGAGTAAAAGTATGAAATATTGTACTAGCATTTTTTATTAGAGCTGAGCTGTTGTTTTAGTACCAGATATGTACATGTTAGTAAATACCTATTGCTTTTTCTACAGATTTAAAATTTGCTAGGAACACTGTGGTCCTAGCTTTGCTTATAATGTCCTCCCCCCACACTTTGTTTTTAAATGTTACAAATATTCTGTGGGGGCTGGGAAAGCAGCTTCTCCCCCTTGATCTCTCTGCATTTTGATGTTGTGCCATGTAACTTATTTCAGGGAGAAGTGCCACTGTCCGCCTCTTTACATAATATTATTTCAGTACTATGTGTATGAACTCTTATTCCTCAGCCAAGGCAAACAGCCACCACCATACTATATTATATTCAAACTGTTGACTGGAGGGGAAAATAGAATTTACAGGGAATATGTGCATTCCAGCAGCTTATCTCCTAAGGCAATCCCACGTGGTCAAGTAAGGGAGGCCCAAGTGCACATTTTAAAAATATAGATGAAGAAGGATGTAAAATCATTATATGGGTAGCAAGGTTTTTTGCACATGGAGTCGTCTTTATTAAAAAGGCTCTTAGGAGATTTACATATTATGCTTCCGCTTCTTACTTTCTGAAGTCAGTTGTACCTTGGATCTCAAACGCCTTGGCTCCCGAACGATCGAAACCCGGAAGTGAGTGTTCCAGTTTTCAAATGTTCTTTTGGAAGCCAAACGTCCGACAGGGCTTTTGCAGCTTCCAATTGGCTGCAGGAACTTCCTGCAGCCAATCAGAAGCCGTGCTTTGGTTTTCGAACGTTTTGGAAGTTGAACAGACTTGCGGAACGGATTCTGTTTGACTTCCAAGGTACGACTGTATTGCCCCAGGTGTATTCAGTGGAGTGTGAGCTTCCCACCTCTGTGACATGAATACAGAATACATACCATAGTGAGGATCTGTTGGGTATACAGAAAATAAAATTTCAGCAAAGAAATACATAAGTCTAACAAATATAATAAGTCCACAATATAATGGGAAGCTAAGCCAACAATACACGAGGAGCTACACAAAGTCCTGTCTCAGTCTGATATCGCAACCCTTGACACTGACTTGCTCTTGCAACAATACAATTGGCTAAGTAGCTACCAGCGCGAAGGTAATTTCAAGGCAAGAAACTTACAGTGCAATCCTGTGCACATTTCCTCAGGAGCAAGTTCCTGTGAGTTCAGTGGGACTTATTCCCAACCCAAGTAAGTATGCATAGGATCACAGCCTTAAAGCGCAATCCTTAGAGTGTTTTCTCAGAAGCGAATCTCTCAAAGTTTAATGTGTTTAAGATCGCGGCCTTAGAAAATAACCAAAAGAAGTCTTATACTGCTGAGAGAAAAGCATACATACTGCAAAGCCATAAGCCAGCAATACTCAGGGCCCATGAAACAATACAGCATTTTAGGGATGTGGCTAGGCGTATTCCAACAAAGTAGCACAAATCTTGTTTCATCATACAACTATTTATTCCCCATATACTGCACTTAAAGAGTTGAATTGCCTTGAATATCAACTTCAATTATAGCAGGATTTTATCATAATTTGTGTGTACTGATGAATAATTTCTGTTCATACAGACTTTGCTAGTAGTACCTCATGCTATCAATTTGTATATATACTTAAGTGCATATTTTCAGTGAACAATATTGTGATAAAAAATTATTCTTGTGTTTACAAACTGTAGATAACATAGCTATGTTATTTGAAAAGCTCTTATTATACTTCTGGAAGAAGTTTATCAAAGTTATTGTTGCTTTTAGCTCTCTGTGCATGCTCCTCACATTTTGGCATGTTTTGAAAATTGTAGTTTTTCACATGTTAACTCTGATAGTAATTGGTTATCAGTTAAGTTTAACTACAGCAATATGGTATAGCAGACTATGATATTTAATATTTATTTTACAAAGCAAAGTGCTGCTTGCTGATCAAAAATATTTATAATGTAGTAAGGTTATATAGTGATAGACCAAAAATATTTTGTATACAATATTTGTATAATATATACAGTGGGGATAATACTCTTAAATCCCTCTGTTACGTGTAGAAAGAAAATAATATCAACCATTACATTCTGTGTTTAATCCTTGTTGCCATTTCCCTGACAGAGGGAAAGAATACAGTAATAGTGGGCTTGAGCCTCTATTTGGGGCTACTTTTGGCAGGATCTCAGAAGTACAAACAACACTTTCCACGAAATCACTTAGGCCTCATCTGCACTACACATAGTGGTTAAGAGCGGTGGACTAGTAATCTGGTGAACCGGGTTCATGTCCCCACTCCTCCACATGCAGCTGCTGGGTGACCTTGGTGACCTGGGTGATCTCTGAAGTCTCTCAGCCTCACTCACCTCACAGAGTGTTTGTTAGGAAAGAAGGAAAAGGAGATTGTTAGCCGCTTTGAGACTCTTTACGGTAGTGATAAAGCGGGATATCAAATCCAAACTCTTCTTCTTCTTCTACAGCAGTATCATACCACTTTAAACCGTCACGGTTTTCCCTAAACTACAGTTCCCAGGATTCTTTAGGGGGAAGCCATGACAGTGAAAGTGGTATAATACTGTTTTCAATACGTAGTCTTCAATCATAAAAGGTGATGTGCCAGGGAACACTTACTTGGAATTAAGCACATCACTGTGAAGATGAAGATGATTACATTTATAGAGCTGCCTATCAATGAATATTCCCTGACTATACCATATCTAATGCATTGCCTTTGAGGATGATTTTGTCATTTGTTTGTTTTAGAGCTCCCATCATCCAAATAGGATGACAAGGGGTTCATAATACAACAATAAAAGAACAGAATAACTTAAGAATAACCACTGGATAAAAAATAATAATACTAAAGTAACTAAAATCAGAGGATTGCAGCTCCCCACATGAGTACTGCGGACCATAGAACCAGCACACACAATGACCCTGACCATACCTCAGTATCGACCAAAAGCCTGGACGAATAAGTAGTGACTTCAGTTAGTGACAAAATAAGGGTGATCGATGCACCTCTAGAGGGAGGGAATTCAATAAACAGACATTGCGGCATCATCACTATAAATGTTGACATTGACTGAAGTAGATTCAAGCTCAAAATGTTAGTAAGGACCAGAGGTCTGCTCGCAGATGTCCATTAACAAGTTCATGTGCTGGCAAGGCCGCAAGCTGGTGGCAATGCGCATGAGGTAGTCTTAAAGTAATGTGTATATCTGAGAACTAGCAAAGTGCAACAAGAAATGTTTTCGTGTTGCTGATACCCTTTATTGGTAACCTCTGTCCATTTCTTTCAGCACGTTAGTCATTTCATTAGTATTGAAAAACCTCTGCTTTGATACCTGCTCAGTGCCATATATCGTCTCTTTACCAAACAAACTTGATTTATTCTTGTAGAATCGCACCTTAAATAAAAGTCCATGGCATGTTTTAAACACTGTGATATTTCAAAGTGTGTCTCTTGTACTTGTTTTGTATTGTACACTGGAGGGATAGTTAAAATAGGGTTGTTGTTTTTTAGCTTTTAAAAGCAGTGATCAGAATATTGGCTTAGCAATGAGAGAAGAACTCCATGTATCCATGCTATTTATATTTAACCTATGTGATATTTTGCCTTAATTCAAATAAAGTATAACTGTATTGTGGCTATTTTGTATTTATTGAACAACGGGCCAGTACAGATGCACTGCTAAACTGTGGTTTAGCAGAGGGATGGGGCACCTCTCTCCCTCCAGATGTTGTTGGACTCAAACTCTCATCAGCGCCAGCAAACAAGGTCAGAGAGGAGGGATGGTGAGATTTGTATAACACCAGCTGCTCCAAGGAATGAATTTTTAGACACTTTGGAAGCCCACGGTGACTTGTCTGCAAGCCACTTTGTGGATAAAGAAATCCACCAACAGCGTGAGGCAGGCAGAAGTGCTGTCAGCAGGGTGTTGTGCAGTGAAATTTTTCGTAGGAGAACAGTTGGGGCCAGAGGCACCAGCTTGCGAAGGGGCGGGGGGGGGGTGATGTCCTATGCGTGAGCATTGCACCTCCCTCCCTAAGCTGGGCAGAAGTTTCCCAGGCTTTGGGAAGGAAGCACCAGGCTTTAATGCTTTAAATTTACCAGGAACATTTAAGGGACTAGCCTACCCATTCCCCTAGTCCACTGACCATATGCCACTGGTGACAATGGGGCATGCACACCTGTGCAGCTGACAGTTTCATACACGTCAAGCAATTCTCAGAGTGGAAGGAAATGGCTTTCCAGTGACACTGATGGGTGATGATATCCAGATGTCCTTTGCACAATGGACCTCTGCTTACACAAATGGGTCTTCTGCTTCTCCCAGAACCCTCTGTACCCCCTAAAATCTCTTGCAAGGGGTTAGGGACTCCTCCAGAGCAGGTTGAGAGCTTGGGGAGTTTGCAGGGGGAGGTGAAGTAGGAGAGTCCTGCTGTTTCCACTCTGGCACAATGTTGAATCTCACCCAAGGTAGGTGCTTGTGGAACGTCAGCTACATTTCTCTTTTTCTTTACAAAAAATGTTTTTTAAAAAATCAGCTGTTCTGTACCTAAAAAACAAAACCTGTCTTTTGTGGTTTGAGTGTTTGATTTTCTTTTGTAAGTCTGTATGTGTGGTTGAACTATTTGTTCAGGCGTGGAGGTCATTATATATAGGGATCCTGGTTGGTGTTAAAAAGTCGAAACTAAACGATTACCTTTGGCCTACCTTTGTACTACAGCTTGAGCTGTCAGGCCACTATAAGAAGGTTATTCCTTGGAACACAAAGCTCCACCCAAATGCTGGTCATAAAAGTTCAAATACAAGGTGTGAGGAAGGTGGAAGTTCTTCAAATATGTAAATAGGACCAGGGAGTGAACAAACCTGTAATGCAGAACAAGGAAACAGTGGAGAGCCATGTCCACTAAAATCACCTTGTTGGAATGTTTAGTGAACAATTCCAAACCTTAGCATTTATTAGGGATTAAGTCCTATTGCACTCAGAGGGACTTACCTTTGTGCTCTGTGATAGACTGCATATTTAAGATATGTACACAGGAGCCTTGTGGAATCAGACCATTGAAGCATTTAGTCCAGCCCCCTGTTCTCAAGAGTGGCCTACCAGAAGCTTCACTTTTATCTCGCCTTTCCTCATACTGGCACAGTGTGCATGGACCTCACCCCACCCATTTTATCCCCACGCCAGCCCTGTGGGGTTGCCTGAGAGACTATCCAGTGCGCCTCATACCTGGGCAGATACCTGAACTTGGATCCTCTCGTGGTAAGTGGTGTTGCCAGCTTGTTTTCTGACGAGGCTCATCTGGCATTTAAAATACAGTCTCTGGGAAAATACAGGCAATGCCCACCTGTTGAATTTCTACCTGCCAGGCATAAGTCAAAAGCATATTTAATATGTCTCTGGTTTGGTGGGAAAATGGAGATCCTAGTAGCAAGCATACCGGCCAACTTCTCCTAAGGGTCCAAGTCCCCAATAAAATATTTCAGGGGGCCCCAAGGTCGATGGGCATTGCCATTCTAATGCTGAGCATGCGCTGTGACTTGTGATGGATTATGTGTAGCAGGGTTTACCTGCCCCCTCCCCCAACATTTTACTCAAATTTGTCCTGCTGCTGGTACAGACTAGGATGGGCTACCCCTGAGCTTAACCTGAGCCAGGCCCAGGCCTTGGAATCTAAGAAGACAGGTGAACAAGAGCGTACCTGCGCATGTACAGAGCGGCCTTCCCAACTGGGGAGGGAGCCGCAAGCAAGCAGCTAGCCCCCAAGGAGCCAGGCCTAGGAGACAACGGCAGCTTTCGCAACTCCAGGCCCGGCACTTCTGATTATTTCGTTGATCCTCCGCCGCCATCCCCCCGAGCGGCGCCGAAGACAGCGCGCCTCGTACAATTGGGCGGCCGGCGCCGCAGCTCGCCCAGGCCTGCCCCCTAGCGGGCGTTTGGCGAAAGCGCTGCTCGGGCGTCTCCCGCCGGCAGCTTCGCTCCTCGCTGGGCTCCGGGAGATGGGCAGCTGGCGGCCTCGGCTGCGGAGCTCCGCGCGTGGCCAGCCCTGCCGCCGCCGCCGCCGCCCTGCTCCTGCCCGCTGACTGAGCCGCTGCCCGGCTGGCTTCCTGGCCGGCCCGCCCCCGGCGGCGATGAAATTCCCGGGCTCGGTGCTGGTGTCGCTCTTCCTCTTCGTGGCCGAGACGGCGCTGGCGCTGTACCTGAGCAGCACCTACCGCTCGGCGGGCGACCGCATCTGGCAGTCGCTGACGCTGCTCTTCGCGCTGCTGCCCTGCGTGATCGTCCAGTTCACCCTCGTCTTCATCCACCGAGACCTCAGCAAGGACAGGCCGCTCGTGCTGCTCCTGCACATCCTGCAGCTGGGACCCCTCGTCAGGTGGGTGGGCCCCGACCCCCGCAGATGCTCCTGCAGGAGAAGGACCACCCAAGCGGGGAGAGCTTGCCGGGGGCGGAAAGCGGGTCAGGGGAGGGGGTCGCCGACCCAGTTGCGCTGGAAGAGCAACGCCCCACAATGGCTGTCACACATCTCAGAAATGCTGGACACACACTCGAGTGTCTGAATTGGGGACGAGTTCCAGCCTTATTGTTAATTTTTAAAAAAGCTGATCGCTTCAATGGTGGATTCTATGCCGAGAGAACGGAATAGGGAATTGTGACCATTATTAAGATAGCGCAAGAGCTCTCTGTTGGGTCAGATGTGCAAGATAATGGACCATTTTGTTTATAGTGAAATAAAGGTGTCGTGTGTGTGTGTGTGTGTGTGTGTGTGTGTGTTAAGCAGCTGTTTGCTGCATCCATCAGGACATGGTCTCCTTTTATATGCTTGGAAATCTCCCTCCCTCCCCATGTATGCTAATAGATCTGTACTGTATGCTGTTAAGGGTCTGTGATGCTTGCTGTCTGCACAGCTGCCTGCTCTGGCTTTGCCTGTGAGCAATAACTGGCAGAGAAGCATGCCTGCGTTTGGTCACAGGCACGCCCATCTGTAGTGTGTCTTTCTGGAAAACTGTATTGGAATAAGGGAGGCAGTGGTGAGAGAGCTGGTCTTGAGAATATAACAGGTTCACACATCTTGAGTAGTCTCTACCTTTTGGGTTGAGTGAAAATATTTCAGCTTGTGAGTAAGACTAAATAAAAAGGAAGGAGGCTGAGTTTCTTGTGGACCACACACAATTGCTCTTTGAAAATTGAAGCAGAAGAAACTGGATATTTCAAACCTACAGTGGTACCTCGGGTTAAGAACTTAATTCGTTCTGGAGGTCTGTTCTTAACCTGAAACTGTTCTTAACCTGAGGCACCACTTTAGCTAATGGGGCCTCCCGCTGCTGCCGCCACACGATTTCTGTTCTCATCCTGAAGCAAAGTTCTTAACCCGAGGTACTATTTCTGGGTTAGCGGAGTCTGTAACCTGAAGCGTCTGTAACCCGAGGTACCACTGTATTTTTATCTACTGAAAATATTTATAACCTCTTCAGGCACCTTGTTTTTTGTTAACGTAATAATAACATAATAATAATGCAATAATGCTAAAATCAAACTGCTTTGATTTTATTATTATTTTTCAAAATATCCACCCACACACTTCATCATCCTTGAAGCAATTTGCCATTTTCAAGTCTCTCTCTCTCTCTCTCTCTCTCTCTTTCACACACACACACACACAGAGAGAGAGAGAGAGAGAGAGAGAGAGAAATAAATTTGATAAATCATTAACTGTTGTGGCAGTTATCCCTTCAAGGAAAGAAGCATGAGCAGTATCAAGTTTCTTATCAGTTTGTTACTGATGCCAAATTGTACATGCAAATCAAACACCAAATTTGGGGGGGGGAGCAGAGGGAGGGATAGCATAGCAATGTTTTACAGGGCTTAATACTGTTATCCAAAACTTTTCTAATATCATGGATGTATGCCATCACCTGCCAGCAATCCCTTCATTGCTTTCTAAATAAAAGGTGGGGTATAAATGCAATAAATTAATTAATAAATATTAAGCTCTGGAAAAACATTTCAGTCTCCCAGTGTATTCTGCTGTTGACCTAAAAGTTACCATGTTTCAATAAAGTAACTTCAAAGAGTAAGTCCATATACACAGCTGCACATAAGGAGCCTGAAGCGGAAGCATTTGGTAGTACTGCATCAGAGTAATCATTCCATGGTTTCTCAATTGGCCATGGTGATTGTAGGAACTCTTGACATAGGGAAAGCCTGTTAAGTGAATTAGCCATCAGGTTTACACATCTTATTTATGCACTATTATACTATGTATTTCTGATGCACAATAATAATGATTAAAATGCTATTATACAGCAATAATACATATTAACTTCCTAAGCAGGCTGCAGAATGTCTTTCCTTAAAAGTTTTCAAGAACAATTTGGGCAGGGACCTGTCAAGAATGTGTTATCCATAGGACACCGTACAGTAGTCCTTTCTGTGGTTATGTGGAGTTGTGTACAGCTTAGTGCAACACAAATATTCCATCAGAAAAATGATCTCTACCTGCGTGATGGAATGTTCTTCCCCTCTTCTCCCTTTGCAAGTGGACATCCTTGTGCTGGTGAGGCATGGTGGTTGAGTTCCACCCATGAATTTCAGAATCTTAAGAATGGGCTAAAGGGGTGTTTCACATGCCCACCTTAACTTCTTTCTAATCAGACACCCTACTTAAAAGCAATCGTGAAATTCAGATGAGTTATGTTAAAGCAACATCTACTCTTGTCCATTTCTCCCCACAGGTGCGTGGAGGTTTTTTATATTTACTTTCATGCAGGCAGAATAGAGGAGCCTTATGTCAGCATCACCAAGAAGAGGCAGATGCCAAAAGATGGACATTCGGAAGAAGTTGAGAAGGAAGTGGGCCAAGCTGAGGGCAAGCTGTTTACACACAGATCTGCGTTTAGTCGGGCATCGGTGATCCAAGCTTTCCTAGGCTCTGCACCGCAGCTGACGCTTCAGCTGTACATATGTGTTCTCCAGCAGGAGATGACGGCAACCAGAAGTATGTATAATTGGTGCATTTTTCGGTATTCCATTTTGGTGAGTGTTTAGAGATAGGGATTATGGGTAAGTAATAGCTATATCCTCTCCCTTAATGAGCTATTTAGGAAATCAGATGCAGGTGGAAATGGTTAATGACCTACTTTATGGTTGTTTTGGCACCAGGTGAAGAGTTATTAAATTTCCCCCAGCCCTTTTCAAAGCCTGTGCTTTTAGTGTTCTGAACCGCTGTGCATGTGCTGTATATATATTTTTATTTGCTTTTATTCTACTCCTTTTTGGAAATGTGTGCGCCAGAAGTCTTTAGGATGCAATTTGATTTTTAATGTAGGCTATTATGTTTTTAATTGTACTACTGTCATTTTTGTGCTGAAAGCCAACCGGAGAACAATGTTATTGAGTAGCTTTACATAAATATAGCAAATAAATTAAGCAGACTGTTTCTTTACTAAGTGTTACAGACTAGGTTATAAGAAGCGGGAAGCCTTTCTACAAATTATAGCAGGGAGAAGAGAACTCCCAAATTCTATCAGCCCCAGCCAGCATGGGCAAAGGTCAGAGATGAGGGAACTGTGGTCCAACAACACCTGGAGATAACAGATTCCCCATCCCTAAGGGTGCAATTCCCCCCCCCCCCAGTGCTTAATTCATAAAAGTAGAAACACTGAGACCAAGACTCCCCACTCTGTAATACCGGTACCTCATCCCTAATCTTAGCTGCTTGGAGCATACTAACAGGACATCTTAGCCTTTTTCAAACATTAACAAACTTCTATGGACACACACGGCTGGCTACTTGATATTTAAAACGATGTTTAAAATACTTGCTTGCAGTGATGTTTGGGGAGGAGTCACTACAAATGCTGCTGTTGCAAACAAGCAAAGAGCATAATTTTGTCTCGCAGCAGAAATACATCTAATATAGTAAACCATTCCAGATCTACATTGGGGGATCTGGATATAGAGACAACTTCTTCCAACACATTCTATGTGAAAATTAATTCAAAGGAGCAGCTTGAAGACACCCAGGGTTACAAGTGTATACGTGTGGGAAATTCTATTAGAGGTTTGAAATTAACTTTAGCACTTTCAGACTCATGTCCAGAGATTAATTGATTTAAAGTTAAACAAGTCTCAAGAGTACATTGAAATAGCAGTGAATGTGGCCCTGAAAGATTAATAAACCAAAAATCCTGATGACCACAGGCAAGTGGATGGTTGCTAAGTATTAAATTAAAATAAATGGAGCAGTTGTGGTGAGCTAGCCACTCGACTGGTCTTGCATTCCCCACCCCCACCCCCGGGCAGTGTAAGTAGATTTAGATAAAGCACATAAAGTGGATGTTCAGGTGACTCATGCCCTATTGCAGGCATGTCCAACAGGTTGATCATGATCTACCGGTAGATCACTGGACGACTGTGGTAGATCACTGGTAGATTATTGGCTCCCCCCAAAGAAGCTGAACAACTGTGGCTCCCCTAAAAAAAGCTCAACATTTTACCTCCTCCCTGAAAAAACTCAACAACTTTGACCTGAACCCCCTCAAAATGGGCCTTCCTCCTTCCTAAAAAAAACTCAACAGCTTTGACCTGAACCCCCAAAAAGGGGGTAGATCACCGCCAGTTTTTAACTGTGAGTAGATCGCAGTTTCCTGGGAGTTGGCCACCCCTGCCCTATTGTAATAGCCAATCGTGTGCGTCTTTTCTGTGGCAGCCATTGGTCCATCTAACTCAGCATTGCCCACGCTGTCTGGCAGCAGCGTTTCAGACAGGAAGTCTTTCCCAAGTCTACCTGGAGATGCCAGGGATTGAACCTGGGACCTTCCGCATGACACAGTCGTTTCCTCAAGATGCATAAATTCTCATACATAGCCTACATTTGGAACTTGCATATCTTGCAGTGCAAGTATTCTTTTCAACGTAAAAGTTCAGAAACCAAGAGTGCGGATCACTCACGCATCCACTTCTTTGGAACTTCCAATTATTGTACAAAATGGATTTGGGCTGCCGCATAATGTGTAAATTGGCATTTTCATTCTCTGCAGGGCAACCAATTGAGCATCTAGCAAACACTTTCCTTTCAGAAACTAAGATGAAATGACTAGATCCAATCTTTTCTTTCCCACTGACCACTTGAAAATTGATGAAGGTCCTAGGCCTGCACTGGACAAAATGAGACAACTACCTCAGAGAGCAGGCACTGGGGGGCACATGATTTCCACCCCTGGCTGCTGTTTTCTTTCCTCACTAGCCCACCTACCCAGATTGTATGTAGCTCTACAGAGACATGCCCTGCCTTCCTTCTCCCCACTGCAACCTCCCCTCCCCTCCATTTACTCCTTTCCTCCCCCCTGAGTGGTTATGCTCAGAAAATGTATGATATGGGAAGCTAGCTGTAGGTAAGCAGTTTGGGGTCTCTGGATGGGAAATCACCCAAGAACCAATGTATGCTATCTTGAGTTCTATCATGGAGGTGATGTGGGCTAGAAATGCAATGTGATCCAGTTGAGACTTTGGTCTTGTTACAAAACAGTGAAACGCTCTAGGATGCTGGCATTATTTTATTAGTTATTATTATCTATTAGATTTACAAATAAATAGTTAAAACAGAAACAAAATAATAGAAAAAGATTGCTGAGTCTGTGACCTCGTGAGACCCTGTTTTTATTTGTTTAAATCTACTGAATTCCTGTTTTAATATGATTTTATACTACTGTTTTATGTTTTATTTTTGTTTTAATGATACTGTTTATATGTATATGTATGTGTATATGTGTATGTATGTATATATATATATATATGGTTAAATCTTGCCACCCTCCTAAATCTCTCATCACACATTCACACACACACAAATTATTTTTTAATTTTAATTTTTAAGGTTAAGAATTTGTAAGACCCTAACCACAGAGCCTAGGGCTTGCCGATCAGAAGGTCGGCGGTTTAAATCCCCGCAACGGGGTGAGCTCCCGTTGCTTGGTCCCTGCTCCTGCCAACCTAGCAGTTCAAAAGCACCTCAAAGTGCAAGTAGATAAATAGGAACCGCTCTGGCGGGAAGGTAAACGGCGTTTCCATGCGCTGCTCTGGTTCGCCAGAAGCGACTTAGTTGTGCTGGCCATATGACCTGGAAGCTGTACGCCAGCTCCCTCGGCCAATAATGCGAGATGAGCGCCGCAACCCCAGAGTCGGTCACAACTGGACCTAATGGTCAGGGATCCCTTTACCTTTACCTAACTTTAGAAGGGCTTCAGAATTGTACCTCTTCTGATAATTTGGCTCTTCTGCTATACTCATAATTTTATTTCATTTTTTCCTTTTAGTTTTGAGTGTGTGGTCAGTTGCCAGTCTTTAGCAAGTATGGAGCAAAGTGTGAAATTTTTACTGACACAGTCGAAAGAAGGTAAACTTAGCAGGACGCACAGAAATTCAGGATTCCTTTGTGCAAGTCGGTCAGGGTGACCAGCCTCCGTGGTGGAAAGGCTGTCACAGGGCTGCAGCGATGGGAACCTGCACCTGCCAAGACTCCCTCAACAGAAGAGCCGCAGAGGGCACGGGAACCCTCCCTTCTGTGGCCCTTGCCAGAGCGGCAGACTGAGGAGAAAGCAGCATCTCCTCTTTCTCTCCCAGCCACTGGTGGAGGATTTGCTGGAAAGAGGCTGAGGAATGGGCTGCCGTAAGCCACCGCTTCCTGTCTGAGCCTTGGCTAGGAGTGTGAGGAGGGCAGAAGGAGTGATTTGCCTATTCCTGCAGCTTTGGTGGCAGGTGGAGAGGCCAAGTTTCACTCCCCTCCCGTACCTTAAAAAGGAGGCACGTTTGGTTTCGTTATTGTAATGCGCCATTATGATGGCATAGTTTGCTTCTTGAGGATTTGCAACTCGCCACACAATTTCCACTTCCAGGCGCCAGGTGTGGCCCTCAGGCTGTTCGAGTGCGTCTCTGATCACTCTGACTGCAATGGGTTGGAGCTATTGCAAAGCCTTGGCACAGTACCTGACGCCGACCCAACCGAGTGACAGCCCTGCGCTGCTACCTTGCTTGGTTGCTCCTTTGATGTATGGTTTGAGTAATAATGGCAGTTGTAATCTGAAATAATCTCCACCTGACATAGCTATGGGAAAGTAACAAAGCAGTTTCTGGCAGGATATCGCTGAAACAAATGGTCTGGAACAAGTCTAGTATTGGTTTAAAAATACATTGAAAAACCAGTTTGAGTGGCAAAAGAAATCCAGTACTTGCATTAAAAAAAATGACCTTCAAGTGTGTGTTTTTCAAAAATAACAAAAACTCAAATACCTGCAAAGCAGCAATTAAAAAAAACACACACAATCCAAGCATTACGACTTCATCAAAATAATATCCCTGTTCTTCACTCCACTGAAAGATAATTGCTGTATGTAGATATATTTGGATCACCTGAATGACAAGTAAAATACATTCTTGCAAGGTCTTGTTATTCTGTGAAAGCACTTGCACATTTTTCCCCATAACAAGTCAAGGGCTTATTAGATATGAATGGCTAGACTCAACATGTTGATCTAGTTTCATTCACATTGCAACAGGGTAATCCAAAGAGAGTAGATTCAAGACTGCAGTGTATGTGGAACACTATATTAGATTGTATTGAACTTGCAATAGCTTGGTAACAGATTTCATGAGTATGGGTCATCATTCAAAGCTCTACCCACACAGAGGCACCCCAAACACTGTGATGGTTAGTATTGTGTCATTCATCTCTCTCCCCGCCACCCTGTTTGCCCATTCAGTGCAAAGCACCTCAAAAGACGTAATTAAGGTGTGGAGAACCAGAGGATGTGGCAGAGACATCCCTCTTGATTGCAACACCCTGCCTGAATTTAAAATAAAACCCTGAGGGAATTGGGCATCTGAGTGTTGCCCACAGTTTGAATCCCAGGAAGCCAACTGGCATATATTACTCCAGGCTTCCTCAACCTCGGCCCTCCAGATGTTTTTGGCCTACAACTCCCATAATCCCTAGCTAACAGGACCAGTGGTCAGGGATGATGGGAATTGTAGTCTCAAAACAACTGGAGGGCCGAGGTTGAGGAAGCCTGTATTGTATTACATTGAAGTAAAAACATTTGTGCCTGTGGAAGGGGAACTGAGTTAAGACAGTCACCCTCTGTTTGTTAAGATGGGAAGTATCCTAGAAGGTCCTGGCTCAACGCCTATCTCAACTACAGAATTAGGAAGTTGCTATCATTTATTTTTTAGCTGTGGCCCCTCCCCCAAGTGGGCAAAACGGGAATAACACAGTATTATTGAATGAGGAATAGTGAAATGCTGCTAGTTAGCACTTTGCACACTTAAAGCTCAGTGACAGAAAGCCTTGAGTTTGCTCTTGCAGCAAATTCAGTACAGCTGCTGAGACTTGAATAGCTTTGTGATGCTGATGAGAATGCTGCAGTTTCTCTCAAGGCCCAACATGCTAAAATATTGCCCTGGAGCTGCCATGCTCACGGTGTGAACATAATAGTTCAAGGAAAGCCTTTAGCACAGGTCCAAGGAGCATGCATGCATTTGAGGGCCCCAGTTCATTTCTCAGTGTTTCTACATGGTTTAGGCACATGGACTAGGAAAAGTGTGTACTGGGATAGTGCTTAAGAAGATAATATAAGCCGCATCAGTTTAGGCCACTTGAGTCAGCCACTTCCAATGAAAGCATGTTGGTGCCGTACGATGCTCTCTGGGCAGTGCTGCTTTGAGAAACGTTGATTGCCTTCTCTTTCCTCAGGCATCTTCATGGTCCTTTGTCTCCTGTCGATCGTCTATGGAGCACTGCGATGCAACATCCTGGCCATTAAGATTAAGTATGACGATTACGACATCAGCGTGAAGCCTGCTGCCTACCTCTGCATCTTCCTCTGGAGAAGCTTTGAGATTGCCACTAGGGTGATAGTCTTGGTCCTCTTCAGCTCCGTCCTTCAAATCTGGATCCTCCCTGTGGTGCTAGTGAATTTCTTTGCCTTTTTCTTTCACCCGTGGATTCTCTTCTGGCAAAGTAAGTGCACTTTGCCGGAAAATATAGAGAAGGCTTTGAGCAAAGTGGGCACTGCCATTGTCTTGTGCCTTCTCACTTTCCTGTATGCTGGTATTAATATGTTTTGCTGGTCAGCTGTGCAGCTGAAGTTGAATGATTCCGACTTAATTGACAAATCCCAAAACTGGTACAGGCTGGCTTTATATTACATTGTGAGGTTCCTTGAGAATGCTTTTCTCTTGCTGATGTGGTATATGTACAAGACTGATGTCTACACGTATGTATGTGCCCCTTTGCTGGTCTTACAGTTGCTGATTGGCTATTGCATAGCTGTTCTTTTTATGCTCGTGTTCTACCAGTTTTGCCACCCCTGCAAAAAACTTTTCTCCTCCAATATTTCAGAAGGATTGGCACTGTGTTTCAAGTTGTTTTGCTATGTATGCAAACCCCTTGCATCCAGCACCTCTGGGGAAAAGGCAGACTTGAAGACCCCAGACGATACTGTTGATGATGCCCAGGACAGCTGCAAGGCAAATGAATCCTATAATGGAAATGTCCACCAAAGTGTTTCGTCCAATGCCTAGAGCTGTTGTCAAGGAGCCACCGCTCTCAAGACTTGCTTATTTTAGCTGGGTATATTGCCTGTTTGGATCCAGGTGGGAAACCGTTTCCGGCCCATGGGTCTGGAAACCTTTCTGGGAAACATCCCAATGGTGGGCGGGTCCAGAGGAAAAAGTGGGCGGAGCAGCAAATGTAAATTTTACCTTTGTACAGTAAGCTAGTTTCTTCACATACTCCTCTCTCCCTCCTAAATCCAGGCAAGCAAGAGGCATCATCAGAGTTCAAGGGCACATTCTGGCCAAGCAAAAACATTCAAGGTGGGTGTGACTTGGGAGGGGGTGTGGCTTGGGGAGAGTCCCAAAGGTCAGGCAGAGAGGCCTGGAGGGCCACATATTTGGGCCTCAGGTTGCCACCCCTGGTTTGGATGGTTTAGAAAGAAGGATGCACTCTGATTATCCCGCTGACAGTCATGGCAGGAGGCGCATTTAAGTCCTAGCATTGCAATGCTGGTATGGTGGTTCAATGAGTGTGAAGATAATTGGGATTTTAACTGTTGGAAACAGACAGCACCCTTTTATGGACGGGATGCTTCACTGCACCTTGACTTTAGATCAGGGATTTGTAACCTTTGTCCGGGTGGACCTCTGCAAACCATGAAACAAAAGGCAAGGCAATGACAAAGTGGCTGACTCAAGGATCTTCTTATTTCATGCAAGGACCAACATCGATCAGTGAAAAGGAGGGTTCAAAACCTCACAGGTTAACGATGTGCTTTAAAGCTTTATATAAACTGGGCTCCTTCACCTGCCACCGAGTGCTGAATTTATCTAGGTTACATACCGGTATGACATGATCTCATCCTGACTGCGTGCATTGGAACTGGGAGCTTCTGAATCCATAATGGAAAGTGATAAAATAACTTGCTGCTGATACAGGCCTTGGTCCTGTCCTGTCAAATTTTCCTTCAAAGTGCCACAAATGTTGATTCTCTCCAAACAACTTAAACACTTGGTTTTTAGGTTTGCTTCTGTTGTTGGATTCTGAATGTCTTGGTCAATTACATTTCTGCTTTGTATGATGCTAAGAAAGCTTTGGTGAATGTAGCAGTAGTTAAGGAAGCATTTAGACAATGAAAATGTTAGCAATGTCTTGCAGTTGATATCCACTCTTTTACATGAATATTTCCATTAAGTCAAACCTACTGATATTGCTGAAAATGGGGGGGGGGGCTATTTGCTAGAATTATTACATTAAAGTGATTAGGTCCCCAAAACAGTGGCCAGGTTGGCAGAGTGGATTTGGATGTTGAGTATGGGAGGACCTGATCCAAAAGATCACTCCCAAGATCAACACTCTACTTACCCCACAAGGTTACTGTGAGGATAAATGAAGTAAGAATTGTAAAGCAACTTAATACACCCAACCAGTTCTATAGAAATGTTTAAATAACATTCAAAATGACCTTTGCCACCACAGTGCTGACAATAGTTGGCACCATGGTAGCTGAAATCCATGGTGCAATTAGCTGGTGCAAGGTGGAGTCATCCTTCCTTGCTTCTGGTTTTCATTGAAACACACATAAAAAAAGTGCCGGCTTTTGCCAAGTTCTACAATCGAGCGGTATATAAATTTTATAAAATGAATTAAGTGTGTTTGAACAGTGCAGCTATATAACAGCAGGATCAGGGGGCAAGTGTCAGCGTGAATTAGCATGACAAATGTGTATCTTTATCTTTTTATACAAAATATAATACGGTCACCGTATCTGTGCACATGTAACTCCCCCTCCTTAATATTCTTATTTTTTAAAAAAAGAAAAAGAAATAACACCTGGTGGTTATTGTTTTATATCTGGAAAGCTGATTTGTTCCCAGAATAAAATAATTATTCTCTGAAGAGAAAATGCTGTATGTATTGCTGTATTGTAATTTACCTTCTTTGAGTTTTGAGTTGGGAGAGGACGGCAGGGCATCACTTGGAACGCAGAATGTTATGGTTATTATTTTCACTTCCTTATTTTATTTATTTATAGAAGTATTTCTATACTGGCCTGATAGCCTGCCCATTGTCAAACGATCCTAGAGTGGGTTATAAACATGTCACAATTAAAACAAGCGCAAAGCCAGAAAACCAGTAAACTAACAAATATCAAAACAGCAGCACAGAACAGTAATGCAGGAGGAGGGAATATATCCACTAAACCAAAAGGCCTGAGTAAAGGGATGTGCATTGACCAATAGTTGAAAGGCATACAATGATGCCACAAGATATACCTTGGAGGGCATGTCATTCTTCTACTTGGGGGGCCATCACAAAGAAGGCTGTCTCATGCTCTGCTGCCCAGCCAATCACAGAGGGTGGTGGCGCTACCAGCTATCCCCTCCTGTTCTCCCTAGGCAGGGTGATGGAGGAGGAGGTGCTCCTTCAGGTATTTGGGGGGCCCCAAGTTGTTTAGGGATTTATATGGCAGTATTCAGACCTTGGTAGCAAATTGGCAATGAATTTTGTCAGTTGGAGAAGGAGAAAGGAACAAGGATTGGCTGGGAAGCAATGGGTTTAGAAGATTTCTAGTGCTGATCACATTTTACTATGTTTTAGCACTAATCCGAAGCATACTTTAAGCACCATATGACTGTGGCACAGTTAATTCAATTTTATTATATTTTTGGCCAAGAAATTAATGTATCAAACATATCGCCTGAGACCGCAGCTCTGAGAATATTTAACCGTGTTAGAGGGCTTAAATAATATTCATGCCTCTGTGCTGCTTTTTAAGTGATAGTTGTTAAAACTGAAGGGAAATTAAAAGAGATAAATTTGTAAGCATTCTGGCCAGCACAGATTTTACCTTCACATTAGAAACCGAGAGCATTTGTAAGCAAGAGTATCATACACACAAGTTATGTACCTTAATTTCAATTAGGTCTGCTTCATAAATCGGGATTTTCCTATGCTTGGATCATCTTTAGGTAGAAAAACTGTTGCATATGAAATGCTCAAGTCTCTCAAATAGGAGGTACTTAGGGTCAAACAGGTGAGTCATACATGTCAAGATGTGTTCGGACAATGTGCTTTGTGTTCTCCCTGTTGCACTGGTCAGATTTTTTTTACTGGTTCAATCTGACATCAAGATTTGAACATAATACCAAACCTTGAATTGGTGTTATGAGGTCAAGCCTGGATGAAGTCTCAGACTTGTGTGCTCCGTCCTTCCCTCCCCTACTGACTAACTAGTTACTAATTGGTTTTCAGCAATCCATCATTTGGCATCATATTCATGCCAGCATACTGTGGTTTGTGCTTGCCCATCAAAACCTATCAAAGGCCTCTTCTTAGGATTCAAGAATCATATAAATAAATAGAAATTCCAAGTTATAAAGCACAAGAGTTAAAAATCAGTGCTTTATTCAGGGAGTGACATTATCGTGAAGAGTGATGGTAAATATTAAGCCTGACTTCTCCATATAGCTTTTCATAATGTTAACACTACAAAAACAAAAATCCAAAGGTTATGTGTTAAATCTATGCCTCTCATACCTCTATCTCCTAGGCTGACAGAAACAAATTGAATTTAAGGAGATAAAGGCCAACGAGAAACTCGGTCCTCAGTAATGAAAATGCAGTTTCCAGCTTCCAGATGACCATAATGAAGCTTAACTGAAGAATAATTGCTTTACAGGAGTTCAAATTTAGGCACTGCACCATCTTAATGTTTTTCTTTTGGGGTGGGGGTGGGGTTAGTGTCTTTACAGCAACATCACAAGAACAGGTATAATAATCTCCAGTGCACAGATCTCCAACTAAATGTGACATTTAGTTATACAAACAACAGAACCTTGTAAAGCAAAGTCCAAGGTAACTTTAAGCAAATAAGGTTTCCCTGCCAATGGGCTGTTGCTGTCGCATGGCAACTGAGTTGTGCTTTGAGTCTGGAAACAAAAAATATACTATATGCTTTATTCAAAATGTTTAATTAATCTGCTTTCCCCCATAAGTCCCAGTGTTAGAGCTCATAAAGCTGCCACCAGGATCTCCTGAATGTTGTTCTGTCTCCTTAATCAGTTCATTTGCCACCCCCACCCCCGCTAACTTGAGCTCTCAGGTATGTTTCAGCGATTATCGTTTCCTTTCTGCATTTCAGCATGGTGGGCACTATTGTCTTCATTTGTGCAAGCTGAAGTCCAGACCCAATTCTGACACACAATCTTGCATACCTCCCAAGTAGAATCTGGCTGCCAGGCTTGTCTTTGATCCTCCAGATATTCCGATATGTTTGGTTGGCATTTGTGCCTATAATAAGCGGGGGGAAACGATCTCCGTTCCATGTTTAAAATGTGTGCAGCCCCTGTCCCTATCTTGCTGTTCACCAAGGGCACTCTTTCTTCATGCCTGGCGTGGAAACACATGACAATCTCCTCCTGCAATTTGCAGGTCCTGTTTCTTTTTCTTTTGTGTTCCTCCCCCCTGCTCTAGCCATTTGGTCTCTTATAAATCATTTATGGGAACTCAGCCAGGTGAAAGATTGAGGGCTCACTGCTTTCTTCCTGTGTGTCTTACTGAGGTGGCAGGGCGTGCTTGAAATTCTAAAAGCAAACAATAATGGGACAAATTGTACATGAATTAGTAGGGAGAGCAGGAGAGAAGGGAAATGGTAAGACATTATACTATATACATCTGATCAGCAACGTTGTAAATTTCAGTACCGGGTTTGCTTAAACTCATGCAGCCTATCGCCAAACCTCACCAATTGTCAAAGGCAGTAACTGTTCTTCTTGACTGATTCTAATCATGCACTTTATCTATGCATGATCTACTTAAAACTCTACTTCTTTTCTAGGTCAGGCTCTATTTTTTTTTACTAAATGCAAATACAAGTACATGGCACACATTTTACCTCTGAAATGTGTATTTTCTTCAGTATTCTCCTTTAACATAATCTGGATTCAAGGAGGTGTGGTAGTGAAGGCTGGCCTCTCTGTGTGGACTAGGGGTGAGTGAATTTGTCAATTTCGGTTTTTCTTAGTTTCTCATTTTCCCACTCGAGTTCAGTTCTCTACATTTTCACATCAGTTTGTGATACATATTTTTAGAGACCACATGAAAATTCATGAGAGTTTTAGTGTGACTTTCTTCTAATATACATATTTATGCTTAATATGTGCATCTTTGCAAAGCAGTTTTCCCAAATGGAATGCACTATTGTGTGCTGTTTTAATATCTGCATTTTTGCACACATTAATTGGCATTGCAAAATTCAGGAAAGTGCAAATATTCTTTTGGAATCTTATGTAGATTTGCCTTCAAATGCAAACTGAATCCTATTTCTCCTCATCCCTAGTGTAGACAGAGGGGAATTTCTAAACAAATTAAAATCTTGGCAATACCCCCTCTGAGAGGCATTTTCATGTGATCAAAGTGTTGCAAAATCAATGTGAATTTTCCATTTGTTACACAAAACTTTCAGTCACCACATCTCATTTGTTAGATGGGGGAACTTTCTGATGAATAGGTTTATGACTGTTACACATGATATGCTGCTCTCTGGACTATGAGGGAGTGGCTGCCATTCAGACAGAGCTGGAAAGAGGTGGGAACAAGAAATAAGTGCATTCTTTGACATATATCAAACTTGATCATTGCATTCCAATGAAGAGTCAGTGTGGTGTAGTGGTTAGAGTGTTGGACTAGGACCTGGGAGAGGAGGGTTTAAATCCCGATTCAGTCATGAAGCCAGTCTAACCTACCTCACTAGATTGTTGTAGGATAAAACAGGAAGTAGGAGAACCATGTAGACCACCTTGATCTCCCTGGGATGCAAATGCAGTAAATTAAAAATATATTTATTTGAAGCAAATTCCATTGATTTTACTAGAACTAACTTCTGAACAGTAGCACACAGCCTGTTTATTTCAGAAGCACTCTTGTGACAACCAATCTAGTGTAAATTAATAAATTCATGATTTCAATTTGATTCCATACTGAAGTGGAAAACAATATTTTGATGGACAGGCTTTGGATTTAAGACCACAAGCTTATGGGGCTTATGCGTTGCCCCTAACATTTGTACGGTGCCTATCAATTTTAGGTGCTCTAATAATAACAACGAATGCTAAATTGACATGAGAAAGCATTTTAAGCATTGTCTGAAACGAGAGTGATATTTTTAGTTGGCAGCTTAGTTTCTGCCATCTGGCTTTCTTTTCCCAGCTCTGTGGTGTGTGACTCTGTTCTGCTGTCTTCTTGTATGAGAGAGAGAGAAACACAACAGTCAATGTGATGGTGACTCCCTGATGAACACAGTAACATACAGCTAGAAACAAGGGGAGCTGTCCTGGAGAAAGGCAGAGTGCTCTGCTGCCTCCCATCCCCTGCCCACTGTCCTAAAACTTCGGTTCTTGTTGAATACCCTGTAGTTCCAACCATCCATGTAGACCAGTGGAGGGCAGTGCAGAGTAGAACCATGCAGCAAAATGAGGATAGCTAGCAAATCATTGAATGAGCTGCTAGATCAGCATCTTACATTAATTTCACTGTTTTATACAGTGGTACCTCGGGTTACATACGCTTCAGGTTACATACGCTTCAGGTTAAGAACTCCGCTAACCCAGAAATAATGCTTCAGGTTAAGAACGTTTTCAGGTTAAGAACGGACCTCCGGAACAAATTAAGTACTTAACCAGAGGTACCACTGTAGTGCTGTTCCTTAACACTCCATGGCCGGTATTCAGTTATCTTTTTCTCATAGTAAGTTGACCCACTGGATTTAATGAACATGACAAAATTAGGTCTGTTCATTTCAAGGGGTCTATTCTGAGTAAAACTTAGTTGAATACTACCCTGTGTGCCTCACATGCGTTATCTTTGTAATCCATACAATGCACCTAGGTACTTAGGCCAGTTATATAGTGTACCAAATAAACAGCATCATATTGTCAGATAATGCGTTTGATAAAGCAGATTGCAGTCAGTGGGAGCTTATGCAATAATAATACATTTGTTCACTCTTTAATGTGCCGCAAGATTTTTCACTAATAAACCCTGGGGTGGAAGGAATGATGATAGTGGTTTGTTGGATGCAGTAAGTTTATGGCCCAGTTGAGAACTGTAACATCTCTTGCCTCATGCTGTTAACCATTATGCTTGCTCTCTTGCAGGTTTTGTTTCTGTTGCATGCTCAGGACGAACACTGTACAAGTGTTACAGGCAGACTATAATGTGCAGTGGATCTTTAGACTGCTTCTCAGGCAAAATATGCCCCCCAAAGTGATTTCCAAATTATTTGTTAACACATGCACTATACAATATAATATTAAAGCTATTTTATACACCCATTTCCTTCACAGCACTATTAAAAGACAGTGTGAGTCATAAAATAATAATGATCAGCATAATTATAATATTTCAGAGCCAGACTACAATATGTTACTGCAGCCAAAGTCATAATTAGCCACTAAATGCCATGTTTTGTTTTTAATGTCTTTTTCAAAGCAGAAAGGAGCGGGGATCTGATATCTTGCTTACAGACACATCACAGCAGATACACCGGCAGGCGCAGAGGCCCCTTCCCCTGCTCCTCAGCTGATGCTTCCAGATCAGCAGAGGAATTAGGCATTGCCTTTTCCTCTCCATCACAGCACCGATTTGACTGGGGCGGTTGTCTGGTTGCCGGAGGGAAATGTCTCGGACCTGGCACCTAGGGCAATTCAGCACCTCTGGACTAGATGCAGCCTCCAAAATTACTCATCCATTTGTATGGATGTGTGTATTGCAGGAGGCTACTTCAAATTCCTGGGAAGTAGACAATAAGGAGAAATTCCTTTGTGCATAAATGAAGGTGCAACAAAAGTAGAATTCAAAAGATTAAGTTATCTTGTATCTCACCATTGTTCTGAACCTCAGGGTTCAGCAACCAAAATGGTCAAAGGCTTGGAAATGATGCCTTATGAGGAACGGCTTAGGGAGCTGGGTATGTTTAGCCTGGAGAAGAGAAGGTTAAGGGGTGATATGATAGCCATGTTCAAATATATAAAAGGATGTCATATAGAGGAGGAAAAAATATAAAAAAAAATAAAAAGAAAAAAAAAAAGAAAAAAAAAAAAAAAAATATCAAACAAGGTAGATTTTCTGCTGCTCCAGAGAAGCGGACATGGAGCAATGGATTGAAACTACAAGAAAGAAGATTCCACCTAAACATTAGGAAGAACTTCCTGACAGTAAGAGCTGTTGGACAGTGGAATTTGCTGCCAAGGAGTGTGGTGGAGTCTCCTTCTTTGGAGGTCTTTAAGTAGAGGCTTGACAGCCATCTGTCGGGAATGCTTTGATGGTGTTCCTGCTTGGCAGGGGGTTGGACTGGATGGCCCTTGTGGTCTCTTCCAACTCTATGATTCTATGATTCTAGGGTGGAGGGAGACAGGGAATTAAGCAGCGAACTTGCCTGATATAACAAATTATCAGGTGGCGGCGGTTCCCAGTGTTGCACCATTTATGTTACTGTACTCAGAAGTTTATATCAAAATCTGCTTGGGGCTGGCACAGGGGTTGGATGGGGTGCATAAGGCTGCAGATGGAGGGTGGAGTTGGTGGAAATCCCCTCCCCCGCCCCACACCAAATGAGCAACACAATCCAAGCCATTGACTATAGGAGGGAACAAGCACATTCATTCCTACAATTCCTTTCATTCAACAATTCCTTTCATTCATTTTACTAGTGTGAAAAGGCTGGACATTAGAAACACATATGATGTATAAGTGATTAGCTAATTGCATGCAAACCGAAATAAGGAAATAGGCTGTGGCAAGCCTGTAAGCTTTCACTTCCTGGGGGGGAAAGTCCCCAAAACTCACATTCCTCAGAATGATCTGTTCAGTTTCTCTCAAGCAGCGATCAGAATGGGCAACTGGATAGAAAATGAGGGACTTTCCATATTTGTCATTGTAAGTACAATAATAATTTTTAATAAGACTATTTTTCTTTCTTTCCGTGATTGCCATTTGGTTTATTTTCATGCAAACCTCTTCATCAATAAACAGTGTTGTTTTTTATATAAAATAAAATAAAAGCATTGGGTTGTATCCAACTACATTCCACTCTGAAATTAATGTACCTCAGTGGATCTATTCTGTGTGTGACCAGCATTAGAAACAACCCCTAATGTCTCAGAATGAAATGCCTTAATGTGATGGAAAGCAAGCATTCAGAATGAGGAGATTCATCAAAAGGCTTGCATAAGAATGTTTGGTCTGTGAAAAAACAACAACATTGAATTGAAATGTAAGAAAATATTGTAGCTTTTAAAAATATTTAGTCAGTTTAGCTTGATCGAAGGCAATCAATATTCAATTGGAAGGGGTGGTAAACTATGTCGGGCATGGAAAACACAGCTTACAGAAGTCTTACAGAAGTTTTCTGCCTTTCTGACGATGTTCTTGATGCTACCTTTCAACCAAAAATCCATTAATGCGATTAATCTAGCCATGGGTTGAGCCAAGGGGCTCAAAGTCTCAGAAAGTTGAATTATGTATGAACTTTTAGAATCTGTGTTGTACACGGATGAATAGTTTTAAACACAATGTGTTATTGTACAGTATTTTCTTTATGCATTTGGTTTTAAATATATATAACCTTTGTGTATGTTTTGGAACTGAACATCACTTTAATAAAAAATTTCTTACAAAGCTGATAAATAAATGGGGGGCTACACTGCACATGAAATATATACTATCCCTAATTTGCAATTTACCACTTACAGTACATTTTAAAAAATGTTATTAAATAACAATCTCATTGTTTAATATGCACAGTGATCACATGGAACTGGTTACAGGTAGGTAGCCGTGTTGGTCTGTCATAGTCAAAACAAAATAAAAAATAAAAAAATCCTTCCAGTAGCACCTTAGAGACCAACTGAGTTTGTTCTTGGTATGAGCTTTCGTGTGCATGCACACTTCTTCAGATACACTGAAACAGAAGTCACCAGACCCTTATATATAGTGATAATTATCAGACTGTTTAGCTTATTCAAGTTGAACAAGAATTGATGTCAAAATTCCTGAGATGTTCAAACTAGTTTTGACAAATCTTTGAAAAGTTGTGCTAGTCTCACGTTAAAAACTGGTATGATTTATGACTGGAGAAAGGGGTATTTATCAGAACATGGAAGATTTCCTCATAACCATGGGTGTTTCAGGGCTAGTTCCACATTTGACAAGTCTTCTGTAAAGTTTCCTCTGGAGAAACAACTTTTTGCATCGCTGGGCTTCCTAGGGTGGCAGCAGGGTGGCCATCCATGCCAGGAAAGTTGGCACCAGCATTTAATAACACCCTTGAGGTGGCAATGCTGTGTCAGGGGGCATTGTTGAAAATGCAAATGGCTACACACACACACGCGCGCGCGCGCACACACACACACACACACACACACACATACATCCCAGTTGTGTCAGTACAGTTGAGGTCCTAGCTGCTTCCCAGGGGTGTTGTGAGCATTTTCGTTTTGCCAAATTTTAGAAAATTAATTTGATCCAGTCCTGATCATTTGTTCTGTATTTTATGTTGTTTCAGTTATTTTATTGTACGTTGCCATGGTGATTATTTTTTAAATGAGTGGGTGTTTTATAAATAATAATAAAAACACTCCGTTCCCTACTCTATAAGCAGGAAGAACAGACTCAAAAGTGTTCCAGTTTAAGTGTTCCAGTTTAAACACTTGATTTCTCAGCAACTGAAAATAAATTGAAATCATACCTTTCCCCCCACCCCCCTTCAGATTGTGTGGCTGGCTTTGAACATCTTCCTCTTCTGCTGCTACTACTTCATATATGACCTTGGAAGGGAATACATCTATACAAGAGAACTTCTTGGGGTAAGTACTAGATGCATATTTACTGTACATTGATGTATATTTACTGTACCTCTATCAAGAGAATGTTAATTTATGCTCAAAACAAAATAAAATAAAATAAAAAATTCCTTCCAGTAGCACCTTAGAGACCAACTAAGTTTGTTGGTCTCTAAGGTGCTACTGGAAGGAATTTTTTATTTTATTTTATTTTGTTTTGACTATGACAGACCAACACGGCTATCTACCTTTAACTTAATTTATGCTGCATCTCAGGCCTCCTTCACTGGGAGTAGGTAAGCCCCATTGAATTCAACAGGACCTACTGCTGAGTTAGACACAGACCCCATCTGCACTAGACATGATATGAAGCAGTATCATGCTTTTTAAAATAGTAATGGCTCCCCCACCCCTAACTGCAGTTGGTTTCCAGGCAACTCTGAGAATGTATGGGAAGTGTGAGGGAAAAATTGATTGACATGACATCATATAACCTCCCTGCAAACAAATTGGGATAAATGACCAATAAACAGGTAATCCTAGAGCAATCTTGGTTTCAACTTGACTAATCAAAAATAAGCAGTCCGGTATGTTCCCACCCATTCACTTTTAAGCAATCATAGAAGTCCCAGTATGGCCACTTCCCTTCCTTGCTTCCATTTCCCATTTTCTTCTCTCACTTCTTGTCAGAATCAACTACCAAGCCAGCTGTGACTCTCAAAAAGATGTTTGTTATTTGGAAATGATTGTGGTGATTTGGCAAGGCCTCCAGAGATCAGTTGCAGGAACATTATGCAAAGGTTCACCTTCATAATTCTTCTAAGATCAAATTAGATGTTGTTGGTCTAGGCAACTCTGATCAGACTCAGCTAGCATGGCCAGTGGTCAAGGATTATAGGAGTTGTAGTCTCACAATATCTGGAAAGCCACAGGTTTCCTTGGTGTGGAGACTGTATTTTTCAATTTTATCATCTTCCAAAACAGTTTTTAATTAAAAACTAAACAAAGAGAAATATCACATTTAGCATATGAAAATATTTCCTGTCCAAGTGTCTGTGCCATTACAACGGGTTTAAGTTCCCCAGTGGGACAGAAAGAAACCAAACACAGAGAGAATAAAATTCCTTCAGATGTACTCACTCATTCCAAGCTTGCAACACAAGTTTTATTTTAAACTGGGGAGGGGGGGGAGAGAGCAGGGTTGGCCCCACTGGTAAGCAGAGTGAAGTAGCTGATTTGGGGCAATATGAAAGGAAAATGAATTATTAATTATTTTATTATTATTATATATTTACTCACAGTGAGAGTAATTTTTGTAATTTTATGCCTCAAGTGCCAAAAGTAACTTGGCCTGCCTTGGGTACTGTATACCTTGACTTGGGGCCTGGGTGTCAGGAGGGGCATTTCTGCCTCAGGCAGCAAAATGTATTGGACTACCTCGATGGGGTGAGTTTCAAGGTACATCAAAATGGAGTGCAAAGAAGAGAAGGAATTTTGGAGGGAGCCTGGTAAGACCCCCCTCCCTTCTGCTTAAGCATGTGTTTTTAGTTATTTCCCTTCCCACCTCAAAATAAAGGTAACTTTTCTTTTGAGGTGAATACTGTAAGAAAATGTTTCATTCTGGGCTCACTTAAAATGAATTCACCCCACCAGTTGAGGTGGCAATTTACCAGGTAATATTCTTGCCTCCATTAGAGGTATGGAATTCACCTGTGGTAGCCAGTTGACTAGATATGTATGAGAGATGTGTTATCTTCTGCTAAATCTGATCATGTAAATTAGCTTTCTATCCTTCCATTTAGTCCAATTCTCATTTTCTTCATGTCCACTGCATTCTTCAGATATTGCTGCTTAGTTAATTTGAATCCTGTTGTCTTACATTTTAGCCTTTCCTGGCCCTGGCTCGGGCACCTGCAGCATGCCTGAATTTCAACTGCATGCTGATTCTGCTTCCCGTCTGTCGAAATCTGCTTTCCTTCCTCAGAGGCTCCAGTGCGGTAAGATGGAGAAGTATTTTCCATTGTTAGTGATAGTAAGCAACCTACAAAATTGTGCTTGTTTGGTGCAACTTTTGTTACAATGAATGAAGCATCTGTGAACATATTCACCTGATCTGTTTCTGTGATGAAAGTATGAGAACATTCAGTGTTGATTCGTATTTTTTTTTCTGTTCTGTTGACACAAAATGCAGGAGAGCTTTCAAAATACGTTTGTTCCCTGTCAAGAAAAACTCGATATTACTGCTATAATAATAATAATAATAATAATAATAATAATAATAATAATAATAATAAATTTTATTTATACCCCACCCTCCCTAGCCAAGACAGGGCTCAGGGCGGCTAACACCAAGTTTAAAAACAATTGATTAAAATACAACTTAAAAACAAGATTAAAATACAACATTAAAGTGCAGCCTCATTTCAGTAGAAACTCAAATCAAAAACTATTTGGGGAAGAAACCGTAAAATCTTCACCAAGGCCAACTATCCAGACTGGTCCTACATGGTCCACAAAAATGCCAGAGAAGTCCCCAAATAGGAGTTCCATCACAGGAGGAGTTCACATACTTGAGTTACACAGTTGGCTTCACATACTGACAGCCAGCCAGGACAGAACAGGGGCAGGGGGGCTACAATTTTGAGTAGACCTACTCTGTGTTCTCCTGGTTAGAGGCAAAGGGGGACCCTTTAGTAAAGATTGTTGAAATGGGACCTACATTTCCCACCTGCCATGGGCCTATTGCGATCTGTGCATTGCCCTGCAGCCAGCATGCACACAAAGGGAGGCTGCAATCACACTTTGCTGGCAAGTGCACCAGCAAACATTAGCAGAAGGCAAAGGTGGGGTGGTGGCCCAATCTTCACCTGACTTTCAGTAGGTTGCATCACTCAACCTTACTGAGAAGCAGAGAGGGAGTGGTGAAGCAGCAATGAGGTTGGTGCAGAGGGCAGAGGAGCCCCGCTGCCCCAGTGTGCCCTCCACTACTGATAATAAACTTTTGAATTCACAACTTAAGTTTTTGGATGCAAACCTTTTTAAAACAACAACAACAACAACTTATATTCATACCTTTAAATATTAGTCTGTGAGAATTCTCTGTCTCATTATTTTGGAATGCCAAGGGTGACAGAATCGTTTTATTCTGAAAAGGTGGGAATGTACCGCTTCTTCACTGTTTTTATAGTAAAATTTTGAGTCAGAGGACATGGGAACATTTGCTGGCTTCTCTGGGTTGGTGAATGCAGTGTTTTCTGAACCCCCAGCTAGGAATCCAGAATAAGCAAGCATACTCTCCTTCATCTCCATATTACATGGTTATCATACCAAGATGGATTTTAGCCACTTGGTTGTTATTGTTCTAGCAAGAAATAGCTTTGCTTATTAAATTGTAAGTTCACACTTCTTTCACCAACGGGATCTCTGCTGAAACTTGGTAATATGCAAATAAATGTATGTAATCAGTTAAAGGCAGGTAAACAAATAGTTTGTAGCCTTTTTTTCAATAAGCATCAGAATGTTCCAGGCTTGGGTTAATCTCTTCACACTTCCTCTTTTAAATCACCAGTGCTGCTCAGTGCGAGTCAGAAGACAGTTGGACAGGAACCTTACATTTCACAAGCTGGTGGCCTGGGCGATTGCACTCCATACCAGTAAGTGTTCTGAAACTCTGCATTAGGAAGAAGCATTGTTGGTTTTAGTGACTCCTATGAGTGCAGCGCTTTGCAGGAAGGGTTCAGAAAGTGAAGGGTCAGATGGTGAAGGAAGGTGTCAGTGGAGTTGCTTCTAGAAAATATAGGGGCTGGGAAGAAAGTAAGTGTTTACTAAATACAGTGGTACCTCAGGTTACATACACTTCAGGTTACAGATGCTTCAGGTTACAGACTCTGCTAACCCAGAAATAACGCTTCAGGTTAAGAACTTTGCTTCAGGATAAGAACAGAAATTGTGCTCTGGCGGCGCAGCGGCAGCGGGCAGCCCCATTAGCTAAAGTGGTGCTTCGGGTTAAGAACAGTTTCAGGTTAAGAACGGACCTCCGGAATGAATTAAGTACTTAACCAGAGGTATCACTATAATAAGGACATTTATTTATTAAGTGCTGCAAGTCACCAGAGCTTGGTTTAAACCATTAAAAACATAGGCTTCCTGACCCTCCATAGCTATTTCCATCACATTTAGAAATACAAAATGAAGGGGGGAGGGAGAAGGTGAGGACCCAGATACAAGCCCACTAGGACGTACTCTCACAGTCACAGTTCAGCGGGTTCAGTGCTTTAGCACGAAACTGGTGAAACCAGGAGGTTTTCCCTACCTTTGTCGTGTAATATTCCCTGCACAGTAAGTATACTTGTTCACTCTGAAAGTTCTTATTCTTACTTCCTTTCAGTTCTGCCTAAGACAGACACGTGAAAGTCCCACTGAAGATTATGAAACTTGTTAAGTACTGAGGTCTAATTAATGCTGTTGCTGACAGCTGTGGTGGGCAGCAGATTGGGGGGGTGCGGAAGAGCAGAAACACTTTAAGAACCAAAGGCTGTATTCACATGTCAGTTTATTCTGTTTTCATAACTTCTCCCTGTTAAATTCCACATGATGGACCATCACATGATGTAAAAGCCACTTACGGAACTATTTTGAAAGATAGTGCAAGTTTAGTGCTCATTTCTGTGCTACTTTCTTCCAGAAAAAAAACAACAACCTTGTTTGCAAATAGTATGGAAATGGGTGCTAAACTTGCTGGAAGTGGCTTTATGGTTGTGCAAAAACTTAAATATAATGTGGAAATGCACAGTTAGGGAATCATTGTGAAAATGGAATAAACAGCCATGTGAATGCAGCCTAAGAATACCAAGGTTTGTCACTTGTACTTTTTCCAAATCTCTGTTTCTGAGTGAGATGGGAGCAGAACTAAGGACCAAGTTAACACCAAATATTCTTATTCCGCCCAAATGGTATTTTGGCTGCCCCTTAATCCTTACAGCACAGGGTTTAACTAATTAATCTGTTGAAGGGCCACAGTCAGCATCGCCAGCAGTCAGGGATGGAGGAATTAAATTACAAACTCATGGAGCACATCTACTTGGTGGACAAGATAAAAGACTGCACATTTTTTACCTGCAGTAACTGATAAGAGGAGAAAATTCTTAAAAGAGAATGCTGTGCCTTGTCAGAATTTTGAGGGGGTTTTATGCTTCCATTCCATTTAAGTTTTATATAAGTTTATTCAGATTTGCATGAATTCATTTCATCTCCTCCCATTTTACTTTTAAAAATTCATTTAAAAGAGGAGCAATCTTTCATTTTGGAAGGGGCATGTCATAACATCTGTGAGGAAAAATAGGTATTTGACGTTTCCTGTCTTGTGGTTTATTTAGATCTGATTAAATTTCTGTTGATGTCACCTTGTGTTTGTTTCATATTGCTATAAATTTACATTTTGTGATTGTCTGATGGCCAGATACAAACAAATGAATCTGAATGGTAGCCCACAACATCTGGAGAGCAGCACATTGGCTACCTCTGTACTACATTATTCTAACACCTTTTGTATATGTGTTTATGTTTTTATTTTTAAGCAATCCATACAATTGCACATTTATTTAATGTTGAACGGTTGGTGAATGCTCGCAATGAAGAGCAAAGAACTCTTCAGACTGCACTGTCTGATTTGGGAGATAATCCTGGAGAATCTTACCTGAATTTTGCACGATTTAAATTACCGGTAAGCAATCACGTTTCTAGAGAAACAATTAATTAGTGGTGGTTGCAGAGAGATAACTTTATTTCTTTATGCAACTACTGCTGTTCCATTATAATGCTGTTTGCATCAAAACAGACTTGGTCACCCTGATTGATGACCATCAGGGGAATATGACCCTGGTGGTTCTCCTTGACCTCTTAGCAGCTTTTGATACTGATGACCATGATGTTCTTCTGGAACAACTCAAGGAATGGGAGTTGGATGTACTTTATTACACTGGTTCTGCTCCTACCTGTAGGGTTGCTACCAGAAAGTAGTACTAGGAGGCCATTGCTCAGCACCATGGCTTTGGGACTGTGGGGTCCCACAAGGTTTCATTCTGTCTCATCTGCTAATTACCATCTATAATATGAAATCATTGGGAGCTGGCATTTTGAGCAATGTCATCAGTATTTTGGTGGCACACTACTGTATCTCTCCTTTCCACTGGAATAATAGAATTGTAGAGTTGGAAGGGATCCGGAGGGTCTTTAAGTCCAACCCCCTGCAATGCAGGAATCTCAATTAAAGCATCCATGACAGATGGCCATCCAACCTCTGCTTTGAAACCTCCAAGGAAGGAGAGTCCACCACCTCTTGTTGGATTCTGTTCCACTATCAAACAGCTCTTATAGTCAGAAATTTCTTTCTGATGTTTAGTCAGAATCTCCTTTATTGTAACTTGAATCCATTGGGTTATAGTCTCAGGCACAGGAGAAAAGAAGCTTGCTCCATCTTCCATGTGACAGCCCTTTTGATATTTGAAGATGGCTATCATATCTTCTCTCAGTCATCTCTTTACCAGGCTAAACATACCCAATTCCTTCAACCACTCCTCATAAGGCTTGGTTTCCAGACCTCAGAAGATGCTGGGCAAGTGTCTGGAAGCAGTGACATATGGGGGCAATAACCTGACACTGAATCCTGATAAGATGCAAGTGTTGTGGGCATATCTGGGAATTAGATGTATGTTCTTGGAGGGACTGCACCTCCCTGAAGGAACAGATTTGTAATCTGGGAGTAATCCTGGATTCTCACTTGTCATTTGTCAGTTTCAAGTGGCTTCAGTGGCTAGGGAGTGCTTATGCTAAGCTTAGGCTGGTTCACCAGCTGTGGCTGTCCCCAGATAGCCTGGCCTCAGGTATCCGTACTCTAGTGACCTCCTTGCTTGGACTATGGTAATGCACGCTACATGGGGCTGCCCTTGAAGACTGTCTGGGGGCTACAGCTAGTGCAGAATGCAGCTGCTAGGTTGGTAAGTGGGGCAGCTCAATGGGAACATGTGTCACTGGTTCTGAAAACACCGGACTGTTTGCCAGTGCACTGGGGCCAGTTCAAGATGTTAGCATATAAAGCCCTAAATAGCATGAGACCCAAGTAGCTAAGAGAGCGCCTCCACTGATATCAGCCATCTTGGACCCTACAGTTAGAAGGTGGGGCCTTGTTGATGGTACTGCTGCCAAGGGCTCCCCACATGGCACTGACTAATGACAAGGACTTTTCAGTGGTGGCTCCCCATTTGTGGAATGCCCTCCCTGGTGAAGTGCATCTGTCACCAACATTATTCACTTTCAGGAGGAATTTGAAAACATTCCTGTTTGCCTAGGCATCCCTGAGATTACTGGATGAGAGAATGTTTTAAAGTGTACCCATTTTCAGATACCTTTACTGTAGCTTTTTAGAATACTTTTTATTTTAAAAGATTGTGGATATGTTTGCTGCTCTGCACTCCTTTGGGAGGAACAGCAGGAAATATATGTAATAAATAATCATAATCAATTGTTTTTCTTGTAGAACATTATTCCCTTAGCTGTCTTGAAGAAAGAGATGCTGCACAATCCAGTGGTGAAATATTTGCTTACGTCCCCATACTTTTCTGTTCACAGAGCCCTTACGGTTGCCTCTATGTAGCATTCACAACCCTGGCCGGCCTCAGTGGTGTTATCATTACACTGTGTCTAATATTAATTATCACATCATCTACTAAAACCATCCGAAGGTCATACTTTGAAGTATTTTGGTTCACCCACCATCTGTTCGTTTTCTTTTTTGCTGGTCTCGTCATCCATGGAGTTGGGTAAGTATATATTTATTTTGATACTCCACTAAATAACTAGATAGAGATGGAGTCAGGGTACCTTTATTAGGACTAGCTAAAGATCACAGAACAATGAACTTGTTCTCAGGATTCAGTCAGAGAACTCTTCTTCCAGCTAAATGTTAACAACCAGACATAGGAGCCAACTCCTAGGGGCTAAGGTCCCTTCGGTCTCTCCTACAATATATATGAGGAGGGCACCCCCCCTTTCAAGTTGATGGGCATTGCCATTCAAATGGGGTGGTGTGCTGTGTCTTTTGATTGATTATGCAGGTGGGGTTTACTTGGGGCCCCCAATATTTTATTCAAGTTGGCAGTTGAGGATGATCAGTGCACTTACTGAGCTGAAATGAAGCAAAAGCTGTCATTGACAGCTGTCCAGTTTATCAGACATATATACACATGGTTGCAGGAGGAGATCAGAAGGAAAGGAAATGCAGAAAGCATACATAGTGATCTTTATTCTGTTACTAACAGTGGCCATTCACAGGCACACAAAAAACAGTCATTGACATTCTGATACAATTAAAGGTAGATAGCCGTCTTGGTCTGTCATAGTCAAAACAAAATAAAATAAAAAAATTCCTTCCAGTAGCACCTTAGAGACCAACTAAGTTTGTTCTTGGTATGAGCTTTCGTGTGCATGCACACTTCTTCTGATACAAGTTAGACAACGCATGTAGAAAGATAAAATTATTTGTCCTGACTTAATCCACAAACGATAGAACCCCTCTGAAGTTTCTTTGATCAGGATGCAGTTTCCTGGGAGGTGGAAAGGTTCCCGCTGCTGGGTTTTTTGATATTGCCATTTCTGATTTCAGATTTGGGTCAGTTTATTCTTTTGCATAGAGAATGACCTGTTTGTCCTATGTAGAATGCAGAAGGGCATTGTTGGCAGATAATGGCATATATGACATTGGGAGATGAACAAGTGAATGAACCTCTTAAGTTGTGGGTGACATTATTAAGTCTTGTAATAGTGTTGCCAGAGTAGACTTGGGGATATCATTATGGGACATTTATTATTATTATTATTATTATTATTATTATTATTATTATTATTATTATTATTTATTATTATTATTTCCCTCACCCTTCATCAAATGGTTCCAGGATGGGTTACAGCAGTTCAAAAATTCAATATTATAAAGAAATCAAAACATATTATGATCATAGGAACATCAGGTATCAAAGGCTAAGGTGGAAGGAGAATCTAATAATGTCACCCACAACCTCAGAGGTCCATTCATTTGCTCATCTTTCAGTGTTGATATGTTCCATCATCTACTACCAATGAACTTCTGCAGTCTATATTCTTCATCAATCAAAGAATGCATCCACACTGCAGATGATTTGAACTAGGTTTTGTGTCTCAGAATTAACTTTCCTAAAATTACACATTACAAAAAGCAGAACGTACATGCTATGCCTACAAAATAAAACTGAATATATTTTATGTTATGATATGAAAGTAATTGCTTTTAATTTTGGTTATTATCCATTATCAACATTGCTCATGTTGATTTTTGCTGTTGCTCCCAGAAAAATTGTACGTAAACAGACTCCCGATAGTTTGAATGCCCATAATCCAGATACCTGTGCCAAGAATTACACCCTCTGGGGGGAAATACCTTCATGTCCTAAACCACAGTTTTCTGGAAATCCTCCTATGGTATGATCTGTTGTTTGTTTGTTTGTTTGTTTGTTTGTTTGTTTTAAAAATCTAGGCATTGAGACCATTGAAGATCTTAATTGGCATGTTTAGCTGCCAGATTACCACCAGAAAGGGCAAGAGTAATGTCAATAGATCAGGGCTCAGCCAGGTCAAGAATACTCGAGTATAAGCCTAGTTTTTCAGCACAGTTTTTGTGCTGAAAAAGCCGCCCTCGGCTTATACTCGAGTGAGGCAGGCAGTGGCTCCTATGAAGCTTTCCCAGGTTTTTTGTGGTGAAATTGGGTGCCTCGGCTTATATTCAGGTCGGCTTATACTCGAGTATATAGGGTAGTCATTCTCACACATTCAGTAAATTTGTATGTATTTACTGATGAAAAGGAAAGAAATAATAGATGTGCACTTTCAAGAGTAACTCTAAACGTTAGATGAAGGGTAAGAAGTCTCTTAACAGGAATAGATTTTAGAAATCAGCCCATTGTGAACGAAGTAACTTTCTAAAGAGACAAAGCACTTGCAGACGTTCTCGTGAACATTGGCTGTGGTGCAATGAGCCCTCCGAGTTAATTGCTGAAACCAGTTCCTACATGCATAATGCAACCATATATTTATTTAACAGAATTTCATACATTACTTCCTGTCCTTGCTTGTTAATTCTTCCTGTTCTGTTGACAGACTTGGAAATGGGTAATAGGCCCCATGATTCTATACGTCTTTGAACGGTTGGTACGGTTTTGGCGATCCCAACAAAAAGTTGTTATCACAAAGGTAAGAGTGACATAAATCAACTTGCATGTTTCACTTCGCTTAAAGCGTTATTCATCCTGGAGTTACCATAGAGTAACTCCAGGATGACAGGAATGTCACCTAAAGTTGATAGGAATGTCTCCTAAATTTCAGAATTTGTTATCTGCATTTACGCAGTCAATATCTGTAGAAAAAAGAACCATTGCTCTATTATAGTTTTCATTAAAATGTACATTAAATTTATCTGAAAGTTACAGTCCTTGTGAGAGACTAGTCCCTCCAAGTGTCCCTATTTTACAGCGACAGTCCTGGATTTACAGAAGACATCCCAGTTTCTGATTTGATCCCGGAATGTCCATTTTTTTCTTAGGACCTCCCTATTTTTATCAAAGAAATGTTGGAGGGTATGGGAGACTGAAGAAAAAACTTCCCTGTTGGCTAACAGGATTATGGCATCACAATTTAGTTTCCTTAGCTATTTCTTTAAAAAGTTTGCACTTATTGAAAAAGGCAGAAAGGAAACCCCAGCAGAATGGCTGCAGTTTGATCAGTAATCACTGGGGAAACTAAATTGCGATGTCACAATGCTGTCAGCAAATGGAGGGCATTTTCAGTCTCCACTGTTTCCAGGCAAGCCTTAAAGTAAATTTCATTGAAAACTATAGTAGAGCAATTATTTTTGTTCCTCTACTTCGCAAGTATTTAAGTCAATGCAATGATAGAATATATATATATATATATATATATATATATATGCAGCCAACATTATGCAGCCATAATTAAAATGCAGCCAACAGCATTAACAGTTAAAACAGCATCAGCAATGGCTATACTTGGCTATATATTGCCTGCTGTGCTGTATTTTATTGTTGATGCTGTTTTAACTGTTAATGCTGTTGGCTGCATTTTTATATTTCTTGTCAGCTGTCCTGAACTCCTATGGGAGAAAGGGTAGGCATGAAAAATAAATAGTTGGGACCAAAGGCACTTCCAGACTTTTGCTATTTTGTGGGTCAGGTTTGTTTGCATGCTGGCAAATGTGGGTTCTTTAACTAAAGAAGATTTGCACAACAACAACAAAACCCTGGACTTTCTGCAATTAGAAATATGCTTGAGAGGTGTCATGTAGCCAACCTGCAAATAAATCAGAATGAATTCCAAACAAGCAGCTGACACCTGGACGCAACCTGATACTAATATCTGAGAGAAGAAGAAATCCCTATTTATCCTCTGGAGAAACTGAACCCCGTCTTGGGGGAAGGGCCATTTGTCAGTGGGAGACCATCTGCTTTGCATGCCAGAGGTTCATTCCCTGGCATCTCAAGGTAGGGCTGGGAAGCTCCCCTGTCTGAGACCCTGGAGAGCTACTGCAGGTCAACGCACATTATACAGTCTGAGGGAGCCTCCTATGTTCCAGTGCTGGAAAGATGCCTCAAAATGTTACAAACCATCAATATAACTTATTTATAAATTATTTACTGTATCTAAAGCTCTACAGTTAATCATATATGTAGCACAGGACTCAGAAAGTGTTTGTCTCAAATTCTTCATTCAAATAATTATTTTTAGAGAGTAAATGGGCTTACGATTTTGTGACCATTTCCCACCATTCTTTCGGCAAACCCATCCTCATGACCTAATGTAAGCTCGGACCATCCCATCCTTCTGGTGTTCTGAGAGCTTTAGGGGGTGAGAATCTCCACCCTCATTGTTCAGCCCGGACACTGAGGTCCAGTGCCGAGGGCCTTCTGGCGGTTCCCTCACTATGAGAAGCCAAGTTACAGGGAACCAGGCAGAGGGCATTCTCGGTAGTGGCGCCCGCCCTGTGGAACGCCCTCCCTTCAGATGTCAAAGAGAACAACAACTATCAGACCTTTAGAGACATCTGAAGGCAGCCCTGTTTAGGGAGGCTTTTAATGTTTAATAGATTATTGCATTTTAATGTTCTTTTGGAAGCCGCCCAGAGTGGCTGGGGAGACCCAGCCAGATGGGCGGGGTATAAATAATAAATAATAATTATTATTATTATTACCTGCATCCTAGGTTGTCACGCATCCTTTCCAAACCTATGAGCTCCAGATGAAGAAGAAAGGCTTCAAGATGGAAGTGGGGCAGTACATTTTTGTCCAATGTCCTGCAGTGTCCATGCTGGAGTGGCACCCTTTCACACTGACTTCTGCCCCCGAAGAGGATTACTTCAGCATCCACATACGCGTCGTTGGGGACTGGACAGAACGCTTGTTTCAAGTCTGTGGATGTGACAAGCAAGAATTCCAGGATGCTTGGAAACTGCCCAAGTATGTGCAGAATAAACATTCTATGAAAATGTTTGCAACACTCTATGTGGATTGGCTCAAGCTGCTGATGTGCTGCAAGTAGTGGCATCACCTTCACTATAGGGAATAACCAGTGTGTGTTTGTGCTGGCCCATAAAGCTCCTGGGGGCATAAAAGATCCACAGGATGCAACACAATGGGGCGGAAGGGGATCTTGCACCATTCCTACCAGCTGCCCACCATTGTCAGTATAGCATAATCACCCTCACATGGCTCAGTTACACTGTACAAGGTCAGTTAGTCCTAGTGCTGAGGTTGAGGCCTCACACTGACTCAGGGAGATGAGCACAACAATGCAGTTGTTCTTACACCAGATTTTATAACCCGCCAGCACAGAAACCAAGCAGAGAGAGCTATCAGTTGCTAGGCTTAGTGGTCTGTTAAACTTAGATCTGCACACCACAGTAACTTTTGGTCCTTGCCTGTTCATAAAAACCAGTTTTCTAAAAAGGCACTGTTACAAGATGGGTTCACTCTGGCATAAGGGTACATGCAACCTACTCCTGTGCATGCCTTGGGCTATTTTTGTAGCTGCTCTAACTCCTAGTCCATGGGCTACTCCCTGTCTCAGCATTCATGGGCCAGGACTACCAAGTGGAACTAGTTCCTGAACAGTGCCACTGCAAGATTGGCTTGACTCTGACCTGTGCAACTATTGGATCATTAGAGTATGCATGGGCCAGTCCCAGTTGTTGTTGTTGTTGTTGTTGTTAACAACTGTGTTCTTACTGTTCTAGGATAGCTGTCGATGGCCCCTTTGGCACTGCTAGTGAAGATGTATTCAGTTATGAAACCGTGGTGTTGGTTGGAGCTGGCATCGGGGTCACCCCTTTTGCATCAGTCCTCAAGTCAGTGTGGTACAAATACTGCAATGATGCCTTAAACCTAAAGCTCAAAAAGGTTTGTTCCTGACATATACCAAAGCATGTGACACTTGTTTCCTAGTGCTGAAAAGTGCATGGAAACAGAGATTGGGAAGTACCAGTATATAAAGACAAGTGTTGGGCTTGATTCAGATCTGTGAGTGTGAAAAAAGTGCTGTGAAACACTATAATTTTTATGTCCGTATAAAGTTTTATGTCCATATAAACAAATCTGGCCCTTTTCCCATTCTTAAGTCCATTTCTCCACACTTCTGCATCAGCTTGCTTCTTTTTTTAAGTCTCATTAAATTAGCAGCATTTTGGTGCACTTTTCTCCTAATATGCACATTTTTGTATGTAATTATGTCTAATATACACTTTTTTGCAAGCACCTTTCACTAAAATTATGCATTTTTTGTTTTTACTAATTCATACATATTTGCAACACTTTCCTCGAATATACATATTTTTGGATACATTATTTGGCTGGCGGTATGGCATTGCAAAATTCAAAGACGAGTGAATTTCAAAGGACAGGTACATTTCAGCTCATGTATGTATTAGGTGAATTTGCATTAAAGTATGACGCTCAACCCTCTCCCTACTGTTAGTTCATGAGGATGCACTTTCACTTCTACATCCAAGCATGGAGAACTGACAGCAGAGATTCAGCAGCATCTCTACCCCAGTCCCACTCCACAGTGGGTCCCTCTTTATATGCTAACCAGTTCCATCTTGCCCCTTCCAGATTTATTTTTACTGGCTCTGCAGGGACACTCACGCCTTTGAATGGTTTGCTGACCTCTTGCAATCAGTGGAGACTCAACTGCAGGAGAAGAATAATCCAGACTTTCTCAGCTACAACATTTATCTGACTGGTTGGGATGAATTTCAGGTAACTTCCTGCTGTAGTCCTTTCCAAGTAGTTAGATTCTTGGGAAGACAATGTAGTTGCAGCAATCCTTCTCCCCACACCCACCCCAAAGTAAAAACCCAATGGACACACTTCTGCGAACCTTATTCTCACAGTGATGTCAGATCTAACTCCACTTTTACTGGCTGCCACATGCTGGATTCTAGTTATGAGATGCCACCACAAATATTTGAAGGGGGCATTTGCAATGGCGCACCAAAAGCTGAATCTTGTATGGAATGGTCATGGCTTGCCCATTTGACTGGGAACCAAAATTAACTGCCTTTTCCTAACATACATTTGTGGCACCAATGGGATTTCTTCCCCATCCCATCAGTAATTGCAGCATGGGGTGGTTTTGTTGCAATCTCAGGTGTGTAATCACAGCTCTCTGCATGCAGCCCCCAATAAAAATAGGGGTGGGTACACTCGCTATTAAATAAAGAAAAAAGAAAAGAAAAAAAGAAACTCACATAACGAGCCAGGACACAGTTAACATGACATGCAGTTAGTTCCTGAAAAAGAGCTGCCTGATGGTAATTGAGGGAGGAAATGCATGGTTGAAGTACCCCATTCCACTAGCAGGAAATAGTGCAAGGACTCCCAGTAGAGATTTGGGGTTTTCCAGCCTCTCCCCACTGCATGTGCCTCCACATCTCCCTGAAATCTGCTCTGGGGGGTTGCCTGATGGAACAATCTCCTTAGTGCTACATTGAATTCCACTCAAAGTGTATGGTTGGAAATGCAAAATATCGCAACTCATGATAGCCCCCCCCCCCTCACTCAGTTATTCCAATTCCATATTAGTTCATCTGCTAGAGCTGTGTTGTTCCACTGCTGAACTTCACTCTGCTATTTTAGGAGTATGGGTGTGTGTGTCTGTCTGTGTTTCTGTCTCTATCTTTTATCAGTCTCTCTCTCTCTCTCTCTCTCTCTCTCTCTCTCTCTCTCTCTCTCTCAGGGCCGGCGCATCCATTTAGGTGAACTAGGCAATTGCCAGCGCCCCTCCATTTTGGCGCCCTCGCCGCCGCCGTTTTTGCCCCAACCTGCTGGCCAGCCTGCCCCCGCCGCCCCCCGCCCCAACCAGTGGCGGAGCAAGCAGGTTGGGGCGAAAACCGCGGCGGCGAGGGCGCCAAAATGGAGGGGCGCTGGCCAGCCTGCCCGCCTGCCACCCGCCCCAACCGCGGCGGTGGGGGGCGCCCGGCCGGGCAGAGGGCGGGGCACTGCTCCGCAACGTGCGTCATACGCACCGGTCCTGGCCTCTCTCTCTCTCTCTCTCTCTCTCTCTCTCTCTCACACACACACACACACACACACACACACACACACACACTATCACTCTCTGGACCCTACAGCTATCTAATAAGGGCATTCTTTGCCTTCCTTTTTCCAGGCTGCTCATTTCATGGTGCATCATGATGAAGAGAAAGATGTGATCACAGGCTTGAAACAGAAAACCTTATATGGGAGACCAAATTGGGAGAATGAGTTCAAAACAATTGCAAGTCAGCATCCAAGGTAAATTTGTTCCATAGTGCCTGCAGAATATGGCCTCACTTTTGCTGCTATACGTTATCTAATGAATGGTTCACTCTTTTTGTCTCACCATGAGCCTAGTCAATACAATATTTGGTTCCTTGAAAAATCAGCCATGGGTGCTAGCCACAATCTTGCTATGGAGTAACCCCACATTAGGGCTAGGCAATACTTGGTTTTCAACATTGTGATATAAATACCAGTATATGCTGATATATCACAATGACTGGAATTTATCTCAGCTGCTTCTTCCTGCCTTTGAACAAATTATTTAGCAGACGTTAAAAACAACAACAGGTGAAATACATATTGTGGGGAAATTTTCATTTGTACAGTGTTTCTAAACCTAAACTTTTAGATTTTAGAACCTAAAAGTCAAAAGTTAAAAATGACTGCAGCTGTGGAATGTGGGTTGAATTCACACATGTGAAGACTTGCAATTTGGAAGCAAAATGTTTTCTTATCTCCATAATTGCCTCGAACAGACTTATCAGTTAAGACAGTTCACACTTTTAGTTGTCTGATTTCAAGTGGTAATGGGTGTGATATTGCATGATGAACAATTTGTACATGCATGTGTAAATAAGGTTGCAGCTTAATTTCATTTAAGGAAAGTGCAGGCTCACTGAAGATCAGATAATTTGGCTGCTGATTCCAGTATGTTTTACTGTACATTATAAAAGCACAAATGTTACTTAGGAGTATTTGGCTTTAAAATGTGGTACCATCAGCCCCTGTAATATGTCTCCAGTTTATTTCTAGTACAGTTAATTTCTCCCTAGTTGTGTTACTAAAATTTTATACTATATAAGGCACTTGCAAAACTGTAATTTCTCTTGCTATCAGTTCCAGGATTGGTGTTTTTCTGTGTGGACCTGAAGCCTTGGCTGACACCTTAAATAAGATGTGTATTAGCAATTCGGAAGCTGACCCACGAGGAATACATTTCATATTCAACAAAGAGAATTTTTGAACACACTCAAATGTTTGTTTGTTTCCAACGAAAAGCTACTATGGATCTTGATTTTGCTACATTGAGCTCTTGTCTCTCTGGAATTTTTCCAAAAGTTCCACATCTGCTTGCCTTGGCTTTTGCATTCTGTATAATTTGGCAGAAACCAAATATTGCATATTAGACTGCCTTAGGTTATAATCCTATACACACTTATCTGAAAGTAAGCTCCAGTTAACTTAATGGGACTTTGTAATAAGTAGGCATTCATAGGACTGCATTGCAGGTTTTATATTTCTGTTCTCATTTATTTTACATAAATAGGATTGAATTGCAAAGAACTAGAACATTTTGAGTATTTGTCATGGTTATGTTTTAAACTTCATAAAGGTGCTCCTCAGGTCCTAGTTTCAAGAGACATTCCGCTTTTGTTTTTATTATTTAACCGTCACCCTTAATCATTAAAATGGAGGCATGATGTGGTGTCTAGTGTCAAACATATTGCTCAACTGAGACATTGCAAATTTTTGAAAAGTGGCAAGAGTTCCACTTGACTGAAGTTTATTTTTGGCAAGCGACATAAATAAGCATTCCTGCAACTTCCTTCTGTCTCTTAGCCTTCTGATTCAATGTGAACAAATTTAAATGAAAATAAACATTACGTTTCACAGATTTTCTCTCATTTCTACAATGATGCAAGTTTGTCATATACTGTCATGCTCAATCCCATATTCTCTCAGGCACACCCTATTTGTTTGACCCTACTACAGTGTGGCAGGTGATTTATGTGGTACAATCATCTCTTACTTTCAAGCATCTGCAACTGTTAATTATGTTCCTGTTGCTCATGACTTATGGTTTAGTGGGTCCTGCATATGTCAAACAGGATGTTTATTATTACTCCGTTCATCTTTTACTAGGTTCTGTAGCTATCTCCCCAAGAGCCTTGTCCAGCCCCACCTCCCTTTCAGCTTTTAGAGAGCAAGTAAAAAATAACTTGTTGTTCCACACCCCAAATTTGACATGCGGGTGGGGTCACCTGACATCACAATGACATCAAGTGACCTGTTCAGTTGATTGTCTGGTCTTGTGAAGCCCCTTTCAATGTGCTGCTTTGCAGAGTGCTTCATGAGGGTCTTAGCAAGTTCTGACTACCAGCTACAAAGGTCACTTGATGTTATTGAACAGGGCTTTGCAGGCATCACTGATCAGCGGTGCTTGCAAATCCCCTTTTGGCTCTGCCAGATTATTATTATTTTTGCATGCCACACACCTGATGTAGACAGGACATTAATATAAAAAATATATTGATGTATGTGGACAATGTTTTCCTTTAATCACCAAATAACCAACATTACTGTACACAGTGCTTTTTTTCTTTAAAAAAATGTTTAGGGGTACTCTCATTTTCCTACTCATATTGAAATACTGCCCCTCAATGAGGCCAAACTTAGATTCACAAAATGTTTAGGGGTATGCGTATCCCTGCATACTCCCAGAAGAAAAGCACTGACTGTACACACATCAAGATTAAGAGGTAAGTATTTCTTTACAAGCAGTTTGACTTCTAAGCTGCTGTGAGTTCTGTAAAATTCGCAAGTTAAATGCTATGCCCTTTGGACCAGCGCCAAGATGACAGGATGTATGGTATCCATTTACTGTTGTACAGGGCTAATAACAATGATTGTAAGCATGTTGATTTGGAAGAAGGTTCTGTTGCAGTAAGACATACCTTATTTTCCCGCGTATAAGATGATATTTTTTCATAGGCAGAAATTGTGGGTCGTCTTATACATGGATAGCAGAGGGGTAACGGGCAATTGGTGGCAGCACACAGCAGGAGATTGGCAGTGGTGATTGGGCATGCGATTGTTTGCTGAGGCAAGGCCTGCTGATGATTGACTGCTGCTGTGGCAATTGGGCATTTGATTTACGTCAGCGGTGATGCGTGCGTGCAATCTGATGTGGTTGCGTCAAGTGGTCAGGTGGGCTTTTGGCGGTGAGCATGCTGACGATTGGTGGCTGCAGCGATGCGTGAGATTTGCAGGCAGGCTGTAGTATGATTGGCAGTAAGGTAAAGGTAAAGGGACCCCTGACCATTAGGTCCAGTCGTGTCCGACTCTGGGGTTGCGGTGCTCATCTCGCTTTATTGGCCGAGAGCCGGCATACAGCTTCCGGGTCATGTGGCCAGCATGACAAAGCCGCTTCTGGCGAACCAGAGCAGCGCACGGAAACGCCGTTTACCTTCCCGCCAGAGCGGTTCCTATTTATCTACTTGCACTTTGACGTGCTTTCGAACTGCTAGGTGGGCAGGAGCTGGGACCGAGCAACGGGAGCTCACCCCGTCACAGGGATTCAAACCGCCGACCTTCTGATCAGCAAGCCCTAGACTCTGTGGTTTAACCCACAGCGCCACCTGGGTCCCTGTGATTGGCAGTAGTGCCCCCCAAAAAGCTCACTAACTCTGGGCAATCTACCCCCCCAAAAAAAGTTTGTTGTGCTCCCAAAAAATAGGGGTCGTATTTTACATGGGGGCATCTTATACATGGAAAAACATGGTACTTGGTACAATCTTGTAAGTGTGCACAGGATTGCATTATAGAAGCATCGGAAAGTTGTTTCTTTGGTAATCAAATCCTTAAATAGCATTTCATTATAAACAGTGAGGAACCACATCTGTTGTAGTCACGTAGTGCAACATTCCCAAATGAGCAAGACCTTGTGAATGAGCATGTGACACATCAACAGGCAGGATTACACCCTGTTTTTTACTAGAATCTAAACCAAGCCTTATGAGGAACAGTAGAGGGAGCTGGGTATGTTTAGGCTGGGAAACGACTGTCACATGGAACAAGCTTGTTTTCTGCTGTTTAGAAGGTTAGGATCCAAACCAATCAATTCCAGTTAAAAGAAAGGAAATTCTGCCTAAACATTAGGAAGACCTTTCTGATGGTAAGAGCAGTTCAACAATGGAACAGACTATTTTGGAAGGTGGTGGACTCTCCTTCATTGGAGATGTTGATACAGAGGTTGGGTGGCCATCTGTCAGGGATTCTTTGGTTGCTATTTCTGCATTACAGATAACCCTTTGGGGCCCTTCCAACTCTATGATCCTGTGAAGCCACAGAGAAAGGGAAGGAAAATGGAGGCAAAGATAAATGTAGGGGAGGACATATACAATTATTTCTGTGGATTCAGGGCAGTCCAACAAAGCACTCCTTCACACAGAGCATAATTAGTTGATGGAATTCAGGATCCAAGTATTGGTGGTGGCAAATAGCTTGGATGGTCTGCTGGAGCAAATAAGGCACTGCTCTGCCAACCTGTCTGCTGCTTTCAACCAGCCCCCCAACCTTGCTGCTTGAGTTCTTACTTGCAGTCAGTCTTATGAAAACTCTTGGGACCGGATGTAGATCCTTCTAAATACTGATCTATTTCTTCTTTCTGCTTGCAGAAATTAGCACTGAAACCAAAAGGGTGACGAAAGGTTGCCCGTTGTGTAATAATTTCCAAATGGCAAGCTGTCATTACATAAAATAACCACTTCCCCCAAGAAACAGCAGATGTTTCCTTGCTTTGTTGCATAGTCTCCATACTCTCTTGTTCATTTTACTTATTGTTATATACTTTTCTTTCATTGAAATCTTTTTTTACTCTGAGTCTTGGAGTGTGGGGGAGGTCGGTGGAATGAGATGAAGGATTCTAACTCCGATGGCCCCTGAAAATCTCCAGTGCAACTTCTTGGGCTGGAAAAACTTCAGCCAGTCCACATTGTTAAAAGCTGTTGAGAAAGGGCTGGGAAGCCCAGAGTTCAAGTCCTTAGTCAACCATGAAGCTCCCTTAGACTAGTCACTCTCAGTGCAATCCTTGCAGGTTGCCTATGAAGATAATGTAGCAGAGAAATAGCTTGGAGAAAGAGTGGAAATATAGTGTTGGCGTTCGAGAGACAAGTGAGTGCACCACTGAGGGCGAAGTCAAACTGTGGCGTTAGCAGCACTGAAGTGACCTCTCTGGAGCGCAAGTCTGAGCAGTGTGTGTGGAGGTCCTGGGCTGCCCAGGGAAATATATATGTAATTAATAAACAGTAATAAATTATGAAACAGGACGCAACCAACCAACCAACCATATCATTTAGGTTTATAAAATGCTTCAAAGTTACATACACACCCCCTTCATAAATCACAATCCACTTTCCTCTTTGGGTCACTTTCCCCCAGCCTTTCTTTGTTAACAGCATCATTGTGTCATATATGCTAAAACTTGCAAGTGTCCCTGCTGAACCACTACGAGGGGTAGTGAGGCAACATTTATTCTAGCGCTGTTTTGATGGAACAGAGGGGAAATGTGCACCAAGTATGGTAGCGACACCAGTTTCAGAAAAGTAGTCAGAGCTCTTTTTCAGCACGAAGCACATCATTTGAAACCAATGCCAAATACCGGTACATACCGGTAGGGTGAAAGCCATAAGATCAGGCCAAAGGCCATGTAGTCCTGCATTCTGTTCTCACAGTGGCCAACCAGATGCTTATGCGAAGCCCAGAGACAGGACCCGAGTGCAACAGCTCTCTCCCTGCTTGAGACTCCCTGCTACTGGCGTTCAGAGCATTCTGCCCCCAACAATAGAAAAAAGAACATACCTATCAAAGTTAGTAGTCACTGATAGCCTTGTCCTCCATAAATTTGTCGAATCCCCTTTTAAAGTCACCCCTCAGCCATTGCTATTTCTTGAGAAAGAAAATTCAAGAGTTTACGTGTTGTGTGAAGAAGTAATTTCTCTCTCCTGAATCTGCCAACATTCAGCTTCACTGAATGTCTCCTGAGATATTATACTGTGCAAGGCTGAATGAAATGAATGGGAGCTGTTCAGTAGCACACTGTGATCTCACATGGCTAGCACACACTTCAGTGGGGCCTGTGGAGGAGAATTTTCTTGGGGATTGTGCCTAAAAAGCGTTAGGTACAGTACGCTGAGGAGTTGCTTTAACACAATAGAATATGACAAAGAAAGCTTGATCTCAGCACATCAAGAAAAGACTAGAAGATAATTTTAGAACAGAAAATGCCCTATTAAATGCTCCAGCAATCATTTGCTTAATTCATCTGAAAGACACAGAGTACTGTATAGATAAGGCAGGCACCTTTTATTTTTATAGTTAAAACAAACGGTACCTGTTTTAAAACCAATACCAGCATAATTTCTAGTGCAATCTTGCCATAAGATATATTGATGGGCGTTTGTTTGCTCAGCATAACTTATGTTCAGTTGCATTTTTTAAAATCCAGAAATACAATTGCGAATAAAACCATCTAGTCTCAGTAACAGCAACAGAAGTTTACTATAAGAAAAGAGTAAAAGGTAGGTTGTACCTTTGTCTTTATTTTCTGGCCAAACTCTTTACTAGTAGTTGTTTCAGAAAACCGCATTCATCTATATTCTATAGTGTTTTCACCACCTGTAAAATATTCTCTCTTCATTATTATCTTCTACTGCTTCAGGAAAAAGATGAAAATAGTTTGCACCCAGAAAAAGAGCAAATTTTGAATCCAGAGCTGTGAGAGAACTTCACGTAGTATTTTAGTTCTGTTGCTGTAGATATGTGCGTTCATTTAAAGAGTACAGAGATATCTTTGTTCACGCTATAACAATATGGAATATAAACATGGTATTTGGTTAAATATGCAACTTTATTAACCAAAAAAACAGCTAGACCTTTGGTGCTTTACATATTATAATGTTAAAGTAATTCAAAGCAAAACCATTGCAATGATAAAAAAAATTCTAAACATAAACTGCAACTGAAACCAGCTTGTTGCAGTGCTGAAAAAAGGCAAAAATGCTTAATGCAACAGTATAGCTTCAAGTTCTACTAGGTATACAGTATAAATAACTGCAAAACAATGTAACTTTTTATGAAAAAATAGAATCCTATATACTAAACATATTTGCAAAGGTACCTAATATTTGCTTGAGTGGTTCTACAAGTCATTAGGATTACCCACTTGACTGAAGCGGAGAATTTTCTAATTTAGGTAGATCTAGGAAGCATGAAGCATACTGTTGATTCCCTGCATGTTTACTCAGAAGTAAGTTCCACTCTCTTCAATGCAATTTTCTCTCAAGTAAGCATAGGATTGCAGAATTATTTTAACTAATAACATAAATAGCAAGGATTTACGGTCTAACGCTATAACCACTACTAGGAAGTAAGGACTGTAGCCAGTTAATTATTCTGTAAGTAACATACCTACAGCCTAAGTAAGTGCACCTTAAGACATAGACAAGTCCCCACTTCAAATTATTCTATTTCCAAGTGCTACATATGGAACATTACTTTTATATAGTTTGAAATAAGCAAGCACAACTCTGTTCAAGAATCTGAAGAGCAAAAGGCTGGTCCTGCCTGGGAGATATGCAATAAAATGGTATCACGAGAGCATCGCTAAACTTTGAATATCCTAATCTAAAGTATTTGCACATGTATTATCTGCCTGTAAAGGTTACATTATTTTAATGCTTTGGGTTTGTGATTTTGTGCTGATGCACCAAATATTTGTTAGTGCACCAATAACTGAACCGAATGTTTCAGAATGTTTTAATGCAATTTCCCTACTTTGATTAATGTGCCTTAAGAATTGTGCCACAGTGTAAGCTTAAGCACAGCCTTACAGCATGAAAAATACATTCTTTTGCTGAACATTCATACCCTGTATGAGAAAAGTAGGTACTTTGGCCTTTATAAATTTTGTGCCTAAAACATGAAAATATTCTTTTACAACTTGTTGGTTTTTTCTGCTTCCTCCCCCCTCGCTACTTAATTTATTATGCATTATAAATCACAAACACTAATAGTCTAAGCAGCAGTGGATTTCAAACTTACAGCTTTCAGGGAACTTTTTTCACCTGCTGTGGGACCTATTCATGCTGGAATTATGTTCTGGGTTGCGCGCATGAGACTCTATGTGGTAGCTGTTGCACTGCATCAAATGAGTGTGTGCATTGCAGCAAACAACACACTCTCACAACTCTAGTTTTCAGGGGGCAGAGAGCGGCCATTATACTGAAGCAGCACAGATGGGAGTGCAAAGATTCCTTGGAACACAGGTTTAAAACCACTATTCTAAGGCATCAACTTCCATAACTCAGGACCAATTATATATATGTGTAACAAATAATATTCTCTTCCCCCTTACTGATTACATTTATCTTAAGCTGCTGTGTATGAAATGCCAGTGGTAATGTGGGGGCAAACATGCATTTTCTTATTTTTACGTAACTTTTCCATCACTTCTTGCAGGTTGCAGGGTGGGGAGCAGAGAGAACCACAGTCCTAGAATGCTCAAAACATTGTCCTATTTCTTTTACAGCTGGTCTCTAGCAAGCTGCCAGCTGGCTAAGCCGAACGATTACACTTTACTTTATATATATATATATTGTGCAGAGACTTTTTTTAAAAAAGCACATTTCCTGCTCTCTCTTCAGTGCATAAATATAGTTTTATTTAATAATTCTTACAATGTACTATAAGTAATTTGATAGTTTTGTTCTTAAAGGCTTTGGCATAACTTAGTGCGATTTGTCCAGTTTGCTACAGAATAATGGCTACAGCAAAGACATTGACGATGCAGTTCATAGTTCGGTTTTCCCATCGGACTGTGCAGGTACCTATAGTGGATTTAAGAGGAGAAAGTGGTCAAGTTCTATAGTCATTCTTAAGAGGACAACCGAATAACCCGAACTCATTTACAAAAGATAATCCCCACTAGAGGCTGCCAAACATTGCTTTTGGTGACGGATCTGGGCCACAACCCTAAACATGCTTACAAAGAAGCAGATCTCTGTGAACTCTGCAGAACATACTTCTGGCTAATCATTTTCATGCTCTTGGTCCCAACGCTTGCACAATAATGCACATCAGGAGTCAGAAACTCAGAAAAATCCTTCATAGATGGTCACCGGGGTTAAATAGTATTAAAGCACACTACAGCATGGATTCAGTTTGTCAACAGGACTTTGATGGTGGGCATGTGATCTAATCCAAGTTGCCATTCCTGTAGTTGACTAAGAACCTACAGCACTTTGAAAATCAAAACTTTTGCCAATGTTAAGGAACAGGGCTGCTCTTATAAGGCCACAGGCAGCCCCCTGATTCTCTCCAGCTACTTCTTCTGCAAAAAAAAAAAAGCCCTCGGGTGATCAACTCAGGCACCATGACGTGTTTTCCCTTTGTGCTGGTGGCTACTGCTACCCCAGGCATAAAGCTATGGCCAGCTCAGTTCACTAAAACCGTATGCTTCATTTAAAGGTAGATAGCCGTGTTGGTCTGTCATAGTCAAAACAAAATAAAATAAAAAAATTCCTTCCAGTAGCACCTTAGAGACCAACTAAGTTTGTTCTTGGTATGAGCTTTCGTGTGCATGCACACTTCTTCAGATACCAGATTCAGATTCTTCTTCGTATCTGAAGAAGTGTGCATGCACACGAAAGCTCATACCAAGAACAAACTTAGTTGGTCTCTAAGGTGCTACTGGAAGGAATTTTCGTATGCTTCATTGTTAGGGTTATTTTTACATTTTGTTGCATTTTTTGCGAAGCTGCCTTGAATGTGATTTTTCTTAGAAAGGAAGGACAACGCCAGTGCTGGTGCACATTTCAGCATTTTCCTGCCGGTACTCAGCATAGTAGAAAATGAATATAAGTCTCACAGTAATATTTTTAATCATGTAACTTACTGAGCACAAAACACGAAGAATATAAAGTTACAACAATATGTACATTCTTTCTTCGTGACAGCTTCGAGTCGTATCGGTCACTGAAGTACTGACATATATGATTACTTGGTGATTATTATTTTTTAAACCTTGTTAAGCTTAGTTCTTCTCTTTCAATTGTAAAACTACCAGTATGAATTTGGAACAGTCATGCTGAGGAGTGAAGTCTGCCAGAGCTGTTCAGCGCTTTGAACGATGTCTGCCCTCATGAACTAGCACCACCTATCCAGGAGAATTGTCTCTTATCTTTCATGATGCCTTGCAGTAAGACGGATTTGATCCAGAGAGTGAATGAAGTTCAAATACTACTCAAACTTAGGCACCAATAACGATTCCATGTCAGATTTAAACTCATCTAAAGAAACAGTCCTTGGCCTTCTGCCAAAGCATTTTTTTCCCATGCAACCGAAAGTGATTGGTCTGCCCTTTTCATTTTGGCCTGGCCTTATCAGCAGGTTTATATCTCTTTCTCATTTGGGGACCTGGGTAAAGAAAGTGGGTAACATATAGTTTGGGTGAAATGATCCTAATTTCAGGCAACACCTATTATATACCTATTATATCCTGGTGGCTATATGTGGCCTACCAATTCAAACTGCCTTTCAACTGCAGCATAATGTTTCACAACAATAAGTGAAAAGTCATTTTTTTCCAAGAAGTTGTTTGCTTCAATTCTGCAGGCAGGCACTTACCATCAGTTGTGGTATCCCAAAAACATGAGCTTGCTGTATGCAGACCGGCTCCACACTTCTGCATCACTGCACAGGTTACTGAAGACAGAACAAAATCCCATGTTTATCAATAAAGTAGATTAATCAATCAGACTTCACTAGTCCTTTATACAACTGAAAGGACTAAGTGGTGGTTAGAGTATGAGTTAAAACCTCCTGCCTTTTCCTAAAAACAAGTTCTGTTGAATTATAATATTTAAGTTGCCACTATGCTGGAAAATTGTGATCCTTATGAAAGCAACGAGATATATTCCTCCTCAAAATGGTGGACTACTTCCTGAACAGCCCTGATATTCTAGGCATATGAAGTCTGTTGAAAATGCCTGGCAGATAATTCTGATGTAGATAATCAACACCAGATGACCAATAAATGCTATGGGAATTTGAAAATGGAACCCACCCCCTTGGCAACCAGCCGCATCCCATATTATTATAGTAAAATGCATAATAAATTGGAGCAAATGCCTTCAATGCTCTCAAGAAGGTGGATGGGGTGCAGCACATAGAACCTTATATACCTCATTCTATTAACAAAAGTATATGGGACGCGGGTGGCGCTGTTGTCTAAACCACTGAGCCTAGGGTTTGCCGATCGGAAGGTCGGTGGTTCGAATCCCCGCGACGGGGTGAGCTCCCATTGTTTGGTCCCTGCTCCAGCCAACCTAGCAGTTCAACTTAACTGTCATGGGTCCTTTACTTTACCTTTACTAACAAAAGTAGGCCTGAAATCATTTTCTCCCCATTAATTGTAAAATTAATATTAACTGCATATATGCACAGAATCTTACCAATGTACTTGTATGTTTTCCCCAGTTTTACCAGTTGTGTTAAAGATTGCTCTACTATAGCTGCAGTCCACTGATTGACATTGTCGTGATTGTAATCTGCCTTGCCCAGAACACCTTCTATGCACTAAAAAGGAATAAAATGCTTTTTAAAAATCTGATTAAATACAAGTATTAAAAATAGATAGTAGTATAAACATATATACTTTTAAGCCAGCCCCACTTTGTTATGTAAAGGAACTCAAATGTCAGAAAGAGATTCTCATTTGCCTCTTTCCCTAGGCTAGAGCTCCTAAATGGAGGCACATAAATCAGTAACTGAACTGTTTATACCATTCCCATCTCAGTGGTAAGAGTCATGTAACAAACATGCAGAATCCAGAATGCAGAAGAGCGTTTTAATAATCTGAATTTCTTTCCCAACAGGACTAAAATATCCCACTGAGCTGGATATATTATTGTAAATGCTACAATTCTGAGTTGCTGCAGCACTGAAATTCAGACAGGGTGGTCCTGTTGCCTCAGTATACTGAGCAGCTTCTCTGCCAGGGCTAACCGTGGGCCACAATCAAACAACAACAGAGTCAACATAACAACATCAGCTATATAAATAAATCCAATTGACTTCAAGGACAGTTAAGCAGCTCACCTGCACAGGACTGCCATCTCAGTCACCATTACAAATTGTATTCTATAGGTTTTTTTTTAAAAGCAGAATTCCACAGAACGCACACAGAACACTCAGCGCTACTTAACATTACAGTGGAGTGTTATAAAAGGCAGTATCCAAAATTGCATTTTCATGAATCAAAAGGGTTCCTTCCATTCATGGAATGATTTCAGTACAACAGAGGCTTCCCTCTAGCACAAGTAGGGGAAGTGATTTCCCCCTTATACCCTTGCAGGCCCTACTGCCACCTCCCAGTGTCTCACAATGTCCACACTCCCTGGAACAGATTGTTGAAGTCAGAGGACTGCAGAGCGAGGAAAGAATTAGTAAAAATCACCTTCCTCTTCTGTCAGCAAGAGAGTATGATCAAAGCCATTGGTCTTGCTATTAGAATGTACAAAATTTTAAACATCCAATATTGAAAATTTAGTATAAAGAGTTTGGATCTTGATAGTGCAGTCCTATGCATGTCTATTCAGAAAAATGCCCCATTGAATTCAATTAGCTATATTCCCAATAGACGTCCATATGGCTGCAACTCAAGAGTGCAATATTAAACACAGCAAGGGAGTATGCCCCACTAAATATAGCGGGACTTAGTTTTGAATAGGCAAGACAGGATGTCTGGTGCAAGTCTTTCAGGGATACCCATGATTCCTGGAAACAGAAAACTGCAAAAATGCATTTTGTCACCAAAAATACATAAATATTGTACTGTATACTAAAATGTGTAACTTACATCTTTAATAACACTGTGCGCTTCTTCAGCATTGAAGGTCATCTGTAATAATATAAGAGGTTTATTTAAATTATTATTTTTATCACCCTTCGTAAAATTTAATTCTAGAACTGCTTACACATTTTAGAATACAAAATATAAAACAATAAAATTGCAGCTGCCACACAGGTTTTGGAAGAAATAATGAACCAAGACAGAATTTATTTATTCAAAAAGCCCACAAAACTCTCCAAAACAAGGTCCATATATTCATAATCTTCATTTATTCTGGCGATATCACCAGCTCATGAATTTGATGCACACGGCAGCTGCATAAATGCCAAGTTCTTATATCTTACTGAAAACTAAGTGTGTTATTAAAAATCACAATCACCCAAGTCCCAAATGGATTTTACAATCACACTATTTCTGGCTGTGTCCTGAAATTCATGCATCAGCATCTAAGGTCTATGTCAAAGATAATGTACCATATTATCCTAGTGAGCAGTATCCTCTATTACACAAGACTTACACAGGATAAAACAAATGACAGCAAAAGGGTCTGCAGGAGAGGAGAGGTGGGAAAAGAACAGAGGGATTGTATGTCTGAATGCTGCCACATTAAAAAGATTCCCTGGATGCACACACACAAAAACCCATCATACCAGGGAGAGCGCTACACCAAACCCTTTCTCTTTTACAACATCCTTTTCTACCTGAATGAGGTTTTGTCTTCTTCCTTTTTCAATTGTGTGCAGAGGGCAATCAAACATGGGATTCTTGTCTGGAGTGCTCCTCTTCCCACCCCCTCCTCCATCCTCCCTTGGCCTTAACCTTGGAATCCACTGCACCTCCAAATTGGGCTTCAAAGCAATGGCGGGCTCTTTTCACTACCCTATTTTGTTGTTATTATCACCACCACCACCACCACCACTGTCTGCTATTATTCTGCAGTGGCCTCGATGAGCGGCAGGGGCGCGCGCGCGCAACCCTCCTCGTCCACGTGAGGACTGGCGTCGCAATGACAGCATTCTTGGGCGGACCAAGCCTCCCCCGCCTACGATCCCACAAGCGGCGCTTGCGATATATATATATGCCAAGCGCGCGAGATACTTTCCTGCGACGAGGCAAAACCAGGTCATTGCTGCCCGCCGGGGCGACAGGGAGCTTGGGCTGGGGCGAGGAGGGGGAAGTCCGTACTACCTCGTCGTTATGGGGGTGAAACTCTTCCATGGCCCCAGGAGCTGCCGCGGCGGCGCGTCCCTATTCCCGGCAGTGGCGGAGGCGGACCCGGTCCTCGCCCTGCTCCGCAGCTCCACCTTCCCTAAGCCGGAGGTGCCGGGTGCGCAAAGAATGGCGCCACCTCCTCCTCCTCCGCCAGCTCCCTCTGCCGTCTGAATGGAGCACTGGAGGCTCCCTCGAAGATGCCGCGCCTGTCGCTGGAGCGGTGCTGCCGGCACAAGCAAGCTGTTTTCCCAGCGTCCGCACGACGTCGTCGGCATCGAAGCAGCAGCCCGCAGTTTCCCCCTCTTTACCATGGAAAATCCGATTATTTAAGGTGCCAGCCACCCGTTTGCGACATTCCGCCCCGCCCCCCCCCCGAAACAACACTCTTGATTCTTAGCAGGGTCAAGGCTCATTCTTGAAATCTGTCTTGGATACCACCAGGGTTGAGTGCTGGAGTATTTGTAAAGAAAAACGTCTCCTGCCACTTGCAGGGTGCCTTTCAGACTCACCGCGGCTTTTAAGAGCATACATGTGCACGTACATACACAGACTAAGGATAAAACGTTTTGGGGCAAAGGGCATAGCTTTTAGGTGGACTAAGTTCGGCCTCAACACTTTTTAGCAGGGGTGTCATAGTTGCCATATATTGCCTGTGATGTTGCTGTTAGCTGCTTTGAACCTGGTTTACCATGGGAAAGTGACAACGAAAAAAAGAGATGGAGATGGAGATTTGGTCCATAACTGAGGTCTATCCCACCCATATGGCCCTCTGCACACAATTGAAAAAGGAGAAGACAAAACCTCATTCAGGAGGGCTTGCAGGAGGCAAGGGTTGTTCTGTGACCTCCCAGTATTTTCCCTTGCATATTTCTGAACAGGGTAGAAGTAAGGTGTTTCCATTTAAAGATATGGGTTCTTGAATATATGATGGGAAGGAATTACTGCATGCTTCCCTGCAAAACTATTCTTAGTGTTTTGTATTAACTCACCTAGGGCCAAAATTTCTCCCAAGATGCCCCAATTATGAGAGTCAAAGATCCTTTTTATTTCATTTATTAATTACTTCCATGAAAGTGATTAAACATAAAACATAAAAATAGGGAAAATGACAACAACAAATACAAAAACAATTTCAAATCCAATACAGATACTGTAAAGATTGGAATAAGTCTGCATTGCCTTCCAGTGGGCAGAACCAACTTTAATTACTCTTTCTTTCTTTCTTTCTTTCTTTCTTTCTTTCTTTCTTTCTTTCTTTGCTAAAGTGGGTTGAAACAACAAGTACTGAACCATGAACAGGGCTGGAATCCACAGGATTGAGACATGTGTAAAGTCAATTAAAATGACTTCTTCTGTTGATAAGAAAATGGCTGTAAGAATCTCTCCTTGGTGACCAGATATTGATTGCAAAGGACCAATGATCTTTCGTAAAAACCACGGCCAATTCTTTATCATTAGTGTTCTGTTTACAGTGGTGGAAAAAATCAGCTCCAGAGGTGTAGTAGTAAAAATAGCCATGACATCTGACTTTGCCTACATATTTCTGTGCTTGGTGCTCCCCATCACACAGAAAAAGCAAAGCCCTTAATTGCAAATGCTAAGCTACCCTTAGCATTTGCGGGTGGCACTGTGGTCTAAACCACTGAGCCTAGGGCTTGCCGATCGGAAGGTCGCCAGTTTGAATCCCCGCGACGGGGTGAACTCCCGTTACTCAGTCCCAGCTCCTGCCCACCTAGCAGTTCGAAAGCACATCAGAGTGCAAGTAGATAAATAGGTACCGCTCCAGTGGGAAGGTAAATGGCGTTTCCGTGCGCTGCTCTGGTTCGCCAGTAGCGGCTTAGTCATGCTGGCCACATGACCTGGAAGCCGCACGCCGGCTCCCTCGGCCAGTAAAGCAAGATGAGTGCCGCAACCCCAGAGTCGTCCGTGACTGGACATAACGGTCAGGGGTACCTTTACCTTTACAGCTACCCTAAGACAACAAAAGACTTCCCATCATCTAATAATTGTTCAACACAGATGCAATACAGAGGTTGTATTTTTAATAGTATTCTGAAGCAACAGTATTCACACCAGAAAAAACTCTAAGGCAATTAAGCAGCCTAGCAACATCCTTCAACATCAAAAATTGTCAAAGGGGCTTGGCAAACCTTAATAGTGTTTTAAACAAAGCCATATTTTCTTAGTTACCAATTTTCTGTTGGTGTAAGGAAAAAAACAAACAAATATAAAATGAGAATTCCTGGATGCCAAGATCCAAGTTTGGGGGCAAATACTCTTTGGTGAGAGAACCCCAGCAGATATTTTAGATCACAAAATACGCAGCATGGAAATAAAGCATAGAAATATAGGCTGTTATACTTAAAATATGTGCCCTTTAAAGTGAGTTCCAAAGTTCCCCTCTTCCCCTAGCATAGAAAAGACCACATGTTTGGTAAGTAAAAAATCATTTACTTACAATTTATCCAAAGGTCAGATTCATGTGCTTTTTCCATACAGCATTTAGAAAAAGTTTCAGAGACAGTAAAACCTGGCTTAGTCACAGTGGTGAAAGTTCCTAAATTATTGGTATAGGTCACTCAAGAATGGTTGACAAAAGGCATGCGGTTGAGCTGGAGTAACCAACTCAAACCTATTTATATGCTAAGCTTCTCATGTACCAGTAGATTGGGAGAGAACAATAGGCCTGATTACCTAGTTCAGGCTTCCTCAACCTCGGCCCTCCAGATGTTTTCAGCCTACAACTCCCATGATCCTTAGCTAGCAGGACCAGTGGTCAGGGATTGTAGTCTCAAAACATCTGGAGGGCCGAGGTTGAGGAAGCCTGACCGAGTTCTTCCCAAGGTGAGGGGAAGTGGACACAGCTAAGCCTGGCAAGACAACTTACTCTATGGTATTAACTCCTTCATGCATTAATTAGACTTAAGCATGTTGGTTGGATGAGATATCTCACATTTTCTCAAGTCTTAATTATCACCTCTGTTGCGATCAGATATAGAGCCACTTGTTTGCAAGAAAAGACCACATGGCAAAGTATGCAGGCTATGAAGAAACAGGGCAACAATCGATAACAATTGTATTTAGGGACACAACAGTTTCTAAGAACGTAAGAGAACTGCTAGATCAGACCAAAGGCTCATCTAGTTCAACATCAAGGTCAACCAGAGGTCCGTGTTAATGGAATCCCCCCAACAGAACATGAACACTTTCTCTAGGGTTCCCTAGCAAGTGGTATTAAGAGGCATACAGTCTCCAATAACTAGTAGCCACTGAGGGGTAATACCTCTGGTGGGGAACATGTTGTGCCCCTTCTGGGGTAGTTTGCCCAGCTTTGGTCCCAACCCTGCACTCAGTTCTCACCTGTGGCTCCTACAAGCTGTCAGCATTTGACAGCAGCCATACCCTGGGAAACGGCTTTGACTGGCCACCAAAACCAGGTAACCAATGGATCTCAAACCCTCAGTGAGTCGGGGAATTTTCCTGCATGCGAAGACAGGCTCTGCCGGATTGAGCAGATGAGACCAATAGTGGGTCCAAGGGTTAAGCAGCTTTCTGCACATGTAGAGGGAAGTGAGGGGCTCATCAATCTGGGAGGGTGGTCCTTCAAGGAGAAGGAAAGCACTGATCCTAAACTCCCACTACCTTGCAGGACATCTTTGGGATAAGAAAAGGCTAAGAAGTAAAGTAAACCCTATACAAATCTGGAGGGGAGTTCCTAAGAAGGTTGGATAGCGACTTGTATGGCTCCTTCTAGCAACTCCTGGTACCAAACCTATTGCTCTGCTTTCTCTTGCACCACATCAGCGAGGCTGGTATGTGTGTGTGTGTGTGTGTGTGTGTGTGTGTGTGTGTGTGTGTGTCTTGTCGTCTGGTGGACAGCCCAGAAGCTCCATACAGACTGCCCAGGCTTGCATCCCGGGTGCTGCTAAGGCAGCAGTTTGACTTCACCCCCAGAGGAGCACTCCATTGACTCTTGAGACAGATGGATAAGAACAACTGAGAGCCTTCTTCTCCATGAATTCACCTAAATCCCTATTAACCATTATTTATTTCATTTACTAATTAAATTTCTACACCTCCGAGAATCACAGGGCGGTTTACATATAAAAAGCACAAAACTTGAAGTTTTGCCCGTCACTCTGCGTGTGTAACGCAGGTGCCAAACTTTGCCCTTCTCCTTTACAGCCAGCACTTAAGCCATCGAAACCACCACTTCCACCCTTGTTCTTTCCTACTGAGACTTCTTAGCCAAGCCTCCCAAAATCCTTCCGCGCCCGGCGCCCCTCCGAGGTCTTGCAAGCGCGCAAGGGGTCTTCTCCCCGCACTGCCTACTGCCGCGGCGCTTCCCGAGCCGCGCCAGCAGAGGGCGCCTGAGGGGCGGCAGTCGGCGTCCGCGGGCAGCTGTGCGCCAGCCCGGGCAGGGGTCTAGCTTCTCTGCACTGAGCCTCGGCGGCGGCAGCGGCAGCAGCAGCAGCAGCAGAGAGCCGCCCGCTGCGCTCGAGCTGAGAGGCGTCCCCAGGGCCCGGCTGCGCTCGCCGGGGGCGGGAGGCTGGCGGCGGGGATGCTCCTTCTCGTGCAGGAGCTCAACACCAGCAGCGGCCGGGCGGGAAGCCTCAGCAGTCGAGCTTGGGACCCGCGCACAGGCGGCGGCGAAGAGGGAGAAGCGAGGACTTGACCCGGAGGGTAAGCTCGCCTCCTGAGCGTCGGTTTCCCGCCAAGGAGCTGCCGCGGCCGGTGTCAGGCTGGCCCCTTTAGCAGCCTCGACGGGGGGAGGGGGGGAGCCGTGCGCGGGCAGGGGCGCCCGCGGGGGAGGCAGCTGCGCCACCCCCCTTCGGTTTCTCCTTTCCCCGGGGTCGAGTGAGGGGGGGGGCAGACCTGGCCTCTCCCCCCCCCCTTCCGCGCTTCCATGGTAGAGTCCGCGTGCTTCGAAGGCGAGCGGGGAAAAGGCTGCCTGCGCCAATCCCGCGCGGGGCGAAGAGGCGGGAGGAGCCGAGAAGAAGTCGCTTGACTTCGCTCCCCGGCTCCGAAAAAAGCGGAGTTTGACTTCAGGCGGTTGCAGTTCGCGTTTTGAGACGGTAGGGAGAGAGAGATGCTCTTAGGGAGGGAGGAGGGAAGGATCCTGGCAAGCGCTGGGATTTTGAGGGTGGTTTTCTTTCTTTCTTTGTTTAGAAACGAGCGAAGGACGGGTCCCGAAGAAAGACGCTCGTGTTGTTTCCCAGAAATAATTTCGCCTCAGGTTAGTGTTCCCGGGAGTTCGTGCCGGGCTCACCTGCTCGAGACTTGTGTAGCTGCACGTCTGCAGCCAGTCTTATCTGCCGGGCACTTTCGCTCCGGGATGTGCTGGGTGGATGGAAGCGCCGTGGGAGACAGAGCCTTGCAGGTGCAATCGATTCCTGTTTTTTTTCTTCCCTCCAGGTGTGGCTGGGGGTTGGGGAAGCCTCCTGCCTGAAACTCTGAAGAGCTGGTGCTAGTTAGAGTAGGATAATACTGAATAAGGCAGCTTTCCTATATTGGTGTGTGTGTGTGTGTGTGTGTGTGTGTGTGTGTGTGTGTGTGTGTGTGTGTGGAGCAGGTGATCCTTCCCTTTTGTATAATTGAGCTGTTTTCTTTAAAAAAATAAGCATTTATTAAAAATATTTTATACTAGCCTTAATGCAAAATATTGAAATATGATTTTTTTAAAAAAATACATTAAAGCAAAATATGATATAATGTATGGTATGCAGAGAAATATGTATGGCCACTGGGTTGCATTTGTTAAATTGTCTACTGAATATCCTAGACAAAACTCAACAGGCAAGTTATATACCAGTTTTCAGGTTGATGGAATGGCTCTTTGTATAGATGACCTTTAAGGAGTCTACAAATAAGGTTTGGACTTGGTAGCCAAGGGTTAGTTTCCACTAAGCCAGCTGCGATGTCCACTCCGCACCATGGCAGTGCAAGAACGTTAGTTGAATTTACCAATGTAAGTATTGTCTGATGAAGAGGAGTCATAGAACTCAGGATTTATGTAGGCTCAGTTTTTTATATAAAAAAACCCTTTTTATCTGAGATTCATTCTACAAGTTTTAAAAGGGTTTCCATATTTTTATGACTGCCCCACCAACTCAGGATATTAAACATTGCTGTTTTGTGATACAACCACAAAATGTGGGAGAAGTTCGAAATTTAGCCAGTAAGGTTTTTGGTTCAAGAAAATATATTACAAAAATTAAGAGAATGACAAGTTTTTCAAGGTGCCACAGGATAACTCTCAGAAAAAACTGGCTATTCTCCCTTAATTTGTATAATAACTGTTTATAGGCCAGGAGCCAAAACCGTATTTCAGGTGTACCTAGGGTTCTTGATATGTCTTGTAGAATTTTAGCTTTCACTGTTATTCCCCACCCCCATATCATATCCAAATTTGTGGAACTCCCCTCTGGTTCAAAAGAGATTTGCTGCATAGCACCGGTGTGTGTGGAAGGGAGGGATCATGTCCAAACCTTTCTTGGCTCATAGACCTATTCACGTGGTGGTTCTTAGATCTATGATAGAACTATTCACTTCAGCTGTTCCTGTGGCAGATCCATTAGTAAAGCACCATGTAATTTCACTTGCAGATCAAGGCAGTGATTTGAACAGGGATTTGGGAGGAACAATTAGACTGAGTACACATTACTGCCCACTTGTCCACTCTCATGTGCTCCCACCGCTGGTGTATGAAGCTGAGTACACATGATTTTAGGCACAATCCATCTGTATCCCTTAGCTTTTTGAGAAAGGCTCTTTTGATGTGCTTCCCCTCAAACCAGTGGAAGCTGTAGTTAAACTGATGTGTGTACATTTCAGGCTGACATTGTCAAATAAACTGGTGTTCAGTGTGGAGAAACAAATTGGACATGGTATGAAGATACCCCTGTCTCCTCTCTGGTGTATACAGCAGTGTTTAAAAAGCAACTTGAAACCCGGTGGGGGAACTCACTGAGTTTCAAGTCATACTTAGTTGAAAGGAAATTACAGTAACAGTCAAATTCTGTGCATGCTGACTAGGAAGTGTCCCTCTGTAATCAGTGGGGCTTAATGCTATGTCAGTGTTGCTGCTGTGCTGGACTAAGCCATGGTTTGATTTAGCCTGTCATCTGAACCTGGACTTATAGTCTAACTCTCAGACAAACCACCAGCTGCAAACCATAGGGCAAACCTTGGTTAGCTCACAAGCCCGGGTTCAGACAACACGCTGACTCGTGACTTACCACAGTAGAGCAGCAGAATGACTGCTGGAGGAGCAAAGTGGCTGTGAGCTATCGGAACCTGATTTGTGCTAAGTTATAGTTTGCCTTAGTATGACATGTGAACCTGTGTCAGCAGTAGAAATCAGGGTTTGCTCTCATAGCAATGTTCTGAAAGGCAACACCTTTTATTTCCCTACTGGGGTGAATAACAAGCACTTGTTTACATGGGAGAGATAAAGGACTGCGCTTGGGATTACCATTGAGATGGCTGCTCAGCCTGACTCATGCCTCTAATCTCAGTCATCAAGATTCAAACCTGCTACTTCATCTGCATAGCACATCTTGGTTCTGTTTCTTGAGGCACTTCCAGACTGTCACTGTTCTGAGGGATTCAGTCACATACTGGCAAATTCAGGTTGCACAATTATAGTTGTTTGGGAGGTCTTGAGCAGCAAACATGTCACTCAGAGAGGACTTTTTATGATAAAGTAAGTGAGGTGAACAGGTGGCGCTGTGGTCTAAACCACAGAGCCTAGGGCTTGCCGATCAGAAGGTCAGCGGTTCGAATTCCTGCGACGGGGTGAGCTCCCGTTGCTCGGTCCCAGCTCCTGCCCACCTAGCAGTTCGAAAGCACGTCAAAGTGCAAGTAGATAAATAGGAACCGCTCTGGCGGGAAGGTAAACGGCGTTTCCGTGCGCTGCTCTGGTTTGCCAGAAGCGGCTTAGTCGTGCTGGCCACATGACCTGGAAGCTGTACGCCAGCTCCCTCGGCCAATAATGTGAGATGAGCGCCGCAACCCCAGAGTCGGTCACAACTGGATCTAATGGTCAGGGGTCCCTTTACCTTTAAGTGAGGTGAAAGTGCACTGGAAAGTGAGAGAAATAACACCCGTTTTGACATAACACCATCTAACCTCCTCACAAACGAATCAGAACAAGTTCTCTTTAAACTGCTGTCGTCTAACCTCCCTAACAAATCAAAACGAATAAACAGGTTTTCTGGAAGCGCCCTTGGTCTCACTAAAATGTTATCTATATGTAATATACTTTTAGACAGAGAACATCTCGTCTCCTATTCGTTAGCATTCTTAAACTAATCTCAGACAGATCATTCTTCTGACTGGGATTAGTTTAAGAATGCTAACCCTTCACGCCTGGCTGCTTCCAGTCTACTTTGGATTCAGTATATGTAGCCAAAATGTATCCATTTATAGTACCTGCATAATAAAGAGCATTCTTTACCTTCTCAGTACATTGCTGCAATATGGAAAAAAAATGCAACTTTTGCAATAAATTGTACATCGGGAGTTGGCAGGTGTTTCCTGAAATTGCTCAAGCAAGTTTTTAAACTCATGGTTTTGGAAGAAGGCAAGAAGAAGGTAGATAACTGAAAAGTAGTTTATTTACAAAGCATGTCTTTAAAAATATAGCTGCAGCAATGTCCATTCCTGCTTGAAATGTCTTGAACAGAGGAGTCAGAGAACTGCAGTCCACAGAGTGATGTAAGCAAGAGAGTATGAGTCATGGTGTCTGAAAAGGAAGCCGATAAACCTCCTCATAGGTGGACACTGAACAAATTCAAAGCTTGTATAAGCAAGGCGGAGATCTGATTAAGTTTCACTTGATGACGACAGATCTGACTCTGGTCTTCAGCACACAGTATATCTAGGATGACATTCACAAAGTTTACTAAGGAATTAAACTTGTAGTGCAAAAGAAAGGAAGAGAGCAAAGGAAAAGAGCTGCAACCTAAACCCATATTGGATTTTACAGCAGTTATTGGGGGGGGGGGATGCAGAATGTTACAAATATTTTTCTAGTAGAGTTCAAGTCAGATGCTTTTTGAAAAAGGATGATAATCAAGTAAGGAATTGAGGAGTGTACTGGCTGCTTTCCAGTCTAGATGGATTCTACATTCTGCTGTCCATAAGGGTGAGTGTAGTTACTTGATATGCACTTGAAAACCCTCCCCTTAATTAGGTTGTCCACTCCTCTTCCTCCCTGCAGGTGCCCCAGGTGGTGATTGTGATCTTGATAAACACCACTCACAATGTCATTGGACAGGTGTGGTGTCCATCCCACCACCCATTGTTAGGTAACACAAAATCAATCTGCTATGAGCTCTTGTTTTTGGAATGAAACCAGTTTCTGAGGAAGTGCTTTCAGGGCAAAAAACATACAATAGAAAACAATTAATTCCCGATGATTCTAGGCTAAAATGTTGTGTGTATGTAGCCCAAGGCTGCATGTACATCATACATTTAAAACGCATTTCCCCCAAAGTGGCATTGGAACTGTAGTTTACTACCACTTATAGAGCAACAATCCCTAGCAGCCTTAACAAACTACAGTTTCAAGGTTTCTTTTGAGGGAGGGACAATGGCTTTAAATGTATGTTGTGTACACAGCCTCACAAGGGTGGAGAACAGAAAGGTAAATAGGGAAATGCTCACTTTCAGTTACATTTCTTCCAATGCATATTGCTCCTCCGTAGTCTTTGCTTTTATGAGAATTCTGTGGAAAGAGCTGGGAGAGCTGCAATTTAGGGAGTGATGTCAGCAGAGAGTGTGAGTCATCAGTTTTGATTTAGGAGGAAGGTTACATTCACCAGAACTTAAGAAGCTGCCTTATGGAGAGTCAGGCCACTGGTCCATAGAATCATAGGTTTGCAGAGTAGGAAGGGACCACAAGGCTCATCTAGTCCATCTCCCTGCAATGCAGGAATCGCTTTGTTCAACGTGGGGCTTGAACCCACAACTCTGAGATTGTACACTGGCCAGCAGTGGTTCTTCAGGATTTCAGGAAGCGGGCATTTTCAGCCCTACCTGGAGTTGCTGGGGATTGAACCTGGGACTTTCTGCATGCAGATGCTCTCCTATTGAGCTTCTTATTGTTGGTTTCTGGAGAAATTGAGAGCTGGTGCAAGCAAGGTGACATTGTCACAGTACTGAGTTTCACTTAACGACGATAGACTTGACCTGATTGTGGCTCTTCTAGTAGTTTTCTTTTTCACATTGCAACAGTTTGTAAAGTGAAAATGCAAAGAACAGGTGCAGCCAGCTCTCCCTCTCTCTCTCCCTCTCTCTCTCTCTCTCTCTCTCTCTCTCCCTCCCTCCCTCTCTCTCTCTCTCTCTCTCTCTCTCTGTGTATAAGGGAATGGATGTGTTTAACCTTCTTACCACCTGACATTTCTCTGCTTCAATTCACCTCAAGCTGCTGTGGAACTCTTGCACTCAGTAGTGTGCAACATATAGTTAATATCAGTTACTGAAATCGGTGCTAAGGTGGTTCCTGTCCTTAGGTTTACGATCTAAAAGGGCATGACGCATGAGAAAAATATGAATGGGAAGATGGAGGGAAAAGCAAACTCAGGTAAAGGTACCCCTGACCATTAGGTCCAGTCGTGACCGACTCTGGGGTTGTGGCGCTCATCTCGCATTATTGTTCGATGGAGCCGGCGTACAGCTTCTGGGTCATGTGGCCAGCATGACTAAGCCACTTCTGGCAAACCAGAGCAGCGCAGGTTCTTAAATTACAGTTGTTGTTGTTGTTGTTGTTGTTGTTATTATTATTATTATAAAGTTATATAGTTCTGCCTATACAGATTCTGGATGTCTTGGAGGGCATCAACTTCCCACTGATGTCACTAGCGGTTCTGACTGTCTTGCCCTTGATAGAGAGCAGTTCCTCTCCAGAAGCATTTTTTCACCCCACCCCAATCAGATCTGGCAGGAGAGCTGGCAACAATGTCCAAGCCAGAAGGACAGGGCTGCTCCTGCCACACAGTTCTTTCCTCAGACAGAATTTGTGACCCTGTCCAAAATTACAGCTCTGTAGATCTGCAGTTTTTAACCAATATGGGATTGGCTTTTCAGGATCTGGGACATAATTCTCATGGATGAAATTTATGTGGGAAGTTCAAAGCTTCACAGACAGTATGTCCTCTGAAGTTTATTTCAAGCATTGGTTTCTGCTATTTATTTGGAATAGCATTCTGGTGTTGCTAAGAAACTAATTTACTCATAAATATTCATTTGTGACAAAGTATTCGGACAAATTACCAGACATTTGGTAATTTTTTATTGGAAAATACCCATTTCCTAGGAGAATCCTGAGCATAGTCTCATGGTTAGTGATCAGAGTGGGGCACAGTAACTTTATCTGTTAAATTGCCTTATCTGATAGTGGGCCTTTTCTATACATGGATAGTTTTAACACTGCTAGTTCACTGAATGCCTCTAATATGGGAACTGACCAGAATGGTGACAAATGCAGCAATTATTATTTTTGGGAGGAGGCAGATTAGAATAGATTGGCCATAGCATCTAGTCATGCCCTGAAGTACTATGCTAGAGGGCTGATTTCAGCAAACATTTCATGGTCAGATTATTATACTGTGTGTGAAAAGCGTAGAGGCTCTGTTAGAAAAGGGAGAACTTGTATAGGCCTGCTGGGTATAACATTTTAAAGAATTGGGTTTTGTACATATATCTATTACTAGCCCATGTTCAAAAGGGAATAAACTACCAACAATAGCATGTTTGAGGACTCTGATTTTGATGGGTATTAGAAGACTTACTAAACTACAGATCAGATACCCAGAAACGTCAGCTGGAAGATCATTCTATTTGAAAAGTTGTCCATCTGTCATCCAGATTTTTGTGCAGTTTTACCACTAGCACTTGCAGTGTGACAGAACTCTTCATTCTGACACTATTCAGTAAGCTGGAGACAAGCCTCATTATTCCTCTTTAAAAACAATAAACCTACTAAGACCTGACAATTTGCCAGTGAGGAGCAGGGGTTCCGAAAAAGCATTACTGAGGGAAGAGAGATTGACTTGGCTACAGCTCATTGGCTAGTCTGGAGAACTTAGCCATGAGCTTGGGTTGGGCCAATGTGCTAAGCCAAAACCTGGCCTGGCTTGGCAAAGTATAGCAGCAAAAAGACTGAAGAGCCAAAAATTGGCATGTGAAGTCCAGGTTGTTGTCTCTTGCAAACTCCATACTGAAATTAGTTGCAATATTAGAATCATAGAATCATACTATCATAGAGTTGGAAGAGACCACAAGGGCCATCCAGTCCAACCCCCTGCCAAGCAGGAAACACCATCAAAGCATTCCTGACAGGTGGCTGTCAAGCCTCTGCTTAAAGACTTCCAAAGAAGGAGACTCCACCACACTCCTTGGCAGCAAATTCCACTGTCGAACAGCTCTTATTAGATTCTTGATCCTAAAACTACTGTTCCTTTCTAAGTAAAAAAAGATTCGGAAACGCTTCTTTATATTAGCAAATGGCCACAGGGTCCCTGGCTTATGATAAGCTCCAATCGTCTGAAAATTTGTGATAATTTTTTGGCAGGGTAGGGTAGGTTTGTTGCTCAGCCCTTTCCCACAGTGGGCAAGATAACCATTCTCTGCAGTCCCTGCAGGGACTTAGTTCTGGTGCCAAATGTGTACTTTGTTATATGTGATTTCTTCCTAATTAGAACTCAATATGCCTCTGTAAATATGACCTCTATGTGAGGCAAACAGTGCAGATCTGTTCAGCTTTGCCGCACTTAGATGCAAGTTCCTCTTGGTTGGCGCAGCTGATTTTTGTCATGTTACCTAAACCCGATTTCTGCCATTAGGTATTGAAAAGGAAATTGAACAGATGTGTAGCTTAATTTCTTCTTATTAATAGCCTAATCTCAAAAATTGAAACAATTTATATGAAAAGCTTTTTCTAAAGGCCGTATTGAGCATGTAGACTGTGCTACTGAATAATTTAAATCTTATAAATACTGTGCAAAGACTTGATTCATTAACATTAGCCTGACATGCTTAAAGGGCAATAATTCTAGAAAGATAACTTGTTGCTCTTCCTTGCCTGGTATTAATCACCCAGACATTAATAAGTGGACACGGGAACAGGCAGCAAGTGCACATTCGTTTCATCCCAAGATTTGTTTCTGGCATTTTAAGAGAGCTGCACCACTTCTTTTTAATTCCTCAAAGAAAATGCTGTCAGCTTACCAAGAGCGGGTTGTTAAAAGGGAAGTTCCCGCTTCATAGAGCTGTAGGGAAGAGAAATGAAACTATTTAAATATTCCACAGAGGCCACAGAAGAGCCTTTGGAAACAATTGTTTTCACGGGGAATTGGAACAAGGGAACATATATGTATGGGAATTGTGTAAGCCTGGGATTCTTTTTCTCTAGCCTTTTAAATTACTTTGTTCTGCAGGTGCCTATCAGATGCCATTAATGTTTTTGATAGCCACCTGTGGTGATAAGGATTAACATTTCTGGATTGCCAGAATGTAATGTTTTAAATACTCTCATTTAATATATCGATAGTAGATTTCATGTTGACGATAATGACCTTTTCGAAAAAATTCAAATATTCATTCATAATGTCGGTAGCCGATGAATGGTTGTGAGTGAATGGTGGTGGAACTCTTGTCAAAGTTTTTAACTATTTATTTTTTTATTGGCACAGCAGAAAACATTGATTTGGCGTGTGTGTGTGTGTGTGTATGGTACCTCAGGTTACAGACGCTTCAGGTTACAGACTCCACTAACCCAGAAATAGTACCTTGGGTTAAGAACTTTGCTTCAGGATGAGAACAGCAGCGGGAGACCCCATTAGCTAAAGTGGTACCTCAGGTTAAGAACGGACCTCCAGAACGAATTAAGTTCTTAACCTGAGGTACCACTGTATATATGAAATTTCCTTTATTTCATTGCTCATCAAAAATAAGGTAAAGTGCATGCATGCAGTGGTCTTTTCTATGTGAAGTAAAATATGTTTAAATTTAGAAAACAGTATTGCTTCCATAGCTGTTAAGAGAGGGAAGTCTCATTACAGATTGTATGGTAGGCTGTTGTCTGTTTTCATAATACTAAATTTATATTTTGAGATGTTCTGATTTGGTTTATTGAAGATTTTATGTTTTGTTTAAATTGCGTAGACATGTTTTAAAATAAGAGTTTTGTAATGATAAATAGTTTTTAAAAAAACATTGGTGATGGTTTTTGATGTTGTTGTAAACTGGGCAGGGTACACTGTGGGAAAACAAAATATAAATAAAGTTGCTAACACAGTGATCCCAACTAAATTCATTGGAAGGAGACAGGATCACTCCTAAGTCTACTTGTACTGATGGAGGCTAAAGATACACTACCATAGCGATTCTACAATTCTGTAGCTTCATTGCTGCACCAGTGGGAACTACTGCTGGTAAAACCGTGTCAGTGCAAGGGAAGATCAGAAGCTAGTTGGAATTCTGTGTTCCCTGGTTAGTCCCTCCCTTTAATAGTAGTATATGAAAATGTGTAAGTTAAAACTCTCAAATTTAAGTTAACAGAGATTTTTAAATGAGTGTTTCCCTACCCCGTCCAACCAGCCACAGTAGAGGAAAGGATTCTGCCTAACCAGCTAATCGTGGAGTACATAAGCCTTTTTCAGAGAACATTGACTGCACGTATCCAAGTACATGGCACAGGACTACATAACTCTGCCTCAATGTTTATAGAGCTGGAAGCCCTAAAGTGGATACATTAGTGATGTGTCATTGGGCAAAAAGGGAACACTTTGCACAAATGGCAGATAACTAACAGCCAGAGAGGACAAAAAGAAATGAAGAGAAGATGTATAACACTTGCCTTCTCAGAACCCTAACAGGTTCATTCTCTCATCAGGCGATGAGACACTATGCTTCAAAGCATGATGCCACCAATAACTTCATCTCTCTTGTTGAAGCTTTCTAAGAAAAGAGTGGGGGATATGGGAGGTTTCTTCAGCAACCAGGGACATAATATGTCTTCCACCTCCACCCTTTACATGAGGGAAAGCTGTTTATGTTCACTGTGCTAACAGCTGTTACTCAGTAGGTTGTGAAAATGTCTCCCATACAGAGGACCCTAAGTTTGCCATTTGCAGTAAGTGGTTTAGTGCCAGCAAACCCAAGATTGTGGCAGAGCTTTGTTTTTAAATACACAGATCTGCCACTGTTGTGTTTACTTGCCCTCTGTGTGTTCAGAGTGTAGTGCAGTAAAGTCACAATTTCTGCTGGCTTCCAAACAAGATTCTTGTGCTAAGACACTCATATGAGATTGTGTGTGTGTGTGTGTGTGTGTGTGTAATCATTACTTCTTTCTGTTTCTTTTATCCTCTTGGCTTAAAGATATCAAATAGCAAATGTAGCAGTAGAATTAGACAACTTGATGTCCTGTTGAGCAAATGAAAGGAGGTCAGCAAGAGCTAACAACCTGCTGTAGTCTGCAGTCTAGAAAGAATCTTCTTCTAACCACCATGGAATTTAACACTGCCAGAAGTTTTTTTGTGTGTTTTTTTTAAATGCTGTGAAGCATATTCAAGACTGGCTCTGTGAAAAGAGATTCTCTTAATACAAGGATGGGCCTTGCGTGTCAGGAGACCATATTCCTCTCTTCTTCTGTAGCCTACATCTTGTCCTGGCACTGCCTACAAGTAGACGCTGGTGGTTAACAATGGCCAGCAGGTGTATTTGTGGGCTCTGTTCTTTTGCCAAGTTCTGTCACATTCTAGTAGGTGCGGGAAAGACCACAGTTCAATGGTGCAGCACTTGGTTTTCATGCAGAAGGTCCTAGGTTCATTCAGTAGTGTTCCCGTCAGGTAGCAGGTAAAGGGGATGACATTTGCCTGAGATCGTGGAGAGGAGATGTCAGTCAGTTTCCCCAGCCACTCTGGGCAGCTCTCAATAGAGAACTAGGTAAAGGTAAAGGTACCCCTGACCATTAGGTCCAGTCACAGACGACTCTGGGGTTGCGGCGCTCATCTCGCTCTGTAGGCCGAAGGAGCCGGCGTTTGTCCACAGACAGCTTCCGGGCCATGTGGCCAGCATGACTAAGCCGCTTCTGGCGAACCAGAGCAGCGCACGGAAACGCTGTTTACCTTCCCGCCGGAGCGGTACCTATTTATCTACTTGCACTTTGACGTGCTTTCGAACTGCTAGGTGGGCAGGAGCTGGGACCGAACAACAGGAGCTCCCCCAATCGCAGGGATTCGAACCGCCGACCTTCTGATCGGCAAGCCCTAGGCTCTGTGGTTTAGACCACAGCGCCACCCACGTCCCTTAATAGAGGACTAAAAACAGAATATAACAGTAGGCACTACTGGACCAGATTGACAAAATAATTTGGCTTGGTATAAGGAAGCTCCCTGTGTTCCACTCTAGCATTGCTGAGAAATCAACCCAGAGGATGGAACTGTGTAGATGGACAGGCATGATTCTCAATGACTGGGGTGACCAAGGGCAGGGTTGCTCTTGTTAACGAGGCCACTGATGGGGTTGCTGAGTTAATGGTGCAGTTGTTCTTGTGGATACAGATGATTGCAATATGTCTATCCTTTCTCTAAAACATACGTTGCCCCTTATAATAAGGGGAGAGGAAGGGGTAAGATTTAATGAAATTTAAAACATGACTTGTTCTTATGGGAAAATATGAAATTATTTGTGCACGTGAGTCTTTCACATGCTGGTGTTTTATCCTCCTAAACATTTTTACTTGGACACAAGTCTGATTGATTTGAAACATACTTACCAAAAAGTGCCCTTAGGAAACAAAGTCATATGGCCAAGTTCTTTCAGGTACCGGTAGCAACTTTCACTGCTTGAGCACTACCTGCTTCCCTTCTACCAGGAAAGACTTGGTACTCTAGAGACGCTGTGATATGCAAACAGCCCTGTGTCCTGGGGTCTTCTGCCATTGTTTTGATTCAAGCTGTGTTTGACCTACAAATTGGTATAGTTCACTGCAGAGTTGTACCATCAAAGCAGGTTGCGAAACAATGCTAAATTAAATTGAAGACAAACCTTTTGCTGTCACGTACCATTTGGGGACACACTTTGTATGGATTTGTAAAGAAATACAGAATGACATATGGATAATTCTGGCCAGATAAAACCTATTACTCAAAGCTAAATTGATCAAAACTGTGTAACAAATGTTACTCATTTTCTGCTCCGAAACAAAAACACATCTGTGGTGTTAAATCACCTGTGGAGAAGGGGGAAAAAGGCTTGGGCATAACTCACCTCAATCTTATTGTTTTGCCTGCAGCATTTGTACTGAACTAAAACCTGTCTTTTTTGAGATAAACTATATACCTTGTGCTTCATCACTGTCATTGCATTTCCATGTTAACTACTACATTTCAATGGGAAATGAGATGAATATTAAAAACTTAAAGCAGTGCAGAGGTTTGGGATAGCATTTTGTCAGTTTGTTAGATTGTGTCACACTCATCACAATTTAAGTTGTGCATAATAATTTCTCCGCACACTGTTAGCGTGTTTAGGCATTGACTTCAACATGCAAGTGCAAAACTGTGGAGCAGGGTCAGGGGGTCAGGGCTGCATGTTCATGCTCTTCCCTTGATGTACATGGTTCTCCTGTGGAGATCTTCCCTCTGTTAACGTGGGGAAAATCTGCTTAGGATGCAGTGCATCTGTGTGTTGTTGTCAAATACTCCCTTTCAAAGAGCAGCTTTGGGACGAGATGAGAAATTTTGAAACCCACAGAGACAGGAGCAGAATATGAGTGAGCTGGAGGCTGGAAGCATCATAGGATTGTAGGTGCTTCTCTGGAGACCTGATGTGGGGCAGAGGATCTGCTGCCTGATAGGATGCTGCTTGCCTCCACCTGTGCTCCACTTGTAAATAAGCCAAATATTACAAAAGCATATTTGGGGATGTTTTTGATTGTTCTCTCCAAATGGACCCATTGTTTTTGTCTTGTCATCTAGAATGTATGGGATTGTATGGCACACTTGGTTGGCGATGTAATATGATTCTATTTTGGGGATTCCGCATCCTCCTCCTGAGGAGGGGAGGCACAGGTATTTGGGGCTTATTCTTGGCTTTTTGTGAGAGAAAATAAATTAGTATAGTTTTTTTCTGCCATTTCCAGAGCTGGGTATAATACTGTATTTCTAAAGCTAACTGGTGGTATTTATCGGATCAATTGGCTTTTTAAAAAATCTTCAGGTATTAAGTGTTTTAGCCTGAGTATTAGTATTTTAATACATATGTGCTACTGCTTCACACTTCTGTTTTATAAATTCGGTACAGCTTGGAATCACAGGCTTTGATCTAACAGAATCCAAGACAGAGTGCCAGGGAAACTGGCATAATTCCAAAAAAAATGAAAGAGTGGCTTCTAGCTTTTGTTTTTACTTGAGCAATGAATGTGCCAACAAGTGTCCTTTTGGTGCCGTGTATTTACTGCTGATATGTAACTTCAGGAGATGAAATAATAGGAATTCTAGCAAGATTGTGATGTTTGTTTAATGATGGGCTTTTTTGTAGTATGGTAAGGTAAAGGTAATGTTACTTTCTTACTTCAACTCTTTACCATACAATCATGTCTAACCATTAACAAATGTTTAGCAGTACCGGTATTTGATAATTAAACATTGTCTGGGTATCAAGACACTGTCTTCACCTGACAGCCTGAACATCAATACGTTCATATAAAAAGGTTACTTTTTATTTGTTGTGATCCAGCAGTGACATGAACTGTTTATTGATTTATGTAAGGTTATTCTAATTAGTTACATTGGACATTGCTCAGTTGATCATAAGCTCATTAATTTGGAAGTAAGTCCTATTAAGTTCAAAAGGGCCTACTCTGAAGTAAGTGTGCATAATACCACAGTCCCGCAACATGTTTTGATTATATTTAAAAGCCATGCTGTTGGCCGTTTTAGTATAATGAAGGCTCCACTTGCAGAGCTAAGGAGTGTGTGATTGGCATCCCAATAACTCTTAATGCTATTCACGCTGCAGCCATAATCCAGCTTGTTGATACTCCTCCGTTTTGTTGACTGCATGTTGCAGGCCGTACAGTGTCAAGAGAGGGTGCTCTGAAGCGATCCTATGGATGGTCCATTGTGTCTTGCCATTCCACAATGAGACTAGAAGCCTCAGGAGGATTGCCATTTCTAACCACTGGGAAATTTCCCAGAGCGCTGAGGAATCTATCAGATTTTTAACATGTCCGTTATATGTCCCACTTGTACAAAAAATACTATCTGGCGTGAATGAAAATACCAGTAGTCATAGTTTGAACTCCAGTTTTTGATGGTTTGTCCTAACATAGTAAAGTGCCTCTCTTGCCTCACAGGGTGCTATTAAATTAGGGGATTCGTTTTTTTGTTTTTTTTTACTGTCTTTATGTATATGCTTCCCCCCCTCAGAAAAGTGATATGTTGGTTTTTAAAAAAATAAAACAGAAGAGTGGCATCTAGCAAGTGTCGCTCTGCTTATAGAAGACATCCATCAGTGGAATGGGGAGTGAGGCAGTTTTTGCCAATGCATCCTCTCCCTTTCAACTTCAATGAGCCTCCTCAAAATCAGTAGATTTTGCAGAGGAGATAATCACACACACACAAAATTCCTCATTCTGTTGATGGATGCCTTCCATTAGTGGAACAACACCTGTGGTATTCTGTTGTAAATGCTTCATTTAAACTAAAATATCCACTGTGCAGTACTAATGCAGTGGCATTCCTTCTGGTGATCTGGCTAGTTCAGACCTTAGAGCCATAGCTCAGGAGCAGCGCATGTGCTTTGCATGCAGAAGGTCCCAAGTTCAATCTATTGGTAGGACTGGGAAACACTCCTGTCCGCCTGTCACTGCAGGAAATGGTAAGCTAGATGGATGGAATGGCCTGACTTGGTATAGAACTGCTTCCTAGACCTAACCACTTTTTACATTTTCAAATAGATCAGTTACATCTGTATGATTGGGCATTATAAATGGTAGTCAGTAATTCTCCTTGAACGACTGACATTACAGCTTTTCACTTTGTTGTTTGTCGAAGATGGTTCTAAAAAGATAGAAGACTTTCATTCCTTCCTTTGAAAATTCAGTAGGTTGGTGCTGCAGGTAGTTCCTTGTACTTTTGATAACCAGGCGCTGGTGGCAAATATTGCATCACGCTGCTGGGTGTGTGCTTTGTGCAAACAGATTGCCGGTGAAAGAACAGCTGGTTTTTCTAGTTTTGTAAAGAGTCCACTGCAGTAGTCCTCTGTAAGTTGACCAGAAGTACTTCAGCTGTTAGCACTCTGGATACGGTAAGACGTATGTATTTAGAATGCCATTTGAAGATATATTCTCATTTTAAACACTCAGTAGCTCTTGTCATACTGTCCAGCAAAATAAGACATAAGAAAAAGGTTTTGTAAGAATGCTTCTCATAACAGTAGACTTCTTTAACTGAACAGGAAGTTTACTGCCTGTTTTGTTTTATTTCCTGATGTCTCAGTGAATGAAGCTGGGCTATATTAAGGTTATGGTTTCTCTGATACCATCTTAAAGTATCACATTGTTATGCCATAGTTGGCTGATTAGAATACATCACGGCACAATGAAAATACCAAATTCTGCCTGTCTGACATTAACCTGGAAGTAACTGCAAGGGTGGATGAGTTTTTATCAGTAGTCTCTCTCAGAGTGGTGAATGGCACTATTTAGTGAGAAGAAACTCCAATGAAAATCCTCATTATTACATATTTTTACATGGCTGTTTATATATTTTAAAATTTTATATATGGATGTTTTATGATGGCCTATATTCATAATGCCTAATAAAGGTTTGGCGAAAAAAATACTAGAATACTTTCCGATTAAATGTTATTCCCGATGAAATGATATAAATGTTGATCAGGAATGATCTTAATTTGTTGTCCTTTCACAGCAAGGCTATTCTTGGAATTTTATTACTAATTTGAACAGAGCACAGTAAAATTACTTCTGTTTTACCTGTGACAATTAAACTGGTATGTTGGCCTTGCCTCTAGCAACAAACTGGAATCAAGTTTAGACAGAGACTTCAATAAGGGGGCAGTTTTTATAAATATGATTGATTATGTACTCAGTGCATACTGAGGCACTTTATTAATGCTTTTGTTGTCAGACTGACAACAGAAGTCAGACTGTTCTTCCTTGCCTGGTCTACTCTTGGAGAATCCATGCTTATATCTAAGGAAACAAATACTAAAGATTATTCAGTGTATTAATAAACAGCACAGCATGGTCGTTTCACATATGGAAATATCTCTGTAATATACACCATCAATTTAGTGTGCAAACTGACAAACCAGGAATGGTTTACGCAATAATGAACCATTTGTCATGGATCATGCTCCCACATGACAAAAATGAGTACCACAAGTAATAATTGATCATTTGCTTTACCTAGTCTACAAATCTGTTAAAGAATCACCCACTTAACACTTCACATGTACCCTAGCACCCTCACTCCAGGAGATCTGTTGTATATTGATTAAGAAGAAAATGTGAATACAGATCTAAAAGAAGTATTTTCTGTTTGATAGTATTGATCTCTCTTGCCTTCTCTCTTGTATTATTTACCTCAGAATTAATAGTACCAACTGAGACACAAGAAAGGGAAATGGGTTGGAGGGTTTATTTGTTACCTGCTCTTCACTCTTAAGGTCCCAGGGCAGGTTGCAACATTAAAACACAATATTAAAAACAGTTTAAAACAACTGAGTAAGATTATATTTTTAGTGAAAGAAAATTACAAATACTGTTTTGAATCTTAGAAGTACATATTAGTAGTTGCCTGCCAAATTACAGATTAGTCATATGATTTTCCGTTATGTGGCTAAATCTACTTTTAGTGTGAACTAGCAACTAGTATGAATATATCCTCAGAAAATTATTTTGGCCATGTGGTGGAGCAATCAGATAACTGTTTTCCATTCTTCCAGTTGTTATGCAAATTGAACTCACCACATAGTCTGGCTGATTTTGGATTTGGGAACTGACTGTTAGACACAAGCAGTGTGGCCGTCTCCAGTTTATTCAGCTGCAAGTACATTCAGTTGGGAAAATCAGGACTTGTTCTTGCTGTTTCCATGGATGTAAACTGATGTACTTTAATATTAGTGGGACAGTCAGAGTCACAGATGTCTACAATGAATGTTGTGAATGTGTCAGCACTTAGGTATTTTCTAATGTCTTGAAGGCACCAAACCACTGTTTGATTTCAGCTGCTCATGCAACACACTGATTATGTCAAGTGACTTATTTTCACTTTTGTTTCCAGGTACAAAGAATCGAAATAACCAGCTTTGGGGGGAAACGATTAACTTGAGGATAATTTATGAATGAAGACCCACAGCATGTTCAGAAGTTCCAGCAAAGTTGCAATGGACACTCAAGTCACTAAGCTGGACTTTGTAACTTCTGGCTGTTTGCAATGATGTGCCTTTAAACTTTATATCACAATTCATGCCCTTCATACTACATAAATTATAAAATAATACAATCGAAGCAACATGTCAAAAAACTTGGAGATTATCAATTTGTCATTTTTACTGGAACATGAGAGGGAAATGATACTGGGAGTGCTGAAGAGAGACGAGTATTTGAAAAAAATTGAAGATAAAAGAATCAGGTAATTGTGAAACTTTCTTCTGAGGTATTTAAACTTCCAAATACTGGAGTTCGATTTAGATATTTGTGCATATGTTGTTGTTGTCTAGTTAGCTCATGGTTACAGTGTAGTTCAGGGTTGGGAAGACATCAGACTTGTGGAATCTACTTTGTTTTTTACTACAACCCTGAGGTCCACCAACCACAGCCAAGTTCAAAATAGTGGCTCAGGTGAGCAGACTAAAGCTAAGAAGGAATTTTGGTTGAGCAATGGGACTTCTTCTCCCCTTACATGCACTCATTGCCCTTCTGAAATCTTTTCCAGAGGGTTTAGCCCCTAGAGCAGAGTTAGGGTTAGCATGGAAAGGAGAGCAGGAGAACATTCTGTTACACAAGCAGATACCCTTGCCCTGACGGAATTTTCACACAGTGCTATGTGTACAACCCAGGGTACCTCTGAGCACATGCTCAGAATTTGTGATCAGTAGCAGAACTTAGCTCACAAGTTCTTTCACACAATAATCCACTCTTGGTTTCTTCCTCAATAGTTTCTTTTCAGCAACCTGATTTAGAAAGGAAAGCTTTTTGTTGCTATTGCTAAGACAGCTGAACATCAGAAGCCCTTGCTGATCTTAAAACACAGGCATATCAGTACAGGGCGGTGACCATTTTGCACATGTTCAATTGATGCATGGATCCTTTGGACCCTGGAAGAGGGCAGAACAGGGATATGGCATGGCGTAATGGGGGGTGGGCTTATGCACACTCCACCAATGCATGGGGGGCCAGGAATGGAACCCCTGCACAAAATGATTGCTGCCTGTATTTACTTTCCACATTTGTATGTTAGTATATTGTGGTTTGTTATTGCTGTCTATAAAATATAACAGGTGGTATCATTCATCTTGCAACACCCCCCCCCCAAATAATAATAATAATAAAGAAACCGTTTCCAATCTACTACGGTAGCATCTAGAGATCTTTCAGAAGATTCTGATATGCCCATCTCTAGTTTTGTTCATAAATAGCATGCATCTGTTGTTGACCTATAGGTTAAATTGACTGTAGGCTAAGATGATTGCCTTGCTCTTTAACATTTTATGAGGGCATGTTGACTAATCTTTATCCTCCACTTGGAAAGGTTTAGCTTATTAACCATCACACTGCAGTTTTATGTGCAGTTTCTGTAGTCTATGTAGCATGCTATCCATGTTAACATCCTCACTCTCTGACTTAACCTAAAATTTCTTTTTAAATTTAAGAATGGCTAGCATGAAACTGCCATTGTGTGATAAAAATTAAAAAAGCCTAAATGAAACCAATGTAATTGCTGTCATGCTGGCAATATAGCAAGGTGGCCGCTGTTCAAACAGAGAATGTAACACAATGGAATGTCATAGAATCATAGAGTTAGAAGGGATCCTGAGGATCACTTAGTCCAAGCTCCTGCCATGCAGGAATCTCAACTAAAGCATCCATGACAGATGGCCATCCAACCTCTGCTTAAAAACCTCCAATGAAGGGGAGAGTCCACCACCTTCTGAGGAAGATCGTTCCACTGTTGAACAGCTCCTACTGTTAGAAAGTTCTTCCTGATGCTTAGTCAGAATCTCCTTTCTTGTAACTTGAAGCTATTAGTTCGGGTCCTAACCTCCAGAGCAGGAGAAAACAAGCTTGCTCCATCTACCATGTGACAGCCCTTTAGATATTTGAAGATGGCTATCATATCTCTTCTCAGTCTCCTCTATTTCAGGCTAAGCATATCCAGCTCCCTAAACCATTCCTCGTAAGGCTTGGTTTCCAGACACTTGATCATCTTGGTTGCCCTCCTCTGTACATGTAGCATGACAAGAATGTGACTTGGTGAGCCTTGAGCTTGGGTGTGCCCCCCTCTCCCGCTTAATGTGGTGCAGCTCTGAGAAGGAGTTTGGAAGCTTTCACTTCCATTTTTGCTTGGCTTCATGTCATGTAAACTGAACTTCTGATATATGATTAATGTTTCTTTGAAACAAGCCAACTTTTAACCAATGATTTCAAGTTCTAGTGACATGACAGGTTGTGGTTAAGGAAGAACAGGAGCAAAAGTTTCTGAACCACTCACAGCTGTACCAGAGGAGAGGGGAGGAAGGGAGCTAGAGGCTCACTGCAGCTCATTCACACCATGCTAAACTATGACTTAGCAGATGGGAATCCAATGTGCTCTTCAACTCCCATTAGTCTCAGCCAGCATAGCTAGTGGTCAAGGATAGCTAGCAATATCAGGGGAGCACCATGTTGGCTGTTAGCATGATGCATGAACACTGCCAATATCTTTATTATGACCAAGTGAAAATTGCAAAAAAAACAATGAGCTAGCTTTCAAGTTTCACAGTAAGCTTGAATTTAATTTTATTGTCCACCCAGGTATATCTACCACACACACACCCAAATCAAATAAATTTCATGCAAAGAGTAGAAGGATAATAGGCAACAAATTAGCTTGTACACACAGAGAAATGTCCAGCTCAAAATCAAAATACAGGGAAGTGGGTGACTAACAGTTTGCTCTTATATAGACTTAGTCACTCCTAACCCCACCAACTTCAATCATTAACTGTTCTAGGATCAGCAAGATGAAGCAAGGGTTCAATAAACAGAGCAGAATGCACTTAGTGACTATTCACCGTTGAATGTCAATAGAACTGCATGGCTGGAA